>OY730479.1:55289314-56701557 GCA_963422695.1 Xylophagus ater | reverse complement strand
GAACCCTGAAAGGGTGTGTGTGTATTCATCCGTCGTAAATTTGATAATTACATTTTCACTGAAATTTTCCTGGAAATGATATTTTTAAAAAGAAAATGTTATAACAAAATAACACACAGAATACGCCGAAGAATTAGGTGAATGGGTTTATACCCAGTTTAAGGTGGTTCGACTTCTTGTAACATTGCTGTAGCATAGACTAATAATAAAGATTTCCAACGACTGTGCATTCAACTGATTCTTTTTGTACAGTGATATCCCGGTACAATATAGATTCTTCTCTTTCTTTCACATTAAACTTCTTTTCATCCATTCTTCTTTAAGTTTACCTACAACAACAACAACACTGAACATCACACTGCTCATTTGGCTTGCACATCTAGGTATACTAATCTATGGCTGTAATATACAGGATTATTAAGAAATCATGCACTTGTTGACTATCTATATCCAATAACAATCAGTTTTTATACCGCAGAACTGTTACAATTATGGAAGGATCATAGATCTTACCTTAAGGTTGAAGACATTATAAAAATATTTCTTTTAACACATACTTATAGATCTACCTTTTTTGCAACAATTGCCGAAGTTATAAAGATTTGAGTTGGAAAATTTGCATTTTTCGAAGGATTTTATCTGGCAAGTCGAAAATTTAAAAGCGTTTTACTTGAATTGGTGGGCATTCTAGCTTAATCACAGTTTTACTTTAAAGCCGCGTAGTTTTTTTTTATTAAAAATTAGTCAATAAAATTTTATTCGAAATATGAAATTTACCACCCCTTTTGTTGTGAACACACACTAACCATCGATTTGTTTTCCGCACCCTAGAATGAAATTATGTATAGTTATACACAAATTCCAATGTATAGAAGATAACTTCCCTTTATTAGTTTGAAATTAATTAAAAAAAGAAACAAATTAGTTTTTTTTTTCTATCATGATTTTAGTTAATCAATTGATTAAAACTCTGAATTATGTCTGAACTGAATTTAAGGACATTTTTAATACAATTCTAGAAGTGAATTGTTTCTAAATTGGGAAATCAATAATAAAGATTCAATCAGAGAACAATGTTCCGATTTAATCAGTTCATTATAAATACAACAAATCTAATATAATATGTTATGAATAAAAAAAGGGGGGAGTTGGTTGATTGGGCGTTATCAATAATAGCACCATCACGCGAACATGATTCGAATCCAATCAATTAATGAAATCGAGCATCGATAGTGACCTGATTATATATGATGTTGATTTTTTCTTTTCTTTGTCCAAACGATGTGTACATACATGTTTGTAGTGAATATTCAATCAAGAAACATGTGTAATGGGGCATCACAAAACAACGTACAACGGATAATTGAAAGGGCAAACGAAACCATTATACTTGTTCCTTTACCATTGAAGGAACTTCTCTAATAGTTCAGTTTCTTCATTCTACCATTTAACTCCCAATGTTAATATGTGTACATTTTATCCCTCAATGCTCTCCTTCTATAATATTATATTGAATCTGACATACAGAAATGAATTTCTGGAAAAAAATCCTGAGATAATTTTTTTTTTTTTTGCTCTTTTTGGGGGAAAAGTCCTAACGTACCAAAGTATATATATGGAAGAAGAGGGTGTGTATGATATCCTGAACACAAAAAAAAGAACACATGTAATAATCCTATTTCGTCGATCAACCTATACAATGATAAATTAGTTAATGAAATGATGTCAAGCGATACCATCTAATTCATTAAAGTAAGGCGGTCAAGTCTGTCGGTCGGCTATCCCTTTTTGCTAGGATTTTTTGTTATACTTGTAACAGAGATCACTCATTCCAGAAAAAGGCTGTAAAAGCTCTTGTATAGAGTATCAGGTTTGAGTTTGAATGAACGGTTAGCCGATATATGTATCACAGATGGAACGGAAGAAGACAAGAGAATCGAGAGTAGACCCGAATAATATAATGAATTTCACCTTTCCATGTTTTTGATTTCACATTTTCTTTTTTTCGGTTTCGTTTTTTTTTTTTTGGGGTGGTCTCTTCCGACGTTAAATTAAATGACGGTAGGCCTCGAAGTTCCTGTTTCTATTTACCTAATTAATTTCGTCTTCATTTCTATTTAATATTTTTATTAGATGGAATCATCTCATTACTGACGGATGGTTGGGTGGTGTTGACTCATTCCCCGATTTGCTAGCTGTTATTTTTTTTCTTTTTTCATTACCTCAGAAAAAAATTTTTTTTTTTTATTCTTTTGATTATTATTTTGAGTTAATTAAGTTAATTGCTGGTCTGGCTAATTTTAATTACTATCTACACTCAGATATATTCTTTTTATAAGAATCAATAAAAGAATATTAATCATTTTCAGACTTTTTTTTTCTTGTTTTTGTGGGAAGGCGGGCGGATTTATATATTTTGTAGATCTTTAACTCAAGAGTAACTCTGTGAAACTGGACAAATAATGAAATATGAGCCTAGACACTGTGGCTAGACTATGAGGAGCGGTTTTTGTTTTAATTTGTTGTTCTTGTTATTGTTGTTGTTCAAAAAGATCCGTACATAATAAAGTAAATTAAAATGTTGTTGTTTTTATAGATTATGTCGAATAATTTTCGTTTGATTTTTGTTGATTAAAATTATTTGGAGGCCATCAAAAATGATGTTAATGATGACGATAACGAAATTAAATTTAATCAATGAAATCATTTTGTATTATCTATCTTTTCGTGTTTTAATAATAATAATTAATTATTATTAATATAGTTTCAGGTTGTTAATGAGTTATGGGTTTCGTTGGAAATTCTCTTATAATAGATTAGTTTTCTTGAAGGAATTCATAGTATAGTAAGTGAGAACGGTTTTGAAACCATCTGATTTCAATTCTCTGAAAGGAATACAACGGGTCTAGTATAAATCATTGTTTATGTACAATTTTATGATTCCTATGTCCTTTGGTAGCTACCACCAGAGGGTATATTAGTTTTGTCGCTTCATTTGTAACACATCCCAATAATCATCGTATAAAGGTTTCAATGGTATGGTTGTGTAGAGAATCAAAAGTTATATCGATTTATGCATGTCAGTCCGTCCGTCTGTATACAAGATAACTCAAAAACACGTTATCCGATATTGATGAAATTTACAATGTGAGTTGCCTATCCCTTAACTTGATTTGATATTGCAATTAAGCAAAATCGATCCAAGGGAACAAACAGGAAAACCAGGCTATAGTCAGTACTAATAATGAAATTTATAAAACACCCAGCACTTTTTGTTCTTGGAAAAGAAGCCTACAAGATAACGGCATGTTAAGTATAGGAGGACTTGACTGAAGATAAGCCCTTTAAACTAGGACTACTAAGTAATAATCATACAGATAAGTCATGCATATGATAATAGTGTAAAATGACCACTGTGTGTAAAATGCTTTTGATTACTACCAGCTAATTCAAGTCGTCATAGGAATTTCACAGTTCTGTCATTTGTGAAGTGGCTTACTGCGAAAAATAAGGTCAGAATTTAGTAGAAATCATTGGCCAACTGGAGTTGTGTTCGTAAGCTGATTAAAAAATTTGAAGAGGCTAATAGCACAAGTCGTATATATATATATACTACTACTACTACAGGATCTTTGCTAGTAGTGTTTTGGTTCGCTTGATAACTGTTCATCTTCTTTCAGTTCGTTCACACGAAAATATTACTTCTGTAGGCAAAAGTGTGGCCGAAGAACCAGACATGTCGATTCCAAGAAGATCACAGCAATTTAACCTCTCATGCGGCTTTTTATATGGAATTTTGCTCAAAGGCCTTCATCTACACCCATTTAAGACTAAGCGCATACATAAATTAAAGCCTAAGGACCACAAGCACCATTGAAACGCCTGGATGGACATTCCAACTCCACGGATCGCAAGGAGCGTGTACTAATGTTTAGATGCATCTTGTCCAAAATAAGGATTACATATTTCTACTTCTTTTGTTTAGGCCTTTTGGCGATTAGGTCAAGATCATAATAGTTACATCGGCATAGATGTTTGTCTAAAAATGTAAAAATCGTTGATAATGTAAAGTCGTGTATTATTTGACTTGAATAAAAAAAGTGTGTAAATGAAAATTTAATGATTTTTTTATTACAATTTGTTTTTACATATTTAAATAAAACGGAAATTAATTAAACATTTATATTAGTATGACTTTTTCGCTTTTCAATAAACAGAATTTCAAAACGAAATTTTATTATTCAAATAAAAACATATTTTTAATTAATTTTTTTGTAGAATGAAAATTGTTACAAAATTTTCCAGTTTATAAAAAATGAGAAAAGCGGTTTTAAATTGGTTTCATACTTTTTTATTAAATTGTAAAAAATTTCATTAAATTCAATTGAAAATTATTAAATTTTTAATTAAAAAAAATATCAAAAAGTTACTTAAAACAATCTCACTAAAGGTTAAATATTATAAAAATTCTAAACAAAAAAAAATAAATAATTTAAGTATTTTGATTTCTCTTTTTACTTTCTTAGACCTAAAATAAGGTATAAGTAAGAATTGTAATCTTGCAAAAATTCGACATCCTATTTTCAACCGAGTCCGTGGCTCAAAACCTCCAATATGTAGTACAAGGCTTAAGTAACATATTTTACTAACTCATTGAGAGTGGTAGGTTAGGTTAGGTTAGGTAGAGTAGGGGTATTACGTACGACACCAGGCTTCTTATGGACCCATTGTGATCCCTACGAGACCAAGAGTTACCCGTTTGGAGTCACTATTCCTCTTCGAGCGTGGTTGATTAATTAGTTTCCGAGGTAAGTGATGAATTGATTAATTGTTGGTTTTAAACTCATTAATTAGTTTAGATTAGTTAATTAGTTTAGATTATTATAATAGCGTAAATAATATAAAAGCGTAAAAAATTGTTCCTGTAAAAATAACTATTTAGAAAGAAAAGTAAATTTTTATATAAAAGAAAAAGAGAAAGCGTAATAAAAGAAAAAGAGGAAATATTCTCTTAAAAATGGTTAACTTAAAAGTTATTCAAAATTTATTTATACTCTCATAAGTCTTTGAAAAATAACAATTTCCTACAAAATGGAGGTGAAATTGGCCTATCTAATTTATTAATCCTAATTTACGGTTTGTGGTTTTGTTGGAATTCAAATTGACCACTTTTCCAATATGTCATGATGTGTGTCTGTGGTAATACAAAAATTAATTCCATAACAGCTTAACTAATTTTATTTAAATTTGGTAGAAAAGTAGACTGTACTGTACTGTACTGTACTGACACAAATGCGTAACAGACAGTGGTTTCTTTCGGCACAAAACTTAAAGTTTTTCACCTTTTGGCGATAGTAACTTAAGAAATTCAAAAGTTGACAAAATTTGTCGCACACATATCCTGAACAAAATGAACTGACTTGATTTATACTGGAAACGTTAGTGGTCAATAGTGGTTAATTTTGGGCTAAATATATGTCCTAACCAATTTGATTGTTATTGAATTTAGTAGAAAAAATGGACAATTGATTAAATATTCAGCAGAAATGCCCATCCGAAAAGGATGTTATTTTAAGTTTGCGTTCTTACTTTCTGCATACATGATAACCAGAGAACGATTGTCCAAATTTTGCTCGAATTTGGCACACAGTTAGGAAATAATAAGATGAAGAACTGATTCGAAATTGACCGGAAAATTTCGTCTAAGAAAGTTGGGTGGTTTGCTGTACCAGATATTTTTTAATTACAATTATAAAATATATATATTTTACAAATTTATCGCGTGTTCATAATATTTTAAATCAATTCCAATGTTTTAAATATTAATTAAACATGAAACGAAACGAATTAGTATTTTTGGATGAATAAACAAACGATTTTATGTAACAAAAAACTGGTAATGACGAATTACATACAAGTTCTCTTTCCTGAAGAAAATTTTTAAAAACAATTTATATTAAAAATAATTTAAATTAAAAATATGGAAAAAAAAACATTTTTGTTTTGATGTGAAAATCAAAGGTTTAAATTAATATTATCGAACAAAAACAAAAAACCATAGATACAAAAACAATTAAATAAAAACCTTCCAGTAAAACCAGTGAAGTGCATCAATTGTATTAATTAAATAAATTTTTAATTAATTCTGAGAACAGTGTTGATATACATTTTCCATGTAAAATCTGCACGTATGCCGCAATCACATGTATGTAGTTGAGAATTGACTTTATTAAAAACAAAAAATTAATTAATTTTAAAATACGGATTTATTTTATTATTATTATTTTCTTTTTAATTGATTTATTTTGTATTAAAGAAAAAAAACCAAAAACAAACAATTTTGTGGTTAATTGGAAATGATTTTTTGAATGGTTATGGAAATTGGCATACAAGTATTATAAGGTGAGTTTTTTTTCACATTACTCTGCTTCAGATCAAAGCAGTATGTGAGAAAAACGACAAGGAGCAAAAGTAACAAAAAACTTAAATGGTGATAGCATATATTCAAACCATATGCAAGTGTATCGTCTGGAAGGATCATTGGACCATATTTCTTAGAAAATGAATTTACGGTGTTGCAGTTTCCAGTGCTCAATATCGGATGATGTAGCAAATCTTTTTAAGGCGAGCTATGGAAAACCATCCAACCCTTTGGTTTCAACAAGATGGACCCGCAGCTCTTTTAAGAAATACCACAATGTTCATTTTACGCCACCCTGTATATGTAAACAAAAATAAAGGATTTAGTTAAAGGATGAAAAACTCCAAAATGGACATACTATATTACTTGTTTTGTGTCTAAAGTAAAAACCAATGGTTAAAGTTAAAAATATGCAAATCGACAATATTATGCGTATTCCGATTAATCTCTATATCGGAGAATGAAATAAGTTTGTGTTTAGCCTTCGATCGTCTATGACGTAGGACTACGTATTCGGCTGATTGCAATTAATTACACTTCTATATTTGAGTGTTCCGGAATTATCATTAACAAAATTGAATTTTTTTGAATAAAACATTTACTTTTCATTATGTAACACTTCGATGGACCAATCATGTATTTTATCTCGAGTTTATCACATTCCTTACTTATTACAGAAATTCATAAGACAACATTTCTGAAAATTAAATTCAATTCAAATGAAAGACATTAATTAAAAATACACTCAAATTGATTAAAAGTTCAAATCAATTTACAAAATCATTAGGTACATTCTTGTTCACATACAATTCAATTTTAATTTTCAAATATTCTCGACTTTAATACAATTAGATTTCATTTATCAGGTCTAAAATTCAGGACACAAATACGTACATTCAATGATCCAAAGGTTCTTGAATATAAGATTTAAGGATTATTACTCGTTTGGTGTTGATTGGCTACACAAGATCTACAAAACCAAGGATCTCACAGTATAGTTTTGTTTATTTATGAAATTCACTAGACACAAGCAATTTGACAATGAACTAACAATACTATACTTAATTAAAACTTGAAAATGTTTATACAAAATATATTCCAATTATTGTTGTTATTGTTATAGGTGTAGTAATTTTCAAAGGATTGTTGCCTAATTAAAGATAATTTTATCGTCAAACCTAACGAATATAAATATGTGTGTTATAAAATTTTAAGAAAAGATAAAAACTTTAACCCTTTTGTAGTCCTTTTTTTATATTTTCGAATAAATTCTTTCGGGGTTAGGAAAAAGGAATTAATAAGTAAATGATTGGAAAATGTCGGTAAAGGTGTTTCTGAACTCAATTCTTTGTTATACTTTGAAAATAATTATTGCTAGTTTTGGTTAAGGATTAAATAAGAGCTAATCAGTTTTTTTCGTGCCAACAATAGGCTATCATACTGAACATGTCCAAGGAAGAATTGAGAGTTGCGATTCATTTTTTCTTCCTAAAAGTGCGAGAGGAACTACCATTTGACAACAGTTGTGAGATGTATGTACAGGAGGCAGCTTCTGAACGTGCAATACAGTACGAGTTCAACACTTTCCTTGCGTTTGTGGCATTACTACAGATGCTTAGAAAACACCCTAAACGAAAATTAGTTCCAAAATGTTGATCAGAGGAAGTTGCACTTATTCATTAGAAACGAAACTTTTTGGAAAGAATGAATTTTCTAAAAAATTGTGCTCAAAAAGAACTCTAATAACTAAGATTAAGATTAAGATTAAGATTAAGTTTTAGGGTGTTCTTGTACTGCGACCTTATCTAATAACTAGCAGCTGATATTGCATCAACTGAGTCAATAAGTCATTATTTTGTTGATGAAGAAAAACTATAGGCATTGATTGAATCCAATCGGCCTATTGATGTATCGAAAAAATCTTGTCTTTCGTCATGATAACTCCGGACTACATACTAGTTTGATCACTCGTCAAAAATTAAGCGAACTTGACTGGGAACTCTTGATGCAACTGACACTCCGGACAGTCGATGATCAGACTATCATTTGTTTCGACCTCTGGAGAATTATTCTAATGGTGTAAATTTTGAATTCAAAAGAACCTTCTGAAAATGATTTGTTTCGGTCAGAAAACCCAGAAGTTCTGCAATACAGGATAATAGCTATGTCGGAAAAATAACAAAAGATAATCGATCAAAATAGACAATATTTAGTAAATAAATTTTCTGTTTCCCATAAAAAATTCGTTGAAATAATTAAGAAAAAAAAGAACCAAAATCTCGGTATTCAATTCAATTCCAGAAAGTATTTTATAGTATCGTACATCCTAGATATTCTAGATGGCAGGATTGTAAGTATGTGTCACATTTTGATGCGTATTATGTTTTATAATAACTAAAGGAAAACTCGTAGGTAAAACAGCTTATCACTGTAGAAATATGACAGAGAACATTCTTTTTTTTGATATTCTAGAATGGAATGACTATGAGAGTCTATGACCCAATAAATAATGCCTCAATAATGAACAATTTCCTGGTTTTACCGAATTCTGATTATTAAAAGACGGTGATGTGGCTTCAGTCCAGTCGTAAACTGCGACCTGAAAGGATTTATTATGAATATAGTAAATCTAAAATTAAATAATTAAAATTAATTGTAAACAATTTCGTTCAACATCATTCTATTTATATGCAGGCATTTCTTCAATGATTTTCAAACTAAAGAAATAAGTATTTTATCTACTTTCGTATTGTTACTACCCGATTGTTTTTTTTTTTACATCTCACATGAATGCAATAATCTACTAAAACTTAATTAATTAATTACTATATGCATTAATTAAATGAAAATGCATTCTAAGAAGGAAATCAGAGCACGCTAATTACACAATGTAATGTAATATAGCTTGAAGCAATTTAATTACTTTTCTTTGTAATCCATTTAATGTATATGAATACTTGTCTGTATTACAATATTCAATCTAATTAGATATATATATATATGTATAAACACTTGTTAATTACTTTTCGTAATATAATCGTGGTAGTTACTATATACCACAATATGTATCTATAAATATAGTTCACTCACTTACCTATTATTCGCCTACTATTCACAAAATTTTTCTTTCCCATCAAACCACCACCCAATACAAACCACCCACCACCCACCCACCCAAATATCCAACTATAATATTAATTTTACCGCCCGTTTTTCGCCTTCTCACTTTCATTGTTGTAAAACGTTGATGATTGTTTGATTGTATGTTCATTTCATTTCATTCTCTCAATTTCAATTAACTTAATTCCGCGAGCATTATTTTCCGCAATTTACTTAGTGGGATTTTCGAACGTCTGAAAAATTTTGGAATACACATTTTTTGGGGTGGTAGGAAAATGAGTAAAAATTTTCAATTAAAATGGGTTTTATACTTTCGTAAGTGATTCGGATTTTAGTTTTTCTTCTGTAGTACTTGTGCTGCTTTATTTTTTCTTTTCTTAATTTTTGTTAATTGAAAATAGAAAGCACAATATTAAAATTAGTATAAAATCATTTATTATATCTTTTATGGATATCGCATGAAAATGAAATTAAATCATAGACGACCATGGATACCGCATTTGAGAAAACTTTCTTCGAACTGACCTTAATGTGTTTCATGCCGTAGTTAAGTGATTTTTGACGTTTTCGAATATTTGATGAGAAAAAAAAGTAGGGAAATACAAGTTATTCGATATCAAAATGTAAAAGTTATGACAGCATTGACATGCAACACATTAATTAATTAATTACGCAAATATTACAATATTTTATTAAAAGCCACTCTCATGATTTCAGTGCTGAACTTTATGGAAAATGGCATTTTGTTTCTTTTTGGAAATATTTCGTTTTAAATGTGTTTCCTGCATTTTTGGTTCCTTTTCTAGCAATTTTTTTGCGGTACAAAATTTATAAGGCCCTATAGTAGATATTATACCACTACATTTGTAACACATGGAAATAATCATCGAAGAAAGGTTTCAAGAGTATATTTGTGTAGAGAATCAAAAGATATATCGATTTCTGTATGGCTGTCCGTCCATTCGTCCTGTACGAAACAACTCAAAAACGAGTTATTCGATTTTTATGAAATTTGCAATGTCAGTTAGTTCTTCCTTAACTTGGTTTGGTATTGCATTTCAGCATCGACAGAGGGGAAGAGAAGTTATAAAGCAAAAACCAGAGTGACCACAAGTTTTGTCGTTTTTTTCTTGGTTTTCAGATTTAATTTGAAAATTTGTAAAGTAATTTTGTCCAAATCAGTTATATACATTGTTTAAATAATTTTGTTAAATTTCAGTAAAATTGGTCTAAGTTTAATGGAGAAAGAAATAGTTGTAGGGAAAAAAGGCCCGTTTATAAAGACTTTTCGATGTAGTTTAGAAACTAATAAACCGAATTAAATCAAATTTGAAAAATTTAATTATTATGCCCAGCCTTCCTGTGAATTATAACAAATTTGAAGGCGACAAAGCAAAGTTATGGAGAAAAGCTTTGAAAAACTAGTGATATTGGTTCTTCTTTCTTAGAGTTTATTTAATATGAGTCCCATTTCTACCCAAGGGTATTCCACAATCGGCTATTAACCGAACTAAACTGAACTACACTTTTTCAATATTTATTAGGTTTGCAAATCTAAGTCGTAGAATTTAATGTGGCCTTTATTGCAATTAATTCAAATTGATAAAAATCTGTATACTTAACGTCAAAATGTCTACTATGACACACAGAGACAGATAATTCTTCAAGCATACATTTTTGGTACCATTGGAGTGCTACAATCTATTTCATCATTAGTGTTGGTAAAAAAGACTATAAATACATGCATTTTTATATCACACAGAGTCTTTTTTACAAACACTAATAAAGAAATATCTTGCTTGCAGACTAAAAATCTGTGCCAAATTAGAATACAAGCTCAACACTTTGTTGCCTTTCTCTGTGCTCATATCCTGTACACAACCAAAACTCGATTTCCGTCAGTTTAGAAGTTATGTCGTTTTTCGTTGGTCTCAAGGTTTCGGTATACTTTGAACTATAATAAAACAATAAAAAGAAATTTAATTTCTTTTATAAAAATGGAATCAAATTGTAGTAATATATCGACCAATATTTAAATACTACGAAGATTTTCTTCCCGCTAATCTTTGTGTGTAAAACTCCATTTGTTCATTCGTTCGTTTATAGAATACGTAAATGCTCTTTTATAATAATTCAATTATAAATAAATTTTTTGCTCCTCACTTTAAAAATTCCATAAGTTTTATTGAATAGAATAACCAAATGCACTTATTATCATGTTCTACGGTTGAACATGTTGATCTAAAAAATTTGCAATTTCTTAAACATTCTAATTTCTACTTGAATGCATTTTTTATGTTTAAAAATTATTAAATTACTTCAATGCTTTTATACGACGTGCTTTGAAAGGAAAAAATATTCTCCACCATATATATATTCAATTATGAATTTTATTCAGTTAACGCACACGTACAAAAGGAAGCACCACGGCTCGTTAAATGTCTTCCGTAGCTAATCATTCGTCCAAAATATGATTACTTCAATCTCTGAAGAAAAAAAAAAATCTACAATATTCCCAGACAAAATAATCGAAACATTCATATTCTACTTAAATACACAGTCTATAGTCACAGTAAGACTTATGTTCTTCCTTCTTAATTTTATGTTCTTGTTATCTTTAAGTATTTTTCACCCACTTCTGGCAGGTTACCATATTCCTGGCATAGGTTTACTACCTTCCCAATCATCTACTTACATATATACCTTTTATCATTGACATAATATACTTTATAGAGAGGACGACGTTATTTTTACAGTCATAACTTTTTCATGAAGCTCATCAACATGAAGTGGTTACAAAATTATTTTTGTAAATATGAACAAATTTTTTATGTACACCTCAAATTCATAATTGGGTGAAATTTTTGGTGGAAAATTGAAGGTTGGCACATTTTTGATATTATTTAACTTATATCTCTTAAGATCTTTTAATGTCCTATTTTTACATATCTAAATACTAGCAAGGACATGAATTTGGAACTGTTTTTAAAATATAGTCACGACTTAAATGGTGTTTTGCGGTAACCTAATTGACTTCAAAGTTTCATAAAGTTTGAGAGATAGAAGAAAAGGAATACACTTATTTTCAATTTCGAAATTGATTTCAGGTAAATATGAACATGCTGAATTTGAATTATAAATGAATCAATATACGAAATTTCATCAAAATCAGTTGAAATAATAATAATAATAACAATAACAATAATAGCTCAAATCGAGCATAAATGTGGAAAAGAAATTAATATATAATAAAGTCATTGCATTAGGAATTATATAAAAGTTTTCTCAGTTCATACTTACTGAGGCAAAAGTCAAAAACTAGTCTTTGCTACGCGCAGCATTCGGGAGACCGGTTCATTCTTTCCATAGTCCGTCCGATGGAAACTGATTTTAAACAAATCCACGGATCTCAACCTATTTACGTGCATTTGGCTTGAAACATTGGTGGCATCAATGACCCCATTGAAAATTTCATGAACGAAACTTACACCAAATAATAGTGAAAACACTGAAGAAATGAAAAAATGCGAAATCTCCATAACTGTGGTTTTAACTCTAAAACATTTCGTCGAAACTTTTTCATACACAAAACCAATGTGTACTCCTGCAATCCAATCTATAGTAAGAGCCACTTCAGCCTAGTAATCAGCCATTTCAGCTAGTGTAACTAGACTAAATATGCGATGGTTTTAGTGCACCGTCGCATAAAAGTAGTTGAGATCTACATACGTCATGTGTGGGGCTTGGGTGTACAATCAAATATCAACAGCAATTTCAAAACTTACATCTTAAATTGCCTTTGAATATTATTCTACTCGTATATTTTAGGTTTTGGGAATATAATTTGTAGAAAATCAGACGTATTAGCATGTAATGTGGCAACCAAATAGATATGATTCCATTACTATGATTTCACATTTTCTACCCAGGAAAGGCATTGTTTCATATTTCAGCTTCAGATTGCATAGAATCAAAGGTAATATTATATTTAAAGCGAAACAAAACAAACATCGATTTTAAGGTTAGATAAAGGTGGTTGAATTAGAGACAACTTCCTTTTTCCCAGCAATGACACAATTGTGATTACAATATTTAATATAATACATGTTCAATATTATTTTTTGAAATACATTATGTATTAACTTAATTCCTGATTATTTATCACATCAGTAATTATGAATTTATGCACCTTACTCTTAATTATACAATAATTTTCACAAAACTGAAGATCTAAGTTCACAAATAAAAACATGAACCGCTTCAAACTATTCGTCTACGAACCTGATCTCAAACGTATATCCTCAATAAACGACCGATCACCATTACATAGATTCCATTGCAATAAATTCGATCCGACAGTATGAAATTAAGGGCGATCTATCATTTTGTGTTAATTATAGTATTTACCTTTGACTTTGGTTTCCATCTGTCTATCCGTCTAGAATTCGTTCATGAGAATCAAAATAACGAATCTGTAGACAACGTCGTCGACTTTTACTAAAATTCGTGATAATATGAATGAAAAAAATAAAACTAAATTTAAAATTGTTGTCGATATTTATGGAACTCAATGTATTACACCTGTTTAGCCAGGGGGCACTTTATCCCAAGAATTTTCTCCTCCTTATGGAATCATCGTCTTTACCTTGTTCTTTTTTTTTTTTAATAATAACTGTAACGTTAAAGGCGCACCAAACTAATGCTCTTGAATTCTCGTGATCGCACGATTATAACATTTAGAAGAAACGAAAACTGAGCCATAATCTGTAAGGCATAAGAATTCTTGAATAAGATGGAAAATTCACACCAATAATTATAGTAGACATCTTGATCGTTCACATTGATGATGATGATGATGATGATGGTGGTAAAATATTTCTTGAAGACGAAATTTAAAGATGAAGGTTTTGCATTTGATTTTAAAAATATCATGCTTTACAGAAATTTAGAGCAAAGCGAATTGTAAGTTAGATTCAATCGCGATTAGAAAATTTACAATGAAACCTAATCACATTAATTATGGAAATCTAAAGTTAGTATATTTCTGAAAACGGTTAATCTAAATCTTACTAATATTAGGGCAAAAGCACCAGTAATCAATGAAAACATGTTTGGTCTTTTAGAAAATTTAAATTGTAGTTCAAATGTTAAATGTGTAGTGTTTTAGACAAGCCAGAGAATTAGTTCATTTTGTTGAAACTCTATTTATTAACTGTTTCAAAATGGATAACGAAATTACTTCTTGGAGATATTCCAAATACGTTTAAGATTCAAACTCTTCACAAAAAGTTCCAATCCCATTTATATTTAACAATTAATGTATTAAGCTACGGTTGAGCCATTGTGGCAACATTCGTGCCTCACTAAGAGATAATATAAAATTTTCACTTACATTTTTAAATTTCCAGTTTAAACAAAAGTGACTCACTCGTAAGATAAGGATTGGAAATCCTTGGTAAGCTGATTCTTGTCTTAAACAAAATTTGAGCAAGCATCTTAATCAATGGTGGTAGTAGAGTCTGGGAAAGTTTGAATTAATGTAAGCAAGCTAAAATACTGCTGAATAATTCAGACAGCCAAAGGACTAAACTGGTTCTAGGATTTGAGTACAACATCCTCAGAATCACTGTGAGAGCTATGACAGGACGCTTCTTGAATGAATACATGCTGAAAATAGGAGTAGTTGAACATCTAATGTGTAGAGCGTCTATCGAAGCTAGCCAGTTTAGGACACAAAAAGAAAACAATTTTTTATTACTTTCCCAACGTTTCGTCACCTTTCAAGACGGTCCCAAAGCTAAATAATTTATTTAGTATTGCCTAAACTGAATTATTCACTAAGTATGTAACGCATAGAAATAATCAACGGAGAAGGGTTTCAAGACTATAGATGTGCCGAGAATTCTGCAATAGGGCATAATTTTCAGTTATTTTATGTTTTAAATATATTTAATGCTATTCAAATTTTGATTTTTTGTGGTTTTTTTGCTATTTTAGATTGATTAAAGGAACCAATTTAAAAAATAGTCGCCATCACTGGTTTATTCAATTCAACATGAACTCAAACATGTCTAAATTTATTGTGGATAGTTTCCCATATGTAACTCGTCTATAATAACTTTCAAATAAACACGTCTAGGGAAGAACCTTAATAATATTACATCTAATCAAAAAATTTAATTAATAATTTTTAATTAAATTTCAATAATTACTTTTTTTCAATTAATTTTTAGTAATTACTGTTTCAATATACAATTTGTAAAAGGTGTCCCAAAATTCACGCAAGATGTAATTTTGATGGAAAACACAGGTTTATAATTAAAAATTTTAAATGTGTTATTGATTCATAAAGTATATAGTATAGGATTTTATATGGAACAGCATATCGGCTAAATAGTCCCCACGGCTTTGCTGGTACATACGCACTATTTTGTCGAAATTTTCCATGATCTTTTTGAATAAATGTGGCTGAATTTTGGTGATACAAAGCTCAATTTCCTCCTTCAAGGCGTGGGTGGTCGTGGTCGTGTTTAAGATCACTAATTAATCCAGTCTCCCTAAATTTTTGAATTAATCTCTTCACTATTCCGACCATATTTTCTACGAAAATTGTGAACTGTAGCTGCCAAACCGTTATTATTTTTAAAATATTGTTCAACAATGAAAACGCCTTGTTCTTTCGTGTAGCACTTTTTAATAACCCTGAACTGTCAGCTGTCACGCTATCTTTTTTTTATCGTTGGCAACACTTTACCACACAAATGGCGCAAAATTCAAATCTTGTGTGGATTTTGGGACACCCTTTATGTACAATAAAATAAATACAAATCTATATCCGTATATCTTATGGAACAACTAAATTCAAGTTTTATGAATCCTATATCTCCCAATATAATGAACAATTTCTGATATACACAACAATCCGCTGATAATCGAGCCTAATGTGTTTAACTGTGAACTTTATTAATTAATTATGTTAATGAGATTTTCTTGTTTTGCACGGATATACTCTTCAAACACAAACAAGAAATTACACGAACACATTGATGAATATAGATAAAATAGTTATATATATACAAAATTCATCCGAAAGATGAGATTTGCTTGTACGTAAACAATTCAACCAAAAATATAGGTTTATATACGGTTATAGTATATATATATACATATATACATGTATGTATAAATGAATAAGTGTGACAATAATTATATCAGCAAATATATTTTACAGTAGTGGAACGAGTATAATTAATGATAATAGTAATTAAACACTGGGAAGTACGTTGATTAAACATTTATGAAACACTAGCCATATAAAAAGTGTCCTATATGAATATATAAATATAAACATAAAACATATATGTTGTGTTATATTGACTTAAATCGTTTTATAACAAATATTTGCATATACGTGAAATGTCTCTTTGGTGTTACCATATATCATCTTATCCCTTTTAGAAAGTAAATAAATATACAACATGCATCTAAAATATGAGATAAGTAATAATTACAATACCTGGACAAACTATTACTACTATTACAAATTACGCTTTGTTAAAGAAATTCCTATCAAATTTTCCAGTTTTCGATGTTATCATGTTATGATAGAAGATTCAGTTTCGTTGTACATAAACTCTAGTTAGATCATCTTAATACGACAAAGCTCATATAATAATAGAACTGTTACTCACCCAACGTAGATTTGTACAGAGTCTTTATCGAAAAACAGGCTAAAATCTTTACTTGTTCGATAAAACATCGGCAGAACTACCTTTTTTATCTTATTGCTTTCTCACCCTATCCCAAATTTGAAAAAAAAATTAAACGGGTAACATCAAATTTACTTACATCTTTGTCAACCACACATCTTTTCCTTACAGAAACATCTGCAATATTGCATTTCGATTAATCGTGGATTGTTTATTGGAAACATAATTTTCTGAAACCATATTTTCCTTACTGCAGTTCCAACGATTGGCACTTTGAATTGCATTCATTTTGACTATATCTCAAAAAGCAAACATTTACTAGGAGCTTACTTACTATATTTTAGATTAATATTGTATAAGCTAAAAAAGTATATTATTCCCTACAACTCTTCCATAATCAGAAAGTTAGAGTCTTTCCCAATCATGTTGAGTATCCACCATTGTAACTTAGTTTTTATCTCCCAGAATTTTAATACATAGTGTTATGTGCGCATACTATATTTGAATGAAATTATACGTAAGGTAGACACGTCGATCATTAGAATGAAGTAAATAATTCGGTTAACGGAAATTGACCTATGTTGAAGATTATTTCGTTAAAATTAAGCATATATAGTAGAATCGTATTTGGGAAAAGTAAGTACGGTTATCATACATTTTATACGGACTTATTTTAGGAATGTTATTAACGGGTGTAATTTTAACGACAGCTATTTAGTACCATATCGAATGTATAGATGGCACAAATCGAAACTTTTGTTTTTTTTTTCCAGTAGATTTTAAAAAATTGTTTTTTGCGAAAGTGAAATAGTGGCTGACAAAAATTTCCAAAAAACAGAACTATAATGTACATAATTTATTTTATTATAATTACTTTTTAATTTCAATTATTTTCATGAGCTGTTTTTTAGCAGCGTTTCAATGTCCATTCATTCACATGAAAACCTGTCTTCCTGTCCTGTTGCCTCTTTTTAACCTGAAAGTAGGGAAATAGTCTTACATTTCTCTGACTTTCGTTTAAACACTTTTCATACAAAATCAGAAAACGTATTAGTTTTCAGTTATTCCACAATTTTCTTCATTCTAATAATCGTTCTATAACTTTGGTCTAAGTGTAAGTTCCTCAAGATTAAGGACTACTTAAACGGGCTTTGCACGCAGTACATTTCTTATTATTTTCCTGAAAATAATTAATGTAATAACAGTAATAACTGGTTCAGTTACTGTATTTACCCCATATAATACATAATACATAATCTTATCGAAATTTCACCTCATTGTCATATATTTTATCATCATGTTTACCTCCACTTTCGTTAAATATCAAGTATTAATTATACTAGACCAGACTAAAGTCATTTCAGCTCAGAATGAAATATATCAAAGGCTGATCTCCATATGGATGCTTTATCATTGTGAAGGTTCTTTGAAAAATTTAACCTGATAATTTCGAATACTACTACCTTATCAGAAATGGGAACTTTTATATGATTTGTATAAGGTTTAGTTTAAAGATCTTATCGTTGTGACAAGTCAACAATATCAGAAGTATACAGAAATGACACTGCGACGATTTTTTGATTGTGGAAGTTATGTACTGTCTGCAAATTATTGTCAAACTTCTTTTATTCGGAATTAGTATATTCGGAAACCGGGAAAATTTACGAGTTTGTATTATATTTCTTTGCATTTCCGCATAAAAAATATAAAACTTTCTTACATGGAATATTTTATTCTAATTAATGGAAAAGTTATCCGAGAAAATCGAAGTCTAAGGCTACAAATTCTTGTTTTTTTCATATATATTATCACAGGCCCTGATTCCGATACATTTTTGGGTTATGTTCTTGTTGCTTTTACGTGTTATGAAGTAGACCCTGACCCAAACTCCGATGAAAAAAATACACCTAGTGTAGCATGCAATCCTAGATACTTCCAGAATAGATATTTTTTAGACTTTTCCAAAAGTTTGTTATATAATTTGATTAAAATTTGGAAGAAAAATGTATACAATAAATAATACGGAAATTTGGTTAATAATTTCAACTAGTTTCTGTTTCTTGACATTCGAATTTCAGGACTCAAATTAATTTTTGATTTTGGTTATCGATAATAATGAATAATGATGAAAGACTGGACAAATTATTTGATATCGTGAACATTTTGGCTTTTTAATAAATTCAGATATATCTAATTTGATCTCGCTAACAATTCGAGATTGTAATTACTTAATGGAGTTTTAAGTTTTATTAAAATCGCTAACATTTATCAAAAATTTGCGAAACATTGGAATAGTAATGAAATTCATGTAAATATTTTAAGATATCAAAAATTATCTTTAAATTAATTTAGAAAAAAAAACGAAAAAATTGTCACATATTTTCAAAATCACTTCTAATGGCAACTATTAATAGTCGAATAAAAATACACGAAAAACTAAAATCGGCCTATACCCAATCCTATATATATTATTTCAAGTTATCAAACAGAAAACATTTAACGTTTTTTTCAATAAAAGAAAACAATTGTATTCCCATTTCATATTTTTCGAGAACTAAATTTTATGGACGCTCTAAAGACTTGGCAAAGGTTTCCCATTCCTTGCTTTATACAAACCGGAACCCAAGTTCAGTAACGACAACTACTCGATTTCAAAGTTTTATCTTTCAGACTTTGCTTGCCTACAATAAGAATTCCAATATCTGTATTATTGGTTTTCCAAATTTCAGTAAAATCAGGAAATGGATTTCCTATCTTCGGACGGAAATATTGCTCTATCAAAATTGGCTGGCAAATATTTGCCAGTACTGGCAATGTACAGTAGTAATAAGATGGAAATTTCAAGTACTATATTTCAATTTTATTTCATAACAACCATTTTTATAAAAAATATATGTAATCTGAATTAAGTGAATTGCACAGTTGCGGTTGATTAATGAATTTCCTAAAATGGTGTGAAAATGGTTGTAATCACGAAATCAATAACATTTTAAAAAGCGAAAATAAATTACTTAAAACTTCACATTTCGATGACAAAGTCTTGAATTTTAAATTATAATATATTAGCTTTTTCATTTCAATTTAAAAATTAATATAAAATCGCATAAGTGTAATTCCATTCTGTTGTTTTTTTTGCCAAAAGATAATGAAAATGTTCAATTTTCACTTAATTAAATCGCCCATATTTACAAACGATTCCCAGTCCTTTCTTCGGTTTAATTTGTCTGCCATCGATGTGTTAGTGATTGATTAAAATCTCCACCCTCATAAACGATTGTCATATCAATAAGTCATAAATTACTTTCCCTTCAAAAATATATTATGTATAGTATATGACTGTGTATTGAAAGCACATAGGGAAAAAAACAGCCCCGCTGGAAGTATTGATATTGCAGTCAGATTTCTCTGGGGGTCAAAAGTCCATATGTGAACTATACAGCATTTCTGAAAGCATATATATAGATTCAAATGTTTGAATTTAAACTTATAGATATGAATTAAATAAATTTCGATGCCTACTAATGGAAAATATGAAGGATATTTTAGGTGCCCGCATAATATCCAGAATATCCCTCAAACCCCTCCCGATAAATTCATTCTCAATTGCCTACTATATGATTCTGCTTAATCATGCAACTAATTGACTATATGGCCATATAATTCACAATTCATTTCGTTTAGCTTCATTTCATACCACAGTTGTGTCGTTGGCCTCTTTGAATGTCAACTACAATCTGTTGACCATCTATACGTAAAAAGTGAAATGGGAGAAATGGATGGGTTCAGTATAAAATATATTATAGATTTCTAAATGAATAGGATGTATGAATTTCGTCTGGAAGGAAAGAGGAAGAACTCAGGAAAACTCACGTGAATTTTAACTTGAGGCTTTCCTGATTGTTTATTTGGATATCTATAAATCTACACATATGTATGAATATGCGTTTCGTATCAAAGAGAAAACTTGTGGCTGTGACAATTCATTTATATCATGGAAAATTAATTAGAATTATTATTATTATTATTATTATATTATTGCGATTGTCGTTATTATTGTTATTTTTGGTAATTAAACATATCAAATGCATGCCAAAGGTTAATATTTATGATTTATTAAATTTTGAAGATTTATAATTTTAATATTAAATTAAATTCAATTACTTTCACTTAAAAGTTTTCCATATTATCAAAAACGCAAATTTAACCGAAAATATACTAGGGGTATTCACTCTTAGTTGTAAATAGGGATGTGTCATTGCATAAGGTGTAGAGAAACGCTACACCCGATCAAACTTTTCATCGGTCTTTACCACTCCGTAGGAGAAGAAAATATCTCGGGGCATATTGCTTCTCTCCAAGCAAGATACAATCTCTCAATCCACTCCGGATACTAAAATTCCTAAGAGAAATAGGCCTGGAGGAGGTGTTGTAGAATGGGAAGTTAACCTAACTATTACACCAAAGAAAAAGGGGGTACAATAGATCTTAAGGTCGCAGTACAGGAACACCCTAAAATTAATCTAATCTAATCTACCACTAATTTTTTGCTTTTCCATTTTTTTCTGCCTAGGTTGTGGGGATCACAATTTTCTGGCATATTTCCAGGACCGGATGCGTTCCACAAAGAGAATTTATGTTTCGATTGGCCCTTGGGGTGGGATAAAGGCCAAGTGTTAGTAAAGGCATCTGCCGACACCAATTGAACAATTTGCTTCAAATTTATCCCTCTTTAGAATCTTCTGTCTGTCTGTCTGTCTATCCTTTAAATTGAATTCCGTTTCTATAAAATCTTGCCATCTCTTTTTTTCTTCGTGACATTAGTCACATTTATTTCCAGTTTAGTTGTTTCATAAATTTTTACCTTTTCCGCTGTGACCTGGGATGGTGTGAATTAATATTCCCACATCTCCAGTTCTCTTGCTAGCTCAACAAATTTTGTTTTCTGCACGCATAAAATTATTTGTACGTGACGGCATATGGTGGAAGGTAACGACTCACCCCATCCGACAATCTAGCTAGTGCAAGCACCTGGGCGTGCAATTACCTACTTGCTACACCATAAAACACACTTTCTGCCGCAAGGAAGAAGTGTTTGTTTATGATTTGCTGAAACCCTCACTTTTATTTTTTTAGGTTTCCTAATGTTTACAAAACTGAATTCATTTTTCGACTTACGACAGCATTCTACTATTTTAAATTCGCGTGTTTGCGAATACCTTTCTGGAATACAATCAATTATTAATTAATTAATTAATATTTGTACAATTTTTCTCGATAAGAAAAATGAAACCCCATATGCTCTGCTCTACCCTACCTGGACGGATAATTTAAAACATTAAAAATCGCAGTAAAATAATAACTTTGTATGTGAATACATCTCGTCTGAAGAAAGAAATCTGCAGATTTTTCTTTAGGATTAACGCGAATCTTAAGAAAAAATTTTATTTTACTAATAAACGGGTGTCATGCTGAGTAACGTTCAAGATTAACGACTTTTTACTTGTATCATTGATTGCCTTTTTAAGAAAAAAATTGATATAAATTTTGTTTGCCTTCGTAAAAATACACTTTGAGGAATGCTGTTTTTAAAAATTTGTTTATAAAATTAGTAAAAGTTAACAATAAATATTAAATCAGGCTAATTAGTTTTGATAACATTTGAACTTGTGTTTATAAAAACGGTCACTGGTCGATTTATTGCTACATCAGAAGAAATGATTAAACTTTGAGAGCAAGTAATTAAATGTTTGATATTGAAATATATTTTTGTAAGTAAGACACATGCAAAATATATAGCATATAAGAAACTCCAGTGCGATTACAAATGCCATTTTTGTTTCAATATCATTCATATTGACGAAGGATTTATAACGTGATAAAGATCCAGTGACCTGTTTAATTTAAACCTAAAAAGAGAATGGAGCAGATCACTTCCCATGCATTATCTCAGATCCTCTAAAATTTGGATTTTAAAATGAATGGACTTTAGTCTCCTGAATATAAAACTAACTGCGGATAAGACAAAATTCGGGAATAAATCCCCATTTTGTCGAAGATTTCATCATTCGGCTATTAATATACAGATCTGAACCAACTAAATTTTAGTACAAAATTTAATGAACTTGCCTATACAAATTTCTTTGATATCAGACTATGCTATTCAAGCATTCTTATCTCATAGTCAGTCAATATTACTAGAGTTCTTGCGCCAAGATTTTCTAATAATAATTATTCTTACTGCATCTAGGTATCGCTGCAAAGGAATTTTTTTTTTGTTTTAATAAAGTAACGAAGTTCCTTCAATAAAAGAATGGGCCAATAAATCGACCAGCAACTGTGAAAACTTTCATTGAATTTTCTAGCATATAAATACCTTTTAGGATCTTTTTCCGTTACAATTTGTTACCTACATAAATACGATAGTTGAAGTGTATTTAAGACAGTCTAATTTCATTACAATATTTCAAATATTCAATTATTTCATATTAGTAACAATCATCTGTATTCAATTTAAGCTATTGATCCAATTTTCATAGAAATACAAAACAGAAATTCAGTCAATTAAGCCGATGTCTATATATAATACATTGTCTAATTAGATGTATTGTTTTATACATCAGGAGGAAAGACTTTGTAGTTATGATAATCTATATATAGTAAAATCAATATGGGATCACATAACCAAATTCATAATTAAAACAACTATGAAACAAAGTATATATAAAATGCGTATCCATTTACATTATTATTATATATAGAATATACTTACTAATATCCAATTATATATAAAGTTTAAATCTAAATGGTCTAGCTAACAATTATTCAATCTTATTCAACCGAGAAAATACATTAATCAGGATGCAGAGAGACACTAAACTAGATGCCAATTAATAATAATTGTGAAGCAGCTGGATAAATTGGTACTATAAGATAAGACCCTTAAGCATCCCTTATAGGTATATATTATAGTGTATATCTAAAAAGTATGGAAAGAAATGTAGAGATGGACTAAAGAATAAAAACAAAACAAAAAAAAATTAACAAATAAGAAATAAATAAGAAAAACGAGTACGATAAAACATACATACATGTACATTCAAAAAAACGCGACCTTAACATCATGTTGTGAAGATCGGCGGCGATAGTCAACAACATCATTTAACAAATCTTAATTAAAATTAATAGCATCATTATACAAGAATAAAACTGGTCCAGGGAGATCTTCCGGACATCCACCTCTATACAATTTTATATGTATAGTTTTGGTTTTGTCTCACCTCAATTCCCTTCCAAATACAATGTATAGTATAGAAAATGTTTTCGTTTTCCTCCCGCATATTTTGCAAAACATTATTTACGAGTATATATATGAATATATAATATAATGGATTGATATTTTCACTGATACGATGGAGTTGACTCACCTGGTGCAATAGAAATGGAATATTACTGTATACAATTTTTATATATGTATCAAGTTCCGTAGGTAACCGGTTTTTAAAGATTCTTCTGTCTTCGCCTGATATTATTATAGATGAATGGACAAAATATATGTTATATGAGGATTTATATATGCATCACTCAATTCCAAAAGTTTTATAGTATATCCGTCCATAGTTTATACACATATCTATAGTTTTCCATTTACTAAAGGTTTATAACTGCTTACATATATCTATATATTCAAATTATAATGAAATTTGTTTTTCTCTATGATTGGGAAATTGTGACACATGAATAGCTTAACAATATATATTCTTCAAACTCATACTACAAAATCATCGTACAATCAATACCAGCAATTATAAGGTGATATTTTATTGAACAGGCGATGAATTTTTAACGTTATGGTTCTCTCCTCTTCCATTTAATCTTCAATAAATAAACACCACCCAGAGAAATTACATACCATACTGGAATGATACACAACAATATCGATGATGACAAAGAAACGCGGTATCTCGGTCCTATCAAATGGAATGTTGGAATTTGTGTTAATTGAATACCAAAATGGAAATTTATTGTTCACCACCCGAACCGACACTTTCCATTCTCATCAATTTCGAAGTTTCGTATTATACTCTAAAAATAATTTATGTATCAGTTTATGAAGAAATTCTATCTCCTAGTCTCGTACATTGCTCATTAATTTAAATGAATATCAAAAATTTAGAGGACTTAGAAAAAATAAAAAAATAAATATAAGAATAGAATCTTGTTTATAAAATTTTCAATTGTATTCTTTTTCGTTAATTAAGAAATACGAAAGGTGTTAAAAGCTCTTTCAATTAAATATATCTAAAGTGGTATACTTATGGGATTCGATATTTTAGAGAATTTTCCAATTTTGGGTGGCAATATTTTTGATTAAATTAAGTATTCTCAATAGAATAAACAGAATTAACGAAATATATATATATACCTATATATTATATATCACTTAAATTCAAGTTTATTGAGAATTATGACGTACTAGTATTATGTTTAACATGAATAAGTATATAACTAAAGCTGCACTTTTCCACCCTAAAAGGGTGTTTAATGAATTTATCATCGATAAATAAAGAAATTTGTTTCATAGTGGATTTTGTACTATACATTTTTTTAAATATTTTCTCGTTTTGCATGCTTTCAGTCTATAACCATTTGAACTGGCGATCAATGTGTAGTGCGCTTCAAGTACAATCGCGGACAAAACGCTTTAGAAATAGTTTAACTTAGTAGTGTTCCTTTTGCACACTTCAAGTACTTGCAAGTACATACTGAAATATTAAGAATAACAACAAAATCATCTTCAAAATTCACTAAATGGGATTATTCCTCGTAAACTGGTAACTAGTTTTTAGAATTCGTTCAAGTAAGACAAGCAGGTAGTAGTAGCTTTCTATTTGCATATACCAAGTACTTAAATAGCAAAGACAACAACCGGTAAATGGAACATATTATTACAAGTAAAGCAATTTAAAAAAATTCTTATAATTTTTAATTTATTACGTTTCTCAATTTTTATCCCCTATGGTAGGAACTACTAGAGGGAATATTAGTTTTGTCACTAAGTGCGTAACGCATCGAATTAATCATTCTAAAAAGATTTCAAGGGTATGGTTCTGTAGAGAATCAAAAGTTATATCGATTAAGGGGAACGAAGTTATGAAGCAAAAACCATGGTGACCAAAAAGTTTTGTCGTTTTTTGTATATCGTTTTTCGGATTCAATTGGAAAATTTGCGAAGCGATTTTGTTTAAATTAATTATGTTGGTGAACTAGATATATGAACGATACCATGTTAAATTTGTGTAAAATCGGTTGAAGGATAGTGAAGAAAGAAATAGTCGTAAGGAAAAATAATCCTGTTTATAAAGTTTTTCCGATGCATTTTAAAAACTGATTTACCAATTTGAATAAAATTTGCAAAATAGATTTATACTATTATGGCCTAGGCTACCTGCGGATTAGAGAAAATTTAAAAACGAAAAAACAAAGTTATGCAGGAAAACATTGAAATATTTTTAGTTTTGACAGTTTTTTTGTCCCATTACTACCATAGGGCATCAAAAAATCGGCGATAGGCCGATTTTCAGTTACTATATATTTCACATATTATTCCTCGTTCCATTTTCACAAATCTTGTGCCTTAATATCGTTCCCCGATGATTATTTCACTAGGCCTGTTTTATTAGACACTTGCTCCAATAACGCAACTAAACAACTTGCTCTGTTTCGCCTTTGCTTCCAATATTAAAATTCTCTTTTCTAAGTGAAAGCAAGTGTCAAATAAAACAGGCCTTCTCCTTGATAAATTCAGCGACAAATAGTGATGTGATGTTGGGCAAACGATAATTTGATTTAGGCAAAATTCTACATTTTTGTAAATACTTGTATATGTGAGATGGATGGCGATATTAAACTGATATGTTTATACCATAGTGACAATAATGGTTTAGTAAAACCTATCCCTATGAAATAACTAAACGTGATACATATAAGAAAGCCGAACAGTTTTCATTGCAAGAATTGTTTTTCCAGAGGAACACTTGAACCTAAATCTCATAATTTTGTCCAAAAAAAAAGGATTTCATCCAGAAGGAATGGTAAACGATTACACCCCTAAAAGAGAAGTTGAAAGTAATGGCAAAATGGAGAAGCAACAAGTGATTCCATGATATTGTTGACGATGGATTATTATTGCGTTTACCAACATTTCTTGTTATTATATTTTCCACCCTTTTCGAAACCGTTCTTGTGATTCGCTTAACGCGATCTTTTTCATTCGATTCCATCAAAATTTGCTTTTCATAAAATTGAGTTTCATATCGAAGATTTTCCCAGACTATACCACATTGCTTCTCATGTTTCTCCGCATTTCATTTTCCATACAGAAATATTAAAGATACCTCTTCCCATTTTCTTATGAAAATTCGCGAGATCCGAATTTTGTTACATTTTTGGAAGAAATATTCGACCGTTTTTGTAGTATCTGTGAATTACAGCGTGTGCATAGAAGGGTACGGGTATAATATTTAGTTGAAAAATTCTGTTACTATGAATTCGGAATGGGATGAGATTCAATATAGTATGAGAAATTATGGTGTTTTTAGTATGAGACAGGATGAAAAACGGACAACCTTGCACTAATACCATTGAAATCTTATAGACATATAGAAATGCTTATGCCTTTCGTTTTAGTTGTTTCGGTTGTCTCGGAACTTAATTAAAAGAAATGGCAAACACAAGATTTTAATTAAATTTAATCGTGGCCATTAATTTCATGTTTTATTGCGTTCCATCCGGTTACGTTCGTTTCTTTATTTTCACCCGCGCCCATCCGCACTTATGTTCACAAACAATATTTCGCTTGTGTTTTATCATTCAATTTTTTCTTGATTGTTGTTGTTGTTGCTTTTCCGGGGGAATGATTAAAATGAAGAGAATATTTCTACTTGACAATGTAAAGAATTTCAACTAGTTGATGAAATGGCATGGAAAAATTTATTGATAATAATATAAACAAATTAATAAATTAATCTTATGAAAATAAAACACAAACAACAATAGTATTCGGTTTTCCCAATTCATGTAATTAAAAACATATTTTTAATTAAATTTCTTGAAATTTAATTAGTTTAAAACAAAACATACGTAAATACACTTATATAAGTAGGTACAGGCTGTGTACTGTTTACCTTACACTATAGTACAGTATAGTATCTCAGTAGGAAACATTGTAAAGGCTTTTGAAAGTCAAAAAGTATTTATATTTAAAGATGACTTCGGGCATATGGCCACCGCAACTCTTATTGACGAAGGGCATTTTGCCAGTCCAATTTTGTGTTACATTTTGAACAATGCCAGCCGTATGTCACGAATAACATGAATAATATTGGCTTCCAAGTTATCTATTATTGGCATTTTATCAGTACGTGACTTCACGTAGCCCCATATCAAATAGCTAAAGATGTCCGATTACGCGACCTTCAAGTCCAATTTACAAGAACTTTTCTCAAAATCACATTATGAAACGTATCGTTATCCTGCTAAAGCTGCATCTCACCAGTATCAATGTCATTCATATGTTGGAACAAATATTGATCATGATCCGGTAACGATCTCTATTGATCGTAACGCGTGCTCCTACTCATGTGTAATGAAATAAGAACCAATGATGCCACCATCGTGTAAACCGCACTAAACCGCACATTTTTCTAGATGTAACGCAGTTTCTAGACTCTCTTTTGGATTAGTCTCATTCCACAAGCGACAATTTTGCTTATTAACAAACCCAATAAGCCATAAATGAGCCCTGTCACTGAACATAATTGACTGGTTTGTTATATTAATAACAATGGATGGCGTCAAATCAAGAAATGTTGACAAAAATGCCCTGAATGGTGGATTCCAGTGATCAAACAATATATGAACTTGGCTACCAAAAAAAAACCTTTCCTAATAACTAAGAACTAATAGACGCTTCTCAGATATTAACTCTTTCCTACTGGGACAGTATACCTGTTCTAGAACTAATTATCGTTATTATAGAAGTTTTTAAATGATCAATAAAATAAATATACTTGAATGAAGTACATAGTAAACATTTTATAATATAAAATTAAAACAATTTAATTAGTTTTTCCTGTAATTTTTGAACAAGAATATAAGTGATATGCTATTAGCCCTTTTTCCAGTTTATATAAGCAATTTTCTGTACTGATAAAATTAATGAGAACACTTATAGAAATGAGATTACGAAGAAACGGAAACAGTTATCGACTTGTTGGTAAACATTTCATAATATCAGAATTTTCTGATATTAGTCTAATATTGTTGGTGGTCATATTGTATAGTGTAAATTTTTTACTTAATATGTAGTTAACAAATTTATTTACTTATAAAATGTGATAACAGATAACACGCTTCTGAATAGTGATGTTTAATGAGTTATAAAAAAAACAAAAAAAATTTTTAATTCTATTTACATAAAAAGCTTTCGTGAGATTGGAGTTCATTACCTTCCATTTCCTAATTCTTTTACTATTGTGATAAGTACTTTTTTCAGTTAAGTTAACTCTATACCTATATGTCTTTTAGTTTTTATACCTTATTATATATTGGGTACTAACAAATAGTATATAGGGTGATTCATCGTTAGGTACTTTTTTCAATCGGGATTTTTTACACATCACGAGTGAATAGTATGAAGCTGTCTGTCATTGCAGTTTGACTCAGTAGTGAATATAATTTCATCATGGAAAGACTAACACCGCCACAGCGTATCCAAAATGTTTCTTGAAATGCCTAATGATGTTCCGCTGTTTTATCGCAGAATTTTCTTTAGCGATGAGGCCCATTTCTGGCTAAATGGATATCTCAATAAGCCAAATTATCGTATTTGGGCTGATGAACAACCCGAATAGTATGAAGAACTACCGTTACAGAGAAATGCACGGTTTGGTGTGATTTATGGGCTAGCGGAATCATTGGTTTATATTTGTTCAAAAATGAAGACCGTCGATGGCACTTGCTATCGCGGATAACGGAGTATTTGCTACTTGAAATTCAAGGTCGTAATGCCAGTGCTATCTGGTTTCAATACGATGGCGCTACTAGCCATATAGCGCTTGAAGCAATGGACATGTTAAGAAATCATTTATGTGAATAGCTGATTTCATGTTTGGACCAGTAAATTTGACTCCTAGATCGTGTGACGTCAAATCTAAAGTCTTCGCGGATAAGCCAGTTACGATTGATGCCTTGGAAGGATACGTTACTCGCACTATTGGCCAGATTCCAGTCGTAATGCTCGAACAAGTACCCTCAAAATTGGACCTATAGAATGGAGCAACTAAAGCGTAACTGCGGCCAACATTTGAATGACATAATCTTAAAAAAATTAATGGTATCGATTGTTCTTTCGGTTTTTAATAAAGTTTTCACCATCACATTCAGTTTTACGTGTTTTTTTCTCCAAAAATTTTTTCCTGAACCTTACGATTGCATTTGTAACGCATTGAAATTATCATCATAGAACGGCCTTAATCCATTCAATGCTTAAGTAAATATTGAAACTTATTTTTTCTTAAGTAAAATATTTTTTATGAAATAAATAAATATTTTATAATTTGTCAAAAAAAAATTGCTTTATTGGCTATTTGACGACGAAATAACAAATAAATTACTATGCGAACCGAGAAAACTCTCCATTTTTTTCAATAATCGAAAACGACTTAAGTCACATAATTTTGCCTAAAGGAATTTATATTAAAAAATAATGATTAATTCTTAAAATATAATATAATTTCTATTATTATAAAAGAAAAACTAATTAAATTAATAATTTAAGGGTTTTTATGTAACACTTTAATTGGCAGACCGTGCATTTATGTTCCGAATATTGTGGTTTGAATTTAATACGTTTTTCTCTTCAATTTAAATGTCTAATATTCCCATAAGTCTTTAAAATATAACCAAGTAATGCTCATCCTATATATAAATCTCCATTTTCAATTTGAAGTATACTTATATTGAACATATTTAATTATATAACACTTATATTTGCATAGAACATTTATATTTAGGTATATATATATGCTTGTGTTAACTAGAAAAGCCAACACAAACAAGATATGATAAATTTCTCGGCAATAAATTACTTACTGCCCACAATTCAAAACCACCTTTTAATTAGAGTGAAATCTTGTCTTAGAGATAATGAACTTAAATTCTCATGTATTACGAGTAATATAGAACAATATTCTATTCTATATAATATAAAATTACAATATCATCTATATATGCCTATCTATAGATATGAAGAAATGAATTTTATCGTCCTTTTTGGCATAAATATTGAAAGAAAAAACATAACCCAAAACCAAACACGTTCAGAAACTACCTTATTCCACATTTCAATACCCAGGTTTTTCAGGTGTGCACATCTAGAGGAAAACTTGTGAAACCATTCTCATTAGTTTTCACTTAAGATTTTCTCACTTACAATTAAATATATTATCTTGAATGTGTGCTGTGGCATGAGGAGAGAAAGGTTGTCCATGTTCCATGAATTTTTGACGATGCGTTTCTATCTAGACTACGTCCTTTCTTTGAAACTATATTTGACAAAATTTTGTATAGTCACACACGGATATAAAAATTGTTCTTCCATAAAGTTGAACTTTCAGATCGGTATATACGAATAAATGATGAAATATAGATTATATTCCTTTGATAAGATAAAAGAAATTATTTACTTTACTAAACAGCATCATTATCTTCGATGATACAAAAAAAAGTTTTTAACACCTTATCGGCTTTTTAGTAACGAAACAAGAAGAAGAATGTTTGCTAAGACGCTCAAACTTCATAAATAATAAAATAAAAGAAAAGGAAATAATGGAACAATTTTATGGTAAATTATTAATGATTGCACGATAATTAAGTACCTATTTAGTGAAACTATTACAAATAGTACTGTGGTGGCAGAAGAATGAAATAATTCAGTAGTATAGATTAAAGAATTTTTTATATCAAAATATGAATATTGTCTTGGTTAACGAAAAGTTTTGGTTGGAAGTAAATATGAATAAGATGTAACAAAATGACGGATTCACGGTTTTCGGATTCCAGATTGTATTAGAAATTGCCCGTCGTGGATCCGTCACTTTATGTGGAGTCTAATTGAAAGCGTATGTATTTAAAATATTAATGTGTCGTGGATTCGTCGTGGATCCGTCATTCTGCTTGGACTTTTAGATCCGCAACTAGGGGAAATATTCCAACTCTAATTTTTCAAGTAGTTACTCTTTGGCAGGTACTACCAAAGGGCATAAAATTGGAGCAAATTTAAAAAAGAAGAAACAAAGCTACACAGAAAATAGTGTGAAATATTATTAGTTTTGTTTCTTTTTTTCTTGCACTTAATTCACTAAACTTATTGACTTTTATAATTTGGAGTCAAATTTTTAGCATTGGACATCAAAAAATCAACTCTATATGGAGTTAAAGTTTCTATATATTTTCAAATAATTTGTATACTAATTTAAAGAATGCTGCAAACAATAATTAAATCTGCAGAATATTTTATCGTTTTATCCACTAGTTGCTCACGTAATAGAGCAAAATTTTACACCTACGTAAACGTGCTGTAATAATTCTGGTCCATTTTTGTATTTAAATATTGAACATATAGGTGGCTCTCTTTTATGTTGTTTAATACTAAAATGTTGATGATTAAATGGCAGTTTTCTTTTAGCCTTTAAAAAACATAAACGGATAATTGGCGTTCCACCACATAGAAGGTTGCGAATTAATGCTACCAACATTTAAGTATTTTCGATTGTAAATTTTGTGCGATTAAGCACGGGCCCTTGGATCCTCAACATTTCCCTATCGTATTAAATTAAAATATCCTTTTTCAATGATTTATCAATATTTTTTTTGTTGAAATCCTATGAACTTGCAAATAGCACTAATATCTGCAATTTGACAATCTCTATTTATAGGCCCATTACACTACGCATGCGCAATCACTTGATTGTGCAGTTTTGACTCGCCCACACACAACGCATTCTTTACGTCAAGTTTACGCAGTCTTTATTTCATAAATCAGATTATTTTCGCAGTTTGATTTATCATATCGGATGCTCGCACATTAATTCTATTAGCGTTTGTTTTACGTATCGATAAAGTGACCAGAGGTACTGATTTATTCAGTACAGGTACTGATTTTCATGGCTATGTACTGATTTAAAATTTGCACTGAATATTGTACAGATTTTGAAAATATTTCTAAATGTTATATTGAAATTCTGTCAATTTAACGTTAAAATGCATTGAGTTGAGCTATATACATATGTAAAAAGTTCTAATGTAGGCACGTTGCTTGAGTGGCGGCGCGGTGTTTCAACACTAATCTAAACAAAGACAATATGCGCTAGGAAATTTGATCTGTATTTTTTATATCGTAGAATATTCTAAATTTTTTTTAATTTCATAAGGAATAATTAATATAAATACATTATATAATTTAATTTTGTTGTTTTATTTCATTAAAACCCCAAAATAAAAAATGTACTGAATTTGCCTCAAGAAATCTGGTCACTTCACGTATCGACTACTATCTTTAAACTGCGTAAATTTCACCACACATTACACATGCATGCATGCGCAGCAGAAATCGAATCAAAATAGTTTTGATTTACGCAGTCAGAATGTGCAACCACACAATCACCGCCACATACTATCATTATGCATGCGCATGCATGCATGTGTAGTGTAATGGGCCTATTACACGTGCATGGATGTCAAATCCGGTGATTCTCTCGAAGTTTGTATTGTAAATCTTATGGGACACTATTATCCAAAAGACGTCTATTGACCAAAATTAAATGTCGAACTAGGTTTCATTATGTCCACTGTTTTTTATATTTTTGTTTCCTAAAATTTGGCCAGCTTGAGTATATTTATTTGACAGCAAACTCGTACAAACCCAGTTATTTCTTTTTCACCCATTGGTGATAGATAGATAGATGAAACATTATCGTGTCTTCGATAATGTTTCATCTACTTTGCTCCAATGCAGTAGATAAATGGTTTTATGGGTGTACGTAACTTTTTTAGTTAGAAAGAAAAAGTTTCGTTAAAAGCCATTCCTGGAATTATACAAATAATAATTTCGTATTCTAAACCAAAAAACATGTATTTGATAGGAAGCAGACAGAAGTGACAATGTTTCTTGTGCACGATGGAATTTTACCACAAAAAGGCACGAAAGTTTGAATAAAAAAAGCTAATATTTTTAAACTAGTTACGGTTCCATTGTCTCCCACACGAAATATAAAGGATTCAAAAACTCCATTTGAGTAATTTGAATATAATTTAAGATATGTGCATAAGAAAGCCCTATTTGGTAGTAAAAATTAATAATATTTTTAGCGAGATATGGAGGGAAGGTAAGAGTTAAATTTCTAATCTCCAAAAATTAAAAACTCTTTCCATAAATAACAGTTCAAAAATTATTTACTACGCTACTGTACTACATCAACGAGTTCCTATTTTAATACTTTAATAAATATTCTATATATTTTATTATGTGCTTTTATCAGTCATTATCATTATTTAATAATGAATTATCACTAAAATTAACAATTTATTTACTTAACGGCAAGAAAAAATGCAGTTAAAAAAGAAAAAACAACGTTGAAATTTCACAGCATAATCCAGGTGTAAGTTGTACAAGAAGCAGGTGGAATATTGGTTCCACTCTATTGAATAAATTAAAATAGTATTAAAAATCAATAAAAATTCCTCAAATAATCGGTTTTATTTTTCTGAACATAAATCAAACTATAAAGAACCGTACAAAAAACTGGAATCCATTCACGGAAAACTCAAGCGTTTTCCATGGAAGATGATTCAAGATGCATTCACCTCAACAAACTTGACCAAATTGACCATCAATCAGAATATCCCCGCTCTAAACTGTTATATGGGCAAATACACGTAATAGCATAGTTACATGATTACAAAATTGTAGAGCCGGTGTAAAGCAGACCTATTTTTTTATTACAAAAATTTTCCCCTTTTCTTCAATTTGAATTACTAAAATTATTTACTTGTGTTTATTTTGAAGTTCTAACAGTGTATAGGTTTACTTCGAGTTGGCGACGACGCAATACAGTACAAAATTCATATGTGTTTTTCTTTTCTCTTTCAAAATGATAATACTATTCTCCTAAGAAAACCTTTTTTCCCATCACAAGTGTATGTACTTTTTGATAAGCCCATACGAATATGATAAAAATATGGGGAAATTGTGATAAAAAAACGTATACAACGAAAGCAAAATTAACTCCAGAAAATATGTTTGTGTATAATTGAGGACTTGACCATATAATTTGAGTTCATTAATTTTGTATAAAAAAATTTCTTCCTGGATTTTTATGAGTACCATAAATAGGAAGGGTAAACAGAGGAACGGAATGAAATCTTTTTCTAGTTTTCATAGTTGTCCACTCGGGAATAGATTATATTAAGGACTAGCAATCTGCTATTATTGTCCTTTAGTCGACCTTTTAGTCGAAATAGTAATTTTATTTTAATTCTTAGAAGATTGAAAGCTCTCCACTAACTGCATTAAAATGAATAAAAACATGATACTCTTTTCGGATTACAAAAACTAATTCAATTCGCCAAATTATCCTTGATTATGCGATGTAAGAATAAATGATCTCTCGTTTGTAAGTGATTCGTTCAAAAAGATCGATTCAGTACAATGAATCACACGAATCGATTCCTCAAATCGTTCATTTCGTTCAGCTGTTCAATTGGTACTTACTACCTTTACTCCTATTTGATTACACAATTTATTGATCTGTGAGTAGCATACTGAAAATACATATTTTATAACTCAGAAGAAAGAAAAAACGGTTTTCCAATACGTCCTTATTGTATTGTAGAGATGTTAGATGGAATCAAAAAAATTCAAAACAAATCAGCACGCATATTACATCTTGCCTATGCTAATAGTTCAACTGTTTTACAACAAAACTTTCTTAAAATGTGTCTTCTAATTTCATGATCAAAACCTTAGAATCATGACACAACAGTATACACCTTTCTTCATAGTTACCTCGTACGGGAATAAGCGAGATTCGCACTACTTTCTAGGGACAAACAGAAAGAAGCAGAACTAGCTATATTGCAGCTAATACAATAGCTCGCTTGTATTGATGGTTGTTGAAGCCTCATTCCCACTTAATTTTCATATATGATTCGACCTGTGAATACTGTGTGTGGGAACACTGTTTATAAACTAATAATTGATGCAGTGATTAAAGGATTTCTTCCCTCATGAGACAAATTTGTTGATTACCGCATCTAAATTGCGCCTCAGCGCTAAAGGCGATTTTAAATGAAAATTCATATACGACAAAAAAATATAATTATGGCCATTTTGCTAGAAACTAGTCACCCGCTGGGTTATCTAGTTGTTAGAAAATACTAAAAAAAACCGTAGTTCTTGCAATATCTGATATTGAAATTAGGGAATGGTTGATTAATTGGTTTCCGAGGTAAGTGATTAATTGATTAATTCTTGGTTTTAAACTAATTAATTGGTTTCTATTATAATAACCAAGCATCAACAACCCTTTTCCTGTAAAATTAACTATTTGAAGTAAATTTTTATATAGAAGAAAAATAGAAAGCGTAATATAAACAAAAGGGGGAGTATTCTGTTAAAAATATATATGTATATGTTAATATTTCATATTTAATTTAAAATTTATTCAAAATTTATTCATATTCTCATAGGATTTCTTACTCCAAATTTATTCTGTTTTGTTTCTCTTAAATGAAGGAATTAATCAGTTTTCGGTTGAACAAATTTTGATTACTCAATTAATCAATTAATCAAACTATGCCCTAATTGCAATCAAGCAGTCTAAAAATACCAAACAATATCTGATTATATTTACTAGGCACTTGGCACAAGATCATACATTTTCTCAATCCAGCTGGGTTTAATAGCAATCAAGCCATACACGAAAATAATTAAATGAAGCTATCTTTTTACTAGATCATGCAAGTGAAAAGATTCATATGAATCGATCCAGTCAAATGAACGATTTTGTACGGTAGTTCACATTTTACGATTTAATAGATTGACATTTTATGATTGACACTTACTATGTATATTCTGAAATTCCTTCAATGTTTTTCTGTCGCCTTTCCATAAAAATCCTGCGATAGCATGATTATCAATCTAAGCTTGTATCCCTGCAGGTTCAAATTAGATGAGGAAATATACTTCTCTGGCATTTTGTCTCTAGAATCAATAAAAATCTTCACTTTTTAATATTATTCCTTAACTTTCTTTAATCCAATCAAATTTCGTGATAATTCGAGTTAGAGCAACAGTGTAAGTTAATTTTTACCGATTCTGTTAAATATTTATTAAAGATATCAACCATAAAAACAAATATTACGAATTGATTCGAAATGTAATAAAACAGATAACAAGTTGGCTTATTGCAAGTTAATTAAACATTGATTGCCTTTCAGCGAAATACTAATAAAATTAATTAAAATTAAATTAAAAAAATAAAAAAATTCTCATGCAATATTACTAAAAAGGGAAATATAATGTGTATGTTTTTTATAAATCTCTTAAAGTGATTATTAATGAACTCGAGATCTCATTAACTCATAAACTTTAATAGTCTTTACATAAAATGAATTTAATTAAAAGTTATTATAAATTTTTTGTTTTTGTTCCCAGTTTAAAAAAAAAACTTAATATTCTTTAGTAACGAACTATAAACATTTACACGAAATCTTATTTTAAAATGGAAACTGTTTTAAAAGTGAAAACTGAAAGTAGTTTTTTGCACGAAAATAAATAAAATATTAAAATTTTGAAGGTTTTTTTTAATAGAACTATATTATTATTGCTACGGGAAACGCTCTATATACGAGTATTTATTGATTTCATTAATTAAAATGAATTTTAGCACAAGAATTGATTGAATTTTACCTTCTTTTTTTTTTAATTAAGTCTTAAGGAAATTTATGTAATTTGTAAATTCTTTATAGCAAAAAGAAAATATTTAATTATTTTAATGGTTTTCCTTGCAATCAATAATTACCAGTCTTTGGAAATAACCAATTCCAAATCAATTTTGTTGGTAGATATATTTTAAAATTTTAATATTAGGTATGTGAATATGTTTTTCTGATTTTACATTATATGGCATAAGTCATACTATATGCAATACGTGTGAACCGGTATTACATGCATTTGACAAGCTTTAAAACGTACTATATAACTTTTGGTTAAAGCGCAAAAAATATTGTTTGTTATTCGAATGAAAATTGAAGGTTCCGTGCCAAATAAATAGCATTTGAGAGTAGTTTTACTTTTCTTAATTAACTTCAAGAAAAATGGAACTGGAGCTCATCGATGGATGGAAAATGCTTATAGTGAAAATTCTCCATAAATTTAAACTTGCGAGTTTTGGTTTTGACAATTCAAAAATGCAAATTCGAGTATCCATGAAAAGAAGTAATTTGGTGAAACATGAAGGGTGTCATCTACCATGAACTTTCAAAAATGGATGAAACAGTCACTGCTGCTCGTTACAGACAATAACTAATCGAATTGAATCGCGCTTTGAAGAGAAACTACCAGAATAGCCTAGTAGACACGCTAAAATCATTTTACAGCATGAAAACTCTAGACAATATGTTGCTAAATCTGTTCAGGAAACGTTGGAAGCGCTACTCAATCCGCTGTATTCTCCAGACATTGCTCTATACTCTGTTCTCTTTTTCTTGGGCTTGCCTAAATTCTAATCTAAACTGTATATCTGTACCACCGAAACATTCAACCATAGAATGGGGCTCTGTGAATAAATGCATTAAATCTAGTTGGTAAATAGAAATTTATTTTTATAGTACAATTTTTCTTGACTGTTTTGATTAATTAGTTTAGAAAGTTTTAATTAATTTCTTTCATTACGTTAGTTGAGTTACGACTGTTAAGAAAATTACAACAGGAACTCATCAAATACGAATAAATTTTAAGAAAAAACTTTTAAATTTTTGATAAGTTCAACTCATCAGTATTTATGAATGTGTTTACACGTCAACAATTACTCATGAATATTACAAGAGGTACATTTCTTGTATCTTCGCTATTCAGTTAACTTGATTGATAATAAAGAAATTGATTGTAATCTATCCAAAGTGAAGAAAAGTTTCAATCTTTTTCTCACTTTTGTAAACTGGGTAAACTTCAGTTGAATAATTGTATTTAATGGTATTTAAATGTTTTTTACTTTTCAATTTGCTGCATAAAGTACTAGTGTATTAATGGCGCCATCTTCTAATCTGCAGATAAAGCACTTAGAGGTTAACTTCATAAATATTATCGAACGAATCGGAAGAACCTCCCAAAAAAATACACCAAGGGTCATTTACAATTAAATGATGCGCATATGGGATTTAGCAAAGGGTTGTAAATGACAGGGGGAATAAATTATAAGTACTTAATGACCAATTAGAAATATACACATATGTATATCCTCTTAAAAACAACATTTAATTTAATATTAAATAATTAAAAGTCAATCATCTTCGATCTTAGTTTCAGAATATGAAAAGTTTGGAAATTATGGTATGTTTAGCAGATTTTGCCTAAAATCGTTTATATACGACATTAGTGCCAAGTGGCAAAGAGAAACTAAATAGTTTTTGAACCGTGAGGTTTCTCGTTCGTCCCTCTTTAGCTTCATCAATAAGTTCACTCAGTTTTTACTGAAAAAGAAAATGATTAGTATCGACGTACTAACAATTGATTCACAATGCTAATAACGATGAAATTACCACAAAGTTGTTACACCTCTGTATAAATAATTGGCGCAAGTCGTATGAGCAAATATTGGAACTGATCCAAACTGAACTGTTACAAGATGTGCTCAAACTTTTGTGTACTTTTTGTGTACCTAGGTTGGGAATAACCTACGTCTCCTCACAAGAATTATTTTTTTTTATACATATTTAAAAACATAACTTGAACATAGTATATTTGTCCATTCCATTTGATTGCATGATAATTATCATCTCATATTAGCGTAACATGCAATCCACAGACAACTATCATCCTTATTTCTTGTGAATGAGGGAATAATTTTCTAAATAGGTCGAATTCACCAAAGTATGAAAAAGCATTCCAAATGCCGCATTATGTTGCATTAGACAATCAATCCTTATATATTGCAACAGAAAGAATCGAAATTTTAGCTACTTCACTTGTCGAATTAATATCCCAATTCGCCATATAGTATCGACTGATAGTCTTGGGTTTATTTTTACTCCTGGTGATAAAAATAAATTACCTGACTTATATTGTATTTTAATAGTTCCAGAGTGGCAGCCGAGAATTTTGAAATGTTGGGCTGCCTTTAAAATAATAACCCGAATGAGTAAATGAATAAAACACCAGTTTATTTTAGTGTTTGAATTAATAAATTCGAATGCCAACAGGAAACTTCAAGAACTATTAGTTTCAATAATATTTGTCCGTCTTAATCAATAAATATCCCAACACAAATTATTCAATTATTTCTTCGTATTTCGATTATTAAATTAAATTAAAAGAATTGTTTCTAAACAAATTAATTAACTTCGATAAAAATGAAGTCAATGTTAAGTCAAAGATTAAATAAATCGATTGTTTTTTTTTAAATAACAAAACGACAGGGTGTGGCAATCAGGTTAGAATGTTTAACTAAACTTTATGCAATCGAATCACATGAAATTATTCTATTGAGCCAACTTTGAAATAATTCATAAAAGTAATTTCCATTAAAGTTCAAATGGAAATAGTTAATTTTCTACTTGAATAAAAGAAAACCGAATTAACATAGTATTTCCAACTAAATTAATTAAATCTAACAAAGAAATTAATTATTTTCATATCGACAAGATTATATTCCAATCTCATTATTCTTTTAATTATCTGTTATCCAAAAACACACTTAATTATTTACTTTTGTATATTTTATATGCAATTGCCGTTGTTACATTTAAAGAATAAGAGTAATTTTGATATCAATTCAATTGTTAAAAGGTAAAAAGAAAATTATTCATTCGAAGTTCTGGATATGCAAGAGTGACTATCAAAAAAAAAAAAAAAACGAAGATATTAAGTCCGTTTTCGTATTTAAATAACTTTGAAATCCAAACCAGACAATTTAAGAACCTTAAAAGTAACTGAACAAAAAAAAACCATATAATATATTGGTTCGTTGAATTTACTGGTTATTCACCCGGTTCTCAAAAACAATATAACATATTTCCAAAAGGGATGAGATGCATATTAGATTACTGGAAATTGCATCACAATTTAAGGTAAATATCAACTGGAAAACAAATTGCTACATTATCACTTTGACACGAAACATATGTGGCTTTTGCAATCGACTTGCATATGTTGTTTGCATATACACAAATGCAGATTGATTATGAAAACAATGGGCGCATTCAGCAGTCCTAGGCGCTTAAAGAGCTTTACAGGGCTTACGTTTCGCAATACGGCTAAATGGGATTCTAACTTTAAGCCGCTTAGTGAAATTCTAGCATAAAAATTTTGTTGCTAACTCTAACAGCGCATTTAAGGTTGTTGTTAACGCTAAAAAACGATTTATGTAAAGGATAAACTGAGAAAATTGCTAGATTGTTGGATTATCCAATTTTAATTGAAATTTTAAAAAATGTGTTTGATAATATTTTTCCATTTTCCGATAAAATTTTTATTTCATTTTATGTTCAATTTTTATTTACTCTCGACACTTATTACGTTTAACAAAAAACATATTTTTAAAAGTTATTCAAATAAAACTAATTTGACGTTTATCACAGATAACTACCATTTGCTTGATTCAAGCCAACGCATCCAGGAGTATAAAAAAATTCTAACTGTTTAGATTAAGAATTTTGACTAAGCACTTAGGACTGCTGTATGCAGCCAATGCCTTCCTGGTACCTCATCGTATTTAAGACACCATTATCATCTATATGACGGCCTGATAAGATATGAATATAAAGTATGCCGTGTACGAAGGAAATGTTACCAGAAATTTGTTTGCAAGTGGATACTTACCTTCAAACTATATTTTCTGCAAAACTTATTTATAACGTTTTTTTGAAACAAAAGTAAATAAATTATTCTCAAGTCAGTTGATTTCTTCAATTTACATTGTTCTCAATATTAAAATATGTTTAATTAATTATTTTAATTATTTTTTATCGTTTTATTAGCGATAACATTGTTTGGAGATATACAATAATTTAATTAAAATGTATTATTTTCTTGTCATTAAAATTTCATTCTTGATAAAATTTTTTAATCAAAAAAATGGTCATTAAACATATATATATAATTTATTTAGTTAAAATTAAAAATAAGGCAGCTGAAAATTGACGAAACCTGTTGATTAATGGTCCATTAGAATGCCCTTCTTTTTTCCTTTTGAAGGAAAACGAAAAGAAAGAAAACATTATATAGCTTATATAAAATGACCGCAATAAAAATCCATTAAAACATACACCTTTGTAAAAATAAAGCAAAAAAAAATAAACATGTTTACCAGACCTAATTAATTTTTATGTATTCAAGTTTTCTTAATACCTTGTGGACATAATTACAAAATAATTTGTCACACAATGTCTTTTTAGTTGAAAAATTGTTTTAAAGAAAAATAATTACGAAGAATCGAAATCGGTCATATAATAACAGAAACCGCGAAATTTAAAAAATATAAACGCATATAAAAAAAAGCGATGCATAAGGGTATATAAAAATATTAAAAAGGAAAATATAGGTGTACTCACTTATTTACACGTCGTCCTCGCGAGTAATAAAATATTATATCTGAATTATGCCAAAGGCTTTTAAAAGCTGAAAGTTCTGTACATGTGCTAAAATTAATGCATTTTATACTTTTCTTGCAGACATCACTCATGTATGACTATAAATTTTCTTGAATAAAATACAGTGAACCATAATAATGATGCAACGGAAACTACAGAAATACCAGAAAGAAGTAAAAATTAGAAATGCGACAAAAACCGATTCATATTCGATGTACATAGTTTCGTGTGTACATTGAAATTGTAGCCTAAAAATCAGAGTTTCGTTTTTTTCCAAATCAGAGTCGACTCTAGGAAAGGGCAGTGCCTGAATACAATTTACAACTCAAAAGTAATTTTTCTGATAGATTTTTGAGGAATTTCATATTACGTGTTCATACCAAATCGAATATTCAATCATGCCAAAGAAATGTTTAAAGTCACATTTTGTGACATACCGAAAAATTTTCAGAATTGGAGTTGAATGTATTGAATTCGCCGTTTCGAAAGTGTTATACCATAATTAACGAACATTAGTTGTTCCTACTTTTGATAGACGTCAGCCAATTAGAGCCAAATTTACGTATAACCAAATGATTTATCAACATTATAGTTGTACAGTCTTCCCACTAGGGCATGGTTTGATTAATTACTTTTCGAGGTTAGTGAACAATCGACTAATTGAGGCCTTAAAGTAATTAATTCCTTCCTATGTTAAAAGTCAGAAATCAAAATTTTTAAGAAAAAATGACTGATTACAAAGAGAAATAAATTATTATATGAAAGGTAAAGAAAAATCGTAATAAAACTACAAAAGAGAAAATGTTCTCTAAAAATACATATGATTTTCTTTAGCTATCTATCATTTTGCTACTCTTAAATGAAAGAATTAATTATTTTGGCGTTGAATACTCAACATATTGAATTTATTCTGTTTACTCAAGTAATTGCTTGTTTAAACCATGCCCTACTTCCCACTGAACATGAGAATTAGTTTTTTTTTGGATGAGTACAAAGTAACTGCGAAAACATACCTATTCTTTTAGGAGAAATAATTTAGTGAAAAATGTGTGTGTAAAATAAATACTAATGAAATTTTACGCTTTTTTAATTTTTTATGAAAAATCTAACATTCAAACCTCGCCAAATGGAAAAAATACTTCTTATTTTCGTGGCAAGCATAAAATTGTACTAAATGGAGATATTAATGTTTCTATATCGAGACTATAGAAATCTGATCAATTTAACAAATTATTGTAGTTTCATATGGAAGCATTATCTCCCTCAATACTTCTCAATGTCGTCATTGATGGGAACACTTGAAGCACTATTCATTATTTTCCCCTACGACCAGCCCTGTATGAATATACAATATTTTGAAAAGCACGCACGCAAGTTTCAAAATACCAATTGTGTCTCATTACGTTTCTATTCAAAGTTCCACTAGAGAAGAATTGACATTATCCAAGAAAATCAGATATAACATGATGTTGGGCCATGATGTGTTTACATCCCGTTGCCATAAACTAGATTTATCTATCGAATACTTTTCCGGGGTGCGGTCATCGAAAATAATCTCGTAATAATATGGCCTGAGATAATAATTTTAACTTCAACTACTTCATTTTTGTAATAAACTAATTTACATGAATTATTTCATTTTCTTAAAAACTTTTAAGAATATTATTTCTTCAAATTAAATGGAAGATATTCTCAATATTGTTATGATGAAAAAAAATAAATAATCCAAAAAAATTGATGGATTGAAACAAGAAAACGAAAATACCATAATATGAGATCATAAAATCCCGAAGTAGGTACAACATCTTTGATGGATTTTTAATCAAATTCTCAAGTCCAATGTTTTCTTTTTTTTATATTATATTTTTTCCATCTTCTTCTTACTTTTCACAAAATACCCAATTAGACTAAAAGAACTCCATTCAATTAGTTTATCTCCTCGGCAACACCTTTAAAATGATATAAGCTGGAAATCGTCCATCGTGCTTTTTTTTCTTCTCTTCTCCTTTTCTTAAGAAACAAGTTCTTTTTATACTTGCAGACTATTTATTCTGATCCACCAACACCATTCATATCAGTTTTTCCCAATCCCATTTGTCTGTCCATCTGTCTGTTGGTGGTTCTTCATCATCTTCTTAAAGTCTATTAACGACTGGTCAAGAATACCAGAAAAAAAAAACAGACGATAAAAATAAGATAAAATAAAATATTCATTCAAGATGAACTGAAAGGAATCCCTGTGAGATATAGTCGTTTGCATTTTGATTCTGTTCTTAAATAATGTTAGTGAAGTAAATTTTTTTCGGATTCTTTTTTTTCTAGACAATTTTATATAATAATATAATTCATATTTAGTGTACTAAATTACTTAGATTTCATTCAATTGTTAACTTAATTTAAATTCATCAAATCTGGAGTAGAAGCGTTTAATTTGATTGAGTTTAAATCGTATAGAAAAAGCATTACCAATTCTTTTTGGATACAATTTGGTTCAAATAGAGTTAGACGACTCCATTCCTGCACGCAAATTTGACCTTTAAAAATTCATAACACAATTGAATCGTTCATCCGAAATCTATAAGTTTCAATGAAATTATGTTATATTCTCCTGCTTACCCTGAAAACATGAGGATTTGAAACCAGCTCAAAACCGTAATAGCATTTTGTCGATTTTCGAAAATCCTTCAGGATATGAGGAATTAAGCAAACGTGTATTCACTGAAAACTTTCCTCATTTATTAAATAAAGAATACTGATTAACTCGCCCGAATATTACTAAAATACATAAGCAAATTTATAGACAAAAAATGTCCTGTTCCTGTTCAAATCATTTTTTATGATAATAGGTTTGTTTTATTTGCCATACCCTACACCGGAGCAGGGTAAGTGGCAAATAAAACGAGCAGGAGTAGAAAAAAGCTTGAACACAAATGTTTGTAGCGCTGCTTAGCAACCATATTGTAATTAAATGGGAAATTTTTAGCTAATACACTTTTTATGGTAGAAAACTGAACTAATTTCGGTGTGAGAGCTACACCTGGTCTGAAAGTAGTGTAGGATTTGCACTTTTGTTGTTTTTGTTTTCAATGTAAAAATTTGCTCTACCCCAGAGCAAGTGGCAAATAAAACAGACCTAATATGTACTTTTTTAAAAATTAGGTAAATTTCTCAAGAAAGAGCCTCGGTGTGCTGTTTTAATTGCTATTCCGGCTGAAATGGATGTATACGGTAGTCGAATATAAATTGGGTTGATTGTACTCGATTATGGTTTGGTGGTTACGTCAAATTGAGATAATGTCGCAAATACGCGGATTGAAGAATATTCAGTAGTTTAATTAGAAATTCTTCCCTTTTGAAAGGTTTTATTGAAATTTTCTTTATATTAGAAAATTTTACGAATACTGTTTTAATTTGCTAAGTAAAAAATTTCAATTAATTTTCTTCTCAACTATATTTGGATTCGATTACGACTCCATCTTCCCACTCTTCAAGGTGGATCGAGTTTCAACTCTACATATATAAATAGTAATTATAAATTTATGGCAAATTGAAAGTAAATCTCGGTATTCGAATTTCTAATAAAGAATTGTACAAAATCCTGAATAAAAAACAATAATTAGTTCAAATATTTACTTCCGTTCGACTATCTGATCATCTCACTAACTAATCAACTTAACTAACTAACCCCTCTATTCTCAGCGCAGTCATAACAAGTTCTGACTGTCATAGCATGACGTCACGGTCATAACTTTATTTTTACGGACTAGTTTAAAGACTGGTATTCTGACGACGTCATAACTAATAACTGTCATAAAAAAGTATCATAAGTTCTGACCATAACGGAATTTTATATGTGTTCTCTGAGTAATTTAATTGATAAATATGAAATAACTTCCACCATTTTTTTAAACACACAAATAATTTTACACCTATAGAAAACTTTCAAACCTATACAAACATTTTCGAGAGTATTTCTCAAATAACCATGACAACTCGCTCGAATTATGACAGTTTAAACTTTAAACTGTTATAAAATCATATTTTGAACATAATTATGACCCGTTCGCTAGAATACGAATTTTCGCAGTAGTCATAATTTCAGTCACAATATTATTATCATAAATATTTATGACAGCTAAACTGTCACAATTCCAGAATAATCTGGTAAATATGTTAAAACGGAGTGAACTTGCTTTTAGCTGAATATTTTGGTTACAGGAGGTAAGATTTAAACAGTCAGTTTGTGCGTCTTTTGTTTCTTTTTGTTGTTACCAAACAAAAAGAAACAAAAGACGCACAAAAACATAATAATCTCTTTTAACTGACAAATCAATTCGCCGGATACCTTTGACAGTACAAATAATAATTAGATACTCCTTTAACTAGATCCCTCTAAAAAGCGTACATATTTTCTGATCCCTTATTTTCCTTCTCACAGGAATGTTCACACTATAACTCATAATAGCATTCAACATTGCCCAATCGCCAAAGCTTCAAAGTCCAAACCAATTTATTCCATTAAATCGAATTTAAACTGAATTTTACTATACCAATCTATAAATATTGTTATGTTCATATAAAAGATCATAAAATCATAATTTATAGCATTCACTCATACTTTTTTGCAATTATTGTTAACGACATAATCAGTTTGTAATATTCACTAAATTTCTTTTCTTTTTTTTTTGGGCGGATTTGATTTATTAACGTATTTGTTTCTCTTAAATTGGATTTTGTAATTTCATATGGAAATTTAAGCTTATTTAAAATAAGTACATCTCACTTTTAAATGATAATAATTACTATTTTTTAATGAATTACAATAATTAACGAAAAATTATAGACACATCTCTTCATAGGGTGTATAACCATTATTTATGGCGGAGTTTCACATTAAATAATATGTATGATACGTAATTTAAAAAATTGAATGCAAACGATATACTCGTGTTTCTTTCGATTAAAAGATGGATTGTAATGATATCAAGATTACAAAAGTCACATCCAATTAGTGGGAATTAATATAATAATTCACTGTAATAATAAAAATTGGTTTTTAAAAGTAAGCCATTTACTATTTCTACAGTGGTTAATTTAAATAAAAGTTCAGTGCATGGCATTTCATCTAAACAGTTCCTGCTTTATTTCGAAATTCTAGGCCATTAGCATATGGTATTTATCAATTGTATGGATTCGTTTAATCAATTATATATTATATATATTATATTTGAGTTTTCTATATTGGCAGCACTGTAAATTAAGCAGCTGCCGATAAACAATTGTTTTCAAAGTGTCCAATGTCAGTTTGCAACAACACATTTACGAAATGGATCGCTTAACCACTTCTCGATGCGTGTTACAGCAGCAGGAAGCTGATGCTGATTTTTCCATGAAAATCCTCTTTTCTGATGAGGCACATTTCCACCTCTCTAGGTGTGTTAATAAGCAAAATTGCCGCATATGGGAAAATGAAAATCCTCATGAGATTCACGAGACAACATTACATGGGCAAAAAGTTATTTTTTGGTCCGCATTGTGATCAGGCGGCGTCATTGGGCCTTACCTTTTTGAAAATGATCAGATTCGGAATGTAACAGTTAATGGTGAGCGACTTAGGCACATGATAACCGATTATTTCTGGTACGAAATCGAAGATATTGATGTGGAAGACATGTGGTTCCAACTTGCCACACAGCGGGTGCAACGTTAGATGTTTTGCATGAAAAGTTCCCAGGTCGCATTATTCAACATTTTGGTGCCATCAAATTGCCGCCAAGATCATGCGACTTAACGACGTTTGATTTTTTTGTTAATATATGCAAGTGGAAATAGTGTTTATGGTATGTATAAGATAAAGAAACCAGAAATAATCCAATTCATTAGGATTTTATTAAAAACAACACTTTAAAGTCGATTTTGGAAAACTCTTTATTATTAATTTACTTTCGTATTTTGAGTTCATTAAAATTTGTTAATTTATTTAATATCACTAAAAACATTTTATTCAGCTACTGTTATAGCTCACTGCAAAACTTGAATATAATCGCAAGGATAACCGCTAAGAAAGCAGATTAGCTTTCACTTCCTTTTTAAAATAATCTACCAGGTTACTCTACAGCAAAACTAAATTTCGAATGAATTATTCTTAATTGTTTCACCTATTTTTATTTTTTTAGTGGAAGCCATAAAACTTTATGTCCGTCCACATTCAAAAGGTTTCTCCTTCGATAATAATGTAAACACAAAATTTTCATATTCAAGAAAGTATTCTTATTTAAATTGATCATTGTTATACCTGACTAAAGGAAATCCGTTTATTCCGTACTCTTTTTTCATTTTTGAACTTTATTTTAGGATTTTGCGAATATCTACATTTCCTCTCATTTCTGTTTCTATTTATGGATTTTCCAAAAAACAAGAAACCGGGAATAAAAAATTAAATTTACTGCGTCTCAAAAAAAACCAAAAATATGAATTATGAAGGAAATCCTGGAATACAAATGAAAAAAGGAAAATTTTTCTAGAAAATAATGAAAATGAAATTAGAATCTAAAAATTATGGGTTGTGGCCAGGATTTCTAGTAAGAAAGTATTTATCAATTCGTTGAGCAAAAAGTCACTGCTAAGTGCTGAGAAGTTCTTGTTTTTTCCTTAACTTGCATTGACCAGAAGTATATAAATTTAAACTTTATAGAGCTTTTTTTCTGAACTTTCGTTGCAATAACAATAAGTTATTTGAATTAGATGAAAACCTTATCCTTACTACCTTACTATAAACTTGTTTATTATTGGTGTTTCCAGATTCTTCCATTTAACATTCATGATAATAAGAATTTGTCCTAAAATATTGTTCGAATCGTGTTAAAGTTAAGTCATCAATTATTGTGTTAGCCTCACGCTGTTGATTTCTAAAATTTGAATTTTTTCTATTCATGTCTCATTCAAAAGGAGAGTAAAGCTGAACCAAAAGAAATCCTGATTACTGACTGAAAAGGATGCATTTCTCTGGTCAGAATATTCACGTCAGAAGCGAACAATGCAATTTGTGCTTTAGATAATAATTTTCTATAATTTTATGCTCCATCTATTATGCAAAATATGTTTGTTATAAATACATTGATTGTGACCCAATGAGAAACCATATATACATGTATATAGTATATAGGTTTTAACCTAACTTAACGAAAGTTTTTTGTATATTTTGTATTCGAACCCTAAGTTAGGTAAAAACTAGAAGAGATCAAGATGTAACTCTAATTTAATAATGATATTTCAACATTTTACGTATTTTGATAAATGATGTTCTTGGTATACTTTTAATAAGTTTGGTTGATACATTTTCAATAAATCCAAGATAAAGAAATGTAAAAATTGTGGAATATATTAAATTACAAATAAAAATCCTTTTTGAAATAAAAGGTTACAAGAAGATTTTGTTTAAGAAGAAGATACTCTTAGAAATTCTTGAATTACATAAAATGATGAAATCCTTTTTTATTAAATATTTTATATTTTTTAAATATAAAATTATAGTTCATATTAGGATTTCAACCATTCAAAATATTCCGCAAAAGATATCTATAACATTGATTTGAATTTGAATATCGAAATAATTATGTCTTGTGACCAGTTGATTCTTATGAAGATTTCCAATTCAATTAATTCATAAGATCCTAAATCGATGTGCGCTACCGACGTCTTTAAAACTGTACTTCGCTTTTAATTAAATTAAAATAGAGACTAAGGTAGTGAGTAGAAATGAACCATGAGTGCAGGCAAATCAGTGTATATATTCTTCAAATTTTTACAGTGAAAATACTGATTGCGGCAATAATCATAATCATAACCTGGAACCTTAAGAAATTTATATATTTGAAGTCATAGTTTACCCTGTTTTGGAGGGCACAAAAAAATGGGTTAGTACGCCGGATCTCTACCTAACAATAAAAGAATTAGCATGGCCACTGGATCCTTTGCGTCTTCCCACAACATAAAAATCCATACGCCAGCAATAATAATTACATAATGAATTTAGGAAATGTGGTTTATTTCTGATCTCGTTCCTAATCACTTCTGAAAGGCTACTAAATAGTATATTACCTGTCATTAACAATTGAACATTTTCTAAATAATGTTTCATGGTTTCCAAATCATGTACAATTGTGGGCGCAATTTGAATAAGAAATAATTAAAAATTTATCTAGAAAACTAGGTAGGAGGTCCAATTTGGACTGTTGCGTCATTGAAAAGTAATAATCTAATGCATACAACTCTTTATGCACGTAAATCGTAATATTATATTTATTTTAAGACAAATAAGTAATACAAAGTTATTATTAATATTTTTCAATTAACTCGATTTACTCATAATCAATTAACTAAATAGTTGAAAAGAAATAATAATAATAATAATCAAGGTTTTTTAATTATAAATAAAATTTGATTAGTTTTATCCATTTTTTTCATTTTTTTTTTTTTGATAAATTTGCTGAAGAAAATGATTGACGATGTAATTTAACGGTTCGGTTAACTGATTGAAAATTTACTCTACGTAGGACAAGATTTACCTGGTTTTTTGAATTTAAGACCGCACATAAATTTCGTTCCTTCATTTGTAGTCGACTCAAAACAGGTGTATTTAAAAACCAGCATGAAATCAGTTTTTCTCAATAATTATAATTTTTCTTTTCTTATATTCGATATAATTAAATATAATACTGATTGTTTTTTTATCGATATCGGTCAATGGTTTATATTATAAAGTTTTTATATGTTAATACAAAAAATAAAGAAATTTTGAAATTTATATAATTAAGCGAGACCAAGGCGCATTGATTTGATGTTTTAATTTGTACCCGTAATTTTCACCTTAATAAATAGTCGTAGCTCTTTTAAACGAAAGAAAAATTATAAGATGAAACAGAGACCGCATTGAGAAGTTTTAAGCGATTATTAAAAATTCTTAATCTCAGCAGTTAAAATTTTTTGAACTTCTGACCTAGTTCGGTTGAATTAACCCAGTGGTTATTTCTATGACCATAGTGATCATTGTGATAGGATACTGCTCTCCAAACGAACATATGGGGAAAACAAGGATGTCTCTAACATGTGCAGCCTGTCTAGAAGAAAATGAGTCAGCAAAACACTTTTTGTGTAATTACCTGGACTTTTCTAGAACGAGAACTATTGGGTGCATGCACTCTGAGCAAGGAGGGGTTAGGTACTTTTAATTTAACTACGATACTGATCTTCATTACAAGTACCGGTTCGGACAAGAACCCAATTTTAAGAGAAGATACAATGGGCCAATAGGGCCTCTGTGCAAGCCCGCAACCGTACAAACCCCTCCAATGCAACACAATGCAATACAACACAAGTACAATACTAACATATATTTAATTCAATTGTCTTAGCTAAATAGTAGTCGGAAAGGGCTTTCCAAACTCCCAAAGAAAAGTAATTTGACTATTACAAAAACTCTTCACTTAGTAAATGTTCCTTTTTTCTGGGGGAACTCATACCTTCTGGCAATCATGAGATATTATTTATCATAATTTTAGCCAATTAACCAGAATTATATCCAGCTGTCTTGCTAATTCTAAGCGCTGTAAGACTCTTGGATGCACCACATGTTTTTAACTAAACCTAAACTCTCAATACATTCCGTGCTTTTTGAAACACGAAGCAAAAACTTATTGTAATTTCGTTTTCGATTACGTCGCACTACAAAAGTGAAACATCGTTCCTATAGGAGGAAATAGAAAATGCGTTTAGTGATTTGTTGCAGCTGAGCGGAGCGAGCAGACCCGAAGCGCCTAGAAAATCTTCTAAAAAATGAATTTGGTGAATGGAATGACGAAAAGCAGGGTTTCTGATCAAAATGGAGTAATTGTAAATCATTTTCAGTTTTTGGTGGATATTTAATAAACACATAGGCTACATAATACCCAACGATCTAGCAAAATGTATGTAAATTACTACCTAAATTTTGCACCTTTGCTTAGTTCGAATTTGTGATTTCGCTAACCGTTCATGTTTCAAAAGGCAGGATAAGCCATCAATCCCGTTGGCCGGATTAACTGGGCTAGAATGCCTAAGCATAGAGCAATTTGTCAACTTCTTGATCTTTCGACTTTCCATGTATAATATTAAAGCTAACGATTTGAACAATACTTACAAAATCGAATTTATATTCTTTATTTGAAAGCTAAAAATTAAAAAGATTAATAAATGAACCAATCATCTGACATTCCAGAGATTTTTGTGAAATTTACGATTTTAAAAGGAGTTATTGATATTTTTGAACCAACAACCAAGAGTTTCAACATATTCCAGTCACTTCTAAATATTAGGCGATTAAATTCTATTATAAATTAATTTTTAATGTATTTATTTGCTTTGAGCGAGAAACTAAATCCGAACTCATTAATCAAAATATGCTGACCATAAATGGCATCTGGTACAGAATTTCTTATAAATTATTAAAATTGTTCATACATTTTGCTTTTATTAATATTGACTTTATTTTTAAGCCTTTATCGTTACTTAATTAGAAAATTCTTATAAATTATTCTTAAAGGCGTATACAACATTTTCTTAATTTATTATGTTTAATACTTTTTATTAATTTTAATTCAAATTTAATTGAAGAAATTTCGAATATTTTCTTTTAATTAAATATAATTGTTATTTATACAAAATTGTTGGAAAATATAAAAATTTTATAGCATAATTTTCTCTTTTATATAAATGTCACACGGACATATAAAAATATGTTACAAAATTTCAAAGAAAAATTAAACCGGATGGAAATGAAAACTAAAGAATTTTAATACCAAAAAATACAACTACAACTGTTTTCGTAGTATACAACATTATAGAAAACAATACCAAAGCTAATTACAATTTATTAAACGAAAGTAATTATAATCGGAAAAGTTTTCAGAGGAAAGTTCTCCACAATCAATTAAGTAGGAAGTTTGAAATGGTATGATGATGAAGTTGCCGAAATATTATTTGAGGCAAAAAGCTCTAAGAAGAACGGTAATTTTGTATATTACAGAACATAGTTACCAAATAAAAGCATTTCTACTGTATTTAAATGCCATTAGCTATTTTCAAAACAACCGAAAGGAAATAAAATTATACAATATTTTCGCATATGCTTCTCCTTTACAGGATAAAATATCATATGTAAAAAAACAAAACGACTATAGACAAACTCAATGAGAGACGAGAGCGAAATTTTGTCGAGCATTCAATTATATGAAAATTCAATTACAAGGAAAGTTTCCTCTCTATGTTTTATTCCATGTAACACCCCCACATCCCTTATTATGGGGTTCTTTAATGTAGTGGGCAGATATGAAAGCGTTTTAAAGCTATACCCAAAAATTGAAGGAATATGGACCAAATGAAAATTCAAAACTTTTTTTTTTTTGAGGAGTTGGTTTGAGGTATTTTGTGTTTCATAGAAAGAAAATTTTAAACCAACAACAAATTATATACCCAATAGCTGTGTTTTTTCACACTATTCTGTTTCTGAGCAGATCAGTGGCAAAAAAGGCAGAGAAACAAGAAAACCGTTATTGTTGGAAGAAATAATTCTCAAACACATCGAAATTAAATATCTAACGCCAAAAAGATCACATTTTGAAAATAAATGTAGGATGGCTATCGGATGTAAGAAACATGATTCATGTCGAGAAAATGCCAACATGATCATTGTTACGGAGTATCGAGAATGTTTGGACAGCTTCATGGTAAACTCGAAACAAGTCCTAAGAAATTATTAGGCATGATTCTAAGATAGCTATCCGAGGTAGGAAACATAATTGCTGTAGAAAAAAAGGCCGACAACGATCTTGAGTCAGTCTAGTTTGGATCGTTGCTAGAGAAACGAAGAATTAAAAGAAGTTCATATACCGAAATAAAGTGTTTTACTTTACCTTCATCCTTTTTCCCACATAAATTTTATCGAAAATAGTACTTCTAACAACTTTTGGAAAACAATTAAGAAAATACAAATTTACAACATATTGCAATAAAATAAAAGTCACAAAAAAGAGCCACCTGTATGTTCACCAATGAAATACAAGATGGAACAAAATTCTTACACCAATTGTTTTTGTATTCAATGCAAAATTGGTAAAATGTTGTTCTGTTCCGGAAAAAATGATGATTAAAACCCGACTATTTATGTTCATAGCTGATAAACAAAAAACATAAAATAATAGGAAAATTGAATATTGTTCAAAATAATCTGAAATTGAACAAACACAAAAGTAGATACATGAACGAACATTACGATTCCTCACTTCTCTTCGTTGGTTCACCTTTTTTCTAATAGCATACCCTAAATAAGTAAATTTAATTTAATTGAATTTAATTAATTAATTAATTTATATACATTAAAATTTACCGCCCACTTGTTTTGTTTTAATTACACTTGAAAAATTTATAATGTGGTCCAAAGACGGAAACAATTTTCAACTGTAAGTTGAGCCAATGAAACTAAAGTGAAAACATATAGTAACTTAAAATCGGCCTATAGCCGATTTTTTGATGCCCTATGGTAGAAATGGGACAGAAAACAGTCACAATTAATAGTACTTGAAGGCTTTTTTTTCATAACTTTGTTTCCTTTTTTCAAAATTTCCTCCAATTTCTAGGTAACCTAGACCCTAATAGCATAAATCTAAGCTGCAAATTTTATTTAAATCGGTATATTAGTTTTAAAAGTACATCAAAAAAACTTTAAGGAAAGATTTATTTTCTCCTATGATTATTTCTTTCTCCACTATCCTTGGACGAGTTTTGCTGAAATTTAACATTGTATCGTCTATTTACGTACCTAACCAATATAATTAATTTAAACAAAATTGATTCACAAATTTTCCAGTTAAATCCGAAAAACTATATAAAAAAAACAACAAAACTTTCTGGTCACCCTGGTTTTTTCTTAATAAATTCCCTCCCCTTCGGTCGATTTTGCTGAAATGCAATACCAAATCCAGTTAGGGAATATCCAACTCACATTCTAAATTTCAACAAAATCGGATAACGGGTTTTTGAGTTATCTTGTACACAGGCGGACGGACGGACACGCATAAATCGATATATCTTTTGATTCCCTACAGAACCAAACCCTTGAAACCTTTCTATGTGTTACACACTTAGTGACAAAACTAATATACCCTCTGGTAGTACCTACCATAGGGCATAAAAATGATAGTGCAAAGAATGTGTTGGGTAAAGTAATACGAGTACAACTTTTCATAACCAACAACTGGTACTTAAAAGTTAATGCAATCCGTTGCAGTTGTTTCTAGATATCATTTCAGGTCTGAAAGTATTTATATAATAAAAATTTGCCAGTTTTTTGATTATTTGCATACCCACCGGAAGAAAATTCATAATAATCGATATCGGTATTGGTATATCAATATTTAATTGTGTTTTTAACCTTCATACCTAGAGTTACAGTTATAGTTGTAGTAAAGCCTTAACGGATTTTAGAATTTTGGGACCTTTAATGATGTCATAATAATTATGTTGGTTGCAACAAATGTGAAATCAGAACGGAGGTTTTCTGCAGCAGGAATAATGATGAAGCTATAAATACTTTAAGTTTCGTAATGTTGAATTATGTTGGCTTTCTTTTAAATTAGTTTTTCTATTTTAATTATTTTATTCAAATTATATACCATATTACTTCCTTCAAAGAAAAAAGAATGCCTTAACTTGTTTGATACAAAACATCATAATACAGGAGTCTCCGCGATACTCCAGGATTAGAATTACCAGTCCTGTATCCCTGAATTGAAAACCTCTGTAAGTTTTTCAACCACTATTCATAAATATTATATGAATGCTATTATTTCCCATGGCCATCCCTTTATAGATACTTCTCGCGTTCTTATCTAAACTATTCAATAAAAAAGATAAAACGCATTTAGATATAATGCAAATAGTATACAATAGCTAATATCTACATGTAGATATAAATCAAATAAGGATATTAAAAGTGTAAATCACCAAATTTAGAATATTACAGTTTCTACGTGTTTGTTTTAACCAGCAAGAAGATTAAAACAAAAATTACCTACCCAAACAATTTGTAATCTTTCTATTTGTGAACCACATTTTGCAGACTCCTTTAATGCGACATTGACTGAGACACGCGATATCCTAACGCCGACAACTTACCGGATAATCGTCAAACGTGTATTTCTTTCAGACATCTCCTAAAAGGAAGAAGTCTGTTAAAATATCCATTTGTAGAAACCGTAGTCAAAAACTTCAGTACTCGAGAATTTCTATTTCTATAGAAAGTATTTATTAAAAGCTTTTGCGTTTTTCCTGTATACATATGCAAACCGTGTACTAAACTTTTAAAGTTCGACAATAATGGAAATTTGGTGTCAGTATAACAATGGTATGATATGATAATAATTTCAGTATGAGAATCTGTACGATAAAAGTTCATTGTTTTAATGCTTAAAAGACGATATTCGGGGGCAATTAAATGTAAAAGATGGCAACCGCATGGGGAGATCTATGAAAATTTATAATAAGTCACCCATTTGGCAATTTAATTTAAATGAAATATAGTAGAATGAATTGAATAAAAGACTAGCTCTAATGTTTATTCATCCATTTTATTTGATATTAATGTTGTTTTAGGCGGTTTACAATCTAAATGCGAGTTGTTTATTGGAAAATATGTGAATTTAATTGAATGCACCTTTTTAATGTGAAATCATTAATTTCAAAATAATAACTGTGTACGGGAGAGCAGGACAATAATGACAAAATTAAAGATTCCTTTCTTTAAAAATAGAATTTCACCTTCACTAATTATTTTCTTTTCGCTAATTCGAATAAGTATATTAGCTATCATACTTTAAAGTTAATCTATATGTCACTACACTCATATACTGGTACGTAACTTTTGTTGAACTATTAGTGGAATATGCTAGTCGAGTTTGGTCAACTATTCAACTCAGTTTTGTATTGGGTTGCGCTGTCGTCTTTGTTTACTACCTTTACATTTGTTTGCATAATTATTAGCTGGCTTAAGAATAGGCTGAAGCTATACTGCGAAGAAAGTACATTCTCCCTTTCTCGCCTAATTCCTTTCGTGATACACAATGATGATTCTTATTTACCTGGGTTTATCCGTAGCTGTACTGTCCAATTATTGTATAACGACATATTTCATTTGTGACAATCTACCCATGTTAATTTGTCTCTGGTCTCCTCTATCATTTTCCAATGTTAATGAATAATATATGCTGTTTAAGCGCGTTGTTTTCAAGATTAGCTTTGGAATATAAGAATACCGAATATCGAATACAAATTCTCATATATTTATTGTCCAGTTGGTGTAAGATTTTTCTTGAATTTTACATTCCATTAGTGAGCATAGAAGTGGCTCTATTTTGTGCTTTTAATAGAGCAATCTTGTACCACTTAATTGGATTCAGATTTATTTTAAGTGCTTCTTTTCTCAATGGAAAACAAAAACTTAATTCAGTTATAAATTTCCATTGATTTTTAAACTCTCATTCAACTTACGTTTAGGTCTGGTAACCTTAATAATATTTGAATTAAATATTTTATAATTTATTAACCTTAATCTATGTTGAACTTTGTGTCAAAATGTCATCAAATTTGAAAAGTTTTAAATCCGCTTAACAGAAATTTATAAAATGATTTTCTTAAATATAGTTTCTTATTTAAAATAAAACCTTTTAATTTTTAATTCGAAATGTTGTCAGCTAAGATTTTGTTATAAAACAAAAAGACTAAATATTGCAGAGGGTAACAGTTGGTATTTTTATGCTTATATACCTGAATCTGACCATTTTCGTTATTTATTTCATTTTAGGGAATTAAACTATTGGATTACATCATTTTACTCGTATACATAAATTGGCCATGACAGCCACAAAATCTGAATATCTAAAAATCTAAACTTTTTAAAGGATGTGGACTTGATGAGATTAAAATTTTAAGTATTTCCTGGTCAACATTTATTTATGAGTTAAACATTACCACAACATTATTAATGAATCTCATTGAATATTCGTTTCCAGAAACTTGGTTTCCAGTTAATAATTAATTGAAGGTTTTGTGTATGAATTAATATTAGTTTTCAAAAAAAATTATTTATAACTATTGAAGACGTCACTATCGTTTATATATTGGTCTGGTGAGATATTAAGAAGGCATTAGATAAACCCATAAACACATTTTTACTCCAAATCTTCATTTTTACTCATTACGAATAATTTAGTATTTGAATTAGGTGAAGTCAATTCTAAAGCAATAGTTTAAACTTAAATTACTTAGCTACTTTCTTAAAATAATGCAAACTAAATCGATATTTTCCATTTTGAAATGCTTGATAGTGCATATCAATTTCGTAGGTAAATTTGCAAATATTTTACTCCCGTACGATTATGTTCTAATTGGAAAAATTGTCACCCAAATTTTGCAAAAGCATACAATTTTTCCGAAATATTAGTAAATGCAATTTTGTTTTCTTACCATACAATAGAAATCAAGATTTGTGATTCTATAAAATTGCGACTTCCAGGTTTTAACAGATCTTCTCGAAATCTCATTTCTGAATGCAAAAAACATATATTTAGAAAATGCCAGTTCCTTTTCCTGTCTCAAAATTTATAATAGTTTGTACAATATCTCTGGAATGCATTATTTGAATTAGTTGAAATTGAATTGATTTAACTTAGTAACGATTGGAAAAAAGGCACCACAGAAAAGAACAAAAACTGTATAATGCCTGGCTAAAAGGTACCTAATTAGATATTTATATATTACCACATCCGAAAAGAGAATAAGTGTAAAATGACTTGATCCAATACAAGTCTAATACTAAAGACACATTAGCAGCTACAATCTATACTATCTCACGATTCTCGATTAAAATGCGAGAGATTATCGAATTTTAATGAAGAATCGTGAGATAATGTGCATTATTGCTGCTAATGTGTCTTTCGTATTAGTCTTTCTAATTTAAATTCAACAAAGCAGTCTACCATTATTAGAGTCGTGTAACTCGATTTAGTCTCAATCTAATTACACGATTCCACTTCAGTTTATGCACTGGCAGTATATTTTTTCATATCGAGATATAAAAAATGATTGAGATTTACATAAAATCTGTAACATAAAGTCACTATAAGAAAATTTAATGAGAGTTTTCAAAAAACTAGAAAGCCCTGTGATAAAGGCATATTATGAAAGAAAAAAACGGAAATTAAGCAAAAATTGTTTCCGGTAGCTGAGCTTGATCTTAAACTCTTTTGAAGCCAACAGGTCTTTAGTAATGGAGCCACTGCTAGTCAAGAAAAACTTTATCGTATCTTTAGTATTATTAAAATATTTTCGTTGACGTTGTCTATTTTAATATAAAATTTTCTTTAAAATAAATTTTACTATCGATATCTAAGACAAAATCTATCGAAGATTTCTAGAAATTTATATCAATCGAAGACATTAATAAAAATCAAAATGCGGAAACTAACTACAGAAAATTACGAATAAGAAATTCATGCCGGAAGGAAACTTAAAGAGGTATCATTTTTAATTTTTTTCTATGGAAATTTCCCATGAATCCACAGAACATTCAATTTCGAGTCTAAAGCAGAACAAGACAAATTAACGCAATAAGAAGAGGTTAACATCATAAGAACATGAATAACATAAGTAAAATCACAGAATGGAACAGAATTTCAAAACAAATCGAAAGAAAAAAAAATGCTATCAAGAATCATTATAAATAAAGCAATCAAGAATGAAAAACGGATTTTATATATTCGTTCGTTCATTTCATCGGTTAATTAATTAACTTTCTGGTGAAGAGAGATCACAGATCAAAGAGGATCTGAATAACCAGTCTTTTCACTTTAATCTTTCAATACCATTCCATAATCCCACTTCTATCACCAGAATATATACACCGATATTCATCCTTCTATATGGCCTCCAGCTTTCTGATTTTTAACCATCAAACTGAAGTGATTTATTTATTAGCAATCTTTTTGGATTCCTTCAAGTTTCCAACCTAATTAAAGGAGAACTCTTTTTTTCCTAATTAGACAATCAATGCTCCATTACTCCATTATTTATATAACTTAATGATTTGGATCAATTTCCAAAAGCAGAATGGTTCTTTTTTCTTCTTCTTGTTGTTCATGAATTTACTGCTAGAAATTGGTATTTTTATCAATAGTTCAGATTCTTATTGCATTTTTTGTTGTTTTCATTTGAATTTTTGCATATCGAATGAATTTTAATGAATTTTCCTTTTGAAAATTGAAAGATTTTATAAATTTTTTGTTTCACTTTCTTATATGTTAAACATAAGTTTTAATTGTTAGAAAATACGCACTTAATGTTCTGAGATCCATTTCGACAATTTTTGATTGTGTTTATTAAAGTTGAAGTTGCGATATTTTTGTCTCATTTAAGTAGGACTCACATTGATCAGTTTTCCATCAGCTTTTGAGCAACTGAGAGAAAATTGACCAGTGTGAATGTAAAAACTGATAGTTTGTCAGTCAAACTTAAAAATTATTCAAAATTTTCATGAGCAATCAGATTTCTATCAAACACGACTGGCAGCCATGACTGATCAATGTGAAACCTACTTTAAACGATTTAAAACATAAACCTAATTTTGTTTTTTATTTTATCATGAACGAGTTTATTTCAGCCCAGTTTTACAAACATTTTTTGCGGTTTTATTAGATGCACTATGCACAATATAATTCCGATTTTATTCTTTAGTAAATCACTCCTGGTAACTTGATTGATAATCTTGGCGAGAGAAGTTCCTCTTCCAAGTTAGATATTCTCAGTTTCTATGCGAAGCAGCAACGGAAACGGGCATTGATATGAATGATATGTCGAATTCTCTTACGTTCCAACTCGTCCCTAACTTCGATTGAATTTGATAACGTTCTGCACTAACCGTTTCAATAACTTATAGAATCAATTTGTTTTTAATTCGAAAAGTAATTAAAACACTCGTGAATGTTGCTTGTCGAATTCTACATCATTGAAACTTTATGCTAAGGTTAGCATAACGATGTGGAGTTCGACCAGGGGAAAACAATAATTCTTTTTTTTGGCAATACATAATTTTCAAGCCTATGAATTTTATTGTCCTAAACATTCTTGTACGCTAATATTAATTAATATTGCACTTAAAGTAATTTTAAGAGATGTGCAAATAGAAGTGTAAATTTTGACGGGCATAAAATACACAGTTACTCCAAACTGCGATAGTTTTGCAAAGCTGTTTACATACATTTTTGATACAGATTAAAATTTAATATATTTTATCCATATAAAAACTATTTTTATAAAAAGTTAAATATTATAATTGTGTATAAGAAAGTTGTATGGCTTGCAATACCAAAAATTTTTTTCATTTTGAATCCTAATGAAACCTTTTCCAGTGTATTTATTTTTTATTTCTTTCATATAGTCGGTGCCTTACAATTTTGTACGATCATGATTTCATTAAAATTCTTCTTTATTGATTAAAATACCTTCATCAAGTTTTCGCACAAATTAGCAACTTGTTTGATGCTACTGTTTTTGATATTTCGCATGGAGGATAATTTTATGTTTCATCAGATTTAAACCAACTAATTTATTGCATTCTGTTTATTAATGAATACTTTCATATATTAAAATGTTTAAGAAGATATTTTTAGAGTTGAAAGGGAATTTAAAGAAACCAAATTAAGCCACATGAAATTATATGGAATTTTGTTTGAAAATGTACATACTTGTATTTTCTTATTTAATAAAATGGCTTTGATACTAAAATAACAAATTAAAATTTAATAATATGTTTTTCAATTAGCTTATTTACAATATTTATTTACGTATTCGTTTTTCTATAAATTTGTAGAAAGCATATATTTCTTAGGATTATTTTCGAATATTTAATTCGGGTAGAAAATATTATAATTACACAAATTTAATATTGGAAAGCAATTATAAGTCAGTTAAATTGGTAGTCTCTGAAATGTGTAGAAAAAAAATCGCTGCCAATGCCAGATGTGCAAGAAAGTTTTCACTCATTTAAATTAGAATAAATGATCAAAACTTATATTGATCAAATGACGTTACATGTTTCTTATTTTTGGATAAAATTTTGTAGTAATATGTAAAATAAGCCAAGAGAATTAATTCCAGTTGATTTGAATATTCTTTAGGCGGCATTATATACTTTTTGATCCCTGTCACGGTATAATTATTCCGAACTTCACCGACTTAAATTCAACGCAATCATCATAACGAAACAATGTCCTAAACTTCATTACAATTGGTTAATAGCTTCCTGAAATAAAATTAAGTTTAAAGCTACTATTGCACTGTCAGTATCATTCTCAATTTTTATATGGCAGTGATGTCAGAGCACTGTAATACCCTTCTCAGTGCCTACTACCAAGTTTCACTGACCAAATCAATTACGAAGGCGGATAACTTTTCCAAATTATTGGTACTGATAATAATTTTTGTAATTTTATATAAATTTTTGTAATAAAACTTTGTTACACCCTGTATAAAAATACATAAATTCAAGAATTTTAAATAGAAATCAGGGATCGAAACTTTTATTAAACTTTTATGATAAACGAAATTAAATTGAATTAAATTTTTATTTCTAAAGTTTATGAGTTTTTTTAAGAACTAAAACCTAAACATAATAGAACTTTTTAATAAAAGTTTGTACAGCAATTTTATTTGAAACACTTATACAAAAATTCTTTGAAAACAATTATTTAAGGACTTGTAAGGAAAAATGTTACTACAAAACTGTAATACGAAGCAAAATTTTACAATTATTAATTTTTTTTTTAATGGAGCTTGTTGGGCATTGCACCCACATTTTCTAGCGTTTTGTTTTGTAGTTAGTTAGTCACGCGCTAACTTAGTAGCACTAGGATGAAATCACAAAAATTCAAACTAGGAAACAGTTGAAAATTTTTTTTTTGTTTCAAACTCGACTCGGACTGAAACCCGCAATTACATACTTCATTAAATTGTTTTTGTAAATGAAAATAACGTAAACCAAAACTGTTAATAATAAATCTGTAAAATTAGGATTGAAAAATTTCCACGGAACTTTGCACTGAAAAGTTGTTTTCAAGCTTTTAGAAATTTTCTTATTGAAAAAGTTCAATAAAAGTTTCGATCCCTGATAAAAATCCTTTACAAAAAGTCAATTTATTTATTTTAATTAGTTTTTGTTGTTATTGTATTTTAAAATTATTTGAATTTATCTTGAAACTAAAACAAAAATACGAGTATAGAGAAATTTCTTCTTTTTTTTTTTTTTTGGTTGAATTTATGTAATTAAAAGACAAAATTATAATTAAAAATATCCAACATGAATAATCAAAATATTTTAATTATAATAATTCCAACACACACACACACACGGACATTTTTCTATAAAACTGAAGACTCCAATTAAATTAATTAAACCAAACATTTGATGTGTATTACCTGCCCTTCACTCCACTCCACTCCAGTCCTGTGTCGACACAAAAAAAACGACGAACAAAAAAAGAATCACTATAATTGAATTTTAAAAGAGAATTCGCTAATTAGGTTAATGAATCCTTTTTAAATGAATTTCTAAATATATTGAAATTTTTATCTACATTTGTTTCCTTTGTATAATTTTAACAAGAGATTATTTATGGTAATTAGGAATGCTAAATCTAGTACCTATCTATCTTTTCCAAATGCATAGTTTTAACTGAAATTAAATAGCATCACTTTAAATTTAATCTAATTGTTAATTGAAGTTGTTTGTAAAATTTAAACATTTATTAATTAGGTTAAAAATAATTGTTTGACTAATTAAAAATATGGCTTTTAAGATATTTTCTAAAAATCAAAAACAAAAAAATTCTTTTAAAATAATTAGCATGCGTTTACCAGTCTGGAGTTTTAAGAAAATCAGAACTTATACGGGAGACAAACAAATGTTATTCATATAATGGTATCGATACCATAGTATAACCATTGTACAAATTAAAGCTAGTATCGTTTGACATGTTAATATTTGTAATCAATTGGAAATAAAAAAATTATAATTCATTATGGAGAATAATAAAATAACAATTTAGTCTCGAAAAATTAAAATCCGCGAAACACGGACGAGTTTGTATATTATTTGAAATTAGGAAATAATGGAAATGTATTTTTTAGGCCTAAAACTCCAGTTAACAACAGGTACGTTTTTTTCATCGGGGTCTGGGTCTATTTTGAAAAAAAAAAACCATCTGGGTCTCTGGTAAACTCTGAAAAACTATGGTTGCGCCATTTCTTGCAATTTTCCGTAACTAAAATCTATCGGGGTCACAGCCCACAGAATTGTGATATGTATTTGAAAAGCGGTTTCCTACACTAACCCTATTCGGTTTTTGCAAACAAATTTCTCCTGTTTATAAAAATGTGATATTTAATAATACATTTAGAGTTGCACTAGATCATCATCGTTTCGATCTCTACCAGCCTCGTAAAAAGTATACTCAAATTTTTTCAATAAAATTTTGTAGGAAATATTAGTAATCAATCTCAGGCCCTTCCTATTATCAAAATTAAATAATCCCTTGTTAATGTTCTATGGTAGAATCTATACTAAATTATATATGCAAGTTTGGATAAGAGAATTATGTCTAAGAAAACTATATAAATTAGGGCTAAGTTTTGGCAGTATTTTCATTGAGAAGCAACAGTTTTCTTTTAGCAGAACTTGAAACTGTTTTGTATAAAGAGAGATGGCGAGGTGATATGGACCTGTCGCAATTAAACAGAAAATATATAATCAAATTTTACGTTTTTCTCCAGACTCCCATAAATCGGGCGCCACTTAATTTGAACCCCTATTTAGTATACCAATTTTAAAAAAAGTCACTGTACATTTTCAAATGAATTGATCGAATTAATATAAAATCTAACTATTTAATTAAAATCTAAATGAAAGCATTAAATTTTATTGACTTAAAATATATTGATTTGATTTCAATTTAATGCAATTGATTTAACTAATTTAATTTAATAGAAATGTGTGTCATGTGTTTAAATTGAAAATGATTTCCAAATTGACAATATGAAATTGGCGAAATTTCCCTTGACCTTATTTTATATTTGTGTGTTTTTTATTTCGGGAACACCTATAAAATAGTTACATATCTACCACTGTAATGTACCACATCGATCGTCTATTTATGTGGAAAATGTAAACTACCCCCTCATCATTACAAAATGAAAAGTACCTAAGTCCTTATAAAAAGATCCACTAGAAAAGAGTTTTCCCAACACTTTTCACTTATTTTTGTATCACATGTTAAGTAGTCATATAATATGTACATATGTATTGAGGTATCTATTTTGGAGTGGGCTTGATTCATATGTCATAAATATATTCATGTACACAAATATATTATCCTTAATTTCTTCTAGCCACCTCCAACTCATTCATATCTACTCCATAGTTTGTAGAGTGGATAATTGAGTCAAGAGTTGAACAACTCTAATTTCCAGTACTGTAAGTTGTTGTATAGTTCGAGGCAGCGAAAATTTTTAATTGGCTTATGTGATGTTGTTGCTCTCGGTGATTTCTGTTCTTTTATGAATGAATATACATATAATCATATGTATAGTATATAGGTAGGGGTGGTAGGGTAATAATCCACATATGCGTTTGATTATAAAATATATAATGGTTGAACTAAATCATACCATACTAATCTTCTTTCTTGTTTGCCCACCTCGGAACTATTTGCGTGCATAAATTCGAATGCACCCTATTAGAGCACTTTTTAGATGGATTTTCCCAGAAAATTTTGTAATTAGTTTTATTGTTCCAACGGTTTTCAAATACGTATGTACAATTATATGAAAAACCATACGTCTAGAAAGTTTTTTTTTTATTTTTTTCATTGTATTTTCGTTCGGGAAAGACAAAGTTTTACGAGTTACCTTAAACTTTTCAATAGCCATAATTCAAGTAACCAACCGATAGTGTACATGTGTTGTAAAAAGTACTATTATCATAGATGAGGATAAATAACAAATTTGGTGGACGAAATATATATAGTAAACATATTTGGGGGCGGGTGGGTGGATATATGATATTTATGCGAGTTTTTGTATTATTTATTCGGTTTTCCTTGTATTATTGAAATTAATGACTACAAAAATGCGCAAACAACTAACAATTAGCCAACATTTCAAGTTTGTTGGTAATATATGGGCAACTTTAAATTGTGAAAATTGATTTTGTGAAAATACATCTATAACGAATTGCATAGAATGCGGAAATCCATAAAATGGAATGAGAACATGACTTTCACACATCAAATAGAACTTAATATGAATTTAATTGCTTCTATTAATTAGTTAAAACAAACATTTCTACAAGTTGAAAAAAAGTTGTATTTATAAATAAGTTTAATAATAATAACATTCAAAAAAGGCTAGCAGTTTTTATAATTGCAGTGTAATTCATTTATTTTTAGAGAATAATGTTTCGTATAAAAACTATTAATTAATTTTTAAAACAAAATTTAAAAAAGTTATCTAAAGTTTCTTATTCGGATACAATCAAGCTGGAAAAAATAGCTAACCAACTTTAATCCTTTTATCCAGATGTATTACTGCAATTCAATTTTATTATGCTAGAAAATAAAATTAGGAGAATAAGGTACTGTTTTTTTTAAAGAATGTGATTGCTTTTACCTTTGTACTAGACTCGCTGCAGCTTCACATCTGACTTAGAGCATATTAAAAGTAGAGCAGCGTTTTCGAGATAGACTGTTACTCACGTACATTATGTAGGGTTGAAAGATCAAAATCTGAAAAGGATTTAAAGAATAATCTTCTTGGCAAGTCGCCTGCCCTTGTTGGTGATGACGTTCTTCGAGCCCTGATGGAAGCTGATCCCTATCAAATATTATAATTCCTCGCGGAAGAACTTGGCTAGTGTTACAGAATTGTAGGTAAATATCTTAAGAATATTGAAAAAATTAACAAGCTCGATAAATGGATTTTCAAGAATTGAGCGATTATCAAAAGCAGATTTGAAATTCGAAGTTCGTAAACCGTGTAGAAGCTGAATAGCTTGAGATCCTGCGCATCCTTCATACTCGGCTGATCTGACACGAACGGATTACCACTTATTTCTCAGTTTGGATCACTACATGCGAAATAAGACCTTTCGTAACAGTTTTTCCGTTTTCTAAAGAACGCGACTTTTTCCAATTTTAAAATGACGCTAAACAATCACAACGGAACCTATCAGTTATATTATCAAAAAGTAATATACGTTTGATATTTATTACTCACACATACATAAAACAAATTGCGAATTCTATGAGTTGGTAAAAAACTGAAAACATTTTCCGGACTACCCAAAACAAACATACATTTTGATATAACTAGTATAATGAGCTAAGATATTTGTTTTGCAACAATCGAGCTTATACTGTATTCGGATTAAAAATGATAAGAATTTTGAATCCTTTTTTGAATTTAATGTCAATATTAATTTTCCACAATCAACTAATTATGCCATGAAATTCATATTTCCAAATATTCTTTTGAGTAATTATTGAAAGCAGTCTCGAGATTTTTTTTCAATTTAATTTTTAATACCGCACAAAAATCATTATAAAACGTTAATAAATTAAAAACTCTGCAATTAAAAATAATTAATTATAAAAAATGATGTTCTAACAAGTCTTGTGTGGAAAATAAAAGAAGAAGAAATAATTTTTATATCATAATTAGTTTTAAGGACTAATTAAAAATTCTGTTATCCTCAAAATTGGACTGAAAATTAATAATCAGAATTCTTAAAAGTTTGTCTTTTTTCTCTGTTCTTGCCTTTTAATTTCTAGTACAGATTTTATATATATTGTAATATTTATCTTTTTTCAATCCATATACACTTTCTCGAAGTTGTTTCGAGTCATAACATTCATTTTAAATTATTAACATTTCTAAATAAACGATTTACAAAATGTATGCTAAACAGAAAGTAATGGTTTATTAAAGAATTTCCAAAGTACCAATTAAAATCATTGCAAACAAGTAAAGAAAATAACTTAATGTTGTATTAATTGATCAGATAATAATATAACAAGGAAGGAGTTAAACGATCGAAGAAGACAAAAAACGAAATCCAGTTAATTACCCCGCGAAATCAAAGAAAACATTCGTGTTCATGTTCCATTTTAAATTTACCTTTTCTCTGTTCATTATAAATACAGAATAGTAACCAAACCCAATCGAATTAAATGCAGCGCCGTGCTGTAATATTACCATTATTATCATAATCTGGCTGTTAGTGTCAAACTGTAAATTAACATTTAACTAAGTATTCTTGATATTATATACTGGTGTAAAAATGACTTTATGAGAAAAAAAATGAAATTTTATAAACGATTTAACCCTTTCACTACCAGCAGTCACAAATGTGTGACTCGCCATTTTGTTATCAGAGCCCTGCGTCGCATATGTGTGCCAGTTTAAAAGAATGTTCCAAATATAAATAGGTAAAGCTTACTCCAACTGGAGTCATATAAACCCAAAAAAAGTTCCGGGCTAAGGTGGATGTTTTTCCCTGGTAGCGAAAGGGTTAATATAATATAAAATGCTCGTAGAATTCCATACATATTTTATTTTACATTAACTTTCTTATACATACGATGGGAAAAATTAATTCTCAGGAATCGAACCTGATACCTTGTGAGGTACTATAGCATCGAGAGTATCGGACTCACTAAGCACTCATTTCAATCTATTCATTCCATTAATTCAATTCGTTTTCGTCCAAGATGAAATACAATGGAGAAAATTTACAGTTTTCACTACTGGTTCTCTTCTGGTGTAGAAATAAACACAGTGTCCCAATCGAACCAGTTCCACATAAACGTGCTTATTATATAAAAGTGATACTAGAGGCTCGTCGAATCGTGAAAGTAGAATAATATACCACCCGTTATTTGCTGACAATTTTAGTCAAACTATGAGAAAGCCAAGGTTCACACCATTCTGCACCATAACATGTAGCCCCATGTACCGAAAATAGTACGTGATCCTATTTCATTTTTGGCTAAACAGGCAAGGAAAATTGTCATGCTCAGTACTTCAAACTCAATTTATTCAAAACATATAGTAACTCACATAGAAACCTGTTGTTTTAGGATCGCGAATTTTTTAGCCAGTTTTCGTTTCTCGATGTCCTGATTATAACAGTGATAAAAAATGTGGATTATCTTTTAAAACTATCGTTACAGAAGTATCTTCAAAACGATGGTGAACTCAAATTTTACTGCCAAATGCTTGAATATTTTACTTTAAAAACTTAACCAAAGACTATTTAGGTATTTGTATTTCAATCTCTCGCAGATAGTACCATATTTTACAAAGTGAAAATACAAGAAGTACTCGTTACCAGCTAATTAAAGGGCTTGTTCGATTTTTAGTATAATTAATTTCTTTAACCAGCAATTGTTTTCAGTCTGACTTGTTATATGTTATTCCTTTCTTAAATAAATTCTTTCAAATCGTTAATCTTTTTTACATGAACTTGCTTAGTTTTTACTTTATTTTGCGTAAAACGTGGTTAATCGTTGTACATACAAATGTTTAATGATTTAATTTTTTTTTTTTTTAATAAGAAAATAAATCGAAATTAAAGAAATGTTTATATGTTAATGCTGTTGAACCCGGTGAACTGCCGGGAAATTAGAAAAGAGTATGGTGAAAATATGTTATTTCGATTGTGGTTCAGTTTCAAGTAATTTTAGTAACAATTTTTATATTTTTGTTTAACTTCATCTTTTTTTTTGGAGGTTAATAAAAATAGTTGAAAGTCACGCAACATACTCATTACGATTAGCAATTCTGAAATTGGTAGGAAAATATTCACACAGCAATCTTTGCTATAAGAAGAAGGAAAATAAACGTTTCTTTTTGCTTTAAAAGTAGTGATAAGTTGAAGGAAGTAAATGTCACATGATGAAATTACCTACTGACTAATTACGATATATTTTATAGGTAAATAAATTTATCGCGTTTTTATCAGAAAAAGATAAAAATAAGTAATATCCTAATAAAATTGGTCGTATATAGGCTTGTGAAATTCAAGAATGCAAGTTTTTTTTTTATAGTTGAATGTGTAGAGTAGTAAAATAATTCTATCAATTAAACAGATGAATAAATGTTTAAGAAATACCTAATTATGATTTCTGAAATTACCACGAGTCTGATTTTAACCAACATTCAAACGGGAGTATTGTTCATTATTCGTAGTTCTGATCATTAATATTTGCATAATTATTTGTGTTTATATCTTCTATCAGGCCGCTTAAGTATGAAATAGATTTTAAATGTTTCTCTTGAGGGGATTTGGAGTTATTCGTCCTTCGTACCCTGTACCAACATCAATTCCGCTGGCTGCACTCGGTGGTTTCGACGACCGATCAAAAACATACCTCTCGATAAAAACAGCGAAATGATGTCCATCTATCGGCGAGATAATATCATTGTAAATTGTACCTATATGGGGAGAAAATATTTTGGTTTTGATCTCAGCTAAATAAGGCGATTTTCTGATCAACACGCTTTTTAAATTTAAAATTTTGGAAAAACAGCGGTTAACAGTATTTTGATGGGCTATTAAGAGCGGAATCCCTAGTATTATATGAAACAGGTAGAATTTAAACCATTTGAATGTAAAAGAAAGTAAAGCGCGTTACAATTAATTAAAAATAAATAAAAGAAAATTCAAAATGCGTGTCAGATGAAGGAAGTAGAAGAATATAAACAAAATCAGTGTAAAATTTTAACAAGACGGTAGTCAGTTCCAGCCAAGTTAACAATATTTCCAAAAATGGAAGATCAGAATAATAGACTGTAGTACAGACATTTGTCGATTTTTTATAAGGAACAGGTATGGTTCCAAATGTAACTAAAAGTTTTCTTTTGTGAAATATAAAATCATTAAATACTAGGGGCTCACCTCGGGATCACTACTTTTTGAAATCATTTATGTTAGTTTATATAAAAAATACTTCTTTGAACTCCTCTTTTTACCAAAATTTTAGATTCACATCCCCAGAATTGAAACTGTTTCTTTCTATACAAATGGGCAGCATTTTGCGGTATTTATAGAACAATTATCCTATGAGAAAGATAATATAAATATTTTTTTCATTTCTCGAGATATTTTATAAAATACGGTTGGACTTAACCAGAAAAGCCTTGAGGATCTTACATTCTTCCGAAATTCCAAGATAGCAAATTTCACGCTTTTGGCTACAAACTCTATGAAACTCCTATCTACAATTTGGTGACGTTTTCCACTTTTATGAATACAGAAATATAATTCAACTACTAAACAATTTCTCAGTTTCTCTTTTCGAAGTACTCTCTAAACAAAAAATTATATGGTTTCCGAAATTTGATTCTAGATTATTCAGTATTAAGGTAAAAACCTATAACTGGTTATTTTCACTAGAACTTAGCTACTAACTTAGACTGGCACTAATTTAGTTAGACGTGTAACAGCAAGTCTAATCAAAAATGTCTACCTCAATTTCGAGTAGACTTTCCATTAGCTACCACCCAATTGTTAGCTTGATTCGCTAGCTTCAACATTATTGTTAAAGTAAGAAAAATTAAGGAATTCCAGTTTCGTCCCCTAATGAAGCATCCAAAACGCATCCCAATAAATATCAATTAATTTCTAATTTTCATTTTACTTCAACATGAAATTTATTTTACCAAACCCTTAATAAAAATTTAAAATGAGAAACAAATTCCTTTTCAATTTTTGTATTTAAATATTTTTACTTATAAATAATTCGAAATTATTTCACCATCAAATAAAAATCGATTCAGAAATAGAAAATTTTATATTACAAGTGATTTTCTTTTCAATAATATTATTTAGATTCATATTTTCTTTCATAATAATAAAAAAAAGAAGAAAATATGTAAATACATGTATTGTCTTTTCTGTTCTTCAGAAATTCAATTTAATAATATACTAAAACCTCTTTTGTAATAAATTTTAAACGATTTTCCTAAAATTGCAGACTTTCTAAACGATATATTCCTTTACTTCTGCACTGCATTGTTTCTCATAAATTCTCACACAAATCATTGGAAAATCGTTCCGAAATTTACCCAAAAAATTTAACTACTGTTCCATACGATTGCACCTGAGACATGAGGCTTACGTTTTTGATATACACAGTATATACGAAATTATTAGAATAGACTAAGTATACTATATACGCAGTGTTATGAGAATGAAAATGGAAAATTGTATCAATAATAACGACAATATGGTTATTTTTGGTTAATTGTTTTTCTATTCACAAGAGACATGCTATTATTATATATTGTATGTAATATAAAGAAGTTCCAATTTGCTTATGGAAGGAGGAGTAGAGTCTTAATTGAAGGATTTTATTGTAAAGCATAATATATGAAAATAAGCACAAAGAATATTGCAGGTATTAAATAATAAAATAACAATTTCAGATATTATAGAGAATAGCGCACCTTCGCAATTTCAAAATGGAACAGTCTTTTAGTTTCAACCATTTGGAAGTTCGTCAAATTATACTTCAGAAACTTCTAAAAAAATTATAATTTATTTTTGACAAAGACTCTAGAGCAGCGGTTCCCAGACTTTTTCCAACACGACCCACTTTTTTTTTAAAGTAAATTTCGCGACCCAAAAGAATTAATATTTGCGCATTTAAAAAAAAGTATGATTACTGCTTTAATAAAAATAATGCATTTGATTCAGTAATAAAAAAAAAATAACGAAACAGAAAAATTCAAAATGGGGTGCCTTCAGATACGTGAACATCTGTTTTGCAAAAATTTAAACCTGACTTGCCGTTTGCTCTCTATATATGCACGATTTATACCAAATCTATTTGTGTGTCGGTGTAGGCTGTAGCGTACGATTTTCCACTCAGAATTCCGTGTGAAAATCGTTTTACAATTTCCAAATTGGAATTAATGCATATTGGGAGGTAATTTGAAAATATAATTTGAGATGATTATAAATATTTCAAGTTATAATTTTAGAAAATTTTCGCGACCCTATTTTAAAAGCTCGCAACCCTATTTTGGGTCGCGGACCACCAGATGGGAATCGCTGCTCGAGAGCAAACATTAGGTTCCTTTCGAATGAAAGCTCTACTCACTTCAGTTGTTCGACGGCTGGACGGACATCTATTTATTCCATTATCTTTCTTTTTAATATATGAGTCAAAAATAAAAAAAATTTAGAATTGCAGGAAAACATATACTCAAATATACTGCTGAATGCCTTCTTTCAATATCATTTCTGATAAACAGACTATATTTGAACATCGTAAGCCAGTATCTAGTTAAATAGGACTTCAAAAACTACGTTGTTGGTTGAGAAGAATTTGCGGGAGTTTCTCAAAATACTTTAAAGCGTTAATCTACCAAAAGGGATAAAGGAGTTATCTGAAGAACACAAAGAGTTAAATTTGTTGTCGAACTAAAATAGTGTTAAAAAGAATATAATGTTGGTTCAAAAATTCCTTTGTTGAACTAGACATGTTTTCTATGCCACTTATTCGAGCAATGCATAAACTTTTAATATTGAAAGCAACAATAAACCGAAACAACTTCCTTGGCAAATACAATATAATAGCTAAAGACTCCGCCTCGGACCCACAGTCCTAGCTATCCCAATGAAGATTATTGACTATCAAATTCATCGTTGTTTGATTAGATGCTTTCTTCCCATCTGAATGTTGAATTTGTTAATTTTAGTAACATTCCTCCGGGATAGATGGCGAGGAGGTGTATTCGTGTCAAACTTAATATTTTTATTCGAAATATGAGAAGAAAATCATAGGTATCAAAACAAGAAAAGAGGTGGTATGAAAGCGACTGCTAATGAAACACATGCGAACAAAATTATTTTGGTTTTATGGAGGATTAAGAAATGATAAACTACAACTAATTTAATTTCCGCTGTCATTTCGAACAGGGTGAATTGCTCACCCTAGCTACGTATAGGTCGTGTTCTGCATTCACTCAATTTTTAAAAACCGATGTGTCTTGATAAAAAGTGATCTATTAAAAGTCAGATCAATCAGATAATTTGATCTATTAGGCCTTGAAAAAAAATAATAGATTAGTATTTTTGTGTAGTAGATTATTGTTTTTTTGTATAGTATGCTACTATATTTCTGTAAACTAGTACTTCGTGTTACCAAAAGAAAAATGACTGACTGTCAGTCGGAATTTTATTAAATAAATTGTTTTACGTTTTGTTTGTTTTATATGTTTTGCCGAAAGAAAAATGTGAAAATGTGAATTTGATATCTGCATTTGTATTTTCATTTCTATATACACCAACAGAGTGTGCACCATCTATTTTCATCCATGAAACAAAAATATTCGAAACATTTTATGAAGCATTGTTAATGGTGAGAAATCTTTTTTGATATTGCAACCAAAAATATATCTATTAAAGAAAAATTACGTTAATTACGTTTAATTTAATATTGGGGCTTCAGGTAACATTTCTTTTGAAGTCTAATATTTCTGAAAGGGATGCTACAAAAATTTATGAAAGGGGTAAAAATTACTTAGTAAAATAAACTAAGTTTGAATTTAATTTAATATTGTTTTATTTCAATTTATTCAACATTTTTTAATTTCATATTAATTACTTTAATGATTATCTTTGTTTTTTCAATTAATAATACGTTTCAAATACTTTAGCATTTGTATAATTTATAGTTACGTGCAGAAATTGCAGGGCTTGTCACGCGTTACTTCGCAAACTTGCGAAATTATTTGATTATTTTTGACAATTCGCTGAATCAATCAAAATTGTTAAAAGATTTCGCAGATTTGCGAAGTTTATGTCAAAAATATACATGCCCTGGTGCTGATTATTTTCGCAAACTTGCGAAGATGAATTTTGACAAATGCAATTTTGAATTTATTTTAACGTTTTTTTTGGAAGTGAATAACAAAAACTATTAAATTGTATAAAATGTCACGAAAAAGGGAATAAGTAGAATTTTTAATTGAAAATGCTTTGTTGGGAAATGCTAAAATGAAAATATGAAAAATTATATTGCCAAAACGTTGTCACGGGTGCAGATTATTTTAAATTTTCCCTGACCAATCAGAATGACCTGCCAAACTTGCGAAAAATCTTCACAAAAATAATCAAGTCGTAGTAATTAATGGAGTAATAATAATATATTTCCGTTTTTGTGTACTATCTCATTCATAAATATAAATGTCACTTTCAATATGACCAATTTTTAAAGGGGACACAACTCACTTTTTAAAGAAACCCAAAATAATGCCTGCACAGTTAGTAAGATATTTCCTATCTACACTTGCTATTATAGTAAAATAACTGATTCTTCTAACATTACTAATAAAAACTAAAACATTACTCTAGTTTTTTTTGGTATTTCATCTTAAATTAAATTGTGTCTTTCCTGCCACCTCTCTCTAATAAAACTATTTACCTGTAGGTGAATGTATTATAATTGCAAATGTGAACATTATCATTTAAATTAAACTCAACACAAATATAACAAAATTTGTATTTTAATAATAAATCATTAAAACATTTCAAAAACTTAACCATTTTTCTAAATTAAAAACTCATTATTCTTACCAAAAATATTAGTTAAGAAACTCGCCGAACATTAATGAAAAGATTAAATCATCAGAGTAATAAAAACAACGAAAGAATATGAATCGATTAGATCTTTTCTTTTCTTGAAAGGAATGAAAAGCAAGAATCAAAATTTGCACGCAAAGAACTAATTAGCACAAAATTGGCAACAAAATTTTCTGTTATTTTGTTTTTATTTTATTTTTTGCTGGAGCAGGGATCCAATTAAATGATGATTTTATAAAGACTACAAAACTGGGTATTCAAAGTACAACGACTTTTATATCGTATCATTCAATGACACGAGGAAAATTAGAAAATTATCACGAATTAAATTATTAATTAAAATTTATATGAAAATTAAATAAATAAAAATTAACTTACCAATAAATTTTTTTTCATATATTTTTAAAAATATAATTATTAAAATTTTTTTTTAAACAAAACTAAAAAAAATTCTATAATTAAGAAATTTTCACAAAACTTTTCATTTATTTTCTTTTCGATTTTTAAAAGAAATTTTATTTTCCCGCCAAAAAAAAAAATTTTCCGGCAAATTTTTAATTTTATTTAACAAAAAAAAAAAATACACTTTTTTTAATTTGAAAATTTAATTATATTTTTGTGAAAATTATTCAAGAAAATTTGACACAATTTTTAAAACAATATTTAGAAACTATTTTCAATTTTAATCCTTTCCATGAAAACTCATAAAATCGGATTTTTCTTTTAAATTAAATCCAAACAAACTTTAAACACAAACTAATCGAACTCAATCGTAAAATATTATCGATATTAATACTTTTTGTTTCTTTTTTTTAATTTAAATTTTCAATTATTTTAAAAAATTTCCTAATTAAGAAAATTTTCAACTAGAAAATAATCACCGAAAGCATTTTGTTTTTATTATGATTCTCGATTTAAATACATTTTCGCATGCAAATTCCGTCGGAAACTGAAGACATTTTAGGGTAGCACATGCCTTTTATAGGGGTTGTATAAATTTACACAAATATAGTATAATATTGCTCCTACATATATATATATATATAGTAATATGCGTCTATATGGAAAGATAATTTTTGGTCGATTTTATTAGGATTGAATCATGAACGAAAGGACGAAATATAGAATATATACGATGAATTCTTGTTGATCTGGAGATGAATATGTAACATATGTGTGTCCGTCAATATTAACAGGAAGGAACAACATCATGATTAGAATCAAATATGATGATAACGATGATGACGATGATAAATCATTTTGATGTAAAAAGGACTCTAGCGATTGACTATGTATATCCTTTTTTGCGTATATACATTTCATTTTTACCGCTTTATTTAAAATGTTGAACTGAACATGCGCTCAGGTAAGAGCCATGATATATGTATTTCTCATCTCAATTCATTATTCTTATCAAATTGGGATTTTAACCTGTCTCACTAAATATAAAACTTATTTTTGTTTTGTTGTTCCAAACTCACCAACTCTGCTCACTCTGCTGCTATTCGGCCTATAACAGTAAACAAAATTGGCCATGCTGGTTTCTTTCATTTTTTTGTTTTGTAACTTAATGCAAAATATGTATTTATTTTATATACAAACATTGTTGTTATTCCAGGAGAAATGCTTTCATATTCCATAAAATTGGAATGTGAATATTCAACAAGTGGTTGTTTTTCACCAATCGAAAAAGAGAATATGTATTCAAAACTGAGAAACTGTGAGAAAAACATGTCAGAATCATGTGCGAATGTTTTTCGGTTAAATGGAATATATGCTTTAGAGCCTTTTTTTTAAGGACATATATTCGTATATAAATAAATTGATGACCTTCAAATATATACAAAAGAATTCCAATTATAATTTCTTTCAACCCCCCAAATCCACCCACTAATTTCTTTCATTGTCGTTAAATGTTATTCCATTCAAATTTAGGTTAGGCTTATTGTAAAGGATAATACCCGACCATTGAGAAATATGAAGGATGATATTAGAATAAAAACCAGACAGAAGTATAGACGAATAAGGAAATGTAATTATTATGTTTTCATTGCTGTTATTATGTATTTTTATGCTAAGTTCTTAGTACGTGATTGTTTACAGGTCGAAAAATGAAAGTTGACAAAATTGACTAGAATTCAAAAACTAGAATAATGAATTTAAGGGAATTAAAGCATTAAAATCAGCTTATAGAAATCAGTTGTTAAAACTGAAAAACATACAAAAACGTATAGGTTTCTAAATTTAGCCTATACCAAACTTTTTGTTTCTATACGAGTATGTAACGGGTGATCCATCGTCAGGTTCAGGAAAATATTTCTATCCCTGGCAGATACAACATAACACAACTATATTATTTTGTATTATTTCTTTGAAGACCATATTGTATGTATGGCTGCCATATTATATCTGTAAATTCAAATGTTTTTATAGTTGTAGCAAATATATAATATCCGTGTTATCTCACATTGATAATTTAGAAAAATTATATGTCTGTTATAAATAGAAGCTATTTTTGCTAGAAATATATGTATTATAACATATCTCAGATAGGAATTATATTATACTGGCAAACTTGGAATGTCTTGTTGAAACATGTTACGGTACTAAATCCTTATACGGTTTACAAAATAAAAAAAGTGATAAGAATTAGTCCCAAATAAAATACGTAATTTTTAAATATACAATAATATATGTATAATACAGCCATTCCAATAATACGAACCGAAGTAAAGCTTATTAAAAAATCAAATGTATTTAAATCTTCATTTAATTGAACAAAACTACATATTTTAGAACTTAAAAATTTCCAAATTACCATACTGTTGTAATCACTTTCCGAAATCTCTCTGATTATCACTGGTCAAGTTCTGAATTTGAACTGTGTCCATTCTAGCGGTGTTTCCACCTTATATACTTCATCGTTCATCAAGAATATTCTTCCATTCATGGAAACGTACTTCTAGAAACGTCAACGAACTTATTTTTCGAATTTGCTACAAATATCAGAACAAAATATCAGTGATTATTTGTGGCGTGTTTTATTTCGTAATTTTCATGATCCTTTTCTCTAGAAACATCATGAAAAATTACGATTTCTTTTACAAAAATTTATGTGTATTTTTGTGTAGTATTTTTTAAGGAAATTTCCCGACTTTTCTTATCAAGAAAAGTCGTGGAACCTTTCCTGGAAATATAGTGCAATATTATAAACAATTATTTTTTATTTTACTAGATAGAAAATATAAAAAAAATTATTCTTACCTATAATTTTAAGATTTCGCACTTTCTAGTCATCAATATCGAATATAGATTTTTTGAAAAATTTTCAAACGTATCGAAGTATTCTTCAAATTTTCTTGGTGGCCCACAAAATACTAAGTTGGGCATAGCTCACCCAGCCCCCTTCTGGTTACGGGCCTGTGTGAAACATAAAAGGACATATTCCAAACATATTTGTGATAGTATTTTTCAATTAACATTTTTTAGAGAAACTAGTTGAATACTCGAATTTGTTTTTATTTACCTTTTGGAAATGTCATTCAAAACAAGAATTAAAATAAATTCAAATGATAGTCAAATGTTTTCAAATTGCTCATAAAATATTGTAACAGCAACTACTTAGATCCTTTTACAACAATTTTATTCTGTACAACGTAAGAAAATAACATAACATAACAGAAAATTGTCTTGTAGAATACCACTTTAACAAAAAATAGTCTTTTATGTAAAATTTAACACAACATAACATAACATGTGAATGCAGAATTATTAAATTGTAAGCCTAAAATATAGAAATATACTTGAATGAAAGTAGTAGGTAGTTGGAAAGTTTGTTGTTCACTAATCGAATATGCTGAGTTCTCGAACCACGACGGTGGACTCTTCAGTTTTTACGATATATTTAATAAAAGAATAAACTTTAAACACAATTTCATAAAAAAATAAATAAAATAAAAAAAGTCATTGATTGTGTCGATCTTTTAATATTTCCAGCAAATGAAAGAAAATATTTATTTGCCTACCAAAAATACTTATTTTCCACAATTCAAACATAATTTTTTGTTGGGACAAGAATTTAATATGTTTGTTACAAATATGATTCTAACTATGCCACTATGTTACCATCATTTAGGTTTATATCAATCATAATTTTTCCTCAGTGCATATTTAGAGGAGTAATACTGTAATTTTAAGTATTAGTAGGTAACATATGACTTAAAAGATTTCTGAGATGGCGCTCGTCATACCTCATGAATTTTTTTTTAAATGACAGCTATTGTGTTTGAAACAATGCAGATAGCAATTCCATAAGCAGTTCATATTTATACGTAATGGGATTGCATTTGTAATGCCACAATGTATCACATCAAGCCCATCCTCAAAGAAGTCTCCAAAAAAAATAACCAACTCGTTATAAGATAATGCGCTTAAAAATTTACTGGCATTTATCTAAGCTTTCTACAGCCTTATTAAAGGGTATTTAAAATAGAAAACTAAAATTTTCCTAACTATTATATTTCATTAGATATGTTGTCCTTAAGCGCATCAAGAAATGCTTGACATAGACCCATTTTTTCGCATGATTCCAGAAACAGAACTCTAATGGTATAAGATCGTACAATTTTTGTGACTAATAGAAGTTGCCATATGTCTTCCGAATCAACATCTTCTAATTCCGGACACAAAACGTCGGTTATCATTTGTCGGTATATCATCATTTTCAAAGAAGTACGGTGCAATGACGACTCACCAAAGAATAACATTCGCAGCACGTCAAGGCCGGTCTTGGATTACTTGTGGATTTTCCTCGCATCAAATACGGCAATTTTACTTATTGACAGTCAGTTAACAAATGTCAGGACTGCAAAATTCATACCACGTGTTGGATAACCCTGTATTTTGGTTTAAAATGATTCTAGAAGATCAGTCCATAAAATTATAATATTAAAGATTGAGTCAAAATAAGCTGAAATTCCAAAAAATTTTGTATTGCCAGAGTAAAAATCAAAAAATTGGCCATCATTGCGCATGCTTTTCCAGTCAGGAATAATAATAAACACGTTTTTAAAACGAAAAACAAAATTTTAGAAAGCCTTTCACCACGTGGATGCGGAGGAGGAGTTTATCATAAGCGCAGAAACTAAAAATCCTTTTATCAAAATAATCATTCAACAAGTTGGTAGGCGGTTTCAGTTTATACCATGGACGTAACATTTTTTTTTTTTTTTTCAAATAATTTGAACTTTGCAGTTATTGGCTTGAGAGAAGTCAATCCTTCGAGATTAATATTTTTTTTTTTCAAGAAACACTAAAATAAATTATTCATACTCAGAAATGTTTTAAACTAAAGACTAAAATTCTGATCGGCAATATTTTTAGTGAGAAATAATTAATAGAATTCATAGGAATTTCTTTTTGATCTGTCGTAGAATTAAAATACAAAATTTTCAGTTTTACCTGCCTTTTTAAAGCATTTTAGTGCTCAAAATTCCGCTCTGTAATCAAAACTTTCTAACGTCCTTACCATATTCATAAAGGTGGTGTTAAATCTGCTGGTTTATTCTATTTATGATTAGTATTTCTGGTATTATAAATTGATTTTCTGGTTATATCGGAAACTAGGTAGTAGCATTAACAAGGAAAATACGATTGGTTTTGGTATCCATTCAATTCAATGAATCACAACTTTGTATTACTTTGATTATTATTATTTATTTTTCATATTTTAATAGTTTGTGGCACCTTGTGCAAATCCACATAACTTATGCCGACCCTACCCTGATGAGTCCACAACAGATTCATAACATTTTAAGTGTCAAATCAAGTGTCAATGTTATCAAATCTTTTTAGTATTCCACTTTATAAACCAACCACAAATAATCACATTTCAAATTTCTTATGATCCAATCACTTTCGAAGTCTGACTTCAACTGTATGTCGTTCTAGCGGTGTTTCCACCTTATCTACTCATTGTGGAAATTTAGAACTTTTGCTCAATCATACACGGAAACGTACTACTAGAAACGTCAAAGAAAACAAATAACTGTGAAGAGGCAAGATCAGAAATCGAATCTGACTCTCAACAGTTACTATCACCAAGAGCTAAGCTACTTCGGCGACTTTCTATAAATTCAATATTATTTAAACAATACAACATTTATTTGTATTTTTGTAAACCATTCATTCTAACTGATTTGCATTATTAAACACCTATAATTATTCCAGCTGGAGCATCAGGGTATACAGCTCACCAAGGCTGTCGGATATATATAGGGTGTCCCAAATAAAAGTGCAAGATGAAATTTGCCTAACTGAAGTTTGTGTATATCTCGGGTTTTCTGCATCTTATAAAGACGACCCATACCTCATTCGACGATCAATTTAATAAGGAATTAAATGCCATTCACCGTTTTGAAAAATATTCCATTTTAGGACAGGAAACACAAGAATTCTCTTGTATGAAGGTATACGTATATGTCAGATATTCTGGGTCCTACAGGTATGAAATATACCTCGATAGGGAATTTAATAATTCATTTTGTGGAATTGTCTTTTTGACAACAGTAGGCGCTCGAAACTTGAAAAACTGTCAATAATAATGTCGTTCCTTCCTGCAAAGTTCCATGACTATTAATAGCAACAATGGTAGATGACAGATGTGAAGATTTCAGTACTGTAAACTTAATGAAACAAAAATAGCACGACATTTAAATCTGGCGCTATTATGGAGACACCCTTTATATACGTATATTCATGAGTAAAGGTAAACCTAGCAAATTTACACACAGATAATTAAGCAAATTAAAACTTGCGGAACAGATGGTATTGTAAGCAAAGCATTAAAAATAAATAGTTGTGAAGAGCTGAGATCAAAATTTGAATTTGACTCTCATCAGTTACTAGCGCTAAATTAAATTTTCTTCAAACAAGGCAACAGTTTTCTTATAAACCATTCAATGTCAATTATTTGTTTTCTAAACACCTAAAACCTACTGCAGGTACATACAACAATATATTTATCATTATTTTATTCTTCTTAAACAATCGAAATTAGCATATTAACGTTTTTTTTACTTTTTTGAGGAATAAGAAGGAAATTATTTTACAAAAACTTTTCAAAATCAACAATAAAACATTTTAAATAAAGAATAATGATTTTACTTGCATCTGAAAATATAGCGAAGTGTGAGAAAATGTTATTACCATTAAAAATTGCAATTGTTGATTTAATTGTAGGTAACTGAATAAAAAAGTATATAAAATAAAACAGCAACAAAATCAACCCGTTTTAATTTATTGTTGTGTAAATTAAATGTAAAACGAAACTATCTTAAGATTATATGAAGCAAATTATAAAGGATATTTTACATGTGCCAAAGAGAAAAAATTATATTGTCTGCCGTAGTGAACTCTTGCATTCTTTCTCGGTATTTTGTTATCATCATAATTACATCTTATGATAATTTAATTCGCTTAAAGCCATATTTAAATCGGTTATGGTGAAGTACTTAGTATATATACTATATATTCTTGGAAAATTCATTTTTTTTATACATGTGGAATGTATGTTATGTTGTTTAATGTCATGTTTTTCATGCTATAATAATGAAGAAGAAAAAAAGCACATAGTCTGATGCTCATTAGCCCCGGAAGGGAATTTCTTCAGAGAATATTCATTTATAATACGTATATAAAAGTTCGGAAAAAATCATACAAAAAAGGAATTTATTCCAGAAACCTCTTTCCCTATTTCACTAAAGCAATATAATAATGTATATATTGTCCGTATTACCATCCTCCTTCTTGGCATTATCATTAACGTTATTCTTATGTACATATAATGAATAACATCACCTCAAAGTTCATGTATATAATTCCCGTTCACGGTAAATTAGGCTTTTTCATTTATTATTTTGTTGTACAATGTTTTATCTAAAATCGTGCAAAAGTGTGTAATTTGCATACAGCACATATGACCATCATCGTATCGACCAATCTAAAATGTACAACCAAGAAATTTTTACACATCATTTGCTGTATGTGATTCACAGGGCAATTATGAGGTAAGCGAATTTTTTCGAATTTGTTTATTTCACAAAATTGATTTATATCATGGACAAATGCGTGCCACCACTTAATGTGATCTCTCGTTATTCAGAAAGAATATATTCGAATAAAAAGTTATTTTTGATTTTGCGAGCCAGTAATGATTAATTCCTATATGATTCAAAACAAAGTTTAGGTAGAATAACATTGTTATATAGACACCACTTAAAGACATTTCGATTGAACTGGTCCGAATATGTATGCATATTACTGAAATTTAGCACAATATCGCCTGTTTATGTAGTCAACATATCTATATAAATAATTTGAATAAAATAGCTGTACGAATATTCCAAGTAAATTAAAAAAAATCATTAAAATCACGGCAAAACTTTCTGTGCACCTTGGCTTTTACTTTATAACTTTGCTCCCCATCTGCTGCTGAAATACAATATCAAATCGAGTTAAGGAATAACCAAATCACATTGTAAATTTCAATATAAATCGATATAACTTTTGATTTTCTACATATCTATAACCTTAAGACCCTTCTCTGATTATTATTTCTATGCATCGCAAATGTAGTGACAAAACTAATATATCCTCTGGTAGTACCTATCATAAGTTGCCACTTTACACAGCCTGTTTATACCAGCTAATGGTGGCAATGGCCCTGGACGCAAGGCTGTCTAGTTTATATATAATGCGCACATAGCTTTTAAGAATGATTTGCACAACGTTGATGGGAACTTATCATAGGTACAGGTAATTTTAACCATTAAAGAGGGTCAACTTCAACTCATCTGATTTGCCTCATACTGGAAAGTGTACAGAGAGGACTGGTTAAGTTAGTTCAATTTGTGGATCACTTAAGAAATGAATAATAGAATAATAAAATAGAATTTTGACGATTAGTTTCTAAAGTGGAAATATCTTGAGCAGACATAATTTTAAACATTTTTATCCTTTTTAATTATATTCAAATTCAAATCTTTTCCTTTTACATTCATCCTAGCCTCATATGCATATGAATGAAAATTCTGTTGAATATTCTTATAGAATATTTTTTGCATATAGTCTTTTTTTTAAGTATATAATTCTTTTCACGAAAAGAATTTCAGACCTAAAAAGAAAGAAATATTTTCAGTTTATATATTCAAAATATTTTGAATGTCCATTTTGTGGTTTTAAATGTTTCTCCTTCTCCTCAAAAAGACAAAAAAAAAAACAGAAATCCTTAGAATTTTTCTATGTTGATGGTTTATAAAAAAAAAAATTTACTCGCGGATACTTTACACATTCTATTTTGGTAAATTTATTTGAATTAAATATCCTTTTTCGTTTAGAAATCCAAAAGTTTAAAAAAAAAAAATCACACATTCCTTTTCAATAAATGGTTTTTTCACATATTTGTTGGCTTTCGGGCCAAAAAAAAGAAGCGAATTCCGAAATGTATTATATGCATAGATACCAATGTAAGTATAGTATATAAATATTTTACATCTTGTAAATACAAAAATATGTTCTCTTTAGAATTTTTTGTTGATTTTTCTAAAATAAAATAAATACTCAGAACACATATTTTGTGTACGGTTTATAGTTTTCAAATGAACCGCCATTTGGATATATTCATATAAAAGAAATTTGTTTTTACAAAGATGAGTGAATATCTGGTTTTATTATTAAACCAAAATTAAAAGAACTACATTTTAAAAGTACTCACTACTAGACAAGCTTTTTGAATATCCACTCAAATTTTTTCATATGATTTTAGCAGTCTTTTAAAATTGAGTCATTCATAAGCCAATGCGATCAAGTCCTCTTTAAATTCTAATAAACTAAAATTTATTTGATTAACAGGTCTATCCTGGGCATAGTCAAGAAAAATTATGATTATCATAATTGACTAATTCGTATTCTAATCCTGTTATAATTCATAGAATTATCATAAAACACACTATATAATATAAGTATGTTACAATAGTTACGGAAATTCGGCCTACCTACCTTACCATGCTGTCGCCTATTTATGCAGTTAACCAAAATAATTAATTTAAACAAATTTGTTTCACAATTTGTCTAATTAAACCCGAAAAACATTATTAAAAAAGCGACAAAATTGTTTGGTCACCTTGGTTTTTGCTTAATAACTTCGCTGCCCCTTTGTCGATTTTACTGAAATGCAATATCCAACTGACATTCTTAATTTCATCAAAATCAGAAAACGGGTTTTTGAGTTATATTGTATACGAACGAACGGACGGGCAGACATGCAGAAATCGATATAACTTTTGATTCCCTACACAACTATAACTTTGAAAAATTTCTACGAATATTATCTGGATGTGCTACACACTTAGTGACAAAGCTAATATACCCTCTGGTAGTACCTATCATAGTCCATAAAAATCAATCACAGGTTTTGATGAAAATAGAATACGTCACCGCAGTCATAATTTCAGTTACTATATTCTGGTCATGTAATTTGTAGTCATGAATTCAGAATTGACAGAATTTACTTTGCATTTTTATAAACTATATGGATTTGTGTTTGTCAATAAAGTAATGATATAAGAAACAGCTAGGCGGAACAAAAACATCAAAAATGCAGAATTCTGTAAGATTTAGCAATAGAACACTCATTATAAAAAAAAGGCTTGGCCAGTTAACGTGCTAACTGGGGTACGTAAACTAGCAAGCAATGTGTGTTTGCTAGTGAAGAGCATCAGTTTTAGGGGTTCAATTGATTTAATAGGAAACTTAGGAAAAAAATTGATAAAATTGGATAAAAATATGGATTCGTTCTGGAAATATTTCTTTGAGTCCCAGCGTTCCATTGATTTTGAAGTGGAATCACCTTATCCTCGCGGTAGATTTATTAAATCTGTTAAATATAGAGATTTGAAGGAGCTTAAGAATTTTATTTCTCCAAGTAATCATTAATTTTATGATGATCTTTAAAAAAAGCCAAAATTTTTATAGCAAGAAAGTGCATTCAAAAGCTTAGGTAGTTTTATCGCAATACTATATACCTATATTCAGTTCCATTTTGAAAATATTATAGCCTAGGCTGTTCTTGTTCTGAGCGCCTCATATCTGATAGACACAATTCTGACTTAGATCGGTCTGGCTCTGATCGCCTCAAATAGCAATTAAGTAAAAAATCTTAAAAGCTGATGAAACCAGTTTCGCCCATCTTATAAAGGGATAAGAAGTGTTATAATAGCCAAATATTTTTGGTTCTATTTGACAATTTGAGGATACGTTTTTAAAGAAAACTAATTTTTTTTCTTCTATATTTAGTATGTAAAAATCATTGCTTCAATCGGTGTCGAAAAAAAATCACCTTTTTACATTATTTTGTTCGAATACAAAAAAATTGATTTAAATCATACGAAAATGCGTAAAAGGGTTTTTTTTTACACACAAGTATTATTTATTCTATCTTCTCATAAACAAAATAACATGAGGGAATTAGAGTTATCATACATATTTAACAACGATTTTATATGATATCTCATGATAAGAACATATCAACATTTTGTGTGAAAAACAAAACCCTCTCATGGATCCAGATTATCCGGAAAGAAAAATATAAATAAATTAAATATTAAGGAAGTGTCTGGAAAAACGTCAAACCTTATGACTTGTTTTATATTATCCAGTCAGTTGTTAGTTGTCAGTGTGGCAAAGGTAAACAGGTAGTTGACATGTTCACGTCATTTCACATAAAACGAGAGCAATTCCCATGGCCGTTTTATTTCTTCGGCATAATATGTATGTGTTATTATATTTCAAGTTATGTGTAGCCGAGCATGGATGGGTAATAAGAACAACCAATAGAAAAAAATAATGTTCTAGAAGAACACGTCACCGAAATTGCTATACTGTAAATAAAGGAAAGAAAGGATATACACCTATAATATCCATATATATAGCATCCCCATTTTCAGTATCTAATATCATATCTGAATTCATGGTATTTTATACTTGTAGAGTATTTTAAACGAATGATATAAAAGTTATCTCTAGAATTGGAATATTTAAAAGGGAATTATATGTCAAGAAAAGTCGGCATTTTACTGTTGGCTTTTTTTGTTGTCTATCCTTTATTTCATTTAATCATATTATACAAGTAAAATATATACTTAAACTCTGTTCTCTAACTTCAAACTTCAATTTTTATATTATTCCCAAAAGAAATAGGAAATGTCCTGTTAAATGAGTATATATGTATGTATGTATTTACACGAAGATCTTGGGAACATGTTCTTGTTTTTTTTCAAAGTCCACAGAACATGTTTTATTCGAGTTGCATGATAAGACATTACTCAATTATTGATATGAAGATGTTGTATCATTATATATGTACATATGTACTAAACAGAACATCTTCAGATAATTTTAAGTGGCTATTCGTAACGAAGAATTTCAAATTTACTGCTCTGTTGATAGTAACAAAGTAAAATAACATTACGACTACAACTATTTAACAATCATAGAAATTTTATATACTAAAAGGATATTTACAAAAATAAATATTTTTTTTATCCGAAATGAAGTAAATAATGAAAATCAATAATGTTTGTTTCATGTTTGCAGTGTCTTTTGGTTTAGAATGTTGAAAGTTTTAACTTAAGCTATCCGAAAAGTTGCCACATAGAGATATTTTTGCGAAACCAGTAGATTTGTACATGTACATATTTCTGTTGAAAACCAGCGTTTCAAATTTTTAACGATTAAAATATTTTTAGTTCTATCTAACAAAATGAAAATGGGGCACTGAATTCAGGTATGCACTTATGTAAAGTGCAGTCTTGCGTCTAAAGTTAGTTATTGTTTATAATAACGTAAACTAAATTAGATGTATATCTCGATTATGTAAGACAATTCGTAAATTGTAGCAAACAAATCATTGAGATATGTTCTCTATCCAATATCAGCATAGCAGAAAAAACATAGCTTGACGACCTTAGACGGGGGAAGTTTAAATGTTGTGTAAATTTGTTAAATTTAAGATAGAAGAGCAGTTACTTAAATTTATCAAAATCTAATTCAAATCATTCACTTATGCCAGAAAGTATATAATAATGACAGTTTCCAACTTGGATTCTGATTTGGGCACGTCTGCAAGCGAAATTTCATTAATAGTATTTGTTAAAAAGACTCTTTGTGATATAAAAATGCATATATTTACAGGTTTTTTTTATAAATAAGGATTCGCACTTTGCAGCGCTGTAATCGTACCAAAAATTTGTACGCAAAAAATTGCATGTGCTTGAGCTTACAATGAAGAGAAAAAAGTATAGCTTTTATTAATATAAAAAAGTTACCTTCCTCACAGACTCATGCTCTCACAAAGCCTTTATGAGTTATAAATACCATTGCTTCTGCATCAATTGCTTCAAATTTTGATTTAAATTTCCTCCAGTATATATAACATAGTATATAAGAATTGTTAACTAACAGGCACTCTTAAAGAAACCGATAAAAATAGTAAGGGGGATAACTTTCAACACAGCCTACCCTACCATATGTGGCAATTTCACTTCCTAGGCAGCATTTCCTATAATTTGATAAAACGGTAATTTAAAATGGTTACAAACTCGAAGGTTCCCCAAGAGAGAAAATTATATAGAGAGTTTAATTCAATATGTCGTGAATTTGGAAAAATGTCCTGCAAAATCTGGAAAGAACGAAAAAATAGCGGCCACCAAATATGGGATATTTCAACCATCCCATTTTCTCGATTCATTATTTTCATTAATTTAAAAATGTGCATTTGGTATTTTATCTTACCTTATCTCATATGGTCTACCGGAAAGTTCTGTTAAAAAATGCCTTATCTTTAGAGGCGAAGAACTCAAGTAGTACTTGGCAGACGTCTGCTTCAGTTTTGAATTTTTTTAGGTTATAATCGCGCGGTACTTGGTGTGGGCGGCCTCTTTTCTTTGAGTGTTTTGTTTAAAACATTCATTTCTGATAGCATTTCTCCGAAAGGAGCTTTTTGTTAGGTTTCAAAAGCTCGTAATGTATTGGTCCTTGGTCATCCCACAATATATACAGCATTCTTTTATTCAGGCTCAAGCTCAGATTTCGCCATCATTAGCGGACAGAATTTGCCGGTACACCTTATAAATGAACTTATCTTTATGGTAAATGTTTCGAAGTGTACAGTTGGAATCAAATTTCCAAAAAAAGGATTAAATCCTGAAGAATACTTATAAATTCTGAATGAACTAGAAGTTTCAGATTTCTAATATTTTATCAGAATTTTTTTTTACTATTATTGAAATGTTTCGAAATATATTGGTATGCACGAAGATTATACAATATATTGTATAATATGTAGTTCTAATGAAAAATCCAAATTCATTCTTTCGCCTAGAATCTCCAACAATCAACTACAATATTTACGGTAATATGCACTTATATAGCTGAAAGTCAAGTGTGGTTTATTACCTATGATAGATTTCATATATGCACTTCATATTATAGCGTTTTACAATGTACGATTTAAGCCATTCTGTCCATTTTCATTTCATGATTTTTCCATAGTAACTCGTATCGTTCTAAAGGCTACACAAAAATTCTTCATTCGAATTCTAGAATTTTGTATTATAAGTACTTTATGGATCCTGCTAACATTTCTATGTTTTTTGCATTGTTGTTTTGTTATTATACTCTGCTATTATTACCTTTCATATATTTTATTCGTATTTAAATCCTTCGTAATCGCCAAATTGTTGAAAATTTTTGTTCCCAACAATCATCATCAAAATACTTTTTGAATGCGATTTATTTTTCCTAACGATTATGCAGCCATATACAAAAATCAAATAATTGAGAAAAGTTCTGTACAGTATTATGAGAAAAAACGTTTCATATTTTCAAATTTATAGGATATGTAATTCTGAAATTATAATATATGAAAAGTGGATGGATGGATTTGATGGTTGAATAAAGCACTTTATAGAATAATAGTCAAACCTTTCGATTGTTGCTTTCATTATTAAATTGTATTCATGGAATGAGAATAATAATGTTTTCTCCATTTTTGTTGAAATTAAAAACTTTTTAGTTATGTTTTTTTATGTACCTTATTATATTTGTACACTATGTTGTAATTATAATGTTTTTTTATAATACAATTTCTAAAATGGAAATGAATCGGTTATACAAATTCATAGCATAGAAAATTTAATTAACACCACTTAATAAAATCATATTTAGCGAAGCCCTTGAACATTTTATGACTGTATAAGAAGCTTATATTTGTACAGAAGGAAAAAAAACAGCCTGATAAAAAGCTCTTTGGGATTCAGGATTTTGTATTGTTCTTTTTTTGTATTATTTTTAATCGTATTTTTGTTGAATCGTTTAGTCCTTAAAAAAAAGTCAAGATAAAACAAGCTATAGTGCAAAATCATAATTTGAACTTCCATACATATGGATGAAATCATTCTTCAGAAAATAAAGAACATCAACGTTAATTTAACACCGTTGACTGGAAAAATGTTTGGGAGCCATTGCCCAACAAACATTTTTTTTAGTCTCATTTAAAAAAAAAGCCTGTTCTAAATATTATTAGTTGCAGTGGCATAATATTCTACAAGTATCGTAACATTTTATGATTCTGTAAGTTCTTCTTGTGTTTGAGTTGAATCTTAATCAAGTAGTACCTCGAATTATTCATCTTCAAATTTTCTTATCTGGCCAGAATTCTATTTGTCTTCAACATAAAAATTCCCTACTTCTAAACCGCGCAAACCATTATTGACACACTGTAATCCTTGGAGCATGCTCAGCATAAGTTTCTGAGAGCTAACAATAACTTTTGGTTGCAATTTTCTTGTGATTAAAGTACAAAAGCAAAGCTTCCCATAGATGCTGTTTTTCTGGCACGTATTACGCCATTTTCAATGCAATAAAAAACTTCTTTAGTTTTACTAATGTTCAGTATGACAAATCAAATACAATAGATTTTTTGACGATCTTCAACATACAATAGGTGTCACTATCAAAAACGTTGTGTTAGTTACAAATACGAAACATTCAATACATATGGTACACCCAATATTTTGAATGGAACTCCCCAACACCCGAAGTTGTTGTATGATGAATTTTATATTTCTGTTTAATGTTACTATTATTTAAAGACTTACCTATTCTTAATTTTACTAAAATTCTGCTCAAAATCCGAAAACTCTCTTGTCTCCTGCATAAAGTTCATAATTTTTTCGGCAAAAATTTAATTGATCTTTGGATCGTAGTTTCTTTTATAAATAATATTGTATTTCACTGTACCTGCCGATCTTTCATTTTGCTAAACGCTGGTCATAGACATTTCATAAGAGTACTTGGAATTGAATTAGATCTTTTTAAAATATAGAGATATGAAAAATTCTTTTCTTTTCAAGATTTCAGTAACTTTATATACATTGCAGTAGGTATAGAAATTAAAAGTAATTTTTCATTTTAGAACCAGAATTCATGATGAGGAATAAAAAAAAATTTCATAAAGGAGAAAGACTGAATATAACCACAAAAAAAGGATTTTCTTAGTAAATCCTTTTAGTACTACGTCAATGGTTTTAGTTGTTCTGATGAAATATTTACAAAGCCAAATATTAGTGATAAACTGTTTATGAAAATAAGTTAGATATAATCCCTTTTTTTAAAAAACTTAAACTATACAGAACACTGAAATTAGCATAAATGACTATAATTCAATTCTAATTAACTTAGTCCAAAATTTAACGGAATAAAGCAATAGCATATACATATTGGATTTTAATCATAATATTGTTGCGTGCTACCTCTCTGGTTCGAATATTAGAAAATTATAACACTTTTTATTTATGTGAAATCGGTATATAAACTCTATTTACAATTATTTCTGCGTTATAATTAGTCTTAAAAATATTTGTCTATCAATTAATACAAAACTAATTTATCCACAATTTATTTACAATGGAAAACACTATTAATTGCTTACTACTTTACTAATTTATAAAATCACTTTAATATTTCACTGATGTAAACACTTTCGGTGTTTGATTTCAACTGTTGTAATCACTTTCCAAAATCTCTCTGATTATCATTGGTGAAGTTCTGAATTTGAACTGTGTCAATTCCTTCGGTGTTTCCACTTTATATACTCATCGTCCAAGTTCGAGAATATGCATGGAAACGTACTAATAGAAACGTCAAGAAACTTATTCTTCGAATTTGCCGGAAACGTCAAAACGATAATGTGACAACTTGTATTTTCTTACAATGTTTCATGGTTTCCAGAAATATGAAACATTCGAATTTATTCTTTTTAATTAATAATGCGTTTCCTGTGTTGTGTTTTGCAAATGCATATAGTGCAATATAAACTGAGGATTTATATGACAACCATTTATTGTCCACTTCAGTTAAATTACGTACAATGATTTTTTGAGCGGATGAAAAAAAATTGTTCTTTTACGTATTGTTAAACCCTAAAAATCCTTATGCCTACCGTTGTTATATGTACATATATTGTTCTAACTAAAGTAAGATATAGAGTTAGTAGCATTGGATTTGATGAACTCTGAATGGGTAAGTATAAACATTAATTATTAAGTTACGATTCCTAAAAGTGGACGATTGAAAATATGTTTTATTAAAAAATCATGAAAAGGGATGAAATATTTTTTTTAGTCTCGAAAAGATTTTCATAATTCTAATATATTTTTAAAAAATAGTCTTTGTTATATATTTTGACTTTTTACTTAATAATTCACATATTTTAATTAATAAGAATAATTAAAATGAGGATAGTATTTAAATTCTAGAAACTAAACCGGAATTTTTCGAATAAATGGTATTTTTTAATTAGTTCAAATAGCTACATATCCTTTTTGAATTACTTCTAGAAGAGAAATTTCTTTTAGATATTTCATTATATAAAATTCATTACAAAACATAATGAAAATGTTAAAACATTTTTAAGTTGATTTTTGACTACATAAAATTCAATAAGAATAAAAAAAGAAGTGTATTTTATAGAACTCTTAAAAAATACCTATTTAAATTAGGATTATATGGTTGAGAAATTCTACGGAAAGATAAGTCCACTTTAGAAAATAAATAAGTATAGCTTCCATTTTCAGGATTTTACAAGTGAATAAATATACTAATATATGGAGTTGATACAATTAAGTAATTTTAATATTCTTGAGATTAGTTCATTATGTGCGACTCGACCACTTAGTAACAGAAAATATCTATACTCTACTCGTATATCTTCAATAAAATTAGTTAATATTGAATTTATTAAATTTTTTTTTAATGTCCATCGTTTAATTACGAAACTTCATTCAAATTTATATCTCATTGAACTATGGTCAGTGATGGCGAACGTTCTTTGTGGATGGGCTAGAATCAAATTAAAAAATTTTGCAATTAAAATCTTAACTGAGTAATTTAAAAAGAAGGCAATTTTTAAATTCAGCAATAAAGCAACACAAGAATAAAATTTGAAAATCATAATTATATATCAAATTAGTGCGAAATTAGTTGCTGTTTTTGAGATGATAGTTTTTCGATATCCAAAATTGCAAATTAATTGACCAGAAGTATGTCCATAGCCAAAATTCGATTATTGCGTCTAATTGGCAATTCTTTTATTCATTTTATAATATGGATTTTTAATTACCCCGTGGTCCGTGGGTCATAGGTTCGCTATTGCTGAGCATTTACTTTCAAAATCATTATTGTATGTTTTTCAAATAGTTTTTTGTAAATTTCTGAAAAATTGTGTAAATAATAACAAATATGTAAAAATTAATTAAAACATTTGCGCACATGATAAACATAAAAATAAGTGACGCAAAAAATGCATTTTGTACAATATGATAATCCCGCAGTTACACTTTCATGGTGGATGAGGCTTGAATTTTAATTATTTCTGAACCGTAGAAAAAGAAATGAAGCAAAATAGAGCAAATTTTGTTGACACACTTTTTGAATATTATGTAATTTTACAAAACTCAATGTCAACTGAATTGGTATAAAAACGATGCACTCGAAGGATAGTACTCATAATCAAGCTTAAACCTTCTTCCAGTCAACGACAAGCTTCTTCAAAAATTAACAATTAAAAATGTTCAAACTTGTAAGTTTTTTTTAAAATTTATTAAATTTTATAAAGCCCAACTAAAATTGTATTTTCGAATTTACAGACAGCTACCATTTTCATCGCTATCATTGCTTCAGCTCTTGGCAAACCACATGTGGCAGCTCCACTTGCCTACAGTGCACCTTTAGTTGCTGCGGCTGCACCTGTTGTGACTGCTTCCAGCTCACAAGTTGTTGCTAGAAATTACAATGGATTAGCTGCTCCTCTTGTTGCTGCTTACACCGCTCCAGCTGCATACGCTGCATACGCTGCTCCAGCTGCATATGCTGCTCCAGCTGCATACGCTGCTCCTGCTGCCTACGCTGGTCCAGCTGCATACGCTGCGCCAGCTGCATACGCTGCCCGAGCTGCATACGCTGCTCCAGCTGCATTTGCTGCTCCAGCTGCATACGCTGCTCCAGCTGCATTTGCTGCTCCAGCCGCATACACTGCCCCAGTTGCATACGCTGCTCCAGCTGCATACGCTGCTCCAGCTGCATTTGCTGCTCCAGCTGGATTTGCTGCTCCAGCTGCATACACTGCGTCATATCCTGTTGCTAGATATGCTTCCGCCGTAGCCCCTGTTGCGGTTGGCCGAGCTGTTGCTGCTCCCCTTAAATATACTGCCGCAGCTGCAGCTCCTTTAGTTTGGTAAATTCTACAATTATTGTGATCCATGGCCTAATATTTTATACAAATAAAATTTAAGTTTATATACAATGTTATATGTGTTTGGATTCATATATTTTCATTATTTCACTTCCAAAGTTTAGATTCCTCATTAGGATCTAAAAACAATTTCCTAAATAACGAAGTAGATCATTTAGGATATCAAACGTAATATTTTTCTATTGTCGTGTTTGAGTTAAAGCAGTTAAAGCGAAATCCATATTTTACTTTTAGTAAACTGATATACTTTGACATTAGTTTTAATATTTATATTTTACAGAGTATTGTATAACTCCTTTCTATAGTAATTTTCTTTTATTTAAAGTTGTAACTAGAATTCGTTGGTGATGAGAAAAGCATGCTGTTTTCAAACACTGCTTTTTTGTAGGTACTTAAGTGGCGTACAGTGCAGTCAAATTTTTACTATTTATTAATACAAGTACTTTTTTGTAAAATTGCGACAAATACCGCTAATCTAAACTAGATTAATTTACTTAATGAGAATTCTTTGCATTTTCGTCTAAAAATGACGGAATCTTTTAGATTCTTTCTGATTTATTTATTTCTCGTTCAAATTAAATGATAGCCATATGTAAATTTGGCCCTTTGGCAACCAATATTTTTAAATTCACTGAGTACAATATATTCTACGAATAATTTTTAAATGACGTGGCTAGATCAAGTAAATTCGAGACTTTATACTAATCATACTCAGGCTTCATTTCTTGGTAAGTCAAAAAAAATTTAGAACATTAATTTTTGCATAATTTTCTGGAGACAATGACACCATAAACAAGGATCAGAAATCACAGAATGGTGACTAGAAAATATTCAATTCTATTAAATTTAATTCTTTGGATTTACCTTATACTATTGCGCCCAAAAACTAGTCGGAATTTTTTTATAAATCAAAAAATCTTTATTTATTCTTCCAAATCAATTTCGTCCCCTTCAAAATAGTCTCCTCCCGATATAATACACTTATGCCACCGCTTTTTCCAGTCCTCGAAGCATGCCAAAAAATCGTCCAAAGGTATAGTCTTCAATGCGCGTAGCGATTCACGTTTGATCTCTTCAATCGACTCAAAACGATTTCCCCGGAGTGGTCTCTTGAGCTCTGGGAACAGCCAGAAGTCACACGGTGCTAAATCCGGCGAATACGGTGGTTCTGGAGCGACATGAGTGGAGTTTTTGGCGAAAAACTCACGAAGAACCAGTGCAAAATTGAGAAATTTTGGCACCAAACGCGATTTGACTCTTCTGAGGCACAAATGATCCTTCAAAATTGCTTGCACTGATCCAATTAATATTGCAAGCATGCCGGCAAGGTCTCGAATTGTTAATCGACGATTTTCGAGCACCAATTCTTTGATTTTCTTGATGTGTTGCTCATCAATTGACGTCGATGGTCGTCCAGAGCGTTCCAAGTCATCAACACGTTCTCTGCCTTCTTTGAAGTCTTTGTACCACTTGTAAACATTTTTCCGTGACATAGTCTCGTCACCGAAGGCCTTTTGTAACGTTCGATACATTTCAGCGGCGGCGTTTCTTTGCTCAACAAAATTCCACATCGTGAAAATCGCCAAATTCACTTTTCTTTGTTCACAAAACCAAGCGTAAACTAAAAACTAATGATGATATTGACATGTAATTTGTCACAGATGTCACTAACAGTCCTACCAACTTAAAAAAAAAATATTGAGCGAAAATTTTTACCCGCGTAATTTAAATCGAAAAACTCCGACTAGTTTTTGGACACAATAGTACATTCATGAATGAAAGAATATAAAGATTGCGCATGTCAGCCATTTTGAATTTTTATTTTCATACTTTTATGGCATCACATGTATTTCATGTCTCGCGTGACGTAGAAAAAACCAATTTGAAATATGGGAAAGAGTAATTTATATTCTTCCATTCATGTTATATATTTACTACGTTGAAAAATATTTGATAAATGTAAGTCATGTATCGATCGTTGATCCATTGGTAGAATATCTTTTATGCTTCGTCAAATCTTCAAAAGTGTTGTTATAAAACTTATTTTTAGAGGACCAATTTTTGAATGTACCTTTTACAGATGTCTGACTACTCTGTAAGAACTCACCAAAGACAGAATACAACATGTTCTATGTTTGTCTGTTTCTGATTATAAAATGATGCCAAATATTTTTTATCACATCCTTCGAAATTAAATTTATCATTTATACCCAAAAGTTAAGCTATTATTATTGGCTATAACTTATTAGTATTTACCTAAATCCTATTCAAAGCTGGGTAATTAACATTTTTTCATTAAGAAATTGTTAAGAAAACACATTTTCTTAAGTTATGCGATAATTTCAATGAAAATATATTAGTTCTTCGTTATATTTTGAACTGAATAGCGTACAAATAATTCACATTCATTACCTCATAATTTGTCAACTTAAATTCATGTTGATGTTTTGAATATCAATTACAATCGATTGCATTAACAAAATAATCATTTAACATTCACGATTTATATTATCTTTTTTTCATTTTTGTGGGAAAGCATTTCATTTCGATACGCGAAATTGTTTTCAATTAAATTTTGTTGGCTCATAGTTGAGTTTTTGGTCCCAGACAAAACAAACATGAGTCAATTTTATTGCTTTTATTAAATTGCCTAATAAAATTTACTTTATCTTGTATTAATTTATTAAGTGTAGTGAAATCAAATTATTCATCAATTTTAATTAAATAGATCACCAGCCTCCCAAAGTTTTAAAAACGACTAATGCTCGTTCTTCTAGATTTCCAGATATAGTAGTGTAAAAAGAAATAGTTACAGTGCAAAGTATGCATTCCGATTTGATAGTTTTTCTCTCAGAGTAGTTAACAAATTTACATTGCAAACAATTAAGAAATGTAAATTTGTTAATTTCGAGTCCTATGTCTACATGGGGCTATCAACATTGGCCGATTTTAAGTTTCTATAAATTTTATTCTTATTTTCTTTTAAATATTGTATGTTGTAGCATGCCACCTTTCTGGTTCGATAATGCTAAGAATAATAACACTTTTTATTTATGTGAATTCGGTGTATAAACTTTATTTACAATTATTTCTGCGTTAAGAATTAGTCTTAAAAATATTTGTCTATCAATAAATAGTTTCTACAAAATTAATTTATCACAGTTTATTTACAATGGAAAATACTATTTCCAGCAATTACTAATTAATTTACTTACTTCAATCAAATCTCTTTAATATTTTACTGTGTAATTTAAACACACCACAAATAACCACTTTTGATACAATATCTTGCGAAGTTTGATTTCAACAATCTTTGTTCCAGCAGCATTTCCACCTTATATCCTCATCGTCGAAACTACAATTTACGTTCAATCATACAAGTATATGGAAACTTATTTCTAGAATTCACCTGGAAACATATTCTCCAGACTGTCAAATCAAAATATCAGAGATCCTTTTGTGCTTTCTGTTCTTAGAATATTTCATGGTTTATAGAATCACGGAATATCATAATTTAATCCTTTAATCCTTTTCATATTTTCAAAGGAAAGTTCCCGATCTTCCTAATAAAAGAAAATCGTTGAATTTTTCATCGAAATACATATAGTGTAATATGTTTTTAAAACCCATACAAATTCCAATTATTATAAAAAAAAAATATTTTATTCTTATCTTTGATACAGGAAGTTATTAAACCACGGTGTACTTATTTTCAATAGCAAGATATTATTTAGAATAGGAGGTGGGACCAAACATTTCTGAAAGTACGAGAAGAAATTGTTCTAAATCCTTTTACCAACTGTAACGCATTTATTTATTATATTCCTGATGATACCTGAGACAACTTAAAACTACGTTACAACTACATCTATGCACTCTCAAACTACAAATTAGTGCAAATAAAATCAATTCACAAAATCTAACGTCGTTTTTAAACCTTACTTATTCTCTTAATAAATTTTTCATACTATTTTATTTAAAAAAATTGAAAAAAAAAAGCTTTCGGTAAAAATTAACATTTAATATAATCCGTCTTAAAAAAACAATTTTTTCTTATTTATCTTATTGAAGTTGAAACCTCATCACAGACAAATTTCTGATTAGTAATAAACCTTTACCTCAAACTTTAAATTTAAAACCTTTTAGAAGAGTTTAACTATTTCCTTCGTCAATTTGTATCTTCATTCAAGTGATGAATTAAATATAAGAGTTTTTTTAAATAATATACATGCAAATGGGTGTTCATTAAAACTACATACTTCAATTTTAAGACCAGAAAAAAGAAAATATATATCCCTTTATAAATTCTCGTATAAAAAAAAAAAAGAAAATAGCAGTTTTGTAACCATTTTTCCAGAATTATCTCTCTATATAGTAAAAGGATGTGGTTGAAGCTCTGAATTTCATTTGCACATTTCGTAAATTAAATAAATTTTATTTAGTAAGTAAATTCTATACAAACGGATTTTCTATAATCATGTGAGAAAAGCATCAAAATTTTATTCAACTACAATATATATAATAAAAAGTATGCACATATCTAAATTTTCAAACCTTTTCTATTTGATATAAATAGTTTAATTCAAAAATTTTACCCTATCCAAATCTTTCATCATCAAATATTTTATTTGAAAAGTAAATAAATTCACCTGTAATTTCAAATAGTACCAAAAAAAAGAGGTAAAAACAAACTCAATATAAAAGAATACATGATATTTACTCGTATGAGGATCTATGAGTTCCTATATGAGGAAAACTACTTTCATATATTTATAGAATATTTTATTAATTAGTTCTGTTTCTTATTGCATATATAACTCTACACTCTACTTAATGTAAAATGAAAATATTATTTGAAGCTATACCTAGTGGTAAGCTAGTTAAATATTTACTAAATATAAAAAGTAATAATTTTTTCCTTTAATTTTCCATTAAATTGGTTTAAATTTTATTTATTCAGTAATTGAGTTCTTCTGAAAGCTTGAAAAGTGAAATTTATGGTATATGTTATCTATACTGGACCTAAGAAATATCTCATATTTACATTTAATCTATAATTTAGTTTCTTTTTTTTCAAAGAATTCTAGTGTTTATTAATTTTTGTATTAAAAGCAAAGTGTTTTTTATGTAAATAGGATTACTTATTTAAAATTTTGTTTTAAACATCCTACTGTGAGATGCTTTTAGCTTCATTTTCAAGTCCGACTTGAGACCTAATTAATAACAATTCGAAATTTTAAAAATTAAAATAGTACTACTCGACTAACTTATGTAGTAAAATAAAGTTTTGTGAATGTGTATGACCAAAGATATAAATAAAAGGAAGATTTGGAAAGTTCAAAAAAGCTTTTATTTAGCATAAATAAATTATATTAGTTCTTATAGAGCTTTAAGATCATACCATAAGATCTAATGTAATTTAATCATGTTAAATGAAAGCTTTTTTGAGTTTTGAACATCTTGACTTATTAATATCTATGGCATATAAATAATATCTTTTGGACTACAAGTATATAAGATTTCCTCCGAAGTAGTAAAAGTTATACAAAATATTTGTGGGGTAATAGGTTGTGCATGAAATTAATGTAAAAACGAAAACCCATTTCTCCAAAAAAAGGAGCACACACATGAAAACGTGTTTTTTTATAAAAATAAATTTAGAATTTAAAGACAGTTGCAATACCGATACTAAAAATGTTATTAAAAAGACAGAATTGTAGAACGCTGATTGTTTTACCAAGAAGAAATTAGAAATTATCGATGTTCATGCGATTGTAAGTACCACAGAGAACTTTCTCTCTACATCCTGTAACCTTTTCTAGATAGGGGTTGTAAATTTTAATTTGTGACTTTGTATGGGGTCTTGCAATACATCAGAAAGTGAATGCAAACTTTTGCAATTATAGTTAATACACTGAACTTTATATCAATTGAAAAGATTCTTTTTTTATTTACACTAGGGCATGGTTTGAATAATCGATTACTTGAGAAAACAGAATTAATCCAATATTTTCAGTATTCAACGCCAAACTAATTAATTATTTCATTTAGGAGAAACAAAGCAGAAAAAATTTGGAAAGAGGAAATTAGACGGAATCTTCCCAATACCTTCTATAAAAATGACAGAAACAAATAATTCCGCTCAAAATAAGGAAAGAAAATTACAATTTTTCATTAGAAAGAATGAAGTAACCTATAAATCAAATATATTCAATTTTACATCGTGCTTCCCATAAGATAATTGGAGCAAGGGAGAGCATAAATAGTTTTATAATAGTCTTATGGATTTTAGACAAATGAAAGAATGAAACAAAGAAGAGAAACAAGCTTCTAACGCAAATTACATTAGTAACGTGTTTCTTTATTTTGACCTTCGTGCTTCATAATTATTTTTCTTTTTCACACACTTGAAGTTAAGACTTCGTTGTCGTCTATGTGCCGACCTGATGAAATATCTAGAAGGCATTGGCAGTGCGCAATCTTTATATTCCTGGGTTTCGTTCACTCACCAACTAAATGTACTCAACTTTTTTTGACTACGATGACGTCATTACACTGGTTTACATCGGTGTCGATTTGAGTAACTTTCTTCGACCATGTCATGGGGCGTAGTCGATTATTGTCATTTCTATTTCGTCAGTTTGATTTCGAATTCAAAACAAATTTTTATGAATAGAAAAATAGAAAAATTGTAGTTTTAGTAATAAGTAGTATAAGTAATATTCAATTCGTTGAATTATATTCGAAAAAAATTTAAAATATTGAATTTTAAAAAAAAGTGAAATCATAAAATATGTTTTTTATATAAATATTTATTACTAAATTAAATATTAAAAATAAATGGATTTCATGAAAGTAATTTTAATAATAACAGTACATTAATTAACCTATAAATGCGCATTTTCTCCAAATACAATTTCGAAATGACACTAATTGACTACGACTACGACTATGATCGTTCACTCGCAAACAACTTACATTTTTCGACACCGGCTTTTTTGACATTAACTTACACCCATTTTTTTTACACCGATGTGATCGAGTGAACGGAACCCTGATTTATACCTGCAATAATTTATTTAAAAATTTTTGTTTGTTTGTTATTGCAGTTTTTGAACTTAACAGAAAATTGATTTCAATTTTGAATCTGACCTGATTTTGGTTAGTTTCTTTTCTATTATTTTTATTGTTTTCAGTTTTGTTTTATTAAAGCAATACTTCATATGGCCACTTCGCAAAATATTATTTGTTTTAACCTCAAAAAAGATGACTGCAGTTCCATCATATAATTTCAGTGGCATCAACATTCGAATTCAAAAGTTATAAGAACATAGATTAAAAAAATCTTTTTTTGAGAAAGTAAAATAGTGGCCGATAGAATTCCCAAAAAAAAAAAAACTTATAGATTTAAACCAATTGCCTCCTCTTGTGAGATTAAAATTTTTGATTGATAGGTACTGAAATTTACTCTGCACTTAATCGTATACAAATTTTTGAGAGCTTTATAAGTTCTAAATCGCCCCTATTAACCGACCTCCTTTTCAGATTGACAATAGGGATCTATTCCTCCTAAAAATCAAAAGGATGAAATTAAAATTAAAATAAAAATTAATTATATATTAAAGACATTTATTTGTTTTATTCTTTTTGGCACATAGCTGTGTTTTTTGAGAATGCTATCCGCGCTTACCATACATTTTGTAGCGGCGGATAATATTGGTCGCTAAATTAGCGATGAATAGTAAGCATGTACTAAGTACTATTTACAAGATGGTAGATGGCGAAAATAAAAACTTCTATTTCTTTTGTTCTGTCAAATAATATCAGTAGTAACGACATCCGAAATTAAATGTTATATGGTAAGAACATTGATTTAGAAAATTGGTTTTTTGAGAAAGTGAAATAGCGCCTGATAGAATTCCCAATAAAACACAGTTATTAATATTATATAATATAAAATTTCATTTATTATAAAAATTTGTTTTTCTTTTCAAAAATAATATTATATTATATGCAAAAGTTATCACAGCATTATTGTCATATAAGAAACCAATTAATCTTAAACTAATTCCTAAAAACAAAACAAAACTATTAAAAGAAATACTTTGAGAACTAAACTAAATAATTCATTATTTTAAATAATTTAAGCACATACGATCCAAGTTTGGATAAGTAAAAAACGTACTGGCGATACCATCGCTCAGCTACTAGCGGCATTATTCTGTAATGAATTCGAAATTCAAGTTAGTAAAGAAATGTATACCAAAATATATAATAACGTAAAACGGCCTATATTATATAACGGCCGATATTTTGATGCCCTATGGTAGTTAACAAATCTATAGTTCAATGAATTAACTCTGGGAAAGAAACATCAAGGTCTTTTCTCCATAACTTCGCTTCGTCTTTTTCAAATTCATTCAAATTCACAGGCAGGCTGGGCCCTAATAGCATAAACACCTTTTCTAAATTTTATTGAAATCGGTATATAAGTGTTTAAAATACATCGGAAAATTTTATGAACAGGTTTATTTTCCCCTACGACTATTTCTTTCTCCACTATCCTTGGACCGATTTCACTGAAATTTACCATGGTATCATCCATTTATGTAGTCAACGCATGTAAATAATTTAAACAAAATTGTTTCATACATTTTCAAATTAAATCCTACCATAGGGCATAAAAAGCTTTTTTAAAGCTTCTAGAAATAGTTTGGATTTATGAAAAATGCTTTCTTTACCTTTGAAATTCTTGGAGGAGGTTCAACCAGAAGATAGGTTAATGTCTCGGCTGTCATATCTCGACTTAAGCTTGGTTGTGCAATAATGCTATTATTGTCGGTGCTTGGGAAACATTCTTTCGGTAAGAATCTAAAACAAAAAATATTATGTATATAAATATGATATACATACTTTACCAAACAAACCTGTGAATAACTGGCGATAATAAATCCGGATCAACTTTCGTCAACTTATTTGGTCCAGTCAAAAATGAAACAATTGTTCCAACAATAATAACCGTGAAAACACCAATTGGATTTATCCAATGAAACGATAAACGATATAATGGAAAAACTGAAGATTCATCAGGATATTGAATTTCATTCATAATCGATCCTCCCGATATAGTTGCATTTAGATAGCATTCCTCTATTGAAACTGGTAATTTATGCGGTACAATTTCACCTGAAGCTAAGGCTGCTTGTGAACCAAATGAAATCCAACCCGACATTAGAGCACCACAAATAGCACCAGCTACGGCACCTTTTGTTGTGCTCCATGGTATTAGCATGCCCAATGTAAAAATACCAAATGTTGTTCCAGCTGCGATAGCTGATAATGATGTAGCCACACTTAAAATTCCTCCAAGTTTTTCAACAACAAATAGTAATCCCATGGAAATTGCACCAAGCACTAAAATGCTTATTTTAACGAATAAGGTTGCAGAACGTTCTGTTAGTTTGACTTTAAAACATCCTTTTAAAATGTCTTCAAGCAATACAGCTGATGTAGAATTTAGAACTACTGACAAAGAACTTAAAGCAGCACCAAATACACCGGCTATGAATAAACCAGGTATACCACGTATAGTTCCCACAGTTTGCATTACATAAATTGGAAAAAGTTGATCATCAGCCTAAAAACAATTCGAAAAAAAAATATTTAAAATTCTTTAATTTCAATTTCATATCAAAATACCTACCATAATTAAACCGGAACTTAATGGATCACATTTATAATAGGCAGCATAAACAAGAAGTCCTGAAAAACAACAAACGGATACAAATAAACCAATTCCAACAGTAAATATTGCAATTGACCATTGTGCTCTTTTAAGATCTGGCAATGACATATAACGTTGGACCATAGTTTGGTTTACCGAATTAAACGATGTCCAATATAAGAAGCCACCAATTAGAACACCCCAAAATGAATGCCGTTCATATAACGAAGGTGTTAAACTAAAACAAAATTAGTTAATAATTTAATAGTAAAAGATTTAAAACTATTTTTCTTACTTTAAAAATTCAATTCGACCACCTTCTGTTGCACGTTTTATGATTTCACTTGGACCACCTAATGAAATTGTACCTAAAATAGCAACTACAACGACTGATAAGAACATTACCATTACTTGCCAAGCATCCGTATGAACGACAGCTTTTATTCCGCCCTTAAAGAATATGAGGCAGTCTTATTATTGTTATTTATTAAAAAAAAATTGTTTTAAATAACTCACAACAATCGTGTAAAAAACACACACGACACAAACTATTCCGCCAATTAAATAAACATTTGCTCCAGTAACTAGACAACAAAAATTTCTACAATTTAGTAAATTTATTTATAAGAAAATTTGGGAGTTTTCTGTAAGTACCTTGATTAAAAGCCAAAGCCGGAACATAGATAATGATTGGTAAAAATAAAATCTAGAATAAAAAGTTTGTTTCAAAAAATATCCAAGAGTAATTTTGAAAATTATTTTACCTCGTCTATAACAAACATGATTGATGCAAATGTTCGTACTCCAGAACTGAATCTCATTTCTAAATACTGGAAGGAATAAAAAATAAATTAATTAAAGAATTCCGTATACGAAAGTTTAATTCTTATACAAATAGACAATCTAAAGATAGGCATAGACAAGTTTGATAAACTTGGTGGAGTATCTATGTGTAGCTTAAAGGAAACAAATAGTTTGCTCACCAGCATTATTCAATTAGCTAATAAAATGCCTTTTATGAATATTGCAGTTGCAAGTGCTTCTATTCTGTATTAGGTTCACTATGGTATATATTGCTTTCTTCCAAATAAAGCTTTTAGGGTGATTAAAAATGTGACCTTCCGATAGCGGTGGATCTGTATGTTTTGAAGTTCTGTGAATTCAAAAAACATATTTATAGACACGTTTGTTTGTCTGTTTGCCTGATCTGTATCAAAATTTAGTTTATGCAATATCTGTTGAATGCGTTACTTGATATGATTCAAATTTGAAGATCTGGACTGGGATCGTGAAACTTGATTTGACCCAAATCATCGCAAAAACATAGCAATTGTAATACATTTTAAATTTAATTTGGTCTCGATCGAATAATAAAATTCCGCTCCTGGTGAGTTATCAAGAAAGTTATTCACTATTCCAGCCCCCATAAAATTACAACTTAGAAACCGTTACCAAATTTTACACAACAGTTCCATCTTAGCAGGTTGAAGTTGGAAGTTTGTTACAATGGCCTACTGGTTTGCTCTTCATAATTACTTATCAAAACCATTTGATTTCATATCAGACCAAAATATTTCTAATTAAAACTGCTATCATAAACTTTAAAAGTTCAAATTAACGAGAATACTATATATAATATATTACTAGAAATGTAAGGAAAAATATCGAATTATTGAAAAGTTAAAAGAAAAAGCAATCTGTTATTGACCTTCTCTAAGCATCTAGAATTCTAGATGAGTGACTTAATGTATATTGTCTGGAACTGTTAAAACTTTTTTTAAGCTTCTTTTAAGATGCTATTACTATCATTGCTATTTACGTCAATTGATAAGAAATTTTAATATTATATATAACAGATTAAAAAGGTCATTTGTAATATTAAAAGCAAAAAAGCATAAAAAATATTGTTTTCTTTGAAAAAAAAAATTTCAATTTTCTTGAGCAAGATTTTAGACACTTACTTCATATGATGAACCAACACGAAGATTTGTAAATACTGGCAAATAAACTGTTGAGACAGCAATCCCCATAAATATAATTGGGAATATTATTAACCAATATTGTGTTCCAAAATTATAAATTTCAGATGGCGTTCCTAAAATTGTCACACCTGAAATATAGCTAAAAATAGTATTTTCTTTAATGTTATTAAATAAATAAAAAAAAAAAAACTATTTAAATTCTTACGAACCTTGCTACTAAACTCATAGCGACTGGAAAACATTTCAATTTGCGAGATCCAAGTAAATATTCATTCAATGAACTCGAACCAAAATCTGATACTTTTTTTGTTCCCGGCTCATCTTGATTTTGTATATTTTGAGAAAAACGTTTTTTCCTAAAAACAAAAGAAAAATGTTCTATCTATAGTACATATTATAAAATAAGCAAAATCTTCCAGTTTTTAATTCAAATTTCTTTCCAAATCCCAAAAATAAAATTGAGGGTGAAAAAGTTATATAGTGAGGTCTACGAGACGAACGAGCAGAGGCGAAGCCACTAGTACAAAAATTCTACAATATTAGACTTACCTAAATATTCCGAAATATGTTCCAGATGCAGCTGATAAAATTAGCATAGCCGCAAATACACAATAATCCACGATGTGAAAGTGGAAATCTTCAAATGAAGTTTTTCCATACATTCTGAAAAATTAACGAAATAATACAAATTAAAAATGTTTCGAAAATCTAAGAAATTTTTGTTTATTGAAATTATTTACATTTCATGATAAGTCCAAGTGATTTCTTTTTACGAGAAAAATGCAAATAAATAAATAATTAACTAATTAGTGGCTCATATCAGAAAGCATAACAATCTAGATTGTATGCTTCCTGCTGATTCTCAGTGTATTAATCATATTTAACTTGAAAGTTAAGCAATCTTTCACTTTTTTTAAACCAAATATTTATAAGAGAAGTAATCGGAAGTGTTATTGCCCATTAAAGCACAGATAACATTCACTTTTCATCGTATTGCTATTAGTAATGTCAAATGTGCAAAGTCTATACTCTCGAGTAATCATAGGTACGCAATACTTTGTCAACAAATATTCAATTCTTACTATTAAAGTATTGATTACTCATGACTATTAGAAAGTGTTGATATTGTACATCACTAATTACTAGGTATATAGAAATTGTTATAATGAAATAACGAATTTGCGTTACATATCGTTATATTATTTAATATTCGTTGGAATAACGGAAAACGTAACGATAACGCAGAAGCCATTTTCGAAATTGAATCCTTCTAAGTAGGGCACGGTGTGAACAATCAATTACTTGAGTAAACAGAATTAATCCAATATTTTGAGTATTCGACGCCAAAATAATTAATTCTTTCATTTAAGAGAAACAAAACAGAATAAATTTGGATGAGGAAATTAGACGGATCTTCCCAATACCTTCTATGAAAATGATGGAAACGAAAAATTCCGCACAAAATAAAGAAAGAAAATTACAATTTTTCATTAGAAAGAATGAAGTAACCTATAAATAAAATATATTCTAATTTACAGCGAGCTTCCTATAGATAATTGTAGCAAGCGAGAGTATTAATAGTCTTATGGATTTTAACCCTCCGTTAATTCAGATGTAGGCATCTATTGCGAAAAAAATAAAGTTCTATGTCATAAATTTAAAAGATCTGAGGTAATTAAATCCTTGAAAGAAGTCGGAAAACAAATAGCACGTTAGTACTCAGTTTCGTTTAAATTATAATTACCTAATAAATGCGATTTACCGGTCATAATTTTATAATAATCTTTAGTGTAAGGCCTATGACACTTGAAGTCACGTTTATATAATAATTTACGGATTTCAAAGCTCAAAGTTCATATAAATTAATTTCAAAACGAACAAATTATTTAAACCAGATAAGCTCCGCAAATATTTTGAGCTTTTAATTTATTAAAATTTAAATATTTAAATAAATGTCTGGAGATAAATTTATTAAAAAAAAATAATAAATAAAAATATCAATTCTTTTATAAGAACTGTGTCATTGGAAAATATCATAAAATTCAGTTTTAAAAATAAATATCGCGAATTTACTACGCTAATTCATTTGTTTACTAATACTTATTGAAGTCATAAACTTAATTCAATTTTTATTAAAATCAATTACAATTTACGATAAAAACACAATCTTAGTTAATCTTAATTTTACAAATGAAACAAATAAAAAAAATTTAATAACGTGACAGGATTTTGTTTTTAAAATATTTTCTTTTTTTAAATTTATAATAAAAAAAGGCGTTAGTAATTAATTACATCTAAAAATGCATTCGATATTTAAGAGCAAGTTTAACACCTTGCACTTAAATAGAGTACAAAATATTCAAGACCACAAAATAATTATTTTCTAATTATACGATTAAGAATTAATTAAATTTAGACGGCATTTACTGAAACCATTTTAACAAACACACTTTAGTTTTAAAACTACATTATTTTGAGATCATTCCTAATATACAGGATAAGTCGAAACGAGATTAATACCAAAGATATAAATCAGTAAGGATATGTAAAATTCTAAACAGCTCTCATTTAACATGAGTACCATGAGTAAACTACACTAGATCTTATGGGAGGAACTTTTAGGACCTTTAAGCTCTTGTCATAAGACCTAATGCAGTTAACTCATGTTACTCATGTTAAATGAAAGCTGTTTAGAACTTTACATATCTTTACTCATTTATATCTTTGTTAATACAGTAAGTGTGCTTTTTTGAAAGAAATAATGAACCTTACATTTTATACCCATTTGATTACTTATCGTTGCTTATTTTTAACAGAGCTATTTAATGTTATATTCAAAATGTAGATGGGACAAATCGAAACATTTAGTTTTTTTATTGCAGTACATATTTGAAATTAACCGAAACTTCGTTTGGTTTTTGTATCCTACCAGATTTTTCTTTGGATTATTTTCGTTTTTTTAATATTTAAAAAGTTTTACTTGCAAGAAATCTCGGATCTCTATAATGTACTATTTGATGTTAAAACAATAATTGCAAAAGTATGAGGACACACCCACTAGTACTCAAATTCTTGCTCAAATTTATGATAAAATCACTGTTCAGAAATTCAGATTATTTAATAAGCTGTTTGGACTGCTTAGTGTTGAAATTTGCCCCACATTTTGATTAATATACTAAATACTATTATTTTTTCTTTTATTTTTATTTTCACTTAACTTATGTTAAGCGTCAATCAATTAAACAACTATTAAAGTTATAAATGTGGAAGTTTTTTTTAATTTATTTTAGTCTGGAAAAAATCAAAATCTTTGGCATAACTATTAACAGCTCGTGATACGAGAAATCGGTTCATTTCTACCATACTCAGTCCTATGATGCAATATCTTAAGCAATTCAAAATACCTTAAGGAACAACTTTTAACGTTTAGATGCATCTTCTCCAACAGGATGGGAGAATCAATAATACCATTAAAAATTTCATATACTACCGAAATATCTTGATTTTGGAAAACTTCGACCAAACAAAATGTATTCGTTAAATAATGAACTAAAATAAAAGTAAATCGAATTTAATAAATCTATAAATAATTAAATGAAAAAATAAAAAACAAACAAGAAAATTGTCGTTCAAAAAGAAAAAGTTAAATATAAAAGCACTCACTCTACACAACTTTGGAAATTTATAAAGAGTTCATTAATCGTAAAAATTCACTTTAAAATTTAAAAAAACAAATTAAATTTTCAACAAACTTGACAACCATGAAATTATCAAAAATATTGTTTCCCTGATTCCGTAAAAAATAAAACAACTGAAAATATTTAAGAAAACTCTAGGCCTTTATTTGTAATGTTTATTATATTTTTAATGTCGCGTCGTTCAACAAGAAACTCATAAAGTTAAACCACCTTTCATACTGGTTCCACATTTTATGTGCCTCTTCTTTTTAACTGAATTTCTGGTATTTCATTTGCATATCATTTAAATTTCAGTACTTTTCCATTAACTAAATTTCTATCATATGAAGTTGTGTTATTTATCTTGTTTCTGTCAGAACTTAGGAAATGTGTGTTACAATTTTTTAAATAGGCAAACATCTTATTAAAAATACATTAACTTGAAATTAATAAAATTTATTGTATTTAAATATATCATGTGTTGAACCGGTTAGGATTTTAAAAATTTTAAAATTGCAACTATTAAGCCTAGCAACTATGCCATGAATTTTGTTCATATTAATGAAAAAAATTCTTTAATTGTACGAGGGACGATTTTAAAGTTTGGAATTAAAAATCAAAAATGTAGTCTGACTTGTTCTATTATTTGCCGTGTTTTATCTGACATTTGGTGCGGAGCAGTACAGAATTTTAACATGGAAAACAACAACAAAGAAGAACAGCTTGCACCGTTTTGTTGTGATTTTCACTGTTCAAATATTGATCTGCTACGGAGCCAAATAAAAAACACGGCTTTTATAACCATTTCGGTCATGTCACCACTTTCTGAACTGATTCTTTTAAAATGGTAAATATTAAACATATTGGTAATAAAATGGATCACGAAAAAATATTTTCACCATAAATTGATCATCCAATATTGCAATTTTTCACAAAAGATCTTTGCAGTTGGAAAACATTTTGATACCAATAAATAACTGAAGAGGTTTCGGCTTTCCAAAGTGCTAAGATTATAATTTATTTAGCGAGGTTATAATGAAAAATATAAAATTCTTTCACGAATTAGAAGTACTCCTCGCAGTTTCAATTTTTATTTTAAACCACTATGAGCCGAAACTAACATATAACTCTTTCAAAGTGATGTTACTTCTTTTTCAATTAATTTATCCTGTAGGATAAAAAAAGACCAGGTCATCATATATTGACTAATAATATGTTTATAACGTTTAACTTTGTAAAATTACTTCCAAAGTATTTTTTAAAATTAAATAATCGGTAATTGATAACAATAGTCGTGTTTTATTTGTCATGTTCTGCTCCGGGGCTAAACATAATGCCAAAAAAAAACAATGAGATGTAGAAGCAAGTTTCAATTCAATTGTTCTTAGAACTATTTAGCAATCAAGACGAACTCTTTTAAAAATAATATTTCATAAAAACTAAAAATAATTAATAATTAATGAAAAATGTTTACAATACAAAAAAAAAATTGGAAGCAAAACACATTTTCAAATGTGAGAAAAGTAAACACATTTCTGGAAAAATTTTACACTTCATATAAAAAATGGTAATAATATTCCAGCTCTACTTTTTCCTAGCAACATTATATCTATGTTTCATTTGCAAGTTGAAAATTTTAACATTGAAAAAACAACAAAAGGGAACAAGCTATTCTGCTTTACACCTCATCTCCACACGACATAAATTCAGTCAGATATTATGTTAGTAAATGTCTATTGGGAATGTTAGTGGGTTGATTTTGTTACAACATTTCATCTCCACAGGACAGAATAGCAGACACACCTGCTCCGACAGCTAGTTATTCTTGTTTTCAATGTTAAAATTTTGTTCTGTTCCCAAGCAACTGACAAATAAAACACGATTAGTATCTAATTGAAGAAAAAAAAATTTAACTTCATCAACAATTTTCTGGAAAACGCTTAAGTTGTACAAATTAACAATAGCACATTTTTGTCCTAATGCCACTACAAAAATCTATTATCCAAACATCTGATTCTGCCCTCTTATATGTATTAAACTTGCACTAAAAAAAATGTCTTATCTAGTTTGATTTTTTAATTTTTGATAAACTAAGAAATTATGATTGAGTTATGATGGTGGAAACAAATAACTATAAAAGTATATATTCCGAATATAATACTTAAATCAATATAAAATATATACTAAGAAATTGGCTTATAAAATTGTACAACCAAAACCGACATTGCTTACCTTATTAATTATTTCTTCGTCGAACTGAACTAAAAAAAAAAAAAACCTCTTATTTTCTTGTTAAAACAATATTAAAATGAATAAAATTCAATTTAAATAAAAATGTTTATGTTGCACTTTTCTTCTTTATTACACTATGCGGCCTTTTGTAATTTAATTAATTTAATTAAAAGGAAAAAATAAATTTAATTAAAATTAAATATCTAAAACCAAAAACTGAAAAAAAAAAAATTTCACACGTTCGAATTTAATGATAATGAAATATTTTAAAAATATCTTTTCTATTTTTATTTATCGAATAAAACAAAAAAATGAAAATCTTTCACATAGAAACTGATTACAACAACATTTGATTGGTTTCTTGATTGCACAACGGATACACGCATTCACATTAAAAATAGCATGGCTCTAGTAGCAGAAACGCACTTCTAATATCATTAAAAATAAAAAAAAAACTTAATTTAAATTTAAATATAAAAGAAATGAGAAATTATTAATATGCATGAAATGAACACTGCTAAGAAAAGAAAATGTATGAATAAAAATATTTTCCAAAAATAGTTTTCTTATTGAAGAGATTTTTATTAATATTAAAAATAAATATTTAAGCGCATGACAAGAAAATTACATATGACCAAAAATTTTGCGAATGGAAAATTACATTTTTAACGAACTTTTTTGTTAATTAAAAAGATAAATAATGTAATGTAATTGTATTAAAACGAAGAAGAAAAAAAACAACAAATATACTTGTTACAAACTTTTTTAATCACTTCTTAAACTTTCGGAACTAACTTGTTCGACATCGATTTCTACACTGTCAAGATTTTCAATATGAGAGATTTGTTAATTTTTCGCTCGTCGTCTATCCAAGCTAAAAAAAAAAATAACTAACTATCATTACTCATACTTCGATCCAAGTCATCTGATAATTATACTGAATCAATAATATTGAACGTATATTTGAGCTTAATTATTTAAATATTATAAAAGCTTTAATATTATAAGTTAACTCTCACTTTTCGATGACATTTTATATAAACAATCGATGAGAAAATAATACAGTACTTTTTTTTATATAACAAAACTTGTTCAGAGTTTTTCAAGTTGAACAAGCCACGTTATTCAAACTGTTATCAGTATAAAGATTGAAATGATAAAATAAATCAGAAGAGCTTTCTGTAAGCTTTTAAAGATTTTTATATTTATCTATATTCAAATATTTTTGCTATTAGAAACATATGTTTTTTTCAATAAACTTGTGAATTCAACAGGTACACCTGAACATTATTCATAAACATATAGTAACGTAAAATCGGCCTATAGCCGATTTTTTGATGCCCTATGGTAAAAATGGGACTCGCAGTTAACAAAACTATAGTTGAATAAATTAACTCTGACAAGAAGGACCCCAAAGCTACTATTATTTCAAAGTTTTTTCTCCATAACTTTGTCTTTTTTCAAATTCGATCTAATTCACAGGTAGGCTGGGCCTTAACAGGAAACATATCTTTAAACAAAATTTCTACACAAATTTTCATATCAAATCGGAAAAACGATAGAAAAAATCGAGAAAACCTTCTCTTCAACCTGATTTTCCTAAAATGCAATACCAAATCAGGTTAAGGAATAATCAACTTACATTCTAAATTTCATCAAAATCGGATCACGCGTTTTTGAGTTATCTTGTACATGGACGGATGGACGGACATGCATAAATCAGTTTAACTTTTGATTCTCTACACATCTATAACTTTGAAATCGCTCTCCGATGATTATTTCTATGCGTTCTTACAAACTTAGTGACAAAACTCATATTTATGTACCTCTGGTAGTACTTACCGTAGCGCTAATAAATAATGAAATTAATGTGTTTACTATTGCAAAACAAAAAAAAATTTGTTGGTGTTGATATAAATACCATTATCGACAAATTCATTCAAATTTCGATTTTACGTTATGTTTGTGTGGGGCATAGTCAAAGCTTTGAATGCACAACTTTTAATGTTAAAAATGTAAGTATAGGCTGTATTAATATCAAAGAATATAGCACTGATAGTGAAATTTATTAAAATTTCTTCAAACATAGCTGAATCGTGTAAATCGATTGCTACTAAATCGTATCGAAAAAGCATTGCAATTCCTTTGCTTTTCGATATGATTTGAATCAAATTGAGATGCACGATTCCACTCTAGGTATCAAAATTGTTTTTTATCGTGTAAATTGAAGTATGCGTACTACATACACGGATATTCTGGGTATAGAGATATCACCCATATCTTTTTCAACGCGCAATTTAGTTACATATTAAATAAAGTGTGTTCCATTAAAAACGCATGATTTAAATTTTGATGAATAGTCTTTTTGTTTACCGAAGGCGGTTAAAACTTGACAATTATCAATACTATTGTCATTCCTTCGTGTAGCGTTCCATGACTGCATATATGTCCAAGCTTTAATAGTTTCAACTTAATGAAACGTTAATGGCACACTTTATCAATCTGGTACTCTTACTGAGATACCCTTTAGAACCTTATCATCATGGAATTTTTTAATAAAAGTTTTCGCACTAATATATTATTATTATAAAAATAAATTGTTTACTCTGTGACTTCCCATGCTTTTTCAGGACTTTCAGCATCCCATCGCTGAGCATTTTTATATCTATCCGGTTCTGTAAGACTAATCCCATTCGATTTTAATGTTCTAATGTTCTTCAAGCAATACGTGGTTTCTCAATTATGAAAACTATGAATTTTTTATATTGGATTATAAATTAAAAGGAAAGAAAATTCTGTAATGATGAGGATTTTCTGATTTAGAGCAATTTTAATCCGTGAGGAAATTCAAAATAAAATCGTATCATTGCTGCAAAAATAAATATGTATCAGTTCCTGGACGGTCGATTTTTGCTTTTAGAAGATATGACAATACTAAAATGCCATTTTATCTGGCAATATTGTTTACAAATTTTTCAAGAACGGGCACATGATTTTCTAGTTTCGAAATAAATATAAAGACCTCACATTTTATAGAATTTGAAGGTTTTTCGAACTTAGTGTCAACTTAAATTATCTACTTCGAAAACCTTCAAATTTTGGTTCCCTCTTGTCACATCTTTTAAATGGAAATTAATTAATAATTAATTAATTAATAAATTTAAAATTGTCGATTTCAGTGCCAAAATGATGAGAGACAGAACTATGCTCCTTGCGGTAAAATATGCAATCGTACGTTACCTCTACTTTAGAAGATATGAAAGTACAAAAATCTCTAAACAAAATACAAAATTTCGTAACGATTTTACGTTTACATTGACATTCCCATAAATCGTTTTTATCCCAAGTTCCGATGTGTAGATTTTATATATTACAGAAATATTGAATGGGCTAAAAAGTGATTGCATTGTTGATAATGGCAAAATAAAGACAATAATCGAACCCAACCAGGCATTTAGCAACACCAAAAATAATAAGAATCTTCAAATATTGAAATCAAGTGTGCAAAACCGTCAAACCATCAAATACCATCGAGAGTTGTTGGATCACAAAAGCGTTGTGTTACATCATGATAACTATGGACCACATACAAGTTGGGTCAATCGAAAGAGAGTCTGGCTATGAATTGTTCATACATCTACCGTATAGTTCCAACCTTTGGCCGTCAGATTACCATTTGTTTTGGTATCTGCAGAACTTTTTTAAATATATAAATTTGAGTTCAAAAGAAACATATGAAAATGATTTGTTTTGGTTTTTCGCTTTGAAGACTCAGAACTTCTATAGTGACGCTATAATGGTCCTACCAAGAAAATGACCAAAAGTCATCGAACAAAATTAACAATATATTGTTATGCCCTATGGTAGAAGATAACTCAAAAATGCGTTATCCAATTTTGTTTAAATTTAGAATGTGAGTTGTTTATTCCTTAACTGGATTTGGTATTATATTTTAGCAAAATCGACTGAGTTATTAAGCAAACATCAGGTTGATCAGATTGTCGTTTTTTATATGGTTTTTAACATTTAATTGGAAAATTTGTGAAGCAATTTTGTTTAACTTTTGTTAACTACATAAATAGATGACATCATGTAAAATTTCAGTGAAATCGGCCCAAGGATAGTGGAGAAAAAATAGTCCTAAGAGAAAATAAGACTGTTCATAAAGTTGTTTTGATGTACTTTAAAAATTAATACACAGATTTTAATAAAATTTGCAGATTAGATTTATGTTGATAGGGTCTAGCTTACCTGCAAATTAGAGGAAATTTTGAAAAGAAGTAGCAAAGTTATGATTAAAAAACCTTGAAATATTGTTAGTTTTGACAGTTTTTCTGTCCCATTTATACCATAGAGCATTAAAAAAACGTCCTTTTGCCGATTTTCAGTTACTATATGTTTTCCATATCCATAACAATATTCACCTTCCATTTACATATTATAAATACGCAACGACTTTTTATCCCATTTAGTATTTACTAATCCACTACATTACATGGACATCACTCCAAACAAATATATACAATTAACAATTAAAGTAGGATCAAATTATAATTAAATACCTTGCTTAAATCTTTTTTATGAGATCCAAAATTAAATTAAAACAAATAAAATAAAATTAACACTTTGTTAAAATAAATTGTTTTAAATATTTGCAAATCATTCGCATATTTAAACATAAAAAAAAGTCCAAAGTCTAATTGGCAATCAATTTCTGTTTAATTAAAAAATTTCAAAAATGTTTAAGAAAACAATTAAAACAATTAAGAAGAAGAAAGAAAAAAGATTTTAAACGATTTTTATCAGTAAACAAATTTGTTTTTTATTCCGGCAATAAAAAAAAAAAAGATTTATATCTATATTTAAATAAAATCACGATAAGTAAAAATTAAATTATTTAAATTAGATTTAGTTAACACATAAATTATTTTATTGTTCTTTAATTCTTCCGTAGAGAATCTCAAAACCTTTTTGTCATCACAAATTATTTATATTACTTTATTGTTTTGTTAAATACATAAGAATAAAAATTAAATAATTGATTATAATTGTAAATAAGTCACAAAAACATAAAAAAAAATACTTTTTGAACTTTATATGTTCAAAGTCCAAAAGAGATTGTATAAAAAGCTTATGTAGAGACTTTTCTTAATTTCTTTCAAATATAAAATTCAATTGATTACAAATAATGTATTGACTGAATTTTTTTATGATTTTGAAGCAAAACACACCACTACTGATAATGGAAAATGGGCATGCCTTTCAATTATTATTGTAGATCATATAAATTTGTAGTAAATTTATCTACATTGAATTATTTCTGATGAAATTGTTTACAACGAAATTGGAATAGATAGAAACAATATACTAAATAAATAAGTAAAACGATTAAGTAGGAGAACTTGAAGTATTTCCATAAAACATATATAGTAGTAACTGATTTTTTGATGCCCTATGTAGGGAGTAGTTTAATTAATTACTTTTCGAGGTTTGTGAACAGTCGAGTAATTGAGGCCTTAAGGTAATTAATTCCTTCCTATGCTGAAAAAAATTTTTAAGGAAAAATGACTGATTACGAAGAGAAATAAATTATTATATGGAAAGAAAATAAATGAAAATAAAATAAGAAATTTTCTCTTAAAAATACATATCGTTCTCTTTAGCCATCTATCATTTTTTCATATTACATTATGTTAGTACAACAGAGATAGAAGTAAATCTAGCTTTAATAAACAATTCTAACGCTTATGTAAAAATAAGAATCACCATTCATACAGGAACTAACACTTCAAATATTAACAAAAATTCTCTTCTGCTTATTATTCGTACATGCACCAATACTTGGAAAATACAATATTTATAAGGAAACGCATGGTTTTTGTGTACAAATATTGAGTTAAAAAAAATTTCGATTACTTTAAATTGTCCAATTAAATACGAAAAACCATATAACAAAAAATGACAAAACCTTCTGGTCACCATGGTTTTTGCTTAATAACTTCGCTCTCCCTCTGTCGATTTTGCTGAAATGCAATACCAAATCCAGTTAAACCAACTCACATTCCAAATTTCAAGAAAATCGGATAACGCGTTTTTGAGTTATCTTGTACACGGACGGGACGGACAGACATAGATAAATCGATATAACTTTTGATTTCCTACACAACCATACCGTTGAAACATTTCTACGATGATTATTTCGATGTTTTACACATTTGGTGTTAAAACTAATATACTCTCTGATAGTACCTACCATAGGGCATGTACAGAAAATATTGATTTAAAACAATCTACTATATTAGGAAAAAAGAAAACATAGAAAAAAATTGGAATGGAATAATTATATTTAATAAAATAAAAAATTAATATAAAATTATTTAAAAAAGAGAAAAGAAAATTTGAAAATATTTTTAATTTTATGTTTTTTAATACACTTATCAAATTTTTGTTTTTTTTTTTTTTTTTTTAAAATAATAACTAGGACCAATAACTTAAATTGTTTCACTCTAAGAATTTTTTTTTATTGTTTTTATTTGTATAAATTTTTTAACAATTAATAATTTACTATGGCTGGTCGATTTCTCATTTCACCAAAAAGGAAAGAACATATTCTATCACCCAAAAATGCTAAAACCGTATCCGCCAATAATACAAATATTAGAATCTTACGAAACTGTAAAAGAAACATTATAATATAATATAAATTGGATTTTTCTAAAAAAAACTTACATCATCAGGAAATTCAACAATTTCAAATGTTGATGATAAATCTGATGAAAGTCCTAATGCTAATAATACAACAACACCGCTTGATATTAATATTGAATACATTAGAAGACGATTTTCTCGAAGACTTTCCATAAATGGATGTCCCTAAAAATTCGAATTGATTTAGTAAGCCACCATTTTCGCTAGATATAAAATTTACCTTATAATTTACAGCAAACGTAGACACTTGTAATGCCAAACAAATAATATAAACTGTACTATTTATTATATTTGGTTTAAATTCTTCTTTTTCATCTGGTTTTAAATCGATGTTTAATTTAATTTTACCCTCTCTGCAAAACCGATTAATAACTACTTGAAATATATATTTTAAAAAAAATTAATTATAAAAATACTTTGGTGGACTTCTTGCAGATGCTTCTTGCGACAAATATATAAGAGCTGTAAAATGTACAGCAAATTGTACTAATATTGTTGATAACGTATACATATTAAATATATTTGGCAATGGTGCTTGTTTAGATAATGATTTAAGTGGCTAGAAATTATATACAGAAATTAATTTTTGTGAATATTTTTGTCATTTATTAAAAATTAAAATTTACCTTCGATCGTGTTATAAACAAAAAACATGCCGCAATAAATAAGCCCTGTAATGTTGCTTGGGCATCACTAAATTTAACACCATCTATATATAAAACAGATTGGCAATAGGCCGATATTAAAGCATTTAATGCTAATATTTTAAACATTTGTAATGTAGTAACTAAAGTACAACGACCCTGTTTAATGATGTGACAAACTGCAATAAGAGAAAAGAAAATCAATAAATTATATAATTGAATGTTATCAAAGAAAAAAAGAAAATCTATACCGCACAATATTGATGATAATCGGCTGGTAAATGGAGCTGCAATACTAGCATCACCCAATTTGACTATTTGTACTTGCTCTTCATCGATATCTTTAAGAGCTTTCTGTAGTGCCTCATGAGTTGAATTAATATTTTCACGATTCCTGAGTATAGCTCTTTCTCTTGGTGTTAGATTTTGTCGTTCCCCTGGATTTGCATGATTCCGATGATGACGTCCACCAGATGATGGTTGAATTGGTATTGATAAATTTGTAGAATTATTTTGATCTGGACTAATAGTTGAGATTTCTTTATTTTTTGATGATGGCGGTTTTAAAGGTGCATTACTTAATATTGATACACCAACATTGGCATGTTTTAATGCACCCACATCATTTGTACCATCACCACACATTAATGTATAAAATCCCAAATGTTCTAATGTTGTTATAACGAATTCTTTTTGTTTGGGTGCGAAACGTGCACAAACCGTAACATGCGGAAGTATTTTTATCATGTAATCATGTTTATATTCATTTAAATATTGAAGGCCTTCACCGGTTACACAAATATCATATTCAGATAGAAGTTGTTTAACTTCAAATGTTAATGGGATAGTTATTTCATTATTTATTGATTCCCAAATCCAATCTTCTTTATGGTTAGTTAAAATTAAAAGTGTCTTTTTTGTAAATCGTAATTCTTTTGCAACATGACAAGCTGTTAACGGATTATCACCAGTAATCATAATCACTTTATGAGATGCTTGAATCAATTCTTTAATGATACTTTTTGAATCCGGTTTTAACGGACACGATATAATCACAAAACCAGCAAAAATCAAATCTTTTTCCACATCGTCACGTTTTATTTCACGAACTTTAGATGAATCTAATTTTCCGAATTCTTTAATACCTAACGCAAGAACACGTGCACCACGTCGAGAATATTCTAAATAAGTTTTTTCATAATTCTTTGGAACTTCTTTAAGCATTTTTAAAATTACTTCCGGTGCTCCTTTTACTGTTCCAATATAACATACATCATTCGAGAATTGCACCATATAACCAGCTAAAACGGACATTCTTTTTAATGCTGATGAAAAATAGAAACGATGATAAATTTTCAATGGTTTTAATTTGCCTCTTTTCGGTATAACACTTTCTTGTTTTGTTAAATTCCAATCGACTGCTGTTAATGTTGCTTTCTCGAGCGGATCACCAACAAGACCATCATCTAATTGTGCTAGAGAATGGCATGTTGCCAATACTTGTATTGTTGGTTCTGGTGCTTGTGATATTGGTAGAATTGAATTATCATCACTCAATCCAGCAATACCTTCAACCATTAAATTATCACTTGTTAAAGTACCAGTCTTATCAAAACAACATATTTGTACTTTTCCAGCGAATGGTATACGAAACGGTTCGGTACAAAAAACAAATAATTTCGATAATTGCAATAATGATGTATTCACAGCCAAAGATAACTCAATCGGTAAATCCGGTGGAATGATTGAAGTCAATATTAATGTACATTCAAGGAATAGCTTATAACGATTACGTTCTGGATCTTCAGAACCTTTTACCCATACGTATAAAGCTGCTGTGACAGCAAATATTAATAAGAATAAAATAAATGCAAATGTTTCTAAATTATTTTCGGTAACACGTTTAACACCGAATAAAATTGTACGTAATAGTTTGCCTTGTGACGTATTGAAACCATTCCGTAAAACATATCCGATACAACCGCTATCCGGTGAACGAATACCATCTTTACTTGGTGGTGTGTGTTGTACAACTTTGGTACCACCAAATAATACGAATAATTTTCCATCACTTTCTGGATCTAATTCAATATCGATTTTGTCTAATGATTCTATAGATTCTTTCATTTGTGGTACAGATTCACCAGTTAACATACTTTCATCAACAATACATGAACCTCGTAATAAAACCATATCACACGGAACTATATTATCATTCTGGGAACGTGTTATTGATACCAAATCACCCGGCAACAATTGATCAGACACAATTGGCCTCCATTTATGATTTCTCAAAACATTTACCAAATATGGTTTATTGCCCATCTTACGAATTTCAGACATATTACGCAATTGCTGCTGTACTAATGTACATTCGAATACAATTAACATAAATAATGTAAATAACGAATAATACCAATACTCATCTAAACACCAAAGACCGACTGAAAATATTTGAAACACAAAAAATGGTGCTGTAGCACGTTCAATAAATAACTGATAGAATTCCGGTACAACCATTTCCATAACATTTTTACCATAAGTTTTTTCAGCGATTGAAATTTCATTTTCGTTTTCTAAACCTTTCGAATTTGAATATTTACGTAAAGTTCTATTCGTTGGAAATTCGAGACTTTTGAATGTTAATTTATCTTCATCCCAAATATATTTGGCCTTTTGAAACATAAACCAATAAAAGGTGTATTTCTTCTTAGGATCATCGTCATCATCGATTATAGTTTGTTGAATTCGAACCAATTTCGATGAACCATTATTAACCGTTGGAACGACTTTAGCATAGGCTGTAAGTTTCGGTTGTTTAACCTGAATGGCAAAAGAGAAAGTACATTAATATTTATAAGAATTTTTTTTATTTCACCCGTGACTCGTTGTTTTTTTTTAGAAATATACTAACCTTCCGGAAACATAAAAACGTAAGAACATGAACACTCCAAAAACAGCACAAACATGTTAATATATGAAGACCAATTATTACACAAATTGATATGAATCCAAAATCATTGTATTCTTCGCCAGCATAGACGACAAACCACAGATAAAATGCAGTTAAATGCAAAATAACAAACGGCAGGAAAAGTCCACAAAGAAACACCGAAATCGGTGTGTGTAAAGTAACATATTGAACTAAATCATCTAAACTGCCACGTTTTAGATGTTTCACAGTCATTTTCTTGATCAGAATTTTATTTATATATTTTTTTTATCTATTTTGATTTGTTTTATTCACGTTTTCTTATAAGAAAATAAAATATTTTCTAATCTGTCAAAGAAAATGACTGACCTGTCCAAATGCCATGACGTGTGATTCCATTTATTTGTGCACATGTATGCGTTAAATACCGAAACAGCATGTGAGAAATTCGAAATCGAATTATTATAGCAACGACAAAATATTATATAAATAAATTTAATAATAAATAAAATTAGTTTGAATAAACTATTAATAATGTCATTATTTCATTATTATTTTGATTTAAAAAATATTTGTAAAAGAAAGAAATAAAATTAAGTTCCGAAAATTTAATCTCTTTTGTCACAACAGGCAATACTTTCAATCAGGAATACCAACTGTTACAAAAAGAAATAGAATTTTACAAGCCGAAAGGGAAGAGAATCTATAGCCTAAAGAACTGTGTGAATTTTGCCGCGTTGACAAAATTTAATTATTACGTGAGTAAAATAATTAACTTTAAAATATAATTTACACAAAAAATATTATTTTGAAATTTAACAATTTTCTATAAAAGTCGTATGGGAATTTTTTGTGAGAAAATTACAAAATAAAATGTGTTTGCAAGTCAAAATGGCGTCATTTCGGTTTACCCAAGCGGCGTTTTTCGGAGGTGAAAATAAAAGTGAAAATTCTCTTGCATTTTCAGATAATTTAAAAAATAAATAAATAAAAGACTACGTTGAAATAAAAAAAACGAAAAATGGCAGATAACGATGATCTTTTGGATTATGAAGATGAAGAACAAACTGAAGCTCAAGTCGCCGAACCACAAGATGCTCCCAAAAAAGATGTAAAAGGCACATATGTGTCAATTCACAGTTCCGGCTTTCGTGATTTTCTCTTGAAACCAGAAATTTTACGTGCTATCGTTGATTGCGGTTTTGAACATCCATCCGAAGGTAAGAATCCAAATTGATTTTTTTTAATTGAAATTTTATTTGAAATGAAAAATCGATATTAGCGTGGGTTCCTTAACCTACAAAAAAAAAAAAATTCTACTAATTCAATATTTCACAATCGATTTATCATTTCAATATAAAATGAAATTGAAAAAAAGAAAGAGTTTTGGTGGAACACAATGACGTATCCACGAGGGATTCACTACGCATTAAAATTTCGTTTTCAATTAGACCACACAGATCGCGAAGGATCCACGACCGACTATTTTTGAAATAATCAAAACCAAAAGTGTGGAATCTGTTGTAGATACGTCATTCTGTTTCCACTATTATGATGAAATTTTAAGATAGGGACATCTGAATATAATGAACGATTTGTCTTAAATATAAAAATCTGATCTAATATTTAACAAAAATTTAATTTCTTTAAAAAAAAATCAGAATTAAATTTAAAATATATATTAAATTTTTTTTTTTTAGTTCAACATGAATGCATTCCACAAGCTGTATTGGGTATGGATATTCTATGTCAAGCTAAATCCGGTATGGGTAAAACTGCAGTCTTTGTTTTGGCAACTTTACAACAGCTTGAACCAACGGAAAATCATGTTTACGTACTTGTCATGTGTCATACCAGAGAGCTTGCATTCCAAATTAGTAAAGAATATGAAAGATTTTCAAAGTATATGCCTACAATTAAGGTAAATTTTCATAAAATTATCTTTAAAAATTATATAAATTAACAAATTCCCAACAATTTATTAGGTGAGTGTGTTTTTCGGTGGGTTGCCTATTCAAAAGGACGAGGAAGCTTTGAAAAATGTTACACCGCACATTGTCGTTGGTACACCAGGAAGAATACTTGCTTTAATTCGAAACAAAAAACTTAACCTCAAACATTTAAAACATTTTATTCTGGATGAATGTGATAAGATGTTGGAACAATTAGGTAAGATATTGATTTCCTTTTTATTTAATTATATTTAAAATGATGATTTCATGATAGGGACAACTGAAAGTTGTATAAACAACAAAATAATGTCGAATTATCAGTTCTGATTAAAAATTATATATTTAAATAGATTTTTAAAGAATTTAAATATGGATTTAACGAATTTTCTTTTATGAAATATTTCAGATATGCGACGCGATGTTCAAGAAATCTTTCGTAATACACCTCATGGAAAACAAGTTATGATGTTTTCGGCAACTCTAAGTAAAGACATTCGTCCGGTCTGCAAAAAATTTATGCAAGATGTAAATATCTTCGATTTATATAAAACAAAAATTATAAAAATATTCCAACAAAAAAAAAAAACTTACCATCAAAAATTAAAACAGTCCATCATCGATCCGGGTGAAAAGTCAATCATAAAAATTAATAATAATAATAATAATAATAATAATACTAATAAAAATAATACTTTGTTATGGGGTCGGGTGTTTAGTAGAATGTTCCAGAAATTTAAATTCGCATAAAAAAGAAAAAAAAGTTAGGGAAATAATCGAGAATAATAATTTTGTTGGGGGTTTAAATTGTAATAATGGAGAAAAATTACAAATAGGGGGCAAGCAGAAAGATATTTTTATAATTTTAATACTTTTTTTGGAGTCTGGATTATGGATTAGCTGTGTCTGATTGTTCTAAGGGGGTGAAATGTATAAAATGAAGAAATCATTTGGGATTTTAACTTTCATCGATCATAAAATATATTCCAAAAAAAAAGTAATAAGGAAAGATGATCATTATTATCTATACAACCACAGATTGCCACCAGAGAATGAGGGAGATTTGGACGAAGCATTCCGTATGTATATTTAAAAAAAATGTTAATTTTTAAGAAAAATAGTACTTTAAACATATTGTTTTGGATGATGTTTCCAAACTATTGTGATGAGACTGAAATATTAAGTGAAGGTTCGCTCAAACCACCCCCATAACAACGAAATCAACAAAACGGTATAAATTTAGTTATCAGTTTTAAAAGAAAAGGCTGTTTTCTATATAAAAATGGCTTTCCGGACATGTTGCAGTTTTAATTTTTTTTTTTTTTTTTCGTTTTTACTTTGTCAAATTTTTGTGAAACCAAAACTAATTTACAACAAATATTATTATTATTATAATTATTAGCCGATGGAAGTTTACGTTGATGATGAAGCCAAATTAACTTTACATGGTCTTCAACAGCATTATGTAAAATTGAAGGAGAATGAAAAGAATAAAAAACTATTTGAATTGCTTGATGTTTTGGAATTTAATCAAGTAAAAATATTTAATATTTCAAAATTTTATAAAATATTTAAATTAATTATATTTTAATTTTATAAAGGTTGTAATATTTGTAAAGTCGGTTCAACGTTGTATGGCACTTGCAGCATTATTAACGGAACAAAATTTTCCAGCTATTGGAATTCATCGTGGAATGAATCAAGAAGAACGTCTTTCACGTTATCAACAATTTAAAGATTTCCAAAAGGTAAATTGTCTGAATTAAAATAATCCTTAAAAAATATTTTAATTCTTGTAATTTTCAAATAGAGAATTTTGGTTGCAACAAATCTATTTGGACGTGGTATGGATATTGAACGTGTTAATATTGTATTTAATTATGATATGCCAGAAGATTCCGACACATATTTACATCGTGTTGCACGTGCTGGACGTTTTGGTACCAAAGGTTTAGCCATTACACTTGTGTCAGATGAAGCTGATGCAAAAATCCTAAATGAAGTTCAAGATCGATTCGATGTTAATATTACGGAACTTCCAGATGAAATTGACCTTTCTTCTTATAGTAAGTTTTTTTTAAAAATGTTTTTTTAAATGTTTAAAAATTAAAAAAAAAATTTTTTTCTGTTTTTATTCATTACAGTTGAAGGACGATAATTTTAAAATGAATTATTTAAGTTGAATTAATTAACAAATAAATAATATTGATGTAAAATGTACGATGTTCAGACTTAATTTCATTATAATTAAATGGAATCAATAAAGAGTGTGTGTGTCTGAATATATTTCATTTTTTTTTTTTTATATATATTTTAAATTTTTCATAACCATTTATTTAGTTGTATTTGTATTACGATATTTCACGAAATGATATAAAACTAGAAGAAAAATAAAACTAGTATAAAATCAAAAAAATGCAAGTTGTTTTGAATTTATTTTAAGATATGGAATCTTTTAATTACAACTCGAAAGAGTTCCTAGCCAACACTTTCTAATACATTGTTATTATCATTATTCGGGTCCATGAAAATATGAGATATTTCTCATAGAAATTGAGCTCGGTAATTAACAAATCTATGAAACAATAATTATTGGGTCGTTTTGTTTTCCGAAGGAACAGTTTTATTTCGCTCGGGCAAATAGCTAGTCTAGTTTTACTATTTCACTAGTGAAATGAAGTTTTAGTTTGATGTCAGGTTACGTGACTATGGTAATAACAACCCTTATTAACTCCAACCGGCATTATTGCTGCGAAACTTAAGCCAGCGTTTTACTTCACCAGGCAGTACCACCGCCAGAATTTTTTAATTAAACTATACCCTATGGTAGATACTACCAGGACTGCTATCCTTACCGTTTTCGTCACATCGGCATAGCTGGTACCCGGTTTTACTCTCGGTATTCTGCTACTTGGCCCTTCAGGGGCTTTCACTATCAGTATCGACATATTGCATGAATGAAAGAATACACAGATTACGCTATGCGCATGTCGGCCATTTTAAATATTTATTTTGATACTTTTTTCACATCACATATAGTATGATTTTCTTTCAAATAAATCAGAGGTTCCCAAACTTTTTTGTCTCGTGGACCACTTGCCATGTTTTTCGGTTTTGGGTAGACTCCCTGCTTACCTGATATTGATTTTTTGCAAATTTATCAATGTAAATAGTATTTTTGATAGCTGGTATAGTACTACTCACTTTGAAAAGGTTAAAAGTGAGTATACCACCCCAAGATCATAAATATAATGTAAGATACTATGCAACGTTGTATATGAACAGCACAAATTGTTTACAATGAAGTAATGACAATTATACGGTTCATTATCCAAAATATTTTCCCTATAAATTTTTTTCTGCTTGAAATAAAAGCGGATGTGGTATACTCACTTTTAGCCCTGACATGGACCCCTTGCAAATCGTCGTCGACCCTTGGGGGTCGATATAGACCACTTTGAGAATCACTGAAATAAATAATCGTAATTTTTCACATAAACAATGTATTTCAAGTCCCCTGAGATGTAGGTGCGCAGAAAAAAATATGGGAAGGCGTAATCTGTATATTCTTTCATTCTTGGGTATATTGCGTGTTCTTGCTTTTGCCGAGCAATCTTATTTCCCTCTTGGACAGGAGCTTTTGGTTCTCCTGACTTAGAAGTGCTGGCCTTATAAGTACTAGTGATCCTATGAGTACTCTTAGCCACTGGCTCCCTTTTACTATGACCAGGCTTTGGATAATCATGACGGAGGATTGTCTCCATTTGATTAATTGTGTTTCTATGCCAATCTTTGAGACCTTCCTCCTTTATACATAATAAATTTAGTCACCACCTAACATGCCCTTTTAATACTTCACGAAAACTCTTAGGTAGTTAAGTCGTCAAAGCATCGGATCAATAAATCTTTACATTACAGCCTTTGGAAGACCTTTATTCTTTTGTTTTTTTAATAACGAAAACAACTGTAACAATTTGTACACTGTTTTATTAAATAAAAATAATTTTCTATAATTTTATGGACTTAAAATAAATATTTGATTATGTTAAAAACGGTTTAAATAATAATGAAATTTGCATATTTTTACTATTTCCTACTTGATTTCCGTCATTTTCTTGATCACTTTCATCTGAATTTTGAGGATCTTGATTTTTTCGTTTTCGATTTATTAGAATACTTGTCTGTTTACTAATTTTACGATATTCAGTCCAAAATTCTTGCGGTTGAGCAAATTCTGTTAAATTCTCAAAACGTACACAAACTGCAATACATAGATCATCAATTAGTTTTTTAAAGGATTCATCCCACTCTAATATTGTATTCGATATATTTGGAATTAAGCAAATCATTTTTTCAATCAATGCCATCTAAAGAAATAAAAAAAAATAGGGAAATTTTTAATTATTTTCAATGTATTATCGCCATTCTAGTTAGAAATTTGTAAAATATCTCGATTTGGACGAAATCGTATCCAAAAATTCTTTTTCGATTTGATTTAGAATCAATCGAATTGCACAATTCCATTCCTGATTATTTTTAATTCTCTGGTAATGATTTCATTGCATAAAAACCTACCAATTTTTAATTCCATGAAAACATTAAAAAAATTATTTCATTCTAAAAATTCGTTATACCAAAATTTTATTCAAATAGATGTCCGCCCGTCCGTCCGTCCATCCGTGTACAAGATAACTCAAAAACGCGTCATCCGATTTTGATAAAATTTATAATCTAAATTGGTTATTGATTAACTGGATTTGGTATTGCATTTCAGCAAAATCGACTGAGGAGGAGCGAACTTATTAGGCAAAAATCAGGGTGCCCGAAAAGTTTCGTCGTTTTTCTTATATGTTTTTTAGGATTTAATTGGAAAATTTGTGAACCAATTTTGTTTAAATTAATTACATTAGTTAACTACATAAATGAACGATACCATGTTAAATTTCAATAAAAACGGTCGAAGGATAGTGGAGAAAGAAAAAATTCTAGGAGAAAATAAGAGTTCATAAAGTTTTTGTCATGTACTTTAAAAACTAATACACCGACTTGAATATAATATGAAGATTAAACTTAAGGCTAATCTCGACACAGCCGGCATCCTATTCTGATGGGAAAAATAAGAAAACTAGAAAGAGATGGACTTTTGCCATTTTCGCTAGGATTGATCGAATAAAAACATCAGAGCCTCCCAACACAATTTAGAAAAATTGGTAGTATGCGACGATATCGTGCGTGATTATTGTGAGAGTATGCACCCACAGTCGAAGTGTTATATAAAGCAGATAAACATGTTCATCTGTTTTTGAGAGGAATCATCTGCAGATCGAAAATCAGATGGGGAAATCAGAAATGCAGAAGCCGACAAAATTTGTAGGATGATTGTTTTCTCCCTTTCTGTTTAATCAATCTTTGTATAGTGCTATTCCATACTTGCATCAGAAGTGGGATGTCGGCTGTGTGGAGATTGGCCTTTATGCCATAAGGGTCTGGATTACTTGCAAATTAGATGAAATTTAGAAAAGACGGAACAAAGTTATGAAGAAAAAACTTTGAAATATTGTTGGTTTTGACAGTTTTTCTTTTCCATTTCTAGTATAGGGCATCAAAATGGACTATAGGCCGATTTTCAGTTACTATATGTTTTTCAATATAATACTTACAGCATCATTCATTGTTGGCTGATCATTTTTCCGTTTATCTTTAATATTAGTTTCATTTGCAGAACCATTCATTGCAGAAGTACCAACCATCGATTCAATAATATCATCTTCTGATGGGTTATTTTCAGTTCTTGATTTTGTATCATTCTTTTCTGTACTAATTATACAAATTTCTTTGAAAATAAATAACATATCTTTAATCATTGAATATCCTTCAATCGATTTTATAGCTGGTTCCTTATTAATTTGTTCTACAAACAAAAAAAATTGTATATACATATAAATTTTTCCAATAACTAAGATTAAGAATAAAAATACCATTTAACATTTTTAAATTTCGAAAAAACATTAACAATATCACTTCTTCATGTTCTAGCATGAATATTTTATATAATTTGTGTCGTTCTTTTAAGTATTCATCACCTTTTAATGGTGATTCCATTTTCATTTCTGACGGTGTAAAACTTTCGAAACCTTCAAAATTCTAATACAAAAAAATTGAAAATTGAATATGAACATTTTCTCTAAAAATAATTTCACTTACCATATAACCATTATAGACAAACGGACATTCCAATAGACACGTTTGAAATAATGATGAATTTTTCTTTTCTAAATATGTTAAAAAGAATTCTGTTGCACGATTTGCTATTTCTAAATTTTTATCCAATAATGTTGTCATCAATATTAATAATATATTACCACGTAATTTAATTAAATCTTGTAATATAATTTGTATTAAATTCCTGAATGTGACTAAACGTATTTCTAAATAATTTGATTTCAATTTTAAGAGGACTTCATTTAAACCCCATTCAATAATTTGTGTATGTCGTTTACATAAATCGGTCATACAAACAATAACATTATTAATGGTTGTTGGTCGTTCAGTTTTTTTTAATATTAAACGATATAATAGGCAAGTAACGCCGGTTACTGCGGAATCACGGATAGATAGACGTCCAGCAATTGTAATCATTTGATTTAAAATTGTAATATTTTCTGTTTCGAAATGATTTTCAGGTGAATCAATATAATTTTCTAAATATTTATGTACAAAATTTATTATATAAGTTTTTGGTCGAACTAATAATTCCAAATTTGTTTCTGTATATATAAATAAATAGGAAATTATTAATGAACTAGAATTTGCGAAATTTTTTATATTATCTTCAAGATATTTTTCCGAAATTTCATGAATATCTTCTATCCATTTTTGATTGATTCGATTCATTTTGGTTTTAGCAATTTTTTGATTATTATTATTTTCTGATTTACCATTAATTGTTTGACAAAAATTAAATGCTTTCGATACTAAATTTGGTGGAATATTACCGTTTTTCATTAAATTTATAATACATGTAAATGCCATATTTAATGAGGGATGACTAAAATCATTTACACATATTGCAAGTACTTCTAATATTATTTGTAAATTTTGTCCAGCATTCCACTAATTTTGTTGATTTTGACAAAAGAAAAATAAAGAAAAAATATTATTTTTGTTGGAAATTTATTTATTTCAAAAGTTACTCACTGATTGTTCCAGCATTGATTTAATAAAAGCTGATATTAATGAATCTGGTTCTTTGATTTTTATTTTACCAGCCGCAAAACTTAACATTGTCCAAGCTTCAGTAGAATTAGCTGTTAACGTGTGCGACTCAATAACGCTTAAAGTCTTTTGGCTACGAAAATAAGAAGAAATAATTTAATTACTTGAATGTGTTAAACAAATATTATAATTATTGCGGTTTTAACATCTAGCTTATTAGTATTATGATAAATCAGTAAAAGTATAATCATTTTTCAAGAAATAAAGTCTCAAATCGATTAGTTATTGTATTTAAAACAAATACTGCAGTAAATGAAGAATTAACAAAGCTCATAAAAATGCAAACGGATAACGGGTAGCAACAATTTTGCGATTCATAGAAGCAATTGAGCAAGAGCAGTCTCAAAATCAGCCCAAAGCATTTTATCAACTAAGTTCTTACTAGATTATTGGAAAGAAATTGTAAACATTCATAGTGATATTCTCGTCTATACTGCAGATGAAGATCACTATTTTAAAAACAATAAGTTTAAAGAAACAGAAGACATCTACCACATAATCATAATTATTCTTCAAAGTAAGTTTGATGAATTATCAGCAACAAGCGGGATTCAACAAAGAATAAACAGATTACAGATTAAAACAACTGATACTAATGCAAATATTTGAATATTCCCATATTAATCGGAAAATACGCAGAGTGGAAATCATTTCAAGATATTTTTACACAATTAATTCATAAAAATATATAATATATGAGTCCAGCTTAACGAATCTATCGAAATCATGGGACACTTTATACGTATATACATACTTACAAGCAAACTTGACAAAGGCAGTCATATGCTTTATGAACAATCAATAAATAATTCTAAAAACTTCTAAAACGGCGTCTCCAATTCCATTTCTGTGAGTAAGTCAGCTTTCTCATTGCCCAGAATAGCCGAGTGACCAGGTTCCCACGCAACTGTCACCCTGTTGTTTCTACACAACTTGTTCGAATCACAGACGCACTCTTCCACTAACCGCAATAAAAAGCTATATGAGATGTGTGCTCTAATAGTCGCCTGAATGTCTGAGTAGATGGAAATGGATTTAAGATTTAAGTCTTTTGCAATACAATGGTAGACAGCTTGGAAAATTGTCGTATTGCTGGAAAATTATACATGAAAAATATAAATGAATGTCATTCCTTTAAATTTTGGACCTCAGAGGGTTTTGAAATTGGTTTCAGTTCTTGAATTTTTCAGAGTTTCAGGGTTCGTCTTTTAGAGAATATTCGCCAAACAATATACGGTATCTGGAGACTTATTCGTCTGTTCTATCAATACAAAGTCTATGCTAGTTTTTTCTCTTGATATCTGATTTCAAAATGGACACCTAATTTGACGAAAAAGTTCGAAAATTTGTATTTATCGATAAATTTTGTGATGAATTTATATCTCTCGAAAATATCCTTAAATATTGTGTACAAATATTACTTACTCTAAACATTTTCGATTGATTGCAAATTGAATAGAAGATTGTAAAAATTGTCTTGATTGTGTTGATAGTAAATTCCGTACAATAATCCATGGCATAAAATGTTCTGCCATATTTGATTTATCAATACCTTTGATATTATCGAAAACACGTCTTTTAAAACACTAAGAAAAAGACGAGAAATAAATGATATTGTTCAAAACACCTTTATATTACATACTTCCCAGGCTTGATCGACTATTTTATGATCGCTATCCTTAAATAAGGGTACAATTATTTTGCACCAAGTATAAATAATTGGATAACAATTTGAATATTTACTTAAAATCGAATCAATCATTAAAAGTGCTTGTTTCCGAACTAATGGACTTGAATCATCTCCCATTTTTGAAGATTCCTTAAATAACAGAAGAAAAATATGCAAATTTTCAAAATCATATCTTTAACAAAATAAAAATCTCACCTTTACAAATCGTGTATGATAAATAATAGATGGATTTATTGCAACAATTTCTTCAATCAATAATAATGCAGCACGACGTACAAATGCCAATTGATTACGATATAAATGATATAAAATATTTGGTAATTTTGTAAAATACGATGTAATTAGATCGTGTCCAATAAATGTATAATTTGGTTCGATTAATTTTGGTTTTTCATAACGTATCTCACCAAAACGTACTCTCGGTTCAATTGGTAAATCAATATTTGGATCATCATCAAATTGTGTAAATTTTATACATTCTGTAAGTATTTGAATAGCATCCGGTGTACCTTTTAGAAATGCCTGATGTAAACCATTTAATGATTTCAATTTAATTGAATTATTTACATCTAATAAACGTTCAATTAGAGTTTTTATAATATAAATTTCACGTGAAATATTTGATATTTCATGACGAAATACTTCCCAATTAACTTTCGATTCGATTAATATCATTCGATTCAATAATTCTATAGAATTTGAACGTATTTGTATATCATCAGCATTTGAAGAATCCGATAGAAATGATAATATTGATTCATTACATTTCGTATATAAAGCAGCATCATATTTTGCAGCATAATCGAAGACACGTTGTAGTTGTTCGCCACGCCACTTAAAACAGAAAAATAAATATATATTATTAAATTTTTTTATTAAAAATACTTATATGAAAAAATTTAAATACATCTTTTTCAGGATTCGTAATAACGCATTCGATAAAATGTTTTAATACTTTCGGAACAATTCTTGGATATTTGTTAATAATTAAAATAAACCAATCGGAAATATGTTGACAAAATTGCGTATTAGTTGTATTTACAGTAAAGTTTTCTTTATGTTTCGGTGTCGGTGGAAAAACATGAAGACAATAACTTATTTTCATAATTTTCATTAAAGTATCTTCTGGATCACCATTATGGGCGTTTATAGCTTCTTCATAGATTTCAAAACATTTACTATGTAAATTGGCAGCATCTAGAAAAAAAAAATTGGAACAAATGTTAAGAAAACCATCATAAATTGTACTTTTTAAAAAAGGATATTTACAAATATTTTCATATCCATTTACATGATTATTATAAAGTAATTTATTTAATTGCCATAAAATCGAATTTCTTACATCTTTGTATTCATCGAAATGTACATAACGAAACATTATTTTTAAATCATCGCATAAATTCGAAAAATTCACCCAAATTTCAATTCGATCTTGTTTCGAAATGCTTTTAGCGATATTTTCATTTTGTATTAAATCAATTAAATCGAATACTTCGATTGCGTTCTCAATCATTTGTTCATCGAAAATGTGAAAACCTTTTGAGCCGGGTATTGTTAAAGATAGAAAATATGCTCTTGCTGTTGCCATCGAAATTTTACGATAAATTTTCGATGTTGGATTATGTTGAGCCAATTTTAATAAAGTGTATATGAATGTTAAGAAATGTTCCTGTGGTGAAAATTCAATAACACGATCCCAACAATCAAAAGTGTTATCGTAGCCGCTTGTTGATTCTCGCAAATTTGTTATTGTTGTACATAATTCCAAAAGAACTGATAAAACTTGAGGATCCTCTACAGCCCGTACAACAATCGGGATATTTTCAACGGAGATTGTTGGTAAATTTTCAAAAATGTCCGAAACACTACTAGAACTTTCGGTGTCATCACCATCTGAAGAATCGGCATCGCCACCATCTTCAGATGAGCTTTCAGAATTATTTTCGGCTTTTTCAAAAATATCACTAACTTGTTCAACTGTTAAACAAGGAACATAAAACTGAGAAAGAGTTTTAAATAATTTTAATACTTCAGCCATCCCTAATAGGAATTTTTTTGGTTTATTTTTGTTTGTAAACAAAATATTTGACAGCCGAACTATTTTTTGTACGTTTTCTTATTTTTTTAAAAAGTGTATAGACATCCAAAAAGGTGCGTATATACTTTTTATTTTGAATATGTGTTTCCAAAATTCGAAACGGGTATTTCTCATACTCCAACCCAATATTTGTTCAATTTTGTTAATTTTTTTTTATTAAAAATCTATACTTTTATTTTAATTTAAAACATATTTTATGAATTGTTAACAAGAAAATTTTTACAATTTTGTTTTCCTTTTATATTAAATTTAAACTTTAAAAATTTTTGAAATACAAAATGTTTTTATTCAAAATCTTCAAATCTACTTTACTGACATCTAGTTTTGAATTTAAAATCAAAGTCTAGAGAATCTTATTAGAAAATTATTGTAACTTCACTGCAATTACCGCTTTGAACCGGTTGAGCGAAACAGTTTATTTCATTTCATCGTCCTGAAAAAATAAGTTTTTTGTCATCAAAATTCAAAGTAATTTTATTTAAAAAATTAAAAATAATTATTTTATTATCTATTTAAAATTTATGTTAAAAATAAAACAAAAGCGAATTGTTAATACAACAATATAAAACAAAATTAATGAGTTGTTGACGTAAGTGAATGTTTTACTTTTTTTTTGTGTGTGTTGGGAGAAAATTTTTTTTCTCCTTCTGTCAAAATATTTAGGAAACAGAAAATTTTGGTTTCACATCGTTTTCCAAATCAAAAAAAAAATAGGTTTTCTAAAAAAATTGTGAAATTATTTTGTTTGAATTCTAAAATCTTGTGACAACAATTATTAATTTGTTTTGTTCTTTAGCAAAAAGAGAAACCACAAAAAAAAAACTTTAGATTTTTACCTGTTTTAAAACAAAAGAAAAGAAAACATGGATTGTGAACTTGTGTAAATAATTAAAATATAAACAAGAAAAAAAAGTAATTGTCGTCATTTAATAAATTCATTTTCAATTTCCAATAAGAATAATTAAGTAAAAACATTTTCTATATTCCAAAAAAAGAAAAAGAAAATAATGATTGAAATGTGAGTGAAAAGAAAAGCAAATATGAAATTCAATACAAAAATTGAATTTTCCAAGTTTTTTAATTTAATTTGCAATAATAAAAAAAAAAATGGAATAATTATGAATTTATTCGACTAAAACCACAATCAAATTTCGGTCTTATCATAATTTTTGTTAGCACAAAACATTTTTTTAAAGATTAGATTAAAAATCAAAAGAATACATTTTTTCCATCATGGTTTTTTTTTATCTTAAATTATTTCTTTTCGTGTCGTTTTTTTTTGTTTGTTATACAACTCTTTTTTTATAATTAATTCAAACTTATTCAGTAATTCTTAAGCATTTAATTAATATTTATTTAATTAACAAGAAAAAAATTTTGAGAACAAAATTTTATGAGTTTTTCATGTCCAGAAAAAAAAAAAAATGAAAACGAATGTGAATTTAATCAAGAAAATATTATAAATTATTAATTTGTGAACTTCGATTTTATCATAAAAATATATTAAATTTCGGGGATTTTCCAACTTATATTCAATTTGTCGTTTTTGTTGTTGTTTTTCTTCTCCAATTCATTTAGAATGCAATAAAATAATAAATTCGAACAGAATTTTTTACTTTATTTATTATGATAAATTATTTAAGATTTAAATTGTGCTAATTTTTTTATGAATCGCATTTTTTTACTTCACATTTTATTTCTATATTTTCTTTTTTTTGGAGAGAGAGAAGAATAAATACAAAATCATAAAGAAGAAAAACAAACAAAAACATATAGGAACTGAAAATCGGACTATAGCCGATTTTTTGATACCCTATGGTAGAAATGGGACAGAAAAACTGTCGAAACTAACATTTCAAGGGTTTTTCTACATAACTTTGTTTCCTCCTTTCAAAATTTCATCTAATTTGCAGGTAACCCAGATCCTGATAGTATAAGTCTAATCTGCAAATTGTATTCAAATCGATGTATTAGTTTTTAAAGTACATCAAAAGAACTATATGAAGAGAGTTATTTTCTCCTAGGATTATTTCTTTCTCTACTACTCTTGGATCTATTTGACTGAAATTTAACATGATATCGTCTATTTATGTAGTTAACCTATATAATTTAAACAAAATTGGTTCACAAATTTTCGAATCAAATCCGAAAAACCATAAACAAAAAAACGACAAAACTTTCTGGTCACCTGGTTTTTCTTTTATAACTTTGCTCCCTTTGGATTGATTTTGCTGAAATGCAATACCAAACCAAGTTAACAAATAAGCAGCTCACATTATAAATTTCATCAAAATCGGATTTTAAAATATCTTGTATACGAACGGACGGACGGAACTTTTGATTCCAACGACGATTATTTCAATGTGTTACAAATGGAGTGACAAAACTAATATACCCCCTGGTAGTACCTACCACAGGGCATAAAAATATATGAAAATTGTATTGAAAAGATGTTTTTAACCTGATTAACCTTTTTAACTTTATTTGATTTGTTTATTGAAAAGAAATGACCGAACAAATGATTTCGATAAAATTTAATATAACTTAGTTATTTCATCATAACAGGTTAGGAAAGGTTCTGTAATAGAATTTTTATTTATCAGCTTTTTATCAGGTTTATTGGGTAGAAGAAAACAAAAAAAAACATACACATACTATAAGAAATGTTTAAAAAAAAAAATAATGAATTGACGTAAAAAAATGTATTAAACCGTATTAAAATAACTTAACTTTGGCGTACACACGTCATTCAATGCCGACAAATTACAAACAAATTCCAACTTTTTCTTATCCGTGAAAAACTTTCAGTGCTCTTCTCTCTCCTAAATCCTTTTCCGATTCATAAACGATTTTCTTAACATAATATCAAATAATAATTTCATAAAAAAAAAAATTAATTAAAAATAAACAAAAAAAAAAAGTAATATTAAAAGTGCCGAAAAGAACATTTTAGTTGCATAATCAAATTTAAAATCAATTCTTTTTTTTTTTTTTGTTTTTCATATAATTAACTCTATTTCAATATTAGTTTATTACTTATTAATAAAAAATCGATTTTTATATTGTAGTTTTAGTCTTAATATGCGTAAATATATGTTTACACATTAATTACAGTGAAGTCTCTTTAACGGTCAGATTATTGTTACGGATTGAGATTGAAAATATTACTCCTCTTCCAAATTATAATAACTCTTATACTAGATTCTTTATTATCTAAACTTTATTTAAATTCAATTTAACAACGATCTTGAATTTTGTTCAAATCCTTACGTTTTCGTCCGCATCTTTCTTTGTGCACAAATATCTTCTTTAGCCAAATCCAGGGAATCATTAAAAGTGTCACGATTCAATGATTAGCCGTCAATTATTTTGAATTGTTAGATCTAATATTGGGAGTACAATTTTCACAATTCATATTTATTATACAACGGGACTCTAAAAATCAAAATCAGACGGAAAATAAGAAATTCGCTACAAATTCAGTCACTGTCCGTTATGTGTTTTGTGAAAGCTGCACTATTACACTGTCGGTTTCTTGTTATTTTTTTTGTATGCCTGTGATATCAGCGACGTCTTAATACCCTTGCCAGTGTCTAAAATGAATAAAATTACTCTATACTAACTTCAAATCGACTTGACAGATTCTTTTAATATCATTATATACACAACAGATATACCAAATTTGGTTGAAATCGGTTGAGTCGTTTCCAAGTTTTATAGTTGCATGGAGTCGGAAGAGTAGTATAGTGTTCACTACTCTTATATATTAAGATTGCAATTACAACAGTTGAATGAATTGCAGGAATTTTTACATAATATGAATGTTCATATCTCAAAAAATAAATAATTTATAGCAGCATTTATTACATATTAAAAAAAAGGTCTAAATTTAGATTGATTTGAGCTTATAATCTTCCATAATCAGAAAGTTTTACAAGAACTTATACTGGCACTCAGGAAGTAATTATTTCCTCCTTAAAGCGGACACTTCTAATGTAGGGTGGCAAATAATGAAGAGCAGTTCATTAACGACAATTATACCGTCTTAAGTGTACTGATTTATGCGGTGTATCGTCTGGGAGGATCATTGTCCCATATTTCTTTGAAAATGAAGAAGGTGTTGCAATTTCCATCAATAGTAGTGCTTAATATCGGACGATGTTGCAAAATATTTTAAAGGTAGCTTTGGAAAACCATCCAACCCTTTGGTTCCAGCAAGCTGGAGGCACAGCACATACTGTAACGGACTCAATGGCTCTTTAGAAGAATACCACAATGTTCATTTTGCGCTACCCTGTATAAGTTGACAAATTTTCCGATTCTTTATCGATAGCCCCCGTTCAAGAGAGTGATCACTGTATTATTATTACAACAGTTCATACAATCAAGTATTTTAATTTTTTTTTTTTAGATTTTTCATATTTTAAAATGTTTTTAAAACAAATAATAAAGTAAAATATATATTTGATTTAATATATAAAATTGAGAATAAAAAAGAAAAATAAAATATGGCAGAAAATAGTCGAAATAATCAAGGTTTCCATCAATTAAGTATTACAAGTAAGTTACTTTACTTTTTCTTTCTAATAATGTGAAAAAAATGTTAATACTATTTCTTCAAAATAACAGTTGAACATGCATCATTACGAAATAATGGTTTTCTCAAACCAAATCCATATGTGGAATTATCGATTGATAATAAAAGTAGCCGTAAAACAGATTTCATAAAAAATACATATTTACCAAAATGGAATGAAGAATTCACAGTGCTAGTAAGTTTTCATAATAGACATTGAAATCATATTTAAAAATTCATTTCTTTGCTTTTTTCTCTTTTTTTAAAGGTGACACCAAATTCATTATTATTATTTCGTGTACTTGATCATTCAAGTTTTCGTAAAGATGCTTTAATTGGTGAACGAACAGTTAATTTAAATCAAATACTACATCATTATAATGGAAGATTGGAAAATTTAGAATTAAGTATGGATTTATTAATAACATCGAAATCAGATAATCGACAAACAAAAAGTGGTGAACTTGTTGCTATATTGAATGGCCTAAAAATTGATATGTCACAAATTCCATCAATTACAAATGGTAATGGTATAGTAGCACCAACAATACAACAACAACAATCATCATCACCATCATCAACAATTTCTGGAAGTATAATATCAACATCAACAAATGATACATCGGTAACAACAACATCAAATGGTGGTCCATCATCATCATCATTATCATCATGTAATAATAATAACAATAATAGTAGTAATCGTAGTAGTATATTAAATGGTGGTATAAGAGCTAGAATGCGTTTACGTAGTAATCAACAAGCAATCGCATCGACACCAACTGCAATACCACCAACATCAAATTCACCAAATAATATGAATTCAATAAATACAGCTATAAATAATTTCAATTTGAATGGTTCACCAACAACATCAACGAATAATACAACAGTTTCGGGTAATTCACCGGCATCAACATCATCAACTGGTGCAGTTCGACGAAATAGTGGTACTACATGGGATCAACAACAACAACAACATGTTATTTTACCAAATGTTAATGGAGCTAGTCAAAGAATGGTACCAGTATTTACTGCGGCACAAGCTGCAGCAGCCGGACAAAATGTATTGCCAACAACCACCACCACCACGACCGATGGTACAACTGGAAATACACCAAATACAACTCTTGCAAATGGTAGTGGTAATCCAGCACCCGTATCTAACGTAACAGATCAACAATTACAAGCTCAAGCTGAAGATGAACCATTACCAGCCGGATGGGAAATTCGATTTGATCAATATGGTAGAAGGTAGGAGTTTCTACAAAATTTTAGTATATTATTTTCAATGATTTTTTTGAAATGATTTTTAGATACTATGTTGATCATAATACTCGTTCAACTTATTGGGAAAAACCAACACCATTACCAGCTGGATGGGAAATAAGAAAAGATCCTCGCGGTCGAGTTTATTATGTTGATCACAATACAAGAACAACAACATGGCAAAGACCAAACAGTGAACGTTTAATGCATTTTCAACATTGGCAAGGACAAAGAGCACACGTTGTTGCTCAAGGAAATCAAAGATTTTTATATTCACAACAAGTAATTTAAATGGTTTTTCTTTTTTTCGAATAAATAAATAATAATAATATTATTTTTAAAGCAACAACAACCAGTGGCGGCTACTCTTACACAAGAGGAAGATGATAATTTGGGTCCATTACCAGATGGTTGGGAGAAAAAAATTCAATCAGATAATCGAGTATATTTTGTAAATCATAAAAATCGAACAACACAATGGGAAGATCCAAGAACACAAGGACAGGAAGTTAGTTTAATAAATGAAGGACCTTTACCGCCTGGATGGGAAATACGTTATACAGCAACTGGTGAAAGATTTTTCGTTGATCATAATACACGTCGAACAACATTTGATGATCCAAGACCGGGTGCACCGAAAGGTGTTAAAGGTGTTTATGGTGTACCGCGTGCATATGAACGTTCATTTAGATGGAAATTAAGTCAATTTCGTTATTTATGTCAGAGTAATGCATTACCATCACATATAAAAATTACCGTAACACGACAAACATTATTTGAGGATTCGTATCATCAAATAATGCGTTTACCAGCATACGAGTTACGACGACGTTTATATATAATATTTCGTGGTGAAGAAGGTCTAGATTATGGTGGTGTATCACGTGAATGGTTTTTCCTATTATCACATGAAGTTCTTAATCCAATGTATTGCCTATTCGAGTATGCAAATAAAAATAATTATAGTTTACAAATAAATCCGGCCAGCTACGTTAATCCTGATCATTTACAGTATTTCAAATTTATCGGACGTTTTATTGCTATGGCATTATATCATGGTAGATTTATATATTCCGGTTTTACAATGCCATTTTATAAAAGAATGTTAAATAAGAAATTAACAATTAAAGATATCGAAACAATCGATCCAGAATTTTATAATTCCTTAATATGGGTACGTGATAATAATATTGATGAATGCGGTCTAGAATTATGGTTTATTGTTGATTTCGAAGTGCTCGGTCAAATAATTCATCATGAATTAAAAGAGAATGGTGAAAAAGTTCGTGTCACCGAAGAGAATAAAGAAGAATATATTACATTAATGACTGAATGGAGAATGACAAGGTTTGTAGTACCATAAAGTTTTGTATTATTCTTCTTAATTATTTGTTTCATTCAATTAGGGGAATTGAACAACAAACTAAAACATTTTTAGAAGGTTTTAATGAAGTTGTACCATTAGAATGGTTAAAATATTTCGATGAACGTGAATTAGAATTAATTTTATGCGGTATGCAAGATGTTGATGTTGATGATTGGCAAAGGAATACAATTTATAGACATTATAATCGAAGTAGTAAACAAGTTGTTTGGTTTTGGCAGGTAAAATATTAAAAAATTTTAAATGAAATAAATTCTTAATTCATTTTGTTTTCATTTAGTTTGTTCGTGAAACAGATAATGAAAAACGTGCACGTCTTTTACAATTTGTGACGGGTACATGTCGTGTACCAGTTGGTGGTTTTGCTGAATTAATGGGTTCAAATGGTCCACAACGTTTTTGTATTGAGAAAGTTGGTAAAGAGACATGGCTACCAAGATCACATACATGTTTTAATCGGCTTGATTTACCACCATACAAAAGTTATGATCAATTGGTTGAGAAATTAACATTTGCAATCGAAGAGACTGAAGGATTTTGTCAAGAATAAAAATTTTGGTGTTGTTTTTTTTTTCTTTTTCTTTTTTTTCTTGTTTTATTCAATTTAATTACAAATAAAATTATTAATAAATCATGGAAATTATATATATATATATATATTTATATATAAATAGTAGAAAGATTGTAAATATTCATAAAAACCCAAATAAAAGATAGTGAAAAAGAAAATATTTTAAAAAAATAAAGGAAAAAAAGAAAAATTAATTTGGAAATGGTTTTATAGAATTAATGTAAAGAAAGAAACTTCTCTGAAATATGTAATAAATTCATTGATATAAAAATAAGTATTTAGTAAAAACATTCATTTATATAAATTAATATATTATAACGAAACACCCGGTTTAGTAAAAAAAAAAAAAAAAGATTTATTTTTAATGAAAAAATTTAGTGATTGTGGAAATATAAAGAAAAATATCGTCTTAAAAACAAAATGAAAATATAAAAACAAAAAAAAAAAAATAATAAAACAAGATTTCCTAGCAATATTTTTCTAAAAATATTTACTAAAAATTTTAAGTAGTTTGTATTTTTTATTAATTATAATTAATGTAATTCCTTATTAATTTCTTGTATAGTCAAAAAAAATCTATAATTAAATTTTTATTATTTTCACATTTAAAAACAAATCAAATTGTGTCCAACAAATAAAGCAAAAAATATATTTAAAGAAAATTTTTGTAATTAACAAAGTTACAGACATTGTAATGTATGTATGTATGTGTTGTATTGGATGGGGCTTGCACAGCTACACTGGTGGGCCTGGCCGAGGCCATCGACAAATATCTTTGAAACTTTGATCTAACATTTAAGAGAACGGTCAAGTTTTCAGATATATTCAGATTTTTAAGAGTTACCTATATACATGACTATAGACCACAAAAACACAACTCTTCGTCCCACTGCTCCATCAATATTCCAGAACAAAAACGATATGAAAGTAGCATAGAAAATCTCATCACCAAGTTCTGTTCCAATTAGAAATAAATAATACCAAAACTTATTTCGGATCTTCAAATCCAATCGTTGTGTAGCAAGTCTGATTCTAGAAAAGGCCCGGCATTCACAGAAAAAATGTTCTGCTGACTCATTTTCTTCCATATATTTTTTTCTTTCATATATGTTCGTTTAAGGAGCAACGTCCTGTCACAATACCTACAATGGTTCTGAGGGTTTTACGCTCGAGTCTCAACACTTTTTTATTTAATAAAGTTGCAGTTTTGTTAATTTTCCCAGTACATACGTCTTTCATATGCCTGTACTCTTAGTGAATTTCTTATTATGAAATAATTACCAATTTTCATTAAAGAACATTTGTTAGCAAATAATATTTTAAATTTTTGGTTGAATTGGAGACAGATTGGGAATTTTTGTAGTTAGAATTTTTTTTTTGAGGTTTTGTAAATTCAGTATTCAGATATAAATATAATTTTAAATATTTATTTATTTCTAACATTATTTTAATAACTTACATGATTTATTGATATTTAAAATATCCATTTTCCTTTTAAAAGAAAACCAAATATAAAATATCATTCTTTTAAAGATAGACCTCCAAAAAATAGTGAGAATTTTATCAAAAAATCTTTATTCTTCTTTGGTATTATTACATTAGTTATAATAATACACGCCGCTAAATTTTTAACCTATTTTTAAATCAATCCCCATATTTACCTTTCTTATAGAACTGAAGGTGCATACGTCGAATTCATGTTCACACAGTTAGTTAGTGGAGTTCTGTAAGAGGATAGGTGACAAACGTTTGCCGCTCTCATATATTGCAAGAGAATTTATCGCTTGAAAGTGATAAATTAAAGGCAATATCTATTGATTTGTCATTTCAGACGATATTTTAACAAATCGCTTTTGAAAGTGATAATCACTGCTGTCTTCAGAATTCCACTTCTATTTTCTATTAATCCGAAACGAAAGTTACAATTTCGAGTTTGCCATGTTAATAAGAGCCCATAGTAAACTAAGTTGCTGTCATACAGTAAGTTATCTCGATGCTTTTACAACCAAACGGATTGAATCTTTAAAGAGCGTCAATTGATTATTTCTACAATTTTGGGATTTTAGAAGAACCATTTCTTTTCAATGGCAACATTTGTTGGATACCCGTACTTCTGAGTAACATATAAAAGACTTACACCAAGCAAATCACGATATTGCATTTACCTGAATGCTTTATTATCTACGATTTACCATTTACCATTTACCGGATCATGATGCGATAATGATGCCTCAATTGGTATAAACATCTTCATGATTATCGCGATATTTTTTCCTCTTGAATCGACAGCCTCCTTTAAAATGTTGGTATCAAATACCGCCTTAAAGCTTTAAATTTAAATAATACTGAATTCATTTAAAAAGATGATGGATTGTTGCGAATTTTCCCTTCCATTACATCTCTACCAATTGCTTAAAATGTTTTCATTGTTTATTAGTTAAAGGTGTCCATCCTCTGGTTTGCAAGGCATTTCAAAAGTCTCACCTATTTATTGGAAGCTCTTCTATTTAAATTAATTAGTTTTTTTTTTTTGTGGCATGAAATAATGAAAAAGAGAATCCATATTAAAAGCGAGTTATTTTGTTTTTTTTTTAATTTAAGAAAATCTTAAAAGAATTATTCTTGTTAATGTTTTTTTATAAAGAAGAACGTTTTTTTTTTCTTTTTGTTTTATAACAAATTTAGCTCAAATAATAATTGCTCGACGACTTATAAAAAATAATTGTTAAGAAAAAATTGTATTCTTATTTCTTTCTTTTTATTAAAGAAAATGGAGAAAAAACTACGATCGCTGTTTTAAATATGGGGCCACTAAAATAAAAAAATATTTTACAACAAAGATTTTTTTTTTAAAAAATATAAGAAAAATGATAATTTAAATTAAATAAAACGTATTTTTTTCTGTGTAATTATTAAAAAAAGGATATTGTTTTAAATAACAAATTTTTTTGTAAATAAATTATATATTTTATTGTTATTTTAGAAATTATTAAAATTATTAAAATTTTAAGAAAAAGCGTTATAAAATGAACACAAAAAAAAAGTAAAACAAGAAAAACAAACGATTTTTATTTGAAAATTTCTTATTTTCTTTAAAACACTTTATTTTAATTTTTTGTTTAAATACAAAACTTATTCATACAATTGTTAATAAAATATGTAAAAATACAAAAATCTTATTTAATTTTGAAAATAAAAGAAAAATTTGTTCCAATTCTTCAAGGTACCATACTTTTAGGAAGTTCGTTTATGATTATTAATTGTAACACATGATTAATAGACATAACACACGCATGGAATCAACCAAATTCTTTCACTTTAGGTGGTGACAATAACCTCAAGACTCCATTGGACTTATTTCAAGACTTACTTTCAGTCGGACTGAAAAAAAAAGTCCAATTTTTAGAGTCTTCACAAGATTTTTTTTCAGTCCGATTGAAAATAAGTCTTGAACTAAGTCGTGTGGAGTCGTGTGGTAAGGAGACGTTCGGCGTTTTTGGCAAATAAAAAAACCAATTGTATATAGAAAACTACCCAGTCGTTGGCATCACTCAAGAGCAGATCTATACGCCTGTAATTAGAGTGCAGAGCCTCTAAAACTGGCAAAAAAGACACACACACAACTTTGGCCGGTTTTAAAAATGATTTGACTCGTCAATGGAACCATTTAAGCCAAGACATCGTGCGAGCATCGTGTACATCGTTTAAAAAGAAATTGGAGCTGGTGGTTAAGGCAAAAGGCGGTTACATAACATTCGAATAATTGTAAAATTAACTATGTATTGTAAACTATCATTTCCATAAATTTTAATAAAAACGACCAATAAACACAAAAAAATTACAGCGTTTTTACACTGTGACACTTCAATTGCCGGGTATCGAGAAGATTCATTGAAAATGGAAGTAAAGTATCTGCGCTATCAAAAACAAGCAAAAGTTTGTTTGTAACAAAATGTAGTTCAATTTATATTTACAGATTTTGAATATATTAAGTTTTTTTCGATGATGAGCTATTAGCATCTGTAAGTAGGAGTTTGGATCATGTCATTGAAGCCGTGCACGAGAGTCAATTTTTTGAACAAGAGGTCAAATTCTTTAGCAGATTTAAATATGCAGTCAGACAACAGCGTAAGTGAATTTAAACACAATATTTGCATTCAAATAACTAAAGTAAAAATATGACTTCTTCAGAGGTTTTACGAAATTTTTTGATTTGCCGGGTATTATTGGTTGTATAGTATGCAAGCATGTTGCTATAGTTCCATCCCAAGGAAAATAATCCAGTATATCCAGAATATTTATATGCAAACAGACAGTGTTCCCATTGTTTGCCTGGAAGCATAATAGATTTCTTGGGAATTACTACCTGTTGGATATAGTTCATAATATGAAATCATAATTTTCTTCTAACAATTTAAAATATACTCTGGGACTTTGGCTGCTTACACGTATTAGGAATGCTGAAAGTGCAATTTCAGGAGAAAACTTTAGTGACTGTCATATGACAATGAACACTATCGGTTTAACGGCGTTTTGAAAATGAGATGTTTATGGAAAGATCGAGTTCTGCATTATAGCCCCACAATGACTTTTAAAATAATAAATATATGTTGTATATTTCGAAGTAGGTTATAATTTATATGATGGACTATTTTTTGACAACAATGAAGAAAACGAAAATAATCAAGTAAATGCAAACTCCAATTCAGATCTTTCAGAGGTCTTTTAGAAGGAACAAGCTTAAGAAACAGATAAGAACTTCCAAATTAAAATTGTATTTCTTTTTCGTCTTTTTATAAACAACATAAAAATAAACTTTAAAACTTATATAAATTTTTGAGTTGGAGATTTGTTTGCAATTTTTTCTAAAGCGGCAGCAACTTTTTCTTGGGCTATTGTGTTTCTTTCAGCCAATTCTAGTTGTTTTTGAGCGATTTCAAGTTGCTTTCGAGTGATTTCTATTTTTCGTTCATAATAGGATTCCTTGATGGTATTTGTTTGCTTCATACAATTTGCCATTGCAGATGTGCTATTCATCATTTTATTCCATTTTTTAATTCGACGCTTTCGACGTTTTGTAGCTGAAAGAAAAAAAAATAATTATAAATAATTTTGGTTCTTTGTGAAGAAAGATGTTACAAACTTTTATACGTAGTTTCCTGGAATTCGAATGATGGGAAATTTGGAATTGGGGATTGTATCCCTTCATTTTCCGTCGAGGGCGCTTCCAAAGATATACGAGGTTCTTGCACCTCAGTGCTCACACAATCTTCCGATGAATTCCCTAAAAGAGTTTCATACTGCAATTCAAAATATGAAAATTATTTTTAATCTTTCATTGTCTTTATAATTCAGGCAGGTATAATAAAACTTTGGAATTATTTTTTTTCCATTGGGATTTTTTGGTTTCTTTAAAAAACCAAATAGAAATATTATTGCAAAATATGATAGGCTTCACCAGGAAAATAAAATCCTTTCTAGGAATGACCGTCATAAATTGAAAACCAAACTAGAAATGTTGTTATCTTATTACTTTTAGTAATTTTGCAATTTTTCTTATTAGTTTTTAATTGATAACTTTGTGGAAATATCTGGGCCTGTATTTGGTTTCTCGATCGATTGATCGGATCAACAAAAAGCCTTTAAAGTCTTTGTCGATATAATAGCAATTTGGTATTTCACAACAGAAATCGAGATCGAGTCGAGAAATTCCTGTTATTTATTTCTCAATTATTTAAGAGTAGTAACAATATTGTCTGAATTTTACATACTAAATGAATCTTGGTCTCATTTATATTTTCGTCCCCTCTAACTGATGTCCTCAATAGTAAATTTTGCAATTTCTCGTCTAAAGCTGTTAAAAAAATTGGCGGTCCTTCATCGGGAGACTGATTCCTTAATTTAATTTTAGCAGCACATTTGATATCATTCCAACACTGAAAAATACCCAAAAGTTATTGTTATTGATCGGCAATCAAAGGCTTCTTTTTACATAAATATATGAATTTTATTTTGAATGTGGCACAAGTCAATATCTCGGGGAAAAATGTTCCCTTCAATGTTTGTTGTACTTTTTATACTAATTGATTTTTTTGCATAAGCAATTAATCTCACTCAAATCGCTAATTTATTTTGCATGCTGCTGTGATGCAAATTGGGCATAGCGCATTCAATTCAATATTTTGTAATATGGACTTGCGCCACTACTTTCAAAATAAACGTTTCATTTATATTTTTGTAATATTCATACCTTTCGCCAACTTCTCCAGTCTTTTCGCGCTCCCGGTACAGCATTTAATATTACTTCCACTTCCTGCCATAATATATTGGCGTCCGAACATCTAAATTTACTGTCGAATTTACCGATTGCTAAATTTGGATTCCTTTCTAGGAAATCTAACAATAGTTCCTTTTGTTTAACCGAAATATTAGTTTTTCGATTCATATTGAAAAAAAGATTAGATAAAAAATAAAACGAAACAAACAACTGGGAAAAAATTACATATTAAAAAATCAAAAGAAATCACCGACATTCAAAATACTAAACTCAAATGCGATCAAAAATATTAAAACACATTTCCGTAGTCGAGAATGCATTTGAGAAGAGAACTAGATTAAACGTCAAACACCGACTTTGTAAAAACTCGAATCGATTTTGCATATTTTCGTTTACGAGAGTTTGGGAATATTCACTCAGTACTTGAAAGTTATTTATTAACAGAGTACTAGAGGTAACAGTACTAGTACTATATTGAAAATATAGATGGCACTAATCATGTTTTTTTTAAACCGTTATTTGGCTAAAGCAATATTTCAAATGGCAATTTATTTGTCTTAATTTAAATTTCTAAAAAAGAACTTTTAATTTTGTTGAAAAGACATAGATTTTAGATTTTATTTTAGGGTGTTCCTGTACTGCGACCTTAAGATCTATTGTACCCCCTTTTTCTTTGGTGCAATAGTTAGGTTAACTTCCCATTCTACAACACCTTCTCGAGGCCTATTTCTCTTAGGAATTTTAGTATCCGGAGTGGATTAAGAGATTGTATCTCACTTGGAGAGAAGCAATATGCCCCGAGATGTTTCCTTCTCCTACGGAGTAATGCCTCACAATAGGAGAGAATATACATTGGGGTTTCGTCGTCCCACTCGCAGAATCTGCAGGTGCTATCTCTTTCAAGTCCTAGTTTTTTTAGGTGTGCTGTGAGTCTCCAGTGTCCTGTAAGGATTCCTGCCAGTACTCTTATATTCTTCTTAATAGTGCTAATAAAGGCTTTGAATCTCTGGAGGTTGTATTCCCCAAGGAGATCCTTGGCCTGCCTTAGTCCTGGTTGTATTTCCCTGTGTCTGGTTCTTTCTGCTGCCTCTTCTTGAACAGACATAACTGAAGAAAATCTTTTTTTGAACAAGTTAAATAGTAGTCGATAAAAATTCCCAAGAAAGCGTACATTTCGTCTTCGTGTCCTCATTTTCAAAAGTTGTTAGCCATGTGTTAGTGATTTAAATCGGTAAGTTTTTGAAGTTCTGCTAACGATTTGTTTTACTTTGAAGCTAGATATTTTATAAGTTACCTAGAAAAAGATTATGTTCTACTTTTAGTTCATTTTTATACTAGACAGTGTATTAGTTTTGTCACTAAGTGGTAAAGTTGTGGAGGGAATCAAAAGTTATATCCATTTTTGTATGTCCGACGTTCGTGTACAAGATAACTCAAAAACGAGTTATCCGATTTTGTTGAAATTTAGAATGTGAATTGGTTATTCCTTAACTGGATTTTGTATTGCATTTCCAACAAAATTGGCCGGCGGGGAGCGATGTATTTTAAAAACTAATATACCAATTTGAATAAAATTCGCAGAAGATATTTTATTAGGCCCTAAGCCTACCTATGAATTAGAGCCAATTTGAAGAAGACGAAATAAATGTGTGTAGGAAAAATCTTGAAATATTATTATAGGTTTGATTGTTTTTTCTCAGAGTTAATTCTTTGAACTATAGATTTGTTAACTACGAATCCCATGCATAGCATAGGACTCGAACCTGGAACAGTTTCGCTCATTGCGGACTACACTTTTCTACGATTATCTTTGCAAACGCAAAAACTAACCAGTTTCTGTATTACCAGATCACCAAGTGTATCCTACCTCGACGGTGAGCTGCCTTAAAGCAGACAAGTTTACTGTTATTCAAATCAAGGCTTTCGATATTTTTGTTCTTTTTCGTTAATACGATTTTTCAAAATCATACATTATAGGTCTGTTTTATTTGTCATACCCTACCCTGGAGCAGGGTAAGTGGCAAATAAAACGAGCAGGGGTAGGAGAAAGCCTTAATTCGAATGTTTGTAGCGTTGTTTTGCAACCATATTGTAATATACTTTTTATGGTAGAAAAACTGAACTAATTCGGGTGCAATAGTTTACACCTGCTCTGAAAGTAGTGTAGGATTTGCTCTTTTGTTGTTTTTGTTTTCAATATAAAAATTTGCTCTACCCAAGAACAAGTGGCAAATAAAACAGACATTATAAATCAATAATGTAGGACCAGTTTTACCTAACATGCACGCTTTGCTTGATCGTATGCAAACATTTTAAAGAATTCGTTTTAAGTTAAATAAATCCACTTGTTTTTCTAGGTGAATTGATTTTAAGAAATTCTGGAGTATTCTCATTTTAAAATACATTTAAAGAATTGGCTAAGATCCTCTACAAGAACATTCTAGTTTTCCTGTTTATTCAATTAAACCTATTTTGTTTTGTCGTTGAAATTATGTTAAAAATAAAAAATTTTGAGTGAACAATTTCTGTTTTGGTTGTCTTTTATTTTTTCTTTCAAATTCCATAAAATAAAGTTATTTTTATTTATTTTTTTGAATATATTTTAATATACAGTTTCTAAAACTACAGAAAAAAATAAAATAAAGTTTAAAAACGAAATCGAAAGCAAATGAAATACACGAAAATATCAAATATATACCTTTTTTTTCTCATCACAATCAAAATTCAACTAGGCTTTTCCAAAGGAAACAATAAATGAATAATATTAAATGCACAAGATGAAGAGATAAGTGAAGCATTACGAATCCAATTCAGAAATTCACTGGACTGTAATAATGATGTGATCCAAAGATCCTGGGAAATATATCTAAAACATCACGAATATCATATTGTTTAGATTTTTGTTGTTGAATTTGTTTTAATATCATATTCAGATTATTTATTATTTATTTTAATATATTTTTAAACCATAACTCTTGTTGAAGAACTTCTTGAAGATCCCGAAACATTTGATTCATTGGAGCAGGATTAGTAGTATTTTTAAGAGAACAAATTAAATTATTTCGCGTATAAATTTATACTAGCTATAATAAGAGATTTAACTGAAGAAAATATGGCAACATTTAAAATGCAGCGTAATTTATTTCATATTGTTAAAAATAATATAATGTAATTTTTTGTATAGTTCTATCTAAATTAAATTTTGTACACAACCAAGTTGTATACACTTTTCTATTCCATTTAGAAATCTTTATTAACATGAAAATTTCTTTGATTTTAGGAAAAGAAACAAATGTTGGTGAATAGCCATTGACACACATGTAAAGATGCCTGGTATTTACTTACTCACTTATGGCAAAATGTGTTCCTGAAATTATTTTCCTTTTCATCTTAACTATTAAAGATACCAATTAGTACTCACATTCAGTTGTAAAGAATATAAAATACAATTTGAAACGGTTGAAAATAAAATAAAAATGTTGGTTCCAAATTTACACAGAAGTCGTACTTGAAAAGGCATAAAAATGTACAAACAGGCGAGAAACCATTCGAATGCGATCAATATGGATCCAAATTTACACAGAAATCGTACTTGAAAATCCATAAAAACGTACATATGGTTGAAAATTTATCATTTCTTTACGGAATTGATTGCCTCGAGTGATTCATTTTTACAGGGTCGTATTTAAGATCTGTAGACCCTTAGGCTGAATCTGTGATACGATGCCCTATTGTAAGGAAACGAATGCTGCGTTTTCTGCTATCTGGCGAATATTCTGACCATTTTTATATTTATTTTGTGGTGCGGGCCGCTAGACTGCAGCATAGTTAGCCTGCCTGTAAATACGACCCTGAATTACCATATATATATATATATATATGTAGGATATACAGACTTTCCCACATACAGAGAAAGTCGTCAAATATTAGTTGCGGGACTTTTCCCAAGAATTTAAATATAGATTTGCGGGACTTTTTTTTCAACAAATCAATCAGCTGATATTAATGAAAAACTAACGCATTATCAGCCGAGACTATCAGCAGAAAAGCAGTAATTTATTTAACTAATAAAATCAGTAGAATTTTTTATATTGAATTGAGATTTTTTTTATGAAATAATTTTAACGTTTTTAAAGACTTTATGGAATTTTAATTTTCTTTCAATAAATATTGTGAATTAATTGAAGCCTTGCGTTTTAAAATAGTCGATCCCATATATATATGTAGCCAATAGGAAAACTTTTATTTTAAATGGGAGACTAGAAGCGTTTGATAAGTCAATATTCAGGGATATTAAAAGAGTGTAGGTTTATATACTTTAGAAGATTATCTACAAATGTCTCATTAATTTAATCATCTTTCTCTTCAATTTCTTGTGCATTTTAATTCTAATATTAATCTTTTTTTTTTTTTTTTTTATATATTATGTTATGTTATAATTTTATATCTTGTTGTCATTGCAATAGAAGCAAAATTATAATTGATATTTAATTTTGTTACTAATTTTCAGCTAAAATACCAAAATTTTACATGAAATACTACTAAATCAATATGAATTGTTTCGATTAAAATATTTATGATATTCTGAATAACTGGTAGTAGTCACCAGAGATTCTTTGGTAGTGCATAACCATATTTTGATACATAAATATTTGGTTCAGATGATAAAATCAAAGATGATGATTTCTTATCGGTCTTCAATTCGGGCGTTTTTATTTGATCACCACCATATGTAGTTACAGTTTCAGTTTTACCATCAATTGAACGTGTTACAGTAGTTTTTATATTTCCATCAGTATCACGTATAATACGTTTAGTTTCATATGAACCATCTGGTTTACGAATTGTTTGTGACATTACACTTTGTCCAAACATTTTCGGGCCCTTTTTTTTAAATGATAAAAGTTCAAAATTCAATTTTATATGATTTTTCTTTTGTGTTTTAATTTAAGTTTTTTTTTTGATATTTTACCTGATAAGTTCCTTCAAAAACACCACCAAAATGTTGTGGTATTTTAGGTACTAACATGTCTTTACGTTTAACAGCTGGAGTACGTTCTTCATCTTCGATCGTTCCATGAATACGACCCATAATTTTTTCTTCATCAGATAATTTCGGTTTTGATTTGATCATTTGTGGTTTTTTATTTTTTCCTGGTAAAATAGAACGAATCTCAGGTGATAAACGTTGTAGTAAAGAATGAAGTTGATCAGCATAAATTCTGGAATAAAAGAAAAATTCAATTTCAATATTTCTGTACTCCGTTCCCACTAATGCCCAAGAATAGAAACTTTAGGAAATATAAAAATGCAGGTAATTTGTGGTGGGATCTGAGAACTCCATCTTTGAAACCAAAACCGAACAGGAAATATAAAAGAAAAAGAAAAAGAAGAAGAGGAAGAAAACGTGTAACAGACAACAAGCCAGGAGAAATAGAAGAAGTAGGAGAAGAAAATGAAGAAAACAAAATGAGAGAAAGAAGCAAGTAAGATGAATTAGATAATTTTAAGAAAATTGCTGCACATGGATTTGAAACTTGCTAAAGAGGTACAAAACTTGACTGCGTTCGTCAAGCAATTCGCGAGTTTAACAGCCCTGACGCGAAAAGGAAGGTCCATTGCCAGCAATAAATAAAACAAGAAGCGCAGCCAGGTTTCTGGTACGACAAAAATGCCCAAACTCAAGTGTATCAAACAGATAGGCCAGACTCTGGTCGTAGATTATTTAGAAAAGAAGGATTAGAATACAGAAGTTGGAAAAAGTAGTCAAATTCGCACCTAGTAAAATAGGGACAAGATGAATCAATGAATTAGATTTTTATATTTCAATTACGTTCAAATATTATATGAAGAAAAAGGAGAAAAAAGATCTACTTACTCTCCATCCAAATCTGTATCAAGTGGTTCTTCGGTTTTTTTAAATTCCTTCATGAAATTTTCTTCAAAGCCTGGCTTTAGGTAAGTTTCCTTATGATTTTCATCGAAAAATTGTCCTTCATTTTCTACAAAATAAGAAAAACCAAAATTAATTTAATCAAAAATTAAAATCACTTAACTAAAACAACAGTTTTTCTTACCCTCATATTGTTTAATTGATTTTAGCAGCTCTTTCATTTGTTGATCAAAATGTTTTTGTAATTCAATTGGATTTGTGAACATCTGAAATAAAACTTTTCGATTGCTGTCAAATAATTCATCGTCAGTTTCGTTTTCTTCAAACCAAGTTGGTTTACGAAATTCATCTTTAAATTGGGATCTAAATTAAAAATGAAAAAATAGAAGAAAAAAAAAATAGAAAATCATTTTTTTTTTCTTGGCCTGGTAAAAATCGATTGATTTGGGAAAGAAAAAAAACCAAAAACTAGGTAATTTTTTTTTTATAGAAAAATACTTACTGTTCGTCGGATTTTTTATTGTTGCTTGAATTTTCGAACATTTTTTTGAAGATATCTCCCATTTCGACAAGAATTTTCAAATTTTATTATATTATCAAATTATTTTATGTGAAATTTGTAGAGCTTTTTTTTCCAACCACAGCTGACAGTTGAGAATTTCTCGAATATTGTTTGGACTTTTTTGACAGGTTTCGTGTGAGTATAAAGTATGGACCAGAATGCAGGGAACTCAACTCAAAAAACCAACGTATTGAAATGTCAAATTAATTATAAAAAAATTTTTATTCGACTACACACATTGAAATCCAAATATTCTAACCTCACTTTGTTTTTGTTTACATTTTTGTGGATAAAAATATTTTGTGTTTTTTAAAGTTAGTGTTTCATATTTAAAAAAAATGCGCCTGCAAGAAGAATAATTATCACCCGTGAATTTGTTTAGAAAAAAATCGAATTAACATTTCACTTTGTTATGCAATTGCGTTTACTTATTTAAATGCGATTTTTGCCATTCCTGCACATTATATTACCTGCATTCTGCTCCACACTTTAACTTAGGAAATTTATTTTCCTTTTTATAAAAACAAAAAAAAGGGAAATTTTTGGTTTGAATCTTCGATGATTAGAAACGAATTTTTTTTTTATAATTCAAAATTTTAATAAATTTAGAAATTCTGAAAATATTTATTAAACAATAACTGAAATCATTCATAAAGTCACAAGAATTTGAAACTTAATTTATAAATCTTAAAATCAAAAATTCTACTCTAAATAACAAATTTTATTAATCACAAAATAGAAATTTTGTCTACATTTTAGTGAAATACGAATTTCTTCTAATGAGCATCCTTTTTAACGAATCGAAGACCGCAATAACCGCAAATATGTGCACCAGGCTTGTCCTAAAACAAATTGAAATTAAATTACAGTTATTAATGATATTTTAATCACAAACCAAATTGATATAAACTTTTGGATGTCCCAAATGTTCGTTTCCGCCATCACACCAAACAACTCGTTCGGTACATTCTTTAGGTGGAATTTCATCAATTAAGTTAATTCCCCAATTTTCATTAACTTGACGTGTTGCATTTGTGAAACGTACATTTCGATAATCATCCTTAGCGAAAACCTTTAATACAAAATGAAAAAAGTTCAATTGTTTACTTCCAAATTGTTTGCGTAACACTCGTAAAAATATTGATTTTTGAAAACAATTTGTACCTGTCCTGTATGGGTGACTTTCTCTAAATCATTTGTAGTATTTTTACAACTAATACAAGCTGTTGTATTTAGTAGTCTCTTCGCTGGAGATGTAAGATTTTTACATTCTAAAATAATTTTTCTGCACGCCATTTCTAACTGGAGAGAATAAAATTTTGACGTTTAATATTTGACAATTGCAGCTGACGATATATTTTCATATAAAGCGCTATCTGTAATTTCAATATGAAAATTTTAATTGGAGTGATTTACAAAAGCTAAGGACGCTGCAATCGCTTAGTAGTTTGAAATGAGTAAAAAGTCTCATACCAATTTCCGGTTTATTCGATTTTAACGGATTCATTCACTCATTTAGGAAATTGTTTATAATTTGTATTATTTAATAAGAATTAATGTTAATAAATTTTAATTATATTTGAAGAGGAAATAAAGAAGAAAAACTGCAAAGAAATAGTTGTAAGTTTTAAAACAATAAAATATGATAAATCTAAGATTCAATGTCACTTCTTAAAATAACTGGCAAAGTTTTTAATATATTAAATTATTTTCTTATTTCGCTTCTTTGAATTTTAAAGAATATCTTAAAAATATTTTAACAGATTTTTAATGTAAATTAAGATTGATTATTCCTTATGACTAAATTATATTCAAAAGTAAATAACTAACACACATTAAAATCTTTTTCTTTTATAAAACTACACAATTTTTTTCCTTTTAGGTAAAAAAAATGTTTTTTATTTGGTGCAATTTTTGAAATGCATAAATAATCTAAGGTTTGAGTTTTAAAATTCGTTGCCAAATAACTCCGTCCCACCAAACATAGAGCATCGTCTTTCTGCCAAAGCTATTCGGTCTTACGGTCGATGTGGATGGTGCACCTGGGTCTATCCATGATTTTTACTACGTTTTTATTAACTCGCTTTCAAAAACAACCCATTTATCCCATATCGGTACAACCACGAACATGCAGAATTTTTCTTGCACATCTTGACGATTTAAGTGGTCTGTACCCATCCTAGCGTTTGCCCCCAAGAAAATTTGAAGAATACTTCGATATGTTTGGAAATTTATAATATTGCACTATATTTCAGTTAGAATATTCGGTGATTCATTAAAATCATCAAGTATTCTAAGAAACAAGAAAAAAACAACTAACACAAAAAAAACAGACAAAAGATCTTTTCCAGAAAGTACCGGGCCAATACAATACACTTCTCCGAAATAAATAATAAATCATTGTCACAAACCTAAACAAGCTTTCGAGAAGAATTCTTTGTGTGTTGTATAACAGTTTCGAGAAGTTGCCATCTAGTTTTTAGAAAGCCAAACGACCAGGCTTTTCGAGAACTTTCCCCGAGACACACCAATTTTGTATAAAAGCAGCCGTAGGGTCGAGTCTAGAATCAATCTTAATCAAACAGTTGAAGTCTTAAGCTTCGTCAGAAATTATACAAAACAGAGATTGGAAACGTGATTAATTTGTGGAGAGCGATTAAAAGGGCGATTTGTGATCAATTATTAAAATAGTGATTGTGTATTTTTATAAACTGTGATAAATTAATTGTAATAATTAAATTATTGAAAGACAAATATTTTTAAGACTAATTGTAACGCAGAAATAATTATAAATAAACTTTATACACTAAATTCACATAAATAAAAAGTGTTATCATTCTAATAACATCGAACCGAAAGAGTAGCAGGTCACAATATCTATATATATTTATGATATGAACGCCTTTGTGCCTACGCTGATATTCAGTTCTGGTAGTGGGCTTGTAATCTTTCATATTCTATTGCTTCACACTTTTTTATGAGTACTAAAAATGGTTTTTATATTTTGATCAACTATCGTATGTATGGTATTCTAGACAAAGACATATATTACAATAGCTAAATTCTTATTTGCTCGTACATAATATACGTAGGACTGGTTCATTCGTTGATGTCCCGGTTCAATTTTTCATACCAATCCGTTCCTAGTTTTTACTATTTTAAACTCGACCAAAAAACATGCGCAAATAAGTTTGTTTTTAACTATATCATATATTCTACATTTTCCGCTCTTTCACACAAATTTGGTCCAATTTCACTTGTAACAAGAGTTTTGTTATTTTTTAATTGTTCAATTGTTCTTGGTTTATCAGCATAAACGCAGGTGACTTTAAATAACCGCACAGAAAATAATCGAACGGAGTGATATCACAATTGATATGATCGTTTCTGGAAATGATTGCATCGTTGAATGTTTTAAATGTTTCCGAGCAAAATCTGGGTAATTTTGTAGTAGTTTAAAAGCCCAATCAGCAAACCTATGACGCAATAAATGATCATTTCGAATTTTGTGTCGGATACCAGTTTATTAGAAGTAAGTTTTAAGCTTGGACTTAAATTTTGGAAACTTTGGACTTATATTTTTATATCACTTGCACTTTTCTTCAAAATATTCTATAAAATATCAACAGAAATTATTTTCATATACTATATGTGTGTAAAATCGAATTTCACTTTACAACATAATCCTTTCCGGCTAAAGAATATATATGAGCATACATATAGTATATATATATATGATAATTTGATTATACGTGCATTTGAATGCAGTTAGAAGCATATGCTGCACAAATATTTGCATTTTCACCCTCGTATATATAGATTACAGTTCTATGGGAAGAAATGAAAATTGAAATTTTATAGAAATTGACTGAACAATTGTTAGCGAGGCGATATGATGTGTGTGATGCTATTCATATCTTTAATAAAAGAAATAATCGCGCATATACAATAAACTGAAAAAGTGCAAAATGTGCAAATTATATATATTATACATGTATATATATTCTCATATCAAATTCAGGATAGGAATTTCTACAGGAAAATACAGGAGAATTGTTGGATCGATTTGAAACAAAACGAACAAACGTCCAAAATAGCCAGTAACATCTGTTAGGTGTATATGCTATGCTAAGCAAATTCTAGAGACCAATAGACCTATACTAGGTAGAGAAAGTTCTCTTTCCGGATTCATCGAGAATATTATTCGCACAATAAAAACTTGAAGCTATGAAAAGGATATATCCTGTTAAGTTGCTTGGTGATGATGATGGTATGACGCTAATAATACTGGTGTTTAATCCCTTTTCATCTCTAATACAATTAATTGAAAAAAGATACTGATTTATATTTTCATATATTTTTAAGTGCCAAGTAGTCTTTTGCTACGTTAAATTTGGACATCATATACATTTTTATTTTATTTGATTTAAGCAATTGATTACGAAAACGGATAATGAATAAATTTATAGTCCTGTTCACATTTTTTGATATTATCGTTATTCATAAAGTCATTTTTATTTATATACTTTTAGTAGATTTTTATTTGAGCAATAAATAAATTCGCTTTTTAGGATAATATTTTTGATTTTATCGATGTGCGATAATCAGGCAACAAAAATAAAATCATAATTTCCCACAATAAAAGAAATATTCAGTTGTTTTTCTTTATTTTGATGATAATTTTCATGAAATCAATTTAAAGATGATAACATATAATTCCCACTACAGATGTGTGGAAAATAAATTATATATTTTTCGTTTTAGTTGTAATTTTCATTATGATTCAATTATTTTTTTCCATTTTTTTCAGATTTTACTGGAACGAAGAAAAACGTGGAATTAGAAAAAGCAACCTAACATGTAAGATTGAACAAGAAAAGAAAGGAGTTACTCTTACTAGTAGAGCATGGTTTGATTAATCAATTAATCGATTAATCAAACCATCTGAACAAAACTATAACTATATTTATTTATTCACTATCATTATTCGTAATTAATTATTTAACTCAAACAAAATAAAAATTTATGATGTCCAAATGGAACGTAGCAAAAGTTTACTAGCACATTAGGAATATGAAAATATAAATCAGTATTTTTTTTCAATTAATTTGTGTTAGATAAAAAGGGATTATTAGCATCATAACATCGTCATCATCACCAATAATTTAAGAGGATATTTATTTACTAGTATATTCCATGATCTTCTGCTTTGCTTTTTGAACTATGAACGGTTTGAAATCATAATCCCATTGAGTATATTCAGACCAAGTTTATCATATGAGACTAATATGAATAATGAGGTATATCCTGTTAAACTTGAAACTTGATTTTGACTATAAAATTAACAAGATAACAGACATTTTTATTGAATATCAAAAAATGTGCATAGATAGACTATCTATCTATCTACTCGTACATATTTTGGTACAGTTTAATAAAATCCACAATTTCTAGGTTTTTAGAAGACCTAATTCCGTTTAGAAATTCCATAAAAGAATTTCATAATCTTACCAACATATGATAGAGAGAAATATTTTCAGAATTTATTTCGTATAGGATAAGGATAAGGAATTCTTATTACTAAAAGAAGAGTGGTTTGCCTATATAACATATTTGAAATTTTCAAGTGTAATGTACAGATTTTGTGTTGTTAAAACTATTTGGACAATACCTTTACTCAAGTATTTTAGTTATTTTCACTTTGAAAAGTCAAGCATCTTTTGGGTTACCTTTTCTACTCTGAAAATCTATCTATCTATTTATTAGGAAAGTATTTTTTAACTGAATTTTTAAAATATTCATAAGCGATAGATTTTATAATTTGTGGTAAAAATACTTGGCAAAATTCAAAATTGTAATATTCCAAAGATTTTCGTTTTCATAATCTAAAAAAAAATATTTATGAAATTTGAATGTTGGTTAAAATTTTATACAACAATAGAAGTTGCCTATTTTATCAAGAAATTATTAAAATATTTTTATCCACAAAATTTCAAAGAATATAATTCACTATTTCAAAACAAATATAATGGACTACATAGATGTAAACTCTTCTAGAACAATATTCCGTAACCAGTCTTTGATATCTATTGTAAAAAGAATTTTTAAGACCTCTAATACAGGTTTTTATAAAATTGAATTGTCTTGTATTTCATATTTTCAAACAGAGAACATAACGTGCTAAGCTATATATGTGACATTAGGCGTACATTAGATGCTTCACATAAAAACTCAGGTCACTTTAATTGTTTGGAGCCTTTTCATCTATGCATTCTATCATCTTTGTTCAAACCATCTAATTATATTGCGTTTGATAGAATGGGAATAAAGTTTTATTATGAACTTTATTATATGGCACAAATAAGAAAAATACATCATATACTAGTATTAAATAAAGATTTGCCTAAAAATGCATGGCCTGTTCTTTTCTTGCAATTTACATATTAATTGTAATTTTACGTATATTATATTTGTTTAAGGATACCTGGTTGTTGTCAGTTATTAAACCCTATGGTAGGTACCACTAGAGGGTATATTAGTTTTGTTACTACATTTGTAACATATCTAAATAGTCATTGTCGAAAAGTTTCAAGGGTATGGTTCTGGAGAGAATCAAAATTTATATCGATTCCTGCATGTCCGTCCGTCTATCTGTCCTTCCGTCCGTATACAAGATAACTTTTTCGGATTTAATTTCGAAACTTGTAGAGCTATTGTTTAAATTATTTATATGGATTAACTACATAAATAGACAATACTATGTTAAATTTCAGTAAAATCGGTCAAAGGATAGTGGAGAAAGTAATAGTTGTACGAAAAAATAAGCTGGTTTTGAAAGTTTTTTCGATTTATTTTAAAAATTAATATACCGATTTGAATAAAATTTCCAAACGGCATTTATGCTGTTAGGCCCCGGCGGGTTTGCAGAAGGCGAAATAAAGTTATGGAGAAAAAACCTTAAAATATTATTTGCTTTGGTTCTTACTGTTTTTATATGTTCTCTGTTGAAAATCTTGACTTAAATAAATTAAAAGCAATTCTTCTAATTTCATATAGGTATATTTTTCCATTGAAATTATAGTTGAAAGCAGAAGAGGATACAGTCTTTGAACAAATGATTTGTCATAGAAACTTTAGTTGTCTGAAAGAAATTTTTAAGTTTAAATATTTCACAAGAAGAAACCATATATAATTTTAAACTAAAATTCAATATTAGATATTTGCCGTATTGTAAACTTTCGTAACATTTTATAAAATAAATAATATAAAGTCAAGTTTGTTAAAGTTATGAAGAGCTTTGTTGAATGTATGTTTACGCAATTCAACTGCACACATCCCGAAGTAATATATTATTCATGTGAAATATTTGAGTTATAAAAGACTTAATAGTTCATATACTTACAGAATATTTCCAGAAATACATTGAAAAACGAATAATGCATTGGGTAAGTTTACTTTTGGAAAATAGTATTGTGGTTCAAATACACATATTTACCGAAAGATTCAAGTTTATAAGTTTTCTAACAATTTTGTATATTTATTGAGACATGAAATTTTTAATAAAATTTTTATTCTAAATAATATAGGATAAACAATCCAGCAGAAGTTCCCTATACAAATTTTCATTAAGCTATGTAAAAATAGCGCTGCAAAAGAAATTACAGTGCAAGCTTTTTTAAATAATAGTTTGTTTCTCTGCAAAAAAATTTGTCATTTAAAATTTAAAAATTTATATTATTTGTAGAAATAGAACTATTTTTAGTAATTGGAGCCTAGTTTCTAGTAATTGACCTACAAAAATAGTGATTTGTTAACATCCGTATGCTAACGTCAATTTTTTATCATTATTTTATCTACTTTATCTAATCTAAAATTAAATACTTAGCTTCGGTTGGCGGCCAACTCATCGCCGAGCCCCATGTAGAACTGCACCCGGTCCCGATCCTGGATCGCATCCAAGTTTTATGTATGAAAATCCAGTTAGCATTGGCTGAATTGGAGACGTTTTTCTTTCTTTTTGTTCCCTGGCAACTACCTATATAGTGCAGACATATTGCAACTTTTAAGTCGGCCTATCCGGAATACACATTCTAAATTTCATGAAAATTTGCAAGCTATTTATCGAATTAAAAAGCTTTTTTACTTTTTCAAAATTATTGATGAATCGTATTCAACCCTATTGTTAGTTTCGGTGTAAAACTGTAACGTGTTTCTCTTAAGGAAATATAAAAAAATTTGATTTGGAATAAATTTAAATTGCAAAAGGATAGATTAATAATAAAGATTTCAAACGAGCCTCGCAATTCTAAATGCGCGGATCATTCCAGTGAAAGTTGTCTAAATCTTGAGATGAAGATTTACGTTCAACGGGTTCTAATTTATTGCTATCCAGTTTAAGGTTGTATAGGTATCATTCAGAAAATTTATTGAATCCTTTTCTATATGCCAATAAGTCAAAGTGTAACTAAGTTCATTCCTACTTAATCATTTAATTGCATTTCATTCATTGGGAGGTACAAAATTAACCCATTATACATTTGCATTTGTCAACATAAGCTTCAAGATATATTTGAAACAGCGACTGCAACATAGCAATGCGAATAAACCTCCAACTCATAAGTACAAGTTCTCCCAGTTCATTATATAAAAAAAAAAACTTTTAAAACAAACACTATATTTTCATGCTATTTTTATGGTGTTATGTAAATCCTCATAAAACACGTACTACTTCAAATGAAAACAAAGCAGAACAAATCCAGTAAAACTTTGGACGAAATAATTTGCATATTACTTTAAAATTCAGGCTCAAAGAAAAATTATTCTGTATAAAAAAAAAAAGTTTAAACTCTTGGTCATAGCTGATATTAATACCGACAACATCATCATCATCATCATCATCATCATCATACCAAATTCTATAGGTTTCTTTCCTCGTATATCCAATTTTAAAATATATTTGAAAACTTTTAGTCATGTTAAACTTACACAATTTAATAGTCTACCCGACACGGATTTTGGTCGATATTCATTTTAAAAGTTTAAATATATCTATATGAACGGATGGTTTATATTATATTCTGGTCACGTCCTCCTGGACCTGAGAGGTCAGTCAAGAAATTCTATATTCTTGGTTGGATCGTGACGATTTTATGAATCAACAATATTTACTGCCATAAATTCGTTTAAGAAGAATTTTATACACTGATATTTTGTAATACATTCATAATATATATGCGATCCTTTATTAGGAGTTTTAGAAACCCTACCAAAGTTCTAATATACATGAAAAATCTTTTCGAAAATAAACTTTGTTAATACTGAGTATAGTACAATATGATGAAGTTCTTATCACATCGTACTGACGGTTTGTTAAATATTATATACATACGAGTGTATTATGTAGTGGAATATGTATAGTGATAAGTTTCTGATAAATTAATTTGGTAATCAAAACTATACTTGATTGGTATGAATTGATAAATATTTGTTATAACGAAAGCGGCCATCTTTTATTTGAATATAATTTGAGAAGTTTAATTTTCTCATAAATTTATAAACTGTAAAAAATGCTAAATACAAAATGTATCGATATGTAATATAGTTACTATACTATAGTATATGAGTGGAAAATCTCGAATTAACCAACCCACTGATTTAGGTTCTGATGGTGACACGTTGCTGAAACCATTTACATAGTATACTAGGGACGTCCTCATTAATTATCAAAAGTGGGCAATAAACTTCAAGTAAAACTATATTTATTTAAAGCATAGGACGGCTACATGGCCGTCAACCAGATTGAAAAAACTGAATTTTAGGGGTCTGTGGGCTGGTTGACAAACAAAATGACGTGTCGTGTGAAACAGTGTTATCTAAGACTAGGAGCCAGTACAAAAATAGGGATATGCCATATATGTATATGTCCATAGTGTAGTTTTTATAAAAATTAATGAAAATATTTAGTGTCGTAGGAGACGTAATGTGATTTTCTAAATGTGTTAAAGAAAAACCGTGTTATCGTATTGTAGAAGTACTGTACACGAAATCGTGTTATAGGAAGGTTTTCTTTATTCAAAAATTATCTTTTCCAAATTTTGGTTTATAGGAAGAAACTATATTTCTTGTGTATGAAATTAGCAGTGTCTTTTTCTTATTCTGTGAAGTAGAATCGTAAAAATATATTGAATTTAATGTGATTAAAACTTACTAAGTTTTGTTATTTTTTTACAACTACTTAAACCTATTAACAAATGATCCCTGGTATAATTAAAACTTGGAAATAATTATCCAAATAAATATAACAATGGTTGATTTAATCAAAAAGGATAACTGATTTTTGACTTATCCAAACAAAAACCACCAGTATCATTAAAATCAATCTATTGTAAATATTCGTATAAAAATTACATCACCAGAAATAAAAACATCTTAGAAATTCTAACTAATTTTTAAAACCGTTCGCGGCTCACTGAATACTAAAAGCTTTCTGAAATCTTTTTCGATAAACTTGAATCTCATATAAAACTTCAGATTAGTCCCTGTGATATATTCTTCACATTTATCTATGAGTACTAATTTGACTTGATTGAAGATTTAAACTAAAAATAAGATTTTTGATAAGTCTTCAATAATTAAAGTTAACCCTGTTATAAATAGTTTTGTTCAGAAAGTGATAAAAATTTACATTACATTATGTATGTAAAATAAATTTATAGTTATTGTATATAATTCTTATTCCATATTCCGTTGAAATTTAGAACACTTCTTTATTTAATTAATTGTTTGTAATAATAGTAATAAATGACAAAATAATAATCAACAAAGTTATTAAATTATATTAAATCAAGAATGTGAAGAAACGTAACTTTTCCTATAATTTCTAATTTCTAGCAAGGGTCTTTTGCTGTCACGTATATATACGTACAAGGTTTCAAATATCCAATTTATTTCTTTTCAGAAATTCTTACTCATATGACAGAAAATGGGAGAAAATGGTATGGAAAATTCTGAATGGAAACTTTAGTGCAGGCATGGGCAACAGAAATCTTTACGGGAGCCAATTTAAATCTTCTGAATTTAGAATGAGACGAACAAATTTTTACTCAAGTAAAACACATGAAAAAAGAACGATGTTGACAGCTATCCGAATCAGTGCCACATAGTATGTATTTCATTGATGGGATAAGATAGTTTTTTATCCGATCGAAAATTAGTGGCTGAATAGTCAAGTTCACAACATTTTGATATTACTGAAATTTTGTTGGAAAACTATATTCATTCCAATTTGAGTTTTAAAAAATATTCAATCTTTGTAAAATAAACATCCGTCTAGATTCCATTCTATATGGCAGTCTTTATTCCCAATTTAAAAATCGTTATGATACTAAAAGTATAATTAAGCCCAACGTTTAAAAAAATGGACTAATAGTCTTCTTGTATTGGTGCCTCTAATTACATATTTTTTTTTGCATTATTGTACATTGGTACATTGGGACATGTTGTGCTTATCAAACATTTTATATGAAACTAATCAAGGGTATTGTTACTTTAATCGGAGCAAATATAGACACATGAGACAATCTTTTCCACAAAAACTGCGAAAAGAGCTGAAAGTTTGCATATCGTCCCAACAGATGAAACATACAATACTTTTTATTCCCTTTCTCGGTGATTAATTGCACAAATGAGATAAAAAAATGAATCTGTAAGGATAAAATTCAAATCACACTGTGCATAAGTCAATAATACGATACTCATTTTTATTATAGTATGTATATGGGATATGCGAAAAGTAAGGTTAATCTGTATCCGACCCGCGAATTTTTATAATCAGAAAAATTTGCTTTTAATTCGGCATTGGGCTTTAATTCAAATATCCCCATTTGAAAATGAGAAAATAGGACCAATATTGAAAGCAGACGTGAATGTTTCAAATTGTTTGTCGTATTTTAAAAGTTCTTCAAACTTAGTTGCAAATGCTTCAGACAAAACGTAAACATTTTCTGCACATTTGTTAATTTAAAAACTTGAAACGAGCCGCAGAAAAAGATTAAAAAAAATTCTTGAGAGCTGCATAACAAAAAATAAATAGGTCGAATACGGCTCATGAGCAGCAAGTTGGCCAGGACTGCTTTAGTGGTATAAATTCCAATACACTCAAAATTCTCTTTTGAGCTTGATTACGTTATTGCCATAGCCTGTTCCTTTTCACCTTCCAACATATTAGATCTTTTTATTTACGAAGATATTGCCGGAAAATTGAAAATTGAGTTTCCGTCAATAAAAAATTGTTTTTGTGGTTTATAAAATGATCAACTAAAAACCTAACTGAGTTATAATATTACTTCGCATATAAATTGATGATTTTTGGTTTGATAGAACCAATACATCAAATGATTGTAAGTATCCTAAAGGGATGAACTATTTTGTTATTATTGTATTATGCTAGGGGTTACCGCCCCTGCTCGTCAACCCTCACCAACTCTGGTTTAGCTTGGCAAAGCTTCCATTAAAGTTATGTAGTGTAAAAAGGCTATGATGAAAAACACAAACGGCCTTAGAAATGCTATTATAAAATTACCAAAGAACAGGTAATGCCATAAGAGCGTTTGTCAAAGTGAGTTTTCGACTAATTTGACATGCACTCTAAGTTGTATAGGCCAGATAATTAGTGAACTACCGAGCGTTTTGCTGATAGTGAACTGTGTCCTCATTATTGTCGACCAAAAAACTGCATTAATTGCTTTCTCTCGTCTGATTTTGCTAAAATGCAATATCAAATCGAGTTAAGGAAGAACCAGCACAAATAAATGAAAATTTCATCAAAATTAGATAACGCGTTTTTGAATTATTCTGTACTCGAGTTAAAACCTTAATCTATTATTTTATCTCGGTCATAGTATCTCGGAGATGTAATAGAACAGTTTCCCGTCTATTGACCAAACTTTCAAAGCCACTTAAAAAAAAAATGTGCAGGTTTTGAATTGAATCATTCCTTAGATGCTTTTGCATTTCTGTTAAATTTTCAAATTCCTTTTTGTGAATGGAATATTCCAGTGACTTAAAAAGGTGAAAGTCAGTAGATTTGAGATCACGTAAGTAAGGATTACTAAGAACTTCTGCCTTCTTAATAATTTACTTAAGACTAATGCAAAGAAGAGATGAAATGTCGAAGGGGAAGATTTGGCAAAATTAAAATTTACAATTATTACAATAGTTAGTTTTGGAGAATGCAATTGTTTTTTCCGTTTTGTGTTATGGTAAACAATGTAATCTTCAAGCAATTCGGATTGTGCCCAAATCTATATTTTGTTTGTTTTGCCAGCGTTTTAAATCTTATTTCACTATTGACCATGGAGAAGGAAGCTTTTGTGATATTTCCTTAATTGTTAATCTTAGATCACTTTCAAAACATTGTTATCAAAGTTTCATGGTCATCCAGATCTAGGAAGAACTTGCAAGCTTCTATTATCCGACTATATAAATACAAATACCTTTTAAGATATCTTTAATATAAGCTTAAATTTCGTGTATTTCGACATAATTTAATTCGTATTCCGCTATCAAATTCATTTACATGTAATCTTATGTAGTATTTAAACATTTATTAGAAAATTTTGGGTAATATATATCAGGAATTAAGCCATAATTACTGATAAAACACAGGACGAATTCGGTTATATAGCCCTTCAATACGGTTCGGTAAACACTTCGTCTGTTATCTTGCGTTCATTCAGTATTTCTATTTAATTCTCATAGGATAAGTTTAATGCTATATTTTTCTTCTTTTTTTTTGAATATTTCCAGCTAACTCATTCATTCTATCCATTCATCCATTTTATTCATTCTTCTATTTTATATCTTATGTTTTTCAGGATACTATTGTGCTTGTTCTTACTTAATATTAAATACTAACATAAATTTTTGTTTCTTTTTTTTTTAAACACCAAAATTAAGATACAGTCCGATGGGACTTAGACAAGAATATTGTATTTTGTAGGATATTGGCTAAAAAGGATTTTATGTGGAAAGTATACTCACTATTTCTATATACAAATGCGGAGAAAGGAAATTCAATTAAATCTGGATTAGAATGAGATTTCTCCCATTCTAAACAAGAAAACGCCAATAATGTGAACCCAAAGACATTTTCGGATAACAAAATCTCATTGATGGTAAATGTTATTTCTTATTTTTCGATTTAATTCGATAAGTTTAATTAATTGACTGGATTTTTTTTTTTTGCACAAAACCAAACGTTGTGTTGTGGAAAATTAAATTCAAAGCTATTTGGCCATAAACGTTATATGACAAATAATATTAAGTAAATTTTGGAATTATTAGGATGCTTTTAAAAATATACATATTTCTATTTTTTGTGATGTAATTTCAATTAAATTTCGTAGGAGTCAAATGCATATTTCTTTGTTTATTCCAATTTAAATTAAACACCAAAAAAGTATAAAACGCTTATCCTTTATATTTCAATAAATTATTTATATTTTGAGAATAAAGTCTTTGGGTGCATGTATCTTGAAAATTGACTAAAATTGAACTGAAGTACTTTAGTTTTAAAGTCAATTCGTTTGTTACGAATTCACATGTATTCTTTTTATCTAGTTTAGAACAACTATTTTCCACACTTCTTCTTTCCAGTCCAACAGTCTTTTCAAGTTTTCTATATAATATATTTCTAGAGATTCACATTTATTCTACTCGACGTCACCAGCACTGCATGGGATGACTTGAATGGATGAACTAAGAAATATTATATGGTATGTAAAGTTGAAGTTCAGAATTTAGTTTTGTGGTGAGTTTATATATTACAAAATGAAAACTGTAAAGAAACCATAAATAATTTCCAATAATGAAGGATGTACTCAGTTTGATTTAGTATATTAAACAATATAATAATATGTACATACAAATATATGTAGTTTCAAGTAACACCAATAGATTTTTATTGTATTTCAAAAAAGGATTCTATATGATTCAAAACACATGTATTTTACATTTGTTATCACTAGAATATATCATCTTTCCATTAAATAAAGAATTATATGTGTAAGGATGATATATACATGAACGAGTAAATAAGAATAAGGACATTTTCGTAAAGATATACTTGTAAATTGTTTGGAAGCACCATAATTCGAGAACACGTTGAGAATCTTCCTACAAATTAATACAAAAATTGATTGTCATGAAATGAAGAATTGATTAGCTTTTGACGGAAATATAGTTAATTCAGTAACTATATTTTTCGGTCATATTTTACTATTCATTACTTGAATTAAAAAAAGAATATGAAGTTATCGTTATCTGCTCACTTTCATTGAAAAATTTAAATCCACCTAATGTTTCAAAACTTTGACCCATTAAAACATATGTTAAGAAAGAAAGGAAAGGTGACGAAACCAAATATATAATTTTTCCGTGATAATAGACTTCGGGTAGTACAAAAGTGACCAAGAAAAGCCCAAATATTTAGTCGGTAAATATTTAGAAAAGAATGGTAATATATTTACGTTAGAGTTTACTTTAAGCTTTAGGTTCATAATAAAAATTGGAAAAAAAATTTCATTGTCTTAACTGGATTCTTGTAACAGTGCAATACTTTCGTGCACCATTTCTTATTTAAAACTGTTATCATAAGCAAATACAAGCCTATTGAAAAAAAATGTTCTTATTGAAAAACTCTTTATTTAATGTGCGCCCTCCATATAAAATAATGTTTAAAACTAAAAGCAAATTATAATTATTATTATTTTAATCTAAAGTTTTGTATATGTATTATATTTAAAATGGATTAAAATTCATTTTATTTGAAAACATGGAGAAAAAGCAATTATAAAACTGTCCTGACAAGCCATTTCCATTATATATAAAAGTATTATGCTTAAATGTACTCGTATTTCAATTGTTGAAAGCTTTTCTATTCCTCTTTTGGAGATTTTTAAGATGTTAATCTAAATCAATTTAATGAAACTGTTCTAATTCATATTTTAGTTTGTTCTAAATAAACTAATAACTAACGATTATAATATTATTCAGTGCCGTAGATTTGAATGTGCTTTGTGCAAGTGGGGCTCCTTAATATTTCTTTTGCTAAAAATATTATAATAATAAAACAAATGAGTGTAAGTATTATAAAATCAAAAACTGCAGTTGAATTCTGTAAGAGTAAAAGTCATATAAAAAACAGAGTTTTTCAATTTTTATTCTGATTTGGTCTCATTTGCAGCCTGCAAAGTATGCTACATCATTAATAGTATTTTTAAAAATGACTGAGTTATATCACAAAGGAAGGAAACAAAGTGCCTAACTTGTATTCTCATGTGGCACAGATTTTTAGGCTTTAAACAAAATATTTCGTTATAAGTGTTTGTTTAAAAGATTCTGTGTGATATCCAAATACATGTATTTATATTCCTTCTTACAAACACTAATGACGCAGTAAATTCCTTTGCAGGTTAAAATTTTTGCATTACACATTCACTGTCGTCTTTTTTCCATTCGCAGATAATGAAGAAAATTTAAAAATCAGTGAAATTTTCGAGTATCCTGATACTCGGTATTTGAGGTTACTAGAATTGCTCAGTGGACTGACACTCAAATTGGGAACCATGAAATATTTACAAGGAAATGCCTATTCCTACGCGAAGAATTGGTGTTATTGCTATTTTAGAATTAAAATTTACCGCTTCTATTTTTGCATTTTTATAAACCATTTAAAGTCAATTTTTCGTAATAATAATTAAACAAATGCCTAAAACTATCCTGCAAAAGAGATTAATGTTGTACCACTATGAACTATACTATCCGACTAGTCAAACATTTTAAATTTTCAGACTTTTTTTTATAGTAGCCCTTAATATTTTGCAAAAAGCCAATATGCAATATTAAACCTATAAAAAAATTGTAATTAAATTAAGAAACAATTACATAATTGAATTTTCAATTCTTTGAATATTCCACTTCAATATGTTTCGTATATGTGAAAATATCTTTAAAAACTTTAAAGTACCTGCATTTCTTATTACATTAGACCTTAATAAAATAGTTCAACCAAATATTGTTGTTTTACCACCACGAATAATAATTTAATTGAAGAGAAATGTTATTCAAACTTGAATCTCAGTTTTATATATGCATACCTCAAATATAATTGAATCTTTAAAGAATTTTAATAAAAGGAAACACATCTTTGCATATTGTTCTCATGAAAGTCTTTGGTATTTTTGCTATTATAGCGAATGACAAAAGAAATATCGATATTTTATCCTAATCGAAATATTCGAAAGAAATTAATTGAATCAGTTGCAAATATCCTTGTGATAACGGAAACAAGTTTCCAAAGTACATACAATACATAATATATATACATAGGTACATGTTTATTACTTTGATTTTACCGCACACATTTGAATTTTGATTTGCGAATGAATTTATTTAATTAAATTTTTAACCTGATTACCTATTTCTAATTAAACTGCTTTTGGGTAAACAAATTCAACTATTTATACTACTCGTATTTATTAAATAATTGCTTTTTACATCGAATGGCTAAATTTAGATAAACTCAACTGATTCAATTTGGAATACTATTTGAAATAGTTGTATTTTCGCTATCTTATATTGTATGGAAATGTTGCAAAAGTTATATCCTATAAGATCTCTTGAACTCAAACTGGGTGAAATTCGTTCAATGTAGATTTTTATTTTTCGCGTTCCCTGGAATGACCTTTTTCTATTGCCTCCTTACAGTGATATGCTAAATATTTAAGGATTATAATCCTTAGAAAAGTGGCGAGAAATGGCTGATGTGCTCTTTATTCATTAAATTTTTAATGGTGCCATCGATGCTTTCTCGAATTTAAAAAAAAATGCACCTGAATTCTACCATTTATTCCTTTAGATTCGTGGAGTTGTTTAAAATGAATTTTCAGCGAACTAACTACGGGAAGATTGAATCAATTTGTAGAATGTTACACGAGATAAATTGGACTTTTTCTTCAGCAAGTTCAAACTGTAAAAGCTCTTATATAACTATTAGCTTCCTTTTCAACTAACTTTTATGTGACCATGGATTTTGTGGTCAATTATATTGCACTAATGTTATGAAAAGATTCCACGATTTTTTTAATAAAAGAACTTTCTTGTAAACATCATACACAGAAAAAAAAACGCACATTTAGTGAAGATTCGCTGTTTTCTAGAAAAATGAAATATTGTAAGAAAACACAACAGAAATAATTTGTTTTGACAATTCGGGAAATATGTTTCCATGCAGGTTCTAAAATGTTGGCCATTCTAAATTTTCTAGAGCATTTCCATGTTCCAGGAACAAAAACACAGTTCAAGTTGGACTTCAACTGTGATTGTATCGAGGCGATTGTTGTGAAAGTTGACGGTAAGAAATGGCAAAATTTTTGGAGGAAACGTTAAATTTTACCAAAGAAAAAAATGTTTACCGACAAAATATAAAATCCGGTATTTTATAGAATGTCGAAAATTGTTAGGCAGAGTGTATAAAAGTTTAATTGTATATATAGTCTAAGCATTTTTGTTCGTCAAAGAAAATTGAATTGAACTTTGAACTATTGCTATTGAGGTAACAAATTATTATCATTAGTAACTTTATGAATGCTTTTTCCCCCCGCTAGTCCCAATTAGCGATTTATGCTGAATGATGACAAACATATATTTTAGGGAAAATTATTCGCAAGGTTCCTTTTGGTAAACTGTTTCCAAAAGTTGTTTTCGGCCCACCTTGTTAAATTTCACATAACTACTAGATATATGTACTATATATAAAATCATTATTTTTATACTTTGCAAATTCCACCAGGCATTGTACAGGATTGCTGGTAATGTTGGTAACTCATAGCTATTAACAAAATTTGGTGTAGTAAAACGAAGAAGATTAATTAAAGTATATCAAAGTACACACAGGAAAAAACCAATGTTATATGTGCATATTTACAACTTCTAGGTTTAAACTGATAATTTTCCCTTAAATTTCCAGGTATCCCTGGCATAGCAAAGTATATTTGTTACTACCTAAATATAAATATTGTAAAATTAACTTAAATATCGCATTCGTGTTTTTCTAACTAGGACTTATAAAAAATTAAAAAAATTATTTATTGTAATTCGATAGTATAAGTTAAAAATCTGGAATGTATTAAGCTGTTTGCTGTTGGTTCGTTGGAATAGATCTAAATTTAATAGAAAACACCAAGAGAGTAACTCCCAAATAATAATATTCCAGCATTTATACCAACCTTATCGAAGAAAATAAACAAACAAATACTGATTTTCATCCCTAGGAACGTGATTATTTCCAAAATCACAAAATTTTGCCATATGACTTCGATTCTTTAAATTGTATCACTTTCGATAGTTTACTTGCATTTCCAACAAAAATGTAGTTTAAAACAAGCTTTACGTAAAATATTTTACTTTTCAACAATTTTTAACTTTAATAATTTAAATACAATTTTATAGTAGTTTATATTCTATAGTAGGTAACTACTACTACTGGTAAGCACTTAATAAAGAATTGCAACTAATCAACACTATGTACTATCATATATATCGTGACCTACATAATTTTCTACATTGATAGAATTTTCTTCTTTAAAGAAAACAAGCCTTTAATATTTATGAAAAGTTAAAAGATTAATGCGAACATAAAACTACATACATATTACATTGTCATGGGGTCAGTATATATTTATATAAACTTAAAGTATCCCAAAGGGCTCTGGTGATTTATTGGGATTTATTCTCTGAATCCTTATGTTAGTTTTTCCAGACATCGTCTCATGATACAAAAGATATTAAAGCATTTAAATTGAAAAGAAAAGGTATTCTCGAATTGTGACATCGATAAGAAAAGGTGAAATGTTTATGTCTATCAAAATTACCAAATGTTATTTTCTTTTTTTTAGCTAAACTGGCTTTGATTTAAATTTTCTATCAAAGATTTTCTCAAATCGATAAGAGAATTTTATTTAATTTGAAGATAGAAGTAGAGAATTCCTTCAGTAAGAGTTTTAATTTTATTAACAGTTTAAAAATTCTCTCAGGGATTTGGGATATGGCTATTCAACAATATATTGTTTTAAAGTTTATTTCGAAATAATAATTTAATTAATATGCTTATTCTGAGCCTAGTCATATTGGTCATAACATGACGTCACTGTCATAACTTTTTTTTTAAAGACTAATTCGTATTCTGACGCGCTTATAACTCGAATTATAACAGTTTAAACTGTTATAAATTCATGCTTTCAACATAATTATGACTAATATGCTAGAATACGAATTTTCTCAGCTGTCATAATATTTGTAGTTGCAAATTTGTTATGACTAAAAATTTGTCACAACGCCAGAGCAGGCCTGTAAATTAACTTCAATTTAACTATCCTCTTCGGAATAAACCTAATTTATATTCCCATTTCAAAATAATCACAACATTGATTTCGATTGTATTTAATTACTATCGCAATCGTATTATTATGATTGGCTGTTACCGCTGAACGGATTATTGCAATATTAATTTCATTTAATCTGAAAATTCAGAGTTCAAAATGAGAAAAATACTGATATGTACTATGTCCCAACAAACATTGTTTATAATTTGCATACATTAAATCACATTATATGATTCTATTGATGAGTTTTGGGTGATAATCGGAATACTATTTGTAATTGATTTCGTTTTTAATAATACATACGAGTAGAATGGATATTCATCTTTTCGCCAAAACAATTTATTTTCCAATTTTAATACTTTGAGATTAGTCCTACTCAAATAGAAATTATCGATTTCCTTTGGTCTAGTGTCATAATTATAGTATGTTGAAACCAGGACACTAATAGAGAAAGGTAAACGATGCTAGGTAATATTTTAAATAGCAAAAATTAAATAATTCTTTGAATTTTTAAAATTTACAATTAAACGCTGTTTTATCACAGAATTTTATTTATCGATGAGGCCCATTTCTGGTAAAATGGATACGCCAATAAGCAAAATTGCCATATTTGGGTTGATGAAGAACCCGAAGAGTATCAAGAGCTACCGTTACATCCAGAGAAATGCACGTTTGGTGTGGTTTATGGGCTGTCGGAATTATCGGTCCATATTTGTTCATAAATGAGGATGGCCGTAATGTAACTGTCAATGGCACCGGCTATCATGACATGATAACGAAGTATTTGTTACCTGAAATTCAAGCCCGTAATGTCGGTAATATCTTCCAACAAGAAGGCGCTACTAGCCATACGGTGCGTGTTGAGAAATCAATTCGATGAGATAACTGATTTCACGTTTTGGACCCATTTCAGTGTCGTTATACGTCTGTGAAATATTTATACTCAACCGGTTCGGATTGAATTATGCGAGTTAATTTAAAAGCTATTTTATATGTACATATACCTAAATTATGCATCTTTTTATCAAATATAATCTTCATTACTTTTTTACCTAAAAAACCTGAGAAACATTTATATTATATATATATACATACATTTATTCAAGCACTTGGCACCTTATTTTTGGATAAATAAAAGATAGGAAAAAACTTGATAAGTTTGCTCAATTTAGGGACGACGACGAATGTATCAAAGTTAAATAAAGATTTTCCACGTAAACGAAATTATCCTTCGACAGGAGAAGATAATTGAGTAAAAGCCTTCTCATATGCGTTCTGAATTTCAATCAACTTTTTAAATGTATAGAATGCTAAGTGAGAAACAAATCTTTTTTTCCTCAAATAGGATAGAAAGAGCTTAACGAAAATATCAAAAGCTTTTTTTGACAAAAATCGTGACATCTCTTCGTTGAATTTTTAAGCGCAATTAAATTCGTTTTTGTTTTCTTGTTTGCAGTTGAGGAGATTACCAAAATATTATTAAATTAAATAAGCTTGGATTATGATTTTTAAACATCTTTTAACCATAGAGATGTTTGGTAGAGATTTAAATTTTGTGCTTCACGTTGTGTCGTTTCGACATAGAAGAATATAAAAACTGGCTTTAAATTGTAACGTGTGCAATTTGGTTTTGCTGCCACTGCATTTTGTTTATTTTTTTTTTGCTTATAATAAAAATAACAGCTGATGGCAAAATTTAATTGCAAAAGGATTATTTCCTTTTTTAACAAATTTTACTAATAAAAAAAGCAGCGTTAGTTCCAAAAAGGGAAAAACAAAGACTTTTTTTTTGCTTTTTCCAAATAGAAACAAGACAAGTTTTCTAAGGTCGAAAAACTCCAAGGGGTTTTTCTTTTTGAAAATTTTTTTTGTGGGAGTGGGACACGTTTTTTTAGGAGTCGAAAACTTGTAGGATACTAGATTGGACATGGTTATATTGAAAATTTGTTGTCTTCATTTTTTTTTAGTTTATTACAATATAGTACATTAGAAATTAGAACACAATAGAAATTTTAGTTCAGTTCGTCTACACAGCAGCTTGTTATTAATTCCAAAATTGGCTAAAATTGACACAAACATCAGCCGACAACCCTGAAACAATTTGTTTGGGATAAACTTCTCTTTTAGAATCGTTTGACCATCTGTCTGACGTTTTATGAATTGAATAAAAGTTATTTGTACGTAACGATGGAAGGTAACGACCTACCACAGCTACCCAGCTAGAGCAAAGTGTAAATATAATAAAGTCTGGAAACTTCCTATCCTTACCGTACCGCCGTTTTTCAAATTTTGCCTGTTCTTTCTCAAACAATTTTCTATCCACTGCTGACATAGATACTTGTAGAACTAAAAATTTTACGTATGGGTGAAAGAGACACATTATTTTAAAAAACATCCCATTTTTCGCTTTTGGGTAATTTAAAAATGTAAACAATGAAACACAGGCAGAAATTCATATACAAATCCACACATACCAGAAAAAAAAATTGGCGCATATTTTTTTTTCTGGTACGTATGTAAAATTTGTGCCCAAACTTAAGATTCCGGGATCAATTTATAAGATTCCATCTGATTTTTAAGAACATTTCATTCTCTCTCTTGCCGATGGATTTTGTCTATGAAAAATATATGTACTCTTGCGTATTCTTTCCCCCGTTTGCCACGTGCTTTTTCTGGCTACTTCGCTAGCTTTCCGGACTTTATTATTAATTACACTTTGGCTAGAGTAAGCAGCTAGGCATGTCACTTTTTTTACATTCGCGCTACAGCATAACACACTTTCTATCGCAAGACAGAAGTGTTAGTTCATTTTATTTAGTCAGTGTTGCTCTGGGAATTTAAACCAATTGAGTGAGTTATTATTTAGGAAACATGGAAAATTTGGTATTCAATCGTTTGTAGTAAGCGAATGAGAAGCTTAAAAAGTGTACAGTTCTCTTGCATAGTGTTGTATGGAGACTATAGGGAACTCAAATCTCCAGTTAATATATTATGACGTTACCATGATCCACTTGAAGTCGACTTCAATTCAAAAATTGTCTATGTAAACCTGGATCGATTTTAATCCGACCTGAGTCGATCCGATTACAAAAATTTCTCTGATCGACTTGAAATTTGTATGCCTTTAAATGGACTTGGAAATTTAAAATGAACTGAGGCGAAACATAACCTAAAAAATAAAAACTGCAAAGCTTGTATTTTTACATATTACATACATTCTATTAAATTGTATATATTTCAAAAAATTCTGTATTCAGTTTACCAATAAGAATGATTAAACGAAGTAGAACTTTTATGACACATCCTAATTAAAATGTTATATTTTAATTACAATTTTTTCAGTTTTTATATTTTTTTTCAATTCATAAATCACAAAATAAAGCAAATAACACAACTTTAAATTAAAGCCCAAATTGTTGTCTTAAAATCCTGTTTTTTGATATAAGCGTATTTTTCACATTTTGCCCTATATGCAAAATATCTTAAATTTATAAAGAAACATAAAGAAGTTGTAGTTCAAAGGACTATTGTGGAATTTAAACCCTAAAATAATGATTTAAATGTGCTCAAAAATTACTGAAACGCAAAAGTGCAATTACATTTCTGTCACTAATTGCAACGAAACTTTCATTGTTCACAATGATTAATTCACTTTAGAGTATTTTTAAATGAATTGAAAGTGTATAGTTTGATGAGATTTTTCTATCAAAAGAAAATTTTATTTTTATTTATTATATATAATTTATCTACGTGATTTATGCTAATATATTTTTAATCATTATTCTCTCTAATTGTTTTCAAATCTTTCTAAAATTCGACGAATAGCTTGCTCAGAGTGACAATTATGTCGAGCATAAAGTTCACGAAGTGCATTTTGAGTTTGGCGTAACGAAGACTTATTTTTGAAATGGATGGCAGACTATACTAATAAAAAACGAACAACGAAAGCTGTCAAAATATTAATAATCATGGTTAAATTCCATATCAGAAAATCTAATATACGTATAGGATAACCCTTTGTATATTTGTATAGGTATGTAGGAGTATGAGAAAGTGAAAGTGGTCCAAGCCCATTTTTGAAAAAAATGAGTTAGGTATGTTATAGTTATATACTGTCTTTTAAAATAATTTAATAGTCAGTTCTTTTCAGAAAAAATACCTAAAAAACGATATAAATTTGAACTGTCTAGTGTAATTTGTATTGGAATCATTTTGCAAAATTGCTTATAACTCGAAATCACAAAAATGGACTTGCCTGACTTTCAAAATAACGACTCATACTAACATATATATTGAAGTTGGCATGTCACGTATGAAAAAGAAAAAAAAATGTTGATCCTCCGTACATTTAGTACTTGAAGACTTGCTCGATATTTTACACATTTAGGAACATAAGTAACTTTTAAAAGCATTGCTTAGCTTCAGTTTATTCTGGTTAAGATTTTATTTTCTACTGTTACTACAAAACTTTACGATGTAGGACAATCTTCAAGATTAATTAGTTGGGGATAGAAGAACTAAATATTATATTTCAAAAACAACATATTTTCTATTTATTTCGGCGGTGCTCATATATGTCTGATGGACTTACAATTTCTGACTTGAAAAATAATATTATAGATTATTTTTATACAGTTTTAGTAAATAAGAGATATCTACAATTATTTGATGAGTGTAAAATATGACCTAATTATTTTTTCTAATTTTTCTATGTTTTGAAAAAGAAAAAGAAAGTTCCTTAAATTTCTATTTGTATCATAAGAAATTCTATTGCACTTTCTTTCAAGTGAAAACTTTTTAGATGCGTGATGGAATCTTTTTTTAAGGAATTGAAAGCTTTTTTTGTAGTTTTCAAGAGAAATACAAGTTCTTAGAGATTCTTTGAAGCTGGTCATTTAACTATATGCTTGTATGCACAATGACTCGAGAATGGCTAATGAAGTTTTAACGACATTTGGTACTGAATGTATTAGGGTAAAAGCAGCAACTCGAATTCTTTCCATGTCAGAAAAGTTGTATGTACAAAGTTCAAATATCCGTCATACAACTTTGGGAACTTAAAAATAGTGAAATTAAAATTATTAGAAATCCTGTTCAGGCTTGACATCCGATTGAATCTCGTTAAGGTTAATTCAAATATTGAAATAGTTTACATCATTATTAGAATATACAATTTGATAACAATCAATGTGTATAATTCGGCACGAACAATTAAATTATTTAATAATTCTGCGTTTTTGAAAATTATAATAAAGCTGATTATTATAGATAGCAGGCTAATTATTATAGATTAGAATTGGAATTAGTATAATTATTACTTATCGGATCATCGACTATATTTTAGTGAGTTTTATATACTTGTAAAGCAGTCTAGAACATTCTCCGTGGCCAGTTTTAATTCAAGAAACATCATGAAAAAAAAACTTTGTAAAATTTTTGGAATTTTAATAGTTTTAGTTGGGATCCAAGCGATTTTCGGTCTTAAACAAAAAGTAAAATCATTCTGAAACATTTGTATTAAAATTTCATTAATTTTCTTCTTAATTGCAGGAAGAAAACCGCTTTCGGATATGGAAAATGAATTGTGAATTTAATGAAACATATTTAAGTGAATTAGTATGTAAATTAAATGCCATAACATAAATCGGACAGCACAAACGGTCACAATAACTACGGAAATTCGAAAGCCTCTTCGGAAAATGTTGGTATGTATGAACTCGAAAATTGGTTCCTAACTTGGATCGCCTCAAAAGACGAGATATTTTTGCGAGATAGACTTCAAAAATTACCTGAGTGATGGGAAAAGGTAGTAGCCAGCGATGCACAATACTTTGATTAATCTGTTCATTCATTTTGTTCTGTAATAAATGTTTTTGTTATCACAAAAGTACCGACCGAATTAATTTGTAGTCCCAATATTTCGTCCGTATTATAATGAAGGAACTTAAAAATTTTCCAACTTAGAAGTTCTAACTAGAGATAATGTCAAAAATAGCAAGGTATTCGAAAATACCAGTATCCTTTCTACTGTTGCCTGTTAAAGAACAGTTTCAAAAATTGAATTTGTTCTTATATGGTATCATATGTACGAAGCGTAAAGAGCAAGATAATGAAAGTTTTAATTTTTTTCTTACCTTTGGAAAGGAAGGATGTGTTCCAAAATGATTCACTTTTCACTAACCAAAATGATACTAAACATTTTTGCCACACTTGTACATGCACATATTTGTATTTGGGAACAATAATATTTCAAATAGACGAAAAGCATGTTTTATTTCCATAGAGCGAAGATTAATTCAAAAAGCAGTTCATTTAAAAATAATATATTGCGAAAAATGACAGACTGAAAAAGAATAGGCAAAAATCACAGTTCTTTTGAAAGACCGATAACGATCTGTTCTTTAAAAATTACAGTCTGAGTCATCTCTAGTTCTAACGCTCTGTACGCCTTCGTTTCTATGTATGTATGCTTCTACAATCCATATTTCTATTATTATTTTTAATTCTTAAATATGCTTGGTAAGAATATCCTGCCAAAGAAATCCTATTTGAAAGTTGATGCCATTCCTACGGAAATAGAGCAAAAAGTGATTGTTTTTATTTTGAAGTGAAAATTAATTTATTAAACTTCCCACAGATTACGTTGGATTCATATCAAAAGAATTCTTATGTTTATCATCCATATTTAATAACAAATGTGACAGACAATATTTGTGATTTCTTGAATGAGAAAGCTTCACTGACATCATATTTTACAAGATATATGAGTAGATCGGTCCGAGCAGAATCTGAAACAAACATCTTTCGAAAGTGCCCACTCAATGTATACAAAATATTATTTAAAATATTTATTATTAATACCAACTTTATTTCCAGGGATCCATGTATATCAAAAATTGGAAATTTAATTCAAAAACGTTCCCATTCATTGTGCCTACAGGTTCCTATCGGATAGATGGAAACTATTATGAAGGTAGTTTGGACAATTTTATTATGAAAATTCAAGCATATATCGAGATAAGCTCCACTGATCGAAGGCATAAGTAAGCAGCAATTTTTCAATTACAATAATTTAACCGATTTAATAAAAAAAAAGCTTTTGATGAATATACACCTAACCCTCGATTTTCACGGGACTTGAATTACACGATTCCAGTGAAGAAATGAGGGCAAACTTCCAGTTACATAACACTATTTCAGTTTAAAGTGTCCTGTGGAATTCTTAAAAATTGACACTAAAACTAAGTTCTAAGTTCTCAGTTTCAGACTAACTACAAATTCTATGATAAACTAATTATTCTAAAGTTAATTTTCTACCAATATAAGGAGTTTCATATTCAAATTAACTCAACATATAAACAAAATTTAATTTCTTTTAAATTGGAATAATTCTATTTTGTGAATTTCTGAATGTCATCGTAAAGAAACTTATCATATAAGAAAATATGAAATATTTTATACATACCTGCACTATGTAATTGTAATGATAGACTATTAGCATTTCGAGAGGTCTTATGACAATCACAAAGTCTTTTGCTGCTGTATTTCCTTTATGGTACATTATATGGAAATCTTGTAGCTATGCAGAAATATATACTAAAGTACGGTATGGTATTTAATAAAATTGGCAAAAGTAGCCTAAAAAGAACAAAAGAATGCCCCTTTTGGTTTCGTCGTCCTGTTGAATTTTTTACATGCCACGTAAGAAGCTTCATATAACGAGTTAAGGATATGTCAAAATGGAATCTTATTCTACAATGTTGTACGTACATATATAGAGTATTTTTTGGAAAAATCGGGATGTTCATTTAGTCCAATTAGTACCAGGAATTGTTAAATAAAATACAAAATACTAGTTTAATCGTTCAAATTAATATTGACCTCTTCAAAATAGACACCATTCAATGCGATAGATACACTCATCGAAACTTCTCACGGGGACTTTTCGGTACAGCCTTCAGCAGCTTCTGCGAATATTATTTTATGACTTCAATGGAGTCAAAACGTGTTCCACAAAGTGGTAATTTCAAGCGTGGGAACAGGACAAAGTCACACGATGCTTAGTCGATGACATTTGTTGAGTTTTAGACCAAAAGTTCTCGTACAACGATCCATGTGTGGGACGACATATTATCGGGGTGCAGAATTCAATAAATGTCCTTTCACAATTTTGGAATTTTCCGGTGAACATTCTATCTCAAACGCTTCATAACGCCCAGGTAATATTGTCTGTTGACTGCTTATTACTCCGGAAATATTTTCCATAACACAACGATAGTCAAAGAAAACCGTCAACATAATTTTGATTTTCGAGCGACTTTGACGTGGGTTTCTCGTCCTTCTTTGAATGCTTTGTACCACTTGTATGCTTGTCTTTTCGATATACCGGACTCACAGTAGACCTTTTCCAACATTTTCAATAATTCAGCACAATATATTTCGTTGTCAACACAAAATTTGAGGAAAACACTTTGTTCGATATTTTTGGCCATTTTAAAATCGCAGAGCGCACTTGAACTCAACTAACAAAACCAACACCTGTAAATAAACTGGTTAACATATCACACCAAATCTCTATGTAACAATTAGGTACATTGATACTAAGTTAATGGCAAAACACATTTTTAAATACTTTTTACCGAGGTTTTTTAAAGGATTAATTCCTGGTACTCATTAGATGGAATGTATTACTTTTAAATACTTTAAAAATATTAAACCCAGAAGTTGATTTATCTTTTTACCATTTTTTAAATACATATTTTAAAATAAACTGTAAGCTATTGAATTAATTGCTTCATTAAATATTGGAAGGACCAAAAAACAATTGAAAACAGACCCAACAAATTCTAAATAAAATGATACAATTTTGGATGAAAAAAAGTTCTATATTTAATCACAAAACGAACGTCCAATAAAATTTTATCGGATGGAAACTATCTGCAGATTCAATTCCAACTACCGTAATATATTTTGAAGGCAATAAAAGGGATTTTAAGTATATGACATATCTCAATCTACGTATAGATAGATGGCTAACCCTTTTCGAAGGAGTTAAAAATTTCTAAGTGTATTTTCTTTGTAATTTTGATATAGTCACATAAAGTACGTTCTTTCACTTATAACGCGGGATAAAGATAATTTTTTTTAAATAAGTGCATCTTAAAAGAAATCCATCTCACTATGTTAAACTGATTATTTCAATGTGAGTTTTCGTATAAACTAAAGAAGAGTCCTAAAATTTGTAAGAAATATAACACTTTTTATAATTTAATCGTTAGAAATTTGAATACCCATAATATTGCAGCAACATTTATTCATGAAAATATTTGTCTATCAACAATTAATTTCTACAAAATCACAGTTTAATTACAATAGAAAACACTATTTCGATTAATTACTAATAAAGTTACTGATTATTATAAAGTCGCTTTGCAGCGTAAGCACACTTCAAACAATCACTTTCAAAATCCCTTTGATAATCACTTTCATCCAATCACTTGTGAAGTTCAACTATAGTGCAGTTCGATGTTTCCACCTTATAAACCCATCATGGAAACGTTCTAGATCTTACTTAAATTTCGAGCGGACAACTTTCTAGAATTATCATGAATCTCATACCGAAATATGAAGCGATTATTTGGTGTGTTATTTTTGTACAAATTAGGATTTTCTAGAAAAACCATGAAATATTCTAATTTATTTCTTTAGAATCTTAATTATTAGTGTGTCTTTTGTGTTTTCAGGAAAATTCCACATTTTCTTTTATAAAGAAAATTGGAAACATTTCCTAGAATTAGTGCAATATGTCTAATTTCTATAAGAAATATCTGGTTAAGTGGATTAAACTTTTTTCAATTAAGTGCAATATTTTAGCTAGTAAGTTTTTGGTGAAAATTACTTAATGACCATGTTTATCTCTTTATTTCCATTGGTACCACTTTTGAAATTTCTCCATTTGCATTATCTGTCATTCATTTTAACCCCAATAATAAAACATAGGTGTTTCATACTCCCATATAAAGGTAACGAAAAGGGATGTCGTAAAGACTTAATATTTTTAGTATAAGTAAGAGATTACGTTTTCCTTATTACATCTGCTTTTGAGACAAGATTTCGTAGCACTACTTCTCTTCTATTTTGAGTCTTTGAAATGGATATGAAAAGAAAGAAAAAAACAGACAGCATTATTAAAAGACAAAAATGAAAAGAAAATTCAAGTGCTCCTTAAGTTGTCAAATATTTCTAGAGAAACAAGAAAATCCTTTTCTCCAAAAGACTTCCTTCAAATTCATATGTGCGAATATGTGGTATGTATTTGGATAAAATAATATATTCTTACATACGTGTGTATAAATATATATTTTGAAAGCTATTAATTTTTATGGCACCTATTCCTTCTCTTTAAATATGACCGGGCAGCAAGCGGAAAAAAAGTAAAATATTAATGTTACCGCCATATAACCTATAACATCTAATCCTCTTACATGCTTCTTTTTGCTATGTGTATAATCTTAAGCTTGTGTTTGATGACATCCTACCTCAAGATGAGTGGATTATATCGTTTTTTTTTTTTTTTATAGAAGGATTTGAACTGTGATGGTTTCGGCTTATTACGATGAATTATTTTTTGATTTTTATTAGTTTAAAAAGGCGACATAAAAGATGAATTAAAAATATGTACTCTTGTATTACACCATATTTTTTCTTCTAGGTGGAAAATAAATTTTTATAGTATTATTCGATATTTCGGCACCTATAATATTTTGGCATCTATAATATATGAATAATAATTTTTTATTTTTCCCCGGGTTTATAAAAGCTAAAAAAAATCATTAGCAATAATGGAAATTTTTACTTATAAAGAAAATCTATTTTCATTAGTACATAACTCTGATTGCCGATTCAGCCGAACTATTATGTTACCGAAAAAGATAATTTTGTGAAGAGCTCTTCTTTGGTTATTGATTGTATTTTATTGACCATAAGTATTTGAAGCGTTAAAAAATAACAGAAAGGGCAATGATTTTATAAAGTATGAACCATTTATTGAAAAAGTATTATTGTTTCTTGATCCTCGATCAATATGAATTGAAGATTGAAATGTTAAAAACATTTAACTTAATGATGCGGTATTAACTAAAAGGGTTATTTTTCCCGATGAATTTGAGTTCAGCTCGAATATAAAATGTTTCCGAAAATATAATTTAATTGTTTTCCATTTACCAAATGAATTGTAATAAAATAAAAATGTATGACCATATAGGTAGGTACTACCGTTTCAAGGGTGTAATAGTGTAGAGGGTCAAAAGTTATATCGATGTCCGTTTGTCTGTGCATATAAAAGATAACTCAAAACGCGTTTTCCGATTTTGATGAAATTTACAATTGGAGTTGGTTCTTCCTTATCTTGATTTGGTATTGCATTTCAGCAAAATCAACCAAGGCGGAAGCATAACATGACTAAAAAGTTTTCTCATTTTGTCTTCATTGTTTTTCGGATTAAATTTGAAAATTTGTGGAGCAATTTTGTTTAGATTGTTTACATGCAATGGTGCCAAAAATATATATACAAAAATTCTGTGTCTCTTTTCATTGCGGTTTCATCCAAAAAATGAATAGAAATTCCAATTTCTCATTTTCAAAACCTTCCAGTACATTAATGTACTATCATTAGCTCTCACGACAAACAATGTTGAGATAATATAGCTAGACAAGAGTTTAAATTATTTCAAGTGCCTAATACAAAACAACATGTAAAATTTTAATACAATCTTCTAAAGCAGGCATGTCAAACACGCGGCCCGTCAATACATAGATTGCGGCCCGCCGAGACTTAACAATTTTAAAACATCAAGCTTTGACGCTTGAAGCTGGAAAATTTGAACTTTTTGGTTGATGCTGGCGCGAGGCGTCAAATGAAAAGCGGCGGCCGAAACCGAACGGAGATAAAACACAAGATGATCAAGACAAAGTCCAGTGTTTGCTCAATCATTTGCGATTGAAAGTGGATTTTGGTTTTTATTCATGTAGGATGGCTATCAGATGTAAGAAACATGAATCAAGTAGAGAAAATGCCGACATGAAAAACTCCCTTTCAGTTGCTAAAGAATATACTCTTAAAAGGCACTATGACACAAATCATAAAACAAACACTGACCAATACGCTGTGAAAATTCGTGAAGACAAAGATATTCGAAATATCGCTTAGCTGGCCATTTTTATTCGCGAATGCGATGTTAACTTAAAAATAAGTGAAGAAATTTTGGAAATCATTCCTGTGCATAATACAACCACTGGAGCTGATATTTTTGATGCACTTATGAAAGTTTTGAAGAAGTATAAGCTAGCATTGGAAAAGTTAGTTTGTCTTGCAACTCATGGTGTACCTACCATGACCGGTATTATACTAAAGGAGTTGTTGCAAAATTAAAAGAAACATGCAAATGGCATGGTAATAATAATTTTGAACATTTTCATTGTGTTATTCACCAGCAAGTACTGTGCTCCAAAGTTTTAAATATCGGACATGTTTTAAAAATGGTCACGAAAATTGTAAATTATATTCGAGCACGTGGACTTAATCATCGTCAATTTGCTTAATTTCTGGAAGATATAAAATGTGAATACACCGATCTACCATATTATACAGAAGTTCGATGGACTTCGAGTCATAAAGTGTTAAAACGATTCTTCAAATTGCTGGACGAAATCATAATTTTCTTGGAAACAAAAAATTATGAATGGGCTGAATTAAAAGATATCATCATTATGGATTTTATTAACTTTTTGAACATTGAAAACATGCGGCCCCCAACTTAATACAAAATAGATCATGTGGCCCGTAATATCATATGAGTTTGACATGCCTGTTCTAAAGTTTTAATTTTAATAACTTATCCAAATATATCCTTCAATATTTTTAAAAATATTTGACTTGACATGAGTTATATTGCCAACATTCTTGTGGAATATACTTCTTCTTAAAGTATAGTATATTATTCTACGAAGGGATAAATCTGTGCATTCATCCGGGAAGTTATGGGAACATGAGAATTTCCATTGTTCGTTTTCTTCAAAATATCTACAATCGAGTAGAAGGAAAATGTATAAAAGATTCCATAATTCCCTAGAACAGTGTTATTGTAGAGAAATAGATAGAAGAAAAGAAGAAGAAATATTTTATATTTAATTAAATGTGGATTAAGTTGAAAAGACAAAATCAAATGTTGAAATTTTTCAAAATCAAATTTTTTCTCTGTAAATTCTATTTTCTTAATACTACTCGTGCTGTCTTATCTTACTGATAAAAAGATATAATTTACATACTATACATACTATAGATATTGAACTTTCAATTCTGTTTACCGCCTTGGACAAACTGTCATTAAGTATTGCTTTTGTGAAGTCAAGGTCTCTATTAATATTATGTCATTAATAGTCTCCGGTTCGATTCTCGCCTGAATAATTAATTATCATCAATTTGACGTTCGAAGAGGACTGGATCGGAGGTCTAAGATTAATTTGTACTGTAACACTAGTGTAACACTGCACCACATTCAAATTTATCAGTTATAAATTCTAACAACATTAAGAAATGAGGACTGATTAAATTATTAGTTATTTTGCTAATAGAGAATTAATGTATGAATAGTAAAACAAGTGATTGGTTATACTGCGTCCGCCAATTGACTTGTTACAGTTACATAATAAGAAACTTTTTGATGATGACTTTTTTAGAATTTAAAGAAAACTTTTTCATAGGCGCATGTATAACTTTTTTTTGAATAAAAAACAGGAACTGATTGGGGAATGATATGCAATTTTATGTTAAATGAGAAACGAATAAAAGCGTTTCAAGTGGTTCTCTAGTGTTGGGCTCAGAACGCTCTTCGAATTTACGCATACACTCTCATTTGAGAGTATGGTTTTCTTTAAGTAGATACTTCTCAAGGAGTATGTATTTTCTCAAAAAAACTTCTCAGTCAACTTCCTTATTATATTTCTTACCTTCATATTCTTGTGCAACTGTTACTTTGATCTTTTTTCTCTTCTTTAACGTTGTTTTTGATATCCTTTTAATATTATGGGCTTTATTTTCCAGTTAGAAAAAGTTTTTCAATCCGTTTGCATAGTTTTATGATTTCAGGATGAAAATATGGAAGGAGTGTTTCGAATTTCCATGCTTTTTTATTGTTGAGAATTTATACAAAATAATTATTAACTAATTCGAGTAATCACGTTGTGATATTTTTCAGCATAAAATGTTTTTAGGAGGATTTTATGTAGGTATCCATCTATTCATTTTCTTGCGATTACCAACTCTAAACTACGTATATAAAAGTGTTTCAATACTCCTACCGAATGTTTTTTATTTTGAGAATCTGTAGAATAGAATAGAATAGTAGAATTTATAAGACAATTTAAAATAAAAGTTTCAATTGTTGATATCTCACTTCTGAAAATTTAATAAATCAATTCATTATAGGTTCTTTTTCTACAAAAAAAGTCTGGTATAGTAGAAATTAATAATACAATATTTATGTAGAAGAAAGCTGAGTTCTATTTCTGCTATATTTTTTTAGCTTTGTTATTCTAAGAAATCATAAAATTTGAATTAGATTTTTCCATTAAAAAAATCTTTCCTTTCTTTTAAATTGTTTTTTTTCTTTGAGTATAGGAATTAAAAGTCATCGATTTTTATGTAAAGAAAAAACATGTTTATTTAAAAATAACGTAACATTATATTTCATTTAAGGTATTGTCTGTCGGAGCCTACAACCTTTGACATCTTGGTTGAAAAAAAGCCATGTTAAACATAAGCTTCCATAAGTACACGATGACTTTCAGCAAACATTTTTCTTTTTTAAATACTGTCTTTTAGAACAAAATTTTCAATGCAATTAAAAAAAAGTTCATGTTTACACTTCAGATCTGAATATTAAAACTTGTTTAAGTCCTTTCATTTAAATGTGTTGCGGTTTTAACTTACATCAATAACAATGTATTAAACAGACATCCTATAAGTAACACTATTTTTCGTTAGATTTGTTGTCTGTTGTCGAATTTCCAAAAAACTGTCCAGCTTGTAGGAGGAGTTGAAATATAGTTAATAAAACTTTTATACATTCAAGACGTGCTACTTTCGACATTTATTGGAAAATCACGACTTTTAATTCCCATACTTAATATACCTACATATTATATTGTTAAATACATCCCTAATAGGATTATACTCTATTTTATCGTATGTAGGTTGATAAATAGTGCAATAATATCGGTTTATTGATAAAGCAATTTGAATAAAATTTCGAAAGCAAAGCTATTTCGAAAAAGATGCTATTATATCCTATGAGAAGATTTGTAGAAAAGAATTAAAAAGTACTTTGATTTTGAACTCCTTTACCGATTATAAAGTAAATTGGAAAGGTCACTTGATTTGGTACAACACAATTTTTCGATATGGATTGATATAAATTTACCATCACATGACATAATCTCCCAAGTATTATCATTATCTCATGTTTTTTGCATTAAAAGAGCTGTTACAGTTTAGTAGCTATTAATGTGCTGTGATTTAGCATCAATGTTTCTAAGCACATCAAGTTTACTTAGATTGTTTCATAATTATAGAGGTTCCAATGGAAGTTGAGTCACTTTTATCTTACTAAATAAAGGTAATGTCTATCTTATAATAAAATTATTTATATTATATTATTTTATGTTTCCAAAATTAGATAATAGCATGTCCGTTGGTTTTCTCCAATTATAAGAAATGGATTATTAAAAAAATTTCGTACTCCATAGTACAAGTTTGATAAAAAAACGAAACAGTATTCATCCATATAAAAACTTTTCCAATACATCGGCTTAAGGTTTAATAAAGTCTTAAAAGAAAATCAAGAATTTTACAAAGAATTTTAGAAAATTTTCTAATACAAAAGTTAAATGAAAATCTACATAATTTTCTGAAGGCATTTAAAACATGTTTACTTTATTTACTAACTTTATTTTAAATCCGATTTTCTGCAACTCATCTGCGATCCTTTACTTCTTATAATTCCTTAAAACTAACCCAGTATCATTATTCTTTTATGGTATCCTTTTAATACAGTAAATAGTATACATATTATCAAATGGTTTGCGATTCAAGAAAGAAAAAAAACTCGTGTTTTTTTTTCGTTTCTAAATATTTGCCCTTTAAAAAGGACTCGTTTAAAGTTTAACAAGAAAAACCTTTTAAAATAGCGAACAGATTGCTTTCTATTGAAGTTGTTTTAATCTGAGAGATTCCAAATCTTACGTGAATGAATACGGATACCCGTTCTAATACTCTCTGGTATTTGTTTCGGAATTTTTTTTTTCTGCCCTAGCAATTCTAAAGCATATCAAAATGATTTCGAACTAACCACATAGAAATTATAAAAGGTAAAAGTATTTCATATAAAAGAGTTACCTTTGAGAGGATATTTCATTTCTATGATTTTGGAAAGGTAAAAAGAAAGTTTGCTTTGCTATAAATTATTTTCTTTTTTTCGTCTGTTTTTATGTATGTAGAGAAATTTTTATCTAGCATTAGTAACATTGAGTTTTCTTTTTGCTTGTTTTCTTAGTGGAACTGTTTTGATTTCTGTGATGAAGTGGCAAATGGAGAATATGATCAACAAGTTGTTTCCTAATTGAATTGTAGATGCTGTGGTATAAAATTATAAAGGACTTGAGTCAATTTAATTTGCATATTTTATGGTCTAGTATTGTAGTCTATGTAACTGAATTTGTTAATTTCCTGGTATTTAGTACATACCGTGAGTTGCAAAAGTATTCGAACGAGAGATGATTCTTTAAATAGATCAAACAAAATTTGTATTTATTTTTAAAATATGATTTTTTATATTTCTATTATACTGAAGAAAAAAATATTGTTTTGTTTTTATGCAAGCAAATAAAATTCAAAAAGTCTTAAAATCGCGGACAAAACCAAAGTCAAACGTCAAAGTTAATAAATTTTTAAAATTAATATTTTGGTAGATTGCCTTTTAGTTTTAAAACAGAGTTCAACCTGCATTGATTTAATTAATTTGCACTAATTTTCTCCTATCGCTGCGTATCCACTAAACGCGCAAAATGTTCCTACTCGCGTGTAGTAAAAGAGAAATACTTATTAAACCAGAGTATTAAAATGAAAGGAACTTGGATTTCATAGAAATTAGATGAAAACGGGTTTCTTTCTTCTTATTTTGGTTTGGTGAATACGCAGCTTAAGTGGTTTTTGTTTCAAATTTGGTTTACGAACTGCTATATCTAAAATATGGCATAGATTTTCGATGGGATTCAAATTAGGAGATTGAGCCAGTGTTTTTATGATTTTAAGTTAGTTATGCAATTGCTAGTCTTGGACAAATCTAGCATAAACTGAGTAATTGTCCTACTAAAAGTTTCGTTCTGTTTCCTGGCCGTTTTCTTTAAATTAGTTTTTTCTTATACAGCCCAACACTATTAAAAACCTATCACCATTTTTAAATGGTTAAATAATATTTTGTTTCTGAAGCTCTCGTTTAGGCTTTTTCCATCCGAACATCCAAACATATTAAATTTACTTTCGTCCCTAAATAATACTTTCGAAATGTTTTCGTATTTATTTTTAAAATTTTTGGCAAAACTAATTCGTTGCATTTTATGTATGCCATTTATAAAAAATTTTCGCCTAGCAATTTTGCCTTTAATTTCAAATTTTAGTAAAATGACTCCTTTTCAGGATACTTTTGAGACTCATAGTATATATGTATATGTATATATATTTAACAACTATTATTTAATCTTGTACAACTCGAGTAATATGCTTCCAATTGTTCCAGAATTTTGATTGTCGGAGATGTTTAGTATCTGAAAGTTTGGAACGAATGTAGACGATATGACCTAGCCAGTGAAAATTTAGTCATTTTAGTCTGCTCACAAAAAAAAGAAATTAATTTTCAAAAAGAATAAATATTTGTATTTAACAAATTTAAAATGTTTAGAATGTTGCAGTAAAATGTTATGGCTGTAGAAGAAAATGTTTGTGACATTTCCAACTAAACTTTTATATAATACCACAGCGTTGCAATATTTAATAATACCTAGTTTCTCTAGAATAGCAATGCCATATAGAATGTATGTATCAAAACTTCAAGCTTAAAGTTGTCTGCTATAATTTACGTCAATAGATGGCAGATAGACGTATGTGATAAATTATATGTCCTTTATTCCTTTTAGATTTTGATAGATGAAGATTTAATTTAAAAAAATTAGTAATAAATATATGAAAAGACTTCGTTATAAATTTGAAATTTACAAAAGCTTCAATCTTAATCCCATGAGTACCAACATCCCTTTATGTATTTCTCCTGTTGTAAGGATTTCTTATTATCTTTTTCATTCATAATATTCTGTTTAACTTAGGTTCTTTTTGTTTACGTGAGCTGTAAGAAATCAGTCCCAAGCAGAAATAAAATAATAAACATCTGGTTTAAAGTATTTTTATGCAACTTAATATAGAAAAATAAATAGCAAATTTTTGGCCATATTAGAAAAATGACATTTCCCTTTAAATTACTCATTAATGAAAAAAATTTTAATTATATTTTCAAAACAAATTTCTTAAAAAATCGTAGTTTTGGCCTGGAACGAAAAAAAAATCCCAACACAATCATCATTTTATAAAAATTTTAACGCAAACGTCAATTTTTCACAAATTTAGTACTTTCAGGACTACGGTAAATTAAAGATAGTCGAATTTACGTAACATACAATACCTTCCAGTTTAGACCTAATAACTGAGTTTATGGGAAATGTAATGACTTAACAATGCTCCTAAAGTTTGCTAGAATATTGGTTGTACTTGTATTCTATCCAATTTATCCTAAAATTTTCAATAATTAACGACCAAAATAACTTTTTAACGAAATGTGTATGTCGTAATTTTTTCTTCAGAATCAACTTTGATGTTGAGACAGTATAACTGGTTAAAATGGAATACAACGCTTGTATGATTTCTTCATGTAATAGTTGCTAGCATTTGCTAGTATTATACGAAATTAGAATTTTTTGTTAAACAGTTTTACTAGGTAAATAAATATCAGAAATGATTAAGCCATAAAATGTCGGCACTTATTAAATAAAAGCTTTGTGTATCAAAAATTTTAATAACATATACATATGTAGGAAAAACCGATAATGATTACTTTCAAATAAAAACACTTTGTTAATTTTTAATTCCTTCTTTATTTTTTGAGTGCTGAATCGCGGTTGTCTCTCGACTGCCGCTTAAAAATCCTCTTCTTCATTCTTTCTTCTTTTCTTTTATCATGCAAGCATCTTATCTGCATGATTATTCTTTACCCTAGTCCTAGTTCAAATATCTCTATAGTCATGTAGTCATCTTATTATATAGGCATTTTATCTACATGATTCATTTTTACATAGGACTTATTTGGAATTTTACCATGCGCTGTGTCAACATGCTTGCATTCCCAATAGTTTCTGGAATCATATTTCTTACACATATATAAAGAAAGTTCTGTGGAAAGTCCTTGTTGTAGATAAAATTGAAGAAAATGACAACAAAAGAGTTTAAGTATAAAAGAATGAGAACACTTATATTGTGTAAGGATATTAGTATACAAGATGAAGCAGTTGAATGCACAGATATAGGTAATTTTTATTATTTGCCCAGATTACAGTAAATAGAGCCCTTAACTTGTATACATTTTTGGTCACATTTACGGTTTCCAAAGAATGCCACTTCATTTATAGTATTTATAATCAAAATCCAACTTGAGATCTTTGTTTATTGTATGTTTCTTGTTATTAGTCTATCGCTAAACTAAGATACATCTAGTAGTTGTATATCGTATTTACGTTCCGTTGTATGAAATAGGGCCTGACATATACATATAACTGAATTTTATTAGGCTTATCAATCTCATCTCATTTTCATTGATAAGCCTAAAAGAAAAACTAAATTATCATAAATAATTACAAGACACTCCCAACAATACATATATTTACACTGTACAGATTGTGCAAAGTATTTCATAAGAAAGTTTTCACAGTCCCAACATTGCCAGAATATTAATATTACAGGCAAATCTACTTTTGCTTAGCCAATCAAGTCTATTCTCTATTTAACCCAAATAATCCAACAATCAGGGAACTCAACTTCAACACATCACATTCTGACATAACAATGTTGTTATATGAGTTTAGTACATACTTAGGTAGGTCTTGTGTAAATTTGCCAAAGAATAAGAGTGCGGTTTAGTATTTTCCATTCATATTATGCAAGTCATTCTGTTGTAAAATCCAAGAAAAAAAAGGATACGTGATCTCAAAAATACAATAAAGGAAATACAAACTGTAGGTGTATAGGTGTTTAGTTTGATAATTGTTAATACAAATAATTAGCACTAAAAATTAAAAGGTTAAAGAATAATTGTAATATTTCGAATAACTGTTGTATTGTTTGAATAATATTTTGAGTTTATAGAAAATGCAAATTGAACAGATTTGATAAGTACAGTGTGGAATGGTCAAGTTGATTGAGTGAGAACTCCTTTCTAGAAAACGGATGAGACTCTGATATAAATCCATATCTCGGTTTTTCATAATTAATTTTTTTTTGCCTGCACAACAATAAGCAAACAAAACTATCTTATAAGTAAATCAATTGGAGATTTTTTTTATGGCTTAAAAGTTCTGTGTAAACAGCGAATTATTTCCATTAACATATTTTTTTAAAGAAAAATCGTTAAACTTTAAAAAACTGAACATAACGAGTCCAATTTGCATGATTCGCACACTACTGTGAGAATTACAAGATTCACTAAAAAGATAGTAGTTCTCACTTCTACTTACAAAATTTTCCGAGATTATAATCTAGGAACGTTAAATTCTTTACCTAAAGAAAATAGAAAATGTTTTATCGCAAAGATTATTGTTGTTTAATCCATTTTATTTATGATTTTGCATTATTATTTTAAGATTATATCTATATATAAGTTTATTGGGAGAAAAGAGTTTTCCTGTAATTTTGAACAACTTTCAGATTTATCCTTTTTCAACTATCTGTAACAATCCAATAGAAGAAGTTGGAAACCAGATGATAGAAGGTATTGTGTACTTATCTCTAGTTTAAGTACATATTTATTTATTTTAGACTTCTCTTCCATTGAATCTTTTCTTTAATATAGGAGTAGAGATTATTCATTATTTCTATGAAATCTTGTATAGAATACTTAAAGAAAAATCAAATAATTATATTAATTAGAATTCGAAAGTAAAAAGACCCGTAGTAAATATTTTCAATAAAATATTTTTTTAAAATCAATATTTTTTTACCCAAACAAATTAAAATGAAATCAATCAGAAATAATCATTCCCTTTAAATTTCAATTTGTCTAAAAATTGAACTAAAATTCCTCTATTTTAATATCACTCAATACGTAAAGTCTTCAGTGAATAAAATATTACCCTTATTTGAATATTCGACAAAAACCGGATCTATTTTTCTTTTCTTTTCTTTTTTTAAGTAAAGATAAAATATTAGCGGATTTCACAGTTAAGACTTTTTTGGTTAAACGATCTAAAAGTAAATAGGAACAAACACTGTGGAAATATATCTAATATAGAGCCATAAATATATATCCTCTCATAGGGCTCTTTAACTTTAATAATAAATGAACTCTCGTAAATTTTGTAATTGACATCATTTGTTGCAGAGTTTCGATTACCACCAAAGGGAACTAAAATCCTGTACGTGCAGAGAACATTTAAACCACACCGGAAGAAAATATATCGATTCAAAACAAGGGTCTAAACGAAGTCATCCGGGTAAAGGAAACATCAATTACCAATTATGTAGAAGAAAAAATGAACTTGTGAATAAAACACCGGATGGTAAGTTTCGTTCAATCGTTTGAATTTTTGGTCTACTTAAAATTAAAGAATTTCTGTTCCTTCGGAGTTATCGTTTCTACCAACCTTTCCACTGTGAAAATTATTTCTTAAAGTTGCTTTTTAAAAGAACTGAAATAATATAGAGAATATGATGACGTTATATTTAAGTAGTTATTAAAACGTTTATTATATTTAATTCCTATATCAAATTCATGTAATTCAAAATTTTCGATAAGAAATATTGGCACAAAATATTGAAGTTGGTTTATAATAGATATCTCATAATAGTGTCCAGATTTGAACTTGTAACAATTTCATAAGTTCTAGTACATTGAGATCCTTGTATACTTTCTGCACTGTTAGTAGTTACTTTAAATTGAATAGTTTTCATATAGAAAATAACACGAATAACTTGCACATCTTAGAATTCATAGAATTCAATAGATTACTTATGGACTATTCTTAAGAAAAGAATTTAAGAATTTAATTCTTATTTGAAACCTTTCCTCTTTTCTTAACTGATAATTGTATTGCACTATATTTCCGAAACACAACACAGGAATCACACTATCAATTTAAAAGAATTAAAGAAAATACAAGTTGTCACATTGTCGTTTTGACATTTCCACCAAGAATAAATTTCTTGACGTTTCTAGAAGTACGTTTCTATGCATATTCTCGAGCTTGGACGATGAGTATGTAAAGTGGAAACACCGAAGGGATTAATACAGTTCAACTTCAGAACTTTACCAGTGATAATCAGAGAGACAGTTGAAATGAAACAGCTAAAGTGATTTGATAAATTAGTAGAGTAATAAGTAATAAATAGTGTTTTCGATTGTAAATAAATTGTGGATAAATTAATTTTGTATAAATTAATAATAATTGATAGACAAATTTTTTTAAGAATAATTTTTAACGCAGAAATTATTGTAAATAAAGTTTATATGCTAAATTCACTAAAATAAAAAATGTTATCATTCTATAACATTCGAACCAGAGGGGTAGCACGCAATAATATAGCAAGCACTCGCTTAAGCAGTCAGTCAGGGGTAAAGGATTATGATGATGATAATAATTGTGATTGTATAGTTAAAATAAACCTCAAAAGCTTATTGTCACGTCAGTATAATATGTCTATTTAAAAATATACTGCCTGCAACTTAAAATTGGAAATATAAATTGTTTTCCCTCGAAACTATAAAAAAGAGAACTTTATATTTTGTAAACAACATCAAATAAACAACTTAATCCACCAATTTATTTGTCTCCTGAATTCTAGAATAGACTTCAATTTTTATATGCATTTCTTTTGTTTTCAACGAAATATTCTTGGACATTTCAATTTCGAAAGTTCTCGTCTTTGTTCACTGAAAACTGTCTCCATTCACAATTTGAAACGTTAAGGGTATTTTCCCAGAAGAAATACGACTCCAATTATAAGTGTGCTATAACTAAATAGATTAAATAAAAATATACCATATGGGGTTCACGGGACTGTGGAAACAACAATAGTCCTTTATATACATTATCTTGGCAATGCAGTATATAGTTGGTCATGTAGTTGGTATAATTTTTACGTATATATACACATATATATATGTATCTTCGTCTACAAAGGAAAGATACCAGGCAATATAAATTATGGGCTGAAAATAAAACCAACAAAACAAAAGTGTTCCAGAACGAGATCGTTTTGTTTTCATTACTACTATGACTACACACCGATATTATACATTCTATGCCATCCTTCGACTCCAGAAGAATCGTCTGGATAATATTTTTTTTTTGTAGGAGTAGAAATATTATTATATTCTGGATTTTGAATCTTCCTTCTACGCCTCTAAAAGATACGCAAAATAATGAATAAGCCAACAAAATTAGGTTAGAGGGAAAGGAAGTTTTAAATTAAATTCATGTCCTTATCATATTTATTGAGTTTCTTTAAAAATTTTCCTTTAATTGTCAACAGTGGTAGGATTTTGTGGTGTTTTCTGGTATTTTGGTTAGTTTAAAAGATTGTTTAACAATCATCCGATAATTTAAGATGTGTGTTTTATTATTTTATGATTATCTATTTTTTAATAGTTTCATTTTTACAATAAATTGGACGAGAATTTGAATTTTAAGTTACATTAGTCCATTACGGTGAGTTATGTTATAATAATTTTAAAATCAGAACTACTTCCAAAAAGTTTATAATATTTGTTTTCTTTTCAATACTTTAAATGGGAGTATATGGAATTTCGAGATTGATTTTTTTTCTAAGTGCCAAGAATTGTCTTTTCGTTACAATTTTTCCTTAGATTTTGTAGTACCTTTACTATCAATGTATTTCAGCGTTTCATAAGTTCCTAGAAAGGATTTCTTCCAAAATTTCTTTTGGAGGAATACGAAATGAACAGTAAATGAGTTAAAGGAGAAATACGAATTCTAGCTGGAATTTTGTTTAAAATTTGGCGGACCGGACTAGGAATATGTATTAGACAGTTTTTGAAATAAATAGATTAGAGCCGTCAATGGTTATCATAAAACATGAAATACGGTTGAAAAAAGGTTTTCTTCCTTCTAAATGCGACAATTTTATTTATTACAGCCTTTTTAATTTTTCGAGAAAATAATACTATCTCCATTTTGCCAGAAACTAGGCACTACGGATAGCTCATCTAGTTGATGAAAATCAGTACAAAATAGTTATACCAATGTAAGAATCAAACTGGCCTGACTGTTTCTTTTATCTAGAAATAAGGACCAAACTCTATTTTCATTAGAAGCCAGCTACTTACCCCAGACTGATACTAGATAATATAGTTAGATATGGATCTAAATATTGACTAGTGGCTAAAATCTAGTTTCTAAATTTAACTGGGTTTAATGGGAATTTAGCCAAATTTTAATTAGAGAGTGGTTATAACCACTAACCAAATCTTAACATTTTAAATTCAGAGTTGATGAAATGAAATTTTTTTTTTGCTTTACTAGATTTTTCTTTCGTAACTTTAGTGAAAATTTTTTGAAACTATCTAATTTTTAACTCAATATACGCTAAAAATTTCTGAAATAATAATATTATAGGCTAATGACATGCGCGAATAGTGACTTAAGTGACTTGCCTCAAATTCCCTTATACACATAAACAATTAGTAATGTGCCATTTGTTACTTTAGTCAAATAGTTCAAATACAAAAATCTATAAGTTATATGAGATGATTGATAATGTTGGAAGTAATGCCTATTGGCACACATGGCACTTAGACAACGAATTGAATGAAGCTGGATATCCGACAAGCGTAGATCCCATTGATGGCATTTGGTTCGATAAACCGGTCGCTGAATGTTTTGAGTCTGCGATTTTGAAAAGCTGGACGGCGACAGAGAAAGTGCTCTGCTGTCTCTTCCTCTGCATCGCAAGAATCGCAGGAAGAGTCATCTATCAGAGGCATGAATGCTAAGTGATAATTAAGTCGGCAGTGCCCAGTTAGGACACTTACAACGGTCTGAATTTTTGCTTTACTGATAGCTAGCAGTTCTTTCGATCTTCTTTTGCTGGGTTGACAGGCGAGTATTTTCGCTTAGTTATATGGGATAAGATTGATAATGTTCTAAGTTTCCATTACATTATAACACTTCATTTATGAAATTCTTTCGAAATGAATTAAAAGACTGAAAAATTATTCTACAAATTCATATTCGGAAGAAAATATAATTAAAAATGTTGTATTTTACATTATGAAAATGCAGTATTTCGGATACGGAAAACTAAATACAGGTCAGTTTAATCCAGGACCAGCATCTGTGAAATTGGGAAACAACACATTTTCTGTTGTGTAAATTGTATAATTCAAACAGAATGTAATTTTGTAAATGTTTATGCATAATCGCGTAACTGGGACAAGTACCCAATGTTACTAAACGAGAAATTAATTTTCGATGGTTTTCAAAATTAAAAACGAAAGGAAATAAAAAAAACCTGATATCATTAAATAAAATGCACTAATGTGTATTTCCACTTGTAAAAATGAGAACATAAAATTAAAATAATTTCAATATTCACGCGTTAGTGAATTTTCCTTTAGGAATCATGCTGCCACGAACAAAAGAGATTTTTAATTTCATGTTTTTTTTTTGGAGATAATTCTTGGACATACAAAAGTAGAAATTTAATTTTAATATTCTGAACAACCATAATATATGGATTATTATAATCTTCCACTCATGTTGTGAATAATTAAAGAATATCACTCAGGGAAAAAATTCATAGTAAAATCAAAAGTAAAAACTTTTGAAATTATATAATGAAATTTCGTATTTATTTCATTCGAAAAACTTATGAAAATAATTTGCCCTAGTATAATTGAGTCTCTAACCACATTTCAAAGAAAAGCTTATATTTTGGTTAGGTATCGTTCAATACACACAGAAAAATAGTTCAGGGATCTCAACTAAACTTTTAAAGTAGCTACACACGATAAACCTTTCCATCGGGCTTTGACACGATAAACTAGATTAGATGAAAAGTTTGACCGTGTGTATGCAATACTTTAACAAACTTTAACTTGCAATATGCGTGGATATTTGACTAAATATAAATGATTTATGTACGATGGCTATGATTCATGTAGATAAGATGCCTATATGATTATGGTAAAATTAAAGTAAATACAGGACTATCACGAATCTTAATATGTAGACGCAGCTGCATTGTAAAATTCCAAATAAGTCCTATGTAAAAATGAATCATGTAGATAAGAGGCCTACATGACAATAGAGATATTTGCCTTAGAAATAGGAATCCTGCATGATACAAGAAAAGAAGAAATAATGAAGAAGAGGATGGAGTCAATAGAAACTTTTGAACTTTTTATATAGAGGTCGCAAGCGATTACAATGTTCAGCAAAGTTTCCGATGTTTTCATGGGGATTTTTTCTGTCGAAGATAAAATTGTTCTATCTCTCATCACTTTGGCGCTGCGGCTGTTTAGGCCCCTACTCTATAGAGGTTTTTGCTTTAGTAATATATGTTTGACGGGAGCTATTTTACCAACCGGGAAAATGGGATCAATTTAATGTCTTCGTTCAGGGTGTTGCGGGGTAAATAGTGTGCATTCTGAATAGGTCGACTTAAGACATGAAATACATATATCGCCAGAAGTGCTACGAGAACGGGGTAAAAGATCCACAATGCTGCGAATTAAGATCCTACGCTTGAATAAATTTTGTTAATTTAGAGTGACTGAAATTTTTAGGAGGCCGTCTTAGGACGAGTTACCACCTAGTTTATATATAAGAGCGGTTAGCTATTGGTTAATAAATATATCGAATATTGTCTAATTTTGCAATTATTTGTCTTTGCATTTTGACTATAGTAGTTTAGATGCTGAGAGATCTTTTAGGAAACTCAGAAACCTTTAAACACTAAAAGGTTGCAAAAGATTGCCTATTTTAATGGCGATATTGAAATATCGAAAGATGCTACCATAGCTCAGTCTGTCAGATAAGCAGCAATAAAAGCAATAAGTAAGAATTTTAGATATAATTAGTAAAACAAAGATATTTCTAACAAACCGAATAGGACCATTGAACCACTGGATTAACTTGACACCTCAATGACTCTCGTAAAATACTGAACTTAATTTCTGGACCCAGTTCAATTTCAATTGATATAAAATTATTCCAATTTGAACAAAGATCACTTTTTATGTAAATGAAAGTATTCAGTTTCCACATTAATTTTATTAATATTTCCACATTATTTTTTAAAATTATATCTCTGTTCACTGTTTCTCAATCGCGAGAATCTTCTAAATGCATTCAACTCTATTAAATTAAAATTTGTAATGTTGAAAAGCATGAAATTGTTCGTTAATAATTTGAAAGTCGTATAATTTACTTTCCGTGCCTTAGTTTTGGTTGAGAAGCGCTGTTTTAATAGTTTGTTAAAAGCTTCGTTTTAAGTTGCGTGTTTAAAAAATCGCGAAATCCCTGCTATAAGAATTTTAAATTTCTATATAAAACGTAATACTAAGCGATTCCATCAACAGTTTTATTGTAGCAAACGTTGTGTAACTTTGGTTCGTATCAATTGGTATTAATATTTATTTGAAAATATGGATCGTTGGAGGAATAAAATTGCTGTTGTGACTGGCGCTAGTGCAGGAATTGGTGTCGCCATTGTAAAAGATTTTCTTAAATCCGGTATAATCGTAGTCGGATTAGCGAGACGTGTTGATCGTATGCAGGCGATTAAAGAATCATTACCGAAAGAATTACAAAAATCTTTTCATTTCACTAAGTGTGATGTTTCCGATCAAAATAATGTTAAAGAAGCATTTTCATGGATCGAGAAACATCTCGGAAGTGTTCATATTTTAATTAATAATGCTGGAAAAGTTACTTTCGGTAAACTGTCGGATTCATCAACTGATTATAAAAGTGTTTTAGATACAAATGTTCTTGGTATAATTTATTGCACACAAGAAGCTGTTCGTTCAATGAAAGCACATAATATCGATGGACATATTGTCCTTATTAATAGTGTTACAGGACATAAAGTGTTTAAGCCACCGCCAGGTCTTCCATCATTTAATATATATTCTGCAACAAAATATGCAGTTACCGCAATGGGCGAAATATTTAAAAATGAATTCGATGCTGCTGGATCCAAAATTAAAATAACTGTATTAAAATTAATCACATAACAAATGTACAAATAATGAATATTGAATTTCTTGTAGAATTTAAGCCCTGGTATAGTTGCTACCGAAATAATTGAAGCAAGCCAAATTGATATTGAAACTTTTCCACATCTGAAAGTAGAAGATGTTTCTAATGCTGTTTTGTATGTGATTGGAACACCACCAAATGTTCAAGTAATTCCATTTAAATTATTCCAATTAAATATTTTGATATCAATTCTATTTATTTTCAGATAAAAGAATTAACTATCCAACCATTAGGAAAACATATTTAATTCTAAATTGTTCAATTCAATGCAAATGTCGCATAAAAAATTAATTGTATTCTATTTGAATAAAATGCATATGAGAAAATTCGGGGTTATTAAATAAAAATAAATATATTCAAACATTTAAGAATACATTTTTAGTTAATAAGATTCTGAGTCTTGATTCCAGAGTGTATAAACGAAGTAAACTGTAAAATTGCTTTACTTACTAAGTAAATAAAGTGATAAGAATATAGTACCACAGATAATAAATATCTGTGGTTAAACTGAATTTTAACTGGGCTATACGGGTTAAACTCGAACTGTGTATTTGTTAATCCCAAGTTAAACGTCCGTTATAGTTTAAATGTTCACTGTAAAACGGGGAATTAGAGTTGAGAGTTCGAAGAGTTTAAATAAAATAATTATATCTGGTTTACATTCGCGTATTTTGACGCGAAGAAGATTTTTTATTTGTAAATGAATGAAGATTGTTCGTTCCGAAAATGGTTTCGTTACATTCCATGATATAGATTTTAAACTTCAAAGTTAGGCCCGCGTATCAGCGAATCGAAAGATTCTAACGATGTCCTAGATACAAACAAAATGGTTTCGGTTAAATTAGAATTATAAATGACTTTAATCGGGTAGCTTTCGAATTAAACGAAGAAAACGATAAAAAGACATTCACCCTTGTTCTGTTTTACGGCGTTAGGTGAGTAAACGTAACGCGTTCGATTCGATTCGCAACGCGATCAGTGTTCTGGAAAACGGCTTTTCCCATTAAAAAAAACTGCAATCATCGCATGTCAAAAATCAGCTGGTTGTGCTTTTTGTAAGTCATTTCATCAATGAATGCTTTACAAAATAAAGCTTTTGTCATTATTCAAATAAATTTCATATATCTTTCAGCAATGTTTATTTCAAAATATAAATTATATTTTTTAAATATTTGTTTCATTCAGTAATCATTAAAAAATTTAAAAATGAAAAAAAAAATTTTTTTTTTATGATTGAATTTTATTTACTGAGCATATATATCCTTCATAAAAGCCATTTCGGGCCCAAAATGGGATTGAAAGTTTATATTATGGTGCATAGTGTGGGTGGGTTTAGAAATAAAGGAAATTCATACAAAAATATTCATTCGAACGCGCGAAAACTGAAGTGAGTAATTTAACCTGAAAATCGAGTTCCCGGCGGGTATCAGAACATCAAAAATCGAATGCGTTGCTACGCGTTGAACTGAAATGAAACGTTGCGTATTCCAGAACACCAAAAATGTAATATCGAGCAGCAAGTGAGTAATATCGAATAAAACTAACGTAACGTCGGATATCAGAACAGGCACCATTGACTTAAGGAACGTTAGGAAAAGTGTATTGCACCGGATGAAAATTATTTTGAATAAATTCAATTGAAGAATTCAAGAAAAAATTTTGTTTATTTTTATTTACACCGACCCACTATATAGTATGTTATAGTACTTATAGTCGGACTATTTAGAATGTACTTTTATAGTTTTATGAAAATCTGCCCGCTTTTAAGTGGGCTTGACGATTTTCTCTTTCATACATAAACATTATACCATATTATAAAATTCTACAAGTTATTACTTCCTCACACGACGCATGTAGATAGATTTTAAAATAACTTTTTTCAGACATATTAAATTAATTAACCTACATTGACACGATGGAGTCAAATATACATAACCAATAAAACTATTTGCACGCTAAGATCTTCCAGAATCCTTTCAATTTATCAAACACTAAGTTTTCTAATTGAAATCTTTTTCATTTTCTAAAAACACCACCTTTTAAAATATCAAGACGTCAAATGTTTCTAAACATGTTCTATTTTTTATGTTTTATAAATCCTTTCAAAATAGACTTGATTTTTCTTCGATATATAAATGAATTTATTTTTGAACTTCTTATTATCTCTAATCTTAAGATATTACATCTATTTAGATAGGCTTTGTTTAGCGTTCAGGATTGAGAAACGACATTTTGATCAGTCTATCTAAAAAATGAAAGTCTATTATAAACGAGTCGAGTTAGTCTAGTAAGTCGACTCATTTATCTTCTGTAAGTTAATATCGATAAGAAAATGAATCCAAATAGATTTGAAATTTAATCTAGAAAGTAAATCTACTCGTACATCACGTTTTGAGTAGAACAGAAAAAAAAATTTCATCAGTTTGATTTTCAATTTTGATACTATTTCGTGATTGATTGGTAATACAAATCAATTTTCAATAAAACATTTATTTTTGTCTAAAAATCAAAAGAAACACAATTTTCTGATTCAATTATTTGATTTTGATAATTATAAATACCATGTTAATTACTTTTCTCAAATAATATTCAAATTTTTAATAAAACTGCCTTTTAGATTTAAAATAGTAAATATTTAATACAAAACTAAGTGCTAAATAGTATTACATTAAATTAATTATATTACAATAAGATAAAAAACATAACTAATTTAGTGAAAGAACTTAGATTAAGTGATTATTCTTTTAAGAGAATTAGAAATATTTTTAAGCCCTGTGAGATAAGTGTATGCACTAAGCTAAGCGGCAAACCTTTCTGTAGTTAAATAGCTTAGGTGAGCTCGCTAACCCCGTTGCACACTTGAACTAAGCTACGCGGCGACATTTTTGGTAAATTTATGCCATCTGTTCTATTTGAGCCGTCAGAGAGATATAATGTGCGAGTCAATATCAATGAATTATTACTAGAGCTTATCCACTTGACACTTACACATTTATGCGGAGAAGATACTACCACAAAATAAAGAAGACATACTACACTTTTGCAAGCATCGATTCTACACTGCATAATGCCGAAAGTACGTATAAGTTAGTGTCAACGATGCCAGGGAAGTTCGTTCGCGTAGTTGAGGGCTGAACTACGCAAGCGAGCTTAGTTCGTGTCGCTCATGACCAGGAGACGTAATTTCAAAGCTTGACTGAAGTGTGCGACGACCAATTCAAATGCTCACTTCCCACGAGAAACTTAGCTTACGTAGTTTAGCTCGCTTAGCTCAAGTGTGCGGCGGGTGTAAAGCTGATCAAAAGATGAAAAACTATTGGGTAAGTTTTTAATAATTTTTGTTTTGTATATTATATTTTATGAAGAAATTAAACTGGAAAAATTTCGTCTAAAGTTAGGTGATTTGCCATAGCAGATATTTTGCTGTAAGTACATATTCCACAGCCATGAAGAAAGGCAAACTTTTTTGGAAGTTTGAAGTGTGAAGTGTTAAGTAATAATTCCTACAATTGTGCTATACAGAAATGTGCAGCAAAATAAAAGTATAGGAGAAAATAATAGCATAAAACAGGAGTAAGAAGTGTGTTATACATTCGGCATTTCCATTTCATAATTATTATTTATTGTAGATGTTATAATGGGCTGGAGCTTAATGACGATTAAAAGAAAGTTTTAATGTAATGGGTGGTAAAATGGTTTTAATGGAAATATGTTCATTTCTCTTGGTTTTTAATTGTTTTTCTTTGTATTCGACTCTTTGAAGTGCATTCAACTAAAGTGTTATTGCAATAATGAGCAACTGTTTCTATATCACACATTGAAGGTGTATTTGGCATTTTCTTCTGCCAATGAAATTTTTTTCTTTTTAAACCATTTATTGTTGCTGACTGGTTATGGTTTAGTGCAACGAGTGAATTTTCTTTCTTTTATGTTTGTTGAAGCCTAATCTTTTTATGGATTGTCTATTTTTGCCTCATTTTCTTAAAATATATTGTTCATAAGTAAAAAGCATACAATAAACAGAAAGACTGTAAGTACGTGCATTTTTACACACAGTCTTTTTTACATATTCTTTTAAAGAGGTGGTATGTTTTGCCGACTGAATTATGTGACCAAATCAGGATCCAAGTTGGGTACTCTATTTATTGTACGATTTGTGACATACCTTAGTCACAAGTTTTTGAATATAAAATTCGAATTAAGAGTTTCTTAAAAAAGAGCAACATTTTAGGCGTACTCTGAAATTTGAAAATAGTAGTTATATTATTTTTATTTGCTGTGAACCTATCAATTTTAAATAATCATGTACTTTAAAAACTAATACATTTACCAATTTGAATAAAATTTGAAGAATAGATTTATCCTATTTGGGTCTAGGTTACCTGCAAATTTGAAAAAAATAACAAACTTATGCAAACAAAACCTTGAAATTTTCTTAGCTTTGACAGTTTTTTTCTTCTATTTCAGCCATAGGGCATCAGAAAAGGGGCTATAGGACGATTTTGAATTACTATAGGTTTCTAAAGTAACGTCAGTTTCCTGAGTCGGGCGTATATTTACGTACATACAGTAAGATTTTAAAGTTAATATTATACGTATATAATAAAATGATATTATTTTAAAAGTAATTAATATGTTTTATCATTCAAATTGTGTGAAATTTCACAAAACAATGTGATATAAGATAAGTTGTAAGCAAATGCTTTTGACATTGTAAAATAAATTTCGCCTGATTTACCAGAGTTTAAACATAAAACCACATTAATTTATGACTCTAATATTTAACCCACAATGAGATCTAATCAATTTGTATAAAAATAGAAATGTTATTTAAAGTTCATAATTTCAAATGAATATTAAGAATTTCTACATCTGTGGATCAAATCGTTTATCAATTCATAAAAATTTGAGTTTGAAAAATTTTCATATGAACTAATTTCAATGTTTCTAACTACCAAAATTTTAATAAATAAATACAAGATATTTTACGAATTATACTAATTGTCACTGAAATTACTTCATATATAAAACCTGACGTATTTAGAAATTCCTGATAAATGTAGTTCTTGGAATATTCCTTGTAATGCCAAGCGTTAATTACTAAATACATAAATGGCAAATTCCTTCATTACAATTCAAGAAAGTATGAAAATATTTAAAGTTTACAATATTTCAAATGGTGAGATGTTTTATCTTAAGCCTGATTCAAAAACTAAAGAAATGGCATCGCATAAAGAAATCCACTATATTTTAAGTGAACATATCTTTTCGATGTATCCCTACTTAAAAGTTGAAGGGTGATGATTTTTATTTTGTTAGCAGACAAACATACAACTATTCTCCTATATCGGTTCTCTTCCATAGAAAAAGAGGATATTGACAAAAATTCAATAATTTCGAAGGAAACAAATTTTAACCGTTTAATACTTCGATATATTGTATTTTGTCATGAAGATTTTTTGATATATTGTATTGGTCTATAACTAATTCTAATCTTAAGATTCAGTTGACCGAATATCTAGACGTATAGGGTGGATCGTGAATGATGCTGGAAAAAAAAGGTTTCCATATTTTTTTTTTGGAAATTAAATATAAATTCTCCATGTTCTACTTCTAATTCTCATAAAATAATTAACTAATTAGTATTCAATAAATTGTTCGATTATCATTCGTTGACCACCCTATCTAAGTATATATTTGAAACTTATTGTCTGAAACTGGATGACCGAAACCACAAAGGAATTGTATATATAGAAAATTTCTTTTTCGAATGATGGATGATTATCCATTTTAGGATTTAAACATTTTTCTAAGAAAATATTTTGTTAGACGAAAAACCCTAGTAAAAAGAACCAATTTTCAAGAATTATAATAAATTAAAAATCGTAAATCTTAAAAATATTATTAAAAAATTTGATTTTTCGTAAATAATTTATTAGCTGGTCAAATTTTCCTTTGAAACTTTTACATTTTCTTCTAAAATAAATATTCTTTTTCGAATTGGAATTTTAGTATAAATATTCGTTCTATCGATTTAACACAAAAAATAGTGAAATTTAATTTTTTGCACAAATTCGTAAAATTCTAAGTATAGTATGTTAACATTATGGAAGATTACTTATTGTGGCTTGTCTCATTCCTCAATAGCCAATAAGGGAAAACAGAAATACACTATTTCAGTAGTTGGCAAATAGTCTACATATAGTAATTCATATACCTGGATACTTTCCCTCGATAGTTTAAAACAGAAAAAGTTTCAACAATTACCACATGACATTCAATCTCATAATTATGGTACCTGAATATTGGTTACATTAAAAAAAATGAGTGCTCTTGCTTGAAAGCATGTCATATTGTTGTTTTGATAAATGTAAAATTGAATTCGGGTGTTATTATTGTATTTCCCATACAAAACTCCCTACTAGTAAGAAAAATGAACAACTATATAGGGAGAGAAGAAATGTGTGTTTAACGATTCGAATCCTGATGGGTTATATCCTTAAATCTTTTTCATGTCTTGTGTCAAATAAATTGTATTAGTTCGACATACAGTTTTCCAGACGATTTAACTTTATGATATTCTCATACCAAAATTAATTTTTAACGGGTATCCTTTCGTTATTTTATTTACTATACTCTTGGCAGCTTTATGGGATGGCAAATAAGTTCATACGACATATTCAATTATTCACGAATCCATTTCTCGTGTACCACTTTTGATTTCGTGTAAGTTATAAAACAAATTACAGTGAAAATCGACCATAATAATTTTTAAGGGATACCCGAAATTTTTCATTCTTATATCCGTATTCATTTTCTTAGGAAATTATTAAAATTGTAATCAAGCTTTAAAGGAAGACTGTACTTTTGCATTTTCTTGGAATCATGATCAAGGTAATTTCTGTAATTCCCAAAAAAATTTTTTTTATTGAATTTTTCAAAAAATGATAACTTTACATATAATCGATATAATGTTCGCGAAACCTATAATTTACACATATAGTAAGTTATACTCTAAGATGATAAAAATATTATAACTTGAGTATCTATATTGGAATTTTATTCAAAAATTCCGTCTTGTCAAAATTTTGTGAGAGAAAACTTTGTAGAATTTAGTACGATAAGATGTACTGGATTCTTTTTACGAAAGCATGGGTATGTTTGCCTTTGTACAATATCAGTACAAATTTTTCTGTGATAAAACTATTCCAGCAGTAGCCTTACTAAAATATTTTAATTATTTTCTTTTTGAAAAAGGCAAGCACACTTTTAATCGTAGCCTAACTATTTATCTAAAGAATGGAATAGTTTTATACTGGAATTTTTTTAAAAATATTCATTGCTTCAATTTTTTTTGCAAATTTCAAGGAAAGAAAGTTGTGGTCAATAAATTTAAAAATTTAAAATTGAAAATATAACAGTACTGGAAATCATAAATGTTTGGAAAGGTATTGTAATATCTTGTAGACATAAGTACATTTTTTTTCTTGTATAACAGCACGACTTCACGTGACTTGTTTCATGACTTATTTTTTGGCGTCTAATTTCAAATTTTAAGAAACTATGAACGTGTGCGTCAAACTAACCAGTTGATTTTACTATAACAATGTCCAAAAATAGTCAAAAATAAAGTCCTATAGAGGTTAAACTTTTTACTTCGCCGACTAAAAAAACAGAAATCTGCAAATCTTTAAATAAAACTTTGCCGTTTTACTTTCCCGATAAACGAATGTTTATAGGAAAGTACTATAATCGTGCGAAAACCTAACTTTTATTCTAAAAGGGCTAGAAATATGAAAACAAGTGCAAAATCCGTTTCATCAAATGTAATTAGCCTCATGTCCGTTCATCCGTCCGTTTCTTAAAATCAGAGGTTCCCAAATTTTTTGTTTCGTGGACCACTTGCCATATTTTTCGGTTTTGGGCAGACCCTCTGCTTCCCTGATATAGATTTTTTGTATGGCGACCACAAAACGAATGCCTACAACTTACAAAACCGTAGTAGTGTATGATTCTTAATTCGGTCAATAACAGGCGGATTTTAATGAAACTTGGAATGTACATTTGGGATGGGCCAACTTAAAAGACTGAATATGTCTCCCTACAGTGAGCGGTTGTGGGGGGCTAAAATAGAAAAACTTCAATAATTCACTCAATAATGGGTGGATTTTCTTAAAACTTGGTATGCACATTCTGGATAGGCTAACTGAAAGGATAGAGTGCGTCTCCACTTGATGGGGTTGAGGGAGCCAAAGTAGAAACATATTATTTAATTCAGTCAATAGTAGCCACATTTTCATGAAACTTGGAATGTACATTTAGAATAGTCGAACTGAAATGAATATTTTATGACATTATTGGGAAAGTTCCATAGTGGTCCGGCCGATATAGAGAAAATCTAAATTCACTGCTATGGTTTGATTTGCTCATTTATTATAGTGAAATTCGCGGTCAACAATTTAAGAACCGAATATGCGAGTATTTTTATATATATGGATCAGCATGAAAGCTGGAACTATTTTAGTTTTGGCTTTTTGAAAATAAATATTCTGATACGAAATCTTCATGCGATAAAAAATAAAAAATATGTTTTACAAAAAGTTATACCTTATGTTAAATCCTGTTCCAGCTTAATTATTATGCATATCTTCACACGTAAATGGAATTTAGTTTATAGTATTTGTATAATTTATATCTGAGAGTAATAAATGTAATTTGTAAAATAATCATTAAACTTGTAGTATTGTTCTGGTAAACTCGTAAAATGAAGTAATTTCTTAATTGTTCATAATTATATTTTTTAAATAGATTTGCAATCATTAATTCATTTTTGTAAAATTATGTTCACCGTCAATTCTTGCATGAAAGAGTTGTAGAACTGATTGCGATTGTGAAGAATTTTTTTCTCTCCGCATATAAACGTATTTTGTTATCAAAAGAAGGTTGAAATACCTTAAAATAAAATATCACTATAAACTCATAAATGCTTTTAATCCATTAAAATACTCACAAAAATTCACTTTAAATGCGTTTTCCTATTCATATTTAGTCTTATGTACTACGATATAATACAACTATAAGGAAAATATATATATTTTATAATAGTCCTAAACAATTTGTAATAAAAAAGAACTAGTATAAAAATACAAAAATCTAAGAATCTCATTCAATACTCTGTCATTCGCAAGTAATAAAATCGATTTTCATTAGATAACGGTTCGAAGGGAATTTCATAGATATTGACCAACGTGATCCGGCATATATATTCCATTACATTAGGAATTTATTTAAAGAGTCTTTGCTAGCGATAAAATCCTTTTTTATGTCGTACGAAAACCTCTAACCAACTATAATACTACAGACAGTAGAATAAAAGAAAAGTAACATAAAGGTTCACATCGACCAGCTCGAAATCTTAAACCTGAATGGGAATGGGATGGTGTTTTAACATATACACATATGGTGTATAAGAATCGTATATCTGACCATAAATGTGCAGCCTGGTTTTTGGAAACTAGAATTTTCTTTATATCACTTGACCCTCTTAAAGGGATTATTATAGAAACGTAAATATGTGGGTGAGATTTTCAATGTAGAGTTGTTTATGAAGGGCTTTAACAACATGGATTTAGAAATTTTCTGTTTTGGTTCATGTTATTGGTAGTGCATTTTTTTCCCTATTTCTTGTTTTTGGGTTAGAATAATAATATAAAACTAAACAAAAATTATAGCATCTAATAACTACGATAATAACAAACCATATTACAACTAGTCCTTATACAAAACAGATTTTAACAAAAATTTTCAGTTTCTGTTGAAAATTTCGATTTGAATAAATTTTATAATATCAAAATAAAGGCTCACATTTTTTAACATTAAACTGTTTACAGTTTATCTACAATTTTACAGTAATTTGTGGTAAAGGAGCATCATATCATTTCTTTTTTTCTAAGTGAGATAATATTTCTGGAATAAATCCAGTATCGATAAAAGTCTACTTCTCAACTTTCAAATCACGTACCTATGTGTTTTCCTCGAGTGAAAAATCATATTTCATGTTCGACTAAAATGATGTTATCCAAGCGATAAATTATATTTTCCTATAAAATAATGTTATTATATGAAATGTTTGTGTGTGAAATTTTAAAGGGAAATTCATAGACCACATATAGTTAAAAAAAGGAATATTTCTTTATGAAATCATATAAAACAATTAATATAGAACATATTTGATTTCATATCGACAGAATAATTATAATCTTCGTGTATCCCATGAAGTCTTCTGTGCACCTATCGACTTTTAACACCTATTCAAAAACCCTCTTTTTCTATATTCAACTTAGGCAATTTAACAGTCTACTCGGCACAGACTGGGTCGATATTAATTTCAAGTTAAAATTTGTTTTATTCTGTATGATTTATGTTTTATTCTGCTCACGTTATTGTTGAATCTGAGAGGTCCGTCAAGGAATTCTCTATCGTCGGTTCGATCGTGATGATTTTATGAATTAAAGATATTTACTGACATAAGTCTATTTAAAAATTAATGCTTTAAAGTTTCCGCTACTATACTTTTAATGTTGAAAATTGTATGTAAAATTTTAAAGAGAAACCTTTTTTTACTTTTTACTAAAATACTGTCATATTCCTCTCATATTAATACTTTTGTTCGATCTAATAGTAATGTGTCCAAATATATTTTCAGATCTTTTGATTCTATAGTATGGAAATATCAACTGACACATGCATATTACTTCAGCATGTATTATACTATATTTGACCAAATAGAAATGATGGTTTGCCACAATTCTATGTCCAGATGACCTGATTTCATTATTCACATCATGAATGCCGTGGGTCATATTTGTCTATGATTTCTACTTTCGCAGTTATGATTGCGTGAACTTAAAAACTTGGAATTATGATACTTTTATGAGACCATGATAAGTGAGTTGTTAGATTGATAAATAGGGTCTAAAATAGTTTGTTTCTACAGTTAAGCATTTTTAAGAAGCCGAAACCTTTTAAAGTAGTTGGGACAATAATTTTCATTAGAATTTAAAAGATAACATCCATGGATTTGGTATTTTTAGAAATATGGTGCGTCATATTTCTTCTCAAAATACCACGAACTTAAATCAGAAATATAATAACACACGCGTGGATGGCGAAGGTCTTAAAAATTATCAAGTCCTATCTTTGATATTTATCCTGTTGGATAATCCGCCCCCAAAACGCACCAGCTAATGTAACTATATACAGTTTAAAGGTTGTAAAGAAGTTAATACTTAAATTAGTATTGGGCCACCCTATTTGATTTTAATTATTTAATAAATATTTGATTATAATCTTTTATAATATATAATAAAATTTTTATTAATAACGCGTGATTAAGTTGGACAATAAAAAATATAAATACAGATTAAATTAAACGCTTCAATTATTTCATAATATATTAAAATTTAATTCATTCATAAAAAATATTAATACAATATTATTTATATAAAATGTATATAATTCGCTCGGATAATATAGTTTTCCAAATTTTATTACTTTCTTGGAAATCAATTTCCAAATATTATATATTTTAAATTAAATGCTTCATATTAGGGAATTTAAAAAGCTGTAACATTAAAATCTTTATATAAATGCGAGATTTATATTTAAGATTTATTTGTAATAAATATATTTATGGTTTAGTAATTTTCAAAATCCTTACCAGTCGCCTTTTTCGAATAGAGTTTTAATTGTTTTTAATAATAATAATTTAATTAGTAGTAATATTTATATATGTATATGTATATCGAAAATAGTGAACTTGCAATTACTTGAACCCTTCCTTGAATTTGTTCCCATTACTTGATTACCGGGTATTAGAAAATTCACAGTCTTAGGATTGAATAGGTTTCCGTACTTCATAATATCCATTACTTACACTTTGGTATTATTTAGGTGATGCTAAGTTAAGCTGACCTATATTCGCAATTAAGGGATATCTTGGAGTTTCATAAATTAATGTCAATTGAAAACTAAAAAATTTAAACCTCTGATATTGGGGAAAAAATGAATTTATCCTTGGCATCCATATAAATACGATGCAAGTAAAACTTTATCCAAAATGTTTTTATTTCAGTAAATTGTATTTCTTTTGTGCCGAAAGTCTCTGGGGTTTATCGTTTATACTCATATATCCTGGAAATTCACTTAAATTCAACTTGAGTCTATTGTTTTTAAAGTGAATTCACATCTATTTTTATCTAGTTCAGAAGAGCCAGTCTGTACACCATTTCCATCATAGTACTTCTTCGGTATTTTCGATTCCAATTTTCACATTTTTCTAGAATATATTTCTAGAGATTCAGTTTTGGTAACATTTATTTTACTCGACGTCACCAGCAGTACATTAAAATTGCTTGAATGGATGAACTAAAAACAAATGTATGTAAAGTTGACGTTAAGAATGTAGTTTTGTGGTTAGTTTTTGTTGCGAAGAAAATTGTAAAGCCATATATAGTTTCCAATATTGGAGGTTGTACTCAATCACATTTATTTTTATATAGCAATATATGGAATTTCAACTAACTATACTAGATGATGCTTTATTAAAAAATTTCATACTCATACGGACTTTTTCCCGTATTCGAAAGGAGTTTGAATTTTAATAAAATTTTAGCAAAAAAGAAAATATTTAATTAAGACGTTAGGCCGCTCTGAGGAGCTCAAAGCGGCACCAAATTTTACGATTTCTTGACAGTTTTATAGAACATTTTCTGTAATAATTTATGTTTAAGATAAATATTGATGAAGAAATTGCATACATATTGTACAAAAATATTAACTGTGTTTTTTTGAGAAAAATAAGCATGGATACATATGTACATGCATTTTATACGCGCTAATTTAAGTCATATTATTCTAGAGAGGGTAATTTTAACGACAGTTATTTAGTACTATATTGAATATATAGATGGCACAAATCGAAATTTTTGTTTTTTATGGCAATATTGGAAATTTACAGAAAATTTGTTTGAATTCTGAATCTAACCAGATTTTAGTAATATTTTTTGATATTATTTTTATTGTTTGCAGATTTATTTGGTTAAAGCAATATATTGCCCTTCTCGCAAAATCTTATTCGTTTTAAATTCGCTATTTGTCTAAAAAAAGAATTTTTATTTTTTTTAACCTCAAAAAAGATTACTGCAGCTTGTTCCATTAAATAATATCAGTAGTACCAACATTCAGAATTAAAAGTTATAAGCACATAAATTAAAAAAATCATTGTCTTGAGAAAGTGAAATAGTGGCCGATTAAAATTCCCACAAAAATACAAGTATTGTATTACAAAATTGCGCAGTTATGAGTTGTTCCGTGAACCTTCGCCGCAGATGCAGGAAGGATATGTTTTTTCTGAAAAAAGTGAAGATTTTCTTGTTCATTGATCAAGTATCTATAATCTAGCATAGAGAATGTGCAAATTGTCAATTGATAATGGTTCCAAAGAATGAAGATTAGAAATTTACTATAAACAAATTGATTATTGTCTCAATGATATAATTTAGATAGCGTCATTGAAAATATGTGCTCCAAATATAAAGCAAATGTGTTTATCCATTTTTAAGGGTATTTTCTAAGAATTGAGGTAAATCTCCGCCACATATTAAGTCGTTATTTTTAGATTTCAACTTAGTTTTTTTTTATTAAATCTTACACTGTTATTTAAAGTAAATGAGTAGTACTAAAATCGATTTTTATATCTCTAATAAAAATGTAATCATTATAAAGTTATTAGTCTTTGTACAATAATTTAACATCTCCGGTGGAAAGCTATATCCTTATTCTTTTCTGTCAATCATTTACTGGGCAGAAAAAGTTTTATAAATAAAAGTCTTAAATTATATTTATAATTTATTTTGAGTTCTAATCTTTCACAATTTTTCTTAATTTAAGAACAATAGAACTGCATTTCGGTATTTTTATGTTCAGTCAATAATTGAGCCGTTTCTATATTTACCATGATCGGAGAATTGGAGAAGAGTAACCTGAATAAGTTAATGGAGCAGAGAAAGTCTTAAAAACTGGAGCTGTATGAGCATATGTGCTTAAAACTGGACCAGTTGTGTAGGTTTTCAACAATGGTGTAGCAGCAGAATAGGTTCCGATAAATGGAGTAGCAGCAACAGTTTTAACAATTGGTTCGCTGTATGTCTTGATTATTGGAGCAGCGGCAATAGTTTTAATAATCGGTTCGCTGTATGTCTTGATTACTGGAGCAACAGCAACAGTTTTAATAATCGGTTCGCTGTAGGTCTTGATGACTGGAGCAACAATAGGTGTGATAACATTAGCTTTGCTATGAACAATTGTGGAGCTTGTATGTGATACGGCTGTTGGTACACTTTCAACAACATGTCCAACTTTAGCAACATATGGTTCACGGTATTCAACATGAGCATGAGGTTCAGTAATGACAGTCTTCAAGAGTGGAGCATGTTCTTCCAATTTTGGTTTAAGAATAGTTGAGCTGTAACCGGTAACAACTGGTTCGGATGCATAAGTTATTGATTTCGAGACGACTGGAGCAGCATAGGTAAGTGGAGCAACGAGTGGTAAACCACTTGGTGCGGCGAAAGCTACGGCGATAAGAGGAAACAACACCACCTATCAACAGAAAAAAGTTGCTAATTATTAAAATATTTTTTTTTTCATATTATAAACGAAATACTTACGAATTTATACATTTTAAATTAGTTTTTTGTTCAAATTGTCTGTGCAGAAACCACTTGTAATAATCGAACTCTGAAGTTTGACTGATATTCTTTTAAAGTACGGATTTCTTTTATATATAATTGTCGTTTAAATGATGATTCCCTAATTATATAGTAATGTGCATATTTTGTATAAAGGTACTTCTACCGGGTTCGTCAACATTTTTCACAACAACAACAAATTTCCAGTAAGCAAAAACCTTGATGACCATGAATTATAGTATATACAAAAATTGAAGTTCACTTTCATTTTAATTTCTCGTATTTTTACTTATTATCATTATATTTTGGCATCGCCAAGAAACTAGTACCTGTAATGTTATCAAGTACTCTTCCATTATAGCAGACTATTTAAAACATGTTTATAAGCAAGATTTAAGCGATATACGAGAATCTTGTCTATAAAACTTGTTTTTTTTTGGCTAGTGTGTTTTCCCTATAGGTCTTTTTCTTGCGTGCATAAAAATAAGTAAATTTCCAGTTTAAATAATTCTCCTGAACAATGTAAAAGCAAGTTCCGGTTACAGAATACTTATTCGGATAATCTGCAAAATCATATTGATCTAGTCGTATTTAACTCGTAAGTGAGACATTTGATGTACATTATTAGTATTTCATAAGCGGAAAACCAATTGCTTTATAATATAATATTGCTTTAATACGAAGGCGGGTATGTCTAGCAACTAATATCGACAAAACTTTATGAGTACGCAAAAAAAAAACAATCCGAGGTATGAGCTTTTAACTGTAACACAGCATATGTGAATATAACTAGAATAACATGACATGTAATTAGTATTATTTTGCTATTACTTAGCGTAACGGTTTTCTAACTAGACTCTGATAACAAACGCGTTATTAAAATTAAATATATCAGACTTTAATAGAAAAAAAAAACGAAATACTTAACAAAGTTTTTAATCTTAATTATAAAAAAGATTAATTTTTATTTAAAATCTCAAAAACTTAGTTTCTATAAACTGAATAAATCATTACAGAAACTTAAAACTTTATTGCAGTTGCAATTAGCAATCGCAAAAGCACTTTTAAATTTAAATAATTTTTTAAGAGAGCATTCAAATCATTACTTTTAGGGTAAGTTCCGAAGTAGACCCTTTAGAAATCATAAAAAAAGGATAATTTTTATATAGACTTAAACAAAGTTATTGTATTTGCGATTGTTAAATGAAAGCTTACATAAAATAATAGTTCATCTTTTGAAAAAAAAAAAGAAAAGAAAATGAAGAATATGTCCCTTTTCACAATAGAACAATAGCCTTGTTTGCTCAGACAAGCATCTTCCACACAGGATTTTCTTATTACTTTATGTTTTACACAATAGTTAATTATACAAAATTTAACTTGGTAAATTTATAGTAAACCGTGTATTTCTAGTAAATGAAGTATATTAAGGCAAATCTGAAATTTTATGAGCATAACAAAAATACATACATTTTAATGTATACATTGTAAAATTTATGAAAACAAAAAGTTTTTACTCGCCTTGGAAAACGTTGTTATGTACCAGCTTAGCAACACATGAAATTTCTTAGTAGCTTTTAATTTTTTTTTTGATAACATTTTCAATTATCTTTCCTCCACTACAATATAAGGAAAATTCCTACTTAATTTATTTCTAGAAAGCTTCTAATTTGTATTAAGCTAATTGAAAACATTATCGCTTTAACTTTATTGCTCTTTGAATTGATTTTAAGATAATTGAATACAAATATGTATTTATGTACTTATTAAATTAGCCTAATTTCTTGTAAAAATAAGTAATTAAGCATATCTAAGTGATTTGTATTGTTGGTACCCAAGAACGCACATGTTTCGTTGTTCAAAATAGATATTACCGAATCGTATTAATTGTGTTAAGATCGTATTTAAAAGAAAACAACATAACAAAAAAGGACATGGATAAGAAAATATTTAATTCCCTCGTAAGAAGAATGTTATCCATCAATGAGACATAAGCCATGTTTAATTGAAAAGATTTATTAGAGAACACCAATTTATATCGAGGATTTGTTTTGTATAAATGGCATATGATTAAGTAACTATTGTTGTAGGTTTTATTGTATTATTTTTCCCAAAAATACTATAAAAGTGAAAACAGTCTTGAAATTATCCTTTTTTTTTTAGCATATATTCCAGTCTATTTTTATTCAGAAATGAAAAATTAGCGGTCAGAATATATGTGAGCGTATTGAAATTCTGGTTAATGTGTTGTGTTCAACTAGAAATAATTTACAAGTTGCAATACAATGAAATATTCTCCATTTTTTAGACAGCCATTTATGTAATTTTCTAAGGTTTGATCATTAGGTACCTAATATGGTTCTATATATGGTACGATGTTTCGCAAATGAAGTTACGGAAACGGTTCGTACTTCTGAATCACGTGGTAATTGAATAAAAATCCAAATATATTTCAAATCCAGTATAGTACAATGTTTCAAAATATTACAATATATCCAAAAATACGTATTACTGCGTTCAAAAAATAATGGAACTTGTTAAATAAAGCGCGAACCATTTATTTATTTTTCCAAATATACTTGGCTATCTTTAGAGTAATCCTTTGAAGGTGCAAAAAACTTTTGCAAAAGTTTTCTCAGTAGTCAAGCCAGTACTGGAAGTCAGTATGTGGCATGGTTTTTAGTACATCCAGCGAAGTTCTTTTTATTAATTTTACGGATGGAAAATGAAGCTTTTGTACTAATCTTACATATGTTATCTTATCCGTTGAATACACTGCTCGTGGTATTGAATTTTATGCGAAAAAATCACGAGGAAGTATCAACTTTTGAGCAGAAGCATTATCGTTGTGCAAAATCCATGAATTTAGGTTCTATCGTTTCTGCTAGTTCTTTCGCTTTAAACGTCACATAACTCTTAAATAATATTCTTTGTTAATACAATAGTTTGATCAGTTGGAAAAACTCCTGGTGCATAAAACTCTGATATTCATGGAAAGCAATGTTATGATTTTTTTTAAATTCAGTGGTATGTATGCATTAAACACGCATGTCATGTGTGTTTCTATTCATTATACATATATACACTTTTATTTGCACTCCTTAAATGCCAGCGAAAAGTGAATGGAAAACATAAAAAGTAATGTTATCCCCACAGGAGATTGCCATTTTTATTTTTATAACACCTAATCCTCTTACACACTCCTTTTCGCTATATGATCTTAAGCTTATGTTTGATTTGACACCTTGTCCGAGCAATGATTATTATATCATATAATTTTTATGGGAAAGGATTTCAAGTGGGATGTCGTAAATTCGGCTTATTACTCGTACAATGAATTCATTCTTGATTTTATTAGTTAGAAAAGGCATCTAAGTACTGAGTGAAAAGAAGAAACTAATATTTATTTATAATGGATAAAACTTTGAAAGTAGGTGTTAAGATTTTATTAAAGATCTCATATACTTACATACCTATGTACGACTATATTAAATCATATGCATAGAGTATATACGTCTTAGAAATGGAAGGAGTTTTTTTTTTAAATACATTTAAATGGATGAAAACTTGCAATGAAAATCTGTTTTTATTAATACCTTCTTTTATTTCGGAATCCAGTTGAAAGTTTATAAGTTCTTCAATTATCGATTAAGATAATTCATTCAAAAGCTCGCTACTTTGATTATTTAGATTGTATTTTATTTAGTATATTGCACTGTAAAAAGATACTAGCAATAACAATAATTTCACTATTATCGTTTTTCATCTTGATCAATATAAATTGAAGATTAAAATGTTGAAACATTTAAGTTAACGATGCGGTATAAAAGGGTTATTTTTCCAATGAATTTGAATCCATTTCGGATATAAAATGTTTCAGTAAATAATATTTAATTGCTTTCCATTTTCAAAATTAATTGAAAAAGAAAGCAAATGTTTATAAAAATTCTATTTTGTTATTTTGTATATAATTAGTTGTAAATTGTAGTCTGATTAAATTTTGTGTGTTTTATTTCAGGCTTAAATGTATCTTTTACTAGATACATTACAAGAACTAAAGTACTCTTGCACGAGCCAATCTACATGAAACTAGTAAAAAGCTATTTCATACGCGTTGGAGGGATATTTTAATCCACAATTAACAAATATGAAACATTCTTATTTGTATGTTATATGTTGGAGTTCAAACTCGATTCCAAAATCTGAATAAATACCGACAATTATTAGAATGCCAGAAAGCGCTATGGTAATAAAAATGACAGATTTTTGAACCTAACACATACATACGCAAAATTAACGTTGTGGTACCTTAAAAGAGCTATTGAGTCCCTTGCAGCACACACTCTGGCTCCATTTTGTTCGAACCAAAGGGTTGGATATTGAGCACTATTGATGGAAATTGTAACACCGTCTTCAGTTTTTAAAATCAGCTTCCACCGGAGGAACTACGAAAGGAATGAACCGGGCCCCCGTATGCTCAGCGACGTAAATGCCAATGTATCGGGTTTTTCAATAAGAACTTTTTTTATAATTTTAAATTAGATACAAAATTTTCGATCACATTTCTGTGGCTCTATTTCACGAATTACGGTCCAATGATGCTGCCAGTCTATAAAGCACACCAAACAGTAGCACGATATGAGGGTAATGATCGTTCAACAATTGCCCAGAAGCTTATTTACATAGCCAGTCAATTGAAAATGAACTTCGTCAGAAAATATAATTTTTTACGATATGTGGTTTTCGCAGATCGCCCATGTTCATAATAGATTTGAATTCTTTTTATTAAATTTTCGAGTGAAATAGAAATCATTATAATGAGATATAGACTGGAATTATGTCAAAACATATAGTAACTGATAATCGGCATATAGCCGATTTTTTGATGCCCTATGGCAGAAATGGGACAGAAAAACTGTCAAAACTAACAATATTTCACGGTTTTTTCTTCGTAATTTTGTTTCCTCTTTTCAAAATTTCTTCTAATTTGCAGGTAACCTAGATCCTAATCTAATCGGCAAATTTTATTCAAATCGGTGTATTAGTTTTTAAAGTACATCAAAAAAAACTTTATGAACAGGGTTATTTTCCCCTAGGAATTTTTCTTTCTCCACTATCCTAGTTCTGATTTTACTGAAATTTAATAAGTTAAGCAATATAAGTAATTTAAAGAAAATTGCTTCACAAATTGTCCAAATAAATTCGAAAAACCAAATTAAAAAAACAACGAAATTTTCTTCTGACCCTGGTTTTTGCTTACTAACCTCGCTCTCCCTCAGTCGAATTTGCTGAAATGCAATTCCAAATCCAATTAAGGAATAAACACTCACATTCTAAATTCCAGCAAAATCGTATAACTTGTTTTTGAGTTATCTTGTATACGGATGCACGGTCGGACGGATGAACGGACGTGCATAAATCGATATAGCTTTTGATTCCCTACACAACCCTATCCTTCAAACCTTTCTACGACTATTTCGATGTGTTATACACTTAGTGACAAAACTAATTTACCCTCTGGTAGCACTTATCAAAGGTCATTAAAACGAATGAATGGCACAACTGGTATCAGAAGCAAATATATCCCTATTAAAAATGAAATTCTCATTGAAAAACCCTACACAATCTTTTGACTTTTGTCTGAATTGTAATTCTTAATATCCAATTAATGTTATTACGTATGCATTAATGTTCGCCTTTGGCTGGATTTGACCTGTTAGTATTATTAATATTATCATTATTATTATTATTGTTATTTTATTATTATTAAAAACATTGTAAATAATGGTTTATCGTTGTATAATTCGGTATTTTTCTAGAGAAAATTATACAAAAATACACCGATACACCACGATTTACAACTGTAGGGAATATCTATAATATTTTGAATATATCCTAATTTCATAGGTTACGTAATTTTTGTTATAATTCCAATTAAAGAAACCTAAATACATTACAGAAATCTTGTGATGCAAATATTTCCGGTTATTACTATAAATTCAGTTGCTTTAATATCAAGCAATATTGTAGTATAGAATTGTTACATTCTATTTAAAGCTGTATATAAACTGTATATATAGTATGCGAATAAAACAAATGAAAAGAAAATTTGATATTCTAGTATTTATTCAAGTTCTAAAAGGATATCATTTATTCGGCACAAAGGATTAAGAAATCAACAACATATATATATATATATCAAATTTCCAGTCCTATGACCAAAGCTTTCTGATAGGATGAATTCAATTGTTAAAAGTTGAAAGCGAATGAAATTCATATTAAAAATGCGAGTATTGTTCTATTTTACTTCATAGCGCCACTGAAAGCTACACCTACAAACGCGTAGCATATAAATTTCATCATAACTTTGTTTTGGTTTATGGAAATCATCAGGTCTTCAAAAGAATGTATAGTAATATTTCAGTTGGACACGTATGAATATGTTATATGTATATGGAAAAGTGTTACAGAGTTTTATTAAACTTCTTGTGGGCAATTATAGTCAGGAATAAAACCAACGCCTTTGAATACTGTAAATTTATATGAAACTTTTGATTTACAAAAGAATAAAAAAAAGGATTATGCAACAATATGGTTGTAAAACGTTTTTCGTATAAATGTGTTGATTTTTTAAAGAAAATATTTAACTTTTATTTGAATATTTAAAACAACAATATAACAGGTTTAACCTGTATCATCATTTTCATAATTTAAGAAATTTAGTTTCTTAAATAATATTACATATGCAACTTTAGAATGAATTTTGATTCTATTTATTTTATACTAGCAGAATACCCGACGTTGTTCGGGCTTTCTTCAGGACTTTGTTGAGCATGCGTTGAGGTTGAGTAATTCAACATTTGCTGATTACTTTGCAAACGTTGCTCCATCATTAAATTTGCATAAGCCCCCCCCCCCCGACAATTCGTACATTTTGAGTATTTCTACCGATGTTTCCTCCTCTCAAAACTATCGACATTTTTTCTATTAACAAAAATGAGGAAAATTGAAATTTCTTGACCACAGCGACACCTACCGGAATAAAACTTAATATAAAACTAGCTCGGCACGGAACTAACATATGGTCCGAATATGGTGTTAATACGTCTAGCCTTTCTTGAGTTAGACTGCAGCGCCACCTAACGGAATTAAACTTAAAACAAACCCAAAAATCAAAGTAGCCTATAACCAGCGCGCTGGAACAAAGAATCGGTGGAGATATGTTTCATCAAAATCGGTCCAGCCGTTTAGACGCCAACTCGGTACATACAGACAAAATTCCACAAATATTATATAGATAAATGAATGAAACAATATAATTTTATTGGCATGAGACAAACCTTCAGTCTCATTTTTATGTCCGCCTGAAAATACGCAATTTATATTTTCTTGGTGAAAATCTTTGAATCTCTTTTATAGCTTTAGTGTTTGAGTCGCGGAGGTCGCAGCCTAAACCAATATATACGAGCAATACTTTATATTTTATTTTTAGCCGTCACCGCGTCACCTATTTTAATTTAATGTATATATTTTTCATTCATACAACATATTGTCGTCGAATATCCTGCCATCTTATACTAATTAAATGGTATTAAATAAATTAATCTTTCTCTTTCAAATGTGGGCGATGATGATTATGATAACAATGATTTGACTCACTTCTAAATATGTAATATTGTTTTGTTGTTTATATCGAAATGTTAATATCATTTACTGTTAAAGAATTGAATTTGATTGTTAATAAGAAAATTGTATCGAACATTTCTTGCCTACTTAAATGGATTTAAAAAATAATGATAATGAAATAAAGGAAGGAATTAGGATATTACTAGAGTGGGAGTTTTGAATTTAACGATTTTATTTCTTGTAATAATTAGCAAATATTTGTGTACTATCAACAGTCAAGAAAATTTTTGATCGATTTGGAAAATATTTCTGAGAAAATATAATATACGAATTTACATAAAAACAATAAAGAAATTCGCATAAAAATTTCCAAGGAAAAAGGTACTATACAATATTATATTCAAAATATTTTCCATCTTTAATTTCATAAGGAACGAAACCGTATGATTATATCGTAGAATGTAGGAAGATGCACCGATATATGGTATGGCTTGAATCTTAAGCAATCTTATTATTCTTCAGGGTAAAGTTAACAAAAATCAGTCATAACTTTCTATTTAACGATACCCATGAGACTAATATGTAATATTTTGTATATATACTAGAAAGTTGAACGTCATACACGTTTGTCTAGAGGGGTAGAGTCACATATTCACCTGGCTATATTATTGTCGAAAATATACATATGACGCCAACCTCCCAAAATATTTTTATCGAATTTCTTCAAAATTGGTACAAAATAATTTCGACCAAAATAAAGCCAAATTTTTAAATAATGGTAACATTTTTCTTAATAAAATACCAGTGACACATGATCGATTCTATTTTCTCGATACTATTTAAGAAAATCGATAGTCTGATACCGAAAATCGTATTATTATAGAATTTTTGCCGATACTGTAAATTAAATTTTTCCATAGTTTTTAGAGTACTAAAATTAGCTGAATATTTTCGATGTTAATTACAATCACTTTAATTATATTTGAATGATCTTTAAATTTTCGAAACTTATGTAATACAGTTTCTAAAAATTTCTAGTAAAGACTGTCTCATATTTTGGCAGGGATTTGAAGAGAACTGGCATATTAGAATCTTTTAGACATCATATTAATCAAATTTTCTTGGTTGAGTTTTTTCTTTAAAAATTGCATCCTTTTAAAAACAAAAAGAAATGTGCTTTTCTTCGCGCATATACGATATTTTTTATTCCAAAGAGAACAAGATTGGGGAATATACGGAGTAATGCGAATTTGAAGTGTCCATGGAGAGTAGCTGCGCAGGTTTGTGAAATTCTTATATAGTTTCCTTTTACTCTTTTTCGGATATACAATATTATCTTTCATGGAGAAAAATATATGTAACATCTTCCTAAATTTACATTTCGAATTTAGGCAAAAAGGATCTACGCATATATGTAAAATGAAAGTACTATTGTGAAAGTCTTAAAACATAGTAGTATACGTGTGAATTATGTTATTTGCTCAATATTTTATCTCAGTTTATCCGCTCGTCCTTTTATTTCTGATATTCCTTTATAGTAAGTTATTTTCCACTTTCAGTAATAAACAATTTTCTCTTCAGTTCGCATTGTTTCACGACTCGATACTGAAAATTGTTTACGAATTTTTATGCAACCCAACTGTTGACAACATTTTCCACGAATTGATTTAGGTTAGTAAACCATTTTTATCGTTTTTTAGGCATATTTGATAACACCACATGTACATGTACTATTGTATAAAAATATGATTTTTTTTCATTTTACCGACAAGGAAAGAATATTTCTTAATTTCAGAAATACCGTGTAAAACTGACGTTAAGTGAATTTTGTTCATGGTACTAAATTCTTTGTATTGAACTAATAATATTTTTCTAAAAAGTAAAAATAATTGAAAGAATTGCAATGGACCAACTTTTAAGTGAATTTTAATACGCTAATAAGTCATTGAAGTTTTAATAGTCGCAAACCGTTTAAAATAATATGCTTCCGAAATGAAATATTTTATTATGTTATTTTATGCATATTTTAATGTGGAAAGTTTATGTTTTCTTTAAGACGGAAAATAAATAAAATGTAATTGTTGTGTTAAAGTCGAAATGTATAATAAGAAATTCTTATTAGAGTATGGGCTTCGACCCACTTTTTACTTTTGTTAGGTATCGTTAAGAAAAAATTAAAAAAAATGTTTGATTAAGTAGTCTGTTTCATTTTACTGTAGAAAAATCCAAGATGATTGAGGTGGCATGAAAGGGATCCTTATTAAAAAGCACATTACTATTATTTGAAAGATCAAAATAACAAAATTGTTTTAGTCTTGCGGAGGAGTAAGCCATGATTAACAAGAATCAATTTAATTTATGTTTTCATTTTGAGCAATTGATTAAAGAATAATTACATGAAATCCCAGATATCATTTGTATTTTCCATAAAAAAACAGATATCGTTAACTTTTTGGGAATATATTCATTTCGTTCGATAATTTAGTCCTTCGAATTACACATGGAACACAATATCATTCAAATGATATCCCGAGATATCATACATCGTTTACATATCGTTTACGCCAATTTGCGATGATTTTCATGATTTTATGAGTTCTATCTTAGCCATAACGTTACGGATGTTGCGAAGTTTTCGAAGGAGTTTGCGGATTGCTGGTAAAGACGCGTTCTTTCGCGTAGGTTGCATATGCAGAAAAAAAATTGATATTTTTAACTAAACCTAATTAATTGAAAAAACATTTAAGATTTACACTAATAAATTAATAAAATTGTTTAAAAGAAATGCTAAAAAATCAAATCAAAGTTTTTAGAATTAGTTGATATCGTTAAAAGATATTAATTAATTTCGATTAGAAATACAGATTTTTTTATTAATTTATTAGTATATTTCCGCAAGTTCTCTCATGATCATAAAGATTTGTAAGAGTTACATATAGTAATGAATTTTAATTACTTGTTTGAATAAAAGTCATCGATAGCTTATTTTGTAATCAATCGCACTGAGTTTGTGCCCCAGAGTCATGTTTAACCTTTTCAATTCTTCAGATTTACGTCTCTCTAACTAAACCAATGCATAATGATTATTTTTACAAATTTATATTATATTTAAAGGAATTTTCAAAATAAAACAAAAAATATATTTATAATTTCCAACAAATTTTTTTTAATAGTTTTTCCTCAGTATTCTAATCAAATTTGTAGTTTTGCCGATGTTGCCCGTTGTCCGTGGGCTTTAGCTGAGCTGGATTCTTATGCGGATGCAGCTGAAGTTCTTTATGGAAAATTCGCCATAAAAATCCGTATGATCTTCATAGAATTTCTGTCTCTTTGGCGGTACTTTCGAGTATAGTGGAAACGTTTTCCGTGAACGTGCTAGACGAAGGTGTAAATAGGATCTACAATAAAACACTACTAGTGTCTTAAAATTTTTTAATCGGTTTGCGAATACAACCTTTAGTACGGCACTGATTTCTACCGAATTCAGACCTTAATTTTCGCAGTATACGACCGTCGGAGATTTGCTATTTACACAGAAGGATTTTACGATTTTGGTATAAGAAAGTTGTTTGAGCATTTTCTTTCTTAGTTTAAAGATTTTTAATTTAGTATTGGAATGAATCAGGAAAAACAATTCCTCATTTTCCTCATTAAATAATTCGGTATCCAAACCAGCATTGTGCAATGTCATCCGCAATTTATAATTAAAGTTGAAAAATTCAATTTGCGAACCTAATTTTTTAAAGAAACTTACTCTAGTAACAATTTCATTTCAAAAATAGACTGGTATGAATTCATAAAATTATATAAAGTAATTTCAGTTAGTAAAAACTTGCTCTTAAACCGTACTTTAATTTTTGAATTACATTTTGCCTCTTAATTCAATGAAAGCCTTTTCAAAACTTAAATTTGCGCAGGAAATTAAATTTTTGCTATTTTAAAAATTATTTCAATAATATAATCATACAAATTTTATAATACTAGAAATTGTTAAAACTTTGCAAATCTAGAATTGTTCTGATAGCGTAAATAAATTGGTTGAATAAAATGTGTTACTCGTAATTTTTGAGGAAAATGATATTCTCTTATGGAATAACCCCAAAAGGGTTGAATGTAGGACATTCCTTTATTCAGAAGTTTTCAATTGTTATCAAAACTGATATGTTAGGAAATATTTAAAATATTTAAATTATACTGTCTGAGTTTTCTGAAGCTATAAAAAAAACTTTCACATGAAAATCTTATCGTTTCGCAATCGGATAAATGGGAAAAATATTAAAATAAATTGAATAAATATTTTTGATATTTTATTTCAGAGGCATTTCATTTCACACTTATTGTTGTTTTTCTACATAAACAAATGTTTGTAAAGGGTTATCCAAAAGATGTGATAGGAAAATGACCCACATTTTCTAGCTAAATGGTTATGTCAATAAGCAAAATTGATATATTTGGAGTGACGCAAATCCAGAAGTCAGTCAGCAGAGTTATTACACCCTGATAAGGTAACAGTTTGGTGCACGTTTTATGATGGTGTATTGGCGGTCCTTATTTCTTTCAAAATGCGGAAGCAGCGCACGTTACAGTTAATGGAGCACGTTAGAGATAGATGGTCATTTGCTTAAGAATTTGGATAACATAGTGAAAAGTGATTTCAACACGATTAAGCCACATTACATACCACAACTGAAATGACTAATTTATTGAAAATAACAATCAATGATTCAATCATTTCCAGAAATGGTCCTATCAACTGGCCGCCTAAATCTTGTGATATCATTCTGTTGGATTGTTTTCTGTGGGGATATGTAAGTTGTTATTCATGAAATTGGATCGTATTTGTAAGAAGAAATGTATGAAAATTGGGTCCGAAGAATGCAGTATGTCAAACGTAGTCGTGGTTTAGGTACATTTGCATGAACTTATATTTTATCATTAATGACATCGCATGCTCTTTCAAATAAAAAGGAATTCATTGTTATCATACTCTGTTGTTTTCTTTTCCATTTTAAGGCTATACCATGCTTGTTGTATAACCCTATATAGACCTGTGGAGGTGTTTTTATTATACACCTTCAGAAACATACCATATATAAAAGTTTGGAATCGATAATATTTTTAAAGTTGTAATTATAGCCTTTTTTAAAACATGCATGAGCCTAAAATATTGAGATTTTTTTTAAGCAATTTTTCTAAAATAGCTTATCATATATTTTATTAGTAAATAAATTTCACCATTAGCAGGTATGATGCGGTAAAGAGAGACTACCAGTTTTTTTTTTTTGGTTTAATATATAGAGATGTATTAGAGACATACATTTTCTGTCGCACATGAACCGACAGGGGAAAATAGAAAAAATATAAAACCAAGTTTGAAATATGTTTTGAACAACAACTACACAGATTTTTCATGCTCAATTGAGAGAAACCAAGTATACCAAGTATATAAATGTAAATGTTCCAATAGTATTGCTATATTGCTGTCGTTATTTGTAGACCAAATAAATCCGGTTCAATATAAAGAATTATATTCGGCTAAAGGCAGGTTAAAAATTTGACGTATTTTCGTACAGCCGTAGTCATGAATAGACTGTACTTTTCATTTACACATATACAATTGTTTTTAGTATTACAATAATGACCCAAACCTAGGGCATTCAATTCTTTTGCAATATGATTTTGTAGTCATATGAACTTTTGTATATAATTTAGGAAATATGAAAAAGATGTCACTGCAATTTGTAGCAAATGTTTGTGTTTGTGGCAAACATGTTTGCTATAAATCGGTACATTATTTATATTAAATATGTTGTCTCTTTGTTGTAGAAGACATACTTTTGGTTGTTTTCAAAACAAAAGTATATATTTTTTTTTTCGTTAAAGTACTTTCAACTGCACCTGATATATTTTAAACGTTTATATTGTTTTTAAAATAATTAGAAATGTCTGTTAAAATACAATTTTCTAGTGTAGAATCTAAAATGTAAATGTTTCATTTTTATTCCCTAACTTTAAGATCCATTTTTTAGAAATTCCTGTTTCCATCAACTGAAAAACGAGAGAACCTTTTAAAATGCTTTTTTTTCTATCAATAATCACATTAAAATTCTGTTCCGATGGATAATGTACAAATTAATCTTAAAAAGGTTATGCGGTTGTTATACTTAAAGGTCTATTAATGAGGTTGTAGAAATAATTGAATTAAAAGGTCATAATTGAGTAATTTGACGATTTTTAAATATATGTGTATAACGTCTCTGAAGAACCAATATCCTTCAACTTAATTTATAACAACAATGTAAAAGCTACGCACAATTACCTTTCCCACTGTAGGCAAGCCCGCTAGTATACAGTATACATATATGTTAACACCATTACTAAAATTTATATTCAGGACCCAAAAAAATATCTTTTATCAACTTTTAGAGGTAATTTTTTCACTTGCACCTACAAAAATGTTTTAAATATAGCTGAAATGCTAAAATTAAAAGGAACAAATTCGAAAATATGGACAAATTCATTATTTAATCATATATAATTTATAATTTACAGGACTCAAATATTCCTGTAGATATACAATTATTTCGTTAATTCTATTTATTTCTATGAAAATAACTTGATTAGCTTAAATTTATAGTACAGTAGTCTACAGAGCCGACTTAAGCTATGTCCAATTGTCGTATTTGCATAGTGATGGCCGGAGCACAACAAAATGGAAAAAAAAAATTGTTTTATTTGAATAATTTTTATGAAAATATTTTTAGAAATTTAGTGAAGCATGTTATATATTGTAGCGGGCTACCTCTCTGGTTCGATGTTATAAAATAATAGCACTTTTTATTCAAGTGAATTCGGTGCATAAACTTTATTCGTATTTATTTCTGCATTAACACTTAGTCTTAAAAACATTTGTCAATCAATAATTAATTTTTACAAAAGTAATTTATCACAGTTTATTTACAATGGAAAACACTTTCAATTAATTTACTAATTTCTATCAAATCTCTTTAATATTTCACTGTGTAAACCAACCGCAAATAACCATTATTCACAATCTCCTTGATACAATCACTTTCGAAGTTTGACTTCAACTGTTTTTGTTCCAGTGGCGTTTCCACCTTATATGTATATTCATCGAGGAAACTCTAGAATCTTCGTTCATTCATATACATGGAAACGTACTTCTAGAATTCGCATATTGCTGTCAAAATGAAATATGATTATTTGTGTGGTTTTTTCTTTTGCAATTTTCACGAAACATTGCAATTTCTTTTACAAAAATTATGTGTGTTTTGTGTTCTGTGATTTGGTCTTTTTAAGGAAAGTTCCCGATTTTTCTATTGTCAAAAAAATTGTGGAAGCTCTTCTAGAAATATAGTTTTGAAGCCAGATTAAAAGACGGAAAAGAGAGATGTTTCACAGCTGATTTTAGTTGGATTAACTACTTATGAATGCAGTTATAGAATAATATATTTTAAGAAGTTGTATTTCAAACCCTAATGTTACTAACATTTGTACGGTTTCATGTTAATTTTCTTCATGGTGGATATTATAATTTTAATACTAGTAATTGATTTTAAAACTATTTAATAATCAGTTATTAAAACTACTGAAAAAACGAAATACTCATATATTTAAACTGTCTAGTACAATTTGTATTGAAAAAATTTTGTAAAACTTCTCATATAAATCAAAATCAAACCTGCCAGACTTTTAAATGAACCCTTCAAATATATGAGGGGCATCAAAATTCTAAAGTGAACAAGCCGCCACAAAGCTTGAGTTGGCTTGATAATGAGACATGCGTTTACGCACAGTAAACAAGAATTCTAATATTGAGCGGATGGACATCAGTATAGTTCACATTAACACTGTTGAAGTTAATTAATTCCTATATTAATTCCCTATAAGAAGTTATAAGTTATTTCCTACATATGTGTATAGAGAAGCAACAAGATGAGATTTGAAATTGTCCAGAACAAGCTCGAACAGTCTCACTACAATATAGTACTGTTTTCAAACTTCAATAAAATCGCAATTGTTTTAATTCGTTTTAATTTTAAAATAGTTTTAAGTTGTTTCGATTTTTGCTACTACTTCTCTACATATTTTACCACTTTCCACTTTTAACATTTGAAAAGTTTCCTTTACAAGTACAAATACTTTCGAATTCAACTTTTTACCGCACTCAAATAACAATAAAACACAAAAGTTTTTCTTTTGAAGAAGAATCAGAACTTTTTAAACCAATTGTCAAGTGAAAAGGAGTTTAAAGATAAAACAGAAATAATATCCTATGTGCTAGATCTAAAACAGATAAAAACAGTGGCGTAGCCAAGAGGACGGATAATGGGGTTTCGCCCGGCAAAAGTTAATGTTTTTGGATAAGGACAAGTTCTCTTTTGTAGTGTTAGGATTTAATTTGAAACGTAGACGAGGTCATGTTGAAACACCGTGTTGGTTGAATTGTAATGTCTATACAGATAGTAGATAGTTTCTTAATGTATTTTAAATATAATATAGCTTTTAAGCTTTACAGCTTGTACAGGTTTTGCACTTTACTCCATATATCTGTTTTGCAGTCAATAAATCATGACAACAAAAAATTATTCGAACTTTTTAATTTTTAGCTATTAACTGCCATATTCTCAAATAAAAACATATTTATCATCAACGTCACTTGCAAGACGTTCCGCTTTAATTGTTATTAGAATTCAGTAAGAAATTTGTTGGGAAAGCAAAAGTGCGTTTTCTTTTTGCATAAATAAAAACTATCTTTCCTTCTCTCGAAGAATCCAGCATGTAAGAGATTTTCAAAATTTCAGTAATAAGAGGAGATAAAAAGTTATTGATTTACTTTTATTGTTAATTACTTCAAACATATTTGAAATAATTTTATTAATACAGAATTTTGAGTTTCATTTCACTTTTTAAAGAGTTCCGATATCTTAAACCCAATCCTAAAGATATAAACGATTTGACAGGAACTTGCAGAGTAGATGCATAGATGCATGATTTCAAAAACCAATTTAGTCATTGAAACTTAGAATGTACATTCTGGATATGGCAACTGAAAAAATAGGATATGTAGGACTTCGGGAGCCAAAATAGAAAAATGTCAATAATTCAGTCAAATTTATATTAAATTTACTTTCATATTCTGGGGATAACTCGAGCAAAGCCGCGGGTAGCTGCTTGTACTAAACAAATAACATTAAAACGAAACAATATGGTAGACAGGAGCCAGGCCCAAGTCATATGTGTGAAAAGGGATGGAGTAGGGTGTAGGTAGGAGGAATGATCTTTAGATGTTTTATCTTTTGTATGAACCTAAGCAATTTCTGTACCCGTTTCATTTCCAGTAGTATTTAACCTGTCGTTAATTATATGTTTTATCTCGATAAGAAATATCCATTTTGAATTAGTGCAGTAATTATAATATTAATAAATTTTCAAAAAAATTTTAATATTGGAAAGGAATTTTGAATCATTTCTATTCAAATTAAAGTAAGATTGACATTTTCTTCATTCATTTCTATGAAAATAATATTCGTATAAAAGAAAATTTCATTTTTAAAAGGAAAATTTAGAAATACTTATCCGAAAATAAGAAATAATATCGATTCTTGTGTCTTGATATAAAATATAATTTTATTTTTTGAAACTTAATCGAGCATAATACACTTGGGACTGTATATATGAATGTTAAAAAACATATAGCACCTTCTTTTCTTTTTCTTGAAATAAGAGCATCCATTTAAAACGGAGAAAAAATAAAAGGAGTCCATTAGATATAAGAATGAAATATATTTCTTATAGTATTATTGGGGAAATGTGCTTTTGGAGGAGTTTTTGTTTAAATGTACCTTTAAAATCCAAAATTATGATATGATTTTCATATTTGGTACAAGAAAAAAATTAAACAATTCATTCGGAAGTGATGAACATTTTCCCATGAATATTTAAAATTTCATAAGAAAGTAAATCGTGTGAATAAAATAAATAAAACTAATATTTTTATTTGAATATTAATATTCAAAATAACATAAAATTTTATGTAATATTTCGAGTTGGATTTTATAGAATCCTTTCGAATTTTTAAAAAATTTTTTTTGGTGTTTTTAAATTACATCATATTTTAAAATAATCCTTTTAGAAGATATTATAAATAAAAGCTGTTGCTTCCAATCCCTTCGCAATGAAATAAAATTGTTATAATAGGTATGATTTTCCACACAGTTTTGTTCCGAAACAGAGCCGCGCGGAAAAAAAGATCAAAGGAAGGAGAACAAGAGAAAACTTAATGGTTTGGTATCATTAATTCGAAACCGAAATATCTAGTTAATGTATCTCTATGATGTAGACATATAAATCTTTTCCTTATGGGTTTTAAAGTTTTAAGCAAAGGAAATTCGGTTAGTTCACCCAATTTTACTTATTTCAGTAAGTTTTTATATTTACTGAATTTTTAAGAATTAAATCAGACAATCATGTAAATGAAATTTTGTAGAAAGTCTCATTAAAATTGACCTAGATTAACGATTATCCACGATAAGGACGAAGACTAGAAAACCCTCAGTCGACGTCTCATCTTTACTATTTCACTTTTTGGTATATGAACTCTAAGAAATTCATACCCTAATTCTAAATCCTATCCTATAAGATTGTTTTAACTCTGGAGCATTGACATAGAATGATATTCCAGAACGTACCATTAATTTCTTCCAAAACATTTAACAAAATGCAGAAATTCCAACGCAAACCGAGCAAATTTACTTCAGACTTCTAAACTTAGTAAGCAGTATTAATTTTTGTTCTTTAATATTTTTTCACCAAAATTTTTTCTTATCTTAAAGGATTCGGCTTCGAGAGAAAAAAAGTTGATTAAAGTGCATTTTTCTTAAGTTATTACTTAGGTTAATGTTCTCAAATAATTTTTAATTCATATATTGTTCATTTCGAATAGAAAATATTCCCAAAATATAGTATCAGAAAGCATTAACTTAAGATTATCAAATTTTAGGCATTTTGCGAAGATCTTTTTTAAGAATTTTTGAATACCTAAAAAGCATGTAATCATAATTATATCGTTTATTATTTTGTCAGAATTTATAACCAATGTGCGAGGACATATCTTATTATAACATTCTAATCTTTGATAAACATTTTAGTCTTAAAGAAAGCAAAAGAATATGAATTATTTTTAATTAAATTTTAGTGATTAATTAATTTTGAAGTCGATAAGGAAACATCGTATAAAGTTTCCTGTGACATAATCAGTTCATATGTATATGTTTCAAATTTTCTTATAAAGATAATATATATTAAGCATATAAGAAAGTTTTAGGCTCTCAAAATTTAGAAAATCATATTTAAAAACAATTTATTTCTACGACATTAGTTACAATCATTTATATGCATTTATAGGGTGTGCTTAAAAGTTCAACGAAATAGAGTCCGAGGAGGCGAAGAAACTCGCCACATGACTTTGCTTTACGACAAGACCCATCCCCGTGGTATTTTGTATAAAAATTGTTAATGTCCAACTTGAATGAAGAACTTCTCCCATCTAACAAATCACAAAATTAATTATTTCGAAGATTAGAGTTCCTGTAAATGAAAGAATTCAATAAAAAAAGCCCAGAATTTTCTTACACACCTAATATTTAATATTTCATCAGAAGTGCGTCGAGACTTATTTTTGTCGTTCATAAGAGTGTAACTACATATGTAAATATTTGTGACAATAAATAATTTTAAAGAGGAAAAAGCAAATTCGATTTCATTATAAGTAATCAAGTTTAACTAATTAAGTTTTCTTTAAAAGATTTTACTAATCTTCTCATTAGCTATTATTATCGTATGCGGGAGTTCCTTTGGAATATCGAAATGAATACCTTTAGGTATTTAACTGAAAAGTTGATTAGTCGAGTTGGCAGTTGTTGTGTTTTACAATGGAAATGTTGTCATTCTTTTCTATTTTGAAACATTTTGTAAACACTTTTTCTTGCATTTTTAATGACTTTTACTTTCATATTAAATTCGTGGGAAAAGCTAATTTTTTTTAGAAGGAGTAAGAGCAAAATAATTAGCTTTATGACTGTCTGTCCGTCCGTCCTTTGTTTAAGTTTTTAATAAAATCAAAATGGTTGGTCAGATTTCAATAACCGTTTGTGTATTCCATCTAAATTGTTGATACTAGAGTTGGGCGAAATTTACATATGCCAGCAAGACTTGATAACACTTTTTTCTTATCAAAAAATGAGCAAATTTTGTAAGTGCGGTGGAAAATAAACCACTAGGATTTCGGCAAAATTCATAGAGTCTACATAAATATGATCTTAATTTAGAATTAAAACTGACGTGCCAATTTAGATCAAATTGGCACAATTTGTGTATTTGATAGAATTTCAATATGGAAAGACCAATTAGGGTAAACTGTAATTTTGGCACTGCTCTGGGATTTATGATTTTGAATTCGTTACTAAACACATACTATTTACGCTATTACTTTCAAATATATTTCATTCGGTAATAAATTTTCTTGACAATATATATCAAGATCAATATTTCACGGAAACTTCGAAATAAATTTTGGAGACAGTAAATAATATTGGAAAGACCATAAACACAGTTATTGGCATCTAGTCAATGGTATCGTATATATAACATTGATTGATTCTGAGATAAATTGAAGGAATTTTTATAATGTGGGTACAATGACTCCAGTATTACTTATTTTTGAATGCATATTTGATTTAATTTGTGAATATGTAAGTACTATGTTTACACTCAATGGCCTGCAGCAAAATTGAGAACTTCCTTTTTAATTTGATTTTTAATCAGTCTAAATCATACGTGAATGTTTTGAAATAGAGTAACCTAGTAGCCAGATCCGAGTCGTTGAGAATATTTAAACGGTCGTGAATAATCATGAAAACTCAAAGTTTTTTTTTACTAATTTCATGTAAAATTTATTGTGCTAATCATTGTCAGAGTGTCAACTACTATTCTAGTTTTGTTGTTCTTCTAGTCAAATTACATAACACCAAGACCTCGATTTGCTTCGTTTCGATTTGTGTCAGATCGACAGTAATGTATTCAGAATCGATTCAAAATCTTCCTTTTACAATTATTCTGGTTTTTATGATATTACAATATTTATTTAGATGAAATACATTAAAAAAAGTTCTCTAGAAATACTATGTAATAGATTATTTCGATTTACTTTCGTTTTCTGTGGAAATAGCAGCGTAAGTCGAGGTCTGGGTGTTTTGAGATTTTCGCCTTTTAATCGGAAGTGGAATGTAAAAACTGCAACTATACAATTGAAATTTAGGAAGTAACTTGTGTATATTTAAACAAAATGATGTTTCCCTACGTTTATGAAATTTAATTATAGTTAGGTCCAGTAGATTGGAAAAGTTCTAGAGCATCCTTTCTACCTTTAATTAATTCATTTAAAGTTTAAGTAATAAATTAACAGCAATATATTTACACCTCAATTTCCAATAAATTTAATTACTTCATAATTCATAAAACACTTGAATATTTCATAAGATCCATTTTTGATCTCTAAAAATAGGATAACCAGAAAATTTATTCCAATTCAAATAATACAAGATAATAAATTCATAACCTTTTTATACAAATTTTAACACCTCATTAAAAGCTTTCGTCTAACTTTCGGAAAGTTCTCTCTGTTGAATATTATTTTAAATTTTATGGTTTTTTGAATATTTTATTATTATTCATAAAAATTTATAGTATTAGAATATTAAAAAATTTATCTCGACAAATTCTATTTGTTCATTTCGTTTAATCAAATCCAAAAATGATATATCTCATTTTGCCCATAAGGTATTTCATGTATTTCGTGGCTTCCTGGAAAAGTTTTTATAAGGCGACAAATGAATTTATTGGAAACTTTCCAAAATACAATTCAAAGAATGAAATGGAGTGTGCCAAGTGAAAAGAAATAAAATTGAATGAAGTGATCCGAACGTCGAAGTTGGAAACAATTGTTCTACTTTTTGAGAAAAAAAAGTTTGATTGTGCAGTTTTTAAACTATAGGAAAGTGAATGACGAATTTCCGTCCACAAAATTCAAACTTGAATGAAAGATTCTTCATTAAGTGTTGAGTTTCAAATGAACAGCTCTGAAAATTCAATAAATCAATCGGTGTATAATGAATTTGTGGAAATTGATAATTGAACGCTTTTCAAGAAGTGATTTATTTCAAAATGGTGATAAACTAATAATTAATAATAAATGGTTATTTAAAAGTTAGGTGATATGAATTTACCTTTTCTATTCAAATATTTACATCGTATATTACAAGGAATTATTTGCATCTTAAAGTTTGTTATTAAGAATATGTTAAAATTGTTATAGAAGCTAGTAATTGAAAGGGGGTACATATCATTTAGTCACAACTAATATGTCTATCTCGGAAATACTCAGCATTAAGTTTTTTTTACAGGTGATTTATAAAGCTATTTTCTCATTTGATGTCTTAAACTGAATTTACGAGAAAATGAACTTGTTTAGATGTAGCTCTTCAAATTTTCAATTCTTTAGAATTCTCGAAGAAATTCTCCTATTATGTATCCGAATACATATAGGCATCGGTATATTACGTAATAGACCAATAAGGCAATTGCCCAGGGCAAGCAGTTTTAGAGAGCATCAAATCCTCAAACTGATCATTAGTATTAGTAGATTTATAGAAACAATATGCCATAGAAAATAGAAGGAACCAGAAGAAAATATGCAAACGCAGTTCTTAAATCGAGCATCCAGATGTTGTGTGGTTGAAACAAAAATTTGAATACTAAATAGAGTTTGGTTCCAATTCTGTTCTATTCGGTCGGTTTCGAATCTGGCTCGGACTGATTCGACTACGGTTCATTGTTCATTTGGTCCCGATTCAACTGAGAGCTGAACTCGAACCGAAAAGGAGGGGTTTCACAATCCTGGTTGTACCTAGAAGAAATAAAGTCAGAAAATTTCAAAATGAACAAAAACATGATGAGTCACAAAAAAAAGTTTTCTTGTGAAATTTACAGTAGAGGGCTGATTGGTAAATAGTGTACCTGGTCCGGGTATTAATTCTTTTACTGGTGCCGTTTTTTGTGCTTACGACCTTCTTGATCCCATTGTAGAGCAAATGTTTTATATATTACATACATAAGTAGTGTTTTCTTTAATGTTCATCTTGTGTTCTTTCAATGAAGAGACTTAGGCCTGTATTCAGTGCCATTGGAAGAAGGAAGTAGAAACGCCATTGTTGATCAACATCTAAAGGAGATGTAAATAATTTTCTTTTACATAAGTAGTATTGTTTAGGATTTTGGTCGCAAACAAAGTATATTTTCCTTATATCCAGGACTTGAAGTTCATATAAATAAATCGATTCCCGTATTACTATATGTCCAAAGCATTCCAGTCTATTTCTTTAAATTTTTCTCATGTCGTACTTCTACGCGAGATGTTTCTAAATTCAAATCTACAAATGCGAAAAAATTGCTTTAAAATTAATTCAAATTTAACAAATTCAAAATCAGTGAAAGTATTGCACTTAAAAAGTTACCTTTGAAGAGGATTTATTTCTTTTTCAAGCATTGAAAAGTTTAAACGAAAATTTATTTAGGATATAACAACTTCTAAGTTTATTTTCTTTTATTTTTCTTTCAAGAAAAATTAGCACCATACATTCGAAATTTTGTTTTTCCAGACTGTTTTCTTTTCTAAATTGTAGAAGCACATTGAAGAGGGTTGGAAGACTCCTGCAATCAACAAGTCGCTTTCTAATTGAATTGTAAAAGTCGTCGCATGAAAATGTTGAGGACTCGAAGCAATTCAATTTGCATATTTTATGGTTAAGTGTTAATACACAAGTCTGTCCAAATTAAATGGTATGAGGACTAATGTTTTAAAACATCTGTAAATGGAAATTCATTTTTAAAATGAGGTGGTTTGAAAGTGATCTATGCCAGATGATTTTTACGAGGGGGAAAATATGAAATTTAATGGCAAAAAAGGAAATTTTTGATTTTTGAATTCTATTAAGACCCTCAACCAATGTTTCTGTTTCAAATGTTCAAATGTTATTACCAGTCAAAATATTATCATGGACACATTATTCAAATTAATTATGTTAAACCGTTTGTAAATAAATGTTTATGTAGCGGAATTTATACAAAAATTTACGAAAATTTTAAATTAATAAAATATCTGACGGTTATGATAACATAAATCAACAATATTATTAAGTTTACCGCAAAACCAAAAAAATTTAATAATATTTCATTATTGTTTTATTGAACTTTTTTCGGAAATAATTTTGTTATTGTTTTATTTATCTGATACGCAGTTTATTTAGATTTGTTACCCCAAAATCAAAATTTGACAATAATATTTAAAGGCTCAGGGCGGATACAAATCCAATGTACAATATTTACTGGAGTAAACCGCGTATACAGTAGTTGTGTTGACTATCTTTTGTAATATTTTAAGTATTGTAAAAATGCAATAGAAATTTCCAATGAACTGTGAACCTATGTTCCGTTGTATTTAATACTAGAGACACACATATGGTATAGATACCATGATTTAAGAATACCATGTAGTGTACCACATGTGTGTCACTTTATACCATTTCAAAAAATGAACTAGAAATATGATAATGAAATGGTATCAGCCATACTACAGTTTTCATACCATAGTATGTATACTATATGTGTGTCTCTCATATAAGACAGCATCTACTAAATCTAAAATTTGTTTTGAAAACCGTCGTCAGTATGAGCTCTGTTTCATTGGGAAAATGTAATTAAAAAATTTTTTAAATACATTTTTAACTATTAGCTCAGTCCATAGAGCGTAAAAAATGGCTCCAGCTTGCAAAAGGTATAGGAAACTTTATATTTGGTACGACTGTTCAACTAGGTAAGTTATTTAAAATTCCAAGTTTTTGACCTTGGGAAGGAGGTGCCGCTCGCATCCCCATACTGGCTTTAAGGGTTGGAAAATCGCCTTTTCGCGATTATCTCGTTACCTGTACGAGATACGTTGATTGAGGTCCATACAAAAAATATAGAAAAAATATAACTCGAACGAACGCAAATAATCAAGATTCGATTTCAAATTTTATTTTGAAAAAATTTGTTTTTTTTTTTTATTTCTTTGTGAAAAATTATTTGAAAAAAAAAAAAATTTTTTTAAAAATATTTCGAAAACAATATTGAACACATCTCACCCTTACACTAGTCGCAAGTTAACTATCGTTTGGGGTAGATGTGTCAATTTTTAAGGGAGTTTTTTTTAAGTGAGTTTTTTATGAGTGATTTTTGAGTAATTTTTCTTTATTCGAAATAATTTTTTTGAGTGAGTTTTTTATGAGTTTTTTTTTTTAAACAAAGAATTCTGGAGTGGAATTGCCAATGAATTGCGATTGCTAGGCTATCGATCGGGTATGAAGAATTAAAAATGGTTGAAAATATTGAAAAATATTTAATTTGTTTTCCGCCTACGGAAAATAACTAAAGATTTCCTTTTAGGTAAGTAACTGCTTCTGATCTTGGTATTACATTTCTTGGTACAGATTTTGATAGAGTAATGAAATTTCTGTTCAAACGAAACTGCAATTATGGCAGCAACTTCTCAGAGGGTATATTAGTTTTGTCACTGCATTTCTGATTCATATAAATAATCATCGGAGAATGACCCCAAAAGGTGAATCTTAATCTCCAAAGTTTTTTCAATCCCGGGAGTCGAGATGTTTTACATTTCCTTCTTTTTATTAGCCTTTTCTAGATGAACTGAGTAAATATAGCGTATTACTCCACTTCTTGAAGATCTTTGGTATCCAATACTTGCAGAACAGTATTTGCCAAACGTTTTTTACAGGTTCCATTCCTTTTGAAATGATTTCGCATTACCGGCGAAGTTTTCTTTTGACCTAGCCTTATGAAATCAATTTGTTATGTTACAAAACAATTCAAATGTAATCAAGTAGTTATGCTCGAGAGTAGATACACTAGTCGCAATCACACCCACTGAATGGAGACATATCGTATCTTTTCAGTTGGCCTCTCCAAAATATGCATTCCAATTCTTATGAAAATTCGCTCACTATTGACTGAATTAGAGACGCGTTTCTATTCTATATTATTTGTTTTAGCTACCCAGAGGTTTCAGGTCTGGTAAATGTCTCTAAAGCTTTATGAGGAGGGATAGAAACCATTTTTTTTATCAAACTGATGATCTTCAAACCGAAAAATGGTAGAAAACTAAAAATTGATGTAAATATTGACATAATTTGCTTTAAACTAAGTTCTATTTCTTCATAGAAATTCATTGGGTAGTAATGATTATTTTGTAGTCCTCCAAAATTAGCTGCCCAAGTCAATTTACTCTTTTTTTTCAGAAAATATGGCTTAAGTTTCTGCAGAAGCATTACTTATTGTTGATGTTAGATATATCATCTAAATCTATAATATAAGTTAAGGAAATGCCAACATGAATGTTTACCGAAAAATATTTATGCATTTTATAAAATATGAAAATGATATTCTTTTTAAATATGTGAGCATCCCAAAAGTTTACTCAAAAAAGAGTTTCGTTTTTGAAAATCTAATCAAAACTTATGCATACTAAACGTGCTACTCGTACTAACTACTATAAAGTTCACGAAACCAAGGAAATGTGTTCACATATTTTCACAAAATAAGAACCGACTTTTTAGATGTTCTATGTGCAACGTGACCATTCCATAGCCAAATATGAAACAAAGAAACTACTATCGAAATTAAATTCTACAATTCTGCATAGTGTTTTGAAATAAGAATTTAATAGGATCATGAACTTTTATGATTTCTACAATCCATAGACTAACCATTACAATTTAATTTGTTTGTCAACCGATAATCCTGAAGAACGATCCATAAATGTGCAGAATACAAAAGCATGTGTTAACTAATAATAAATTTGTACTTATCACTTTTTAGATTTTCCCCTATACATACTTATATAGTTGTACGTTCTGAGCCTAGAAACTCATTTAGATATAGGAGAGAATGGATACGGTCCCAAAATTCGAATAAACTATAATTAATAGCAAATCTAGGATTTCATAATAATTTTCGCTATATAGAATGTATTTGAATCATTTGAAATCACGTAAATTTAGCATTTGGACAATTGATATAGATGACAAGTAATTTTTTCATTATTAGAGTTAAATCCTTTATATGAAAACGTGCCTCTGCGTAAACGTTGATTACTTAATTTAATATAACAAGTAATTCATTATAAGGTTCAGGAAAATATTTTGAAATAAAACCAAAGAATAAGTAACTAGAAAGCACCTCAACTTCCTATCTCTACCGTGACGATGTTTTTCAGATCTTCACTGTAATTTTTCAAATTATTTTCTATCCACTGCTGACATAAATAGCTACATATTGGATGTATGGGTGAAAGAGAAATATAATATAACCAAAGAAGTACGTGAATTGATATAACAATACACAAATACTAGAAAAAAATAGGAGTTTTAAGAGTGATTCACGTGTCTTTTTTGTACTTATTCTGGTTGCTTTGCTAGCTTTACTCTTACTTCCAATAAAACATATAAAACTTTGCTAATTTTTTTATTTGTCAACGAATACGGAAATGCGGAATCATTGTTTCGTGATGTAGGGTACAAAAATTTTACATTGTTCGATTGTGAATATTACTCAACATAAGTGTGGAGCCACTTTACAATTGGCAAGAAAATTTCATTGAATTGAAATTTTGTTTACCATTTTTGAAGTTCCTAATCTACTTTCATTCTTATTTTTATCAGAAAGATGGAAATGTGTATTTAAACATAAAAAAATGTATAAAGTACTCAAGGGAAATTTCAGTGTTATAGCTGGATTAGAAATCTTATTTAAAATTTTAATACTATATCTTAAAATGGAAATTTTTTTCATACCTGCGCAAATACACAGAAAAAATAAGTTTAGTTTTGATCAATAGTATTTTAAAAAGCACTAAAGTAAATTTTATAGAGATTAATTAAAATAGTTAAAATTTTCCATAACATAACATAACATACAATAGGTAGGGGAGCCCAAATTTAGTTCGGGTATATTTTGAAGTTTTTGGAAACTGATTATTAAAATATGCGGTTTGTATTGTATTGTATTATTGGTCTGCAACTGTGTACAACGGGCCCGGTACACAGTCGTAGACTGTTAACACAATATCCTCAATCGTCAATAAAATAATATTGAACCATCTTATTTAAATAATTATGAAAACAAACATGAACTATAATAGTGCTAAAGTCCGCAAAGGGGGGTGCTTGTCCTTGTCGGTCAGGCGTGAAACGTAGTTACGCCCCTGTGTAACGTACTTGAATATAGGAACTATTTTTACTATGGTATACCATATGTATTATATTTTGACACCTTGTGGTTAAATAAAAGACCTGAAACAGCCATTAAAGTTTTGATGCCTTGGTAATCTAATCTTATACTTATAAAATGCTAGATATGATATGTCTTCACTCACTGTGGAGTCGTGAGGCAAAATATAATATAAAAATGTCCGTAATTCGGTCAATAGTTGGAGTATTTTCATGAAGCTTGGTATGTGTACTCTGAATAGCCCAAAATATATGGTAAAACTTCAACTAATGCAAGCAGCTACGACAAAGATGAGAATTCGTCTGTAACTTACTCGAATAATATTTCTTGAAAGTCATGAGTTTGTCAACCGTATTTTTAAAAAAACGCGAGCAAACCGCGGATACTAGCTAGTATTATATTATGTATAAGAATTAGAGTAAAAGTAAATTTAAAAGTACAGACGGTTTATGTTTTTTAATAAATGAAAAATATGTTATTTCAATAAGGAATTAAATTCGTTTCCTATATCCCAATAAATGCTATTTTTTAACTGTTTTTGGTTTAGTGAGAGAAAAACCAAGTGTTGTGAAATTAACAATAATATTGTCTTTGACAGATATTATTTTCCAATTAATTAATTCTCATATTTGACCTCATCACAATGTAAATATTTATACAATAAAGTTCTATCAAACTAACGCCTTTCTTCCTTTAAAAACCCGGAAACTATGAACAAATTATCATTAATAACTGGTTGATACTCCCACATTTACACAATACAATATGTATTTACAAAAAAAGGATATACAATAAAAAAAAAGGTTTCATTTCAAAATACTGACCAGAATATTAATTACAGGCAAACTTACTTCTCTTTAGTAAATCAAATTATATCCTCCATTAACCCTTATAATACAACAATCAAGAAACTTAATTTCAACACATATCACCTCCGACATGTAACAAATTTAAGGGTTAACGTTGAATACATATGTTTATATAATATACTAATATTTGGTATATATTATAAACTTTCACAATACTTTAAGACTATGTACATGAGTTTGTCTATTCTTGGATACAATTTTCGATGGACAAAACGAATAAAATTAACTTGGTAAATGAAAATGAAAATATTTTCTTTCCTTTCACTTACATTCATGTACGATTCAACGAGATGCCAAAGAAACGTGCTCCTATGTTAAGAATAATATGTTAAAATTTTCCTTAAAAGACGGACTAAAGAAATCAAAAGTCTTAAACAATAGAATGAAGTCAAAATAAACAAATCTTGACTGATAAACTTTATAGTAAGTCAGATAAGGAAATCCAGGCCCTTTTCAAATTCATTCTCCATTTAAATTTATTCTATTCATATACAAATAAAGGAACCCTTCCTGTCTATCTGTCTGTCTGTCTACCTTTCAAGAATTTTCTTATCATCAGCCTGTACGCTATATATCAGAGATGATATATACATTTGTGTCTTATATTTTAGTCTGGATATTTTGGTATTGTGATGCCTAAATCGGGAAATCGTACGAAAGATATAGAGCAACAATACAATTACCTTGTAACTGCCATTGATATTCCAGAAGTGATTTTTGGGGACAGATAAGAGGAGTAAGGTAAATAGTATGGTAATTTTTTTTTCTTAAACATAAATATTTTCCTTTTTTTTTTGTTTGGAAGAAAATTGTAATTTATTAGATCATTCAATAGATATATAAAAAAAGAATGTTTAAACCAACAATGGGAGACTCATCTATGATTCAAAGTTTCATTGGCGGAATTTTTAAACTTTTACTACTTTTGTGGGCTCGAACAAACTTGAGTTAAAGAAAACTAGCTCAGTTCTGTCTATATTAAGCAACAAATGCAAGATAAGAATTTTCGAAATCCGACATCAGCTCTCATGCTCAGCGAATCAATTTCAGCGAGGATCAATTCAAACTAGCGATAGTATATATAATAATTTCGTATTGTAGAACTACGTTCGGTACACTTTATATGTGTATCGCAGTTCTACTTAAAACACTAATAATACTGATATTGCGTTGGACTAACTACCCCTGGCGCCATTACAAACGATCAGATACGAACGTCGTCTCCTATTACTCAATTAAGACTAATCTCCACTACATGTTCGACCTCTGCTATCATCAGAGCTAGCTGCCCCTCTTCTTTTAGAGGCAGAATATACCTGCCTCATAAAATTGAGTAAGCCATTCTCGAGTTATCGTTGAAAAAATGTCACATATGGAAATCGACACACATCTTGGAAAAATAGTCAACTTGGATTCCTGGGACCTTTAATAAAGTATGCATTTAATAATAATGTGTCTACATTGTAAGGAGTTTAGGATGAATCCATATTTCCCAGAATTCCTAAAATAAATGATTATAAACTACTTACTATATTTTTTTATACTGAAACAAAAACATAATGATTTTTACCATAAATTTAAGAATCTATCTCACATTTGTAATAAATGTTTTAACATATACGGTTTTTTTTTTATAAATTCAAACAATTAAATGTTCAGCTCATTAATTCCTTCGAGGATAAATTATATAATTCATATACCATATTTTTTTTAAAAATAAATGCTAGAAAATAAGTATCTCAACCAGTTCATACAGATTTCTTAAAGCACAACATACCAATGGGAAGTATATAGTCAGCTAAGGTGCATATTTTAACCTAATTTTTAAATATCATTCATTATTTTTTTTTCGTCCTCATATACCAGCTATGACAATATTAAGGTGGGAAAATGGGACTAATGGATAAGCTTAGAAACACTATTTTTGTGGAAACTGAAGTATAGAATGATAGTAATGTGGTGGATTTTATAGAACCTTGATGATGTTGTTTCTATTTACTAAATGTCATGAGATTAATCTCGGAACGTTAAATTCTTTAGTTGAAGAAAATAGCACATATATTACTAAAAGGATCATTGTGCTTTAATCCATTTTATTTATGGTTTTGTATTATCCTTTAACGCTTAGAGCCGTATATAAGCTCACTGGGAGAAGCACAATTTACTATTTTGTTATACATATAGTAATTTCGAATATCTCAACCCAATTTTTATCTAGAGATTTACCAGTTTTCATCTACCTAAATTCCTCTTACTACCATTTCAAATTGGGTTGGAAACAGATGCTGTACATTAATAAAAGGAGTGAGCCGTGACATATTATGTAATTTTTTTTTTTTCTTTTCAGTATATTTTCTTCGTCTACTATAATTATTAATATTTTTCACACTTTTTATATTATTTGAGTAAAACTAGGAAAAGGTAATATCACAATTGTTTCCCTAATTAACTTATTATTTTGTTGTTTTAATTAAAAATAATAAAGAGTTTACAATTGCAATATTAATCGTTTCCGTAGGAAAACTTTAGATATGAGTTCAACTTCTGTTCTTTGTTCGTATTGCAGTTTATAACAGAAAATCCTGTACACATCTGGTTTGAACTGGTAAAAATTAAATATTTTTGAAATCTTGAAACGAGTATTTCCTCCTCCTTAAAACTTTCTTCTAGTTTCTTAAAGTATTCCATTACATACAATAATTGTAATTTTTCGGAATATTATTTGAAGCAACAGTGGTTTGGGTATTATTGACTGTAGTTATTCATAACTTAAAATAAAGGCATATATCTGCAGCCAAACCTATACATAGATATACGATACTAGTTTCGGTTAAATCGGCCCAAATATAGCGCCGTCTGAAACACATATTTATAAAAGAAAATTAGTCCTGCTAGCAAGTTCTGTCATTTTTATGTTGAGCTTTCCAGATATATTTTAAAAGCTCATACATTTTTTAATAAAATTGGCAAAATAGATTTATGATATTATGATTCAGGACTTCAGGTTATCTCTAAATTAATCGGCTATGTGCCGATTTTAAGTTTATATATATTTGCATATAATTCCGGGCCCGGCAATTGAAGAGTCAGAGTGTAAAATCTCTGTAATTTTGTTGTTTATTGGTCGGTTTTATTAAAATTTATTTTATCTTTAATTAATAAAATATTTCCATAGTTCCATCAACAGCTGGAATTCATCAAACTGTCTTCTTCAAAGGTCTACCAACTAAATTGATGACCAAAATCCATCGGATTCAGTGAATACGGTGAATTTCGATATTTGACTTTCCAATTAAATGAAGAGAAGTAATTGAATTTCATTTATGGTCCATTGTACATAAAATAAGTGCACGTCTTTTCACCAACAAATAATTTTTACTACTGACAGACAATATATCAAGTATCATTCATGTAAAATTTTAGTATTGCAATATGTGTGGTTTAGATTTGGCAGCAATTTGAATTAGATGGACACTGCAATTTCCGGACCCGATAGAATACGATGCAAAGAATTGGAACTATTTACTCAAATTTGAATTCAAATACATATGTATATATTGTATGAGTGACTCACATTTAAAACTGTTACGACTAGTTAGTACACCATAAGACTTTAAATTTCGAGATACCTAAAAATCTATCTTATTCTTGGTCTCAACATTATTCAACAGTTAATCTTGAGTGAATGGAACATATCCAGAGTGTCTCTCAAAATATCATAAATAAAATATTTGGCATTTCCTTGGTTAAGTGGAAAACATAAAAGAAGGATAAATATGTCCCTAAACACATATACAGATTTTAATAATATATGACCTCTCGTAAATTTTCTAATTGACATCATTTGTTGCAGAACTTTTAATTTTTATAAAAGGAAATTGCAATTTCCAGCCCATATCTCTACAACAATGAAATCATCCCGAAAGATAACATTGGATCACTGTTATAAAAAGTTGTTTAAAGGCAGCATCAGTTATACGTCATATATAAAGATAATATGAATCTATTTTCTAATAATAAAGTTTACCTTTAATTTTTGGCTGTTTTAAAATTTAGTCAATTTCATATTTCGAACTTTCACCATATTTTTTGGCATTAAATTGAAGAAAAGATATTAAAAAGTTTGATTAGACCAAAATTATCTTCAATATTAATTATAAAGAATTTTATTATAAGATTTAATATTAATGAAAATATACTGTCAATGTCGACATTAGAATAATGCTTTTTACTTACAAAACAAATTCTAATACAGACTTGAAGACAGTTCATCGGGCATTTTTCAGAAAAGTTCATGATCTCTAATGAAACGAAAAGGAAGATATAACAAGCTTTTCGTCCAATACAGTTTGTCACTCCAAAGACGGATGCTACATTTGACCGTGTGTATAGGCTTTTAGACAATAATTCTTTGAAAAATAAATAAAACGTGAGCTAAACATAGTAGGAAATTTACAATTTATTCTATTCCGGCCTAATCGGTATGGCACTTTTCCGATAATGTTAGAATAACACTTAGAATACTAAATACTTGTACAATAAAATCATTCTAATATATGAAAGTGAATACGTGCTCTATTAAGTCCAATTTACATCATCGAAGCATGCACAAAATTGATTAACAATGTGAGTGAATTTAAATTTATATGCGACAAAATTAATTCGACGCATCTAAGACACTAAATTTGAAAGAGTGGCCTGTGGGAATTCGGAATACGGAATTCGGTTCTAACACTCTTTGAAAATTGGATCACTTTTTTATAAGAAAGTGTCGCAATACTCGAATTTCAATTAAACTGTGCGAATTTTGAACATATCGATTCAGTCATTTGGCTTTCAAGAAAGAATAGAAAGGAATGTTGCAGTAGTTACATTCTAACCAAAAATCAAATCGGGCTAAGATGAGTTCGAACGTCAAAATTGTCTAAATTGAGCCACAAATTTCGAAGAGACTAATGCTTTGACCAAAAAAGGTTTTTAAATTAGTATTTCTATAATTTGATTTCGTTCAAACTTAAATCAGATCTAACTGAGGCTCCAATGCATAAACTAAGTATATTCATTAAAATTGAAATAGCACAATGAAAGAAAATGCTTTATTTAGATAAAAACTGTATTTAGATAGTTTTAGTTTACTTAAATGTAGCCTGAAAACTAATCAGTTCGAAGTTAAGTTTACATATTTATATAAACTGTGTGAATTTAGTCGAAATCGGCTTATTGATTTGTTCTGTACCAAGAATATAACTAGTGCGGCCATATGTAAATTTCACCCGAAAACTAAAATCATTTAGAGTTAGACACAACACACCAACTGTCAAAATTTCATGGAAATCGGACCAGCCCTTTAGATTTTATTAAAGATTTTGAAAAACGAGGAACGGACGAACATGGATTTCATTATTTTTGATAAAACAAATTTTGCACTTATTTCCACCTGCTATTTTATTTAAGGTTTCGCACGAATGTACAATACTACTTTACCTTAGAACATTCATTTTAGTCGGGAAAGTATAAAAACGAAATTATATGAATTCCTGAATTATCAGAAATTTACAACAATCTAATACAAAACAATTGTGTGAAAATGTAAATTCTGTTTTGGGCCGCCTCTTTGATGTTTAATTTTTGGAAAATTTATGAAATATTAATCTTGAACAGAAAATCCGGTACTTTAGAGACTGATTTCGATGGATTAAACCGTAAAATTTAGATGAATTGATTTCAGATTCTGATCTAGAATTATAATAGTTCCGAAACATGCATTTCGAAAAGTTATGGATATTTGAATGAGAAAATATTGAATATTGTAAATAATAACAAATATCTAAACTGAAAATGAGTATGTCCAATAAATACAAGTTGGAATTGGTTACAACTTTAATGTTCGTGAATAAATTATTTTATTATGTTATTTGCATTCAATAGCATGAAGATATGAAACATAAAACATTTTACAGAACCAAATGCAGTAATATATTTCAGTTGTTGTCCATTCTTGTATATGTGGTATACATGAACATGTACTATAGTAGGGTGCATCCCCGAATTTTAGCCGCATCCTAATCAACGAAACTAGTAAAGTGCATTAATTTTAGATAGGATGACATTTCACTTGCATATTGCACCTAACTGGGAGGCTCTTCCAAAATACATTTTCACAAAGTTAGAGATAATTGAACAATTGATAGTTTGGTCGTATTTTTGGTAGAGATTATTACTCAAATTTAATTGATAAAACATTACACGACAACTAGCTATATTATAATACAATATTATTTCAAATATTTTATAGATACGGATTTCAAAGTATAGGCAAATATGAAAAAAGTAAAATCGTAGATGTCTGGGGATTAACACTTCAGATATATCCTTAAAGCAAGCATCAAATATTATCATTCATAAGGCAAAGATTAAACGAAGCATCGAATGTAGTATAAATTGATATTATCCTCATTAGTATTGGGGAAGGAGTGAAAAGAAGCTAATAATTATAAAAGGGTCTTTTCAGCTTGTACTTGCTGAGGAAAAAGTCAAAAACTTGTACATTTAAATTTACCTCGTGTAACATTCTGGTAATTGGTTCATTCCTCCCGTAGTCAGTTCGGTCAAAATTTATTTTAAACAACTTCACGGATCTTAAGGAACACATGTTTGAATTAAGGTGCATTTCGTCTAAAACAGAGGAAGCCTCGATAGCACCAATAAAAATTTGGTGAACAAAGACCACATCAGCCACTTCACGCCTCTTTTCTAAAGAATGTAAGCCTAATAATTTTAGTCTATCATTATAAGTAGGCAACAGAAAATGGTCATCCAGGGAAGGTTGCACAACGCGTAACATGAAAATCTACGTTGAACGGATTCCAGCCTGTTGATATGAACTTTATGGTGCGGTGATAACACCTGACTGGCATATTCCAATACAGGTCTAGCAAAAGTGACATAAAGGGCTCTAGTGACATGTGGGTCAGAAAACTCTTTGAACAACTGCTTTATATATCCCAAGGTTGAATTGGCTCTATGAACCCATGAGTCAAAATGTAGCTTAAAGTTGAGCTCACTAACCTGAATAGGTGATCATCACTAAATGTTATAAATTAAGTAACTAAGTTGAGACGTAGATACTTTAAATGTTTTGATATCATAACTTTAATAATTTTTATTGAAAATTTTTATACTTTTTCGACCTTTCTGAACGAGATTAAAGCATGTCTTATTATCTTGCTTGAAGTTTTTTTAATTGTTTCTAAAAATTTATATTAAAATTTTTCATTGCCGAAACAAATTTATAATCAAAAAAGAAAAATCTATACAGTAAACAGAAAAGTGTTTTCACATGAAAAACAAACTAAATGAAATTGCGAAATCCAAATTTCATAATACTTCATAGTTGTTCGTATGTTCAATAAATAATCAATTTACTATAAGGATTTCAACAACAGAACTAACTAAATTGGATTCTTGTTGAATGGACTTGAAAAACGGAGTATTCACGTAAACACAAAGTTTAAGGACGAAACAATTGGACTGAAAGAAAAACCTCTAAAAAAATAAGCAATCTTTTTTAAGAAACTTAATGAACATAGTAGTACACAATTATATTGTGTGTTTTCATGTTTTGGTACAACTGCATCCCATAAGAAGTTAACCATAAATTCTGGTGAATGTCAAAAACAAACTAATTGGACGTAAGTGGAGCGTGTATCTACCAAAATATTGGCTGTGTAACGAATGACGGAATTTAAGCGAAAGTTGTAAATTAAATTTGCCTCATGAAAAATAAAAACTGAAAATGGATATAACCAAGTCCGACAAATACGAAAGCCTTTTTGTCATTGTAAAAAAAGAAAAACTCATTTACGATCTGGAATTAAAATATCGGATACAATCAATTAGAAGCCCCAAAATCACCACCGATTTTTCACTCACAATGAAAATAAATAAAAATTTGTTTTATTCTTAATTTTATTAATTCTGTGACTAAAGCAAGGACCATGCTCTTTAATTTTTGGGTGAGTTATGGTTGGTGGTTGATTGGTGAAATATTGGAAAAAATTAAATGGTCGAATTTACAAAGATACCGAATGTATATCAGTTTTAAATTCGTTTTAGATAAACATTTTCCGACAATGTTTCATTATGTTTGTAAGATACACAAAAAAGCATTGTTTCGGGACGTCTAGAATCGCTAAATATTTTAGTTCTAACCTGGCATGTCATTTATTGCCAAATGGGTAGAATGATGTAACTATTGTGCAATATAAATTACATTGTGTTGAACAAGTGTTGAAGCTTTCATTGAATAGATTATAAAAAGGAAAACGAATAGGTGTACTATTTGAATTAATATTATAGAAAGCAATTTTATACATTAGTCAGTGCATTGAACCAGTTTAGCCTTCGATACTAGTAACTTCTGAGCCTCTGGTACAAAAGTAACTTTCAATTTGTACAAGAAAATAACAGCAATTTAAAAAATCTTGCAAAATTCAAGCGTTTAAAAATAAAAACAAAAACTCATCTAAATATACTAACTTTCTTGCCATTTGAATTCTAAATAATAGACTTTCAATTTTATGCACTCCATTGTCTAGGAAAAAAAAAAACATTCTTGGACAATTCCATTTTCCAAGTTCCCACATCGGTTCACTGGAGACTATTTCCATTTTCGATTTGAAACGTGAAGGTTATTTGCCACAAGAAATACGACTCCAATTATAAGTGTACTAAATTTAAATGGTTCAAATAAGAATATACCATATGGGATTCTCGCGGGTCTGTCTATACAATAATCTTTTATACAAATCCTTTACTATATTTATATAGAGAGTAGCTATATTAACCTCTGTTTTAAGTCAGTTTGTGGGTTGGTACTATATGTCTAAAAAGGAGAACTAATGTATAATTTATGAACTTAACAAACAAACAAACGTGTTTGAAAATCGGATCTTTTCGATGTAGATACATATGGACTTTATAGATGACTGTAACTATATTTATAATGGTACGGACAAGAAAAGAATTCTTATATTCTGGATTATTAAAAGCTAAGCCAAATGAGAATGCCAGCAAAAAAATAAAGTAGGTATAAAAAGGGCGGATCAAATTAAATTCATATCTTCATGGTGTCTTTAAAAGTTTTCGCTGAAATTGTAAATATTTTTATAGGTTTATGCAATTGGAATAAGTTCTAATTTTAGTATATTTTTTGTTAGTTTAAGTTATTTCCTATTCATTCGATAATTGTAAGGAACTTCTTACAATTTAATAATTTTCTGTTTATATGCATTTTTATGCAATTTTCGGGATTTTCGGGAATTTAATATTTATAGTATACTATATATGTAGAAAAAAACGATAATTATTCTATTAAATAAAAATGCTTTGTTAATTTTATATTTTTAGCTCTATTTTATTTCTTCTTTTTTAGTCCTCGTTTTGATCGCGGTTGCTTCTCAACTGACGCTTAAAAACATCATCTTCCTTCTTTCATTTATCATGCAAACCTCTTATCTGCATGACTCATATTTGACTTGGACCTTTTTTTAGTCTTATGTTAAGTCATCATCCGCTTAACATAAGACTATCATGTAGATTTCTTATCTACATGGCTAATATTTACATAGGCCTTATTTTATCATGCAGCTAAGTCTACATGTTACATCTTATTCATCTTAACTTGGCCATTCTACTTATATTGTGTATTTATAGCACTTTAGCTTAAAACAAGCATCATTCCTAAGGTAAAGAAAGTTTCTTTTTTGATCGAACCATTGACCAATGTTGAAATTAGTTAAAATTGTGTTTTTCATAGCCTGGAACATCTTATAGAGGGAAATGAATTTAATTTGCAATAAGATTTTATAATAAAAATTTCAACCTAAGCAATCTGTGTAGATCTTATGGTAAGCTATTTGTAAAACTTTCAAGTTCATAGAAGAGCTTGCTAGTACAAGTTTCTTAAATTTTATGAATCTTGTTATGTACCTTGTCCGTCAATTGAAGTGTCCGTCTAATTCATATCGCTGTCAAATGTAAACCGAAAATCTTGCAATACTAAAATTTGACATCAACGTGGCTTGACATATTGTGTGTCAGTAGTAAAAATTAGAAAAAGTATGTTCGTGAATGGAACCGTTTAAGCCAAGACATCGTGCGATCATCGTGTGCATCGTTTGAAAAGAGATTGAAGCTGGTGGTTAAGGCGAAAGGCGGTTACATAATATTCGAATAATTGTAAAATTAACTATCTATTATAAGCTATCATTTCCATAAATTTTAATAAAACCGACCAATAAACAAATAAATTACAGCATTTTTACACTTTGACACTTCAATTGCCGGACCCAGTATATTTGCTATTGTAGATGGAGCTAGTTAATATAAAATGAGACAGTCGATTGTATGGGCAGTTCATGAGATTTCGATAGTCGGCCAAGTAATTGTATAGTGGGGAATTGCTCAACTTCAGTACACTTTCCATTATTCTCAAAATGCTTTACGGGGAAAGATCTTCAAAATCTTCTAGGCCATGACAGCAACTCAAGAAAAATTTTTTTGAAGCATTTCTTGCTGACAAACAATTTATTCGTTCAAAAGTGGCATTATGACTTGTAATTATTTATCTTTCCTGGCTTGAGATGATGACATTATCTCCTCAATATATTGTATATTGAGGAACGACTTTTTCCTTCAAAGGCGAAAAAAGACTAAAGTCGCGTAGTGGGTAGCGGCAGCATAGAATTGGATAAATTGCCAAATGAAAAGAAGACGGGAAGAGGACGATTTTACTATGAAGTTCATAATTAAAAACCATTTAAACAGCGATAATTTGAAAGAAATACCTTGAATAAGTACTATGCCAAACGTGCGCAACCCAAATATCAGATTTTTCTCGCTATATTTGAACATTACATCAAACATTCTTACAAAAATAATGCCTCAAAACTAGACATTTCGAAAGTTATAAATAATTTGAATTTAATGTCTTTAAAACTCCAAAGTGAAAAAGATATCTCCTCAATCCTACTTTAATTTTATTTACTTTCCTTTTTGAGTTTTTTTTTTTCTCAAAATCTGCTTTCTAGACAATTGTTTTCCGAATCCTAACCACCAGGAAATGGTTTTGAAAGCATATTTAGCCAAAGGCTTTATTTTGAAAACTTTCAGTACCCCAACATAACCGAACTTATTGTAAAATTCAAACATGAAGAAGAAGATACAAATAGAAAAGTTCTGAGTGTTTGAAAAGAAAAAGTCGACCCTCAGTCCGAAAGTTTAAATTGGTGAGAATCTAGTTCTATAGAAAGCATTATTACAATATTTGAAATTTTATAATTTAAATTAAATTCAATTAAAATGTTCTTCGAAAGTGATGTGATGAAAAACTTCCTAAAAACACTCTCGGTTTCATATCTGATTCTGACTCTTTTCAAAATGAAAACTAAATCAGATATAAATATTCATGTTGTCTGAAGTCTGAACATCCAATGGTGAAGCTCTTTAACAAATCGTGAGAATTTCCACAATATTATTCATTTTAATATTTTAAAGCAGTAGCGAAGAAGCAGAAAGCATTTTCGTTAAGTTGTTAAATATAAAAAACTCATCATCAAAGATAACAGTTTTCCCATAAGATTTTGCATTTCTAGAATTTTTTCCCTTTAAATTGCAACTTCCTTTACGAAATGCGAACCTTTTTACTGCGATATTTAAATGAGTTCCTGTAATGAGTTTTCTCCTCCATTTGTACTGTACTTATTTAATGCTTTTTTGAGAATATTTTTAAATTATTCTTGCATTTGCCTTTAATCATTAAGAATCAAAATTAAATGGCCTCGAACAGATTTAAATTGCTCAGAACTTCTTTTGATATTGGATGATTTTATATTTTTTTTACCTTGGAGAACACTTGTACCGTCTTCTATGAAATGGAAACAATTATTATGGTGTCTATGTTTTCTCACCAATTTAGAAATCGTGTTTCATTTATGAGTTGATGTAATATTTCTTTTTTCGAGTAATGCTTATGACCAGAACAGTGATGCACCTAGGATTCATTCTTGGGAAGAGCCGAGTTCAACGGGTAAAAATAATTTTAATACAAATTCAATAAATTTTATCAGGCGACATTTAAATGTAGTACGAGTATACTGGATGTAGAAAATATGATTATAATAAGATATATCTCAAACAGATTGGATTTGGTTGATTTTACTTTCATAGACCTTAATAAGATATAAGTAGATATTGTAAGGTAATTCAACCAGAAATACATATTTAAGGGTCCCCTGAATCCGAAATTATAATTTTCTTAAGAAGTCTTTATGTGGGTTTCTGTGTCTCTGTGGCCACAATTTTTGCAAAGATGATAACTCGATAACTCAATTTTTATTTAAATTGCTTTCTAAGATAGGACTAGATTTTGACCGGAAATGCTTAATCGGAAGTGGTCATTAGATTTATACTCTTAGGGGCCATATTACCTATGAATTAGAGGAAATTTGAAAAAGAAAAAACAAAGTTATACAGAAAAAATCTTGAAATATAATTACTTTTGGCTGTTTTTTCATTGCACTTGTTAACAATGAGACTCATTTCTATCATAGGGCATAAAAAGATTGATGTGCTTATGCCAATTTGAAGTTACTGATATGTTTTATTGTTAATTATTTTCTTTTCGTTGCTTTCTCTTTCATGTTAATATTGATGGTGTTATTTGTATAGTTTTGTATCATAGGTTTGGGTTCAGTTGGATCGTTTTAGATATTATCGTTATCGTCGGAGTCGGTACACTTATTATGATTGTTAGTTTTACAATGCTGAATAGAATTATCAATACTAGTGTTATATGTTTTGTTTTTATTTATATAATTACCATCAACGCAACTGCTGTCAACCGCATATATTTTGGAAACTATAACGAAAAAAAAAAATAAAATTCTACTATATTAAGTTCATAGATTCTAAATTGGACTATTTTATGCTACATATACTTAGTCCAATTTAGGTAAACTGTTGATGTCATATAATTCTATAACAATTAGTAATTCGAAATATCGCGAATAGCACGCAACAAAATGTAGCCATTTGCAACGAGGTTCAGTGTTTTCATGAATCTAAATAATTTTTCGCTTAAATAAATACGAAATATGAACGTACATTTCCTTAAAATAATTTTAATTCAGTTTTCAATATGAATTCCGATGGAAAATTACTAAAATTTTTTTTACACATAATTTGTTTATTAATTTCTTGTAATTTGGTAACTAAAAAATGAAGAAATTGAATTTAAATAATGAATAAACTAATATTTTAGGTAATTGGTGTTATGAAGCTTAACAATATGAACTGTTTTTATAATGAAACAGTTTGTGACGATTTTGTGTGTAACTTGAAACCAATTTCAAAATCAAAAATTGAATTTAATTTTAATTGTAATTTTCATAATGCAGCGATTAAACATGCAAATGTAAGATAATTTATTTATTATATTCGATTTTGTGTAAATTTTCTATAAAAAAGGTTAGAGCCCTGTTGGATCGAAAATATGGACGAACTTATCGCCGGTTTCTCATCGATGCACAAACTGATTATTGTAAGTTATCAGAGTTCGATATTCGCTCAGCAGTGTTTCGTGGAATTCTGAAAGAAATCACGAAATATGGAACTCCTTTAATGAAATGTCCAATGATAGTGAAGTTTTGTTGAATTGAGATCTTATTTGTTATTTAAATTAATTTTTCTAGGGAAATATGACCGTACTGCATTACCCAATGAGCGAAAAAATGTTTCCAAACCTTCTTATGAAAGGCAAATATCGACTCACCGGACAACTTGTTGAACCCAATAATAATCAAATACTTACGGGATTTGAACTTTATTTCGAATTTAAATAAAAATGTGAAAGATGGAAGGATTTTTAAAAAGTAAAGCGAAATAATTCAATAAAATATTATAATTATTACTTCTTACTTATTTACTTAACTTAATTATACTTAAAACAAACTATGAAAAAAGCTATATAGCTGAAATCTCTATTACAATATTCATTATTCTGTTTATTATGCCTTATGGTAGGTACTACCAGTGTGTAACATATCGAAATAGTTATTGTAGAAAGGTTTAAAAATTTCACATGGGTTAATAGTGCCATCTATGTGTTAGGCTGATAAGTTTTCTGGCTGCCTACGTAGTAGATCGTACAGCTTTCGACTGTCGAACTGCGTAATCTCGATCACTTGGCCATTTGACATTGGTCGAAAGAGTTACTGAAATTGACACCGGTATAAACCAGTGAACGATAGAGTGTCGGTGGGTTCGTCATTGTAGTCAAAATATAGTACCCAGTGAACGCAAAATTATAACTTTTACTCGCTTTTAGTTACATTTAGTTCCCGAGTGAACGCAGCCCTGACATATAATTTTTCCCGCTTTCAAATTCAAATTCTCAAAAAATATGACAAGGAAAATTTTCTAAAGAGGGAAATTTTTCATGCGAAGCTATATTCGTGACTGCCTATTTTCGTCATTCAAATATTAGACGAACTAATAATATCCTAATTGAAGAAAAAGGATTATGTTGTGAAATTAGAGGAAATGAAACTAATTCGTTGCATATAAGTTAAAAAATGCAACACGGTCGACTTACCATTGATGCGAAAGTTTTAAATAAGCGAAACGTTTTACTCTCGTAAGTTTAGGGTTTACTTAAAATTATCTAAGTTTCTTTGAAACCCAGAAGATACCTTTGAATGTTTTTTATTCACTAAAAATTTTCGGACTTTTCATAATGGTTGCATAAGTTGACATTTTAACGAATTATGGAAAGTTTTCCAGAAACCCTTCAGTCACTTAAAGGCCTAATTTCTGAAAGTTTCTTCGCAGCTTCGGTTGTATTTTGCTATTTGGGTTCCAGTCGAACTGAAGTCGACACATCCTCTATTTTCATAAAGTAGCATAAAGTACTCAAATTCAGATATAAAGTTCACACGATATGTAATTGTAAACCAATTTAATAAAACAAAATACCGTAAATAGCACGTAACGAAATCTACTCAATTGGAACGGTGTTCAGTCTCTTTATCCACGAATCTAATAATTTCAGTTGAGTTTCCAAAATGATTTCCGATGGCAAGATACTAAAACTTTTTTTACATATAATTTTTTTATCAAATTTTATAAATTTCGTAAATAAAACATGCAGAAATAAAATTGAAATAATGAATAAACTAATATTTTAGGTAATTGGTGTTATGAAGCTTAACAGTATGGACTGTTTTCACAATGAAACACTTTGTGATGATTTTGTGTGTCACTTGAAACCAATTTCAAAATCAAGAATTGGATTTAATTTTAATTGCAATTTTCATAATGCAGCGCTGGAACATCCAAATGTAAGATAATTTATTTATTATATCCGATATTGTGTATATTTTGTAAATAAAAGGTTAGAGCCCTGTTGGATCGAAAATATGGAAAAAATTATCACCGGTTTCTCATCGATGCTGAAACTGATTATTGTAAGTTATCAGAGTTGGCTACTCGCTCACCAGTGTTTCGTGGATTATTGAAAGAAGTCATGAAATATGGGACTCCTTTAATGAAATGTCCAATGACAGTGAAGTTTTGTTGAATTGAGATCTTATTTATTATTTAAATAAAATTTTTCAGGGAAATATGACCGTAGTGGATTACCCAATGAGCGAAAAAATGTTCCCAAACCTTCTTATGAAAGGCAAATATCGACTCACAGGACAACTTATTGAAGCCAATCATAATCAAATAATTACGGAATTTAAAATTTATTTCGAATTTAAATAAAAATGTGCAAAATGGAATGATTTTTAAATAGTAAAACAAAATAATTCAATAAAATGTTATAATTATTACTACTTACTTATTTACTTAACTTAATTATACTCAAAACAATATTCATTATTATGATTATTACGCCCTATGGTAGGTCCTATCAGAGGGAATATTTGTTTTGTGTAACGCATCGAAATAATCATCGAAGAAAGGTTTCAAGAATATTGTTGTGTATAAAATCAGTTTTATTGATTTATGCATGTCCGTCCGTCTGGATTAACTGGATTTGATATTGCATTTCAACAAAATCGACCGAGGGTGACCAGAAAGTTGTGTCGTTTTTTTACATCGTTTTCCGGATTTAATTGAACAATTTATGAAACAATTTTGTTTAAATCGAATATATAGTATCTTCGATTGAGAAATAATCATTGGAGTGCGATTTTAATTAATTGTTAAACAGGTGTTACTGCTCGAATGAATTGAAAGATCGAAAAAAAATTTGACATGGGTTTATAACGCCATAACATACAAGGTGGTTTCCAAAGTAAACAGGACTTTAAAAAAAAAAAAACAGAACAAATGGTTTTTTCGGCAAAATCAATTGATTTTATTCAAAATAATCTCCTTCTGCTTCAATACAGCTTTTTGCACGGTCCAAAAGCATGTCGAACGAGTGTTTTAGCTCGTTGGCCTGTATGGCCGCCAGTATGCCGGTGCAAGCTTTTTGAATGGCCTCTACGTCTGCATAACGCTTTCCTTTCATCGGCAAATGCATTTTTCCGAAAAGGTAGAAGTCGCACGGTGCCATATCCGGTGAATACGGGGAGGGGTTGATGGATTTTTGGTGAGATAATCGGTCACAAGCGTCGATCGATGAGACGGCGCATTATCGTGCAACAAACGCCAACTTCCATCTTCGCGATATTCAGGCCGAACACGTTGAATACGGCGTACCAAACGCTTCAAAACTCCTAGGTAGAATACCGCATTAACGTTTTGACCGGGTGGAACAAATTCTTTGTGGACAATACCCTTGGAATCATAAAAACAAATCAGCATTGTCTTCACTTTTGACTTCTCCAGACGCGATTTTTTGGGTTTCGGCTCGTCCGGCGCCTTCCATTCAGCACTCTGGCGTTTCATTTCGGGATCATATTGAAAACACCACGTTTCGTCACCAGTCACAATGTTATAAAGGAAGTTTTTGTCCTTTTTGACCTCTTTAATGATGTCCTTCGAATGTTGAATTCTGAGCAATTTTTGGTCGTCGAAGCTCATTTTCGCACCGATGACACAAACATACTGACACTTAAAACGCAATAACTTCACTTTCAATAGATGAAATGTCATGAAATTCTCACAGGAAGTCGATAAAGGATAGCAGATTCTAACGCACCAGTCGACATATAGATGGCGCCACTAGGGGCGCTAGATTTAAAAAGTCCTTTTTACTTTGGAAAGCTCCTCGTATATGTAATAGGCGGTTAGAGGTTTTCTAACTGCCTACGTAGTAGATCGTGCTGCTTTTTCGACTGTAGAACTGCGTAGTCTTGATAACTTGGCCATTTGAAATATACAAAATTGCATTAAATTTATTATTCTACATTTTCTTTTGAATAGATTAATGCAGTTTGTTTTCTTGTATGAATGGCATATTTATGGTATGTCTATTTAGCACCATTTTCTTAAAATGCGGATCTAATGTAAGTTTCTCATTTAGTTCATCTAAATTCTAAATCTTTCACTAGTACTAGAAGATATTCTCCACTTGAAAAGTTATGCATTCAGCTTTCATTAGCGTAAACTGATTCGTTAAAAATTCTTGTTTTTTGATATATAAGGGTCTACTTAGTATTCACATTTCATGTTATGTTACGTTAAATTTCACATTAAATACTATTTTTCGTTAAATTGCTATTGTACAAGGCTATTTTCTGTTATGTTGTGTTATTATCTTAAGCTACACAGAGTAAGCGTAAGCACTTATTTATGTTGTTACAATATTTTATGAACCCTTTGAGAAAATTTTCCCAAAATTAAATATTAGTGCCCTTTGCATAGAATTATAGAATTTCAACTTTCTTTAAATTATAATTAAGAAACTTTGATTATTTGGTTAACCAAAAATTGCAAAAAATTTTGACGTTCTTTGGCAAAAAATTTTTCGTAAATTCCATTTTGAATGGTTTTCCTCCAAATTCACTAATTTTTTCCATATATTGCAGCTTATAAAATGGTTCCAACGTTCTAGCATACAATGAGAGACCCATTTCTGTAACTAAATACATTTATAATATGCTTAATTTTAAATACCTACCAAATCTGTGCAATATTAAATCCCATCTGACAGATAAGTTTTCCCGCTTTCAAGCTCAAATTCTCCAAAAATGTGACAAGAAAATTTTTCTAAAGAGGGAAATTTTTTATGAGAAGCTCTATTCGTGACTCACTGTCTCCGGCATCCCATATTAGACGACCTAATAATATCCGAGTGGAAGAAAAGAAATCATGTTGTGAAATTAGAGGAAATAAAACTAATTCGTTGTAGTTGCATACAAGCTAAAATGCAACGGTCGACTTACCATTGCTGCAGAACTTTTAAGTAAGCGAAATATGCTAGAAACGTTTTACTCTCGTAAGTTTAGGGTTTACTTCAAACTATCTAAGTTTCTTTGAAACCCAGAAGAAACCTTTGAACATTTTTTCTTCACTAAAAATTTTCGAACTTTTCATAATGTTTTCATAAGTTGACATTTTAACGAATTATGGAAAGTTTTCCAGAAACCCTTCAGTCACTTAAAGGCCACATTTCTGAAAGTTTCTTCGCAGCTTCGGTTGTATTTTGCTATTTGGGTTCCGGTCGAACTAAAATAGACACATCCTCTATTTTCATAAAGTAGCATAAGGTACTCAAATTCAGATATAAAGTTCACACGATATATAATTGTATATCAATTTAATAAAACAAAATACCGTAAATAGCACGTAACGAAATCTACCCAATTGGAACGGCGTTCAGTGTCTTTTTCCACGAATCTAATAATTTTAGTTGAGTTTTCAAAATGAATTCCGATGGCAAATTACTAAAACTTTTTTTACATATAATTTTTATACTAAAGTTTTTAAATTTCGTAAATAAAACAGGCAGAAATTGAATTTAAATAATGAATAAACTAATATTTTAGGTAATTGGTGTTATGAAGCTTAACAGTATGGACTGTTTTCACAATGAAACACTTTGTGAGGATTTTGTGTGTCATTTGAAACCAATTTCAAAATCAAGAATTGGATTTAGTTTTAATTGCAATTTTCATAATGCAGCGCTGGAACATCCAAATGTAAGATAATTTATTTATTATATTCGATATTGTGTATATTTTGTAAATAAAAGGTTAGAGCCCTGTTGGATCGAAAATATGGAAAAAATTATCACCGGTTTCTCATCGATGCTGAAACTGATTATTGTAAGTTATCAGAGTTGGCTACTCGCTCACCAGTGTTTCGTGGATTATTGAAAGAAGTCATGAAATATGGGACTCCTTTAATGAAATGTCCAATGACAGTGAAGTTTTGTTGAATTGAGATCTTATTTATTATTTAAATAAAATTTTTCAGGGAAATATGACCGTAGTGGATTACCCAATGAGCGAAAAAATGTTCCCAAACCTTCTTATGAAAGGCAAATATCGACTCACAGGACAACTTATTGAAGCCAATCATAATCAAATAATTACGGAATTTAAAATTTATTTCGAATTTAAATAAAAATGTGCAAAATGGAATGATTTTTAAATAGTAAAACAAAATAATTCAATAAAATGTTATAATTATTACTACTTACTTATTTACTTAACTTAATTATACTCAAAACAATATTCATTATTATGATTATTACGCCCTATGGTAGGTCCTATCAGAGGGAATATTTGTTTTGTGTAACGCATCGAAATAATCATCGAAGAAAGGTTTCAAGAATATTGTTGTGTATAAAATCAGTTTTATTGATTTATGCATGTCCGTCCGTCTGGATTAACTGGATTTGATATTGCATTTCAACAAAATCGACCGAGGGTGACCAGAAAGTTGTGTCGTTTTTTCACATCGTTTTCCGGATTTAATTGAACAATTTATGAAACAATTTTGTTTAAATCGAATATATAGTATCTTCGATTGAGAAATAATCATTGGAGTGCGATTTTAATTAATTGTTAAACAGGTGTTACTGCTCGAATGAATTGAAAGATCGAAAAAAAATTTGACATGGGTTTATAACGCCATAACATACAAGGTGGTTTCCAAAGTAAACAGGACTTTAAAAAAAAAAAAACAGAACAAATGGTTTTTTCGGCAAAATCAATTGATTTTATTCAAAATAATCTCCTTCTGCTTCAATACAGCTTTTTGCACGGTCCAAAAGCATGTCGAACGAGTGTTTTAGCTCGTTGGCCTGTATGGCCGCCAGTATGCCGGTGCAAGCTTTTTGAATGGCCTCTACGTCTGCATAACGCTTTCCTTTCATCGGCAAATGCATTTTTCCGAAAAGGTAGAAGTCGCACGGTGCCATATCCGGTGAATACGGGGAGTGGTTGATGGATTTTTGGTGAGATAATCGGTCACAAGCGTCGATCGATGAGACGGCGCATTATCGTGCAACAAACGCCAACTTCCATCTTCGCGATATTCAGGCCGAACACGTTGAATACGGCGTACCAAACGCTTCAAAACTCCTAGGTAGAATACCGCATTAACGTTTTGACCGGGTGGAACAAATTCTTTGTGGACAATACCCTTGGAATCATAAAAACAAATCAGCATTGTCTTCACTTTTGACTTCTCCAGACGCGATTTTTTGGGTTTCGGCTCGTCCGGCGCCTTCCATTCAGCACTCTGGCGTTTCATTTCGGGATCATATTGAAAACACCACGTTTCGTCACCAGTCACAATGTTATAAAGGAAGTTTTTGTCCTTTTTGACCTCTTTAATGATGTCCTTCGAATGTTGAATTCTGAGCAATTTTTGGTCGTCGAAGCTCATTTTCGCACCGATGACACAAACATACTGACACTTAAAACGCAATAACTTCACTTTCAATAGATGAAATGTCATGAAATTCTCACAGGAAGTCGATAAAGGATAGCAGATTCTAACGCACCAGTCGACATATAGATGGCGCCACTAGGGGCGCTAGATTTAAAAAGTCCTTTTTACTTTGGAAAGCTCCTCGTATATGTAATAGGCGGTTAGAGGTTTTCTAACTGCCTACGTAGTAGATCGTGCTGCTTTTTCGACTGTAGAACTGCGTAGTCTTGATAACTTGGCCATTTGAAATATACAAAATTGCATTAAATTTATTATTCTACATTTTCTTTTGAATAGATTAATGCAGTTTGTTTTCTTGTATGAATGGCATATTTATGGTATGTCTATTTAGCACCATTTTCTTAAAATGCGGATCTAATGTAAGTTTCTCATTTAGTTCATCTAAATTCTAAATCTTTCACTAGTACTAGAAGATATTCTCCACTTGAAAAGTTATGCATTCAGCTTTCATTAGCGTAAACTGATTCGTTAAAAATTCTTGTTTTTTGATATATAAGGGTCTACTTAGTATTCACATTTCATGTTATGTTACGTTAAATTTCACATTAAATACTATTTTTCGTTAAATTGCTATTGTACAAGGCTATTTTCTGTTATGTTGTGTTATTATCTTAAGCTACACAGAGTAAGCGTAAGCACTTATTTATGTTGTTACAATATTTTATGAACCCTTTGAGAAAATTTTCCCAAAATTAAATATTAGTGCCCTTTGCATAGAATTATAGAATTTCAACTTTCTTTAAATTATAATTAAGAAACTTTGATTATTTGGTTAACCAAAAATTGCAAAAAATTTTGACGTTCTTTGGCAAAAAATTTTTCGTAAATTCCATTTTGAATGGTTTTCCTCCAAATTCACTAATTTTTTCCATATATTGCAGCTTATAAAATGGTTCCAACGTTCTAGCATACAATGAGAGACCCATTTCTGTAACTAAATACATTTATAATATGCTTAATTTTAAATACCTACCAAATCTGTGCAATATTAAATCCCATCTGACAGATAAGTTTTCCCGCTTTCAAGCTCAAATTCTCCAAAAATGTGACAAGAAAATTTTTCTAAAGAGGGAAATTTTTTATGAGAAGCTCTATTCGTGACTCACTGTCTCCGGCATCCCATATTAGACGACCTAATAATATCCGAGTGGAAGAAAAGAAATCATGTTGTGAAATTAGAGGAAATAAAACTAATTCGTTGTAGTTGCATACAAGCTAAAATGCAACGGTCGACTTACCATTGCTGCAGAACTTTTAAGTAAGCGAAATATGCTAGAAACGTTTTACTCTCGTAAGTTTAGGGTTTACTTCAAACTATCTAAGTTTCTTTGAAACCCAGAAGAAACCTTTGAACATTTTTTCTTCACTAAAAATTTTCGAACTTTTCATAATGTTTTCATAAGTTGACATTTTAACGAATTATGGAAAGTTTTCCAGAAACCCTTCAGTCACTTAAAGGCCACATTTCTGAAAGTTTCTTCGCAGCTTCGGTTGTATTTTGCTATTTGGGTTCCGGTCGAACTAAAATAGACACATCCTCTATTTTCATAAAGTAGCATAAGGTACTCAAATTCAGATATAAAGTTCACACGATATATAATTGTATATCAATTTAATAAAACAAAATACCGTAAATAGCACGTAACGAAATCTACCCAATTGGAACGGCGTTCAGTGTCTTTTTCCACGAATCTAATAATTTTAGTTGAGTTTTCAAAATGAATTCCGATGGCAAATTACTAAAACTTTTTTTACATATAATTTTTATACTAAAGTTTTTAAATTTCGTAAATAAAACAGGCAGAAATTGAATTTAAATAATGAATAAACTAATATTTTAGGTAATTGGTGTTATGAAGCTTAACAGTATGGACTGTTTTCACAATGAAACACTTTGTGAGGATTTTGTGTGTCATTTGAAACCAATTTCAAAATCAAGAATTGGATTTAATTTTAATTGCAATTTTCATAATGCAGCGCTGGAACATCCAAATGTAAGATAATTTATTTATTATATTCGATATTGTGTATATTTTCTAAATAAAAGGTTAGAGCCATGTTGGATCGAAAATATGGACGAACTTATCACCGGTTTCTCATTGATGCACAAACTGATTATTGTAAGTTATCAAACTTGGTTACTCGCTCACCAGTGTTTCGTGGATTATTAAAAGAAGTCATCAAATATGGAACTCCTTTAATGAAATGTCCAATGACAGTGAAGTTTTGTTGAATTGAGATCTTATTTGTTACTTAAATAACATTTTTCAGGGAAATATGACCGTAGTGGATTACCCAATGAGCGAAAAAATGTTTCCAAACCTTCTTATGAAAGGCAAATATCGACTCACAGGACAACTTATTGAAGTCAATTATAATCAAATAGTTACGGCATTTGAACTTTATTTCGAATTTAAATAAAAATGTGCAAAATGAAATATTTTTTAAAATGTAAAACGTCGACTGAATTGAATTAATTCAATAAAATATGATAATTATTACTATTTACTTATTTACTTACTTAATTATACCTAAAACAATCTGTGAAGAAAAAACTGTATAGCTGAAATCTCTATTACAGTATTACAATGTTCACTTTGCAAAATTTGCAAATTCGATCACAACTTGAATTGACGATAACTGGACTTGTACTACTTCTGAATGGAACGCCTCAAATATTGTAAGTTGAAATTTAAACATAATATGAACTTTAAACTGAAGTCGACTTGTGCCCAACTTATAAAATCCATTTGTTAGTTCCTGACAAATTACATTTGCATGATTTGGTAGACTCGTATAACCGAAACTTTATAAAATTAAAATTTTACTATAAAGTATAGTATATTCAAGAATTGATTCCCGACTGCTTAAACCCAGCTGAGTAGTTTTCGTATTGTAGCGTTACGAATTTAGTCAGATAAGGATCTCTATAATACCAATTTTGTAAAACTTGATTAAATTTGCATATTTCTGTTCAGCAGTGAACTCGACTAAGTTCGAGATCCATCTTGAACTCCAATAAGAAAATCGTACGAATTTGCTTATTCTCCATGTTCTTTTTAACTGTCTGCAAAATCAAAAGTTATTCTTGAATAAATCTATAGTTTTAGCCATTCATTTATTTACAACCTAATAAATTGTAAATTTTTGGTGTTCCAACATCTTCGATTCTTTAAATATAGGCACATACGAGTAGATAATTGCAATTCCATTTGCATTATATTGTATTTAAATCATTGTACCATATTACCTTATTAGCATATAACCTTATCACATTCACACAATTTTCATCAAACTTTGGCCTTTAATATCTGAGTTACGATGTAGATCTCCCTTTTAATTCACATTTGTGATGGATCAAAGTTGTTGCATATACGTAGCTGTGAAATAAATTGTTACATGGGTATTCAGTCAGTTCGTCAGAAAGTTCACAATTTTGATATTGGTCTAATCGTATTAATAGCTTAGCTGAATTACTTATATTATTATATATAACTATTATTCAGTACTATATAACCCAAGCTTTGAACTAGTTCAATTTCCGATAGTCTGAATTAAATAAAATTCGTACATTGCTTAATTACTATACTAATTATAAGTTGTAAAGTTTCCACAAAAATTCTTTCTCATGTTATAAAATATTTTTCAATTAACTTTTCTTTTCTTTTTTTTGTATATTTTAAAGATAAAACTTTATTAAAGCACACAACCAAAAACTTTTAAAAAATTTTCACAAGTTTATTACAATCTCTGACATTTTTCTACAAAATATAGTTACGTCTGGGAAAGTTCACAGACATTTCATATTTATAATATTAAAATATGTGTCCATTTCCTTCTTCTGCTTTAAAATCCATTTCTTCGTTTTCCCAGAAATTCGATATAAGTGAATTTTTATATTCCATGCATGGACCCAGTGTGACGTCGCACTTTCTTCTCAATTCACAAGTTTCAGTTGAATCTCATTGGGATTCTGAAAACGTGACAATAAATTCAATTGAACGGTTAAACTGAATTGCATTTTAGAAATTGTACGACCAGAAAAATAGAATGGAATGAGTTTTTCTAGTGTGAAATGTTTAATGGATCAATCGTATGGAAATCAACCAATTTACTAAAGGCTAGATTATTTGAAATATGAATTTGAATATTGCATACGAAGATGTAGAGAGGATATAAACAGCATCTTTGAAATAAAGTAATTCTTTACGGCATGTAATAGTAGTAGTAGCAATACTAGTGATCTTGAAAATATATGTGCATTAATCTTTTCAAACTTTTCAAAATACTACAGGAAATAATAATAATTACGGAACAACTAACTAGATTTGTTGCAAATGCCGGTATAGAAAATGTCTTATACATTTTCCTGATTTTTAGAAATTTCGACTTTACCAGGCCTATTTTAACATTGTGACAACTTTTTAGTCATAACAAATTTTTTACTACCAATAAATTAAAATTATGACTTCTGAGATAATTCGTATTGTGGCAGACAGGTCATAATTGTGTCCACAAAATGAATTAATTCGATCGAGTTTTCATGTTTATTTGAGAAATACTCTCGAAAATATTTGTATAGGTCTAAACATTTTTATAGGTTCCATATTATTTGTGTTTCTGGACCACTTTGTGACTGGAGATGAAAAATGGATAGTATACAAAAACATGGTAACGAAAGAGCCTATGTTTTCATTGGGGAAGCTCCGCTTTTCAGCAAGTGTGCATTAGAATAGGATTCTGTTGTTGTTGCTGTATCCTAATGGTTTAGTGCACTATCAGTTGATGAAAGAAAATGAAACGGTTAATCATGGTTGTTATTGTATGTAAATTGATTTTTGGATACAGAAATTTATTGTAAATGTGCATCTTTTACCATGGGAGTAATGTTTCATGATGATAACACTAGACCGCATGTGGCAAGAAAAAACGTCTAAAAACTTGCAGAGTTGAGCTGGGAAATTTTACCTCAGCCACTATACCTGATGTTGCACCATCGGACTACCACTTATTCAGATTTCCGTAACACTTTCTTGATGAAAACGAAAACCGAGGTATTTTTTTCCAGGGTATTTAACGCTGGCAAACAGTTTCAATGAACGTAGGAAATTATATTTTAGATTAAATTTTAAATAAAAAGTGAAAAAAAACCTCGCTTCCTTAAGAAAAAAGAGAAAAAGCGACAAAACTTTCGCTTACACTTAATACTTCAACTCTTAAAGTGTTTCGGAATGTAAACTTTCAAAATATCAACTCTCTGTTTCAGTAAAAATCATAATAAATTTGTTAAAGGAAAAATCTAACGAAGAAACTTTGGCAATCTAAATAATAACGTTGAAAATTTCAAAATAATAAACACAATATGACGCCTGTTCCCTAAACTTTTTCGTCAATAAAAACAAAATAAATTTCGTTCATTGACTCCAAAACTGTTCAATTAGTATTTATTAATTAAGTTTGTTTCATTTTAATACGTTTTCATTTCATGAACTTAATTAGAACTTAATATTTTCTTATTCAGGAATATATCGCTTCTCCCTTAAAAGAAGTTCACACAAACTTACTATAATTGCCCTTTTCTAAATAATTTCAACTTTTTAATTGCAATTATTGATATTCCGGTTTTCAATTTATTATTTTGCCTTTTTTTTAATTAACTCAACTCAATATTTTATTTATTTTTTGGGAATTATATTTTTTAATTAACAGCTTGTGAAAAATTTAACACCTTTTGTAAATTTTGTCGTATCGATTTTAGAGCTGAAACATTATCGTGATTCAAAATCCATAAATTGGTTTTCTTATATTTTGGTTGTTTTCTGAAAATTGCTATACGCAACTGACGCATGACACTTCAATAATATTGTTACATTTTATCTAGTTGGAAGAAATTTTTGACAACATCCAATATAGGAGTGAATGTATTATATAATATAGTATAGCTCCTCTGAATCCTGGACTTTTAAAAATTGCATTCAGACTATCTATGGTATTTGTTTTTGCATAAATTTTGTCAAAAATGTGAGATGTCTCTAAACATTTCTGTCAAGAACTCCTCAACTTTGTCATGTAACATATGTAGGATGGCGATCAGATTTAAGGATAAAAGCCAAGATGATCATTGTTAACTTATGGACTATTGTGTATCTAAGCATGGTAATATGCGAAACAAGTCCTATGTAAATATGAGTCATTTAGATAAAAGGTCTACATGACGATAGATTTTTAAACAATAGTCATGCGGATAAGATGCCTGCATGATATTGGTTTGTACTACAAGTATATAAGAAAAAAAGTAGAAGAAAAGAACGAAACGATCTTGAATCAAGTAGTCTAGATTCGATCGTGGCTAGCGAAACTGTAAATAAAAAAGAAATTTCGTTTATTAAAATAAAGTGTCTTACTTTATCCTTATCCTTTTTCCTACATATATCTCGTTGTACCAATAAGGAACGCTATCTAAATGGTAATTATTAACAAAATGTATGCAAACGCATAGGACAAACAGATATTCTGAATACACTTTAAATGGATTTGTTGGAGTAAGCTTCGGTCTTTAATGCCCATAAACCAAATGAATGCCTTAGTTCGGCATCCGAAAACTATGAAGAATCAGTTGATATAATACATTTTTGGATACCTTAATGCCAAATGGCGAATTCACTCATACGAAATAACTTTCTTAATATACCCATTGTGGAAAATTAGTTATAATCTAACTAAATATTCTGGTTAGAACAAACAACTACCCGAATATTCTTCGTCAGAGATTCTTACTTACGTTTTGCGCGTCCCACCCAGTATGTGTATCTATTACGAGTACTATTTTACAAATTCTATAAACTGAGTTTTATTGCTTTTCAAATAAAACAAAATATTTTAATTTTAATTCATTACAATTTTGTTCATTTTTATTTACGAAATAATTATTATGAAAAATTTCATTAAAACAGTTCATGCAAAAGCTATGGAAAAAGCCGCTGGCAAAAAAGACGGCTGTATTTCTTCTATGAAACAATAACTCTTCGTTAATTTTCGACCAAAATTCTCCTTCTTCAAAGAGAATCCTTGGAATCAGTTGGTGGGTAACGGAATAATAGCCGGTTAGGTAATTGTAATACAAATGGGGGTTGGCTAGAAGGATGAACACAATTTATAGCACATTTACAGGGTTCGGTCCAAAAATGGGAATTTTATAGAAATCGTAGACAAAGAGTAGGTACTGTAAAAAAAAATAATAATAATAAAAACAATTGTGTTTGGGAAAAATGAAAATTCCACTTGAACCTTATACAAAGCGCATCGAGAATAGACAATCTTAGCTGTATAATTGCTTACAGCCATTGCTCATCCCATTAAAAATCTGTTGTAATATTTTTATTACAAAATTTTGTACAAGTAGAGTGCTTATACCGACAATTGAGATCAAAAATATTAGGATTCTATATTCTGAGAGATTATATGGCTCTGCTCATTTATCAATGTATTTAATAATCTGCCGGGTCCAGTGATTTATAATAGAAATGAGGGTTTTAAAATAAATTATGGTAACAAATTATGTGGGTTTTCTCTGAGTCGACAAATCATGCCGCGTACTAGAGCGATTGGCATATGAAACTTAAAAAAACTACACATGATGGGCTAAATAGAACTGACCCTGCTTACATATGTTAAACTCGAATCCGAACTTTGAGCATGGTTTACATTTACGAAGAGTTTATAGTTGAGAACTAACTAGTTATACCTGAAACAGTTTCTCCGGTATAAAATGGATAGATAAACTGTCTCATATTTTTTATATCTTATTACAACTTTCCTTCTACTTATTTTTATTTTCTTTTTTCTTCAATATTTGTTGTCTCATATTATACAATAAACTTATGGAAACCATTTTAACCTTTCACACATTAAAAAAAATTTGTCTTTCAAATGCATTTTATTGCACCATAAAAATATGATCTTTTCTAAATGTAGAAGTTTTGGCCAGCTTTATGAGAAATGAAAGTAACTTGGACAAAAGCTATGATAGAGTGTCCCGATAAGAGCTGACTGATCTCAAAAGGAATAGTATTATCCAAAACAAGTGGACACTGACATTTGTATTAACCGATCTCAACTGAAAGATATGCATTTAGTCGATGTGCTCGTATCGCTTGAGTAGTAAAACACTTGCTTTCAATAAACGAAACTTCTTTTTTATTTATATTTTCCCTAGTTGAATTTAGGTTACTTGATTCAAGATCGTCGTCATCGTTCTTCTCTTCTTCTTTTTTTTTTATACAAAAATCATGCAGCAATCTTATCTAAATGACTCATATTTAACTTAGAGCTTTTCTTAGTCTTATGTTATGTCATCATCTCCTTAACACAAGACTACCATGTAGGCATCTTATCTACATTATTCATCTTTACCCAGGACTTATTTGGAATCTTACAATGTAGCTGTGCCTACATGGTTGCGTTCGCAATAGTCCATTATTTAATGTTCCTTGGCCATCCTACATGTATGCATATGAAGCGTTCATTTATTTTACATTTTATTCCCCTATAAAAATGGTTGCATCCCTTATTGGAACACTCTATGGTAGAAAATAGGAAAATTATATTAAAATTATATATTATTGTATTTTAAAGAAAAATTTTAAATAAGGATTGGGATATCAGATTACTCATATAATTCTGGGTGGTGAAATAGTTGTTACAGCCATGGGCTTCTAGATTTTGTTTTTTCATTTATTATTTCTACTAATGAGCATTTGCTTTTAGACTGCGTTTCAGGACCGGTTCGGTCTTCAACAATGGAAATTTTATTGTCTAAAACCATGATTGTAACTGACAGCCTATTGTTTAATGCAGCAAACGATTATATTAACGTCGAAGGCTATATTTTATGTGTTTCATACATTATAGCCATGTGGTATTCCTCATAATAAAACAAGAATCAGAAAATGTACATATTTCATATTTAAATATCTAATGTGGATATGGATATGTTTTATTTGGATAATAATTCTTCCTCATAAATCAAATGGATTCAAGCTAAATACAATCTTATCGGATTATTTGCCGTTTTTTCATCACAATATTTTCATATATAAACTTTAAAAATTTAAAATACATATACATGAAGTGATAACAATTAGAAATTCTATATTTTTCATATGATATTAAATATGTTTTTCAATCAGAGTATAAAATGTCTGGTTTAGAAACCGACCCGACTTTATTGTACAGGATTTTTCAAGGTTCAATTTTTTACAAACTATCAAATATTATGAAAGAATTGTAAATTAGCTTTAGCTAAAAATTTAATTTAGATACGCAATCTCATTTATCGGCCGCATTTCCCGAATTCAATACATATAGCGCCTCAAACAAAGCTAACGAATAATATCTCAGGCTGCAATGCGGATTTAAAATTTTCACAATTTAAATATTTTCTAATTTCATGTCTGAAGCAAAATCACATGTGGTTCGCCTGTGAAGCCCTTTTACGTTCTAGCTCGTCCCTTTTTTAAATTAGTTGATTAGTTCCATATCCCACTAAACACATATCAGTACTTTATAAACATTAATATTTTGCTTTGTAATTTATGTTGATCATTGCATGAGTTTTTTCGTTTAGGATAGTCTCACAATATCCCGTTTTCATCTCTCGTTACAAATTCATGCAGAAAATTATTTCTTTCGCTAAAGGGCCCCACAAACGAGCAACATGGTTGACAACCTGGTTGTCAACTTGCCATGTTGGTGTCGATGTTGGACGTCTGTGGGCATGTTCGTGGTTGGTATTTCAATGTTGTCAACAATGTTGGATGTTTTGGAAAAATTTGGAAAACATCGGATATTCGGTGGGCGGAGTCTGATGTTGCGATCATGTTGTATCGTCTGTAGAGAAGTTGACAACATGGTTGTCAACATCAGTTGTAAATTGAATTGTGCGCTATGCATTTATTGTAAAAAATAAGCATCCAAAGCCGATGACAATACCTCGAAAGTGATGTTGACAACTTGGTTGCCAACAGCCGAACAGAACTTTTAAATTGCTCAAGAGTACAACTTCAGGTACTCGCCGAACTTATTTGGAATTTTCGTACGAAATAGAGTATTGTGATTTTCTTTAGCAAATTTTTATGCAATCAGTTCTTAATTAAATTCAATGCCCATCAATAGGGGCTCACTTTTGGGTAATTACTATTTTCGACATTAAATTCGAAGATATAAAATGAAATTTGCTTAAATAGCAAACGATTCCAACAAACAAACTGAAGAAAGCCTGGTTGTTGAAATTGTCTGCTAACTAAAATTAGAAAATTAATGAGAATCTGCTATTTTCCGACGTTGCAAAGCAAAAAACAAGGGTGATCGGAAAGTTTTGTCTTTTTTTTACCGATTTAATTACAAAATTTGTGAAGCGGTTTTCTTTAAATTATTTGCATGTGTTGACTGCAAGAATAGAGGATACTATGTTAAATTTCAGTAACATCGGTCTAGTGATAGTGAAAGAAAGAAATAGTTGTGGGAAAGAAAAAGCTCGTTTATAAAGTTTTAGTCGATATACTTTAAAAACTAATACACTCCTATAGGCCAATTTTAAGTTATGCGTTTTAATACAATACAATACATACTGAATGGTTTGAAATTATGTGCATTTGGGGTACCCAATAATAGGAACATGGAACACTTACCCTATACATTTTCATCTCAGTCATAAATATAAAATACGATATAATGTTTTTGTCGGGGATGGTGGATCAATGGGTAGCTCTCAGATTCAAATCCTAGTCGGGTTTTTACTTGTTCTTCAGTTTGAAGTTGTGATTTCAGTTCCCCGTTCATGTTTCGGATTGTACGTTAAAAAATCGATTCCGCTAGTGAGTAACAACTACCGAAACAGGGAAACCACACAACTAAAAAAAAAAAAAAATTTACATTGTGTTTCAAAATAACTCATTTGCCATTTGGTATCTCTACTAGAAACTAATTTTAGTATCTTTCCACAAGAACGACCCTTGTTCTGACTTTTAGAAAAACCGAATCGACTATTTTCGTAAGAGTGACTCTGTAGTAGTGATAACTCGAGAATATATTTTCCGATCTCAAAGTGAGGTACACAAGTCTGTTGTAGTGAGAACAATATCTTTGATCGAAAATTTTGAATAATTTCTTTCTATTACCTCTATATTTAAAACTGATTGCGATTTGCACTTCATTATATATTTTGCTTATTTAAAACAACTTTATGAGCTGAATTATTGAGAAAACTATAATATAGAAGCTTTAAGAATTTAAGAAAGTTCAGTGATTTATCATACCAGATATTAGCATAAACTAAAATTTAATTTTTAAATCACGATGGTTTTACAGATAGATTTTGGTACTGATTTATCTAAATGAAAATTTCATATTTTAACGATCAAGTAGAACAATTTGTTAAAAACAATTAAAGCAGCCGACTTTTATGGAATGTAAGGAAACACAATATTATAAATTTCAATGATCGTAATTATCTGAAACATGTTATATAAGACAACACAAATTCTAGCAGATGCCTTTGACATTACAAAATGACTTTACAGAGTTTAAATATAAAACCACAATGATTTATATTTCAAATATTTTACTCAAAATAAGACTCTAATCAATTTCAATGAGTTTGATTGTCATTTAAATTAGATACAAACATAAATATTTCTAGAAACAAGGATTATGATTTTTCGAATACAAGGAAGATATGATTTTCTTAACTCGAAACATATGCAATTATTGATTAATATCATTTTTAGCAATTAAGTATCAAACTAAATACATTCTGAAATATAAAAATGTCTGCTATATCTGAATAGACTTACCACACGACTCCAATGGACTTATTTGAAGACATACCATATTTTCATTCGGACTGAAAAAAAGGCTTATGGAGACTCTAAAGTTTGGACTTTTTTGTCAGTCCGACTGCAAATATGTCTTCAAATAAGTCCCATGGAGTCATGGGGTTAGAAAACTATTTGAAGACTGAAATAGTTAACCAAAAAAATAAATAAATTGTTTCATATATCAAGAAATCTTTTCATCCGTATGTTATAAGCATATTTGATGTACACAATCCTTTTGTTCATACTAAAGCAAGTTTAAATAATGTTTAAATAAAAAGATGGTGTACTTTTGTTTGACATCTTCGATATTTAATGGTTTTCAATGCAAGGAAATAGATAAAAATTACACCTATTTCCTTAGCCATTTTACTATCGTTTCGATATAACAAAAACCAATTCTGACACATTCAATAATATCGAACAAAACAATTTTAACAGTTTTATATTATACTATTGTGAGATATTTTGATATATTGCTTTGGTCCGCATCTAAGTCTAAAACTTTATGGTGACGGGATGTGTATTTATAAGAAATCCATTTCAACCTAAAAACTAACTCCATTTCTATTGTAATATTTACAGAAAACAAATCTATATATAACCTATAAATCGATATGTGATAGCCGATACTATATATACAAACATACAAATAGAGGTTATGCCGAGCAGGTTGACCGAAACCACAATGGAATTTTCGATTGAACGTTTCTTTTTTCAATGATTGATGATCATCAATTTAAAGCTTTCCATCCTTTTTTTTGGGCTCTGTTTTTTTTTTCTTTCTAGACCAGAAAAACTGATGTTATACTACCATATATATATATATATATATTGACAGTCTGTGATAATTTAACAATCTTTAAGAAAATTTTTCTACAAAAAGAAAATGTGTGCGTTTTATTGAAATTGTTTATCTTTAAGCTTTAAAGAAGCTTTTGTATTATGACTCTTTTATTGATATAATTAAATATGAATACCAAGTTTTCTTTTTTATAGTCAAATTTTCACACAATTTATGGAAATGTGGTGAGATTATAATTTTTAAGGTCATTTTCCATTACATGAACAACTTAGGTAGTTGAACCTTTCATATATCCTTGAATATCTAAGTTGAAGGACATTTTTTATATAAGTCTTCATTTGATTTTACTAATATTAAAGTTTGTTTTTCATTGCTAAATTGCCAAAGAGATAGTTACATAAATATTAAATGCCATATTTCTATACTTCGATTAATTGTTATGGACAAGACTGTTCAAATCAAGATGGTAATAAAATCTTCATCATTATCATTGAATGGCGGCATGCACATACTTATATCACCACAAATAATTATATTCCTGTTGAGAAATGGGGATGGGAGAAAATTTTTTATAGGATATAGAAATTTGCTTAGCAAAGCATAGAGCAGATGTTCCTGGTCATTTATATGTTCTTTCATTTTGTTTCAAATCGATCCATTTCATATTTCCATCTTTCTATACTGACCATTGTTCTGGACTTCGTATTATGTTTATATATCCTTGCTTTTATACATCTGTGTGTGTGTGTGTATTTTGTTTTATATTTTATAAATTTTGCAAATTTTGCATTTTTCCAGATTATTGTATGTGCGGGATTATTTTCCTTGTTTTTTTTTTTTATTGAAGATATCAATGTTTCCACCTCTTACGCCCACTGCATCATTACCGTAATCAATTTCACTTGGAATTCTATATCCAGGCTGTAAGTACGTAATCATCCGAAGTAGAAATGCAAATATTTGTGCAACATATGCACTTAACTGCAGCGTAAATTTAATGTAATACCAATTTGTATGTGTAAATTTTACGGGAAAGGATTATGTTGTTAAAAGTAAAATGCGTTTCCATAGATTTAATAAAAATCAAACGCTTCTAGATAATTGAATAGAAATTTATAGTGATAACATATGCGAGAATAGAAAGGAACTTTTTTTCTAAATAGGCTATCTCGGAAAATACTTCTAATTATATTTCAGTGAGGCGTCATTTCCTTAAATTTCTTTTTTTTTTAAATGTACGCGTTTAAAATTACATATAGTTGAGACCTCGTTTCAAGAAACTGATGAGACTCTGGTTCAAATCCGGATCTCGGTTCTTCACAATTTTTTTTTTGACTACATATAATATTTTGTTTAATTCTTTTAAAACTTTTATTTCTTCCAGAATTTTGAAGAATGCCAACAGGAGTCAGTCTGCCATAGATCTCTTCGCAACAAAATAAATAAACTCTGAAAAATACTATGTCTACAGCATTCTCTAGACTTTAAGTTGATTAGAAGGTTTTTCAATCCTTAAAATTGGTTGTCCATTCGATGCCAAGAAGATATTGGAAATTCAAAGAAGGAAACTGATCAATATCCTCCTCAGTGTTCCTTAGTGGAATTGGGAGTATTGATCGACAGAATCCTTATGTAATTTGTTCAAGTAGTCTTTCGTTTACTTTTTTCTTACTTTCTTTTTCACAGTCAAAGCTAAAGTTTAATTTAAATTAAGATAGATTTTGGACTTAGACAAATTAAATCATATCTAACTTTTAGAATGATTAGAATATAGAGAATTTTTTTAAGTTAAACTTAAAAAAAAAAACTCATAATATTTTGGCTTTCAAATTGAGTTAATAAAACTTAAAATCCTAAGTTGTATTAAGGAAACGGATACAGAACGGCTACGGGAACGGAACGTAGCGGATTCTTTCAGACATTTGAGTAACTTATTTTTAATAATGTTTGTGTTTTGTTTTAAATAAAATTGGGTTAAAAAAAAGTGTAATGATTTATCAGTTTTGCTTATTAATTTTATAACAAGAGATAAAAATTTATGAAAAAGTATACTTTTGTGAAACAAAATGAAATTTTTCTCTTCCACATACAAAAATTTTATATTATTTCAATATCATTTAAATAAAAATAATAAATTTTACATATTTCTGATTTTTCGCATTATGTTTGAAGGCAATTTTTTGGTGTTTATTGAAAATTCGTTCACAATATAAAAAAGGGTCACAATGATTACAATAAATGCAAATTTCAAAACACGAAACGGGATCAAATTGAATTGAATCAAATTCTATGCCCATACTAACTTCATAACACCTACCATTCAATTTCATGTGAACCCATACCTCGCTTTATGGCCCAGATACGTTCCGGAAAAGTTGGCAGTAAAGTGAAAAGCCGTATAATGAATCAATTATAATTGTTATAGCAGTGCTGACTAAATGGAGAAGCTGTAACTAAACTGACAAAAATGCTGTATAAAGGGGTATAGGGTAGGTAGGGTATAGGTGTATTTGATTCTATTCATTCCGTCCCATTCCATCTTCGTCTCCGTTTCGTTAACATAGTAAACTTAAGTTTTTCTTAACCCTTGACTATTAGATTTTGTAACTTAAACTCAACTTAAGCTACCAACTGAAATTTAACTTTCGATGTGTATTCCTAAATGTTTTTGTATTTTTCAATGTGGGTTGATGCATATTGCTGTATTTGTATTTAACAAAGCTTTCTTGTTGTTGAAGAAAGTTGTTTTTGGATACCTTCTCAGTGCGAATTCAGCCTAAGAAGTAATTGTTATAAAATTTGGAAACATAGTTCGGTATTTAAAAAAATAATAAATTTTATGGTATTTTGCACCTAATATTTTAAAGTGTTTTATCCTATTAGAAAAAACGTTATTCAAAACATGTCATTTAAATAAATTATATGCTATTAAATTTACCATCATGTTTTTTTTTCTGTTCGAATACCCTCGCACTTGTATTTAATTCGTAATTTATTATGAATTTCATTATTGAATAAAAGCTAAAGCTAATTTACGAAAAAGAAAAATTATTAATAAATGCTGTTATGAATTCCACCCATTGATTTATAGTTTTTTCATGGAAATGCTGAATAAGTCTAAATCTCTTTCCTATCAAAAATTATAATAAATTCCTGTTTAAATTACTGAAATCATTAATATTATATATGTTTATGTACAGTGAGTCACTTAAATGTTGGGACATTTGGAAAAATTGAAATAAATAATTGAATAAGTCTACATACGACTACTTTTAACTCTTATGTAAATTACCGGAGGCGTACTTACCTCTTTTGATTTTAGTTAACCGTAGCTAGTATAGTATTTAAGTAAAAAAGAAAGCAAAGTGGCATCTGTTGATCCACTAGTGTGTTGTGTACTCGTCCCAGAATTTATAACATTGTATATAGAGAGCTACAAGTTGACAGCAACGACAGACATTATTGTTCGTCCACGTGTAGATTTTCGTTGTTTAATCTTTAGAGTAAATTATGGAGTCAACAATTCGAATTTAGTGAAAATTGTAAAAATGATTAGTTTCAGCATGACCTTACGTTTTACAAACAAAAACAAGCTGTAGTGTAAACTACTTTGGGAACTTCTATACTTATCGATCAAATTATTATTATCATGTAGGAAAAACTGCTCTTGCCAATTTTCGTTGAAATCTAAAATGTGGAGATTTCGATCATGATTCCTGTAACTTGAATATTTTGTAGAGAAGTTAAAATAACTGAAATTAAGTCAAGTAAGTAAGGTGTTTCGAATAAGTGCTGAAGTGCTTCTGATTTTTTTTATTTACAATAATTTTTGTTTAAAACAGCTTGTCTACACATCCAAAATATAGTAGATAATGGCACATGTAATTTTTTGTGCATACATTTTTGGGACAATCACAGTGCTGCAAAACCCTGTTTCTTTTTAACAGTATTTGTAAAAAAGACTGTAAATACATGAATTTTTATATTACACAGAGTCATTTTAATGACTATTAGTTGGAAACTTTCTTTATTGTATGCTTTTTGATAATAGATAATTCTCAAGAAATACTTGCCTACATGTATGGTAGACAATGTTGTCGTCTACAAGAACAAAAACAAAAAATAAGCATGCATATCCCGTTTATTGATCACACGAAAGTTTTACGTTATTGCATTTTACTTCACAAGAAATATACCATTATTGAAGCAAGTAACCTGTCAAGCTTATTTCTAAAAATTTAGGTTTACCACAATATATTTTATTCACTGTAAAAAAAAAACGTCATATGTACAAACCATAAAATATTGAATATTAAAATTAAAACTTTTTCAATTTTGAAATTATTATTATCGAAATGGCAATTAAATTCGGTGAAATCGATTTGAGTGGAAAAATTAAATACGTATTCTTGAAAAGAAATGAAATGAAATTAAGTTAAAACACATTAAAAGGAAACAAATGAAACTCTTTCGAAAGCATTAAATAATTAATAATACTTTTTTAGTGGCGTCGATTATTGACTTCGAACGTTATTTTCATTTAATTTAAAAAACGAAAATCTACCAAAAATGGTATCAAATTGAATTTATTCAAGTTTGAGCTTTGTTTTGAGATTTAGAAAGTTATTTCTTTGAATTTCGTTATTATTTTTTTAATTATTCTTAAAGAAAAGTTTCCAAAGCAGTTTTTAGCGATTTAAAAAAATAACTACTGTTGATATTTTCTTTTAATTAAATAAGAATTTTCAGTTTATTGTAAAATAATGATCAGCTTTTCAAGTTGTTTTACTCCAGAAAAATATTAGTAAAAGACTTCGAATTGAATTTCTACCCATATAAATAATAGGGGAGACCAGAGAGGATTGAAACAATTGCATTTGGGACGATGAAAATTCTTTTATCGTTGCAGAAATTAATAGTTTATAAACAATGTTGACAGTACGAAACTTGAACAAGGTTTGTGTAGCTAGTAATTCCATTTTGTGTTTATCTAACTAGAAAGTAGTGCCAATCTAGCTTATTGAGATACTCGATAGATAGTCCATAAAATTACTTGGTTTACATGATCTATTTGAAGTCGGCTTCAATCCAAAAATCGTGCGTATATACCAGGATCGACTTAAATTCGAATTAAGTCGATCCAATCAAAAAAACTTTTCTGATGGACTTGAAATTTACATGTAAACCCAGATGGACTTAAAAGTTTGAAGTATGAACAGAGTCGAAAGCTAATCTAGAAACTAAAAATTTATTTGCAAACGTATGTCATTTGAAACTGATTTGAAATCTATTTCAAGTCAATCTTTCAATCTAGTAAAGCTCAAAAACGAGGTTTGAATTTCAACTCGATTTCAAGTCAATTTTAAAGTTGCCATGTAGTAAATGACTTTAGCTTCAATAACTCAGCTTAAAATGAAGTCAGTATAACTGGAAACTATTTATTATGAATACTTTTCCAGACTTCTACTAATATCCTGCGTTTGCATAGTTTTTCTTGTTTGCTTTTCCATTTAAATAAACTTCAGTTCAAGTGATATTATTCCTAACAAGAATCTAACATTTTAACATTCCTTGATCTCTTCTAAATTTAATTCCAAAATTATATAAAATTTTATGTGAATTTTTAAATTAAAATCTAGTTCAATATTTCGGACTAGGAAGATTGTATTCAGAAACATTTTTGATTAAGTTTCACCTGAGGAATGAACTAATTAAAATTGTTGCATTCTACAAAAATTAAGTTTCAGAATCTTGTTATACGAAATGCCACTCGGGATTGGGAATCAATACCCAACAATACCGATATTAATATTGCAAAAAAAAGAAACATCAAAATTGTTAAATTTCCAATTTTATCGAGAAGGAAAAATATATTTTTCGGGGTTCATGAATTTCTATAGAAGAAAGGATAAAAATAACTAAACAAAAAAAAGTACAGATTTTTCGCGATGATGAGTAAAATGAGAGAGAAACGTTTCCACGGGAAGAATTTCCTGTGCTTTTGAAGCTCTTATATTTTCAGTTTGATGGGTATTCGTGATATTTGACTGTTTATCGAGGACTAAAAATGTTTTTAAGTCGACATGGAAAAAAAATAAAATGTTTACCAATGTAAAAACCAATTTTGTGTTTTTTTCCTTTTTTCTCCCTGTTATCATAAATTCTGTGGATTTCATATTAAACTTTAAAAGTATAGAAATAGCTTTGATTTTTGAAACAATTTCAATTGGAGTATTGATTTCTGTTTTTTATTTTATGCCCACTTTTTAATATTTACAGTTGTAATGAGATTCCAGCTAAAACGATATTACGCCAAAAAAAAAGAAAAATATATTTTCATTTGTAGAACATTGTTTACGAAACAATTATAAATTAGAGACTTTAAAAATGTAGAAACAATTCTGTTGACTTGAATATCTTGAAAATCTTTGAAATATCTTTTAAAAAGATTTTATTGATAAAGTCTTTTTGCAATTTTTTTTTCCAAGTAGGTATTAATTTTCAATTATTTTAGTAATCTCAACAATAAAGTATTTACCTATGGATATATTCGTATGTAACTGCTTTATTGATGCTAACATGTTCTCGTAAAGTCATAGAAAACCATTTGAATTTTTGTTAGTAAGTAGCATGTCGGATCCAAATTTCGTCCATATATTTACATATTTACTACTCAATCCGATTATGGGAATTTATTCCTGGATATGCCAGACATATTGTATTAACTGGAGATTTTGTATCCCTTGTTTCCATACTTCTAGCTTCTGGTTCATTATAAAATAATACTAATAAAGTTTTATTTAAGTTACGTAGCAACAGACTACTAATGTTCTACTAGTGTAATTATAAAAATCTCAATCTTGGAAGAATTTGATATGCATTTCATTATTGCTACATCTTAGTGAGAAACACTAAACACTTTTGCTTAGTTTTTAAGGACTTAAAGAATTGTTTTCTTTTTTTTACATAAAACTGTTTTGATGTGTTTTAATTCTTTCTGGAATAAAATTGGCGTTGCTAGCATAAATTAAAAATGCAGATTTCCGTGATATATTGTTTTAATTATTTTCAATATAAGTGATGTGGAAATGGTCAATGATAGTTGACATAGGAGCTTTATGGTTTTTATAAATTACTTCAATATAAAAGAATAAAATCATAAATATATTTCATTTTAACGACGTCGATAGCTTGTTAAGGCACTAGTCGTTCGAATCAAATAGTCCATGGTAGAATGACTCAAACTGTGAATTTTAAAGAACAGGAACGGATTCTTATCGTTATTTTAAAAGAACTGTGATTTTTACCTGTTCATCTTCACAGAGATTTTTTGTAAATGTTATTTTTTGAAATGAACTACTCTTCAAATTTATTTTCGGTCTAAAAAGAACAGTCTCTTTTTGGTTAGTAAAAAGTAAATCATTTGTGTTCACATCTTTCTATCAGAACAAAATGGATTTTTGCTGTCAAGGCAATTTTTGACACCATCTCTAGTCCGTTGTTAAAATCCCGAAAATGTCGTTAAAAGTTCACTCAGTTTTGCTTTGAAGATCACTTGAGAAGAATTGGGTATGTAAAAAGACTTGATGATTGGATTCCCGTGAACTTAAAGAAATCCATTTATTGTAAAGTATCAGTATCTGTGATATGTTCTTAAAACGTAACCAAAGCAACCCATTTTTCGAAGAAAATGAGAAATGCCTTGCATATACGACACCATGTTAAATTTCAGTTAAATCGGTCCAAGAGTAGTACAGAAAATATAATTTAGGAGAAAAAAAGCCTGTTAATAATGTTTTTTTGATGTACTTTGAAAACTAATACACCGATTTGAATACAATTTGCAGATTAGATTTGGCAAATTCCAGAAAATTTTGAAAAGAGGAAACAAAATTATGAAGATGGAATCTTGAAATATGGTTAATTTTGACAGTTTTTTTGTCCAATTTCTGCGATAGGGCATATAAAAAATTGGCTATAGACCGATTTTCAGTTACTATATATTTTTTGTGAAGTTCTACTCCCTTCTAAGAATAAATGCAATAACTAAAATGTTGTTAAAAGTTCTTATATAATCTTTTCGAAACTTTTGAATTTAAATTTTAAAGGAAATAAAAAACTAATTTCCTTTCATTTTTTTCTTTATTGTCGTAACCTTTTGAAGTGGAAATAATTAATTCTTAAGATTCGCAACAATTATTAAAATCTTGTTGAAATATTTCATTCACTTTTCTAAAAAACAAGCCAAAGACATTAATTTACGAGAAACAATCAAAACATTGCTAATTGTACCTTTAATTAACGACTGCAAAGATAAATAAACAAAGGCCCAATTTGTTAATGTCGGTTCTTTTCATAAACAAAAAAATAAAAAATACGAGTCCTTTAAAAAATTTCTTACGCTTTAAAAATGAAAATAATTTTGCTGCTAAGTTTGTGTGAATGCCTTCATAATTATAAATGGCTTTGGTTCTTATGGCCAACTTTTTTTTTTATACAAAACTCTTTGCTGTTTTTACTCCTTTTTTTAAGCACTCTGAAAAATGTGATTTAATTTGATAAAATTATTAAAGTAGAGGAAGTTTAGTTAAGAAAATTTTCTTTGTTCTTTTGTCAATCTTAAATGACATTATTTTCTAGCTTGATGTAATTAAATCATTTGCTTTTTTCTAATAAATTAGTCAATATAAAATTCAGTTCAATTCAAAGCTCGCTACAGCCGAAAGTTGAACCTTGAGCTCTTCTCTAAACTATGGTAGGCACACCGCACACATACGCTTGCAATTTTAGACGTACTTTACAGTTATAATATATCATATATGGAATATCTGAGTACTTTCCCAGATGTGGTTATGTTAGAAATCCAGTTAATTTGAGCAATCGGTCTGAATGTCTGTCCCATTTTCATGCGAAAAATAGGTTACTAATAATTTCTTGATGAAAATTTGTGTATTTATATATTTTATTTTTAATTAAAATTCAATTTTTTTTTAGCATTTCTTAATGCAAGCAAACAGTTCTTGTATAGCAGGCCTTGCTCAAGCAAAAATCAAATACCTTGGCGTTACGATTAGACGACCTCAGGATTCCACCGTACTCAGGTTTATGATGACTAATTTTGATTATTTCCACGGATCTCAAAGACCGTATATTATTGTTAAGATGCATTTTGTCCAGTAAAAAGGGGAAGTCAATAGCAACATTCAGGATTTGACTCACGCAAGCCACATCCGCTACAATGCGCAGACTTTTTAAGGGCTGTAAACCTATCAAATTCAATCTGCAGTACACAGGGGCCATTTCACAGAAGTTTATGTAACACCAATCGTACGAACATAATAATAATATATTATTGTATACAAATGCATTTTTCTTATTAGTGGAGATCCCACGTTAAGATATCCCAGGCTCTTCTCTTTAGACCCAGTCCTAAAAATTAAAATAATAAAATATTTTCTATTTGCAGTAGGGATTTGTGGGATTCAAAAAGAATAAGGCATAACTACCTTCATTTTACTTAAACAATAAATCAAAAATTACATTGTATATAAACAAACACATATAAATACATTTTTTTCAAAAAATTTGTCTCATTTTATAAAATCCCAGGAGGACTCCTTTAAATTAAGGTACAAAATTTTAATTAGAAATAAGACAAACCGAAAGAAAGAAAGAGTCGTCCTAAAACTAAATAAGGCAAATCCAATAAATTGAAAATCAATAAAATTATTACAAATATCTAAAACATGGCTTTTCCAAAATTAATTATTTGTTCGAATCAAATTAATTCTATTTCAATTGCAGTTGAACTAAAGATATAAAAGAGTAAAGATATGTAAAATTCCAAAAAGCTTTCATTTAACATAAGTAAAATACATTAGATCTTATGGAAGGAGCTTTTAGGAGCTTAAAGTTCTTTGCGTGAACTAACAGTGATTAATACTATTCTAGTTTAGATTTTTTTCGGCGAAAAACTTACTATTGCAAGGTAAATCGTTGATGTTGTGATCTACTCTGGTCTCTCCTAATCATAAATGAGTGGATATCGAACTGAAATCCCCATAATTACAGATTTTGGACTTTATATGAAGTCAGTTTTTAGTCTGATTCTTCTTTTTTTTTGTTTTTTTTAATTTATGAAAACCATCAACAATTAATTTCTCGTTTAGTAACATTGGCCACTTGTTCCAGATATGCGATTATGCATGAATAATTTAAAAAATTGCATTTCGCTTGAATTATTCAATTTACACAACAGAATGTGTGTTATTTCCAGATTTCACAGATGGAGCCGAATTTTTTCTGCTGGTCCAGGATTATATCCATTATGTTGACCTGTATTTAATTTATATAGTTTTTTTATATTCAAAAAACTTATCTGCATTCATTTTTCACCATAAACAAAAAAAATGCATAATTTATAATTATTTTGCTTGAATTCATGAATTTATTTTCGTGGAATGCGATATTTAAATGGGTCTGGTATTTTTTATCAACACTTTCAAAAATATTTAATTTCAATTTGCTAAATGTACTTAAAGAAAATTGAAAATTTTAATTGAAAATTGTTAAATAATAAAAGTACATGAAAATTAATGTTAAAGCATTTGGAATTCCTATATTTTTAGAGAACTTCTTCAATTTAAGAAAAAATACATAAAATTTAAAAAAACCTAAAAGGAAACAATTCTACTGTATTTTTATAGAAGATGAACACGGGGAAAACTGAAACCCCATACAATTTTTGTCCAATAGGATCACGTGCCATAATAACGGCTTATTTTGTAATTCTAATTTAAAATGGGACAAGATCCCATTTTTATGGAAGATCGTCTAACATATATGGTACATCTTAATATATAAAAGCTGCGAGTTCTCCGCCCCCCCCCTCCTCGCCACTATAAAACTTGTAAATGGGTCAACCGATTTCAACCAAATTTGGTATGTGCGTATATAATGATCCAAGTTAGAAAATGCGGTAATTTATTTTGAAAGAATCGATCAAGCCGTTTTGTAGTTAGTTTAACGCACTTTCCTGGCCACAAATTAATATATTTTGCATTTATATGTATTGCAACGCCTCAATCGGTTTCTATCAAATTTGGAATATACTTATCTACCAATTCAACTTAGAAAATACGGTGATTTTTGAAAAACTCGGTCAGGGTATTTTGGAGTTAGCATATTAATATCATAACATATAAAATACAAGGGTGCAATTCCTTCGCCTTCGTTCCACTATTAATTTTCGATTTCAACTAAATTTGGTATGTGCCAGTACCCTGACAAACTTTGTCAGTAGACACTGCCTAGGGTATTAGACTTAACTGACATCACTACTATACAAAAACTGACAAAAAATTGACAGTGTAATAGTTTAGCTTAAGCATTTCATAAAACACGGTCCGATTTTAACATATGGAGTCCCGTATAACGTGCTTTTTTACTAGTCTACTAACATTTATTCTTATGTAAATAAATACGTATAGGAGAAGATTTTGAAATATTAAGTAGTAACCCTAAACAGGAATTTTATTTCATCCATAAAATTTAGAAAGAATTCCATAATATGCAACAAAATGCATATTTACTGATTTTCCACTGTTTTTGCTAGTTTTGGCAACAAATGATTTTCTTATGGAAAACGGGAACTGTATCAAATCAAATTTTTTCCGTGTATACGTGTTTCTTAAGTATTATAAACTCATCAAAAGATTCATCCATTAAGTATTTAGTCCTCAAAAATTTTAATTGCAATGTTGTAAATATTTATAATGTTTGTGATATAATTTTGTGCTTGAAAGGGAAAGTGTTGTTTGAAATGCATTTCCTACTTTTCTTTTATATAAAGTAATTTTTTTTTCCATTTAAAAATATTGAAGCATATATGAATGGAGAAATTCTCACGGGTGGATATTACAAAATTCAGAAACCATATACCTAAGTACATATACTTGTATTTGACTGCAAACATAGTCTTTCATCTGTTTTATGCCTTTGGTTTGAAAATCAAACCGTCAAAAGCGGATATGATTTTAAAAGTGCTTTTAGCGATGATTCTTTATCATATTCTAAGAGCATATATATACTGAAATTTCGACAGAGTACAAAGAATTTTCTTTTATTAATATTGAATGCATCCTTGGAATACTCGTATCATAGTTTTTCTGCCATTTCAATATATGATGTTCTAGGCACAATGATTTTAACTTTGAAGGTTAACCATTTCTCTGTGAAAGGATTATTTAGAAATGCACAACACTTTTTGTTGGTTACGTATGTGTTGTCTTTTCTTTTCATGAAATCTTTTTCAGTAGGTTCAGGATTAATACGGAATGTCCTTGGTTGTGCCATATAGGAATTAAAATTTTTTTTAGTCGTGCTATTAAAATATAAGAATAACTTTGCTATTAATAACAGATGGATATGTAGTTTTTCAATAAAGTTTTTCACTGGATAAAAGATTTTCAAAAGTAAACTGTGAAAGTTTCATGAAAATCAGATCAGCCATTTAGATTTTATTACTGATTTAAAGAAGAGGACGGACGGACATGGGGCTAATTATCTTTGATGCAACGGATTTTGAACTTATTTTCATTCTAGGCCTTTTAGCCCTTTGGTTTTCGTACCAAAGAAATAAAAGGAAATAAAGTAACACTTTTCTAAGGTAATTTACATTAGAAGCTTTTTCCCTCTTTTAACGTTCGTGCCTAATAATTATTTCCCTTTTCGACACACTTGAAGCTAAGACGTAATTTTTGTCTAGATGCTGGCCTTATGGGATATCTAAAAGGCATGGGTACACTTTTCAAATATTTAGTTAAATCTCCACTAGTTTGAATTTGTAAGCTTTTTTCTTCATTAAGTATTGTATAAGGTTTTTTCAGCTTAGGAAACTTGGTGTGTTTTGGAAATGTGTGAATATATTCAAATCAATTATGAAAAAATTAGCTGCAAATTTGAAAGATGAAGGACTTCGTTCCGTACCGACTAATCTAAAAAAAAAAAGGAACCTCTGGCGCTTCATATAGTAAGATTCATTAAATAATCATTGGGAGAGATATATTTCTTTGAAAAACAGTTTCACATCCAGTATGAAAGTACGTTCCTTAAAAATTCCTACAAAAGAATATAGAAAACTTAAACGTATAGAATTTCTGCAGTATTTCTTGTTTTTATTGAAAATCACGTACCTAAATGAGTTTCTAAAAGCAATATTTAATAGCAAATAAACGACATCTCAAAGTTCTGACAGATTGTATCATTTGTATATGATAGCACTTTATCCATTTTTTTTTTTAACATTATCACGATGAAAATCAAAAATTCACTAAATTTGACAAATTATTGAAATGCATTATATTTTATTGATGTCTAACAACGGTCAGAACATTCTTTCATGTGAGAGAAATTAATTTTTATTTTCTTGTAAATCATTCTCCTTTAATTAATTTAGTACACATGTTTAGGGAGCGAGTCCTTCTGATTCCAGCTTATTTGCCATCATTACGATAAAAGTTTCCTTTTTTTGTGTTCGATTTTAATATGTACAAGAAATACACTAAATGTAGTTCAAAACAAGTTTTGTAAGTTTCACCTGAAATTTTACTTTAAGACATTCCAAAATAATTCAATTTAATTTCAAATGAGAAAAATGTATTATTATTTTCTTCGTGATTTTGTGCTTGTCAGAAGCATTTGGAAAATTTTCGAGTGTTACATTGAAAACATATTTTGAACAATAGAAATACAAATTCGTATTAAATCTGTATTAAATGAACGGAAATTTGAGTCTAGCATAAACCAAAGAAACCGCTAATTGGAACCAAATATGTACTATAGGTTTTTGGGGGACATTCTGAAAGATTATTTTAAGCAATGCTTTGTATTGATACAGGATACTGTATATAGTTTTGTAGATTTGTGTACTTAAAGTCATTTCGATATTATTACTATTTATAAAATATTATTGATGGTATTGTTATCAATAGCATTGATATTATAAAAGAGTATTAAAGTCTCGTTAGCATACCTAATTCAATTTTATTGGGTAGTCCGAAAAGTCCTTCCGGCTGTTTACTCTTAACTAAAAAGCGACTTTTTTTGTACAATGCAAAAACTTTAATCTCTAATATATTGACTATTTTATTCGACAATGAGTTGTCATCTTTCACGCAGTTTCATGATCAGCGTTTCATAAAACTTTTGTTCTTTTGCGGTAAAAATTCTTCCATAGGTACTTTTTTGCACTGTCGTCAAGTGGAAAGGTTTTCGCAGCCAAAAGGATTTTGTAAAGAGCGAAATAGATAGTAGTCTGATGATACAATGTCATTCTTGGTGTGGCAGCACATCCCAACCATTTTTCAGTAATTTTTGAAAAGTCAAGAAAGAAGTTTTGAGTTGCCATGATAAAATCCAACACCTTTACGATTTACCAATTGTGGACGTTTTTGCTGTAGGGAATCTCGCTACAAGCGAAATTGGTCAAATATGAAAATAAAAAAAATTTCACTTTTATTCTCGTGTTTGAAAGTGGTTCGCGGCACACTAATGGTCTGAAGACCATAGTCTAAAATTCGATGACCTATAATGCCTTCAGAATTCAATCATATCGATCCGCAGCACAACTAATTGAGGGCGAATGGTAGAAATCAGAAAACAAAGAAACAATCAACGAACTTTTATTGCAATACACCATTTAATGAAGTACTAATTTTTTATTTCAGCATTATGTTAAAATAAAAAGGAACAATTTCCAAATCAACTAGTAATTGCTTTCTTGGTTACTGTACCTACAGTTTTGGAAATTATTAATAAAAGAACATTTTGGATAACATTTCAATATATTTATTACTCAAAACCACGAACATTTCGCACCTTAGAGATTATAATAAAATTGAATTTTTCAAGAATATGGATCTACATACCATAAGTGTATGAGTGTATATATTTTTGCTGTATTACAACCAAAAAGCATTCAATAAATAGAGTTCTCAACTTGGATTCTTATTTGGTCACATTTGCAGTCTGCCATCTCATTAATACTATTTGCTAAAAAAAACTCTGTGTGATATAAATACTACGAGGAGGTATGCTTTGTAGACTGGAGGTATGACAAAAAATGAATACGCATTGAGAATCCTGTTCAGTATACTACGCGATTATTACATTTGAAATTTTCGTTTGAAATATGAAGCAAAATCGTAAGTATACAATACTGGGCCAATATATCCGCCTTGGTTATATTCATCGGTTTTGTAATAAATTCCAACGCCAGACAATGGAACAGGTGGGCTTGAAACAACTGGTTGAATGTCAATGAAAGGAATTGTAAATTGGGCAAAGTCCTCTTTTCGGTCGGAATGCGAGAATTCTACCATATGATTACGGGAAATGCGCGTAGATTTTTGAGTTGCAGTTGGTTTTTTCGACATAGTTAATGTAGTTTTACGTCTGAAAAAAAAACTTATTATTGAAAATTTTGTTTCAATTCTTAATTTCATACTCTCCAATATAATCAGGTCCATTTGCTTCCCAACTTGAACTGCCGGTGTCAAGTTTTCCGGTTATGTAATCAAATTTAGTTGTTCGCATTTCTAAATACAGAAAACTTCTATATTCATTTGATCCATTCTCATGATAATCGCCAACTTTAAAACGAACTCCAGTAATTAAAGATTCCGGATCTTTAGCATGTATGTCATCTAAGACCATGGATCGATTTTGCCATGTCATCGTATGATAATGAATTCCAGATATCTTACGTTTACTACTGATTTCATATTTATCAACAGGAACCCACTCAACTTTATTTATATTACCGAAAACATTTATTTGGCCTTGTTGAATTTCAAGATGAAATACTCGATTGATTTTTCTCAATCTCAGTCCAGTTACAACCCTTTTAAAAGGAGTAATTTGAATAAACGGATTTTTATATATTTTCCAAATAATTGAATTTTATACTTATTCGCAGTTACATTTGACACCACATCACTCAAATCGAAAAACCTATCAGAATATGGTCCTTTTTCATCGCAAATACATAAGCATGTATCACAACTACTAAGGCTAGATCGATGTGTGTAATCAATGGGCTAGAATATATTTATATGGTAAGAACTATCAAGTGAAATCTATGAAATACCTTTAAAATCGTACAGTACTCTCCTTTTTCTTCGTATCTTAACTTATTGTCATCCTATTGTGAAAGATTTATCATTTTAAATATTTGTATTGGCTAAGAAGAATATATTTACCGATAAACAAACTGTCGAAGTTTGTTGTTGACAATTTCTTAAGGTTCCTTTACATTGACTTGGTTGTTTAGCGCAAGTTGGATCGACACAATCACGAGAGTCCATTTGTGTTACTTCTGTATAAGTACTACAATCGGGATTGCACGCATAAACGTAATCTAAATCAATTTCATTTATAAAAAAGCCTTGTGTTAGTCGAGTAACTTCATCGTATGTGTCTCCTTCAATGTGCATATCTGGATCAGATTTCCATATTGATAAATCCAAATCTTGAAGATTCTCCACAAGTGATTTCAATATATGAGTTCCTCTTGTATTAAAACCGTTTTGTGTTGTAATTATTGCTCTGTCATCGATTCCTACAAGAAAACGTGTGAAAAATTCTATTTGTAAAAGGGCAATTAGTAGAGGGTATATCCAAACTAAGGTGGCTTGGTCTTTACATAATAAAGAAAATATATTTAAAACGGAATCATTCTGATTCTATTATGCCCATAATCTGGATATACCCTTATATCATTGTTCATAGTATCTTACCATGCTTCCGATCTTTATAAATTTTTGCCGCAAACTGCTCCAAAAGGAAACCTTCTAGCTCGGTTAAAAGAAGCTCATAATAAAATATATATACATACTGTTGTACGGATGCAGTAATGTTAAAGCTATTAATCTCAAAAATATATTTAATAATAATTCAAAATTAAAACGATTACTATTCATTGATAATTTCAGCAAGGAATGCGGGAATGATCAGCAATTTTGAGGTAATTGTTATTAATATTTATAACTCTGATAAAATTGATAAGTTTTTCATTTGTATTTATCTAAAAAAGAAATCTTCCATATTTTTTAAAAATGCACTTAGCTAGAAACGATATTAAATCGAAAATCAAAGCACGGGTTCAACCGTGCTTCGGTATTCTAGATCTTCAATTTTCCTTCCCTTAAAACGAAACAGCTGGAGTTATTCAAGATCGACTAATGATATGAAAAATAAGAAAAGTTATCTAGCCCAGTCAATGGGTACTTTTACCTTGCAAAAGGTATAGGAAACTTTATATTTGGTACGATTGTAGTAAGTGATTTAAAATTCCAAGTTTTCGACCTTGGGGGGTGCCGCTCGCACCCCCATATTGGTTTAAAGGGGTGGAAAATCGTTTTTTCGCGATTATCTCGTTACCTGTATGAGATACCTTGATTGAGGTCCATACAAAAAATATAGAGCGTACGATTCTCCACATTTCTTACTTAAAACTTTTTTTTCTAAAGATTATAGTTTTGAAGCTACAGCGCGTAGAAAGTGAGCACTTAGACAGAATAGCATGATCGTCGACTTTTCTAATTCTGGATGAATAGTGAAATTATTCTAGACATTCCAAATTTTAATATTGTTGTTCAATATTAAAGAAAATATACGAGGGCAGGCGGAGTTGCAATATGCCATAATAATATAAATGACGGAGCCCGTGTTGTTACTTTACAAATAGATCTCAATGCACAACAACTACAATCATTGTCTGTTCAGCTTTCTAAAGTGGGAGAAATATCAGCATGTGAAAACAGACTGGACCATAATAAATCAGTTATAATTGTGACAATTTACATTTCTCGCAAGCAATCGATAAATACAATTATTGAATTCATCCACGAGAATTTGCTAAAGTACACACCAGAAATTTCGCGTATTCTTAAAAAGATTACGATAAAATTCCGATGATTTTAAGTGGTGATTTTAATGTTAATTTTGCATTGGATACAGTGCTCCCTTTGATTGAGTTCCTCAACACCATATTCAATTTAAAAAAGTGCAGTAGTCGCATTGATTCGACAACAAGATCGAAAACAGTAATTGACGCTGTATTTCAAAGATATATTGATCAAATCCAAACCAAATCATTCATTTCACAATTTAGTTATCATAAGCCACTCGTGTCATTTATTGAAATTGAAAACAGAGAGTGTGAATAATAAAATGTTTCTATCCCTTCTCATAAAGCTTTAGAGGCATTTACCAGGCCCAAAACCTCTGGGTAGCTAAAACAAATAATATAGAATAGAAACGCGTCTCTAATTCAGCCAATAGTGAGCGAATTTTCATAAGAACTGGAATGCATATTTTGGAGAGGCCAACTGAAAAGATACGATATGTTTCCATTCAGTGGGTGTGATTGCGACTAGTGTATCTACTCTCGAGTAGCTAATATCCGGGTATTCGGAAATTTTATTGATTTTTCGATTACTCGATTACCCGGGTAATAGCATAACTACTTGATTACATTTGAATTGTTTTGTAACATAACAAATTGATTTCATAAGGCTAGGTCAAAAGAAAATTTCGCCGGTAGTGTGAAATCATTTCAAACGGAATGAAACCTGTAAAAAAACGTTTGGCAAATACTGTTCTGCAAGTATTGGATACAAAAGATCTTCAAGAAGTGGAGTAATACGCCATATTTACTCAGTTCATCTAGAAAAGGCTAATAAAAAGAAGGAAATGTAAAACATCTCGACTCCCGGGATTGAAAAAACTTTGGAGATTAAGATTCACCTTTTGGGGTTATTCTCCGATGATTATTTATATGAATCAGAAATGCAGTGACAAAACTAATATACCCTCTGAGAAGTTGCTGCCATAATTGCAGTTTCGTTTGAACAGAAATATCATTACTCTATTACAATCTGTACCAAGAAATGTAATACCAAGATCAGAAGCAGTTACTTACCTAAAAGGAAATCTTTAGTTATTTTCCGTAGGCGGAAAACAAATTAAATATTTTTCAATATTTTCAACCATTTTTAATTCTTCATACCCGATCGATAGCCTAGCAATCGCAATTCATTGACAATTCCACTCCAGAATTCTTTGTTTAAAAAAAAAAAAACTCATAAAAACTCACTCAAAAAAATTATTTCGAATAAAGAAAAATTACTCAAAAATCACTCATAAAAAAACTCACTTAAAAAAAACTCCCTTAAAAATTGACACATCTACCCCAAACGATAGTTAACTTGCGACTAGTGTAAGGGTGAGATGTGTTCAATATTGTTTTCGAGATATTTTTAAAAAAAAATTTTTTTTTTTCAAATAATTTTTCACAAAGAAATAAAAAAAAAACAAATTTTTTCAAAATAAAATTTGAAACCGAATCTTGATTATTTGCGTTCGTTCGAGTTATATTTTTTCTATATTTTACAGGTAACGAGATAATCGCGAAAAGGCGATTTTCCACCTCTTTAAGTCAGTAGGTCGAAAACTTGGAATTTTAAATAACTTATCTAGTTGAACAGTCGTACCAAATATAAAGTTTCCTATACCTTTTGCAAGCTGGAACCATTTTTTACGCTCTATTGACTGGGCTAATCATGGGTTAACTCAATTTTTTAATCAATATGCATACATAGGTAGTGGTTGCAGTTTTTCGACAGCTTGGTCACTAAAATACCAAAAAAAGCTCGTCTACCTAAAAATAAAAAGCAGTGACCTTATAATCCTAATCCGCTATTTCTTAGTATAGTACGACAATCCCATTATCACGATGGTGAACGGTAACGAGCCATGAGTGAGAAGGTACTAGTACCGTCAGTTTGGGAATCAATTCATGTTTTTAGAGAATTTAATTTCATAAATGCTCTTCCTAAGTTTGATCCAATTTTAGATGTGAATACCAAATCGCCCGATTAGGTTTAACAGAATTTTAATCGGGCTAAACAGGTTAAACTTGAACTGTAAAACCCAAAACTTTTTAATCCCAAAGTTAAACGTCCGTCAGACTTCTCACTGGAAAACTGGCCATAAACATATCTATGTGAAGTTTTATCTAAAATTTAATAACCGTGTACAAGTTGTAATTTTATAGATTTTGGAACCTAATTTCTAGCTCGACTTGTCGATTTGTAAGTAGAATTTATTATTATATTATTATTATCATATTATTCTTACCGAGGTAGGAATATTCCCGTTTCGAAATTGTACCTCATTAGACGATTTGTCTAGTCTGTCAAGTAAACTATGAACACTTTCATCACCTTGCGACACAAGATCAGCGAATTTAATAAGATCGTCTGCTTTTGAATGTTGATAGTTTTTTAAAATCATATTTCTTCTATTGGCACGCTTTCGTATTTCATTTCTAATATCATTTACTTTATTTAAATGTGGTCCGAGTTGTTTTGTTACAGAAGAATATGTTCCTATCCACTCTGCACTTGATTTCACTGATGTAAGCTGAAAAAATTTGAATAAAATTTTTGGTTTTAATTAGTTATAATGAATTTTTGAATTAATATCAATACAAGTAGTTTTTGTAAAAAAAATTGATTTAAATTAATTATGAATTTAATGCTCTATGTTTCAAACATTTAGAGAACTTTAATAATTTAAGGCTAACCGTATTATCAATTTTTCGAAGAGTAGTTGTGATTTGTATTAAACGATCTAGAATTTCTTGTTCTGAACCAGAACCCATATTGTCTATCTTGTCAGATAATTTATAAACTTTAAGAACTTCACTTATAACAGGAATTGCACTCATTTGCTTAAACGTTAGCACAAAAGCTGTTAGAAACAGAACTTTTAGTGAAAATAACATTTTGAAATATTTTAATTTAAATTCGTCAAAATTTCTAAACTCTTTATATTTGAATGAAAATTTGGAGAAAAATTATCATGTATTTATACAATATTTTTTCTAGTCTAACGTAGCCAGTAAATTTAATTAGTATTAAGAAACTAATAACATATGTGAAGAGTAACAATATTTATTCAAGTTTAAAAAAACAATGTTTAATTAAAAACATTGTAATTTTATGTGAAAGAGGGTGCTTCTTAAAGGAGTAAATTAAAAAACAATGAAACCATTTACTTATTTAAACATATTTAAATTCATCAATTTTTTTCTAGGAACGAACCAAAGAATTACATTGTGTCTCGCGAAAAAACACACGGTAGAAGTGGAACTTGTTTAGTTTATTTAAATTTTATAAAGTTTATTAAATATTTATATATTTATCAAATTGTATACTCGACTATAGCTACGCTTAGGTTTTGTTTTGTTAAGACTCCGTTTAGAAAACCAAATTTCTCTTGATTAGAAACGTTCAGGTTTTCAGGTTTCTTTGTTCACCTATATAAAAGTTGATTGTTTGAAAATAGAAAACTATGATTTATATGTCTACCAAGTTTAGTACTGATTGGATTTTATCTTTAAGTCATAAAGCAGAACTGTAATTGTTAAATATATTTTTTTAGGTCTTTTATCTTTTTTAGTTCAGTTTTTCGAAAGGTAACTTTGCATGCAGAAGCAGTCCTTCGATAGGGTTGGTTCTGGCATACTCTGTAAATAGTCCTCCATGCTGAAGTTCCCTTGTTAGTATAGTTTTCGATCTACTCTTGTCACTATTGCAAACAATTGTATTATTTTTCCTCTTCCCTCACGACTTAATGGAAAACAATAATAACATCCACCCTGTATATTTATTATTGTTTTGCCATTATTTGAAATTAATAAAATATCAATAACATTTTGGCAGTTTTCTTTTCTGATTAATAATAAATATTGACTATTTATCTTGTTGTAGTAGCCATAAACTGAATAAATTAAAAACGTTTTTAAATTTTAACTTACTCTAAACCAAAATTGTCTAGATTCCGTAGTTTGATTCTAGTTGGTAATAATATTGCTATAAATAAGTTTATTTAAATGCATGGTCCATTAAATCTAGGTAGTAAAATCCAGCTAGTGAAAATCTGGAAAGTATTCATGAACAATAGTTTCTACTCACGTGATCGTTCCAGTTGTTCAACTGAAAATATTGGTGTTGTGAGTGGAAGTGTTAAAGAATCCCCAAATTTATCGATTCCACCACGTTCCCAACAATTAGGTTTGTCTAGAAGCACCACATGGCATATTTTGCGAAAAGTTTTGGCTTTAAACCCTTAAAACGTCCAATTGGGGCAAGAATTAAAGCCACCAGATCATTTTCAACGTGGATGATTTGCTGAAAAAACCTCATTTCCATTTGAATGGTTACGTTAATAACCAAAATTGTCAATGGAGTGCTCTACAAAGATATGATAACCATTTTTTATGACCTTCTTTTTGTATAATATGAATGTCGACGACTTGTGGTTTCAACAAGACAACAACCAATTTATTGAAAACCTAAAAAAACCACGGTTGTTACATTGTATACTAGCTTATTTAAATCATGTCATTTATCGGGGTTTTTATTTTAACACATTTATGTAGTATCATATTGAAAATATAGATGGCACAAATCGGAACTTTTGGTTTAATATGTTTCCTAAAATTAACAGAAAATTTGTTTGAATTTTGAATCTTGCCAGAAAGTGAAATAGTTGTCGATAAAAATTTCCAAAAACACATCTTATATAGGAATAGGTATATTAGTTTTATCAGTACGTTTTGCAACGCTGAAACATAATTACCGGAAAATACTGAAAATATTGAACTATTTAACAGCTGTCTAAATATTTGTTCTATAATGTTAGAAAGTGTTGTTATTTCGTTCATAAATTTGTTAACTTTAAGTGTGTTATTTAAAATTTAATAAAATAAGTGTTTGAAATTATATGTTTTAGCCACCACGTAACGTATATAAACATACAAAATGATTATAATCAATTTTGAGAACTAGTTTCTTCGCCCGGTGAGTTATTTCACAGATTACAATTTACATGCTCACCGTTTTAAGCAACCCGGCTATCAATATATTAAAATGGCGTTTTGGCCCCAAGGGTTCTAAAAATTGGCTTTATCAGAAAAGTTTTTTTTTTGCATTATTTTCAATGGCGCCAGCTATCTTGAGGGTTATTTCAGAGAAAGCTAGATGGTTTGATTCTTCTTTCGTCTCTATACGCAATTCTAACAGTATAGTAATTAGCAAATTTTTGCTTTCGGCTAAACATGGGCGAATCAATTATGATGTACTACTTCCTAAATATTATACTCAATATAATACTAAATTAATAATTTGTTAACAAGTATATACTTATACCCTATGGTAGGTACTACAAGAGGTTATATTAGTTTTGTCACTACATTTGTAACACATTGAAACAATCATGGTAGGAAGCCTTCAAAGGTATGGTTGTGTAGAGAATCAAAAGTTGTCTCGATTTATGCATATCCGTCCATCCGTATTCAAGATAACTCAAAAACGAGAACTCAGATTTTGATGAAATTTACAATTTAAGTTAGCTATTCTTTAACTTGGTTTGGTATTAGATTTCAGGAAAATTGACCGAGGGGTAGCGAAGTTGAAGAAAAAACCAGGGTGACTAGAAAGTTTGGTCGTTTTTTTCCTTATGGTTTTTCGGATTTAATTTGAAAATTTGTGGATAAATTTTGTTTAAATTACTTGCATGGGTTGACTACACAAATAACTGATACCGTGGTAAATTTCAGTCAATTCAGTCCAAGGATAGTGGAAAAAGAAATAGTCGTAGGACAAAATAAGCGTGTTCATAAAGTTTCTCTGATGTGTTTTAAAAACTTATATACCGATTCCAATAAAATTTGCAAGATGTGTTTATGCTATTATGCCGCAACGTATCTGTGAATTTGAGTGAATTTGAAAGAGACGAAACCAAGTTATGGAGAAAAAACCCTAAAATATTAGTAGTTTTGGTGTTTCTTTCTCAAAGTCAATTCATTGAACTATAGATTTGTTAACTACGAATCCCATTTCTACAATAGAACCTCAAAAAATCGGCTATAGGCCGATTTTACGTTACTATATGTTTTTATAATATATTCTACTGGTTTCTCTGTTTAAAGCTTTCAAGTTTATCATTTTAATAAATGATATTCAATTTATCAAAATAAATTTCGTGTCAATTATGTGTAGCAGTTTGTTTATAGAGTTCAATAATTTCTATATTTGCTCTTTAAGCAATTCTGTCTTATTTGATTTGAATTTATTCAATGCTTATAAATACAGTCCTATAAAATTTCGCAATACTTGATAGTCCCTTCAAAGTTAAATGAAGTGAATGTTTAACTTTTTCTGCTAAATGTAGTGTGTTTCAAATTTTTGTCATTTTTTTTCGTCCATTTTGGATGTCAATGATACTCGAAAAACTGTGAAGAACAATCGCACAAACGCGTCCAATTTTCCAATTTCCTTTTAATAAATCCTCAAATAGAAACGGACCAAAAATGAATTTCTCATGCCTCAATACATATTCGGATTGTGGATGGTTTTCAAGAAAACAAAATATTAGATTCTAGTCCTATGCTCTTTCACATTTTGGTAAACATTCAGATATTGGATACGAAATATAGAATTGGACCATGATGATGATGGAAATATTTGAGGCTGTCAGATGTCGAACTGTTTTCCATGCCACTTGAGTTTTTCCCTATTATTTTTCGTTTCTTTTTCTCTTTTTTCCTTCTAAAACTAATTTTTTCGCGTTTTTTTTTTTTGAGAAATGAAAATTGCTTTGTCAATTCTCATGGAAAAAAGGATGTCCCACTTGTGTAAATATATTTCTTTTGGTATAAAGTTGTTTTTGCGTGACTATTTAGCAATAGAACCTTTTCTGGTGGTGTCAATCGAAAGGGAAATATAATGATAAAAAAATTAATTGTTTATTCGGAAGAGGAATGGTGGGCTATTCGCGATGAATATTGAATGACTTAGGAAATGAGTATCGATGATTCTATTTTAATTGAAATTTCTATGAAATTCTCGAGGATGAATGGGATTTTGGAGACTTGATGAAATTAAAATGCTATATAAATATGTCACGAAAAAATCTATAGATTTTTAAAGCATTTATTTATTATTACATATAAATTTACTTCAAAGTTTCTTTAATGATACATTGTTCTACGGTTCGTAATCTATATAAAATTGTAGGCGGAAAATATATTAGAAATATTATCGAACCGACCAAGAATGAATAAAAATACACTGTCTATGTCTGGAGTAAAAATAGGCTTTTTATAAATAGAAAAGTAGCCTTTTTGAGATATCCTTCATTATCATTTTCAATTAGGACTTATATTGTTTTTTAAAAATGTGTCAATAAAGTTGCTGTAAATTAGAATATTTTAATATGAGTCCAATTTTGCAACGTTCTTCAGTGGATCCTCATCAACTGAGTCCTAATACAGAATCTTAAAAAATTGGTCGAAAATTTACTTAAGCAATTACTATACGGGTATTTGTGTCATTATATTAATTAGATACTCTTTAAACCAAGTAAATTACTATGCTTACATACGACTAAAAACTAACTCTTACAACATTTACTAAGTATATGAAACCTCTGGCTCCTCTCTATGGTTCACTAATTTTTGTATTGTGTTATGTCTTTCAGGTGTGAAGATATAATGTAAATTGATTCAAATGACACTCTAAAATCAATTCAGAATTGATCGGAGGTGAATCTTAGAAAACAGGACGCTGAACAAGACTTTAATTTTAAGAAATGACTTCTTCTTGCCATTTTAGTTTGGCGTATCCTCCAATACTAATTCAAAGTAGATGTTATAATTTTTTTTTCTTATCCCAAAACCGTTTTTACAGGCAAAGAACGGGAGTCTCATGTACTTTTCTAGTATATCTAGTTTTCTCTGCAACAATTGTATTTGTTTGTTACTTAGTCCATAATTTATATTAGCTTGTATAGTCCTTTTACAATACCCTAACATACATCTCCTTGACATTCCAACCAACAATTTCTTCTAGATTTGTACACCTGATGTATACAGTCGCAAATAAAAGGACAATATTCCCTTACATAAGGAGACTGTGTAGACCCCATATGGAACCTATATACTCTTAATCCACTTAGTTCTAGAGCACTTATAATTGGGGTCGTAGAAGGTATTTCTTTTTCACGTTTCAAATAGAGAATGAAGATTGGAGATATAGCCAATTTAGAAATTGAGATGTTCAAGAATATTTTCTGTTTATAAAATTTTATATCAAAATTTTAAAGAAAAGTAAATTGGTGGATTAAGTTGTTTGCTTTATTCTGAATAACGGATAATGCAGATAACTTTATTGTTGCACTTATGCACCTGGTTAAGCGAAAATGGGTTTTATAATATTTTTATAAGGGATCTTATTAAAACCATTCAAGTAAAGTCTCTATATTAATTTCGCAGTAAACAGCCTTGGGTATTATTGATCTTTCTATATCCTATCGTAGACACTTCCTGAGGGTGTATTAGTTTTATAACTATATTTGTATATAGAAATAATCATCGGAAAATGATATCACAAAAGTTATATATATTTTCGCATGTCCGTTTGTTCACCCGTCCATCTGTTATAAGCGCGTTGCCTGATTTGAATGAAATTTTGGATACAGATCGATTGTTTCTTAATTCGAGTTCGAATTGCATATCTGCCAAATCGGGCGAGGAGAATGAAGTTATAAATCAAAAATTAAATTGATCACAAACATTTTGTTCGAAAATTTGTTAAACCTATAATTGAGTTATTTAACTAGTAGGGTATGGTTTTTGAATAATTGATTTCTGGAGTAAGCTGAATTAATCCAATATTTTGAGTATTCAACCGCAAACGAATTAATTATTTCATTTAAGAGAAACAAAGCAGAATAAATTTGGAGACAGGAAATTAGACGCGATCTTCTTAACAACTTCTTTGAAAAGTAATTAATCAACCATGCCCTAGTCGATCTTTTATAGTTTTTCAAATATACATCAAAAACTGATATTCGGGTTTAAGAATAGATTTATGCTATTTGTGTCCATGACATTTCTCAAATTATCACAGAGTATTAAAAATTGGCTGCAGACCGATTATAAAATTCTATATCTTTTTAGTTGTTGATTGGAATTAATCATTACAAATGGATTAGAATTAAATAAACAATTTGGAGGCCGCATTTTGAAATATGTAAAGATAACCAAAAAAAAAAGAATTTGTTATTTTTATTTAATTTTCTCAACACTTGTTTTGAAAAACATAAATCAATATATAAATACGAAACAAAAAAGCTTACAACATAATTTGTCTTCCATATTTCACCGGCAACTCCATAACTCTCTGAAAATTAGAAAAGATAGCAACCGCTTTAGCCATACATAGAATTAATATATAAAAAAAAAAAAATTCTTTTTCTCTTTATTATCATTGTGGGTAAGGAAAATGTGGGTGGTGATTTTGTGGTTCCATATTCATTGTTTTGTAGCCGATATTTTGATAGTATATAGGCATCATGAATGCTTGAAACAAATTGCTTTATTAGAAACAAAATAATATATGAAAGAAAATGGAATATATTCATTTTCAGTTGTTTGTTTTTCATCGAATTCTTAAACATTTATACATGAGTCACATGTAATTTACAACTTCGCTTAAAGTCCTTCGTTCTTTTGTATCCCAATAGTTTGGTAGATACACGCTCCACTTACGTCCAATTAGTTTGTTTTTGACATTCACCAGAATTTATGGTTAACTTCTTATATATGGGATGCAGTTGTACCAAAACATGAACACATATAATTGTTTATTTTATCGGTTATTTTTTTATTTTTTGTTTTTCTTTTTTATAATAAACATGTTCATTAACTTTATACAAAAACAATGGAATATAATTTTATTTTCTTTTTTTAGATGGCATTCTTTCAGTTCAATTGTTTCGTCCTTATACTTCGAGATTATACAATTTTTTTCCAATTCGATTCAAGAGAACAGAGTTTTAATTTAGTTCGCTATTTTCCTTTTTTTTTTTTTGTTAGTATTCTGTTGTTGAAGTTCTTATATTAAAATCATTATTTATTGAATATAAGAAAAAACCAAACTATCGAAATTGAATTTCAACTTCATTTAGTTCACATTTTTATTTTCCATAATACTAAACTAAAGATAAACTTTAAGAGCACATTGATTATCGAATTTTCTTCATTTTCAAGGATATTTTGCCATTTAAATTATGAAATATTAGTTCTGATATATTTTGTTGATTACCGTTATCAGGGGTTCTTAGATCTTTATGATTCGCGGACCAACTATATAAATCCTGAAACTGCGGATTACTACTGTAAGTACGAGTACAATTTTATAGTGAAATTTTTTTAAATCTAAGGTCTTTCATTAAGGACAAAAAAAGAAAATTTTCGGCGCTTCAAATGGTCAAGTGGCTTCAGTTCTTGAGTCAATTTGATCTTGTAAGGGTTTAAGCCAAGATCTTTTCGCAAAATACGCCACAATGACGTTTGAGATATGCCCATTTCTTGAGAACGACGTGAAATGGACTGATTTGGCTCATTTTGAATTAATTCACTTACGGCTGCAATATTTTCGTTGCTGCGAGCGGTACGACGTCTCGTTGGCACTGGAACATCCAATAGTGAAAATGTTGATTCGAATTTACCGACTATAGCACGCACAGCTTGTCGGGTGGGACGATTATTATGGCTCTTAAAGTTGCGACCACCGACTCGGAATTTCGGTAGTAATTTTTAATAATTTCCAAGCGCTGCTCGTTTGTGAACTTTACCATGATGAAAATTTTGACTTTAATCTACGTTTTGATATTGACAGGTCATTATTAATGTTTCAGGGTACATTCATATAAAGATCCAAAATTGTTATGTCCCTATTAAAATACCCTATAGTTTGTGGCCGACGCTGAATCAAAAGAAGTCAACTTTCATAATGGACTGGAATAGGAATAAATTGTGCTACCTAATTGGGATACTAATGTGTCACTGCCTTCGAAGGAAACACGCTAAAAGACTAAGATTAATACAAAGCGCTCTCTGCTGGCACTGTGGAGCCATATGTGCGAATGGAGACATAAACACTCAGCCCTCTCTCGAACTTACAACAAAATTCTGGTCGGCTGCTTATTCTGTGGAAAAATCAAATGCTTCAAGGAGAAATAGGATTTCAGTACATTTTTATGAAATATCGGTAGTTTATATTTTTAATTACCTGAAATAAACTTTTGACCTAAAAAAGTCTGATTGAATTTAGCTACAATTTATTAAAATGTAGATACGTCGTTCTACAGTAAAAGGAGTAGTCCAAAGTAATCAGGACTTTTTGAATCTAGCGCCCCTAGTGGCGCCATCTATATGTCGACTGGTGCGTTAGAATCTGCTATCCTTTATCGACTTCCTGTGAGAATTTCATGACATTTCATCTATTGAAAGTGAAGTTATTGCGTTTTAAGTGCAGTATGTTTGTGTCATCGGTGCGAAAATGAGCTTCGACGACCAAAAATTGCTCAGAATTCAACATTCGAAGGACATCATTAAAGAGGTCAAAAAGGACAAAAGCTTCCTTTATAACATTGTGACTGGTGACGAAACGTGGTGTTTTCAATATGATCCCGAAACGAAACGCCAGAGTGCTGAATGGAAGGCACCGGACGAGCCGAAACCCAAAAAATCGCGTCTGGAGAAGTCAAAAGTGAAGACAATGCTGATTTGTTTTTATGATTCCAAGGGTATTGTCCACAAAGAATTTGTTCCACCCGGTCAAAACGTTAATGCGGTATTCTACCTAGGAGTTTTGAAGCGTTTGGTACGCCGTATTCAACGTGTTCGGCCTGAATATCGCGAAGATGGAAGTTGGCGTTTGTTGCACGATAATGCGCCGTCTCATCGATCGACGCTTGTGACCGATTATCTCACCAAAAATCCATCAACCATTCCCCGTATTCACCGGATATGGCACCGTGCGACTTCTACCTTTTCGGAAAAATGCATTTGCCGATGAAAGGAAAGCGTTATGCAGACGTAGAGGCCATTCAAAAGGCTTGCACCGGCATACTGGCGGCCATACAGGCCAACGAGCTAAAACACTCGTTCGACATGCTTTTGGACCGTGCAAAAAGCTGTATTGAAGCAGAAGGAGACTATTTTGAATAAAATCAATTGATTTTGCCGAAAAAACCATTTGTTCTGTTTTTTTTTTAAAGTCCTGATTACTTTGGACTCCACCTTGTATTCTCTCCTACAATTAATTCAATATTTTTAAGTAAAATGTGGAAATGTCTCTTAGATGAAAATTGAAAAATGCATTACAGACACATACATATATTGTTAGAAGCTAAGGATGACTGGTATTCTGTTGTCATAAGACTGTAGGATGGATTTCAAACTCCAATAATTATTGCTGAAAATTGTATTGAATTTAATACGACCAAAATTTTAACAAAAGCATTGCTAGCAATCACCTAGAAAACATCCAGCTTTGCTTCCTGTCAAAATGTTTTTCCCAATCTACTTATCTGGTGTTAGGAACTGTACATGAGAACACCGAATTATTTTAAATGGTAGAATGGCATTAAGGTAAGGAAATGGGCAAAAATACCTTTTAAAAAATGATGATGATTTATATGTAAAGAAATCAAAGAACTTGAGACGCCAGTCCATGTTATATTGTATATTTTGTTACTAATAAAAAAAAATGATAGAATTGAGTTTATTATAAAACTCACCCATTATGATTCACCCAATTTTGTAAAAACCTCATTGAATATCATCAACCAGCTTTAATAAAAAATTGGCATTTTTTAAATAATTCACAGAATCAAATCAACTTGTTGATCTTCGGAATATAAAAATGTGCAAAACCCATCCACGACAAAAATAAAATTGAGCATCAAAGATCAATACACATGATGAGATGATAACAAATTGACAGTGTTTCATCACCACTCAGGAAACCAGTGAAGCCTGCCTAATAGAATACAGGCCACCCCACAGCATAAATGAATTTCAAAATATTCAGAATTCAATGGGAGGATTTGTATTTATTTTTTGGGTACTCTGATAGACTTTCATAGGCGGTTATGAAATATTGGAAAACTTTATAAATCACCCCCTAAAATTTTGTTCTTTTTTTTCGCACAAGTAAATTTATTCAAATTTCATCACTTTGAAATTTAATGTGGAAAATTGTCATTTTAATATTGATTAATTAAATAAATATTCATCTTTATCAGCCCGTAAATAACCTACCTACTTACAAGGAAACTAATAATTTTAGTAGAAAGGGTTTATCTTTAATATTCCAAAAATTTATACTCCAAATATTGGAAACCAAAATCCATTCAAATTTGATAACGCGTCAATATTTGACTCAATTTGAATGAAATTTGGTTAATTTACCCATATAGCGTATATTAATATGATTTAGAAAATTGTGGAACTTCTAGAAGTATTCTTACTCCCATTTTGAGCATTTTTTTAAGGAATTTATTTCAGATTTCTTGCGAGGGGATAAATAAATATATGTACATTCTGTCAAAAAAGTATCTGGAATTGTTCATTTAAAAAGCCCGCGTAAAAAGTATTAAAAAAATGTATTCTGCAGTTAAATTGGTACAAGTCTACGTAATTGTCACACAAAAATTTGGCTTGATCTGTCAACCAGTTTCTTTGCAATCGTTGGTTTGGTTAGTTGACTTCATGTGAAAGATGTTGTTAGAGAGATGCTTCAACAAGCCGATTTGGACCCTACATTCATTAAACGCATCATAACGTGTGGTAAGATGTGTGTTTATGAGTTTGACATGCAAACTAGCCAACAAGCCTGGTAATGGCGTTTCTATAACGAGCGGAAACCGAAAAAAACACATCAACGTCACTCGAAAATCATCATGTTGATTGTTTTCAGTGACAATCGTGGTGTTATGCACACGAAATTACTTCGGGAGTGGTAAACAGTCAAGAAACAATATTATCTGGGCATTATGAAGCATTTGAGAGATAATCTTCAACACAAAATTCCAGATTTGTGAAAGGACAATTCTTCGGTTTTGCACCGATAATGCGCCGTCGATGGTTGTACGTAAATTTTTGATCCGAAACTCAACAAATGCCATCTATTATGCACCGCTTTCGCCAGATATGGCTACTTGTAAATTTTTCCTGTTCCCCGGTTAAAATTACCACTTCGTGGAATACGTTTTGAGTCCATTGAAACCATAAAACAAAAATTCCAGAATGTGCTGAAGATTGTACCGGAAATGCCTATAGGAAGTGTTTCGACGACTGGATTAATCATTGGCATTGGTGTCTCGCATCGATTGGGACTATTTTCAAGGAGGCGAAATAAATTTTGATGATTAATTGAACATATTGTGTTTTATTGACAAATTCCGGATACCTTTTTGAGAGAATGTACATTAAATTATATTTAAATTTGCAGTGGAATTATGTAAGAGTAAGGTTGCAGTAATTGTAACTGTTTCAAAGTAAGGCTGTTACTTAGTAAATTATTTAGACAATATTTAAAAGTGGTAACACAATAGTTCTCACCTCAAATTTATCACTTTCAAATTGTCTTACGAAATATATGAGTTGTTTGTCGTTTTACAGAATTCCACTGGTGATTTTTGTCCCAAAAATAGCTTTAAAGTGGCAATTTCTCATGCGTTTTTATATGGATATTGAATTTCCTTTCAAACTTCCTTCTTCCTTTACGACAATACTTCTTGTTTAAATTAAAAAAGAAACAAATATAAATAAAACACTTTATTTACTATAATTTGTTTAGTTTATTTTCTTCTTTTTTTTAAATTAATTTATTGTCCTGTATTTTATTTTGTCTCATTTTTTTCTCATCAGTTTCCTTTTAAAATTTAGCAATTATTTAACATTTTTATTTGATTTTTATATGTTCTTAATCTTAACTAAAATATTCTTTTTAGTTTTATGTAAATTTTTAAATAATAAAAGTAAAAGATTTTCTAGTTAAAAAAAAAAATAAAAACAAATTTATTTCCATATTAAAAAACGAAGAAATTAAAATAAATATTAATTTAAGAAATATTTCTTCTTAATAATTCTCGAGATTTCTCCTTAATTTTAATATTTACATTAAATTTATGATAAGTAAATATTTATGTAATTTTTAAGAGAAATAAATATTACTTAAATATTTATTTATTTTCTGATAATTTCATGGTTCTTAATAATTTCTTTAATTTTAATAATTCAATATATATATTTCTATTTTTTTGGTTTTTGTATTTTATATAAATTCGATTTTCATTGATAAAATTTTTTTTGTCAAATCAAAATTATATATTCTTAATTAAATTTATCAATTCTCGTAGACATGACTATTTTTATTTACAATAATTTTCATAGACATTTTTTTCTTCATTAAAATTGATTTTTCTAATATTCAATTTAATTAATTATTTAATTAATTAAGTTTTCTTTATATAATTTTGCGTTTATTTTGTTTAAAAAAAAAAACATTAGCGTTTTTAATATATTTATTCATATTCGCTTAACAGTTTTAACAACTTTTTATCCATTTTAAAAATAAGTCTAATATTGTCAAGAATATGTTTTAGTTTACTATTTTCTTTGTTTTTTCAGTTAAAATTCGAAATTAATTATTTAAAAAGCGATTTTAATAAAATTTAAATTTTTCTTTTTTTATCTTTTTTATTATTCATATTGTTGAATTCCATACGTACCAAATTTTAACCAAATTTCAACTCAATCTTTCGACTATCCATATGTACGTAGTATAGGACTAGTTTTGATGAGGAGCTCATTTCATAAATAGTTTAAATCTGCAACACGATTTTTTCTGTTCAGTTTGTTTAAAAATTATATAAAAAATTCCGCGTAAAATGTTTAGAATTGAATATTGTTTTTTAATTTTAGTAATTTCATAAATTCTAATATTCTTTTGGGGATCAAAACAAAATTCAGATATAAAAAAAATTTCAAGCACTATTTTAAGGCCTGATTAGATATTCATTTCCTCGGTTATTTTATGGTATGTTATGTTACCTTCCTTTTCTTAAAATGGTTTCTAATTTTTATCAAATTTCGTACTCTTCAAAAGAGTTTTTGAAGAATAAGTTTATGTTTATAAAACGTAGAAGATTCTCTTACATTTTTAGTACATTAAGAACTGAACTCAACATTTTTAACAGGAACTGTTTTCAAACAGCTAAAAACACTTCACAAACTACTTCGCCCCCTGCTCGCTTCGCTCACAAACCACCGTGAAAATAAACAACAACCAAAATACTAAACCAATCAAAAAAATTTATCGTGGACACTATTCAATAAGCTTTTGTGTTACTTTTTTTTTCTTTTTTTTAGCAGTAGAATAAGATTCTCTTTTCTTTTTCTCTCCGTTTCAGTTTGTCAACATGTGTACAAGCTTTATATAAAGAATTATTTATTTTATTTAATTTTTTTATTTTCCTTTATTAGGTATTATTTGGTTCACAATATTTTCTACAATGAAAATTTATTTCTCTCGGCCTCGTTCTTTTTTTTTTCAAAAGCCAAGCCTTCTATTTCGATAATATTTTCAAAAAGAACTTCAGTAAACCTTTTCCTTACACATGTATTGTAAAATTTTCTATTCTTGTTTTGCATTTGTAAGTTATATTTAAATTCATCTGTAAAAGTATTTCCTTGAATATATTCGCCTGAAAGTATCCATACTTTAATTATTTAAATATTTTATATTACAGAGGGATTCCCCTAAAAGTATACATACGATTATTTATAAATGATTTGCGGAGAAAAACTATATTATATAATAGATAGAAATTAAAATTAACTAAATTAAAAAAATTAAGTTAAAAATTTAAAATAATTAAAATACTAAAAATAAAATATTTAAATAATTTTATTTTAGGTTGGATAGAAATGGATCGAATGGATAGAAATACTTCTCTTCGCTCAAATTTCTGAAAAATGTTCTCAAATTATGCCTAAAATAATGTAACATGGACCTATTCTCCCTTTATGAAATAAAAAAGTACTTTTACTTAAAATAAAATTTCTTTGCAGAGTACGAAATCGACGAAAAATATTATCTAGCATAAAATAACATAACATAACATATGTGTGCAGAATATGCATGATTATAAAATAATATTATATTATTTTGGAACCAATCCCAGCTAATTTACTGAATAATATAGAATTAGTACCAAAAATATCATAGTATCTATAAAGCGTTTTTCAAAACGTTGACAATTTTGTGACTGTTAATAGATCCTGTACTATCATATTCATATTTTTATAATAAAGAATGAAAATTTTTGGGTGATACCATATGTACCTATGTATGTACTAAATTATTGAAGAAACTGTAGAAAAAAACATAATAACCACAATTTTTTAGGCCCAATTTTATACAATAGAATTGTCATCTAATTTAAAATTAATATCTTGATTAGAATGCGGTCAAATTTAAGCATGTAGTGTATGTGTTCCGTACATTTATACAACTTTATGTATTTTGAAAATCCAGAACTTGTTTGGTATTACATAAGTACATAAATTCTATATGAATGCACATGTAAACTAAATCTACATAAAACATTAAAATAATTTATGCAGAGACATAAAAGTTGTAATTAATTCCATCCAGTATTTATATTTATTGAACAAGCTCATTTTTGGGTTTTAGTGGTAGTACAATTTTCAACATAAATTTTTATTTCGATTTTCACTGTCCAAAAATACAATTTATATCTTGCTGAACTCTTGAAACACTAATATTTAGGATAAATTCAACTGGACTTGAGAGCTTTAACTTTGTTAGACATTAACTAAAGTACATATAAGGGAGGGTTTTAATCGTGTTAGAATTCGACACCCAGATATTTTTAGTAGTCACTATATAGCTGCCAATTTCTGATCTCAAAAGGTATATGCAAAGCGGTTGGGTTGAGATAATGGTGTGTGTCCTAACCACTAGTCTGATTTTAATCAAGTTTAGTAAAGAAGATAGCTGTTTATAACCAAAACAGTTTATTAAATGTTTACCCGGAATGCCAAATTACAAGTGGATTAAACATATTACGCCTGTGTTTTAATTTCCTTCAAAGCACAATAACTTAAGAAAGACTAACTCAATCTTTTTAAAATATGGTAAAACCATAGATTATGACTACGTAATGAATTGATTAAATTTCGGTCGAAAATGTTAAGCCGGAAATGGTTTTTTATGCCAAAAACATATCCCGAATATTACATGATCATCTACATGAATTTTTGTACTTACTCAGTCCCAAATTATAGTAAACGCTTCTGTAAAACTTAGTTAAGTTATATTAAATATATAAAATGAATGGAATTCAAAGTGTCACCCGTCTGGAATAAGGTAAATACAGCTTCAGAAAATTTCACTTTCAATCAATGCGTTTCTAGTATAACTTTGAATGGTGTCGTTTAATAATGATTTCTCGTTTTCACTCCATGAGATTGAAGATATCATCATGACACATATGTTAGCCTAATTACTATTTATTATTATTATTATCATTAACAGAGCCGGAGTCGACTAAGCACGATCATCAAAACTTTTGTAATATTCTATATCAATTTATGAAACCCAGGGCTTTCATAAATTGAAAGAGATAATGTAAGTGCAATGACGAGTTAACTCGTCACCGGTCAACAATGTGTTAAAGCATATATCTGGACATAGCTGCAAATAATTTGAATGTTCACCAAATTTGATAAATAGCCTATACTCAATATAAGAAAAGAGGTATTTGTGCCTATATTTTATCATTCTTACAATTGAACCAAATTAAAGATATCCCCTTCAGTCATCGTTAAATTGAATTACATAAAAAAAAGTTAAAAATCTTACATATACCATATTTTGGGGACAGCGGAAGTATTTCTTTTATTTCATAATTATTGAATTCATATTTTATTAATTGATTGCGAAAATAATTGAGACAAATTGGTCTGGTTTTGTTCTTTTATATTAAAAATGATATTTTCTTAAAGTTTGCTGACTCAATTATTCGAAAACTTGTATAACGAATAATATTTTATATTTTTATCTTATATTTTATTTCTATTTTTTAATGATAAAAGTTTATAAGCTAAATGTTATATAGAACTGCGGAAGACATCTATGTATACTTATTTTTTTTTTTTTTAGTATAATTTCAATATTATTTAATTTTTTATCAATTAATTGGTATTTTTTTTAACTTTTAACTTCTTAATTACATTTTAAATCAATTTTTTTTACACTAGCTTTGATTATGGACTTATTATTTTAGCAATTAGAATTTTTTTTATTTCCTTATCTAAAGTAACAACATTTTTTTTTAGATTTAAGTAATTTATGAATTAAAATGTTAGAACATTTTTTCTCAAATATCATAATTTTTTGTACAAATATGGATTAATGTTGATCCTAATATCTGTATTTTATTGGGAATTCTATCAGGCGGTATTTCAATTTCTCAAAAAAACGATTTTTCTTATTCTAATTTCGAATGTTCGAACCACGGAAATTATTTGATGGCTATTTGTAGTATTTTTTTAACTAAATAAAACAAAAAGCAATAAAAAAAATAAAAAAAGTAACCAAAATCAGGTATGATTCAAGATTCAAACTAATTTTCTATTAATTCTAAATATTAAAATTAAAAACAAAGTTTTGATTTGAGTAATCTACCATCTGGCAGATGGTGCTTAGTACGTGTCTTCTGTCGAGCGTTAATTTAGCACCCGATACTATACGGCGCTAAATAAGCGCCTATAAAATGTATGGTAAGCGCAGATAACATTCCCAATAGAATTCAGCAAATATATCCATTTCTTGTTTTTTTAAATAAAAATTGAAAATGCATTTAAAACCGAAATGGAAATTATAATTCATTGCGTTTCTACATGCATTTTTTTATTGATAATATTTTCTTTTTTTTTTACTTACAATTACTTACCTTTAATGATTTTCTTTCCCTCCACATATGTACACATGATTTTCATATATATTTTCTTTTAATATTTACAATATATTAATAACAGTTTATTATGGAAACATGTAATTTTATCCTGGGCTGTTTCTTTTTTTTTATAAAATATGCAATAATAATGATAAGTTCTTGTATTATAAGAATCGCATTTCCCTTTCTTTTCCGTTTTTCCTTTTTTTAACATGAATATATTATATTTTAAGTATATAAAACTATATTTATATTTATTCTCTACGTCAGAAATATATCATTGCGATAATATTTAAACAAGTGTAACAGAAACATGGATGCTATTATAATAGATGTTGTAAAATTGTCAGAAGTATGTATCTGGGCAGCACTATGAAATATCCATGGTGGACGACGTGATGGAACAACTGCTGGTGTTTGAGTATTTCGTGTCTTCTCGTAACCACCATTTCTTGACGGCAGTTGTGTATGTACTGTGAATTGCATATGATAAGAAAAATATAAATTTTTAATAAATAATAATTAACATTTTCTTATGTAATAAAAATTTTAAGAATTTGTTAATTTTTAAAGATGAAAAATCATAGAAAACTTAAGAAATCTTAGGTAATTCCAGAACATATTCTTGCGGATGGTTAAATTTTTAAAAGAGTTTTAGAGAACACAGAAAAAAAATCATCAACTATTACTTACCTTCTGGTAATCCACTAATAAGCTCATTTTCTTGTATGTGATTTGTAATTGATGTTTCCTTAACCCGAGTGACTTCATTCAGACCCTTGTTTTGATTTGCTATTTGTTTTCGACGTGGTTTCGATGTTGTATGCACGTACGGTGTTGGAGTTGTTGTTGGTTTCGGTGGTAATCGAAGCTCTGGAATAAATTATCTCAATTATAAAAGTTACGAGAACTCATTTATTATTAAAGTTAAATTCTACTGTATAAGAGTTTGTTCCTTATGGTTTTGTTCTAAATTCTTTTTATTTTTTTACACTATTTAAATAAGAAAATTTCAAAAACGAAATCTTCTTATAATACTTTATATTCGACTTTAAAAAAAGTAAAATCCGATTTTAGCAGGCATTCAAATCAAAAAAGATTTTGTTCACTATGGATGATTTAAAAAAGTGGAAATTTAAAGCTTTTCGGTTTTTAAAGGGTATACTACTATGCTTGATTTAAATCTTGAGTTTAGAAAAATTAAATAAAAATGTCGAATTAACACACAGCCTCTATGATTTCATTCTTGTGTTTTTTGGAGAATTCTATTGGCCACTATTTCTCTTTCTCAAAAGAACGATTGTACTTATAACTTTTAATTACGAATGTTTGAACCATTGAAATTATTTGATGGAATTATTTGGTTACGTAACCTACTGCAAAAATTCTTTGTTTTGACAAGCAGTGAAATTAAAACAAATAATATTTGCGAGAGGGCTATTTGAAGTAGTTTTTAAACAAATAAAATAGAAAGCAATAAAAATAACAGAAAAAAACGAACCAAAATCAGGTACGATTCAAGACTGAAACCAATTTTCTATAAATTTTATATATTCAAATAAAAATAAGATTTCGATTCGCGCCATCTACCGCCTAGTACTTAGTGCTTATCTAGCTATCTATCCTTAAATTAGACACGGACCTTATACATCATTAATTTATCGCGTATAAATACATGGAATCCGCGCTTATTTCTCTCAAAAAACACAGCTATTTATTGTCATTTAGAAATATTGGAAAAAAAAGTATTTACCCTGTAATCGAATACGTGCTTCACTTTTACCGAGTGCATTAATACTCGAACACGTGTATGCACCAAAATCTGTCTTTTGAAGACTTCTCACTGTTAAATTCATTATCCAAGTGTATGGATTGATCATTGCCTCTGTCATGCTATATTTTGGTCCATCATGTAACTTTAAATTACCTAAACATGACATTTTATTTTATGATTTTTTATCAAAATTTTTGGTCCAATCTTTTACCTTCATTCCGATACCATCCATTTAAAGGTTTCGGATAAACTTCAGCAATACATTGTAAAGTGACTTGACTCTCTATTGGTGCTCCAACTAATTGATTCACAGCTTTTATAGAAGGTGAAACTGAAATAATACAAAGTCATTATTTTCCTTTTGAAAAGAATTCCGTTAAAATTTCAAATTAAATACAAAATACAGTTGAAAAGGAGTTTTTTGTTGCTGTCAGCGGCTCTTCATTTATAATGGCACTTGATTTTTTAATTAAGAGAATTGTAAACCGGGGAAAATAATAAGTTTATTAAAAAAAAAAAAACCTATAAGCCTTTTTATAAGTCTCCTTTTATATTTGTCTAGGAAAAAAAGGAGCAATTTAACAATACTCATAGTGAGAAATTAAAAAAAAAGGGTTCAATGCAAAGAAAGACAAATATAACGTGATATATACGTAGGTATTTTATCAAAATCATGAAAAGGATAAAATTAGATTTTTCACGTTTATTTCGCAACTCAGTTTTCAATTCAGTCCAGATATCTTTTTACTACCATTTTGGTGGTGCAAATAAGTACTGAGGGTATACATAGTTGAAAAGGACTAAATCTGTAAAATATATTAGGTTATGGAACGAGATACTGGAAAATTACGGTATAACACGATTTGTATGCTGTTTTTCTCCCAGTGAGCTTATATGGATATAAAATCCATAAATAAAATGGATTAAAGCACAATGATCCCTCTTCGGTTATAAAAGTATCTTCCCAGCTAAAGGATATAATAATGTTCTCTGATATTAATCTTGTGACGTTTTATAAATAAAAACAACACCATCAGGATTCTACAGTCCTAATTCATATAAAAAAAAAGTGCCCTGAGCTCACACATTAGTCTCATTTACTAACTTTAATACTGTGATAGTGATGCAAAATTCAAAGAAAAAAAATAATGAATTATATTCAATTGGGGTTAAATTATGCACCATCACCTTATATGCACCTAAAGCACTTTGAGGTATGTTATATGTGGTTATATTAAGTGAACTCAAAAGAAGTCTAAATACTATTGCAGTTGAGATATTCATTTACTCAGCTTTTGTCTTCTTATATTTTTAATTTTTTGCCTTTTTTTATGAAACCCTTTTTTTGTACGGGTTGCCATTTAGTGAAATTAATTTGCAGAAGTTTAATTGAGCAAATCACATTGTACGTAATTGAAATGAAAAAATTAATTAAATTGTTAGTATCTCAATAGTCTTAGTCTGTCCATTTGCGAAAGCATTTTCCTTTCATATACGAGTATTAATTATACTCAATTTTTTTTGCCAAACTGATTAATAACAAGTAAATATAAAATATAATTATTTTTAAACTATAATAATAAGAAATTCAACGATTGCTTAAAATATTAAAAAAAACTTCTCATATGGTGCTAACTAATTGTTTTACGTAGCCAGACAGACTAACGTTCGTTTCCAAAAATATGTTTTTTTGAGTTCAAGCGACCACAAAACGTGTGGATCCATCTGGTCTCATTTTTTTTTACCGAAAAAGGAAAATTTTAATTAAACGGGTTGTTTAGTACAACCCCAATCAACGAACTTAGAAGAAAATTAACCCGTAAATATACTAGGTCTGTTTTATTTGCCATACCCTACACCGGAGCAGGGTGAGTGGCAAATAAAACGAGCAGGAGTAAAGGAAAGCTTTAATTCAAATGTTTGTAATGTTGTGTAGCAACCATATTGTAATGAAATGAGAAGCTTTTAGCTAATACGCTTTTCATGGTAGAAAACTGAACTAATTTCGGTCTGAGAGCTGCCCCTGGTCTGAAAGTAGTGTAGGATTTGCACTTTTGTTGTTTTTGTTTTCAATGTAAAAATTTGCTCTACCCTAGAGCAAGTGGCAAATAAAACAGACCTATTACTTTATAAATAGTTGAAAAAATTTAATAATACTTTGAAAAACAATTTAAAAATAAACTAAAATACACTCACAATTAATATGAATATCGAAATGTTTGCTAACCGCTGGTGGTACACCATTTGAAGCAATGCAAAGATATCCACCCATATCGGTTCGATGTACATGATTTAGAACAAGACGTTCTCCATTCACATGCTTAACAGCTATAATAGTGAGATATCAAAAGAAAAAATTATTTATAATATTCTTGGGTGTCTTTTGAGCAAATATTATTATTTCAATATATTCGACAAATAAATATTTATACAAGACAATCTTCATACGACACGAAAGATTCCTATTCAATTTTATATTTACCTTGTTTCTCTCTGGTATCATTTCTTAATACAATTTCCTTGCCATCTTCTCGCCTCCATAGAACTGTCGGTTCTGGAACACCAGTAGCACTACACATTAATTGTATAGTACCACCTTCATTACTGATGCCTTCCTCTAGTGTAGCACTATTCATTTCAGGCTGATTTAATATATCCGGCGGTACCACAACATCAAGATATCCGGACTAAAATATAAGATATGAATATGTCTAATACTAATTGACAAGTCAATATAATAAAGTGAAGATTGTTTTCCTAAATAAGTTGGGATAGATATGGGTACTTTTATTACCCACCGGGAATTAAATTTTACGTCCAATGAAAGTTAAAAATCGTTCGTCTTGTACTGTTTTTTTAAAGGTAAACAATTCCTCCTTTGCAAGAATTTCGATATTTCATACGATATTTTGATTTCTGATCGAAGCAATTCAATTAGATTGGAGGAAGTATTTCTCGTACCTTTATTTGACTGACAACTTTTCATGTACCGACTTTCGATTCATACTTTTGAAATATCAACATATAGAAACAACAACCTTCGATTTACGTAGCCAATGCTTTCACCAAAATATTAGTTTCAAAGTAACCTTCTTCAAATATATATGGGTATGTACTATATATATGTATGTACCAATCCCTTGAGATTTAGGATCTAGAATTCCTTCATTTCATTTTTTGATACCCTTCGATTTTTTCTATGTCGATGGAGATATGTGATGAAATTTTGTTTCTTGATTGTTCTTTTATGGATTTTTATCACTCGATTATCTCAAGAGAACTAGTTTGTCAGTAATTAATATTCTGGTCAATATGGGGTTAGTATCTTGTAAAAACCCTTTTTTGGTTGGAATAGTTTCAAGATATATTTCTAAATACATTTTAGTGAACGACTACTGACTATTAATGATAATTCTATAAGTATTACTGGATTTTGGACTTTTTCGTTAGTGCAACTGGTATCTTATTGGCTTGTTTATAAGTCTTATTAAGTCCAATAGGTCATATCACGTAGTTGTTATTTAAACCATATACAGAAAACTAAAATCAGCTTGTTTCAAATTTCTTGGATATCATATAATAACAAGAAAAAATCTAGCAAAGCAAACTATAGGACACATTTTTCTATATTCCGTCCTGACCACTATGAACCTTCCCGATAATGAATGCCTCACTGCGCTTTCGTTTCAACTCTCGTGCCACCCTATCAGTCCGGCTATTTTTGCTCACTTCCCCACTTCTAAAGTTCACTCCTCTCAACCTGTATCCATCTCGCCTCCATCAGAATTCGGTGCAAAATTGACCAGACCTGTCTTAAGTCCGATTACTTCAAGTATGTGATTGTCGTCGAATTCGGTCCAGCAATTTGGCTTCCATGAAGCATACAAGAAAATGAATGTTGCCATAGCTAAATTTTGATCTAGATTCCATTTGGTTTTAGGTAAATTAAAATACCTACACTGTCAGAATTTGATTGAATTCGAAACACAAATTTTGCATACACAAATGGTTTTACAAACGGTTTTGTAAATTAGTGTAGTCATAATTGAATTTCGTTAAAAATTTAATCAGATTTGAATTCGGCTTTAATAGACAAAGTGTGGAAATTTCATCAAAATTGGAGGCAGAGTTTTAGTTGTACAACTAATGCAAAAATAGGATGTATTTGAACAGCAAGTATTCTTAGACCACGTTGCCATACTCGAATGTAGCCCAAAAACTAATAAATTCTAAGTTAGAGTCAAACACATAAATGGACGGACAGACAAACAGAGAACTAATTACTCGTATCTTTGATGCAACGGATTTCAGTATTATTTTCATCTTTCTACCCCTTCTAGCAAAAAACTTCGGTTTCGGTAATACTTTATCCTAAAAATATTCGCTTTGTCAAGAAAGTAAAAATTTAGTTATTGTAGATGACTTCACATGAAGATCGAACCATTATGTTTAAGCCCTATTGGTAGGTACTACCAGAGGGTGTATTCGTTTTGTCACTACATTGTAACCCATATAAATATCCATCGTAGAAAGGTTTCAAGGTTATAGTATGTAGAGAAATAAATGTTATATCGATTTTTGTATGTCCATCTGTCCGCCCGTCCGTATGCAAGAGAATTCAAAAACATATCATATAGTTTTTTTGACGTACTTTAAAAACTAATACACTGATTTGAATAAAATTTGCAGAATAAATTTATATTATTATCGTCTAGGTTGCTGCGAATTATGGTAGAGAAAATGCTGAGGAAGAAGAGACAAAGTTATAAAGAAAAAACCTTCAAATATGGTTAGTTTTGACGGTTTTTCTGTCCCATTTCTACCATAGGACATCATAAAATATGCTATAAGCAGCTTTTTACTTACTATATGTTTTTTAATATGTATAGGTACATTTGATAAAAAAACGAGTAATTCTTTCTTTGAGTACATTGTACAGGGATTGTACAGATTGAGTAGCTTATTTCTTGTAAATATAAAATTAAATATCATTTTTATTAAATATGAATTGTATTTTATAAATAGAAATTTTTTAAATTTGTATTCTTCCTCAGAATTTAAATAAAAAAAAATGTCATAATGGAGGAATGAAAGCTTTTAAAGGTGTAAAACGGCTACTATGAAAAAATTTCATTTCAGCACATTTTCACTATGTTACATTTACCATAATATGTAAATGAAGAAAGGACAGAATACTTCGCTACACTTGTAAAGAAATGCATACAATGCGCATTACAATTAAAATTTTAAATGGTTTTACATATCTTTTTTACACTTTCATTAAAATAAAACCAAGTGCTTAATGTTTGCCACAGTATACAGGAGGTAGGTACATTTTTTTAATTCGTTAAACGAAGTTTCTATGAAAAACAGTGCGTAGTTGGTCAGATTAATATTGCACATACTCGTTTACGTATAATGAATAGTACATGTACATGTCTACATATCAGAATATAAATAATAAATATCATATATTTTGCAACTCTACATACCTGACTCTTCATAGGATCCGTATTAACTTGACACATGTAACTGCCGGAATCATTTAGTTGTACATGTGATATGTGAAGTTTCCAGGTGTTGTGACCATTATGCGTCACTGATAATCTCGGATTTAATGCCACCATATGGGTATGAATAGCTAATATTGCCTTCGAATCGGATTTGATCCAAGCGACCTGAAATAATGCAAACACATTAATCCATTGAAATATTTTGTAAATTCAAACGTTATTTAGTATAATTCATGTTTGTTTAATAGTGCGATTAGTTCTGGTACTATCATATTGCATTTAGTTAATTCAGATATACCATATATTCTCGGAGGCTATTGTTAAGGTCATATAAAACTAAATTAAACACTACGTGGTATTACATTAAAAGTGCATTAGATCATATGTTCGATGGCATTTGTTAATGCATATGGTTTAATATAATAAATGTACTTAGACGTGATTTAATGTTGGAATAAAATCTTTTTCTATTAATAAATGTTATAGTTTAATGAATTGTCACTAGTTATATATATGGTACCGCCAATGTGTATATTTTCGGCATATGGTGGAATTTGGTAAAGTATAAAAAAAAATAATGGTTATCATCAAAGTTTGTATTTCAATTTGACCTACATATTTTCTATCGCGAAATACGTAATTGAAAATACATCCTTTCGGGCTGAAAATTTCTTTACGATGTCTTATTTAAATTTTCGTACAAAGATTTTGCGAATCTTTACGAATGGATTATTTATTAACGAAATATCAATTTTACCACGTTTACAACGGATACGGAAGTTTTGAAAAACATAATGATAGCCATTGTATAGAATTGGACCCCCACATTACTAAAGCCCTTTTTAGTACCCTGTACTTGAATATGCCAGTCAGGAATGGTTTCTCTACCAAAAAATTCAAATTAACAGGTTGGACTTTGTTTAACGCAAATTCGTACGATTTACCCTAAGAGACCTCCCTTCGAATGATACTTTTATATTGCCACCGTACCTTGACAGATTAAAATTGATGGGTTTACCTTCTCTAGAAAATCGGCGCTTAGTGGCATATGTGATCTTCTTAAGTCAAATTATGAATAATGCTATTGACTTCCCTTTCTTGCTGTACAAAATGTAGCTTAAGATTAATACACAGTCCTTGAGGTCGGTAGAATTATTCAGAATAATGCATCATAGAAACAAACCAGTTTCCATGCCTTCGATTTTTGCTTCAGCAAAATACATCTATAAACCCTCCTATACAATAATGAATGACATTTAAATAAATAAATGTCCAATAATATTTGACACCACTAAGCATAAATTTGTAAAGAGGGACTAGGGGCCAGAGTTATCTCAATAACGGTAGTTCAATTCAAGTCTCTGTGCTGTAAGAGTATTCGGCTTTCTACACTCTGCCTCGTAATCTTGAATGCCTAGGCATTCTATAGAATACGGGATGTAACACTTTGACGGTAACATGTATATTATTTCAGCTCGACTATGTTTAATTTGTTTACAAATTCAAGAAAATAAATAGAACCAACCAATCCTGTATTATAAACCGACATGAAATAAATATAGATTATAATCGAACGTGTTGATAAAACAAATTAATATCGTGCAAGAAATACTTTCGAAATTGTTTGAAAATAATGGTAAAAGTTATATCAGCCTTTGTAAAATTTAAATCGATTGTAAAAGCTTAAATTTTTTGAATAGAATTTTCGACATTATTACACGAAAAAAAAACAACAAAAAACTTATTTCTAGAGCAGCCGAAAATGTTTTCTTTAAGTTCAAATTCCCTGATTTGAATGAAAATCTAAAATGAAAATGAGTTAAATTAATTTGAAATTTGCAAAAAGCTTTATAAAAGGTAATGATTTTAAAAGAACGCTATTTTTTTTAACGCTTTGATTAAAATTTTTTATTAGAGTTTGTGGAATTTCAAATTTAAATTTCTCTGATAGGTACTTCCCTACCTTTAAAGAACACTCAACTTTAAAATGTTACACCATTGAATACTGTAAGACAATATTGAGAATTGAAATAGGAAATCGCCCAACTTTGTTATACTTAATATTCAAGTTTAATTTTATGATTAACTACAGGACATATTAAATAAACAATTATTATCAAAAATTATTCATTATTATTTTTGACAGAAACAGCAGAAAAGAAAATTTTAGCCAAAAATCACACACTTCCTCCTATAAATTAGGTTGATTTTCTGTAACTCGGTCAATACTTGGGAGATTCTCATGAAATTTAGAATGTATCTCCTACATACAACTTGTCTCCATTCTCTAAAAGATGGCGTTGGTGAAAATTATGAAAACATCACTACTTTGATCAATAATTGGTGTTATGTATATTTAAAATTTTAATGCGTCGTGAATTCGTCGTGGATCCGTCATTCCGTTTCGACCTTTCATATTAAGATGCATTTTGTCCAACAAGAAAGGGAAGTCAATAGCCCCATTCAAAATTTCGCTCTCGAAAACTACGTCCGCTACTAGGCGCCGCCTTTCTAAACACTATAAATCCATCAATATTAATCTGTCAAAGTATCGTGACAATTGAAAGGTTTCATTCTACGGAAGGTTTCTTAAGGCAAATCGTACGAATCTACATTGAACAGACTCCAATCTGTTAATTTGGACGTTTTGTTAGGGAGACTATAACTAACTGGCGTATTCAACTATCGGTCTAACCAGGGTAGTAGAAAGGGTTTTAGTGATGTGGGGCTCTCAAAATTTCTTGGTCCAACGTTTAATGAAGAATTGGGTCTATGGACCAGATCGCAGTACTTTTGTTTCTATCGTATTATTAAACTATTTTGCAGTGATTTTTTTATTCATTGTATTGTAGTACAGAAAGAAATATTTGTAGGAGTTAAAGTCCATAAGGTTGTGTAATTTTTTAAATTAGTATTTTAGATGTTAAAATTTTGAAAATATATTTGGGCTATTCGTGTATAAGGAAGCAAAAAGGCTAAGAACTGATTTTATTGCAATTTTAAATACAGTCTGGGGTTATTATTTTATAAATTTAATTTTATTAATTTTTATATTAAATTATATTAAAAATAATTGAAAAAACGCTGAAAAAAGAAAAATCATTTAAAAACTTTTTGTCTCGAAAAGGTAAAAAACTTTTCTACTTTGTAGAAAATCAACAGCCCTTTAAGGTGGAAAAAATTTAAGACTTTAATATATTACCTAAAAGTGATATAAAAGTTAGAAATTTTCAGAAATCTTTAAGAATTATCTATTGTGAAGACGTAATCTCAGTTAGGCACCATCGTAAATATGTGTGCCAACCAATTTAAATTGATTTTTCTAGAACCATTTAAAATTTAAAGGGATTCATGTTTTTAATAAAATTATTTAAAAAAAAGGAAAATTTTATTGTTCATAAAATACAAGTATGTTTTAGAACATATTACATTTCGTATAGTCGTGTATATATTTTTTAAATTAAATCCTCATTTAAAGAAATGAAAACGAAATGAGAAGGCCGCACAATTTATCAAATACGTCTACCTGTCAGCTATTAACGTAAATTATGGCAGACAATTTAAAGCTAAACGAAAGATAGTCTGTACGAAACTGCAATTCTAGAATATTATTTTAGTTTAGTTGGAAAATGCACATCAGCTGCAAAACAATAATTTAAACTGTTATTAATTTCGTTGGAAAGCTTTTAAATATTTTGCTAGTCTATCATTTTTATTATCTTTTAATATTATACATATTGGAATTATTGAAATTACAATTTCGGGACACAGGATTTCCCATTGTGATATGTCCGCATGCTCACGTGCGGTATTTCCTAGCAATCTAAGAAAACTCAACGAGTCCTAGCTTTTATATATGTTAGATGAAATCTATGTGAACATCACAACACATGCAAAAGTCGAAAAATGAAGAAAGCATTTTGACGAAGAAATAAAGATTGTAGGATTTGTTATAAAACCTAAGTTGTATAATCCTTAGTTAACTGCCTGGGGTCATCTTCTTGGAATACGTACTTTATACCAAATGCAATGAAGTTGAATAAGAAGTATTTTTCAAACCAAAAGTTTTTCATTAAAATTTTTGTAACAGGAGCCTAGACAGTAGAACCTCGGAGAGAAAAAATTGACAGTTCTATTTATATACACTACATTGTTGGTAATTTAATGATTTATCTCAGGGTGATGAGTGTGGTTCACAAAGATTTGAATTATTTTTGTATTATAGCTGAAGGTTTCCTTTGGTTGTTTAAAACGACTTAAAATAGGAACAGTGAAAAGACACTATTCATATACACCATGTTTATGCTCTACTTAAACCAGTAAACATAGACTAGTTGAATCCTTTCAGCTGTTAAGGTTAAACACGTTTTTATATTAACCTCACTTTTGTACTTTAAAAAATTGCGCCAGTAATATCTTTCCAACCCTAAGTTCTCCGTCTTGCCTCACGTTCTTTTACCATTTTGTATTACTTAAATAAAACATCAACATTTTTAGAAAACTAAATTAAAACAAATATTTTCTTAACCGGGGAGCATAGCTCCGCTCGTAAATACGACTGAAAAAGAATCTTGTATCAAGTCTAGCTGGGAGCAAACAATTTGTTTCTAAATGTTCTCTGTAACTACTATCAATTGTACTGACACAGTAGCTTCTAGTAAATATTATATTTCCGAATGTTAAACAAATCGAAACAAAACCCAAAAATAAAAAGAATCCATTCTTGTCCAATTGTCCATATTTTGATTCCAAGATTAGATTCTGGTCGAAAATTAAAATTAAATGAGACAAAAATTTCAACTTAATTTTTTCTGAAAATATTGATTTTTTCATAAAATTTCGATTGAAAGGAATTCTAAGTTTTTAATTAAAACAAAAATAAATAGGTAACCGGAATTGTATTCTTTAACGTCCTTGCCAGAATTCTCAATTAAACAATTTTCTGTTGAATTAATTTTGAAAATACTATTTGGATGATGAGAATTGTATGAGAACTTCAGTTCTGTATTTAATTGTTAAAATAAGATGTCTATTGATTGTTTATTACGGTTTGTTTGTGATTGCAGTAGTTGAATATTCTTGAATCACTTAGTTTGTCGTGATTGTTGTGATTCTTCCTAATATCAGGTGAGGTATTTGCCTCGACAAGAAAAACAGTGAAATATATTTTATTATTCAGTACAATATCCCTGAACTTTAATGCACTTGTTCCGACGATTCTCCAATTTAAGGATTCCATCCGTGAAAAGAAAATCTGGCAGACCTCTTTTAGCTTCTTGTTGCGATCAGGATCATAGTGGTGGACACAAGTCTCACCCATAGTGATGAATCGACGTACAAAATCTATTTTATCCTTCCTAAAACGGTCCAAATATTGTTGAAAAGGTTCAATCGAAGGTGTTTTTGTTCCATTGTTAGCGAATACAGCACACATTTTCCACAAAGCTTTTTGAAATCTAAAACTTCAGCTAAGATGTGATGTACTGTTTGCTGTGAGATGCGTATAGTGTCAGCTATCTCATCCACAGTCAATCGTCTATCGCCCAAAACTATATCCTGTATTTTTTGGTTGTTTTTTGTTGTTGATACTCTTTTTCGACGATCTTCGAGTGGATCATCTTCGAGGCTTGTACGACCACATTTTAAAAGGGCAGCCCATTTTTTCACAGTGTAAAGTAAAGGTGATGCATCCTTATATGTATCTAACAATTTTGGATGAATTTTTGTAGATGATAAACCATCTAAAACAGCGAATTTAATCACTGCACGATATTCAATTATTTTCATGTTTAAAAAATTCAATGACACGTCAACTTCAAATAGCTTCTAAACAAAGACTGAATTGACTTATCGACGTGAAACTTGGCACGTGTTCATATTAGGGTTGTGCCAACATAGGACAAAAATATTGACCTGATAGCAGTGTGTTCTCTTGTCGAAGCTGAAAAATTATTGTACACCCTAGTACTATAGCAATCGATCAGTTATAAGTGCTATGTTACAGTTAACAATCTTAGTTCTTAAGTACGAGCATTAATGAGATTTTAATCAATTGTTCTTCTTTTATATACTCGTTGGAATAATAGCATCTTATGCGCACGAAATTAACCGTATTATCTTATATAGTATTGTTCTTCGACATATGCTATAAAATAATGGTTTCGTATTACCGTTGCACTCGTTATTTAACATGATATTTAATACCAAATTATAATGCGGTCACCTAAATTGAAATTATAACATTACGAGATGGAACATAATACTGTAAGAAATATAAAAAATCATGGCATCATTAAGATTCCTTTCAGCAACGACACGCATAATATTGTATAATCTTGAAAGTATGACATCCTTTAATGGTAATGGTCACGTTGCAAATGAAAAGGACTATGTCTTTTATGCTATACGATAATGCAAAAGATCACTTCTTTTCAGTTGATTTTAACTTCAAGTTTATATACTTTACCAAACGAAATATCTATGAAAGACTATCACATTGAATACGGCACGTTCAAAGAGCATAATTTTTGATTAAATCTGAGAAATAAGAACCTTATTTAGATGACATTCACCTTCTATATGAATTTAATTTTCATATGTAATGTAATCTGTGAAACATTTTTCTTAAATTATTCTTTTATGGGATTTTCATTAAATTCTCTTTAAAGAATAATTTATTTTTTCATAAAAACCAACATTTTAAATTATTATAGAAAATTCTAGCTGTAACAGAACTATGAGATAACAACTTACCCGGTTTTTTTTTTCAGTTTTGTTCAATGCACAAATGACTATGTAATAAAATTGGGTTAGGGTGTAACTATAAAAACAAATAAGAAAGAAATACAATGGGCCTAAGTTTATAGCAAGTCCGGAATCTTTGGCGTGGTGGTTTGACAGTAGTTGGAGCCTGGAGGGACCGGATCACGCCTCTAGGTAGTTTATTCAGTGTTCGTAATTGATTTGATTAGTGAACTTTTAAGATTAAACGATGAAATAAATTTCGATCTCAGTGTTTGCCAGTGCACTGACTAATTTTGTTAGTAGACACTGACACTATTATTACAGTTCACGCACATCATTCCCATGCAAAACTGACAAAAATACTGATAGTGTAAAAAGGACCGAAAAACTAAAGCTAACTGAAACTGCATTTTAATGCCTTTTTACCAATAATCTGAAAACTATTTTAAAAAAAAACTTCCTTAAAGTCATGAATAAGGAAATACGCATACCAGTTACCATTTTTCTTCAATCGCCTAACTGGTAATGTTTCAACGAAGCATGGATGTTGTATTAAATACCAATTCTATTTTTATAACTCATACAACATTACAACAGATAGTGAATACCCCTATTTTAATTTTTCTGTAGCAAAGCTGAAATTTATTGAACTGTTAAATTGTCAAATCAAGTTCGAATTCGATTGGAATAAACTTTTATCATTTATATTCACTTGCAAATCTAGTTTGAACTCTAACTTTATTTTGATCCATCCTTTGATCTGGTTATAACATCCGAAAGAGACATTTTATGATGAAATACCATTTAGAAATCAATAATATTTCAAAAAGAAATAATTCTGGAATTAATTACTGGCACACAATTAGAGAAATTATTTCCAATCAATTTATTTATTTGAATAGCAATAGAATTAGTCAAAAGAAGTACAACTCACCGATTCCGAACTAATTATAAAGCTTCAGAGATTTTTACTGAAAATGAAATAATTCAACAATAATAATATGAACAGTATTTATGAAATATTAAACAAAAATTGTCATTATTTATGGAGTTTACTGGAGTTTGCTGAAAGTGGAAATAAATTATTTCCAAGGGTCATATCCATTATATTCGTAGCAAAGTCATATATTATATTTTTCAGGCAATAATCTACATTGCATAGAGTCTAATTCGTTATAAATGTTAATTAATTTAAAAATGGGTTTTGTTTTATGACAACAATAATGCTATCAGTTTTATAAGTTTGGTAAGGTATAAAGTCTGGAAATTATCTTTCTCTATGAATTTTATATAACCTGAATGAAAGAATTTTTATACATATTATGATCAGGGGCGTCGAGGTTTTTTATCCTAGTTTCTTAGTCTTTTAACGTCGAAAAATTACTAAGTTATTGTATCAACCCTTATTGTGTAGCTGCCAAAATTGGCTCACTGACAACACTTTATTTCTCTGTGCATATCTAGCACCATCTAAATACATATATAGTATGCCACTGATTAAAAGGTAATTTAATAATGGACAATATACATTTTTTTCTATATACCTAAATGCATACATCCCGAATTTGTACTCTGTTTAAGGTTATGTAAACTCACCCGATATTGTCCCAAATTGTTAACGACGCATGTGAATGAAACATCTCTTCCTTGTGTTGCTGTTACGTTATGAAGTTCCTCTAAAAAATTTGGTTCAACTTCTGTGCCCTGTTGATTATATCCTGAAAAACGTAAATATTTACATTATTTACAAATTGGATTTGATGGCAAAAAGGGTACAAAATATCAACATTTATATAACACTAATTTTTCCATCCTTTGATAGACAAATGAACATATATTCTTAATTTTTGATTGATGAACCTATAGGTAGATAATTCTAAACTATTTTAGTAATAAAATAAAAACTCTCAACTTACCTTTTACTAAAACTGCTGCAAAAAATACATTGAAAAATAGTTTCACAAAAATGCCTAAATTAATGTTTCTGGTCACCTTCCATGTTTTCTGTGCCATTGCAATCGGATTACCAACTTTTTACATTTAATTTTTTGTTTGCTTGTAGAAGAAAAGCTCTTGTTTTTTTTTATGACATAACTTTAATTGTCTTCTATGTTACGTGGGCTTGTTCCACATTTAGTTGAAGATAATTTCTTTGATGATTATGTTGGTTCTATCTGAAAAAGTACAATTAAAAAACAACCCACTTAGTTTATGTCCAAACATTTTCAAACTTTCTTGTTCATGTTTAAGTAAAAAAGTAAAAAAAATTTTAAGTGCAAAATTAAGTTTTCGTTCAAAAACAAGATGTTGTGGAAGACAGATTTTTATAAATTCTGAATATTAGTTTAAAAAATCTTCAAAAAAATATTGTAGATTACGATGTCATAAAGTGTAAAACATATTAAAATACAGATTTGTTTTTCAAAACCACGAAAGTGCCTTCATCTAAGAAAAACATAAAGCATTTACCATTTTCATAACTTTGGTACTTGCAGCATTTTACGACAGAACCAATGCACTGAAAAGTAAACACAACTCGAGACAGCTGGGTTGAAGGACAAATAATACTAGATAGTAGGATACATCTTAGCACAAAGCTTTTAGTACAATTGTAACCCAAAATGGAAATTGTATTAAGGACCTGAACTGAAAGATTTTCACTAAATTAAATCTAAGTAAAATAAATTATTATAAAATTTAACATTAAACTCGTACAATTAAGCAAATTTCAATTTTCCAAGAGTTTAGTTTCTGTATTCTTTGGCCATTTTGTCAGATTCTATCATAATGTTGCTCTTTTTTTTTCTTCATTCATTCCATTTCTAATGTTCTGATACATAAAATGAAAAGTGACCTATTCAAATACTTTTAATACTTGGGAAAAAATGGTTTTCTTTCTACCGATATCATTCATTTATACAATTTGCAAGTGTATTCTATGTTTGCCTCTTCGAATACTTAAGTAAGAACGTCTCTCGATAGCACGTAAAATATACTATTTTTTTCTTATTTAACTAAATATATATATATATATATTGTAGTACAGGATACAGCAGCCGTAATGGCTTGGAACTATTTTTTCTTTTTTTGGGTTGGTCAAAAGGTCAAACCACATTTTTACACATGGGTAAATTTCATTGCGTTTTGTTTGCGACAAGTTAAATGCTTCTCCTATTATAGAGAACTGCTACAGGACTAAGTTAATACAAATATATATATAGAGATAAATGTATTGTAATACAATTACAAAAATTCAAGAAGAAAAAAAATTGTATCCCTTGTTGGTAATATTATCATCCGTTTAGGGAAGATGAAAAAAAAAAGTAAACAATGAACATTACACATGTGATAACGAACTCTTATTTACTCGTTTTATAAGCTCAAGTATGGAGAAAATTGAATGAAACCAAAAAAAATAAAGTTTTTTGGGATTAGATGGAAAATTTTATGTTCCTTTCTCAACAAGAAAAATACGCTACCAATGCTACCAATACACTGGAAGAATGCTTTCTTTCATTAAAATTCTGAAAAAATACTTATATTGATCAAATAATGTTATCCTTTTTAGACAACAATTTGTAGTAATTTATAAATATTTAAGATTAAAACACAGAATTAATTTCAGTTGAATTGGACATTTTTTAGGTGGTATTATATGCATTTTGCTCCTTTTTTTTGAGATTTCTTTTCCTGTTTCTGAATATTTAAATTTGCTTCAAAATGAAAATTATTTTAGAAATATAACTTATAAAGTTCGGCATGAATTTTCGAAGGTAGAAATAAATTTCAGATTTCTATAACCCGAACTTATTTTTAGATTGGTACCAAAACAATAATCCTAATAAGAAAACAGTCCACCAAATTTTAATCACATGGTATAGCACATTCAAGGGATATCATGCAAATTATACAGATAGAGGGACAGACGTACAGACATTTTCTAAAAATTACGGGAGAGGAGACTTGAAAACGTGAAGACCCAAAATCTGAAAGCAGTAATTCGTTCCCATCACAAACCTTTGTTCCCATTTTATGGAAAGACTCAATTAAAATAAGAAAACTTAAATTTGAAATCCTATTTTCCTAATGTTATTCGACTAATATCTGTTAAAGGCAAATTGGTTGTTCCTTCAAAATAGTTTCATATTTCTCTTTAAATAGTTTCCTTTTTCATTACAATTTTTAATACTGATTTGATGTACATAATATCCTTTATATGGTATAACAATTACAATGAAATTGTATAAAATATGTTCTTTGGAATAATTACATACCCATAAGATTTACAAAAATTCAAATTTCTTGTTTTCCTGAATCATACATATGTATTTACCATGTTTCAGATAAACTCATACAACAAATTATATTACACCTATTTGTGTACAAGTAGTTATTAGATTTATAAATATGGTTACTTAGAATTATGTACCTGAAATATGGAACATTATTACATGCAATACAAATGCAATCCATAAAATGAAGACAAATAAAATTGTAGTGTTTCAATACAATTATTAGAAGCTTCCTCCCTTCCAATTGTACTCACCAGACCCAAAGATTTATTCCAATAGATAAATTAGCTTAAGGAACAAATTTTGTACATGTAAATACAAAGCTACATGATAAATATACATTATTATTATAATTAACCGAATATTTAGTAAATAATGTAATTCTATGTTTTAATTTTGGGTCAGCTGAATTAAGTTATCAGAAAAAATTGCAATTATAAATATTTCTTTGCTATATGTCACACCTTGGATACAAATAGCAAAACATTTAATTTAATTTAAATTACAATAAAGGACCAAAATTTATATTGGTTGAAAACTTTTCAATGTCTCCTATTTTCTTTCAAAATGGACACCTCAAATATATAGTACCGAAGTTTGAAAGTGAACAGGGTGTAACAAATCTTAATTCGGCTATCGTCACAATACTACCGTATAAGTTTTATTCTGAGGATATTTTTATGCCCTATGATAGTAGTACCTATAGTAGTACCTAGAGGGTACTTTAGTTTTATCTCTAAGTGTGTAACACATCGAAATAATCTTCGTGGAAAGGTTTCAAGGGTATGGTTGTGTAGAGAAGCATAAGTTATATCGATTTATGCATGCCCGTCCATCCGTCCGTGTACAAGATAACTCAAAAGTGTATTATCCGATTTTGTTGAAATTAGAATGTGAGTTGGTTATTTTTTAACTGAATTTGGTATTGCATTTCAGCAAAATCGATACAGGAGGAGCAAAGTTATAAAGGAAAAACCATGGTGATCAGAAAGTTTTCTTGTTTTTTAAATGGTTTTTCGGAGTTAATTAGAAAATTTGTGAAACAATTTTGTTTAAATTAATTATATAAGTAAAATGCATAAGTAAGCGATACCATGTTAAATTTTAGTCAAATTGATCCAAGGATAGTGGATAATGAAATAATCTTCGGAGAAAATAAGCGCGTTCATAAAGTTTGTTAATGTAATTTAAAAACTAATACACCGATGTGAATAAAATTTGCAGATGATATTTATGTTACTAGGGCCTAGGTTGCCTGCCAATTAGAGGCAATTTTGTAAAGAGGAAACAAAGTTATGAAGAAATAACCTGGAAATATTGTTAGTTTTGACAGTTTTTCTGTCCTATTTCTGCCACAGGTTATCAAAAAATCGGGTATAGGTCGATTTTCAGTTACTATATGTTTCTTTTATTTTGTTTTCTTTATAAGATATGCTTAAAACAAATAAAATGAAAACACGAAAATTAAAATTGAATAAGTTAGTATAAAAATACTAAGTAAATTGATGCATAAGGTTACACAAGTCATGCTAACCAACATAAAACATAAAAAATACATGCTCAGAATCAAGCAGTCAGAAGACACAAGTTTTATAAGAGTTTTTTTAAGTTAAACTTTATCCGAGAAGTTATTAATTCTGTACTAAATGTAACGAACACATGATTTCCTCCTGAAGAAATTGAAATATTCACTTTGAAATAACTCCTTCAAAAAATTAAATCCAAATAAAGAACGTAGGTGTATTAAAAGCTTCCGATAAACTTCTAAATTTTAGGAAATAAATTAAAAAATTTAATTGTATAAATATTTTTACTTTGGTATTTTCCATTTCACATTCCTTTTCGAATATTCGATATTCAATCAAAAAATAATAAAAAAAAAGCCGAAATTCATTTTCTATATATCGATATTATCCTATAATCATACTTCAATCTTCAATCAGGCTTTTAAAGCCTACAAATATACATAAACTCAACAACTACACGATGATTTTGCTTATGGTGATGAAAACATTTTTCCAATTCCCATATTCATCACAATAATCAGTTTATAAAGAAAGGAAAGCATCTCCTCGCCCTCAGGAGTCCTTCAGTATACCCCAAGAAACAAGGCAGAATAAATTTCCAAGTTTAAAATTCTTTTGATAAATGATGCTCTATAACGGTGCGGTCGTTTTCATGCCCAAAAATTTTATCACTTTCTTGTGATAATAAATGATCGACGAAAACTTTTGTGATAAACTCATAAAATTCAGGTAAAGTGCCACCATCACTTTCAGCACCCGCCACCATCAGTCTATTATATCTATATATTTATATTTTAACCTGTCTCAATTCATTTTGAGAATTTGTGCCAATAATAAAACCCAATTTCTTATGCATTCAAGTGTTTTTTCTTGTTTGTCGGAAGCAAGGAAGAATTTGTTAGATGGCAAGTTTTTCCAAACGATAAAACAAAAACGGAGACATTGGTTAGAAAAACGCATGAAACTTAGGAGCATTTTTTTCTCTCTTAAATGATAGACCATGTAGTCATTCACTTTGACTAGATGGCATTCTGTTGTTGCGTCAGCTTGAAGTTTTTGCTGGACCTTTCTTTCTTCTGATTATTCTAAATATTAAAATAGCGTTTGCTCACATTATAGTGCTGTTGATATGATGTTGTTGATAGCGTTCTGTGAAATGAATATTTAGGATGAAAAATCTTTTTTTGCCACCTTGAACAACGTACGTTGCTTCTGGTACTATAAATATATAAGAAAGTACAAATTTATTCTCGACATTCTTTATGTTTTTGTGGTGCCACAACAGTATTGTAAAGATTTCCGACAGCAATACTATCAACCCCGCACGAAGTTTTTCGGCAACGGTAGTAACAATGATGGTAGTGAAAAACAACGACTGATAAATATAGCTCGTATGTCTTTGACTTTTACCCTCAAACAAATTGGGAGAGATTTCAGTTTTCCCAGATCCTTTTCAATGTAAAGTTTTTTTCTTCTTTTGGAATGTTTATAGGTGTTTTTTTTAGAATTCCGAATGAAGTAGTCAAAAAAAAGAACATTATTTCGCGTAAGAATAAATAGAAGGCTCAGGATGGGTGTCGTAATGTCCTGTTTCAAGGTAATGAGAATGGGAATAGGTAGATGGTAAGAAGAGAGAATATCAAAAGTATACGGGTGGAACATTCAACAGGTTTCTTTTAATAGGTTTTATTTTTTTTTTACAAAGAAGAAATTCCTAGTTCTTAAATTAGGCTGAGCTTGGCGGAAAATTTATAGAACAGTTTTTTTCTTAACTTTACTTTTAATTTTATTTATTGTTTTGGCTTTATACCAATTTTATTTAACTTAGGGGTTTTTTATTTTTTGGTTTGTGTCGTACCAAAACCAAATCGCATTTGTTTGACGACAGAACATTGAGTATCTCGAACCAAGCACTTTTCTTGGCCTTCTTACACTCGTTAATGAAGACAATTTTCTTTTTTCTTTTATTGTTGTCGGTTAAATTCAATTACGTTTATGTAAAGAAAAAAAAAATTACCAAAATGTGAAGAGGATTTCAGGAATTTTCTCCTACCTTTTTTCCTGGTGTAATTTAAATTGGAAATTTCGTTTAATGTGCTCCATTCTATGAGGTTGAAAGAATAAAAAGAAAAAAAAAATAAAGGACCAGTCAAAAAGTGATTTCGTTGATCTATACAGCAAGAGTTTACAGAACGCAGTTCTAAATTGAAAATGATGTTCTGAAGAGGAAAAAGTAAAATATAAATGTTGAATGAAAACAAATATAGAATAAGGAAAATTTTTTATGATTGGACGTCTATATACCGATTTGTTGTTTATGAGAAACTTGGTGGATATCAAGTACCAAATGGTTTGTAAGAGATTTTGGAATGGGAATGGAAATTCTTTTATTCGAAGTCCAGGAGTTTCTTATTGCGATTTCACTATTATGTACGATATATAGGAAGTGTCTTGTTGTGATAACAATTTTATTGAGTTGATGATTGGATTGCTGATAAAAGTTTTCAGTTATTTTGAGATTATTCGAAAATAAAAATAAATTTTATGTCAATATTAAATTTGAAAATTGGTAAAATATCTTCTTTTTTTCGAGAAACGTATTTGAAGAAAAGAATTTCTGTTAAAATTGGTTTTTGTATGAAAAATTAGAAAATAATTGAAATTTCCGAAAGAAATATGATTGAATGGAAATAAAATGACTAATAATGTAGATAACGTCATTTAAGATCCAACAAATACAGTCTAATAACATGGACACCAAGAACAGACTTCTTACTTTGCTAAAACTATCTACAACTAGATTTTCTCTCACTAGTTATGTCCATATATAAATGAATATACGTTTTTTATCTATTACTCTTTCTGAGATATTTATCGTAAATATTATACCAATATTTTGCCAAGATTCTAGTTAAGATCTGACTTTTATCATCTACGAAAACGGGAACACAAAGCTTTTCTCACTATCTGCGTGTTTGCGTTGGTTAATGCCAAACGGGATTATTTTGACGACTCCTAACTCCTATCTCTATATTATCATGAAATAACTATTTAACTATTTTTTGGCCAAAACCTAAATCAATATTATAATTTTTCGCTAAAACGATTTATACAAATGTTCAACAACAAATTACAAAAATAAGTAAGAATCAATTTTAATGAAGAATAGCATATGTGCCACGTTGTTTTGCAAATGTTAATTAAACAAACATTATTTTAATTAAAACGTGGAGTATTGTCCACAATAAAATGGAAAAATGGAAAAGAAAATTGAGACAGAACGAAGAAAACCGCAATATGTATTTGGAAAATTTGTTTAAAAAGTTTACTCGAAAATAAGAAAAACCAACGAAGGCGAAGTGTTCTTTTAACCATTTCTTCTTCATTTTCCATATCATCACCGAGTCGACTATTACAAAAGAAATTTGAAAAAGTTTACTAAGAAAAAAAAGCAAAAAGTCTGTAATGCTTATATAATATAATAGTTAGAGACTAGTGGCATGAGCAAACCTTGCATACAAAACTTTCAAAACTCTTAATATCCAATTTTAAAATGGAATGGTTAATAAAACTGATTTTTCCCAAAAGTCTTCACAGAACTTCTTTTTTGGTGCAATAGTTTTTTCTCAACATTAATTTTATGCTCTTCTCGTCTTTTACATCTTCTTAAGGGATCTGCGTCTTGAATTTAATTTTGGTTAATTTTCTCATAATGGGATTTAATTAGATATGTCAAGAAAAAGCAAAAATAAATATAATTTTTAAGGGAGCGGAAGTTTCCAGAAGAAAAATTAGAGCTAAAAAAAAGGAAGATATTCATACTAAATAGAAATTGTTATTTCTTTTTGTAGAAACAAACATTTGACAGGGCAAGACTGATTATTTTGTTCTCTGCCTGTATGTATGTTTGCGAATAAATCGAAAATATCCTAAAGCGAAAATTGTGACTATGGATATATATAGTATATGAAAAACTGGTTGTTTTGTTAAATAATCTCATATGTATTCCATATGTTCATCCATCCGACAACAATGTCTAGGAGATACATTATCATCCAACATTCTCACGTAACATGTCAAATACATTCAGCTATGCGTTTGGCATAGGTTTCGCATGTTTTATATCAATATTATACATGTTTTAACATGCAAAGTGAATTTCTAATAAATATGTGTATTTTGGAGAAATTATCCTCAATTTAATAATATAATTTCGTACAAGAATTGGTTAAATTAATTTATTTTATAATAAACACTAATTATAAGAAAAATCTACGTATCGAAAACGCTTTAATCTTGAATGATTTTTGAATCCAAAAAAACAAAGTAAAATCGGATTACAGCCGACTTTTGATGCCCTATTGCAGAGCCAATGTATCTGTCACTAGAGCCCTTTATGTCACTTTTGATAGACCAGTATTGGAATGTGACGGTCAAGTGTGGTCACCGCACCATAAAATTCATGTCAGCAGGCTAGAATCCGTTCAACGTAGGTTTTTACGTTACCCATTACTCAACCATCCCTGGAATGACCCTTTTTCTTTTGCCTCATCACAATGATAGGCTAAAACTGTTAGGGTTACATTCCTCAGAAAAGCGACGTGAAGTGGCTGATGGTATCTTCGTTTATCAAATTTTTAATGGTGCCATCGATGCTTACTTTATTTTAGAGAAAATGCATCTTAATTGAAACATTTATTTCTTAAGATCCGTGGAGTTGTTTAAAATCAATTTTCACTACGGGAGGATTGAACCAATTTCCAGAATGTTGCGCGAGATAAATTCGAACGTAGAATTTTTTGACTATTTCCTCAGCAAGTACAAGCTGAAAAAGCTCTTATATAATTATTAGCTTCCTTTTTACACTAACTTTTATGTGACCACGAATGCCGTGGTCAATTACATTTTGCTTTTATTAGTGTTGGTTAAGGAGTTGGAATAATTTTTTACAAATTTTCTTTGTATACTAATATCTTCTCTTTCCCTCCTTCCCCAACACTAATGATGATAATTTGACCTATATTCGATGCATCGTTTAATCGTTGCCTTATGAGTGATAATATGTGATGCTTGCTTTAAGCATATATCTGAAGAGTTTAAAAAAAATAGGACAGGAAACCACCCAAAAATTATACTATTACAAGGGTTTTTCTCTATAACTTTGATTTTCCTTCCTCAAATCTGCTCTAATTCGGAGCTAGCCTAGGCCCTAATAGCATAAATTTATTTTGCAAATTTTATTCAAATCGGTGTATTAGTTTTTAAAGTATGTACATCCAAAAAGCTTTATAAACAAGCTTATTTTCCCTACGACTACTTTCTTTTCCACTATCCCTCGACCAATTTCACTGAAATTTAACATGGTCTCGTCTATTTATGTAGTCAACAAATTTAAATAATTTAAACAAAATTACTTCACAAATTTTTAAATTAAATCCGTAAACCATAAACAATAAAACGACAAAACTTTCTGGTCACCACGGGTTTTTGCTTATAACTTTGGTAGCATCTACCATAGGGCATACCAATTACAATCTATGAGAAATGAGGGATTACTTGTTACAATATTTTCGAATATTTTTTAATATAGTATCAGCATACATACTTTATAACATATTACACAATTTCTGTACTAGACAGCTTCTTTATGCAAATAACGCATGAAAGTAATGAAAACAATTTATTTTAACAACTTTCAGTTATGCTACCGAAATATTTTCGGTAAACAGTATTCAGTATGCATACAAATTTTTCAATGTTTTCAACTAATTCGCGCCTAGAGAGAGTTTCGTCTATATTTAATGAATGGAATATCTTCTAAAAATACATTTATATAGCGAATATATGTGGAACGTTTTCTTGAAAATATTTCTAAAATGATTGCAAAAATGTCATAAAGACCATAAATAGAGATATAGAAAGCACTTGCTACACCACGAAATTAACATTAGAGTTTTACATGACAAATATTGGAATATGAATATATATGCATGTAGTTATGTAAACATCATACCTTCATATCTAAGTGGATATAAGATTCTGAACCTTCAAGATTTTCGTCTTTAATTCATTAAAATATTATAGCATAATGTTTTCAGATATAGTAACTTGCAGAATATACCATATCAGCAAGATGTAGTCATATGTTGAGCTATTCATAAACCATAATGTCGATGCCACATCGTCTGGCACAAAAATATTACGTGAAAGAAAAACTATTGAACGCTAGTTAAAGACATTTTGTCAAAATCAATTTTCCTACATAATTCAAAATACGGTTCTATACTAAATATTACAGCCGCTAAATAAAGTATTACTATCGCTCTGGTGGTCATCTATAAAATTTATTAAAGACTTTATTTTGCAAGGAATCTAAAATAAAAATTCCTACATTGGCTATAAACCGATGACGGTACGGAGAATATTATACTAGACTATATCACAATAACATTACCGATTTGAAGATAGGAAAGTATCTGCAGTATTTGCGTTATAGTGCAAACTTGGAATTAACTGATAATAATCACATATTATTTAGAATCCTTCCTGAAAATTCGATAATTTCCACAGTATTGAAAATTTGTAGATAGGAAATAAAAAATAAATTTCAATTACTTGTTTGGATATTTACGTCTATTAATATGAACCAGGGTCATTTTGTCTCTTATATTTTGTTACACAATATTTCTATAACTTACAAATATTCAATAGAAGCATTAAGTTCTTAATTGGAATAAGTTTCGCACGATAATTTAGATATTTGCAGGTCCCTGCCTTCTAAGGAAATACTAAAAGACTAAACAGTAAAAGAGTAGGATTGGTAAAAAGCGATCACTGGCCGGAACTACAGAGACATATGTGCGGCTGAAGACATCACACACGTCTTGTGTGAATCTTTAGTCTTCTCTCGAATTCGCCATAATATTCTGGCAGCTGTTTCTTCGAAAACTTAGGGTTGCTGCAATCGTTCGATATGTGTAGTTTAATAAAATTGTGTGGGAAGATCAAATACTTCCAAGAATAGGATATCCATCCATAAAGTCCCTATTGTTATACGCAAGTACCCCCACTTCACTTAAGCTAATGTAACCTAACTTAACCTAGGTTCTTAAATGTATAATTTTGACTCATTTGTTAAAAGGGGTGTCAATACATCTTTCTCTTATCAAAATGAATCTATTTGATTTACTTTGCGTTATACTTTTCAGACTTCAGTATAATACTTGCAGTACATTATTTCAGATATACTTATTTCTATAAAAGTAAATTATCTACTGTATAAGTTGGACCCCACTAAAACCAAATATTGATCAAAAATGGTCAATATTATTACAAGATATAAATTTGGTCAAAATTTGCCCTTATTAGGTAATTTCGGTTATGTGGTGAAGCATATTTAATCCATTTTAAGTGTCCCCCAGCACCTTAAGAAAATTGGTCACCTGCATGATAAAGAGGATTTTAACATTTGCGTGCCAACCTTTATTTATTACGTTTTTCATAATGAACTTAAATTGTCTGATTGAGATTAATAATGATATAATATTTTGTGGAATTCTTAATAATAGTTTGTTCATTAATAAAATCAGATAAAAATTGCCTAAACAAATAATATTAAAGTTTATTAATGGAAAATATTACAGTCTGATTGTCGAATCTAAATCTAAATTAGAACAACAATAAAACTCCATGAAAATGATACAAAAAATTAAATATTAATAAACATGTTGGTGAACAATATTTCCAGCCTGGAATTAAATTTGAATTCATTTTTGTGGTTCTTATCATAAATTTCATAAATAAATGTTTCACCTTATCATAACCATATAATATTGTAATTATTTTATCAAATATTAAATTTCCACTGTGCCTGTTCCCAAAGAGTTCAAAAGCATTTATTTATAAAAGACTTAAATATAATTAAATCGAATTACGTGTCTATGATAGGATTTTCACTTTTAATAATACTCAACAGACATTTTCGGTCAGCTTATCTAGTGTCCTTTTTTTTGTTTATAAAATCCTTTCTATTTCTACATAAATATATTCAAGTGTCGTCTAGCTGTGAAATAAAACCACCCCATTTTCAATATGAATAGATAATATTCAAACAGATGTTTTAAAATATACCGCGTATCTTATACTAGATCCACAATATATACTTGAATAGCTAGAAATCCTTCCGTTTTGGTATCATTCCCATCTAGTTTATATGCGGACAGATAGATGAGATTGTAACCGCTCGAGCATAAAATATGCAAATTAAATTGGCTCGAGTCCTTTGAATTTTCATAAACGACTTCTACAATTCAATTATGAGGGAACTTGTTGATCATATTCACCATTTTTGTTTCCCTTATATTTTATGTAAGAAATAGATAACTTGGGACAATTTTTGGATCAGAGAAGGTGCTAAAAGGTGAAAGATAAGAAATACAAATTTTTATCTAAGGAATCTAGATATTTCTTCAAAATAGAAGAAAAAAAATGCTACTCGTTTCAATTATAAGAAGAAATATGGAAAGTTGTCAAAAATTTTTATATTTCGGAAGCCTATACATTTATTTAAATCTATTGAAGTTAATAATCAATATAGTAAAATGAAGATCTTCAAGAAATTCCAGGATTCATTCGCTGAAATTTAACAGTATACATCGCAAAATAATCTGTTCGCCTTTTTAAAAGGTTTTCCTTGTTAAACGAGTCCTTTTTAAAGTAAACAAAAAAAGGGACAAAAACATATAGAAACCTAAAATTGGCTTATAGCCAATTTTTGATGGGATTATTATATTTAACAAATATATTATTCCAAAAAGTAACTTTGAGAGAAAAGGAATCAAAAACAAAACTAATATTTGAATATCTTTTCTTTGTATCTAATCTAATCTACTGGTAACCTGGGTCCTAATAGCATAAATCCATTCTATAAATTTTATTTAAATGAACCACTTTTTGGATCTAACTATCTAACTATCTATCTAACTAGCTTCCGTCTCTCTTGTCCAATTTTGAATAGTGTTCCAAATGGAGTTAAGGAATAGGTATCCTATATTTCAAATTTCATTAAAGTCAGACGACGAACGTGCTTTTGACTAATAGACGAACAGACATGCCAAAATAAATAGATTTTGATCTCTACACATCTGGTACCTTTGAGGCTATTCCCTGAGGATTATTTCTATGTGTTACAAATATTATGACAAAACTAATTCTAGTACAATTCTACCATAGGGCATAAAAATAAGGATAAAAAACAAATCATTCTTCGGAAAATCTTAAGTACACCGTTTAACTATTTTCTATATTAAGACAACCCTGGCATAGTATAATAGGGTGTAGTTTTAAAGAAACATCGTAGATGATTTGTAGAAACTAAGATTTACCATAAAGTCTGTAAATAAAGTCAACATATTTTAAATGCCTTCGGAAAATTTTGTCTAGCTTTTACAGCTATCGCAGAATAGAGTATTATACTGAAATTGTTTGTGGAACGAATTTAATTTTCTTTTAAGACTTTGATAGAACCTTGACTGATGTATTGGAAAAGTTTTCAATAATCGGAAAATAAAATGTTTCGAATTCCATTTCAACTTACTTAAAATACTTTTACTTGCCGATGATTGGAAAATATGTTAAACGCTGAAAACATTGGACCGTGGAAATTATATAATGTGAATCTTTTAATAATAAGATTTCAAATAAATTTTGCAAAAAAATCGTGTTTCAAAAACTCTAAAAGAGAAAAAAAAAATAATTATTTTGGAAGTAGAAAAGGTTTAATAAGTTCTTTCTTGTTTTCTTTTTTTTTATGGAATTTTTATTAAATTTACAAGTGATTAAATTTCAGTGAATTTAAGACATTTTATTGTATAAGAAACGTTTATTAAATACTCGGATATTAATGAAATATATTGTAATATGTAAAGTACTTTATTTCATCAATTTCTTCTTCTCGAATGAATTTTTTCAGAATTAGTTTATTTAAATAAAAGAAATATCTGAAAGAAATTTTTCGTTTATTTTACATTAATTGTAAATTGAAAATTATGTGTAATTATCCCAATTTAACATCTCCAATGAAAACAAGTTTAAAATATATTTGAAAACAATTTTCTTCTCGGATTTGCTGGCATATTTCCAATTTCGCATTTAAAATTTTTCATATTTGAAAGTACAGATTGAATCAAAAGTAACAATTCGACGTACTTCCCGACATAACAAAACTAAGTAAGGAATCCAAAGTGGATGGAATACGCAGTCTTGTAGTAGCGACAAATTAAAAGAAAACTAGTCAAAGAAAAAGTACTTTGAAACAACAACATATTCTAAGCCAATTTTAATTAAATTTCGTTGTCAGAAAGATTCTTTAAGCTAGTTATGCTAACGACAAATTTGATATTTCAGAATCTTTTGTTGTGACAACTATCTTTTTTGTTGCAATAACTGAATTTTAGTTGTGAGAACTTAAAACTCCATTGTGAGAAGTGAAAACTAAGTTGTGACAACCAAATTTCAGTTGTGACAACTAAAATTTAGTTGTTACAACTGAGTTTTCATATCTTAAAGCTAAAATTCAGTTGTCAGAACTAGGCAAAAGCTTCGTGATTTTCCTGTGTGTAGAGTTATGATTTTACCCGCGTTTCAACTACAAATCTCGTCAATTCTCGTCATGAAAATTTTCCGATCATCATCAGCTTTCAGCTAAATCCAAGGAAAATGGGTCAGTTTCCACTTGTTACACTTCTTAAGATGTCTAACAATGCTAAATAGGAACAAGTAGTATCAATTTCATTACATACGAAAGAAATTTATCAATTAAATAAGTTCTAAATTATTAGAAATCGTGCAATACTTCGGCGATATTTAGATGGAAAGAATCAATCTGTAAACATATCAATGAAAAATTCTGTGAAAGGTTCCAGTGAAGAAATGCACTTAAGTCATGATCATACAAAGTTCAATTCGTTATTGAATTTCTGATCGTCCCTGTAATTATATAATTAAAGTTATTGTCTCTAATTTTGTCAGTATATGAGTTTCTGGATCAAATCACTTTTACAATTTCAAATAGAATCGATTTTAATTAAATAATAATAATATTAAACATACTACACCTATTGAGTTGTCACAAATGATTGTTTCAAACTGTCTTAAAACTCAATAAAGAATTTTTCATTGAATTTTATTGATTTTTTATTTGAAATTTTAGACTTTTGTCCAAAACTACACATTTTAACACTTCTTCAAGTATATTAAAGCAATTAATTCTACTAACTTTGACGTTCAATTCCATTTCATTCAGTTTTTCATTTGGTTTTTCATTTTGGAAACTTTCCAATAAATTGATTTCTCACTTTACAACTTTTTTTTTTAGAAAACCACAAAATGAACTACGTTTTTCGGAATTTTCTCTTAAATTCAAACAAAAATTTAATGAATAAATACATTTTTAATTTATTTCGAATTTCGACGATATTATATGAGAAAGTTTTCATGTTCGACAATTATTAGAAAAGATGTTCATAAATCAAAATATTCATAAAAGAAATTTTCAATAAGGTGTCGGAATTAGGTGTAAAATTATAGTTCTATGTGACAAGAATTTTATGGAATACAATTAATAACTCTAATATCTTATCTTTATAATGTATTTAAAATTGAAATTTTAGATGGGAACTTTAGCTAACTTTTGGAATATTCCCAAGTTCTCTCAGATTTATTGGTATTTCGGCTCAAAATGTAATCGGATAATCTTTTAAGCTACCGATCTCCGTGCACGTAAAAATAATTTGATGGCTAAAAATCATTTAGCCTCATTACAAATTATGCCTGATACCATCTTACCTATAAAACTAAAAGAAATAAATGAGTTGGCCCGAAAGAATTTTCCTAAATGACGTAGAGCCATTTACTGCAGCCATCAAAAATTAAACCCAGTAAATAGCTATTAATTAAAAATTTCTACTCTAAGAATTTAATAGTTGTCTGTCAAAAAAAATTGTAAAGCCTTCTGTATAAAAAAAAATAAGCCTATATTTGCAAAATTTTTCAGCAGTCTCATACCGAGGTTAGTTCATAGAATCGGAAAGCTGATTGTTATTGGATCTGGGCAAAGATTTCCTTGGTATGTATATACGAAAATAAATTTTTTTCATGAAAGTTTTCAGTCTATGCTTTAGCACAAACCTTTAAAATTTAAAAAAAATGAACTTCTAAAATATCCAGCTTTAAAGGAAAATAAATTCCTAACAAAGTATCCTCAAGTTACAGATTTTAATCATTTATCAGGGATTAGGTAGTTTACCCTATGCTGACTTACTTTCTTAGATTATTCTGTGTCTTAGAAAATGTATGTGGTTTCGAAGGCAGCAGAACTTTTAGAACTACAAAATATTTTCCCCAAACACTATGTCAATGTCATTATAAAAAAATTTCGGTCACAAAAATTCGATATTCAATATATTTTAATACAATTTTAATTTAATATGATTTAAATCTGAAGGTTGGATTTGACGAGACTTTTATAAATCCCAATTTCATACAAAATGATTTGATTTCTTTCATAAATATTAAAGTATTCTATTTTAAAATAAGATTTTGACTTTAATTTTGATTTGGTTTTTTTCCTAATTTATTTTCGTTTGGAGCTTTTAAATTAATAATCAGAAAATTCTTTAAATAATTAAACTGGATTGTTTACTAAATCAAAATAAATTAGTACATATTTCAATAAATGTTATCCTTCCGTCATTAGTTTTCCTTTAAGAGGTACGATATAGTCAAAGAGCCTCAAGAATAATAGAATTTTGGAAAAAAAAAATTCCGGAAAAATTACAAATTCGACTATAAAAATATTCACATTTATGGAACTTAACACAACGTCCTGTGTTAAAAGTGACTAGATGACGGTCTAACATATTTCTTTCTTCGCACAAGTATTATAACTAATTAACATAGACATTCGATCTATTCCGCATTATGTAATTTAAAGATCTCAAACTATTTTTAAAATCAAAAAGCTCGAATTTGTATTCGTAACTCCTTAAATTGCTTGTAATTCTGATATGTGTATGGCTAAAATAATATATCTATATAGGTATTAACGTAGGCATACATATCCTCATAACCTATATTTAGACGATTGTAAATAGGGTCGTTCAGACGTAAATATCAATAAAATCAATGTCAATAACATTATCGTATTATACAAACAAACCATATCAAAGACGGACAAACATTGAATAATCCTTTTTTGGGTAGATTTAATTACCTTAAGAGGTTCTTAAACTTGTAATAATGTAGTAATAATGTCACACCTCTATGACAAGTTTCATGTTAGTAACACTTCTTATTATAAAAATAGCAGTAATTACTACTATATATCTAAATTAATATACAATAGATAACCCTTTCAAACGGAGTCAAATTCATATGCTTTCATGAGCCCATTCTTAAAACGATTTTTAAGGGCGAATCTTAAATTTGAATAAGTTATACAATCAAAGCACATTTTATTTTTTCTCACAAATTATAAAAAAAGCCTTGTGTTAATAAAAAAATATTATAATGTGATAAAACTGGGAGAAAATGTTGTATTCTTAAAAACTTTCACTCATCTATTTACCTGCCAGGATTACAATGCAGAAAAAAGAAATTACATAGCTAGAATTCAGTCCCGATGTTCTCCCCAAGCAAGAGGCAAAATTTTCAAAAGCACCTGAACTATTATATATCGCAACTGTATCATAGCAGAAATAAGGTTTTACTTATGTCATATTAGAATGAACAATAAGATAGAAGAAGCCCCTGCAATATTGCCAAGCTTAAATGCCCTGTCAGTGTTTTACGAGTTTTCAATTAGTCCATGGAATATACTGATCGAGGTTGTAAGGGCAAATTGAGAGAATCATAAACTGATAATAAAGATTTCCAACGACTGTGCATTCAACTGATTCTTTTTGTACAGTGATATCCGGACACAATATAGATTCTTCTCTTTCTTTCACATTAAACCTCTTTTCATCAATTCTTCTTTAAGTTCACCTACAACCACAATACTGAACATCACGCTGCTTATTTGGCTTGGAGGTATACTAGTCTATGATAGAACTTCATACGAACTGTATAGCCAGGTCGAGTTATAGATAGTAATTAATGAAATACTTCTAGTGTAGTACCTTTGCAGTATGCTTTTTTTTCTACATAAATTACATTATTTTAGCTTATAAAATACAATTAATTCAAAATTAATTTATATCAAACGAAATAACACTCAACGTCTATAATAAAGGCAATAATAATAAGCAGAACAATTAATTTAATGCCATCTAATTAATAACACCCACTTAAGTCGAAAACATTAGAAGAATCATGGATTTGGATTAGCAATTGATTTTAGATAAATAAAACTTTAGCAAAACAGGGCGAATGATTCAGTAATAATGCTAAGACCATGAAGAAAGCAGGAATCAAAAAAGAAAATCATGTTTTTTTTATGATTTAGATTCACAGTGATAAAAGTTTTCCACTTGCTAGATTATGTTTGTAAGTCAGTAAGGATAAGCTTTTGTATAATTGTTTTGTTGTTCTTTATTTTCTTGTATCAGAAATAATATTCTCATTCAGATTGAAATAAGTTTTTAATTATTTTAAATAAAATGATTTTAAATTCTTTTATGCCTGTGAGTAGGAGATATGAATTGGAAACCAAAAGAAGAGTATTTAAAGTATAACTTGTAACTATTAACGAAAATAGCACCGAACAAATGTTCAGCGTTTATATTATAAATGCATGAAATTATATAATATCTACTCTATAACATAAAAAGGTAAGCTCAAAGTAACTCCAAAACGATTCGACGGATCAGATTGAAATTCGGTATCGAGCGGTTTTCTTTTTAAATTATGAATCTGACATCGTTTTTCCAAAAAGGAAGTAGTAGGGTCATTGGGGAGTCGAAGTACTATATATTTTTATACTCAAAGCATACGAATTGTATAAATTCAGCAATTTCTCTTATAATTTGAGTGAGAGTGATGAATTAAACGTTGCTTGGTTTTCTACCAAATGTGAATAATATTTCCGACCCCTTTTCTCTAGATACCCTCTAAATACATGTTAAAATAATAGCCAATTCAAATATATATCCAGTTAACAATAGAATCTCGGGATAATTTCACTAGAAGAATTGTACTTCTATACTTTGTACGTTTGTACTAGAATTCTATTTCGACCAATTGAGCATTTTATCATATGTCTCGATATTCTATTGATATTTTTTAACTAGATTGATAATTAGTAATTCTAGAAATCTAGTTAAATTGTGCCTGAATATATTGCAGTTGAAAAACCATTACAGTGTATATTTATTCAAACAGCACTTTCAATATAATTTCTAAAGAATAAATGGAGAATTTCCCCAGATAGTCTACGGTATAGTGTCTTAATTCTTTGATTGAAGTTTGAGCAATGATATGACCGATTCTTGTTCGATATATTGGTAGCAAAAACAAAATATCAGAACCGTTTAATTTTAGCCCTTTTATTTGTTACATATTTGTAAATAACAAATAAATGATTTTGTATAATTTTGACATATGATGAAATGTTCAAATTCTTAATGAAAACGAACATTCATATATCTATGTACAAATTTATATATGGTACTTTCTTATATGAAAAGGAAATCTGTACTTTTCAGAGCACCTTACGGTTGTCGACTTATAAGCTAATTAATCACTGTTATTTAATTAACAACAATTCATCCTCTATTTTAATAAGGATCTCGAATAAAGTGCGTATACAAGTGTTTCATATATGATGATATGAATTTGTGCGTAGGTACAAAATTTTGACAATATAATAGACGATGATTATGATTACATTCTTTTTTTGTGTACTTTAATCCCTTGAATAAGATTCACTTGAGTAACTTTTAATGTTTCTTATTTTAAACGTATAAGTAATAAAATTTGATTTAATTTTGGAATTATCTCTTCGAATACTATTAAGACTTATTTTATTATTAAAGCACGTATTATTCGGCAATTAAATTTTCGAAATTTTAGATTAATTTGCTTTATTTAATTCAATTAAAAGACTAGACTACTAAAATGGGGAATAAAAAAAATTATTATAATTTCTTACTACATCAAGCGCTATTCATAAAAAAATTTGGCAGCAAAAGTATTCATATATTTAGAATTAACCATTTCACAGTCAATTTATATAACTAAAGATCGATTTGTGATTTTATTGTACTAGCCTTATTTATCTTTAGATCTAAGACATTTTGTGGCATAGTCTAGAATCATATAATACCTTTGGTTAAGGAGTAACATCAAGTCTAAATTGAAGCAAGCTTTACGGATGTACGTAATTATCTATATCCAAAATTTTAAACATGTTTATCTCAACAGTTCTTTTTTAAATTGACATGTAGAATAAGACAGAAACCTTTCAGCTGATTGATTTTCCACTTTGCATGCACCTATAATTTCATCTTAACTTCAAACTAAATTTGAAATGATCTCGTTTAATTAAATTACTTTAAAATTGCATAAGTTAGAAAATTTTGTATTACTTAAATTGGTTCATTCCCTGTATTAGGAAACTTAACGAATTTGTTATTTAAGCTGAACACAAAAGGTGTTACAGCTGATGTGTCGGATAATTGATGTGTATGCTCGAGATTCACTTCTCGAGAATTTTCAAAATTTATAAGGAAAATTTGGACTTCCAATTCTCTCTATTGTTATTGTTTATATTTCAGGACTCATGATTCCCGGTCACTATATTTTTATAAACACGATAACTCATGAACGGATTACTCAATGTTATCCAAAATTTGGTTCAATTAGAAACATTTTCCATACCAAATATTTTTATTAGGTTTAGCTCAACAATTAGAAGAATATGAATATTAAAAAGATGGAGGGTGATTTCCGTTCACTATCTAAGGAGACAAATATTATATTTTTAATGCAGCTTAGCTTCGAATTTGGAAGTGCTAGAAAAAATGTATTTACTTTTTCAAAAAACCAACGTTAACACAAAACGAAAGAAACGTCTTTGTTTATGAAATTTTTGTGTCCAAATGGAGAATCCTTTTATCTGTGAAATCAAAAGACTAGTTTTTGCATTCATAAACCATTTTAAAAGAAGTACCACAATTAAATTAAAGAATTAAATATAAAACAAATAATCTTCTTTTTTCATATTACATGATTTCATTTTTCTTTACGTCCTTTAGAGTCTCGAAATTCAGGAGATTTTCGAGAATTGGGGAAAGAAATATATTAATTACCACTTCTGAAATTCGCTGTAGGAGTATAGGTGTTTTGGTTTAGTTTATTAATAGTTAATACAACTAATTGACATTAAAAATTGAAAGGTTATAGAATAATATATCGAATAAATGTTGTATTGTTTATATAATGTTTAGAGTCTATAGAAAAGGTAAATTGAACAGATTAAGAAGTACAGTGTGGAATGAGCAAGTTGGTTGAGACCTCGTTTCCAGAAACTGATAAGACTCTAGTTCAAATCCATATCTCGGTTCTTCATAATTTAATTTTCTTTGGCTGCATCTCAAATCTCAAGAATTCAAAATAAAATCTTTTTTTGTACCAAGAATAACTTAGTTGGTTAGTTTATTTATGTAACAGTATACTCAAAAAATTTTAAGAGGATCGATTTTATAAAAGGAATTCCTAAAACTCACTTTATTATCAAAGTTTTACTTGGGGTTCTCCAAGTTACTATCAGAAAATATGTTTGAGAAATAAAAATTATAGAATTCAGCTATTAGTTTATGTTCATGCCATAAAATTTAACACAAAAATTACAGACAATTTTGAAATGAATTATCTTTTCGGTCATTTATATTAATCTTCCAGATATTTTCATCTGAAAGAATAAGTCAAAGATTATCTTTACTAAGAATTGTACGTGATAAAACTAAATTATATTCTGAAACTATTAATGAAAATGCATTTTGGGAAATTCTCTCGACAGTTGAATTCTATATCATAAATTTTCATTTCATCTTTTATAAAAGTTTACCAGTACTGTATATGTATACCAAAGGATTCTGCTCATTTTAAATGCTTTAACGTTTGATCAAGTTTTTCACGTCATCCACCTCTAAAATTGGAAAAATGAAAGATTTCAAAGGGAAATGAATAAAGAAAATTGTGGTAGAAGAATATTTTAAAATTCGAGGAAATATTTTTGACTTGTTGGAAATTTTGTATACCACTAAAATTGCATTCGAATGGTACACATTTTTTTCATCATCGTGCTAGAAACGTTAAACGAAGGCAGAAGTTAAAACAACCATGATATGATGTACTTTGGCAAGGAATAGAACGCGAAATAAAATCTCCTCAAAACTTTGGAGTTTATACAAAAAAAAAATTAATAAATATTTCAACGGAAAAAGACGTTTGTGGAATGAAATCTTCAGTTTTTTCCATTTGTCTTTAACAGCAGGATTTTATTTTTTGCTTTGCCATCGATCTAGGTCAATTTTAATGAGATTTCCTGAAATTTCTGTTTTGCTTAAATGATTTTCAGTTAATTTTTTAATTTATTATGTAATTTAGTTCCTCATCAGATGATTCGTAGTTAATGGATATATAATATATAGTTCTAAATAGTAACTTATTATTCTTTATAACAATTGTCGTAAAGCTCAACTATATCGAATAAACATCAGTCTACTGACATACATCTTTTATCGTTGATTTTAAATTAAGAAATAAATAACATTTGTTATAAATGTAGATTTATTTAAGTGACAACACAAGACATATCCTTTGTATGAAATCATAATTTTAAATGGATTCATAGTCTATTGACCATGTTTTGCAACATATAACATACAAAATAGCTAACATATTGTATTCCATTTATTTCTGAATGAAACTGTACTGAGTCGGATGGCGTTAAGTACTTTCAATACTGTAATAACATGTCTAAATTCAAAATGATTTTCGTGTTATAACATTTGAAGCTGAGAAAGAAATATAGAGCTTGACTGCAGTTCCCTGTAGAGCTGTAGTCAAATTTTGAACTCGATTTTCTAAAAACTATGTTTTTCAAAAGGGTGTACATGACTTCTTAGGGTGTAATGAATCAATTGATTAGACATTTGGCCATGCCATGCCACAGCGTTTACCCCTCTGCATAATTAATAAAAATATTTTTTTTCGATCAGACTAACCAACATTAACTAATCACCTACACAAGATTTGTCAAAGTTGCGGACCGCATGCAGCTCTTTCATCTAAATTCTGGGGCCCATTGATTCTCTAATTCTAATAGCGCAATGCTAAGAAAATAGTAATATGTAAAATATTGATTCAATAAATATATGAAATCATCAAATTTTTATTCTTAATTATTTGGCTCAGCAGGCATTTTGAGTTTGACATGCCTGGTCTACACTGTCCGGCTACTATTACCAAACAAATATAAAAAATTTTTAAAGAAAATTTTAACTATTATAATAACCAAAAATCTGTAGAATTAATTATATTCAATAATGCATAAAATCAACCCTTTGCAGTTTTAGACAGTTTTTGAAATACTTTTGCAGTCTATAAAATTCACAAAATCCACAAAAATTCCTAAAAGTTTACTTATCAAAAACTATTGCACGCTACAAAATCAACTCTTAAATACAAACTAAATGTTTGTTTATTTGGTAAAAGAAAAAAATACGAAAATAGAAAAATACTTATTTCGGGGAATCACCCATTGTATTGTATTGTATTGGAGAGGCCCGCACAATTGCATGCCCTAGCACGTAGGCCTTGGTTGAGAAACTAGGTATCTTCCCCGAAACGGTTAGTCCTTCTAATGAAGGTCAGTACCGTAGTTAGGTTCAAGTTATCTAACCCCTCCTTACTCAGGGGAATCACCATTGTACTTATCTTCAGGAATCGTTTAGAGCTTTCGTTAAATTTGATTTCCGTTTCGTTATGTTTAAGCAATAGAAACCAATTAGTACATTCATACATATATTTACCATGAAACTCAACGATTTGGTTATTTTTGCAAATTTGTTTTCTAAATGATTCTCAATTTTAAAAATCAGTTTTAAATTACAAGAAACAACTTAAAAAACACAAAATATTTTTAGGCCCTACTGTCAAATACTTATTCTTGTTTATGCATATTATAATCGGTTTACAGATTCGACATGCATAAGCTAGTATTCGCTCACGTTTTTTTGCGTTTTTATATGCTAGGCCCTTCCCATTGGAATTAAGCCATTACTTACCCGTGCCACTTTCGAAACCTTTAATAGTATTGGCTGTGCCATGGATATTAAAAATACCAAAGCTAAGTAAATTTCATTTGAATTTCAAATGTTTAACCAAAGCCTTTTTCAATTTTCTAATTTGTCATATTTTCTATGATTTTAATTTCATAGTAAAATTTGAGTTTTCCTTTTCTTTTTTTCTGTTTTTTAGAACAAATACACATGAATAAATGAAATGAAAGACAAATATAACTTTTAACAAAGTTGCTTCTTTTTGAAAATAAAATTTTGTTTTTGTAATGAACTTCTCAACTTCCACCATGAAAGACATTGCAGGACAAAAGCTTGTTTCCTTTCATTATTTTATAATAAAATGCGACATAAAATATTTATTTATGTGAAAGTTTTTCCTTTTGATAAGAAAACTTTTACTTGACGAAAAAAACACAAATAAAAAAGAAAAAATTGCAATTCTGCAACGAAAACTGTCCAAATATATGAATTTATAGCAAAAAACTGAAAATGTTTTTTTGATTAGAAGACAATCAATATTTTAAAAAGATGCAAAAATTTTCTTTTCAAAAACTTGGAACGCGACTCATTCTAATCCGAAATCCAAATTCAAAAAAAGAATTCTTATGAATTTCAATAAATATTTATTTTATTCATTTTATTCAAGCGATTTTGTATGTTTTCCAGAGTTTTTAACATTCATTCAAAATTATTTATCACTTCCGAATGAATTGTTTAATATTTGTATTTTTTTTTTTTGTTTGGGAAAATGTTTTTCCATTTTAAAGATCTACAATTTTCATAGATAGAAGATCAATTCAAATACATTATGTTCTGAAAATTCGCTTTTTTTCACTTTCTAAATGGATGTGCTTATCATTTCTTTTTTTTAACCTTTACTTATTTACTCCCGAGTGTATTATGCTCGATTTAATTCTAATAAAGTAAAAAATATACAATTACTTCTTTGTAGAATGACAGAAAAATCGATACAATTGTGTACTTAGAATATCTTTGTGAGTTTTTTTTTATCAGAAAATGGTACACATTCAAATGCTACTGCAATAAATATTCGGAATTTTTGTATTTCAATTTTTATCCTATCAATGTCGGATCACTAGAAAATCCTTTAAAAAATAACTCAAAAAATTGTATACGAGATAATAATAATGCAAGCAATTGCATATTTGAAAAGGATTTCAGAACCATATTGAAATATTTTCAAATATTCGTATGTGATAAACGTTTGTATTTACCACAAAGATCTTCGTCATTGTATTAAATCGGTCATTACATTACGTTTTCAAAAATTTATCATACTTATGAATGTGGCAATTTGATGATTCCCAGATATACAAGACTATGCTAACTATTTATCTTAAAATAGGAGAGAGTTAAGCAAATTGAATCGGGTTGTATTCATAGGCACGTTCTAAATAACGTATTATGAATATATTGTAAATCAAAAATCAAATTCTTCGTTAAGAGTTTTGTAATCGAAGTTCATATTTTGTTGTGTTTGTTAACAAGTTCTGACTGTCATAACATGACGTCATTGTCATAACTATTGGTATTCTGACCGGGTCATAACTAATAACTGTCATAAAAGAAGATCATAAGTTCTGACCGAAAAATTTTACATCATAACGATATTTTATATGTGTTTTCTGAGTGATTTACTAGATGAATATGGAATAATTTCCACCATTTTTTTAAAAATACAAATAATTTTACAACTACAACAAAATTTCAAACCTTTACAAACATTTTCGAGAGTATTTCTCAAATAGCCATGACAACACGCTCGAATTACAACAGTTTAAACTGTTGTAAATTCATATTTTGGGCATAATTATGACCCGTTCGCCAGAATACGAATTTTCGCAGCAGTCATAACTTCAGTCAGAATATCAATTTCAAAAATATTTACTACCGCAAAACTGTCACAATGCCACAAGGTTAAGTATAACTTTCAAGCGAATCTAACAAAATTTAAATAGGCTAAAATTCACTTTTCATTTGCATAAAAATTTAAAACACGTAGCATATTTTAATCATGATTTGATTTTTTCCCATATTCTGATATTAGCGGTTTAGTTTAAAAATAGCATAAATTAATATTTGACAAAAATGAGTTACGCACTTATAGTATCTTCTTTGAATACCATTTAATAGTAAGTTATCTATCGAAAAGTATAGGAAAAAAATGAAACATATTTTAGTTGTCTAGTGGAATTTGTATAGAAAGCATTTTCAAATATCAAGAAAATTGAGTTAAACCACTTTCAAAATAAATGACTGAAATATATACTCTGATCTTTTACAAATAAATAAGAACACCTTTCTATTCCAAATTGTGTTCTACAAAAATTCTTATATTTGATACATGACATTTAAAAGTGCCAATAACTTTTTCTCAATACGGTTTTAACCTCTTTATTTCGAAGTGAACAAAGTCAGTCGAAGGAAAAATGCAACTCTAAAGTGAAAGGTCTAATAACAAATATACATACGAACTGAAGTCAATTTCTTTGGAAAATTATATTGGGGTAATTATGAACTAAAAAATGTACGAATTAAACAGGAAATAAGAATACTACCAAATACTACCATTTAAACTATCGAAATAAACAATTGTATCATTTTGCATTGAACAAATTCCATGAAATTTACGAGGTTTAAAATAAATTGTTAATATTTTAATCTCTTCTCACCAAGTTTCAGCTTGTCCTAGTTTCCCCTAAGTTTCATATGTTCGATTTTGTTTAAAAATTCTTTTGGAAAGTCCGTATTCGTATCTTCAAAAGAAAAACTTTTGAATTTTGAGAGTTATTTGAGTGCGGTAAGCTGTCGAATATAAGAGTTCATAAACGAAACTTTTCCAATGTTAAAAATGGAAAAGTGGTGAAAATATGTATAACAATATTAGGAAAACTCGAAAAAAGTTAAAACTATTGTAAAAAGGAAACAGAAAAAGAGTTTTAAAAAAAAAATACAGTGGTAAAATTACCCGTTCATACTATATACTATAATAGTAAAATGAAAGCTTTTTTTTCGGAAAACTATACATATCAGAGTAAAATTACATATCTTCTGTTTCCGGAATTTAAAGCTACATGAAAAATGTTATATAAATAACGGAAATAATATATTTTCATTTCTTATGGCGTGATTATAGTTGTTAAACTTGAAATTATGATCATAAAATTGTAATTTATAAAGCAAACAACCAATTAGTTATTTGAATATTTTAAGAGGTCTTCAAATCGATATGTTATATACTTGAATATAGAACGAAATTTGATTCTGTTAAAAATTTTAAAGTGTACAATTTACACTAATTTTCGGTTTATGCTTTTTCCAAAATAATAATTTACAAAGGAATGACTCTATATGAGCTTATACTTATTTATATAGTATTTCTCTCTGTACTTACTGATGAATAGGAATTGTGTACACGCTTGTAAAATGAATTGTTCAACAAAATATTGTATTTTTAAATTCTAGACTTTTGGCTCAACTTTAAATTGCTTGTAAGTTCTCATTAATGTAGCTTTGAGTATAAACTCTGCCATAAAATTGTTAAGATAAATTTGCACATTATCCACAAAAAAAAATGAATTTTAATGTGATTAATGATAAAATAGAATTTTAAGAGGTTCTGCGTATTATGTTTGAGGCTAAAATTGAATTTATGGAAGTAAAATAAAAAAATTTCAACGTTTTGTAGTAGCCAAATTAATAGGTATATGTTGGATATGTAAAGCAGTATTTGTTTTGGCTTCAAAACTCTGGTAATAAAGACATGTAATGATATATATTTGTTATAGCATTTTTTAGTTTAGAAAAATAACGAAATATTCAGAATCAGTAATATGACAGGAATACTTTTTATATTCTGTGTATTTTAGTTCATTTAGTTAAAATAACCTTCCTTTAAGAATTTCGATTACTTCAAAAACAACCTGTTTCAGTGCCCATGATTTACATACGACTAGAAATGAATTTCGTTGATTAAATTCTAAGGACTTCGACTTTCATTAAAGCAGATAAATATAAAGAAAAGTGATTTCAAGGTACGCCGAGATTCCTACTATATATGGAATACGTCTTGAAGCTTCTTCTATATAAATGCTAGGCACTAAACTGGTTTTATCTTCCAAAGTAAAAAGGCTGTTAATATTATGGAATAATATGAGTAAATGTTACGTGGACTTAAAGTTGTTTAATATAGTATCTAAATATTTATAATGAAAATAACTAACCATAATACCCACAAATACATTCATAAATACTAAAGTTCGTTGGCTACCTAAATGGGGGTTGCAAGCTACATAATCAGTGTAATTATGAAGGCAAAGTTAAAAATTTAAATACATAAAATGCTTGGTGCTTTATTAATACTTTATTTTAATTTTTTTGTCAAAATTTAATGAACCTTAAGCCCTAATTTTTAACATGAAAAACTTCTAATGCAATTCGTCATAATATATTATGTTAATCGTATTATTTTAAATGTTTATTTGAATTATAATCATTTGTGTGAAATTTTAATTAAATTTAGAATATATTAAACAAATATTTAATTTATTTAAATTTGAAATTTTCCGACACTATGAAATTTTGTCTTTAAAATATTTCAAAAAGATACACGAAATAACAGCCATTTGATACTTACATAAACAAAAATATGAAAATTATATTTATATTCATTTTAATTTACATATTTCCATTTCAAATGGAAGAAGTTTTCATACAAAAGTTTTATGGCATGGTTTAAAGGAAGTGAAATGAAATTATTTAAATGTTTTACATATTTTCTGACATATCAGTTCGGTTATAATTGAAAACTTTTGAATAGAAAGTATGTCCTACATCAACCCTTTTCGTAGATATTTGGTATCATCCTACTGTCCCTCTGGTTTTCCTCGAAAATTACCAGTCATACATTTTATTCTGAAAGTTAGTATTTCAACAGTTCCAGGCTTATAGTAACTTTTGTTGTATTTTTCCCTTTATATATATTTTTGTAATATTTATTCAAAACTTTTTCCTTTTTTTATTTTTGGAATGGAGATGACTTTCCATAAATATATTTCTAATATCAGAATAATTGAAATTCTTGTATATTTCAGATGAAAAATCTATTTTTTCTCGTTTTTTTTTTGTTGATAAAACAATTCTGAAATAAAAAATTCCTTCCCAAAACAAAATTCCGATTCGTAAAATCAAAATTAAAATGTAAAATAAAATATTTTGTCATTTTTCGCAAGTAATAAACTTAAGGAATCAACCAAAATTATATTCCAGTAAGTAAAAACAAAATGATAAGTTATAAGTCGTAAAATATTTAAAATTAAAACTTATACTAACACAAAGTCTTGTACATAGTTCAATACACTACAGGAAGAGTCCAAGTCCTTTAAATTTGACCTAGACTTTTGTACCGCAACCTCGAACTTATTTAGTGGAAACTCCAATCGTAGAAATTGCCTTTTCCCTTTAAATAATTCTACAGCAATTTCCTGGCATATCCTTTTTTATCATTTTCAAAATACGTCTTTCTTTGAATCTTAACTTCACCTTATAACAGTTCCCATTGTAGAGTTCAATTAAACTAGAAAAAAGGATCAAAACTTGTGTTGATGAAATAATTAAACATATTCCCTATAATCCTATTTTGGGCAAAAACTTGTAATACATAAATATGTAAGATAAAACAAATTTTTGAGACTTTTTAAGAACTAATTTTCACGATCCTTATCAAATAAAATATGCATTAAGAAATTATCTCAAGAATCAATGTGCTGAATTTCATTAAAATCGGTTAATGTTTTAGTGTTCACAAATCATTTTTTCCATTCCGTGGAAAAAAAAGGAATACCTGTATGGTTGTAAAAGTTGTTTACCCAAATACTGCGATATGCCAGTATTGCATTCAAATTCTACCACAAATGAGACTTCTTACAGTTTTTGGAATTTAGAATAAAAGTAATAATAGAAAACTGAATATAATTCCACTTTTTATGCTAATTAAAACTAGAAGAAACTAAATCCTTCTCCGTCTTTTCACTGGAAAGTAGTTATTTTACAAACGGCATCAGTATGGGCAACTTAGAATACACTTATTCTCGGAACAATGATAAATCCGGTATAAAACCGGCAGAAAACCCTGCCTATTCATAAATCACAGATGTGCATGTGTTCTACCTTAATTAATATCATCTAAAGAAGATCTTTCAAAACTAAACCAATATTATTAATGATTAAATAATCTTTTCCTAAGAAATTATTTATGAGGGAAAGATTAATGTGTTTTAAATTCTATTAAGTAACCATTTGCAACTGAAAATGCATCCAGCACACATTTGATACTAAGGACCACTGCAAAGTTTTCCACGATTTTTGCAGATTATTTTCCTATGATTAATCACTTATTAAAAATTTAAGATAGGACAGGTGCTGTCAAAAATATCTATTTTAATTTGATATATCATCTTCACGATTTTAGGTAAAGAAATTCGTGTATTTTAATGTTTAATATTGCATTCTCGTCCATGTGCTTGAATCCATTTATAACTCAAATATTTGCTAAGAACATGTTGGTTAATTCGTCTAACTATATTTTAAGGTAATTTTAAAACCATGTAAAACTTTTTGATGCAGTCCTTTGTATATGTATATCTTTAGGCATAAACTAAAGATACGCTATTATATAGTATTTATCATCACAATTAATATCACATTACGAAAAATTGATAAAATTGTGCCACGTCCCACATTTTCCTAGGATTCGGATTTCATCCAATTAAATAATGTCATTAAATTTAAATTTTTTGCCTTTTGTTAAAATAATTAGGAATATTTTTTAAAGTCTAATAATTTTAAAGTTATTTTCTTTTCCAAATGCAATTTTATATCTGTAATTTTTTTTTCGGTCGTTTGTTAATGAATATTTAAAATTTGTTCACAAAGTCACGTAGGCAATTTCATTTTTGGGCATTAATTAAAAATCCCGGATGACAGTGCACAATGCGATTCCGCTATAGGAAAATTGTAGAAAACTTTTAAAAGCTTTCTTGTAATGAACTGAATTTTTCGCTGATTCATTCTCAATGATGAATTAAAATCCTAAAAATTGCGAATAAACTTTCAAAATTAAATGAACAAATTTTTTTTCTTTTTTTTTTCGTTGAGAAAAAAAGGAGTTTATAATAAACACCCAAATTGATGGGAAAAAATTTATATAGGCAAAAAAGCTCCTCCTTAGATAAGCAATATTTAATTAGCAATAGTGGCAATAACTCATTTCTCGCTTATTTCTGTACAAAAGTATTTTTCATTTAAAATTTGTTATTGTATGAGAAACTAATGTTATTTTATGACATTTTTATTTTTCAGTTCAGGCATGTCCGATTTTGGGTTTACCTAGAATTCTTATCTTGTCAACTTTGAAATTACATCATTACTTTTAGAAATTATATTCAAAAAGTTTTACACATTTGGGGTTAAATTACTTGGTAGGCAACGAAAAAATATGACTCATAGTTAAATCAGCTAAGAATCCAAATAGGGACTTCTATTTACCAGCAAAGGCATTAAAGACTGAACCAACGATAACAGTTGACAACATTCTTTTATAGTCACGACTTAGCTGAGTATTTAACTAAAACATAGAAATGCCGATGCTGATGCACAACGCCTGCAAATGTTATTTTATTAACCATATTTTAGTTTCCATTGTGGCATATTTGAATATCATTAAAATTATTTTAGGACATTAATGCATTATAGAAATTGAGCGACAATCATTTCGACCGTATATGAGAAATTGTATTCGCAAATCAAGAAAATTGCGAATAATAATTTAAGGGGGTTACAAACATACTAGTCTTATACTATTCGATTCCGCATTTATCTAAAAACGAAAGTCAGGAATTACTTAGAATTATGAGGATCAAAAAGTTCTGGACAAGTCTAGCACAAACATTGAGCTAATTTAGACTTTTCATTCTTGGCTAACAAACATTTGTAAAACTAGAATTAGTCAAAAGTCAATTTTTCTAGAAAAACGAATGGCAATTATAGATTTAATGATTATATATTAAAATTCCAATTATACATTTCTCCCAAAAAAAATTATCAAAGCTTTTAATCATGATAGACAAATAGTTATTCAAAAATATGAATAAGTTTTGACCATTAAGTTCTTATAATTATTTAATCAATACTTGACAATATTTAACTAATATAGTTTTCCCACAATGGTTACCAATTCTTGTAAAAATAAGACAAATTTTTTCTTTTAAATATATTATCGGTACACACGCTCTTAGTAATTGTTGGAACATAAAACTATTTGTGTTTAGAAATCTACATATTCTAAAATAATTAAATATAACTCTTTCAATAGGAACGATAACCAACATCAAATTCTGGACATCAGTTCGTATTAAAAATTGTTTACCATTTAACTAACCATGGAATACTATGCAATCGAATAGCATATCTAAATATGTAATTTGAGTTTATCTGTTTTGTATTGTATTGTAATGTACTGTATTGAAGGGGCCCGCACAGTTGCGAGCCTTAGCATTTAGGCCTTACTGGCCCATTATGCCTCCTCCCAAAAGGTTAGTTGAGAGGCTAGATCTTTTCCCTTTTTATCTGTAACAATTAATCCCGATTTTGGTGAAAAATTAATTTTCAGCGAGGAAACCTAATTCTAATGGCATGACTTCATAATCAACCAAAATTGTCGAATTTGAGGCGATCACAATTCATAAGTGATTAAAAAAAGTCCTTTGCACTCTGAAAAAGTCACTGTTTGGTTAAGATTCTGTTCTGGTGGCATCATTGGACCTCATAATGAGGAAGAAGTTGCACTTACTGCAAATGGTAAAAAGCATCAGGTAATATTAACTAACTAGTTTATATGGCACAAACTTACCCTAACACGTGGTTCCAGCAAGACGTTATATCATACCACACATCGTACAGAAGGAAAGTTTCAATATGTCATTATTTTAAAAAACGTTCACTGTTTATCAATTGAAGTCCGAGCCAGAGCTCGTGCGATTTACCTCCTTTGGAGTTTCTTATAAAATTTCTAATCACTGCTGATGAAACAAGAACAATTGACTACCTTGAAACCAACATTATCAATGATATTGTTGAAATAGAGGCTAAGTTATGTAAGGATATCACCAAATTAGTTAATAAATGTAACTAAGAAATTATAAATTGCAAGTCACGGATTTGTGATTCTTTTATTCTTACATAAGTTTAATAATCTACCGCTTTCCCATCACACAAAGCATAAAGTTCGAACTAAAAAAAAAAACATTCTTGAAGCTTTATTTTAATTTCTTCGCGAAAATAATTACATACGTGACCAATTTGAAAGCAATGGCTTATTCTTATTTCTATAATTAGAGTTAATTTAATATTAGACTGAAATTTTAATCTCTGTATTTAAAGAATTTACCCAATTTTAGACAAATTTATTTGAAAATTTCCACAAAAGTATAAATAATTCTGCTAAGGCGTTTTATTCGTATAGTTAAAATTTCCTTAAATATATTTTAGGTCCAACTTTTGGACTAATTAAAACATTCGAGAAATTATGGTTTGAAACTTTCTTACCAACAAAAACAAAAAGGTCAATAATATTAAATTATTATTTGTTAATTTTCCTATTATTAGTAATTACTAATTCTAATCAAGTTTCATTTTGACACTAAATTATATTGCTTTCTAAATAAACATATCCTTATCAAATTCTATTATCAACTTCTAATTAATATTGTTTGTGATAAATTCACATATACGATATTTGGATGACAAAATATGCTTGTATCTAATTTCAGCAACATGTTAATTAATCAATAATCCCATTGTTCTAATTTTAGCAAGGAATCATAAATCAGCCAATATCCTTGGTAACAAATGACTATATTTTGATTATTTCTAATTATGTTCACCACAAAATGCGACAATGTTAAAGCAATTTAATATGTTTAATAAAACATAAAAGTTATAGACTAAAAAAGAAATTTAGCCGGAATATATTGTTTTATAATTATTTTCTGTCAAATATTAAGGCAAGAAACTTTTGGTGCATGCTATTTGTTTAAAAGGCTAATTAGAATACAATGAAAATATTGGCTTTTTTTCTTTCTAATTACAATCTTTTAGAAAAGTTCTAAATACATACACGTAAATGTTTTTCATTAGTTCATTTGGGAAAGAGTAAAAGCCAAATTGGAATTGCTTTCTTTATCATTACAAATAGTTCCTTTGATACGAATTGTTTGTAGTCTTATTTAAGGATCACACTCAAAAAATTCACATTTATTTATTGAAATGGAAAATGAAAGTTTAATTAAAAATTCTCGATCTTTGTAAAAGTATTTTCAATTTTTATGTTAGATATTATATTTTGAGTATTATTAATAACAAAAATCGTTTATTTAAATTAGTAGTTAATAAAATTACGTTTACTAATATGTATTGTGATTCTCTGAAAAGTTCTAATTAACAAATGAAATTGTTTTTTGATTAATTTCTAAAATTACATAAAAAAATATCACAATTTCTGTCTGTCTTCATCATAAATTGTTTCAATACGCCCCTGTAAATATGCGATATTTTAATATCCTGATACAAATTAATGAAAGATGTCAGAATTTCTGAAATTTTTTTGATGTAAAACAGTGGTCTAAGAAATGAAGAAGCGCAACTGTTTTACTTTGACTTTTTTAATCATAGATTTAATCAGATTTTTATATTCTCATCCGTCCTAGGGTATGATATATTACTAGTTCATTAATAAAAATCAAATAACTTCATTATATTCCTGTTCTTAGCACCTAAATTAGTGTCTAGTTAAAGAATTTTCCGCCGCCTACAGAGAAAAATTGTTGATGGCCAAAATTAATTTATTTCAAAAAAATTTTCTGAAATAACACATGACATGGAAATAAGTTGAATAAATAGTTTAACGATACATCTTCTTACACCCATTGTCAGGACTCTTTTATATAATTGTTTTTAATTTTCTCATCATTGAAAATAAGAAACAATTACAAAAATCAAACCAATTTTTTTATCTTAAAGCAATTTATGAATATATTTTCCACGTCCGCGTTTCTTCTTTTACAGAAATATCTTTAAAAAAAATGGTAAATTTTCCTTAGCAAGATTTTGTCTATAACTAAAGCCTAAAGACTAATATTTAATATTAAATATTATTTTACTAAATTCAATATTTTCGAAGTTACTCAGAAATATTTCGGAATTAATTAGACTAAAAATTAATGCAAACCTCTTTGAAGTATATAAAATCCAAAGTGATGAAATACGTTTTGTAAACTGGTCCTTGGTGAAAATTAATTAGCACTTTTCTAACTCGTTATTTTCAAATTCTATAAACTGATGTGAATATTTTTCTTCTAGCTTTAAATATGTACTAACCACAAGCACTACAAGATTTTGTTTTAAATTCACATTTTTTATCTAAAATGAACATTTTTTTTTTACATATTTATTTCTTTTAATTAGTCGAAGTATGGTTTTTCTGGAAGTGATAAGCGAATTAATATGATTAAAATAAGTCACAATAAATAAAAAAATTACCAACGACAACGAAATTCGTGAGAAAAACAGCGAATTAAACAACAATAAAAAAGAAATTAAAACAAAAATTCACAGTAAAAATTCAAAACATTAGATTATAATTTCTTCTTTTGAAAACGTGTAAATAACGCCAAAACTTAACCGTATTTTTTGGGTAATTCAAAATTTTCACCGCGGAAAATATAAAAATTCACACGCTTTTCTTTCTTACTTTTTAATTATTTATAATAATTTTTCTTAATAAAAAACCGAGTAACAACAACAATAATAATAAATCAAGTAGCATTGATCATAACCAACTTAAGTCAGTTTATTATTATAAGTTGTCAACAGTAGAGTATCATGAAAATTGAAAAACATTTTTCCATATTTTCACATTTCACAATATTATCGAATCTAACGAACATCGTAAAATGAGCCGAACCGAATGAAAAACTGTTTATGACTGAAAATAAGCTGAAAAACACCGACAATAACAGAAAGGATGTCGACAAATAGAATCTATATAGATATATCTTGTATATATAGCGCAAAGAAAAGAGAGCTAGGAAAATTGAGGGAAATTTTTCTAAAAAAAAAGGAAAATCACAACAGAACAGATATACAATACTCTTCTACACACTATCACAATCATGGCTACTAACATCAACAGTAGCAATCACCATAATATTATCCTGTTGGCAAATGTTTAGGACGTAAGAGACGTTAAAATACCAAAATTTTGTAATAGAATGAAAAATATAAGAAGGTGGTGGACTATATATAATAAAGATAAATTTTTCGGGTTGAACAAATACTATATCTGGAGGAAGATGCTTCCAAAAGAAGTCTGGTATATATCGAAGGATTGCATATTATAAAAATTGAGAGAGAAGCGTAAAAATACCGCTAACGAATGAGATGAAAGAATGCGCATAGGCTAGGACATAGAAATTATATTCTATAGGATACCTACTATTAGAGTTGATGGTATTTCTTGTGCTGCTGATGTTAATGTGATGATGATGATGATGATGATGATGGTAAAACATTTCTTTCGTATTTCATATTACAACGATTGGGAATCTGTTGAAGGGGTAAAATCTGGATTAGTTTCTTTGTATCCAGTTCATTTTTTCGTATTTCTTGGACGATTATTTCAAGTGTTGTTGTTCGAATTTAAATCTGTTTTTCTTTTGGATTTTCATTGAAAAAATCAAATTTTTATGATATTACGCTCACAGAAACCTCTTTTCCCCAATCACTTTAATATAGCGTATATGTTATTATATATAAATATATATATTAGTTTTTCTTTAAACATTTTTCCATGCGCAAATGCATTTTTATTTAAAAAGGATGCAATTTTAAAGAAAATTTCTTTTTATAGAAAAGATTTCATGTAAAGAAAATCTCTTGTATATTTCAATGAATAAGTTCATCAATAGAATATCGAAAGACATCGATAAAGAAGATTTGTAGAAAAAAAAAAAAGAAAGACGAGAAAAAACAGGAAGTAATCTCGAACTGTAATTGCTTCACGTTTTTATCGTTTGGTACTTTTGGAATGTTGAAAAGGAAGTCAATTTAAAGTGTCTTCGAATATATTACATTTACTCAGTTTCAAATAGATTGGATAAAAACGAGTTCTTTATTTTTATAAATCTTTTGAAGTTAGTCGATATCAAATGATTTTTTATCCTTTTACTAAATGAAGGAAACATCGAGAAAAAAAATTCATTAAGATTAAATGAAACATATTCAAAAACTGAATTTTGTATCCAAAATCACTATATTTGTTCAGAAATTTTTTGTATTGTCCTTAAGGGGTTCTGTCTTAGACTTGATATTATTTATTCAAACTAGAATAGAGGATTCAGTATGCAATGATTTTATTTCTTAATCCATAATTAGGATATTTTCATTTAACCGGATATTATCAGCTTTATCTATAAACTAATAAGTATAGAAGTATTGAAGTTTTATTGACATGTACAAATTCAGGCACTGTAAAATATCGTTCGATTTAAAAATATAAAACTTCATTCGTATTCATTATTTACGTTTCTACAGGTGGAAAGAATGCCTTTCAATTAATGTCACTCAAAATATAACAAAATTAAATATCGGCCCAAAACACCTATATATGATATAATTAGCATATTGGGAATGCTTTCGGGGACACCTTTCATTCCATAGTATTTAAATTAGGCCAAATAAAAGGATTCAAATATTATACAATATTTTCTCTGATATTTTTCAAACATGGTATGTTTCTAGTACATTTATATGTGTGACATTTCGACGAACCTTATTCGTAATATATGTCAAAAAATCAAGTTCCATTCTTAGAATTCCATTTTAAATTCACCCAGTAACTGCTTCCTTATTCAATTTATGCGGAAAAAAAATCCCAGAAAAACGTAATGGAAAAATTCTTGAAAATTTTCTTCCCTTTTTTTTTTTTGTTTTTCGTCTTGCACATTAAGGAGCGCATTTTCAATAATCAAATATTTGTCATGTATGTTTTGTCATATCAAGAATACTATATCCATTTTCAGGATTTGTTTAAATAATAGAATGCAATTTTCAAAAAAAAGGAAACATACAATTTCTAGAGGAATTATCAGTGATTAATTTCTTTCAAGTTAAAAATTTTTTCTGAATTAGGTGACAAACATAACTAACTTCTGTCCCAAAAGGAACTACATGCTATCATGTTATTAAGGAAATTACTTCTATGAAAACGTCTATTACCATCTCTGCCTGGTAAGAGATTTTCATTCGAGCTTGTGTATAATATCCATAAAAGTGTGAAAAAAGGGTTTAAACCAACTAAAATTTTGTAATTGATAACTCTTAAATATACCTACATTATATTTACGAAATTCAATCCTTTTTTAAGGTAATGTTAAATTAAATTTAAATTTTATTTAATATTTATGTCTCAGTCATTTTCTAAGAATTCTGTTGACAACATTATTAGTTGAAGTATAATATTATATATCAATCAACTTTATAAATCAACACTGTGATGGATATCCTTTTAGTCATTTGTTTGTTTGTTCAATTTGTCCACTAAAAATTATAAACATCTATTTACATTATGTAACTATCTTTCGATATACATTTACGGAGCGCTAATGGTCATCTTGATTATATTGGAAGGAAGTCAATATTTACGAAGTTAATGGTTCAACACTGGGATGGACAGTTTTGATCAAATAAAAATAAAATCAAATTTTACTTTTGTTGAAATAGTAACGTAACTAAAATGTCAATTTCGGTTAGTTTACTTTCATTCTTTAAAAAAATGTATATATATATAAATTTCAGGAGATTAATATCATCTTTAGAAGACCCGTACTATAATTCGATGGTGAAATGATAGAAAAATGTTTATAAATATTGTAAGATAGATCGATGGAAGAGACTGTGAACATAAGATTGTTTGTATAGAAGTCTAGAAACATTATTTAAAAGGGAATTTATCTTCGTCTGTTAATTCAACTAAATTCAAAAATCTAATAATTAGTACTTAGTATATTTTAATATGAAACCAATTTTTGTAGGAATACTCGTTTATAGTAAACTTCGTTTTATTGTGCAATAATTTCCGTGACTATATAAATGATTTTGTATCAATATTACTCTGGGGTCTTATTCATCATCCAATGAATAGTAATATGGATTACATATTCTGCTTCACAACCAATAAGATAAATTTTGAAAACCATACAGAGTTTAGTAGACGGTTTCTACTAGGTTCCTAATCCCAATGATATGTCTCAACAGCAGCATCTGAAAAAATTCACTAACTTGAAATGTTCCTTCTGATGTTTTCATTTTTATTTCAGATGCAAAAACTTTTATCATATTTCCAATCAAACAAATACGCATGAACTTAATTCCCCAATGTTGGAAAAAGTTTTCGAAATTGGGAGCTTTTCCTTTACTATATATGTATACACATACTGCAATTATTAAAAATCTAAATGCATTTACATTTCTATATAAATGAAAAATGAGAAAACCTTTACTATTGTATTTAGTTGTAGTCCAGCTTTGATATATAATCATTTATCATTTAAGATAATCTATTCTTGAAATGCAGAGATTAGAACTTTTCATAATTGCATTTCTTTCAAAATACACTACACAGTAAAAAAAAACTGTAATTTTACACACTTTTTTTACAACAAAATATAGCAAAAGTCTGTAAAATGTGTAAAAATACCAGAATTCAGAAAATAAATTAGTACTTTTGAAGATTGGAATCATTTTTGATATATGTGACGAATTTTACATAATTTTTAATATGAATAATATTGTAAAAATGCTGGTTCGTACCAAACTTAGCAAAGCTATGGAAAAATACTGAGTTTATAGACGTATTTTTACTAATTCTAGCCTAGATTTTTATAAAAATTTATTGAAGTTGTGGATGTAAATGAAACTATACATAACTACTTTGACTACTAAATTGCCATAAAGAAATAGAGTTAGAATTCCATAGAATAATTTATCGTGTCGAATCTTGTCGGTAATCGCCGGGTATTAATACACACATATGCATTCTTTGCATAGAAAATATTGTGAAATTCCACGCGCCTTATACTCCAGTTTCATTTCAATTTGAGCTGACTGCTGTTCCGGTTTGCGAAATTAGTTTTAAAAATATTTGTGTAAGTGGTGTGTTAATTATAAAAATTATGTTTAAATGTTTAATTTGCTCCAGCATTCATTGTAAAACTATAGATTACCAAAAGCACATGTAAAAACATAGATTTGCTATAAAGGCTAACTTTAATAATTAATAAAACAAATTTAAATTAAAATATAACTTTTCTATGTATGCGTTTTATTTAACAGGAGAGTTTCTTTTCGTTTTAGATCGGGGTGTACCGCTGTAAAATTTGGTCTAGATACCATAATACACCACGGTTTGGAACGAAAAAGAATCACCCCTAACATTTTTCCTATTACCGATCACCATAGTATTTTTTACAACCTGAAAATCTGTTTCTGAAATTTTACCTACTGCGTTTTTAAAAGTGTACTCCAAAAGAGTACTCCTTTACTTAATAGACAGCATTTCTACATATCGTGTGTGTAAAATTACTTAATTGCCGTGCAAGTTTTACAACTCACAAATGCACGGTTTACTTAACTTCATATTAATTTTACATTTAAATCGAGCAAAATTATCATAAACAGTATAATTCCTACGTTGATCGTTGGCAAATTTTGTGCCAACGATAATCGTAGTAATAATACATGAAAACTTTTTACAGTGTATATAATGTTGTTCGTAGACTTCTATTATCTACATCTTCAAGTAGAAAATTGTTTCCACGTAGACAATGCAGTAATTGATAGATAATTTTCTACATGTCTATACGTAAATAATGATACCGTCCACATTACGTAGTCTACGAGGCATAACACAACAGTACATTCTTCCCAAAAATACTTCAATAGAAACTTCTAGATGTCCGATTTGGGCATGAAGTAAAATTTCGACTTGTTTTATAGTAGCATAGACTTACTGTGTATATTTTATTATATATTTTTTATACGAAAAAATATTTTTGTTTAAAAATGGTTTAACACGACTTACTTATTTATTGATGGGCAAGGTTGGATTATATAAGTCATGACTGATTTTGGTTAATTTTACCCTTAATATAATCCATATTCGCGTCTACGAGTAAACTGGAGTGGTTTTTACAATTGTAACATATATGGCATTATCTACTAAAGGAATTATACAGGTATTATTGTTTATGTGAGATTATTATATTCTACCAGTAATATATCCTGTCCTAGGATGAATTAGAAGATACAAATTCGAAACGGTGATTAACGAAATCACTACGGTTTTACGGTTTTCGTTTACTAGAGATGAATCAGATTCGGAAGACCACCGTCTCAGATCAAAAGTTCTAGCATGTTTCATTAATTTGTATCAGGAAATTAAAAAAGCACATATTTTCAAAGGAGTATTGAATTATTTTTGATGATGACAGACATCCCAAATAATACCAATTTTTTATTTAAAATGAATCGAGCTTAATGTTATTTCAACCATTTTATTGTTATATGAAATTATGTGCTAGTCTGTTTTTAATACAAAACTTCAACATTTACAAAAACTGGACCTAAAAAATTTTTATTTTGGAACTTACATTTTTACACTTCAGAATCAGACAGAAATTCGTCGAATTATTGTCACATTTCAATAAGGGCTAAGTAAATGTCTGTCGCATAGATGGCGATGTGATGTGTTTATATCGAATCTGAAATTTATTTGAAATTAAGTGTAGGAATGAATTAGTAGAGATATGAATTTTCAGCCTCATGTGGGTCGACAGTGAAAATTATAAAAACTGGCATTAAGTGTGTGAAAAACAACAAAAGCGTAGATTTTAAGTGCTCTAAATCAGGAATGGTCAAAAAGTCGGCCGCGAAGCAATTTTTGGTCGACACAACTAAAATTTAATCTGCATTTCTTTTGTGGCTAGTTTATTCTGCATTTTATGTTATTTTAAATTTCTCATAAAATACCACTTTTCCTCAAGTTGGTATTCTGCAAGCCAATTTTCTGTTATGTTATTTTCTTACATTACACGGAGTAAAATTAAAAAGATCTAAATAGGTGATGTTAGAACAGTTTATAAATACACCTAATTCTGTTTTTACACGGTCGTTTTTACACGGTTTTTTCTGGAACGTATCTATCGTGGAAAAACAGAATTAGGTGTAATTTGAAAACATTTTTTAGAAATTTGAGCGAACATTGAAAAGAGATACACTTTAACATTTCTGACATTTGAATTTATTTTAATTCTTGATTGGGATTTTCCAAAAGAAAAGTAAAATGATGATTGATAAACATCGTGGCAAATGTATTAGGAATATGTCTTTTTATTTATAATGAATATATAAAATCATATTTTACAAACTTTTAAGATCATATGTTATATATGTATTTAATGAAGTTGTAAACCCTGCTCTAAATGATAAAAAAACAGGTTACATTATTATATTTTATCGCTAAATAGCGATGTTATTATCTACTAAACCAGGAAAATTTGAGCTTGAATCATTTGGGTAAGCTGGCGAGAACATAATATTGCGACCATTTCTTCTGCATATAGTAGTTTTGTATGGGAAACAAAATTTCTAGGTAATATATCTCTATGATACTGTGTAATTTGAAGTCAAGTTTTCACCGCGAATTAATGGTTGGCTACGACTACGGGTAATTTTAAAATCATGAAATTATATAGCCACTAAACACATTTCATTTAAAAATTAGGTACAAACTAAATTGCCAATTATATACAAATATTTCCTAAACAATCTTTTATATTTCCTGTAAGAACTCTGTTAACATTGCCCCCCTTCAAATGTTCGACGTTTAAACATTGAATTTAAAAAGAAAAGAACTATAATCAACAATTTCAACCTTCTCTAAATGACAAATATCAAATAATTGGAGAAAAAAGAACGTAATATAATAAAAAAATAATAAAGAATACAATTTTGGAGTTTAAAAATAATGTCTTCATTATTTGATTCTCTACGTTGATTTTTTATTTTTATTTTTTCTTTCAATTTAAGTATCTAAACAATGTCAAGTCCCTCATTACAACGCTGTTATTAGCAATAAAACCAAACTCCAATATTTGCTGTTAACATTTATAGATACCAACAAATTTTTTAGCTTGAAGCATGTCATTGCCATCGTCATTATCCTCATTCTCGAAAAATCACCCAACTTTTTGTTTCATTTTTGTCATCTCCTTTATATTATAGAATTAGTACAAGTATAGATGAAAACATCTTATAATACAATATCTCTCTCTAACTATATAAGAAATTGGAGTTATGGAACAGGAAACGGCAAAATAAACACAGGCACACAAGTAAGAAGAAATTTATCTTTTTAAGAATTCCAACATTTGATTTTGTCTTCAAAAACCTAATCCGCATTTAATTGAATGTTCTTTTCTGATTTTTATTTTAATCTATCTCTTTCTAACTGATTGTTACCAACAAAATTGAACGTATCTATGCATCGCCTCTTCTAGGACAGGATATATTTTGTATCCTAGAAGAAAACGAAACAATGGTAGACGACTTCATGTTTCCTATATAGTTTTCCGGATGAATGCACAGATTTATTTATATTTTTTAAGCTGGATACTTGGATAAAAGTATACGCGATTTAAGTAAGTTTGATAGTTATCTATTCAAAATTTCTTTTTTGAATATATTAAATAATATACTTACATACGAGTGTGTACATATCTAAACTACATGTATATTAAAATCATAATTTAAAACAGGAAGTTATAAAGATTTCTAGATACTCCATAGATCTCCTAATTGTACACATCAATATAGATGGTTTCATTAAATAGTCAATATCGACTCAAAACTCCTACAAAAGAACTGACTTTTATTATCTTGCGATGAACAAACTTTCATCTTATTTAATAACACGTAAGAGGATTTGTATATCGACAAATAATAATAGTTGCGGTAGATTTATGGACATTCTTTTGGAAATCCCTTTTTCCTTTATAAGTAATAATGTTTACACAGTGTTTGTATAATGTATTATTACAGGAATAAGTTTTGTAACTGTGTGATAGGGTTTAGTTCCTTTAGCTTTTCTATTACGCTAAAGTCCTTAATTTAGTAATGAAAAAGGCTTACTTTTCGGTTAACCACACTAAATATAAATGAAACTTAGAACTAATTTAGAAGTTTTCATGAGGGTTTTGTGGTATTACGATTACACATAAATGACTCTTCATATAAAATTTGATGTAGGTTATTTTTTTTTTTTTTTTTTGTTGATAAAGATTTTGTAATTTCGGATTTAAAACAAAACTTAATCATTTTGTTAAATTAAATTTGATTAAATAAATTTATTTATGCTTTTTATATTCAATTTAATGGAAGTATGTAATTGAATTCCTGCAAAAAGTTAGGACATAAATGTATATACTATATGTACATATATACAGAATCAATTGAATTAATTGTACGTGTGATTTCACTGCATAATGAAACTGCATGAAAACGCACGTAAGATAGATGCCGCACCTAAACGTGGAAAATAATCAAATGATTATCACATTAATAATTTATTCCACAGCATACTTTAAATCCGAATATAAGAAATGAATGTAAAACTGATTAGTGTACATGTCAGGCCCCAAAGCTAAAATCGCTCGATAAACGGAAAAAACGGCCACTAATGATAAATGTCCCAATTTTTACCGACTAATTTGGTACCATATGTTTTCACAATGAAACTGAACAATAGTCTACAAAAATTTAGTATCATTGTTTTATATTATTGTATGATAATGTTCTTTCTGAAAAAAGTACAGAAACCATTGATAATTCGCATGTCCTTAAATGCAATTGATATCTCTTTTACAATATATCTGATACAAGTGCCTCCAACGTTTTCTTCTCCTTATCATATCATCTCTAGTCAAGAAAGTGTATTGCGAACAAAAAATATTATTTTGTAAATTGTCACCTTTATAATTTAGTATTTTCGTAAATTAAAAGCCGTTATTATTAGCGCGAGAAAACAGCTGAGCCATTTCTAACCAGCTTTTTAGTCTGAAGATTTTATTCGCCACTGATGCAAAACATAACACATAATATTGCACTATATTTCTAGGAAAGATTCCACAACTTTTCTTGAAAAAAGAAAAGTCGGGAACTTTCATTAAAAATATGACACAAAACACACATTAAGTTAATTTAATTAATAAGAATTAAATTAGAATATTTCCTGATTTTGTAAATCACGAAATATTCTAAGAACACAAAAACACAAATGATCACGAACGAAAATTCTAGAGTTTCCACATATAAGGTGGAAACGCCGCTAGAACAGGATAGTTGAAGTCAAACTTAACAAGTGATTGTATCAAAGAGGTTTTGAATAGTGATTATTTGTGGTTGGTTTATACAGTGAAATATTAAAGGGATTTGATAGAAATAAGTAAATTATTTAGTAATTGTTTTCCGTTGTAAATAAACTGTTATAAATTAAATTTGTGGAAATTAATTATTGATAGAAAAATATTTTTAAGACTAATTGTTAACGCAGAAATTATTGTAAATAATGTTTATACACCGAATTCGCATAAATAAAAACTGTTATTATTTAATAACATCGAGCCAAGTAGCACGTCATAATATCGAAATGTCCATTTATCAATAATGTTTTGAAATTCATAAATCAAAAGTTCAGTTCACTTTAAAATTTAATTAGGCTTTTCGCTGAATTATTTGTGAAAATATGTTCAATAGCAAATACAATATTTTCATAGAGCAGAAGATCTTGAAATTAATTATAAACGATTATTTTTCATATTTTTAAAGTTTACAAATCTCGAATTTAATTTATAATTATTTAATTAGTAACATGTTTTGCTTTATTATCTTTTACATACATTGTTAAATATGAAGAGTCAATTTATTAAATACATACTTCATGAGAATTATGATTTTCGACTCCCTACGCATTAGTGCTTCACATTTTCCATCCATTAAACTTTCTCCATCCGTTATTCCAGCGCTCGTTATAATATTTGGATTGCAGTTTTCTTTAATATTTGCTTTCTTATACTTAAAGTTTATAGATTTTCAACACAGAATGAGGATCGCGGGAATTTAGCATTTTAGTAAATGAATCTTTATGTTAGAATTCAAAAAAATTATTGAAAATACACTACAATACAATGCCATGTTCCATTTAAATCAGAAAAAAGACTTTATATTGGTCAAATAATTTTAAGTCTCCCATTTTATAGTAATATATAAATTATAAAATAAAACCAGATAAATAATTTCCGTTACATTGGACATTTATTAGTTAGAACTATTAGCTAAATCTTGATAATTTTGAGATCACTCGAAACGTGAAGATCGATTAAAATCTGGAGACCACAAAGTGTTTACCATAAGAAATCTTTATTTTGATTTTATGAGAAGAAAAGCGAAATGAGTGTTAAATTTCGTACAAGGTTTTTTTTAATAGGATATGCTTTTTATCCTTTATCGTCCATTTTATTATGGTTATGTTATTTACATTTGTAAAATATAAGGATAATAACTATAACCCTTCAAAGCGATCATTTAATAAAGTTAATTAAATACATAAATAACATTAAAAAGGTTAAATATAAAATGAAATTGTCCTTTTCAATCGGTTAAAAGCTGTACCTTCTAAATTCAATTGGTATTTTCTTTTCATTTTCTAACAAGATAAAAGTTCACTCTTATCAATATTATAATATTATTATTATTCTAGAGAATAAAACAGTTAAACATTTCCACTTGTCGGCTTTATACCCTTGACTACCGACGTACTTAATCTAATTACAAAGAAAATTTAAATATATTAAGTTTGAAAATATTCTAGGAAAGGTATAAGTAAGGTTAAAGGTTTCAGAAAAAGGAGGAAAAATCGAGCTAAAATAATCACTCCAAAGTAAGAGTTTTTTTTTTCTTCATAAAATAAGGATACATTGGGCTTTCTGATAGAGAACTAAAATAACAAAAAAAAAAAGGAATTTCATATTCAATATTTGAATCAATCCTCTTTTCTTGTTTGAAGGGTTTACGTAAAGCCTCGAACTTTCTTTTGTTCTACTTAATTCCATCATGTACTGTTGTTCTTTCCTTTTTTTTAAATAAAATTGATTTACTTTGGTTTGAAACCGTTTTTAGGCGACTTAATATTTCTTCCAAACATTTAAGTATTTATTTCAGTTTAATGTGCACGGTATTAGAAGGAAACCTTTTAAATAACTTTTGCTTCTTCAATGTCTGCCGTTCTGTCTGGTAATCCTGTCTGCATGTTTGTCTGGCTGTGTCGAAAGTGCGTTTCGATGATATCTGTCAAACACGTTTGGGGAACTGGTCGATTATTAAGAGAAATAGATTTCTATGTTTTCAGATATCAATCCGAAAGGGTTTCAGACTTAATTTTTTTATTAGAAAACTTTTTAGCCAGTTACTCATTGATTCCTTAGATAATTTTGTTAAAACATTTTCAATTTCGTGAGGATGAAGAAAAGCATACCATAAAAATTTTGAAAAAGTACATAATTTTCAGTAGAAAATGACCGAAACAACCGATATAATTTCTTTAGGTTTATCTTCGATATTTGTATTTTTGACTAACATAAGTCTTAATCCTTATTTCAAATTTTAAATGGAAGAAAACATTGTTCAAGTTTATGCATTAGTCAGTGTTATTTAAAGATGTCCGCATGTACATATTATTTTTCTGATATTTCGAATTGTATGAAACTGAGTTTAATTTGTTTGGATATGTTACTCCTCATATAAGAAGATATCCAGTTTTTATTGTAATATACAGAATCAAAATTCCATCACAAGAGCTTAACAACTATCACTCAAAAAAAAAACTCTTTATATCCATTAGAAAAATATCAAAATTTTCCTTTTTATTTTCATGTGAAACTTTCATGAAAGATATATTGGATAATAGAAATTTTTTAGTGCTCAATTTTCGATTTCTTTTAACTATTAAAACCAAAAACGAAGAAAATATCATAATAAGACGAGTTTACACCAACCCAATTGAAATTCTGTAATCCGAATGTCTTGAGACAGGGTTGCTTCAAACACAGGCTTAAGATTATACGAGGAAAGGGACTATGTAAGAGGATTAGACATTATAAAAGTGTCAATCCTCTATATAGTATGATAGCATTGACATTTTCTTTTTCCCATTAGCTGTCCGATCGCATTTATAGAATACGGAAAAATAAAGATTCACGAGTGTAATACATATATTTACTTCAATAAAGTTAATAAATACATATATATATGTACCATATACACATTTTTCTATACAGACATTTTCCTTCCATATAGTATGTATCCATTTGAAGACAGCCTATTTGGGAAAAGGATTTTCTTGTAACTTCAAAAATATTTGACAACTTAAGGAGCACTTGAATATTCTTTTTATTTTTGCCGGATGATAATGCTGTTTGCTCTTTTCTTTTATTTCAAAAGATTAAAATAGAAGAGCATAACATATAGGAATATGACAAACTAAATAATGTTCTTCTTGTCGAGGAAAACAATATATATGATAAAGAATTTTATTGAAATTTTTTGAAGAACATTAAATCTTTCAGCTTTAGTTTGAATTTATGTTCCTTAAGATAAATGCATACATATTTTCATTGGAAACTCATAATATTTCTACAACATGCCAAATTGTATTGCTTTGTTTTTATAGAACCAGATATAGACGTTTTTACCCAATCAATATCCACTTCCAAAAGACAAAAAACTATATCTAATTTGTTTGTAAATAAAAAAAAAAACGGAATAGTGGCTAAAGTACAAATCTATTCGCAAAGCTATTTAATAAACAAATCGAACTATAAATTCGCTTTCCAACAAAAATGGAAGGAGATAAATTTAATTAGTCTTGTACGAAATACAGTATTAAGGAAAAGTTGTATGTCACACTTGGATACAGTTTTGAAGAAAGCATTATTTATCTATATATAAGGTGGCTATTGGAGAGACGGATAAAGGTACGATGACTTAACAGAAGATTAGGAATTTAGAATACTATATAAGCCATGTAGATAAAACGCCTACAGGGTAATATTTAAAATATAGTAGGTCTAGTGTAAAAGTGATTCACGTAGATAAGATGCTTACATACTGATCGTCTTATATTTTAAGTGTACTCTAACTTAACAGAAGATAACATATTGAAACTAGGACTAGTGTAAGCATTAATCATACGCAAAAGATATCTGTATGATGAAGAATTGAAAATGCTGTTAGTAGCCAAGTCATTAATGTTCAATCACGATTAAGGCAATTATATAATTATGAAAAGAATTGTTTCTGCTACATACAATATGTACATACAGTTTCACTAAAATTTCCTATGGTTTTTATCGCCATCCTAGGTTCAAAGGAATGAAATGTATTGGTAGCCTCACAGACTGGGACGATAATGTACTGTTGATTCAGTTCCATCAGCTTAACAGTAACTCTCCGTGGTCCACATTTTAATATGCATTGCTTGTAACACATGTGATACAAGTTGGGATTGTATTCTGGCAGTTCAAATTCGAAAATGTGTTTGTTATGTGTTGATCAAATATAGGAAACACTTACAATTTTTGAATTTTTTCCTTCATGTTCTGCCCGTCGTGTAATTTAACAGTATCGGAATTGTATCAAAATGTCAACTTAGAAAATTTAATTGGATAATCATAGAAATAACCAACTTAATAACATATATTAAAATTGAATAAAACCAAAGCTTAAAAGAAAGAAATACATGTTCTTTTCATACAAGAGGAATTTCTACTCGCGTACCTTGACCTGTTTTTATTCCATGGCATAGTTTTCTATAACATTTTCAAAGACATTCCATTGTTGAGATTTTATATGTTACGTTATTATTTTAGAAAATGTGAAAACAAATATTTACCTAACCTTAAAAGAGATGAGTTGATATTCTTTGACATCATAAATACTTGGAACAAAAGCATTATTCAAATATTTCAATTTATGAATTATCTCAAAAATTATGTTTAAAATAAATAAAATAAAAATATTCTAAAATTTGAGCAGAAAACAAAGATATTTATGAAAATATTGCATTTTTGGGAACAAATATTTTACTTTGTTAAAAGGCAGAGGCAGCCAAAGACGTACGATAAACGAGTTTATCGAAATCTTGTGGTCCATTTCTTATATGCATATGTTTTAATTAATATTTCAAGAAACTAAAGTTATTCCCTAAACAAAAAATCCCTCCATACTCGAACACAAAACGTGCTTGGCACAACAAAGCCCAACAATCTTCATTTGCTAACGGTTGGTAGTAGTGCAAGCAAGAAAACAATTCTTTTCCGCATGAAGAAGAATAGACATATATATATTATTTTTACCAAAAATATCGTCAACCGTAAGTCGAGACACTACTTTTATAAAGTCCCCGTACAACTAAGCGCAATCCATCATACTGGCGACCCCTGCTTTAAAGTATTCACATTAGAGATGAATAACGAAGAAAGAAGGCAAATTTTCTTACATGTATAAAATTTCATAATTTAGCCTAGAGTTATTTACGTGTTTGTGTATAAAAGATGTCCTATATCAGGAAGTCAGAAAAAATGTAAAAAATATATGTTTATTTTGTAATAAATTAATTATGGTGTATGTGGACCCGTAAAGGATGAAATATCTAAAGTGTCCTAATATCCCTATTTGATTTTATTTGAATCGGAAGTACACTGAAAGAATTTCCCATCTCTGGCAGATATAAAATGACACAGCTAAATTATTTAAAAATATAATACATCTTTTAAGGACATATTATATGTATCGCAGCTCTATTAAATCTCTAAACTTTTTAATAATTGCAGCAAATAATTTAGGAGGTAACATATGACTTAAAGGAATTTTCATCAAAAACAAAATGTTTATTTTAAATGAAAACTGCATTTTATTTTAATCAAAACATTTTCCATCATTAGCTATAATCTTTGTCCATCTTTCAGGTAGAGCACGTATTCCACACTGAAAGAATTGTTCATCTTTCGAAGCCATTGGTTCTTTTTCGTACTTCTTCAATATTGAGCATGTGTGTATCAGCAAGGTCACGTTGCATCGACCGAAACAAAAGGTAATCAGAAGAAGTAATGTCTGATGAATACAGCGATTAGGATAGCAGTTCCAAGCCAAAAGCTTCCAACGTTTCATGAACCGGTTTAACAACATATGGCCTATCGTTATCATACTGCAAAATAACATCACTGAGTCCATTCTGGTCTCTTTTCTCTCAAAGCTCAATTCAATTGGATCAGAAGAGACTATTTCACCCCTTTCCAAAATAGTCTTGGCAGACCACATCCTTCCGGTGCCACCAAATGCACAGCAAAACCTTCTTTCCAAGGATATTCGGATTTTCAGTCGATGGCTGGCCAGGAAATGTTTAGAATTGTCATAAAAAAAGAATCCAGTAACATATCGATGCAAAAATGATGTTCTTTCGAACGTCTTCCAATGTCTCTTTCTTTCATTTCATATGACACCCACTTTCCTTCCTTTCGAATCATTCCCATGGCATTTGAAGGTAATTTGCCCATATAATGTTTTCTACAATATTACTTCTGTCAAAATAATTCACAACGAATTTTTATGTACTAATGGTCCTTAGTCAAAAATTAAATTTCCGCTTAAACCCTATCAAAATTTCATGTCACAAAATGTTTAAAAACTTACTTAAGTGTAGATAAACCTTAACATTATTTAACTACTATAAAAGGCCAAACATATATTATTAGTTCAATAACTTAAATTTTTATATACGAAAAATATGTAAGTACTTGACTTTTCATTTAATACTCGTAATATCATTTTTCACATAGTTTACTTCTACAATAAAAGCAATAAAATAAAAAATAGCAGTAATCATGTGTCATTAATCTGAAATAAATCCTGGATATAAATTTCTGTCCTCTAGTAAATCTTTTTCAATTAAACAAGGCTTTAGTTTCATTGATGAACAACATTGCGCCTTTGAGAGCATTGAACATACATATTTTATTATTGTTTTTTTGGCGTATTTTACAAAGAAGCTATGTTTACTCTACGATATGGACCAGAACGAAACAGTTTATCCATTTATTTGCTAAAAATACAACCTATGGAAGTTCAATTCATTTATTTTCACATAAAATTAGACACTAATTATCCTTAAATCAATATAAAGCATGTGAATAGCGTAGGGCGATGACATTTACCATATAGTATAGCAGAAATTTGAAGTCATTAACTTTAGATAGAATAAAATTTTAGAATTTTTAACACATCATATTTTATTACTTAATATAAAATTTAATTACCTGGAAATCCAAACTACAAAGTACTAAAATTTTAATTAATTAACTTGTTAATATCGAGTGATGTTAAACTGGAGTGGAATCTTGTAATTCGATGAAGACTAAATCATATCGAAAAAATATTGCAATTCCTATGCTTTTTGTAATATATGATTTGGATCATATCGAGTTACATTATTCCACTTCCGGTTTGTAAATAATTCTATTTACTTTTTGTACAACCATTTAAACCATAAAATTTCAGAATTTTACACAATTTTCCCTTGGAACATTTTTAAGACTTTCTCAGTTTCGCCTTATCAAATAACTTAGAAAACCGCGAGACAAAAGTAAACATGATTCGGAATTATACAAGAATAAAGGATAAACCAAAGTCCTCTTGAAACTACATAAATAAAGCTATTGTTCTAAACACTTCCTTCAAGAAAACCGCTGAAAATTCAATTGTTTACCTCCTTAAGTCAGAACACAGAATAAAATATTCAACATAATAAAATCAGTTTGCCTGCAATTCATGGCCTTTTTAACTTTTTAATAATAAATACATGTTTTCCGAATGTCTTCTAATAAAGGTTTAAATCGTATAAAAAGATTTTCAAATCAATTCTTATTCTTATCTTATTTTTGTTTTCTTCATCTCATTTTCATCAAAGGAAAACTGCATGAAAAACTCTTTATTTTTCTTTTGCCCTCAAAATATCTTGCACATTTTAATATTTTTACAACCATTTATTTTGAACTTTATCTAATATGTTAGGAATACTTTTTGGCATCTTGGAGAATGTATATATGTACATAGGACATTTAGAAAATATATATACACCATTATCGAAATTGGTTTCTCAAGGCATCCGTATATAAGCTGTTAATGTATTGCCTTTGGGTTAAGCCTGGAAACCATCCTGAAGAAATACATTTAAGCTTATTAAAGTAGTTCGCTTCCTTTCTTTATATATATGATATAGGCACCTACGTAAGTATATAAATAGATGCAGATATTTGCTATATTTTTTTTTTGTTTTCCTATATTCAGTTTGGTTAGTGCTCCTTTATTTTTGGTAAGAAATTCTCCAATAGCTCAAAGCTTATGAAAGGATTTCTTTAATCTTTAAAATTGCAATTGAATTTTTGACTTCTGCAGTGTGATCTCAATATCGTTTGTTGATATTGTTTGCGTTCCCAAAAGAAAGCTAAGAAAAATTTAATTATAGTAAAACTGCATATGTATAGTTTTATGAAAAAAGATCCTATATACCTTAAGGTATATTTTCTTATAGAATTTAGGATTTCTTATTGCAGGAAAACTCAATTCTTATACTTGCGGAACATTTGAAAGATACATACAAAGATTTTCACTGCTGAATAAGTATAGTAGTCACATTATCTGATCAGGGGATTGACTGGTGAACATTTTAAACAAATTCCAAATTTGAATCAAATTAGTTATAAGATATTCCAGTTGTTTTCTTTTAAGCTTGCTTAATTCAAGCCAATAGAGAATTGTATAGAAGTTTATTTAAGTAAATTAACTTTGCTAATATTAAATTTGAAAGCTTGGGCATTATCAATGATTTTCATTACTTCTATATCGTATCTCTAGTTTATTAAAGCAATTTCCAATTCCATATATTTGAAAAAAACAACTAAAAGATTTAAAACGAATGAATTAATTACTTTCTTAAATTACGAAAGACACAAACACATTCAAAACAGATCCCGAAAAATTTTGAAATAAAAAAGAATATGGACAAAAAAGATACATCTTAAGCACAAGAGAAGGTCCAATAAAACTTTATCGTTCGGAAACTATCTGCGGAATCAATTCCATTATACCAACTACCGTAATATATCTTGAAGGCAATAAAAAGGATTTTAAGTATATGAAATATCTTGACTTTAGTTAGATATACCCTTTTTTTCGGGGATTTGAATGTTTATTTGTTTACTTATTTTTAATATAGTTTTCTGAGACAAAGCTAATTTGAATTTTTCTATCTTCAAGTAAGTTTTCTATAATTATATACTGAAAGGATTTGATTAGGTGCACCGAGAGTTTCTGAAGTTCTAAAAAATGTCAATGCCTTCTCAATAATTATAAATAATTTAGGGGAATTTATATTAAGAGTATATAAAATATATTATAGTATGCCTAACATCAATTATGTAGGCAAAGAATAAAACATATAGTCACTGAAAATCGGCCTGTAACCGATTTTTTGACGCCCTACGGCAGAAATGCCATAGAAAAACAACCAAAACTAATAGTACAATATTTTAAGGCTTTTTCTGCATAACTTTGTTTCTTACTTTTCAAATTTGTTTTATTTCGTCGATAGCCTAGCCGCTAATAGCATATTAAATCATGTTCTGAAAATTTTATTCAAACCGTCGTTCATACTTTATGAATAGGCTTATTTTATTCTAAAACTATTTTTTTCCCCATTATCCTCGTACCGATTTTTGAGATTTAGCAAAATATTCCCTATTTATATTGTGTAGTCAACGTTTGGAAATAGTATCTGGTAGTACCTACCATAGGACATAATAAATTGTGAAGAACCGAGATTTCGATTTGAACCAGAGTTTCTAGAATAAGAATTATCTATAAATCTATAAATATAGAATTATCTTTTGCCTAACAGTCACTGATCGAATTATATGTAGTATGACTTTTCCTCCTTTTTAAGAAATACAGGAAGTTGCACTCAATTTTGTTCATGCCGATTTTTGTACAAGACGTCAGCGTTAATTGAAAATGTTGTTTTTAATCTGTGCCAAATCGAAAGCTTATTAATATACAAAATAATTCTATTCCTTATTGCTGGAAACAAACAATTTTAGTGTTCTTGGCAATATTATCCAAGTTCAACGTTAGTGAATTTTATTGTAATTGTTGAGACTCTCTTCAACATCCTCAATACTGCCTCAAGAATAACAAGCACACCTAAAAAAAACTAGATAGCAGCTGCAGATTCTGCGAAGATGAAGAGGAGACCCCTATGCACATCCTCTCTGAATGTGAAGCATTATTCCGCAGAAGAAGGAAATACTTGGAGGCATACTACCTCCCCCCAAATGAAATACAATCTCTTGATCCACTCCGGATACTACAATTTCTAAGAGTAAGAGGTTTGGAGGATGTGCTTTAGAATGAGTGTCTAACCAAACTACTGCACAGAAGAAAAGGGGGTATAATAGATCTTTAGGTCGCGGTACTAGAATACCCTATCATAATCTATGTATCAATGTAGCGAATCCATTGTGAATCACTCGATATTATCCAGTGAATCGATTTTATCTATGGAAATCCATTAAACAGTTACTTATAGTAAGAAGATCAGATGATTACTTTCCACATACCTATTTCTTCTCCTTAAATTCCTCCTCCAATTATACCAAATGTTCTATATTCTTTCATTTAAAGAGCTGTTTAACATTTTATCAATATTCTTGCATTGAATATCAGTCTCTTCAATCAGTATGCATGAATATACAAAAACATTGATTTAAAGTAAACCCATATCAGAATCGAATATCCGAGAAATACTTTATCCTGTAACAAAAACAACTTGGCGTATAAATAAATAAAAATTTACGAGTTAAACTTGTCGTTTTTTCTTATGATAACGATTTTTTTTTCTGGGGATATCAATGAAAAACATCCATTGTTCAGTTATTCTATTCCAGGCATTAGCCCCGAAGCTTCAGGGTTCATCTCCTTCAAGTATATAAATCGAAATTTTGTAATTATTATTTATTACCTTTACGAAATCTCTATATTATTGATTTTAAATAGTTTAACTAAATATTTTTTTCAAAACTGAAAACTGAAAACTGATATAATTGTATTTAGTAAAAGTTCTCAAAGTATATCAAAAATGCTGCTGATTTATATTATATGAAATTGTTAGTTGAATTAGAAAATTGTATTCAATGTATAAAATTGCGTATATAAATAATTTATTGATTTAATTTGATTTATTAGTTCACTGAATATCAGGATTCCCATATAATAATGTAAAATAATCAATAGCATTATATTAGTCTGTTGATTAAATTGTCTGATATATTACAATATTACAATGATTGTATATAAATAAATTAATCAATTAATGAATACGAGAATAATATTATCTCACCAAAAAATCCGTTTTTACTAAATCCAAAAACTAAAAGTTTTAATTTAACTAATGTACTGAAAGAAGCGCTTTAATTATTCATATGACAAAAAAACTCGTTCAATTAAAAGCATTTATGCTCATACAGTACAGTCCTTAAGTAACACACCCACCTATATTTATTATCTTTAATAAAAACCACTTCTCACTGAGCTTGCAGTAAAATTTGAGCCCTAAAAAATTGTTGTCAAGAGAAACAACAACTTTTAAAATTTTCATTTTCAATGAAAACTGTTGCGATTTTCACCTAACGTAAAAACAACTGAAAAAGCTTATGCTATTGAAATAGTAAACATTGTTCTAGAAAATTCTTGAATTCTTTAAAAAACGTACCCGCCAAACACGCATTACGCGTACAATACTTTATGTACTAAAAATCAATGAGAAAACATATATGCACGCGCTATGTTTCTCTGATTAAAGGTTCAAGCAGAATGACGGATCCTCGACGGATTCACGACGCATTAAAATTGTATATATATACGTTTTCAAATAGACTGCACAGATCGCGACGGACAATTTTTAATACAATCTGAAAATCAAAACTGTTGAATCCGTTGTAGATACGTCATTCTGTTTCCCGCATAATGCTTAATGTTGAGAAGCGACCTCAGGGAAATTTTGCGATGTTTGCGTGCGGATAGGCCTAGTATAGAAGCTTGTTTCAGAAGTTGCATTTGCTCTTCTGTGCTTCCCAGGCAATAGCGGAAACAGACATACGTTGAAACATTTTTTCATATGTTTTCTTGTTTTTGCGAACTAGCAGAAAACTTGACAAACTCCAGGCAAATAGAAGACGAAATCATCTTATAGTTGCCATAGAAGAATATAATACTTAAAATCGATTACATCAGTAAATAAAGAAATAGTATTTTTGTTAAAAAACTTATTTATAATAAAGTTACAATGGGTTCGTTACTTATGAGCCGTATACTGTATATACGAAAATTCATATAAATGCGGTTTTATATTTAGATCATTATCTTTTTAATACGATTTGAATGCAAATTGTTGAATAACATTATATATAGAATATTTTCAATGGAATTTTATTTTATAAAATAGTTTCTAGGGAATATAATCTAGTTCGGTTTAACACATATGAATAGCAGATATGATTCTGTTCATCTATGTTGACTAACTATACTATTTGAATAACTATAATTTTGTGCCTTGAAGCAAACGAAATTGTCTTAATAAAAAGTTTTACTGTTCTAAAAAAAGAACAAAAACTGCTATAAGATTAATTCATATCAGTCAACTGACAGTCAACAGTATGTTCGGTTTAGATAGATTTCAACGGTAATAGAAACAAACAAACTATTGTGAATCAAACTTTTCGTTATATGTAACATATGCATTGTACGTTATGTATTGGGATTAGAGGATTCATTAATTTAAAACTGAAATTCTTTAATAAGAGAACTTTTAATATGACTTATCTGATGTTGTGAATTTTCTGTTCATTGTGTTTAAAGTTAATAAATTTGAAGTTAATCAAATATGGAGTATTTTTAAAGAAATATTATTGTCATATGATAACTTCTGAATGTAAATAATAATAAATTGACATAGTTATGTTCTAATTGAAAATAGAATGTTTAATAAGTATCTTCACTTGCAGCTATTTCTGATACAATGGACTTTCTACCAACATCTCGCCTAAGCTGGGAGGTTGGGCCCTTTTGCCCAGTCATAAATAATATCTACCATCATCTCATTCTAAAATTGTTACGCAAACATTTGAAAAATTGAATTCCAGAAAAAAATGTCTTGGATCGGCAAGGATTTCCTCAGAATGCTGTCAAAAATTTAAATGTTTTTAATTTTGGATGAGATTGTGTGATGAAGTTGTTAGAAAATTTTAGAAGGTGACTAAAAGAAGAAAGTTCAAAAATCAGTTGCACTTATTTTTAATAACAGTGACGAAGGAATTATAAAATTTTCTACTATCAAACAACTTACGTTACTCGTGTTTCCATAAATTTGATTTAAGAAATTAAAGAATTGCGTACTTTCAGGGGCATATTAAAATGTTCTCTATTGTGAAAGACAAACACTAGGATATTATTTACTTGATTGGTTTATTATTAATCATACCACTTGAAGAAGATATATATTTTGTTTCGGTTTTATTTATTTCAAAAGAAATTTATTTAAAAATATTGTATATTATTCTTCTTATTATAAATAATTTTTTATTTAATTCTGGTAAAAGCTTTTGTCGCATAAGCTTTAGAGGAATTATTGGTCATGCTACGTATTCTTTAAATACGGAGTTCAAGCTTAATTTTGTTCAAGCGAAAACTATTTAAATTAATTCTAAATATTTACTGAATTATTAGCTATTGATGACTAGTGTGTTATGCCGATATATATATATATCAAAAGTTTGGAAACTGGTATATTTATATCAAAACCTTGGTACTCAGTTTACGCAAGAGTGAAAACATTTCAATTAATAAGTCAAAAGACGATAAAAAAATGTCACTCAGAGCAAGTCCAGTTCATTTTGATCTAGATAACTATCAGATAAGAAGGTTTCAGACTTCGTTCTACACTGCTTGGAAACAAGAGCGGAATGGGCCATCCTACAACTAAGAGGTAGCTGCTGGAATCTTTATGGATATAAAAAATATCTTTAAATCCCCTTTTTGTTTTGAAGCAAAAAAAATTTCTCTTTTTTTCTTTTTGCTTCCAGGCAATCTATTTGAAAAGTTGATTGAAATTCAGAAGGCATGTCGAGGCGTTTTTTTACTCAATTATCCTCCCCTGTCGAAGGATAACTTCGTTTACGTGAAAAATCTTTATTTAACATTGATACATTTTCGTCCTCAAATTGAATGAAGTTTCCCAAAGTTTCTCAGTCTATTTTATATTCAATAAAAAAATGTGTCACTATTCATTAAGATTTTTTTCTGTATCTCTGTAGCTCTTTCTATTACATAAAATACCATAACAAAATAGTTACATAAATGAACAGGTTTTCGATGAAATTCTCTAATATTCAGACGCAGGATGTTATAAACAAAAAATCCTTATTAAGGTATTCCTACGACCACGTGAACGTCGAAAACTTCGGTAAAATGTTTTATAATAGTTTGGTTCCAAAAACAATGTTACACTTGGAACTTCTTCCCTTATCAAATAATGACATAGTTCACCGCGCCACCAAAAAATTGATGACCTCTTCGGTATTTTAATATATAGATATTTGAAATAATGACGAAAACACCATAAAAATGATTCACCTTGCACATATTTTATTTTATGCACAAAAATATAAAGAACCATGTCCATATCCATACTTTTATCGTCTACTATACGATTCTCATAAATCAAAAACTAAAATATTACAATACCATAAATCGTATTGAATAGCTTTCATTTAGAAGTGATAAATTCTGTGATATCATTACACAAACAACGTGATAGGGTTTTTGAGTTTAAACGCTTCAAAATTTGAAATTCCGTTGAATTTGTTTTTTGCAGAACTTTTCCTTTTTTTTCTTTTTTAGTTCAGGACATTTCTGAAATGTACACACACTATAACCATAAAATTCATATTTTTCACCGTTCCTGAGATCTACCTAGTGGATCCAGTCATACGCACACATTAAATATAATATATTTATTTCCTCTGTAAATGACTGCCATATATTTTATGCAATACGGATATAAAATACGAGAATATTCAATGATTCTATAGCGTTACAATCCAAATGCATTGCTGGAAATTATTATTAATAATTTGCATTTATATCATGTACATTGTACAATATAGGAGGAGATAGACATACAGGAACATGGGCTCAATAAACTCTACAGACTCTAGTCAAGAATAAAGGACATAGTATTCCATCAAGGATGTGAAAATACTTCTTTCATTTTTTATTAACACAATGATTTGTGAACATTCATTGAAATTAAATAGTAATTACATAGTTTAGGATTCTCCACTTGTAACTATAGTATAGGAGGTTTTTTGAGCATATAAATATAAAATATCACAATGTCTGAAAATAGGCATTTTTAAATTTTTCTGATGCAGTTGAAATAGGGCTTACCTGTGTTTTGAGTGGAGAACAAGTTCGGCGTGTATGAAATGGGAGAAAATCAGAAAATTACATTTTTTAAAGAAACTGTTGTATTTTCTGTGTTTTCAGATTACTATTACCCCACCATCGGGGATACCTGATAGCTTATCAAATCCGAAGTAAGAATCGGTTTTAAGTTTTTTACAACTAAATAGCGTTAAAATACAAATATTTCGATGTTGTCTATTGGAACGGTCTCACAGGGCTATGGTGTGCGGTTATGGGTTATTGCAATTTCAGTTAAATATAATTTAGGAAAATTGTAGGTCAATTTTTGCATTATTTGTTAAATATTTCATTATTATTTTATTTTAAATAATACATAAATATTTACGTTACATATATTGATTGTAATAAAACTGAAATTCAAAAATTTGGAAAATAATTTTCAAATATGTACTGTAAAAGAAAACCATTCAGAAACCTTAAATTGGCCAACAGCCGATTTTTGCTAACCTATATAAAGGACACCTTAATGAAGTATTATAGCTCTGCGTAAAACGCATCCAAATACAGACATAAAGTAAGCATAAAGTGCATTTGAGACATCAGTTTCTAAAGAAATATACATGAAATATATATGCATGGGCCAATGAGTTCTTTATGTTCGGACAGTCGAAAATAGATTTTCAAAATTTCGCTATGGACATTTTTTGAGGTTTTGTATACATAGAAGGAGCATGCACAAATTTAGCTGAGCTTTGATTGGCTCCTTCAGACTGTTCTTATTTCTATACGTATACCAAACTAATATATCCTATTGGCATACTACTATAGGGAATAGAAATGAAAAACACCGAAAATATACATATATAGTACATTCCATAATTTTGTTTATGCCATATTATTACCCAAAAATTGGAATAATTATGATAATAAACAAGTATAAAATCTGTGGCCATTTGGTATTTAACTTTCGATATTTTGGATTAAATAAAATTCAAATAGAAATAATGTGTTCATAAAAAAAAAACTGCGGTAATTGTGGTATCGGTAATCATGATAATATGATTGCGGTGCTATAATTAAATACAATTGAAATCAACGGCGTGAATATTTGAAATAACCCAAATAAATCAGATAGCTTTTATCAGCAGAAATAGCATCATAAAATGTTGTCCCCACAAAAATGACAAAATAAAATAATTGGCTCAAAAATAAAATTGAATTTAGATGGAAAAATATAAAATAAGCATTTTAATGTTAGGTGTAATTTTTGTATGGATATGTGAAGTCCAACTTGATATGAAGTATATAATTACCATAGGAGTAATTCAAAATTTATTGAGCATAAGAAATTTCAGTTCAAGAAACTCGTAAAATACCATCCAACACAGATCTTTAAAATGTTGTGTGGGCCAAAAAGTCATTACGTTTTTGATGACAACAAAATAAATATTGCTCAGAATCGAAACATACCAAAATCGAACATCAAAATGCCACAAACTGTCAATCGAAATGTTTCAGAATTGATGAATCGCAAAAGTCTTGTGTTTCATCATAATCCTAGGCCAGATGATAACTTTTGATGCATCCACCGTATATAGTTCTGCAATATCAGACTAGCATTTGCTTCGGTCTATGCAGAACTCCTTTCATGGTGTAAATTTTGGTTCAAAATAAGTCTTTGAAAATGACGTATCTCGGGTTTTCGCCCTGAAAACCCAAAAAAAAATCACCACAATGGACAATATATTGTTTAAAAAAGTTCTTGTTTCCCCATGAAAATTTGCTTTTCATTTACACAGCAAAAAATGTAACGACTGCTCAGTTCAACCAAAACGCATACAATAATGAGAGTTTCCAATTTGGGCACGTCTGCAAGCGCCTCATTATTAATAGCATCTGTTAAAATGACTCTGTGTGATATAAAATTTCATGAATTTACAGTCTTTTTTACAAATACTATAAAAAACGAGGCGCTCTGCAAACATCTCATCAATTTATAAATTAATAAGTAAATTGATAATTAACTAAAAATTCAAATCGGAAAAACTCCAAAAGTTTAACATTCTATATCGCGAAATATAACACTAATTTATTGTTCTACTCGTTTTCATGAATTCAATTAAATTATCTTATCAAATCTTAAGTGTTGATAAATTAAACGAAACAAGGGCTATCTTGAACAGGAAAGGTTTTGATTTGATGACACCAAATATTTAACCTTTTCTTATCGAAGTCACAATTTGAAAATACCCTTCCTATCTCAACACCCTCATATCTTTTATATCGAGATCTTAAAAAATGCTAAAATGAAATTGAGCAATAAATTTCAATAAATTAAAGACTTCAAGCAAGGAAATTTTTGTACTAAAACCCCGATTCCTTCACGATATTACTACTTTTATCGCTGTTGAGCTTCTGTCTCTGTTGTATAAAAAAATAAAATATTTAAAACTTCGCCTAGGCATTAACTTTGATATTATACTGGTCAATCCCTGTGTTCCCTTGACTTACGGGATTAATTATTTATTTATCGCTTATTCCCAATTTAAAATTGTTTAGCCCCAATTTGAAGTTGAAATGATTTAGTGTAAATGATAAAAAGAGCTCTACTCCTCAACTTTCTTTGGTCGCCTATATAACTTTTAAGTTTTAAGTATTTGCATACGAAGTTTACTACCGATTAGATATCCGAATTGTCAAACGTAAATGATCGTCATAAAATTTTTTCGTTTACTAGCCTGTAACTACACGTCCCAAATTGCAGTGAAGCAATCTAATCTCTTTGAATTAATTTTGGGTATCAGAATAGAAGCCGAATAAAGCTTAATCAGATTTCACAATTTTGAAAAAAAAAATTACATTTTTGGTAAAACTAGCTTCCATTTTTTTGGTATAAAGAATTTTATGAGCTTCTCCTTTGATTATTGTATTAGCTATGTATTATTTTGTAGGATTTGACTTATATCTTGCTTTTGCATTATATGTACATACATGTGCATTTATGCATGTACATTTTTTTATTTATTTATTAGAAAAATAATTATATTTGAAAAAATGCATTCGACTTAACAAAACACATTTCAAATAAGTATGTAAAACATAAAAAAATAGAAAATGTCTAATAATTTGTATGCCCTATGGTAGGTACTACCGGAGGACATATTAGTTTTATCACTACATTTATAACGCATAGAAATAATCATCGGAGAAGGGTTACAAGCCAATGCATGTCTGTCTGTCCCTCTCTCCATTCATAAAAAAGATACCTCAAAAACGCGTTATCCGATTTTGATGAAATTTACAACACGTAAGCTGGTTGTTCCTTAACTGGATTTGATATTGCATATTGTAACACTAACGATGATAATATCACTTTATACTACATTCGATGCTTCGTTTAATCATTGCCTTATGAATGATAATATGTGATGCTCGCTTTCAGGATATATCGGAAATGTTCATCAGGAAAATCGGCCAAGGGTAGCGAAGTTATTAAGCAAAAATCTATGTGACCAGAAAGTTTTGTCGTTTATTTTTATGGTTTTTCAGATTTAATTGGAAAGTGTGTACACTGACAAAATATAATAGGCGATACCATGTTAAATTTCAGTAGAATAAGTCCAAGAATTGTATATACAGAAATAGCTAGGAGAAAATAAGCCTGTTTTGATGTACTTTAAAAGCTAATAAACTGATTTGAATAAAATTCGCTATGTGAGAATTAGAGCAAATTTAAAAAAGAGGAAACAAACGTGTAGAAAAAAACGTTGTAATATTTTTAGTTTTGTCTGTTTTTCTATTCCATTTCTGCCATAGAGTATCAAAAATCGGCTATAGGCCGATTTTAAGTTACTATTCGTTTTAAATTCATTTAGTTTCAACAAACAGAAAGAAAATATTTAACAAACATTAAAACAATTTTTTAATTCACAGAAAGTGCTTTCAGTCGAAATAAAAGAATTTTACGAGACAGTTTAATAATTGCTTTTTCTTCCATATATCCAAATAAATATTTTTTATGCTATGCTCTACATACCAACAATACCTCGGATATGCTAAAATACATACTCGTAAGTGCTCATATAGTACATTTTCGGAGTAAGGCAATAATAATTATGTTTTTGATTCTAGTTTTCAGGCATTGTTTTGTTAAAAAGTGTTCTCAATCGTTCGTTTTTTAACGAATGCACATATTCTTTTCCTTCTTTATGATTTATGCAATTTTGCTATTCATAAGAAATGATTTAAGCAATAATAATTACTGAAAATGTTTTGGAATCACTTTAGAAATATCATGCTTTCGTTTATTTAGGTTAGTGGATTATCTACTCAAGACATCTTCCCAAAGTTATATAAAAATCTATGCTATCATGACCAAATAGTATAGGAATATAGGAATATCACTTGAACTGAAATTTCCCTATTTTTATATTAGCCCTATCAATTGGTACTTTTACCTTGAAAAAAGTATAGGAAACTTTATATTTGATACGATTGTTCAATTAGGTAAGTTATTGAAAATTCCAAATTTTCAACCTTGTTGGCGTGCCGCTCGGGACTCCATATTGATTTAAAGGGGTGAAAGATCGCTTTTTCGCGATTATCTGGTTACCGCCACCAAATACGTTGATTGAGATCTATATAAAAAATATAGAGCGTAGGATTCTCTACATTTCTTGCTGAAAAGTTTTTTTTACTAAAGATTATAGTTATGAAGCTACAGCCCGTAGAAAGAGTAAGAGTTTTCGTCAATTTTATGTAATATATTATTTTTGAACCGAATTTGTCGCTATTTATTAATTTTTTTATTTATATTTTACTCTTTTCCACACCACCGTAGAGGTAGAGTAATAAGGCGCGTTTTTTTTACCGTGGTATCCCCAGTAGGCATAATGCACAAAGCATTCATCATCTTGTTGAAGATGATTTGACATTTTCAAAAAGCTTCTTGTATAATATTTATTGATGAACTGCATGTTGTCCAACATCCTTTTTTACATTTACCTGAAATGCCTTTTAATAGAACTTCAAGGGAAGGAGGTTGGTTAAGCGGAATATTTCGTGGCGGGGAGCTATACAGGGGATGTGTGTGGCTCAAATCGGTCGGTGCAGTTTGATACTATTGGTTCTGGTGACGCATACAATATCAAACTCAAGTGTCTCCTACTCAAGGTATGAGAAAATTAGTGGTTGCTTTACGTCTACCTCTAGAATCGGGTCGAGAAAGTCTTGTTGAGAGGTTCTGGTGACTCAAACAGCAAGCGGTTTGTACAGTCAGTACTGGTGAAGCAAACAGTAAGGTGACTAGGGACAGATTCCTTCTACAAGGCTGAATGTTATGATACCAATGCTAAGGTGTACCATTTATCTGGGTCCCACTGTACTGGGAGTACTGGTAATGCAAGCATCAAAGTGGCAGGTATTCGTAAAAGTTTCCGTGTTTTGCCGGCACGGTTCAATCTGGGCAGTTTCTCCCGTAGGAGTACTGGTAACTTCACACAGGCACCCCTTTTGCCCCAATATATACGATAAGGTTCTTTATGCCGGAGTACTGGTGACGTCCAACACAAGATATCACATTCCACAAATAATAATAGTCTGCACGTGTGCAGCCTATGAGTCTTGCGAAGACTGCCTTCCAATGAATTTTATTTTGAGTCTTATACTCAGTACGCCATTTCTTGACTACGAATTATATTTTTATCGAAAATTTATTTTTCGTTGCTTGATCTCTTGTAACTTCATTTCAAAGTATGATTCAAATTATTCGAAAATTATGTGAATTTCGAAATTTCGAAATAGCAATTAGACAACTGTTGAAAAACTCTTACAAAGCGAGTGATGTTTGATTTTCTATGACAAAATTAAACTTGAATATGGTGTATAAGAAAGTGGTAGTGAAATGAAGGCTATAAGTATATTACAATCATTAAAATAATAATTATCGTAAATAAATTGTATTACTTCCAGTTTTCTATTGAATTTTTAAAATAAAAGTGTTTTACATAAACAAAAAATAGAAATTTCTTCGAATATCCAATTTATATTTTAGAAAATTTTCATACCATGCAAAATTTAATACAATACAAGATTTTGGATTGTTTCATAAAGTATCAAATATTTTATAAAAATTATGAGTATTAAATTAATTCTTCAGAAATACTCTTCTAAAGATGAACAAAACTTTTGTTTTTATTCACTTAAAGACAAATTAAAACCAATTTTATTTTATAAATCGAGTAATAATTTTAAATATTCATAACAATTCATTGAATGTGAAAATGTTTAAGGAAAAACGGTTCTACAATATTCTGTTCTTTTATTTAAATACAATTTTGTGTAAAACAAAGTTTTTGAAAGTGCGGTCGTCTTCTCTTCATTTTTTTTTTTTTTTTGTATAAGAAAGCGAATAAAATCCAGTCATTTGACAATTTCAATTCATTCGAGGACCTCAATTAATTAAACTTATCGAATTAAATCGAAAAACATGAAATGACATTAACATCAATGAGATTTTGTTCTTCCTTCGCATTTATTTGCGCTTCCCATTCTAATCCGAATTTAATTGAATTTCATTTCGCTCCTCTTGTATTCTTTGTACATCCGCGTGTACATATATTTGCCATATATAAAATCGTTTTCAGTCGTTATTTTCCAATAGTCTTCATTCGGTCCCATTGGACTCCATCTATTTCAACGTTTATTTTAGTTCTTTTTTTGAAAAACTAATGTTATATCATTTAATATTAAGTAAAGTAATACAAGCATAATCTTATACTGAAAGAGAGCTAAGATATTATATGAGAGGATAAGTAAAAAAGGGGATGAATATGGTAGCAATATTGTTTTTTACGAAAAAAGATACAGGATTCAATTTATTCCATGAGAATTAGATGAATAGCTTAAGATTTGTTAAAATTACTAAATGAATGAAAGATAACAAAAAGGATATGGTAAATCTTTACCATGTTTTGGAATTTATCGAAGCGTATTCAAGGATATAACCAGATGTTTCCTTTAATTTATCTGTAATATTGGCTTAATTCATGATGTTTCTACCAAAATTACATAATGAATGTTTAACTGAACGTTTATGATAACGCGAATATACGAATTGAATAACTCAATAAAAAATGTATATAATGAGAATTTGATAATGTATTAGTATTTTGAATAATAAAATAGCTTTGTTATAATTAGATTAATATGCTATAATAATGTTTTTATTTGAACTTGATTTATTATAGAATTTTCAAAGGCGTTCAAGCTGTATCACCAGCACCTCCGGGTCTTTCGAGCGTAAAATCATTTTGAGACTTACTATTTTCAAAGATTGTCGTGCCTTCACCTGTTAATCGAAAGATATCAAAACCATACAAAATACGCAATATTTTATCATAGAAAAACTAATAAATTTATTAGTTTTTCTATGATTTTATCAAAAGAGTGAAATCGAAGTCTGGGCCCGCACTTAATAACTGATGCGAAGATATGGTGATATTCTATTACAGTGATTATTACCATCACGTATATTGTAATACGTTGTGCTACATTTATGTTGTAATTATCAATTGATTACTTTGAAGTGATCTGAAGTAAATTTACCATATGAGAATAAATTTATTTGTGTGCCGCGTAGAATAAAATTAAATACTATACTGAAAAAAAATTTAAATTATTTTCATACTTCGAAAATGTTTAATTACATATATGAATTTTCTGTTATTTCACAGTCCGCAGATTTGATCTTTTTGAGTGGCCCAGCGAAGTAGAAAGTTGTAGAATCGCTGTCTTAGATATTGAACCAAATAATGCTTGTGTTAGGTATAAAATAAATTGGTGATGTGAAGCCTCACGGATGTAACGTGCCATCAATGAAATATCAAATACTGATCATGGTAAAATATGTATAGTGGAGAAGTGTTGTTGTTACGAATGTTTTTGTGTTTCCAGAGATTTTTGGATGAATTAAATCATTGCGAGACTGATTCTCACAGAAACAACCATGACTCCACTGGAGATCGATCCAGTCTCTTCTAAATCGTTTGATTTCTCCTACTTCTGTTATTTAACTTTTTGATAATATCATTTTTAGATCGTAGAATATTTTAATGGTTGTTTTAACTGAAATATTTATGATATAGTTTTAATCCTAATGATTTTTACAATAAAATGAATAATGAAAAACGACCGTAAATGAATTAATAAAGTGAAAAAAAAGAAGAAAAATCATTTTATAGTCTATTAAAATAAGATAAAAAGTTTTGTGTAAATGTGAACCAAACTTTCTTACTGATGTTCTTTTTCCTTGATAAATCTTATAGTTTTACGAGTATTTCCAATTCAATATCCATTTTCTCATTCATTTGAAAATATTTTATATACTTGTATAGTATATAATCTTCTATAAATACACATCTTTCTTTTGAACATTTTCTGTATAATACAGATTGCAGCAACCCCATTTGGACACTTTCAATGAATCGATTTTCCTGAAGTAGATCTCTCAATGGATGAATTATGTTGAGAGTTTGTGACAAGTTTTCCAAAGAAATATGGGAAAGTTTTTTTTAAGCGCATTAGAATTAAGTAAGTAATCAAAAATATCGTTTCTTTTTTTATCTGTTTTCTTTTTGAGAGTTGTTTTTTTTGAGTTATTATTCATACTCGGTCATTTTTAAATCTAAATATAAGAAATTGGATATTATTCTATTATGAAGTTTTTATTTAGAGTTTAGACAAGGAAATGAATTAAACTAATGCATTTTTCTTTTGGAACATGTTTTTTTTTCGTTTGAATTTGTCAGAATTTTCATTTCTTTTATGTTTACCAAAATTTCATTATTTAATAACAATTTTAAGACAAAAAAAAATTGTCAATAGTAACTTCATTTATCAACGTTTAAAAGTCAATAATTTCGAATGAGTTGCTGTTTTTTTTTTCTTCGAAAATTTTCCAGTATATCATTTTGTAATATTTTACATGTTTCTCATGTTCATTCTAAAACATTTTAAATACGCAAAAGAATTTCCATATTATTGGATAAAAAGTTCTTCTAACAATTTTCTCCGATTTTTTTCTTTTCCATATATACGGAATTTTCCATTAAATTATTTCATTAAAACTTTAAATTGTTTTTCTAAATAGCATTCCTTCTAATTTCTAAATAAATAAAGGATTTACCCTTTTTCCTACACTTATATCGTAATTTTCTAAAAATTGAGTAAATATTAAGTCCATTTAACTTAATCAAGAAAATCTCAAGTCTAGACTATTGACAAAACACTATAAATAAACTAAGAAATATCTCTTTTTAACATCATCCCTGAAGTTTTACTATAAAAAAAAACTCTTAGAAAAACATACTTTACGAGACAAATAAAACAACCCCTTCTTAAAAGAACACTAAAGAAACATAAAATAGTTTCCAAAAAAAAGAAATTGAAACTAAAACTTTTGTATCAAATAAATGAAATTGTCTTTGCCAATTGATCAGAGACTAGAAAAATATTTAAGTTTTAAAGGAAGTGAAGAAAGTCAACAAAAGTTTGGGGATAACTTATTTCCCGTGATAATCAGACGTTAATCATACTGAATCATATACAAACACAAGAAAACCCTATGCAAGATGTTTCCGATATTTGTTTTTTGCGATAATTGCAAGTTAAATGCACAATAATTTCATTGTAACACAAGGAAAATGTGAAATTGGCCCTCGATATACGTTGTTTCAGTTTGTGTTTTTTCGATAAACTTTAGATAGATTTTTGATAAAGCCAATCCGGTCGACTGCAATGGACCTCGATTCAAAATTTTCCAGTTCAAAATAAATATTAATTATTAAACGCTATGTATATAATAGTTTTTTTCGTTTTGCGTCGACTATCTCTGGAACCAATTAAATCGAGGACCTGGTATACTGATATTATTTTATTATTGAAATGAATCGAAATTGAAGGGGAAAAGCTAATAGTTTATTTAGAAATCAGAATTTTTTATACATTATTTTGTACATTATTTTTAATTTAAATATCACAATATTGAAGAAGATTCTAAAATTAAAGAAAAATTCCTTAGATATACCAGTAAGCTAAATTTTAAGACTTGAAAATTAAATGAAAAATTGTTAACTGAGGAGAGAAAAATTAAAATAAAATTAATTTGTTCCTAAATCTATTTTTTTAGTACATTTCCATAGTAAAATCATACGTTTCTTCATAATTTGAGAATAGTGATTCATCAGCCACGTATTCCAAACGCAGTCTACTTCTTTTTTTGTACACTATGGGTTGAACGACGAGTTATTTCTCCGAAACAGGCCCGTAACTAAAATAGTGGACTCTGCCGATTGTAGCATTTTCTTGCAAGCCCCCAAGAAAATATGAAGAATACTTCAATATGTTTGGGAATTTATAAAATATATATATCATATATTGTATTTATAATGCGACCCCTTTAGTGCCCACCCTGATATTCAGTTCTGGTTGTGAAACTGCTCCGAAACCTGGAAAACTTGAGCTTAAATCGTTGGCAGTAAGCAAGCGAGAAGATAAAGAAGTAACCACTTTTCCTGCATAGTTTTGTATGGAAGCAATAGAAACGAAATCTCCAGTTAAAATATCTCTATGCTGAAAACGCCTTTGATTAGTGGGTCACTAAAATATTTCAAAGAAAAGGTTAGTTCGCATAGACCTAAAATCTGGCTCAAAACTGCTAGTAACCTGAAATCAATGGAATTGCCTCATTTCCAAAATAAATGACTCCTGTAGAGAACATAGTTTTCTCTTTCCAAATAGTCACATTTTATATTCGTCCACAAATATGAACACTAGACCTGGTTTTATCAAGACACATCGGTTTTTAAAGAAGCAGCATTAGTAGAACTACAACTATGCATAACTAGGGTGTAAATAGTTTACTTATACATTTATTTTCAGCAACAAAATGAAATTATAAATTGGACAATTTTCTATTAACAGAAAATCGTTGTTTTGTGGACATAAATAAAAATATGGTAGACCTTTTTCTTCAAAAATATATAAAAAAAAATTCCTTTTATTATTTCCATTTTTATAATGTATAAAAATATACGGGATCAAATTCAATTTGAGTTGATGAAAATATAAAGAAAATATATATAATAATAAAAAACACACACAGTTCATTCCTTTAGGGTACTTACAACCAGTTCATAAGAGCCCGTACAACCAAAAATCATCAATTTGTATTGGCGAACCTAACAAGTTTATATAGAAAAGCAAAAAAAAAAAGTAAAAGTATATAACTTAGTTAGGTTCTTAGTTGAGTACTTCATGAACCACAAAAACAATTTTTATTGACGGAAACTCAATTTTCAATTTTCCGCCAATATCTGTACATAATATAGTGAAGTCTATATATTCCTACATATATAGGAACACGACTATGCCAATAACGCAATCAACTAAATGGAAACTCGAAGAAAATTTAGAATGTAAGAATTTATATTACTAAAGTTTCATTCAGAATTTTCCATACCATCACTTCCAATATTTTTCCTCCATCTTCTCGTTTTTATAACTAACAATTTGTGAAAGGAATAAACGAAGTAAATTAGATATATGGATCCTTGTACGTGACGGCAAAACGTCCTCATGAAGAATTATGTTTTTATGTGAGAATTTATTATACTAATAGCATACAGCAAGTTCAAGTTTTGATTTAATTTACAGATTTTATTGATTATTTACTCATATATTACATTATTGAAAATCAGAACCAACTGAAAAGTTATACAAAACTTCCAATCTTTTTTAGTTTTGTTTCTTAAGAAAATGTTTAATACAATATTTAGGCAAGATGGGCACAATGTAGTTTGCTGTGTTTCGATATGAGACTTTCCGAATAACAGGCGCGAGTGTGATGCTTTTTCTTCAATTCCGCAATTACTCCAAAAAAAAGATTTAAAACTTTCAAATCAAACAAAATATTACATTAAGACTAAAATTGCAAAGAATGCAATAGTATTAATTTATTTTTTGACAATTTGCAAAAATTAAGAAGTCTATTAAAAAAAACTTATTAATGGGATTAATTCTTTCAACAGAAAAAAATTATCGGTTCGCAATTCTATGTCATCAATGGATATAAATTTGTTCGAAACCGGTAAGAAAGTTAACACGGCAGGAAAAGGAAGTTGGGTTACTTACTTAATAATTACGTATACTTCAATCACAGTCAGAAAAATCATTCCGTTTGGACAAGGCATAAACTTTGTAATCGAAAGAATTCAACCCGGTTTTCTACAGCAAACATTTTTGGAGATAGAACGGATCCATACCCAAAATTTTTATAAAAAAATCAGGAAGTTGTAACTTTTGAACAGCATATACGTTAAAATAAAGGAATTTACCAGTCTTAGCACACAGAAAAATCACAAAGCTTTTGGCTAATTCTGACAACTGAATTTTAGTGGTGAGAACTGAAAATTCAGTTGCGACTAAATTTCAGTTGTCGTAACTTCACAACTGAAATTTAGTTGTCGCAACAAGAAATTCAGTTTTCATAATTGAGTTTTCAATTCTCATAACTAAAATTCAGTTATATTACAACAAAAAATTTGCCAGAACTAGGCAAATACATACTTTGTGATTTTTCTGCGCGAGCAGAGATCGGTAATATAATGCGCACGGAAAATCAAATTTTTTTTTAAAAGGGAATGCTAAACCAGGACTTGTTTAAACTGTACGCGAAGAAAAATTAAATTAATATGAATTTCTGTGACCAGCAAGTCGGTCTGGTTGTCATTATCTAAGATCTTCCATCTACCATTCATCGCTAAATGGATGATTTCAAAGTTTCGCTAAAAATGGTTTTTTTCATGTAAACCAAAGTTGGCGCTGCAACCTCGAGCAGGTAAAAATGTAAATACATATTATGTACTAGTGTTATAGTTGATTTTGACGTGTTTGTTAGTTTAAGAAGTTAGATTTCCATGAGGCACCGTATAATTTATTTTCTTAGAATGGGCGGTTGGCTATATACGTTTGGGAACCTCTAAACGAACGGGGCGCACTCTCCACTGTGTCTAAGTTGCTTATTTTACCTTTCCTTTACCTATTTACTATACTTTTATGTATTTAAAATAAATTTTAATTATTTATGGGCCTAATCCCCTCTTACAAGGTTAAAATAAGAAACATTAAATGTTTTCCGATTAGACTCATACCTTGATTTTCGCGTTACTCGTTTTACTTTTTATATGCAATATACATTTACGCGGTCTAAAATGCATAAGATGTAATACGGTCTAATATAGTAATGCATTTACTATAAAAGCTTCTTGTATTTTTCTTTTTATATTTATGTAACAAATTTGCTTGAAATGAAAGTTCCGCGTAAATTTATATTACTTCTGATTTGAACAATGACACAATTATATTCTATAAATAGTTTTTATTATAATTTAAGTATTTACTCACATTTCGTTAATCAAATAAGTAAGTATTTAGTTAAGAATACTTGACAAATCGTGTGTAAAAAAGAGATTTCAAAATCATATTTATTTAAGACTGAAATATAATGTCATCTAAAATAAAGACAGAAGTTATCTCATCTCAAATATTTACAAAACTTTCTTCATAATAAACTTTCTTTTAAGAATAAAAACTTAGATACTGCAATACAAATCCGTTATACTCGAACACAATGTTTCATTCTATAAAATTAATCCATATTTAATTAGGTTTCCTTTTCTTTCCAGTGTAAATGAATATAAATGTTATTTATATGAACGTATAGAAATACGATTCATTTAGTTTCATGTATTTTATATACAACATCAGCCGCTGAGCGGAATTTAAAGGATAAAAAGGATTTATCATGGGATTGAATTTAATTGCTGAAGATTTATCAAACGCCAAAAGTATAGTATATAGTTTTGATTTTTTTTCCCCCATTTTCTTAGAAAAATAATTCTCTTTTGATTAGAATAACTTTTCTGAAAGTTGAGATCAAATGGAAATATCATATGTGTATAGCGAACCTAATAGTGGAGATAGTAGTCGAATAAGTTTCATATATGATCCAAATTTATTGACATGGATTTCGAAAACTTTACTAAATCAGTCAACGATAAATTGTTCAGATAATAACTTACAAATTAAAGATATATGTACAAGCATTTCCATTCGTAAAACAATGTACAGAATAATTATTGAATAGAATTGAAATTTTTCTTTAAATATGCAAAAAAAAAAAATTTTTGACTTTATGTCATAAAATTTAAAGTAGTTAAATATCATATTTTTTGTGTTTTTAAAAGAACTCAATCTCGTAAGTATTTTAAGTAACAATAATACAATAATATATAAATCATAGCAAACGACTGTCATATTAGAAAGAAAATGCCTTACAATTGACGACAATTTCGCTACTAAAATCGAGTTCCAGCATGGATAAAATTTAGTTTTCTCAAAATATAGATGCGGGCTCCAAAGTACAGAAGTGTAAGATTTCTTGCTATACCAAAAATATTCAGCAAACATACTTGGACTCCAAGTCCGATCCTTGGTTCCACTTTTCTCTTTCGGAAAAGACCTGTTGACCATATGTTAATCGCTGACTGGTTCAAAATTTAATGGGTATAAATATGGTGTAAGGCTAAGACATGCTAGATCTCATAACTTTGTAAGATTTCAAGGATCATCTACTATTTCTAGACATACATATATAGTTGTTTACCTCATGTTTCCTTACGAATTTCCGGCAAGTTCTCTTAAGAAAGTCCCGCATATAGCTTTTTCGATTTGGTTCATTTGATCATCGAATTTCTCTTCTTAGATCAGTTTTCTTACTTAAAGCCCTACAAACCTACCCTATTTAATCATCACTAATCATCGGTAATTTTTTCTAACTTCAATTGGATCCATATCTTTATCAAAAATTAAACTTTAATTGGAGCGAAGTTACGAGTATTATACCCTTTTCCGACTCAACAAGTTGTGTATTGACAACATTCACTTTTTACAGAATTTTTTTACGTCCTAACATTTACTGACATTTAACAAAAATAAAAAATGCCATGCAAATATAAAAAAAATTTTTTTATCCGAATTTGTAGGCAGTAGCATTGCAGTGGGAATAAGCATTAAAATAAAAACTTGCTGGATATTTCACATAAATATTTAAAAAAAAAAAAGGAAATAAAAAATTCCCATAAAATGACCTTTTAAAACCATTTTTCTCCAGCAAACGTACATCTATGGACATATGTAGTAACAATTATAGTGTAGAGTTATATGAAAACATATAACATAAAATTATCCCAAAGCAAGAATATAAACGATGAAATTTTCTCTCACATACCTTTAGAAAATTTTGGGTTTACTGGATTCTTCCTTGTATAGTCATATGACCGAAAAGTCCTGACATACATATTCTAGTAAGAATTTTACGTTGAAAAATTCCTAAAATAATTGAATGGCCCTTTTTAGAAAATGTTTTTAAAGATAAAAAATAAAAAAAAAAAAAATTTGTAACACGTATATTTCTTTTATATTACGTATGGAAGGGCCTGCACGCAAATATGATAGAAAAGAATGTATGTATGTATATATGAAGTTTATTATGGACACCGGTATCCAAAAAGGAACAAAGAGTTTTATGTAGTTCCCATGAATAACATATTTCTTTAATAGTCATATTCAGTTCAGGTCTATTTCTACAAAATTTTTCAAACTTTGTTTTTGAAATGGAAATTTCTTTAAACGTGCAATAATAAGATTAGGAATCAACGTTTTTCTATAGAATTTACGTATTTTTCTTTGGAATCTATAAAATATATCATTTTAATAAAATTTTAAATTAAATAAGAATCACTTTAATGTTGAAATTTCAAAAATATGTTTCTTAAAAAAAAAAAAATAAATAAATAAATCCACACAGATTTATCCTTTAAGCAATTCTTAAGAATTTCTATGAAAATTTTGTGTAATAAAATTAATTCTGATAAAATATTTTCACTCATACTCCCGGTGGAAAATTACACCCGACAAGAAAATTTCAAATCGAATGGAAATAAATTAAACTAAATAAAACTTTTCTTCTCTATGAAAAGATATTCGCTTATATTCTTTAGTGCTGCTGAAAAAGCTTCTTTTTTTTGAAAATCTTAAATATAGTAAATTTTCAAGAATTATTACAAAATCTTCTTATCAGAAGGGTATTGTACAAAAAGCCTTATCCATTGTCTAGCATTTCAACAGTTTCAGCATTGTAATTTATAAGCCTATGACGATATTACTTTAAGATATTCTTCTATTTTTTAAGAATAGAAGATTGGATTAGACAAGTTTGTATTGTACTATATTAAAAAGACGTAGGTAAAGCCATGTGCTATGTCTATCATTAAGTATTATCGTGTCTTTGTTTCTCTTTTCCAGAAGTGTACTAAAGCTAGGAAAATTGGAATTCTTTTCACCAACCGCAAATCATAAATCTATGACTATTATGTTGACAGTTACTTTAAATACAAAATAAAAGTTGTATGTACATAAATGAAATAATGTTGTAGATTTTTTATTTTCTTTCTCAGATTTAATTCATGTTAAATGCAGATTGTTTTCAACACAATAGCATAATCCTTATTTTTTTCTTATGTTTTTATGTTTTGGTTTTATTTTTTGATGTAAACAAAATGAATTGCATTCATGTATGTAAATTAGAAATTAATGCCGTCTTAAAAATTCGCCAGAAAATAATTTATAATAGAGTAAAATATGTTTGTAAAATCGAAATTAACGTGCAAATCAGAATATTGCAGGAAATACTTAATAATAGTAATAGCGAAATTTCTTGAACAATAAACAATTTCCGTTATTTTTTTATATAATTTGGAAACCTTATCCATATTTCAAGTCTACTAGTAGTTTCTATGAAGTGGTAGAAGTTACAGGGTATATTTTGTACAGAAATTTAATAAAAGTGGTGCATTAAATTAATGCAAGAAAGGATTTATTAATCTCACTACAATAGTGTATGCCTGAGAATTATTTCCAGATTTCAGAAAAACACAAAACTTCACAACCAATTTACGGAATTGTAATTTTGGGCAGGTCACAAGAACGAAGAGTATCCGCAAAGTTTCAGGTCGTATTCTTAGTATTTCTTCATATATAGTATGTCAGAGTTATATAAATTCTCTTTCGGCGAATTGGAAATGATCTCCTTTGACATGCTTGAGCTTCACGTAATTCCATAAGCAATATTGTATTAAACTTACTTTTAGCTTGTTGTATTTTTATTTACTTTATTATCAGGTGAGCCGATAATGCGGTGTACTTGGTATTATACTCGCAAGAAAAATCTGGGGACATGGTGTCCTGGAATTATTCAGGTTAAGTTTAATTGATCATGTCGGAAAATATTATCTCGAAATTGTCTTGTCTAAGTTTCACGCTTTCCCATTTCGGGAAACTTTCCTGTCCACTTCGGGAAATCGAGTATAGATTCGACCTTCAGATTTCGGTCATCAAAAAATGGGTTCCTGCAAATTCTCTGTCACCAATTAACCACATATACATAGAGCATCTAGTGTAGAGTTATCTCAGCAGTTGCGCATTTGCAGCAGGTCGAATCGAGTTTAATACAAATGGTGTGCAGGTGTTTGTGAGGACACTCTTGAGGACAAGTTTTTTCCTGTCCGGCTACTAATAACAAATCTCTGGCTAAGCCTGATTCAGTTAGGCATAATTTGTACTGTCGTAAAAATATTGATTTCGTCACAGAATTTTGTGCCAAATCGTGTTCCAGTTTTTAAAATAGCATCATTATGTGGTAATATATGCTCCGACCAGATACGTTCCTTCATTGAATCCCATTCTAACGATTATTCACAAATTTTCGGATATTAAGGCGGTAACATCTAGATATATTTACAATTTTTCGAATTTTTTTTCATTAAAACGGAAATATAGTACTAACAAAAATTTATATTTCAATTTATTTAAATTGCTTTAAAATTCTTATTCATTTCAAGTTAATATAAAAATGATAATGTATTTTTAAGAAGGAAAAAATTATTTGACAGAACAACAAAAACAATTATAAGTCTATGTCTTTTAAGCCATCCATAAACAACTTTACACCGAAAATCTCATTCAAATACATATTTATATCCCTAGTAATCTTCCTAAGAGGGTCAAGTCATATAACAAAAATACTATATGGTGCCTCTAAACATGACATCGCACATTTTATAGAAATATACATTACACATATGTTAACGCTATAACCAACTCATCCCTCGCTCTACACCATACGATCATCATTACTTAACTTCTAACCATTTCCCATTTATTTTTGCACCCTGTCATATCCTTTTTCAATATACATTTTGTAACTTATGCACAGAATATAGTTAGTTTCGTTAGGTTTGGGGTTTGGATTTGGCCGATGTGGTATTTTAGGTATCATTTCATTCTTTCATGTATTCTTTTGTGTCCAACAATACTACATGACTGGTTTGAGGTTAGGACATAAAGAAGGATTTTAACACAATCCAATGACCTTTAAATAAATTCCTAACGTAATGTTACATAGATGCCGGATCATGTTGGTCAATGTCTATCCAATTCCTTTACAAAAAGGATATCTAATGAAAATCGATTTTGTTATTTCAGAACTACCAAGTGATGAAAGAAATTTTTGTATTTTTTTCGAGTTTGCCATATTTGATATATGTTTGGCAGTTTAATATATAAACTGCTATTTACTGGTATGTAGTTCTCACGTTAGACTACATAAAAGGAGAATACATTTTGGCATTTGTAAAATATATTTTTTATTTTGATTTTATAGAATCAGATATTACAATGGGGGTATTTGCTTTTGGTTGTAGATGGTCTTGTATCATTGTAAATTTATTAAATTTCATAAAATTTCTTGTACACTACAAGTATAATAAATGCCTCAATTCTATTATTAAGCTAGGCGGTAGGTTAACTTAGGTTAGATGGAGTTGCGCTACCTGTGTACAAAACCAGGCATCGTATAAGCCCATTGTGGTTCCTACGAAACCAAAAGTAGTTGACAAAATGTTCTTCTGTGAAGCATTTAATTCTTCATCAATATTTGATTAGTCTATTCATGTCACCCAACTGAACACCCCTAAATTATCGAAGAAGACACTTCTCAGGATATTGTGATGCTTCCGAGGAATGGCTGGGTATTCACAAGGACTATATGTTATGTTCCCAGTCATTCCTATATTCCTATTTATATTTGAGTAAAGATAGTTCTGTCAAAGGAGTAACGTATTTCTCTTAACGAAAACAAACTGATTTTAACAAAAACTTCAGTGAAGCGACAATTACGAATCATATAAATTTCGAGAAAACAGGAAAATATATTTCTTCTTTAAATATAAATTAAGGGTCGAACTTTGGTTTTTTGAGTTTTAAATTAAGTATATGTTTTGATATGTTTTAAGGCGCAAATATTGATATTACTCAGGATATGATCATACCTGAGTTTGAGATCCAACTGTGTTCGCATGCTGCATTTATTTTTCATTTAGTGCTCATAAATTTTATTCTTTGTGATAATATTGTAATTTAATATCTAACCCTAAAATGTCAAACCTCGTTATTGACGAAGTGTACATTTGACATTATATGCTGTTTTTTTCGATCAGAGTAAGAATACTGCTAAGATGGGCATAATGGGCACTTTCTTTATTATAAAATTTAGAGACCTGGTATTTGAGAATACCAATAACTTTACTATATTTTTGCAAAAATGTGAAATAGGATCCTTTAAGACTAAGGATATGTTTATACGTATATGTATAAATTAAATTTAGAAGTATGTTTATATTAAGTAATAGTAAAACGATTGAAACAGTTCAAATTTAGAGTTTGGAATGATAACCTTAATTATTAAAGCCTAGTCCAGAACAGCAACTTTTGACGCATTTATTTAAACATATATTAAGCGTGTTTTTTCATGTGGGTCTGGCTCTGGGTCTGCTTCATAACACGTAAAAGCAACAACAATATAACATAAAAATATTTCATTCAATAAAGATATTTGAGAATTTGCTACTATTTTACACTTAATTTATTTTTAAAATGAACGAAAAATCGAGTGTTTTTCAAATAAAAATTTTTTTTTCTTCTTGAGACCCAGATCGTTTATTTCAAAATTGACCCAGACCCAGATGAAAAAAACTGATCTATTATTAGCGATTTTTAGAAATACTGTTTTTCTGTTGTAGTAAACTAAATTTCTTTTGTAGAAGTCTATTATTGATAAGCAAATAATTTGAAATTAAAATATTCATCTAATTCACTACAACTAAAAAGTGTTGGTATTTTTAACATCCAACCGGGGATAACGTGTAGCAATATATTCCGTATAAATATTAGAAAATAAATTCTTCACATGAAAAAGAAAAATTGATATGTGTTTTAGTATAAATATTCAATTTGGACTTATTAATTATTACTTTATTGATAATTAAAGGAATTTCTATATATTTCATTTATTAATTGTCTTCAAAAGTACATTATGTCTAAACATAGAAAACCAAGTAAACACCACATCCAACTAGTTTACCGCAATCTAATGATATAAACCACTTAATGTGCACTTCAGAAATTACATTTGGAACACTCAAGACATATATTTTGTAATTAAAACAATTCCCATTAGATATACGAGTGTTAGAAATAGAAATTTTCTAAAAGAACGATGTCTCTTCGAAATAACCACATTTTATAGAAGTACCTAGAACCGAAATACATAATCTCACAGGTAGTACACATTTTAAAGTAAACAACATATTCTTCGTTCGTTCAACTAAAATACTAAAATAGGATAGATTTTTCGAATAGAATACAAGAAGGAACATCACATTTTATTAAAATAATGTTGGGTTGTTTTGTGTTTTCTAAATTTTGATGAGAAATATAATATTTTCTTAGAGTTGACACAATTTAATCTTTAACATATTTAAGTTAAATAATAAGATTAAAGTTTTCATCAGGATCTTATGTTAGGTACTCGTTTGTCGTACATTAAATAAATTTAATGGAATCTTTAGATATTTATCTCAAAATATTAAAATAAATTTTATTCGAATATCAAATAAATAAATACCAAAAAAAAAAAAAAAATTAGATAAACTCGATTATATTTCCTTATAAATATTGATATTACCAGCTATCACATTGAAAATCCAAAATCCGGCAGATCTCATTCTAATTTTATTTCCGTCTTTGTGAGAAGAATTTTGATATAGGAAATCGGAAAATCACATTACGACGGATAGTGGTGATATGAATGCGAGAACTTTTTCTCTTGTGCTTTACATGTCTCTCTAGACACAAAATAATAATGCAAAAAATATATTTATATATTAAAGAGACTTTAGATAAGTACTGATAAGCTGTTTTCCAATTTCCGTTTTCAACATAAATTCCAAGCTTCCCTTTTTTTTTGAATCCCTTCGGATTTACTTATACTCATATTTATTTCTAGTTTCTTATGGAAATAGTTATATAAATGTTCCACAAAAAAAAAAAAACTGTAATAACTTCTAAATTATGATCAATAAAAATTTAGAAAATTACTAAATTTCGAGAATTTGATAAAATTTAAGATTTTTTTACTAGGTTAGTAAACATTATGGGTACTTTTTCTGTTTTTTTAAATACTAGTATAGTACCCGAAAAAACTTTAAAACAACATTGGATTTCGGCAACATTTCTAGGCTATCACTAAACAACGGTTTCATATATTCAAACTGCCATATTATACACGCACTACGTCGGTATATTCATCAAACGAATTTATTATCATAAATTACCTCTTGTGATGTTTTTTATAGTCAATTTAAAGAAATATTCATAATTTAATAAGTTTATTTATTTTTTAAGTCTATATAATCAATAATATTTATAGTTTTTGTAGGTTTTATGCCTTTTGAATATTCTCTGTAAATTATTGGTTCTGGTTTGGGTTCGGGTTCACGTTTGTTCCCAGAAAAAAATATTTTTATAATGTTATTTTTATTTATTTCTGAAAAAAATTTCATTCAAACGCACAAGTAGAATATTTCTTAATGATTTTTCGGAGAGTTGCACTCTTTGTGGAGCTAAAACAAACTTCAGTGAAGAAAAAGCCCTCACAAAACTGACTTGAGTTGCCGGAACAGCTAATACCTGTGACCTGTGCAGCTTCAAACAATAGAGGTATATCAAATTTTATTTGTTCCTAGAATTCCAAATTTATTTTATAATTTAGCCTAAAAAAAATCTCTTCCAGCTAAGACTTACCAATCAAAAACAAGTCGGTTCTTCTTTTTAATCTAGGAAATCTTTGTATGAAGTTTCACGAAAATCTAATAATTCATTCTCAAGTTATTGTATGTACCTACAAAATAGTTACGATATTTAAAATGTTACGAAGATTCACTTGAAATATTATTTTTCATAAATTCCTTAATACCAGAACACGGTAATACTATAAACCAAAAGATGTAGAAATAATTAAAATAGTTTCGTAAAGCTAATATCAAAATAGTTGCAACATCATAAAATTTGTGATCTGCTTGAAATATTTTGTCGATTATAAAAATTCCTTGTATCTTAATTCTAAGACTAGATTGTAAAAATTTCTATCAGATAAAAATTAGGAAATTCTTGTCAAGAATTTCAGGCAGAACATACCTGCGATCCTGACTATATGTATGAGATGGGTTTTTATCTTGTGTCATATAACCGAACAGGATCTTTTCGTTCTACACTAGAAAAGCTTAAATTTGTGATAAATAAAAGTTTAGTTAAAAGAAGTAACTTTCAGTTGAAACAACTAGAATTTATATGAAATATTTTAATGCAACTTTCAATGAAACTCGTATTAATTAAACTTTTTAGTTGGGACAGCAAAAAGTTTGCTTGCAAAAAAAATTCTTTAATTTTTAGTTCTGATAACTAAAATTCAGTTATCAGAACTAGCCAATAACTGAACAATTTTTCTGTGTAAATGGAATAAGAAACGAATTCAATGCTCTCTGATTGTATTACAGCTTCCTTACCAACGTAAAAATATTCTTCTATAAAACCTCATATTAGTTAGCGGTTAAATTTGTAAAGGTCATGTAACAACTCTTATGTTTGTATATGAATTGTGAGGACCTTGCGTAAATACACTACATTAGAAATGATTTTATTGTCGATCCTTTTATTGTCAGAAATATACCTGTGAATTGAACTCTTATAATAATAAAATATCTCATAAAGCAGACAAGTCAATGAGAAGAAGCAAAAGTAGGACCAAAACAGTTCAAAATTGTTAGTTTTTTTTTTTATCGATATACGAAAAGATCATAAAGTTAAATCGCCTGGAAAACTGTATGTCGAACTAATGCAAGCTACTACAATTTATTTGACACAAGATATAAAAAGGATTTAAGGATATATTCTGCCCGGATTCGAATCGTTAAACACACATTTTTTCTCACTTTTTCAATATTTTTTTCCTCAATCGGTTTTTTGTATATGGAAAATGTAAGCGAATTCAATTTTGCATCAAATCAATCCATTATTGCATTTTGACTCCAAAAAAAAAACCTATCCAATATAAATTCATAATCCGTAAATTGAGAGCCTAAAATCTTCATCCTACCTGATCGCTTATGGATGCACATTTTCAAAAGTAATCATTTTGATGCTGTTAAAATTATTTTTTTTTTTACTTTTAATTCGCTGAAACTTTTAATATTTCGAACTTATTGGGAAAGGAATTTCATGGTATTCAATGGAATAATCCAATTTTATGGATTGATTTTTATTAAAATTCAGTTTTTAATTTTAATAACGCAATTTGTTTTTAGTTATATGAATATATGGGCTTTAATTTAACTTCGTTGTGCTTAATTGAACTAATTTTTAAAAGATTTTTCGTCTATCAATTAAATTCGAAATATAAAATTATGAATCATATATAAACGAAGGAAAGAATATTTTAAATTATGTCACGTTTATACTGGAGGAACACATAGTGGATCTCTTCAAAATACTTAGATACAATAGTTACTGATGATTGTTACTCACAAAGTGGTTTTGAGCCTGATAAACTAATTACCAATCCACACGTATTTACTATGTTTGAATGTCAAATCTATGATATGCAGTAAAATTAATATTATTCAAAAAGATGTAATTTAACAATTTCTTTTCTTCTGTAATACGAGTAATGTCAAAGCAAAAGTTTTTGGATTCAAATAAAATAAATAATTTAAAGCAGAGATTTCCAAACTTTTTCGGCTCGCAGCGCCCTTTTAGAACTAAGGTTTTCCCATGGCGTCTCTCCCTAAGTCAAAGCATGACTAATCATAAGTAGGAGGTGAAAATAAAATTTGAATGTCCATGTCAAAGTACTGCAATATTGAACAAATCCATTCATTTATTATTTATATTAATATTAAATTAGTGGAATGGATGAGGCTACACATCACTGCACATTTTCTTAAATCTTGGAATCAAACTGAATATGGCCAATTTTATTTCCATTTTCACATTAATTTTTGCTCGATACTTCCTCTTTATCACAGCGACCGCCGAAAATATACTTTCCCAAAAATAAGAAATCGAGAATGGAATTAAAATCCGCAGAGCTTTATCACTTAGAAGGGGACATTTATCTTTTCTTATTGAAATCCAAAATTCGGTCAATTCCATGTTGGCAAATTTCAGTTTCAAACTATTATCGCAAGACAACGTTGAATGGATCTTGAATCTATGCAAACTATCGATATTTTCATTTTGAAAGTATTTCTCAAACCAGGCGATAAGATGCTGTGATAAGTAGTTTCCAAAAATGGATTTCATATCTTAAAAGAACTCAACTCCATTTGAGGTCAAAACTTCTGCAATATAAAGAATCAATCCTTGCTCGCACCTTCATTTATTTTCTTCTCCATAGTTTGAGTTTTTTTTTATAAAAGTTAAATTTTTTCCATCGACTTCAATAGGTTCATATTTTTTCCCTGCATGGAGAGATTCAATGCATTCAGCTCTTCAAAAATTTTGCACAAGTATGCTAGTTTAATTCAAAAATCTACGTCGGCAAAATCTGCGGCATCTTCGTGTCCTTCTTCTTTCAGAAAAATAGAAATTCCCTGTCGCAATGCAAAGGTATGTGATTAATCGTGAACAAAACTTTGGAAACCCCTGAATTAGAGGCTTTCCAAAATTTTAATAAAACGTGAAAATCACCAATCTCGTACAAAATCCTCGAAAATACCACCACCCAAGCCAAAGTTATCAAACCCTCCTTTTTTTCAAAGCTGTTATTTACATATTTTATTATATCAATCATTATTAATTATTATTATTAATCCAAAGAAGTTTGATAAATTCAGTTACAAATTTCGAACCATAAAAAAATGTTAAACCGGAAATCACAAGAAAGTTTTTCAAATCATCATAACGATTACAGCGCCGGAGGTGTCCTAAACTGAAAACTAATATAATGAACGATGGCAATACTATTTGAATAAGATTGTCAAAAATATACTTTTTCGTTTTGTTTACTACGAAGATTTTCTAAAACATTCTTTTTAAATTATTCGTAGTAGAAAAATGGCTAAATATTTGGGTCTGGATAGGGTCGCGAAACTTTTCCAAATAATTCGTGAATCTGGTGGCATAAAAAATGCGTATATGAAACTTTACAGGTAAAAATTGTTATGTAATTTTGTTTTTAACCTCATCTGTCAAATTGTCACCAAAGTTTTTAATTCTTTTCGAAATTTTCAAGATTCGATGATTTGAAAATAGGAACATTAGTGGGAACTGATAAATATGGCAATAAATATTATGAAAATCCATATTATTTCTACGGAAGAAATCGTTGGGTCGAATATACCAAGCACGTAAACATGGATTATGATGGCTCACAAATTCCTGCCGAATGGTTTGGTTGGATGCACTATAAAGTAATCAAAATTATGCCTTTTCGAAAGAGTAAATTAAATATCTATTTTGTAGACTGATTTACCACCAATTCGAGATGGTGATAGACCTAAATACAAATGGATGGCTGATCATAGTGAAAATTTATCAGGAACTAAAGGTAAAATATTATTTTGTTGAACAAAATACGTATTCAAAAACAACTCTATTGTAGAACAATATATGCCATATACAACAACTCGCCCAAAAATAGAAGCTTGGGATCCGAAAAGCACTAAATAAATATATTCTCTGTCACATAGTTTGAAATAAATTGAATTATAAAAACGATAATCCATCGAGTTTTCTTAAAATTCTTCAATTTCAACATGGTACGAACTAAATGCGAATCGTTTCTTCTATAAATTCAGAAAATAATTTATTTAAATAATAAATTGATTGCATTAAAAACATAAAAGAAACGCGTAACAAATATTTGTTAGTAAAAAAATGTGAATTTTATTGCTTGTTTGAATCTCCTGTAGCTCTGACGGTAGGCGGAGCATGAATTATCCCCAATCTAGGATTTGAAAGCATTGATCCTTCTTTAGCCGGTTTGAAAGACATTAATGAACCAAATAGGATATGTTGGGCGACTGGAAACTTACCTAAGATCTACAAGAAAAATTATATAAAATCAGGGAAATATTTGATTTATAATTTTAACCTCTTTTTGGTACATTTTTAGTAAACCGGAATTAATTTTTACCCAAGACTGAACAGCACTAATACTCCATAGTTGATTTGAATGTTCAGCAAAATTACCTGTTTTCACCTAATATATAAAAATTTTGTTATAAAAACGAATAGTTTTCAATTTATTCATATGAAAATTACCTGACAAATGTAATCAATACATCCAATGAACATAAATTCATTTTTATACGTTTGAATAACTTCTTCTTCGACAAATTTTTGCGAATCAATAGGACTATTTACTGCCAATTGTGCACTACCCCATATAAACGGAACAAATTGATAATCATCTAAACTCCAAACACCATGACTTCCAGCTGGTTCCATTCTATAAGTCAATTGAAGGCGTCTTACGAATATTAAATATGTATTAAATAATTTTAAAGCACAGGCAACATTATCACTTTCCACAAAAGCTTCAATTTTAAATAAGCAACATAAAAACATGATAAAAGATAATTCGTGACCAGTTCCGTAATCAATTCGGGTTTGATTTCCAAATGATTCGGTAAAATAGACAACGATTTCTGGTATAGCTCTGCTAAATTGTTCGGGAAGAGCTTCCCGAAGATATCCATGGGCATTCTATAAGAGAATATTATTAGTCAGACTTTTTTTCTACTTATATATTGTATTTTGATTTTAAATATACTTCTTGCATTTTTTTAAACCATCCTTTATAGGCCTGATTACCAAATCGTTGAGGTTGATCAATTGGTGGGGTATCATCAATTAATTTATTTAATTTCGTGAACATATCAAGAAGATTTTGCATTGTACTTGATATTTCGCATTTGTACGATAATCGTTTACCCTGAATTGCCAAACTTACTCCGTTAATGAATCCAACTAAATCGTAATATGCTTCTGAACGTTGCCAATGCATCATATCTGCCATTGTTTTGACACATTTCGTTGGAATCACGTATTTCCGTTCAACTGGACCTGATGATTAAATCAAATTGATTGCAAGGAATAACAAAATTTCATATACCTGGAGTTTTGAAGGTTGGTGTTGATTCTCCAGAATCCCCAGCACTGACATCGGTTCCTTCCATTATTGATAAAACTATTTTCGTCACCGGGAAATATATGGCTTTGACAATCCAAATGCCAAAATTCAAATATTCTTTTTCTTATTTCGGAAAAGGTCTCTCGCTAACAAAAATCGCTTCATAAATATTTGAAGAAAAAATTCAAAAATTTCCAAAAAAAAAAAAAAAAACAAATTAAATTATATTTCAAAGACAATGAGATCAAATAGTTAGTTCTACTGGTTCTACTCAAGCCTGTCTTCCGCATATTCCCATATTTATATTCGTTTTTTAATTCAATACAATTTGAACTAAAATTTAAGTGTAAATCAGTTTACTTTGACTGTTTTTAGTTTAATAAAACAAAATGAATGATTTGGAAATTATATTACAAACATGCGAAAAATATATAAACAAATATTGAATAAATTTAACAATAAACATAAATTACAATAGACACAATTCCTTTTCCCAGAAAAACATCAAACATTTTGTGTTGAAGTTGTTTGTTGGACATTGCCTAGAGCAGTCAGAATTTCATTGAATTCATTATATGATTGGGTGCTCTGTGATCCAAACAATTGCTGTGAACCTGCTGCATGAATTGACGGTTCCGAATTCATATAGTTATGATCTGCCATGTGAGCAAAGTTCTCAAAGGAACTCACTCCATTAGGACTATTACTACATTCCTCATCCGAACTAACATCATTGTAATTAAGTAAGCGACTTTCATTGCTTCCATCAGTTATTTGCGAATAACTTATTTTCAACGATTTCGCAAGTACATTACTGTTACTATTTGGAATTACGGTCTGTGTCGAGACTTCCGACTCACTCGAGTCTATAGATGATGTGTCGGAATCTTCTAAACTTTCTAAATGTAAAATTGAATAAAGTCGCCTTAGGCCTAACTGATAATCTCGTTGTTCTTCATATTCCTTTTGCCATGGTACATAATAGCGTTTATAAAGACGTGAGAAATGCTTTTGAAATCTCCTATAAATTCTTTCCCTTGCTGTGGAAATATCTTTGTATTTTAATACTTTCATTGCTTTCTTTTCGAAACTGTAATAAAGGTTCCGTTCATGCATTTGAACTGAGCATTCCATGTTGCAAAGCAATTTAAGTTCATCATCGGTAAAAACCCTATTTAACACTTCCTCGTCGACCTGTAAAAACTTAGATTTTCAAATAATGAATTAAAATCATAGAAATCTTACTTACGGGAATAATTCCTGGATCATTTGTTAAAGCCATTTCTAAATTCTTAAATACTATTTCGCGATTGTCCATTTTTAAATATTAAATAATAATGATTTTATAAAACGAACAAAAAAAACACGAAAAAGCGGTAAAAACAAAATTACAAAATGTCAAACTCAAAAATATCCAAGTTCAAAACCATTATACTCGAATAACAGAAAATAAGGATCAGACATGAGCTGGGAAATTTCATTGGCGTAGAGGGGGTGACGAATATATTAATTAGGGATATTAAGTATGGATAAAATTTGAATAGCATTCAAATTACATAAATATGTTTTGTTTATTTTTTTACATTTCTTTTCAAAACGGTATCATAAAACAAACAAAATATAATTTCTCAAACATTTTTAGCTATAAATGAAAATGGAAGAAGAGTCGAGTGACATTTTGAGATGGATTAAAACCTTCTATATACTATAAGCTATCGAGTAACATATTTTCAAAATCACCGCCTCTGTCGGTCCCACGTGAGGCAGAAAATTAATATCTCAGAATCAAGATTATTTTACGAAGTAGAATCTTAGCTGAATAGCCTGTTGTTTAGGTTTAGATAGTAACCAAGTGTACTGAATTCGAATTCTGGCGGTGATGATTTCACAGTTCTTTAAAATCTCCAATTTTTCTGTCTCTAACAAAATTTAATTATTTAATTCAAAACTTTTTTTATTATTTCATATGCATCAAAAAGCAGATATTGAAATGTCAAAACAAATGCCTCACACCCAACTAGTATAAAGTCCAGTTTTGGCCCATCTACTTATTTTATTGTCTAAAAAAAAAACGGTTTTGAATTTGTTTGGGAAATTTTGCAATCAGCTGACTTTCATCAAAATGTCAAAATTTGAAAACAAGTAGAGTTCTTTAGTTTATTTATGAAAAGTTGTAAATTAAAATGAATTCCCAGCGAACCGTAATTCATTGGTTTCGAAAAGGGCAAAGGGTTCATGATAATCCTGCCCTAACAAAAGCATGTAACTTAGTTTGTGACACTCAAAACACATATGTTCTTCGAGGAATTTTCATCCTGGATCCTGAGATTCTGAAATGGATGTCAGTTGGGCCAAATCGGTACAGATTTCTTCAAGAATCGTTGGTTCAATTAAATGAAAATTTACAAAAAATCAATTCACGTTTATATGTAGTTCGTGGTAATCCAAACGAGGTGTTCCCTCGAATTTTTGATGAATGGAATGTGTGTTGCTTAACATTTGAAACCGATATTGAGCCGTACGCAAAAAGAAGAGATGCTGAAATTGTGAAATTAGCATCAACCAAAGATATTAAAGTGATTGCAGAAAATTCTCATACGATATTTGATCCGGAAATTGTTTTAAAAAAAAACAGTGGTACACCACCATTGCGAATGCAGAAATTTCTTTCAATTATTGCAAAACTACAAGCACCAGAACCTTATCCAATACCAAATCGATTACCAACAAATTCGCAACCTTTTAATGATTCAGAGGAAGAAAGAAATCCGAGATGTTATGATCCTCCTGCATTAGAAGAACTTGTAACAGATGTAAGTAAATTAGGCCCGACGAAATATCCTGGCGGAGAAAGTGAAGCACTCGCTCGTATGGAATCATATTTAAAACAAACGGAATGGATTTGTTCCTTTGAAAAACCCAAAACATATCCGAATTCGTTAGAACCAAGTACAACAGTTTTAAGTCCCTATCTAAAATTTGGTTGCCTTAGTTCGAGATTATTTTATAAACGACTTCAAGCAATTCTATCCAAAAATCCCAACCATAGTAAACCTCCTGTTTCTCTTGTAGGTCAATTAATGTGGCGGGAATTTTACTATACGGCAGCTTCGTCAGAACCAAATTTTGATAAAATGGTTGGAAATAAAATCTGCTATCAAATACCTTGGCAAAAGAATGATGTTTATTTAAAAGCGTGGACATTTGGTAAAACTGGTTATCCATTTATCGATGCCATTATGCGGCAATTACGTCAAGAAGGGTGGATTCATCATTTAGCTAGACAAGCAGTTGCATGTTTTTTAACTCGTGGTGATTTATGGATATCTTGGGAAGAAGGACAGAAAGTCTTCGAAGAATTACTTTTGGATGCTGATTGGGCACTTAATGCTGGCAACTGGATGTGGCTTTCAGCTTCAGCCTTTTTTTATCACTATTTTCGTGTTTACAGTCCGATTGTGTTTGGAAGAAAAACTGATCCAGACGGAATATATATTAAAAAATATGTTCCAGAACTGAAAAATTATCCATCAGATATTATTTATGAACCTTGGAAAGCTACATTGGAATGCCAACGGGAATATGGATGTGTATTGGGTACAGATTATCCTCATAGAATTGTTATACATGAAATTGTATGCAAGGAAAATCTGAAAAAAATGTCAGAAGCGTATAAGATGAACAAAGAAGTCCGAGATAATAAGGTTAATACAAAAGAAAAACAATTTTCAAATATTGACGAAACAACGACAGTAAAAGAAAAACGTCAGACATCATCGAATAATAAGAAGAAAAATGTAATAAAATTGGAAGAAAATTCATCCAGCGAAGAGGATGAGATAGGAATTATGGATGAACCTCCTTCATATTCAAATACTGGCCGCCCAAAAAGAAAATGTACAATGATAAATTCCGCAAAATCTGAAAATGAAAGAAGAACTAAGAAATCATAAATATTTAAAAATGTTTAAAATGTATTTAGAAATGCCGAAAATATGATTAAATTTTGATCAAATAAAGCTTATAAAAACCAATCCTTTTTTTATTTGGTTTTTTTATTTTGCAGTGCTTTTTTAAAATCTTCGATTGCATTTAGACAGGATGAAGCTTCTGCAACAGCATTTTTCTCTCCTAAAATAGTCCCGGTATTATGTCCAGACTTGCACCAATATTCTGCGGTTTCGTAGGCACCTTTTAAAATTTGTATTAACCCGATTTTAATCATATAATATGGTAAATCAGGATTTTGTTCATTTTGAGCCTTGGCCAGATCAATTGCCTGATATAAATAATAAAGTCCATCATCATAGTCCTAAAAACAATTATATTTTTAAGAAATTAAAAAAATTTTGAATATTATTTTAATTTATTACCTTTAAAAGCACTGAAACTTCAGCATTATAATAAAGCATCACCATTACTTGCTCTGGTTTAATGTTTCTCGAGAACTCTGCTCTTTCTAGAGCTTTTTTCAAGAACATTTTAGCTCTTTTAAATTCTGAATTTTCAATAAGAAATTTCCCATACCAAAATAATGAAGAAACATATAAACTATTTGTGTATTCATCTAAAATTTTATCTTTTAATAATTTCTGTTGTTGAGTTCCAATAATATCTCTAAATCCAAGTTCAGCCATTTCTCGGTTACCAACAATTTGATATAATCGTGTTAACTTCAATTTAAAACGAATAATACTATTGTGATTTTCGGGATATCCTAATTGTAGGAGCTTTTCAATAAATTCAACCAATAAATCTTCAGCTTCTGTTATACCGCCTTCTTGAAATGCTATTGTTGATAACAAATCATATACCGGTGATATATTGCTATAAACGTTTGAAACTTCAGCAATTCTAAGTGCTTCGTATAGAATCTTTTTTGCTTCTTTAAATTGACGATTCATAATGAAATTTTCAGCTTTATCAACAATTTCTGAAATAGACTTTTCCACTTCGAAAGCATTTTGGAATGTATTTTTACCAGTTGTCTTTTCGTATACATTTACCAAAGAACTTCGCATAAAACACGTGAATAACAATATATTAGAACTATTTATACCGTAAAAAATTCGTCCGATATTTCTAAATGTTTGCAATTTAGATTTAGATTTCCCGAAAATTAAATGGTTTATTTCTGGCAGCTTCCAAAAATTTCGTAGCGACTTCAAATTGAAAAATTTAGACATAGCGAATTTTGGCATAAAAGGATCTAAACTATTTAAACAATTCACGGCTACTAAGAAAAATAGTAAATTTTATAAACAGAATTTTTTTATAAAATTGGTTACGATATTTGGAATATTATAGGAAAATTAATTTTCAAATTACTTAGGTTAAAATGTAACATTTGGGCCATGCTAATAAATAGATACTACCAAAACATGAATGAAATATTACAAGTTTACCCCAACCCATATTACAAAATGGGCTTTTCCTCGCAACTACGTCATTCCAGACCCGAAATTCATTGTTTGTGTGAAAAATCACTATTATATTATATGAATGAAATCTGGTCACATGTGATGTCATACATGCCCTACATGCGCACGGCGTAATCTTGAATTCTTTTATTTATGGTACCAAAGGCTAAAGATTGTATTAGTTTAGCCATTACATTTGTAACGCATAGAAATAATCATCGGGGAAAGGTTTTATAGATGTGTAGAGAATCAAAAGTTATATCGATTTACACATACCCATCCGACCGTCCATTTCTTCTTTTGGTTTGAGCTAATTGCACGTTAAATTTTAGTAAAATCGATTCAAGCATAGAAGAGAAGGAAATAGATGTAGCAAAAAATAAGCTGGTCCATATAGATTTTACGAGGTACTTTAAAAACTGTTACATTGATTTGAATAAAATTTGCAGACAAGACTTATGATATTAGGGGCCAGATTACCTCTGCTTTTAAGTATCTATATGTTTTTTCCTTCAAATATTGCATCCAAAAGAACTTTAAAAAAAAAAGTTCCTTTCATTCATTTCGGCATTGAATTCCAGAATGAGGTAGCATTTATTGGTAAAAATTTTCGATTTCGACAAAATATTTGGAACTATGTTAATTAGGGCAAACGTATTATACCGCAAAAAATTTGTTTCATTTTTCATTAGAGACAATTTTTAGTATAGAATAAATACTTAGTAACTGAAAATATGAAGAAACAACAAAACTTTCCAGTCATCCTGGTCATCCCGGTTATCCTCTGGTAGTACCTACCACAGGGCATAAACATTGGAATAAATATAGGAAATTAGGACAAGAGTAACTAAAATCGCTTTTATTTTGGTTAACAAAACTTCTTTTTAATTTGTCGTTTCTCAATGATGATCCAATCTAGACTGTGCCTCGTTGCCGGTTATTTAATAAATTTTAATCAATACATGTAAAATTAAACATTAAACACCACAACGAGTTATTGGTGTTATTTTGCTTATTGAGGGGCTTTGGAGCGTAGCAGTAGCATATGCAACAGTAAATTATTGAATCAAATCAGTGTACTTCTCAACAAAATTTCACAATTCCACTTGTATAAATTTATGGCTGAAAAAACATAATTTCAACATTGTTTTATTTGATAAAATTTTTCAATAAAAACAGTAATAGGCTTTGAATCAACTAAATTTCGATTAATAAAAATGGCTCACAAAATGTTCTTAGGGAAATGTAAACAAATTTTTTGTGATATTTTTTCATCTAAAGTAAGGAACTGGTACATATTTTTCTATTAAAAGCAACTAAAATTACAATTTTCGTTTATCAGATAAATCAAAGAATTACCAAAGAAACATCAACAAAAATTAAAATCTTATCATCAAAATTAGAAGGAAATAAACGAGATCAGTGTGAGATAATACCAAGCTTATTAGATGCACATACGGATCCAATTAAAATTGATATGGATGAAATGATGAACCCATCATATGTGGAAGCAAATTTTTATGAAAATTTGAATGAAGAAAAAATTTCGCAACCAATTAAAAGGTCAGGAATTTATCATTCGAATGGAATTAAAATTTATATCCCAGAAACAAATTTGATGGCCGGAACATGTCGACATGAAATTGATGAATTACCAGAAAATGTTCCAGATGACATAAGAGTTATTTATTACAAATAAAATCATTATCTGTTTTATATTTTTTTATTATAATATTTGTATTAATCCTGTATCTTAAAGAATATTATCAATTAGAAATATAAAAGTCTAGGATAAAATCTCATGTTGTTGATATTATTGTGGGCGAGGATTTCTATCCAAAATCTTTTCCAAAACCATATTATCTGAAACATTTTAAGTACTTTGAAGTCGAAGAATGCCTTTATCATTGAGGCATTATAATAAAAATTTCATGTTACGGAAAAATTCGTGGTGCATGCAATCTATAAAGAGCACGAATGTGTTAATCCTTCGTTTCTTCGAGAAAAAAGACCTCAAAAAAGAAAACATGTTTTTTATAAAAAGAGAAGAAGTTCCAAAGGTACAGTGTGGTAATAAGGATATAAATAAAATTTGCGAAAAACATTGGGGAGGTACTTGGTAGTTCTACCGAAATGTCATATAAAAATTATCAATACTTATGTGGTCGTGGGTAGTTCTGAGTAGCAATTTTTATTAACTGGCCCCTATCATATCGAAATGAACCAAACAGAATCATATTCTAAAAGAGTTACCATCACATTTAGTAAATTGTTCATATGACATACTGGAAATATACTACAGAGGTATTGTGGCAATTAAACTACATTTTAAATTCTATTGCGACTATCTATAATAATTCCACAATATGGTAACTTGTTTCCGAAAGCGACGTTACACCTGGCCTATGGAACTTTGCTTGTGAGTGGTATATATAATAATTATTTGTTTAAAACTTGCACAGGTTGATTCAGGGAGTAAGGGCCGGATACAATATTGTGGGGCGACGGAAACCTTGATAGTTTTAACTACAAAAGCAAATACTTAGATTTTATCCTAAATTATGATTTCAATTGCATTTTCTTAAGCATTTTTAATGAATTCAGAGCAGTTATAAATTGATTAACTAAAAGTGAGTAGAGATTGCAAATAAGTTATCACGCTGATTTAAGAAAAAATTAATTGATAGCAAACAGGTTCATCATTTTCATTAGGACTGTTTCTAATGTTACTCGTATTTTTTAAAAATATTATCTATGGTAGTTACTACCAGAGGGTATATTACTTTTGTCACTAAATGTGCAACACATCGGTTATGTAGAAAAAACTTTGTTAGTTTTGACAGTTTTTCTGTCCCATTTCTACCATAAGGCATTAAAAAATCGGCTATAGGTCAATTTTCAGTTACTATATGTTTTTACATTAAATCTAAATTTTTAATCATCAAGGGTCATATAGAATCCGGGAACCTCGATCAAAGCGGGCGAATTCAGTTCCTAATAAGAAGAAAATACGTTCAAATTGAATTTAGGCTCAAATATATTTATTATTCTTATTTCATATTGTATTTGATACAATAATTATATAATATAATCTTTTACTTTACTTTTAAATATTATAGAAATAGGGTTTTAATAATGTGTTCTCTTTTCATTTCAAAAGATTCCCTGTTAAAGCATTAATTTCAAGATTCATTAAAATATTCTTTTCTTTTTGGTTTTCAATGTACTTATTATCAGAAAGTAATTACTTATATAGTTTTCATAGTTTAGTTTATAAACATATATATGTATATTTATGTATATATATAATCATTTATATTCTGTTTTCTTTAATTAGACTATATTTTATTATATAATAATTTTAATATAATAATGTATACAAATATGTTAGCTGCTTGACGCACATTTTTCTTTAGGTACATTGGACATAGAAAACTTTCTAAAAATATTTCTCTATTAACGTTTTTTTGTTTGTTTTTTAATCTTTTTGGATATACTATATATGCCCTATGGTAGGTACTACCAGAGGGTATATTAGTTTTGTTTTGTACCACTTTAATCTAATATTTCAAACACATTGTTTTCATATCTATGACATCTCCAGTCTGGTTAATGGATGCAGGATAAATATCATCATCCAATTTCATATTTATTTATGTATGTTTTTTTGGTTTTTATTTTAATAAATTGTAACGATGATCTTATTACACAGCAAATATATATTATATTTACATTAAGAGCATCTAATATTAAGAAATGTTATTTTTCTCTGATTTTCTTTTTGAAAAAAAAGAAACATTTTAAGTTGCTCTCCTTTTAGCTTTCATACGATTAGCGTAATTTCATGGACTTCTTGGATCGGCTAATGGCATCCATTGTGCTGTTGCCGTTTTTGATCGAAACATTTCATCAAAGAATGCACGCTCTTCTGGACGTACTTCAGGTGCATGTCCTAAAATAACACGACCAAGCACCTCATTAGAACCTACAAAAAAAATATATATTTGTTTATTATTGAAATAATTTTTTATATATGAAAATCACCTAATAAACTATCATGGACTACAATAAATTCCAAAATAGAATTTCTAAGAGTATCTTTTGCAATATCAAATGTAAGCGCTTCATTAAATACTGGACATACTGTATTTCGAATGACACCAGTCTTACGTTTTCTCGGCTTCTTTGAAGGAGTTAATAAACAAACTTTAACATATGGATCAGATGAATTTCTAGAATCATCAACAACACGTAAATTACGAGCTTTAATAACGACAACAGTAAGACGTTCAGCTGATGGTAGAAATGATAAGGAGACCATTAAATCGCCAAGATCAATTTTTAAATCCTTAAAATTAGAATTGATTAGAAATTTCTATATATTTATATATGCATTATGTAAATATGTACTTGTTCAGCGCAATTGCCAAGTGGCTTCCAAATTTCAACTCTTTCAGATAAATCAACATTTAATAATGCGATTTGAGTTCCACCAATTGAAACATGACGGGAATACGCATCAAAATCATATAAAAGTATTTCTAATGTACGACGGCCAATAACTGCTGGACGTTCTTCAAAAACAAAATCTTCATCGAAAACTATAAAATCGAAAGAAATTAGAGAAGTAGAGATATTATTTAAAATCAGATTTTTAAACCTGGATTTAACGTTCTTTTATGAATTCTAGTTTGCCATACATTTTTCTTATCCGGCAATAAACGAATTTTAGCATATGGATCCGCTGTTCCACTAAAAGGTCTCGGCTGTAAGTCTTGTGCCTGAAAGAATACATTCATATTTATATATCAATGTTAAAGTACTAATCAGGCCAAACTAGTAGGTGCAGAGACGTATAGGACGGATTGTATAAACATTTTTGTTTGTAAATTGTACTAATCATAAGATTTAGTTTTGAAGTCCTGAGAGATCCTGAATAGTCTGAACAAGCTTAGAGAATCGTAAATATAGTGTGCTTTTTCATTGGCTTCTCTAAAATGAGACACTCAGTAACCCTTTTTTCCTTCCACTCTATTCGTATTGATGCATGAAGAACATTTACAACAAAAAACTTTTAATACTGTCTCGCATCAACTAGTTTGGCCAAGTTTAAATCTTACTTCTATTAAACGAATATTTAAAATTCCTGCAATTGGATCATATAAAAGTGATAAATGAATATTTCCACGCATAGCTTCAGATGTTTCTGTCTCATTAGAACCATTATTCTATAAAGTGTATGTTTTTATTAATAAAAATATAATAAATTAATATTTTATATTACATCTTGATAGAGTGAAGTATCAATTTTAGTATGATCAAGTTTGGCATGCATTGATTGAACTTTTGGTCTGGTAGGATTCATAGCCAGAACCATGTGTTTCTCAGATCTTGCAATTGGTATTGAACCAGATCCTATTGAGGCTGATATAGATCGATTACTATCTGTTGGTGATGATGGCGTTACCGGTGGGGATTCGTCTAGAAATATTGATTACAAATAAAAATAGATTTTACTTTAATATCGGAAAAATTTTACCTGCTGATGAAACATGATTAGTTCCTTGACTCACTGGCCGTGGCGGTACCCAAAAGGTTGGATCATCATTTAAAGATGTTGGTGTTGTATTACCGGCTTTATTCAATGATCTTGAACTGACACTAACTGAATCGATATTATATGGAATTTGTCCAGTTACAAGAGCTTCACGGCTATAATAAATTTCGTTTTTATATAAATATATTTTCTATATGGGAAAAATAGTGTACCTTTGAGCCATCTCTTCATTTTCAGTTGCAGTTTCAAGTAAGTTCTTTTCAAACCAATTCAATTTATATTTTTTAGAACATGTGATATATAGAATTAGTCCTAGTAGTGAAACAATTAAAAATGAAATTGTTGCATAAACTGCTACTTGAGATAATGATAATTCATCTTCCTTTATAATATCATCCATTTTGATGGTTTTCTATGGAAAATAGAAAAACCATTACAAAATGATATTTCTAAAATCGAATTAATTTAATTTAAATATGACTTCATATTAATAAAATTTAAAAGAAAATTATTTCTTCCTCAAATTTATACTTTTAGCAAATTCCAAATCAACGAAAAATTTAATTAAAACACCAATTGAACTGTTTTATAAATTAAATGAAGCAAAAACAATATTTACTCATTAATTAAGTCATGCTCGAAAAGGTTTATTTGCTTTGAAATCATCATGTTTTTAATTAAAGAAAATTATTCGAGAAAATCCTTAAAATTGAAATTAAAGTTTACATGTTTTTCGAAAAGAAGAAAAAATGATTTTTCTTTTAAATTTTCATCAGTTTACAATTAACATCGCTGCGGTAATAAACCAATATCCTGAAATTTATGTGTTCGGTCTTTAAGAAATTCCAAATATCGTGCTGTTTTATGATAAAATGTACTGACATGGAAAATCCATTTTCTTTCTAAAATTTGATTAGATATAAGTCTATACAGGATAATTCTAAAGCTTTTATTTTTTTGTTTCTTTTGATTTAATTTGATTGTGGAGAATTCAATAAATTAAGGAAAGAAAAGAAGAAAAATTTATATTAAAATTCCTTTTAAAGCAATAAAAAATAATTTAAAAATTTTCTATCTTTTATGATGACCATTTTTTTTTTTACTTATAATTAAATAACGATTAATTCGTCTGAAACTTTAAGAATTCGTTCAGCTGTATCTTCTACTTGTAAAAGGCTTTAAATCTTTTCAATGTTGCAGTTTCTTCGAGTACCACATCGAATCGATTTAGTAGTTTTTCTGTTTACCGCGAAAAAGCATATACTATCTGTAAGAATTATATATATATATATATATATATATTGCGTATAGTATAGAGTCTATACTATAGACCAGGGGTGGCCAAGCTCCTTGATAGTCAGAGCCATTTTTCAAAATTTGAAATTTTTCGCGAGCCGCAATTAAATACGTATTTAAAAGGTATACAAAAAAGGTATAAAAATAATTTTTGTACAGAAATTATATTTATTGAAAGCGTATAAATAAAAGTACAAAATATGTGTATTGAATTTAAATATTAAAAATTAAACACATTGATTTTACTTCTCTTGATAATTCTTTAAAATTTGGTGATTAATTGGTGACAGCATTTCTCAGTAATTCTTTGAGATGCTGGTTAGTTAATACTGATCGGCGTTTGGATTTCACGAATTTTAAAGTGGAATAAAATGATTCACATAAGTGTTCCGAATATTGAAATAATTCGACAAGCAGCCTTTTTTAATTCAGGATACTTCGATTCTGGTACAAATTTCCAAAATTCAGTAATCGACGTCGACTTATATTTTAATTGTAGAGCTTGATCTTCTTGCAATCACTATTAATTCTAATTCTCCAGATGCTTTTTGGGTCATAATTATATTGGAAATGGAAAACTCACCTTGAATTATGTTAATTTCAAATGAATTCAAAAAAAAAATCAAGAGACGATTTAAAATATTTCAAGTCTTGAAATCTATTTTGGAACTCCGTCAATATTCCTACTAGCTTTTTATATACTCGTTGAGTTTTTCTTGTTTAATATTGGGACAAATTTTTTTATTTCGAGGAAAATGACAAAATGTTTTATTTTTAATGTCCTTTTGAAAAAGTTGTAATTTTTTCAAGATATGTATTAACTGGCTTCAGCCACATTATTAGCTTGATTGTTAAAGGTCACCAAATTGACTGTTGTTTATTTAAATTTGATTTTAAAGAAGCAAGTTTATCTAATCTTAATTTGGAATTTGGTGGATACTGATTAGAAAACTAAGGATGATTGTTTTCATAATGTCGGCGTAAGTCGCAGTTTTCGATGAATCCTATCATTCTTAACTTGGACGGAAATGAAATTTGTTACAACGTTGCACTTAGTCTTTCATATTTGTTGTCAGTAATTTAAAAGACATTTTGCAACACTTACGGAACAATAATAATTTTTTAAAATATAATAGCACAAAAATGTAAAGGGATCTCGGGTACATTTATCGAGAGCCACAAGTAATCCTTCAAAGAGCCGCATGGGGCTCGCGAGCCGCAGGTTGGCCCCCTATGCTATAGACAAAGATATTAATAAAGAGAAGATGCAGTAATCTCAAAAAGGCTTTTATTTAACATAAGTAATTTACATTAGGTGTTATGGAAAGAGCTTAAAGATCCTAAAAGTTCCTTCCATAAGATATAATGTAACTCATGTTAAATGAAAGCTTTTTAAAAATTTACATATCTTTACTAATGTATATCTTTGGTATAGATATAAAATGATTTGAATACAAAAAAATATTTAAACCGAAATTTTGTTTTTTTTTTTCAATTTTTATTGTTAGGCTAAACGCTAAAGCTTAAAATTACATTAACTTTTTTTGTTTGCCAACTAAATAGTCCGACTTTTCTCTTTCCAGGTCACGAAATGTTTTGCCTAGCAGCGTATTCCACCAAAGGCAAACAAGACAATTGCCTAACTCATCCAATTTTAGGGGGCATCAAATTTGCAAAATAAGTTTTACTAGTGAGTGGAAGAAATAAAACTTAACGTCACATTTGTAAATATTTACATCGTTTTTTAGTTTTCTGTTGCCTGTATTAGGGACAGGATACCAGACGCAAAGCCTCTGTGTAGTATTCTCTTTATCAAGTTAAACATTTTGTTATTAAATTAAATTTATTATTTAATAATTTTAATAAGAAATAATAACTATTTAGAAAAAGATTGTACCTAATTGCATGTATAATAAAATATCATTTTAAAGAGGCCTACGATCAATTTGTTATACTTTAAGAAGTAAGATAGCACAACGAAGTCTCATGGGTAGAGTTAAAAAAAATAAAAACATTTCCTTTTACTCCTTCCTTATTTTCCTTTTTTATATTATAAATATTTTTAGAGCTCATTGTGATACCATAGAGGCACTTCTAGAGAACTTAATAGACCATAAAACTTCGGCAAGAAATCCCGAAATAATCAAAGGTACAATTTAGAGTAGATTTGGGTTTTTCGTAGGCAAGATGAAAAATCTCTATGGCAAATTTAAGTTTCTTCGAAAAAATTTAATAGAAACAAGTAAACAAAAATAAAAACAAAAGTTTATTGAACTCAATCGAAGCCAAATAATTCTGATCAAAAAATAACAAGCCCTCCTTTTTTTGATAATCAATTTATATCAACAATTATTTAGAAAAGTTATTTCTTATTAAATTTAATGACAGAAAAATAATTCAATTTGTAATTTGAATCATTCTTTATTCCAATTAGAAATTCAATAACCCTAAAATGTTATCATTTATCAATTAAAACTCATTCAGTTCTAAACAAAATAAATCTTAATTAATTTAAATTAAACTAAAAAAGATGAAATCATAAGTTTAAGTAATTGTTCAAATTGTTATCCATCAATTACAATTTTAATGATTTCACATTTTCTTTTGTTTTAAAGAGATTTTCCAGAAAATGTTCATTTATGTTTTCAATAAGAGCCTTTTTATGCTTCTTTTGTTTTAGAACCGATGAATTTAATAACTAATAATACGAATTTTGATTTATTACCGACCTTGTCATTTGTTCTCATATTGAAAATTATTTTCAATGATTAAAGGGTTAGTTACCATTACCACAGGTCATCAATCCCTTTCAAAACTGAAATGCCAAAAACTTTATAAATTATGGGAAATACAATTTATAAAGCTTTTGGCATTTCAATTCATTCATTTTATTGGATAGGCGAAAAAGTCTGGCTTTATTTTTCATGGAAAACAAAAACTTTATTAAATATTATTTTGTCTATTTTAGTCGATGCCCTTTTATCATTTTACTAGCAGCTCTTATTATAACATCACTGTAAAACTTCTTGATTTTTTGGACGAGAAGACGATTTAATTATTTTTTATAGGTTTCTTTTGCACTCATATTTACACCATTACAGAAGTTCTTCAGGGACTGAAACAAATGGTAATCTGATGATGCAAGTTTCGGACTATGTAGTAGATACTTAAAAAGTTCCCAGCCAAGCTCTTTTAATTATTAATGAGAGACCAAACTTGTATGTTGTTTAGCATTATCATGATGAAATGCAGAATTTCACAATTTACCAGTTCTGGGCGCTTCTGTTTGACGGTTTCCTAAGCTCAATTTCAATACTATATGTTAACATGATTAATCTAAGCAGATGGTTAGTTATTGCATTTTAAATATAATCTAATCTGTAAATCTTACCCTGCTCCGACGTGTACAGTTTTTATGTAAAAATTGCATTGAAAAAGCCTTTAAACAAGAGCGAAAAGTCGGCATCATTTTTTAAACAAAATTGTGTTTTTATTTTGGAGTGTCCTAAGCGGCTAAACATAACCATACCAGCAATTAGCTTTTCCGAAAATATATCTTAAATGCATTTTTAATCTGTTTATATATCTCAATGCTTACAAGCATCAATCGCGTATATGCGTTCATAGTCCAAATTGAATGGTGATGAGAAAACCCATATATGCGTTCATAGCGCTCAAAAGGTTAAAACTATATATAGTAAGTATTAACATTCAGAGAGATCTCTCGAGTCATTTATTCGAGCAATTCCCTTACTTTGTAGTCATTAACAACGCAATACGTTTCTGGCCCATACAATACTTCAAAGGACGAAAACCTTTTACAGTAAACAAAAAAAAACATTTTTCTTATGTACTATATTTAAAGTTCATATAAAAATATTAAATCGGGTGATATTATTTTAGCCTCTTTTGGGTGGGAAGTGATAAAAATTCAGTTTAAATTTTTATATTTGAACGGTTTTTGCGTGATTAAGTTTATTACAGCTTCACTTAGTGCTTTCTTTCTTCTTTTAATCTAAAATTATGGTTTCCCAGAAAGGTTAATGTGGTGTCTTCAATTTGACACAACCTTTTTGTATAATACATTTTTTTTATATTGCAAGATTACAGCCGATTCGTAAATATAAAATATAAAAAATACGAGTACATAAGAATTCTACGAAGTACGCTTTTTAACTTAACATTTTAAACATTTTAAGTTTAATATTATTTCAAGTTATAGCAGTCTCTTTAAATTTCGTAAACGTTAAACAATTTATTAACATCTGAAGTCATTTCTGTCATTTGCAAACACATTTCACTTTTTAAGGGCTCTATTGTAAAATGAAATCGTTGAGTTCTTTCATCATTAAATCCTTAAAATGCCACCTCAAATCGTTACAAGTTGAAGTCGTTATTCCGAAAACTTTAACATGATCGTTAAATCGTTAAAGCAATCTTTAAATCGTTTTAAATTACCGATCATATTTTCTATAGTCGATAAAGTATCCAAACTTTCAAACTTTAAAGAATTTGTGAAAAAAAGTTCTATAGTTTAATGAAATGTACCTGTACCTGATTTTACACAATCTTTCTTCACATCGAATTCCCTTTAAGACGGATTGATTAGTAGGTGGTCAGAGGATGAGTTGGGAGTCAAGGGAGCTGTGAAGTTATGGACAAGGTTGTAATTAATGTTTTTTGCGCAATTTATTCAATACAATTTTTTTTAAAATGCGAATAACTTTTCTCATTAAGATTGAGCATTAAATTTTCATTGTTCTGAATAAATAATTAAATTGAATTTTAATTTTTCTAGAGAAGAACTCACCCATTGAATATATGGGGCCCTCGTCCCTGTAGTACATACATACATCTTTCTTGAGATATCTATCTAGCCGGCTGTAACTAATATTTAAAAACTACAATGCTATTTCTTTATGTGAGAAATGTCTGAAAATTTCTTCTTTTCTAAAATATCTTCCTTTATCTGTTCTTCTCTTTTTGTACTAAATACAATAGATAGGAGGTGCAAGTTTCATAGGAAAAATCATTTACAACACTTTAACCACTTACATTATGTATGTTACAATTTATGAGGGCATATCAACGGTAATCCCTTCAGCTTTTGTACATATCAGCGCGAATGTTGAACAACGTAATGTTTCAGTTCGCGGATGTTTTCGCGGACTAGCAAAATGTATGCACGTATATTTGTGTCCTGTACACGTCCTGAGCGTTTTACACACTGTTTCCATAATTCCTTGAAGTAATTTATTGAAATGTTTATATTTTTGTCCTTTCATAAGTTTTCTATTTGATTTAAATATCGACAACCAAGATGCCAATCAAGAACATTTTTGTCGTGAAACCAAATTTGCATATTCTATACAAGACTTAATATTAATTTAGATTAGATTTGCTCTATCTTATATACTCAACCAAATAATTCCAAAAATGTCAATACATCTGACAAGAAAAGCATATTTTTTATACTTTTATCATAATCATAAACATATAAGAAAACAAACTGACATTTTCAAAAATTTCCATTAATATTCGTATTGAATATGTATGCATGAGATGATTTATTACCACGATATTTGGCTTCACATCCATTTCATGTGAAACATCATAGCAGTAAATTGATGTTAAACCTTTCCAACATATTTTCCAATTTAAATCCATGGTTATAAAACCACTTTTATGGTATCGTCAACATTAAAAATCATATTATAACATACGACAAACGGAAGGTTCCTTTTTTTTCTTTTAGAAAAGTCTTTGGTGATTCTTATTGGTTTCTTCACGTAGAATGGCAATAAAGCTTTATGTTGCTAAAACTCTGAAACTTCTAGATTTTGATTGAACTTTTCAATGGGGACTGCTATAAGTCGAAGTTCAGCCTATGATAAGAAAGGGCAAAATCATTATCTTCCTGTATAATATGAATTGGCGGTTTATTGTTCTATTATTGAACTTGAACTTTCATGAAAGTTTTCATCTTATAAATAAGTAATATTAATTAGTTTTACACAATGTTAATTAATCTTGGTTGTGTTTTAAACATTTTTAATTCTTTATTTATTGTAATCCAAATTAATAAAATGATAAAAGTATTTTCTATTGACTTGTAAAATATATCAAATCAAATTGACATTATGTTTATGCCCTATGGTCGATACTACCGAAGGGTATATTAGTTTTGTAACTACATTTGTATCACATCAAAATAATCATCTTAGAAAGGTTTCAAGGGTATGGTTGTGTAGAGAATCAAAAGTTATATCGATTTCTGCATGTCCGTTCGTTCGTCCGTCCACATACAAGATAACTCATACGATACTGTATTAAATTTCAATGAAATCGGTCAAAGGATAGTCGAGAAAAAATTGTCGTAGAGAAAAATGAGCCTGTTCATAAAGGATTTCCGATGTATTTGAGAAACTAATATACCGATTTCAATAAAATTTGCAAACGATATTTATGCTATTAGGCTTCAGCCTATGAATTAGAGCGGATTTGAAGGAGACCAAACAAAGTTATTGCTAAAAAACCTTGAAATATTATTAGTTTTGGTGCTTCTTTCGCAGACTTAATTCAGTGAACTATATAATTGTTAACTACGAGTCTCATTTCCACCATAGGGCATCAAAAAAATCGGCTATAGGCCAATTTTACGTTACTATTTGTTTTCTCGTTCAAATCATAATTAGTTTACTCCTACAAAGCATTGGCAAATCGTTTTTGTTTTTAAAGATAAAACATGTCTTGTTTGATATTTAAGATTCTACCATTTCCTTATGATAACGGAAATGAGATGAGAATTACTTCCTTTTGGAAAACATGTATTTTTTTTGGGTTAAGAGTGCGTGATGAGAATTTGCTGATATGTTCACATTTTTAATATGATATATAAAACATACGAGACAAAATATTACAGGTTAAAAAGCGGTTTTAAACCAACCATTTACGAATTTAGGATACATAAAATATTTCCTTAAGGTAAAAAAAAATGGTAAATTATATGTAAATTGCTAGTCAAAAAAAGAAAATTAAATAAAAAATAGGTTTAATGATGGATGAAGATAACAAGTTATTCAACGAGAAGAATTCTTAAAAAAAGGATTACTTTAGTTTTAGCGGAATTTATAAGGAAATATTAGATAGCCAAATGTTTGCACCAGCTGGAAAATAAATGTCTAGTTTTGGAAGTCCTTTCATTAACCTATTTTTATATGGTTTTGGTTATTTCATACCGAAAATGTTTTTAATGTCAAATTAAAAGATAAACAAAGTGATTACATGAATTTAATTAAATATGGTAATTTACAGGTTTATACAAATTTTGACCATTCTACTATTTTAAAATTTCTATTGTTGTGATGTAGGAATCACATGCCATCATATTGGCCATATTGGCTTCAATTTAAAGGGCTATTTTTTTAGGGTGATAGAACCTTGGTAGCATTGTTTTTTTGATAGATTCTGAATGACATCTGTTTTAACATTTGTGTTAAGGTTGGACAAATTAATATGGAAAGATTTACACCGTAACAAGGTCTACAAATTTATTTTCAAAATCAATGTTCTGTCCGCAGTCCGCCAAGTTATAGAGCACTTCGCTTTATTAGATCTAGTCGTGGTGGTCATATGCCGGAAATTATTTTTAAAAATTAAACATTAACATTTAAAAAAAAAAATAAATTTGGATTCAAACTTAATTTTTATGTTTATGCCCTATGGTAGGTACTATATGGGCATACACACCAAAACCACTTTTCGTGTACATCCCCATTCCAGGGCTTGCACGGTTAATATACAAATAACAAAGCTTCAATCGTAATTCGAAAATAATTTTCAGAGAGTAAAGATTTAAATAAAACAAAAACGTGTTAAATAACAAAAAATATTAGGAAAACTAATTTACTTTCGAGAAAAATTAATTCTCTTTAAATAATTTAAATCTACACATTTGAATAAATGTTCTAGTCTCATATATTTTGGTTTATCTTTAAAATCAAGATAAATTCATGTTGAAGAAGAAATTCACGGGCAACCAGACAACAAATCAATAACACAAAACAAATTATTTGAAAGAAACGCAATTCCTAAAGATTATCCTTGAAAAGATCGACAACGTTAAACATTGATAAAAATAATATCAAATTTGTGCTTTCCAACAGTTTTCGAATATGTTTTCAACCCTTTCAGAACAGAGAAAATGTCTGCTATTTTCCAAAGAAAATATTCTATGCTTCTTTGGTTATCCGATATCGAAACTAAGAAAAATCCTTTTCAATGAATTTTTTTTTTATTTGTTCTTTTCTCAAAAATATGTTGCGAAAAACAAGAGCAAATTATATTTGGTGAATTTCGCACTTATTTTCGATTTAATTTTTTTTTTATATATATATTTTTTTTATTATTGGATTATCGATCTTTTATATTATTGAAGGGCGAGGTCGCCACGATGTCGTTGGATAAAAGTAACGCCTTGTCAAATTGTATTAACACACTAAGTGATAACATGAGATTATAGATGAAAATAAAATTGGGGTGGTTTGGAAGCAAAAAGGATTGGTAATTGTCAGTTCAAAGGAAATCCATTCATTTTTTTTGAGAATGGGTTAATCGCTTTTCATAATTATAATAATCCTTTTTATTTATTGGATAAAAGTGAACTAATTCATTCGAAAAATAATTTCTTTTTTGAAAAAGATTTTGTGTGAAAACAGCTAATGACTAAAATTTAAATTAGTAACGAAAAATATAAAATTTAAAGTTTAAATAATAAATTTTCAGTTGAAAAGTTTTTCCATACATTTTTATGACTTGGGAAAAAGTTAACAAAATATAATTTAAAAATGTTCAAATTGACTTTAAATTGTAATTTTATGACTACAGAATTAAATTTCGCATTATTTATTTTTAAGAAATTAAATTTTCAAGTTAAAATTGTATAAATAAACTCGGCAATTAATATATAGTATTTAGGTTAATTTCTAATTAAGTTAAAATTCGAATTTATTGAAATCATATATAAAAATTTATAAATTAAAAATAAAAAATATTTATAAATACATATTTGTTTTTCATTGCAATTAAAGATTGTAGACAACATCTCTTCTGGGAAAACATATTTCTAGAATTGATAATTGTATATATTTGTATTTCAAATTGAAAATTGAATATTAAAATAATCTACAAATATTTGAAAAACTTAGTAAAAGTTCAATAGTAGTAGCATGAAATAAAAACAACATTAAACAAATTCTGTTCATTTCAATGAAAACTCAAATCAAATAATATTTATTTCAAAATATTTATCCCAAGGAGAAATTAAATTTTATAGAATACAAAACTTTAACTACTAACAACATCCACAGGATACACAGGGAAATGCACCTTTTTCTGTTTACTTTTAAAGGAACTGAAACAGGAACACTTCATTGGGAAAACCAGACCCTAACTACTAATCAATTTACGACATCAAAATCCATAAGATTTAGTTGGAAATAAAGATCAAATAGATCATCTAAAAACTGTTTAAAAATATTTGGAGGTAATATCTATAAAGGGGTTTCTAACAGATGTCGCTATTCATAAATCACGACATTTTTTTTAAATGACAGCTATTGTGTTTGAGAGAGCTTTCGATAAGCTGAAATAATCAATAAGTCATTTGACATTCAATTCGATTAAAGATGGAAAGTTACGTGCAACGAGACAGCATTCGAGGAAAATGCAACTGTTGCTCATCGATGGATGGAAAAAGCTTATGGTGAACATGCTCCATCAATTTCAATTAATCTTAGATACTAATCAACTTGTACCAATCAATTTTCCCGTGTATTTGTGTCCATTTCTCATCTAAAAGTACATATTCTTTATATAAACAATAGAATTTCCATATTTTCTATTTTTGTAAACCATTGTAAAAATGTAAACCATTTGTATTAAACTCCTAAAACTACTACAGTAAAGTACATTTCACGTTTTTCGCGATTAAATATATTTTGCCTAAAAACTTAAAGTTTAAAAATATACCAAAATTTTTTACTCAAAACGGTTGATTTTACAAATACGTTTTTGTACTGTACTTTTTTACGTCGAATTCAAGTTTTTGATTAAATTTCAAAGAATATCAAAGTTTAACATTGGTCCCCACAAAGATTTCACTCGTAAATGTTTGAATAAACCAATTTTAAAATTCTAATAGAGGGTGCGTCCAAAGAATTAATATAACTTATTTGTTTGTGAATACTTTATAGATTTCAGATGCAAGTATGCAAAGGCGCACAATAGCTGAACGGTGCCTATTCATTGAAAATAATCGATTTCTTTTGAAATGGCATTATTTCAATAAACGGATAGCGACCGCAATCATCTGCACAAATAGAATCTTTAAAGTGTTATATTAAACCGTAAATTAGCACGACTATGAGACAACCTGAAAAATGGGGAATAAATGTCTGGGAACATTGTAGTTTATACCGTCTAAAAGTCCCATTTAGTTATAGTAAAAGCTGATAGTATACTTAATTCTGGTGCACCCGGTTTTTGCGAAATATTTATTAATATGACAAAAATTGTTTATTTTAAGGAATCTCTCTTATTTTTGATGAAAAGTTTTAATTCTTTGAAATAATTTAATAAAAAATGAAATTCTTTTTATGATTGATAAGAATTTTTGGATAATATTTTTTTTAAAGGATTAACTTTTTACCTTTTCAAAGTAAAACAGAATGAAATTTTGCCTTTTCTAAAAATAACTTCTTTTTTTACAGTGCCACCTAAAAGGGTTAAGGTAATGCACCCTGAACCTTTTCCAACCATGTTATTAAAATCTTATTTAATTACAAAACAACGTGTCAACAAAGTTTGTTGAAATTTCTATAGGGTAGAAGGATACTTAAAGAATTCTGATTCTAACTTTGAAGAATTTTTTTATTCAACTTAGTTATATGGTATAGAAATCCTACATAAGTGTAAATGGAGGTATAAATACGAAAAGGCTATAAATATATTTTAAAATTTTGAAATTTTCGAAACACTTCTCATAGGCAGTTTCCGGTATAGCCTTCAGCGCTTCTGCGAATTTTATTTTATGACTTCAATGGACTCAAAACGTGTTCCACGAAGTAGTAATTTCAACTGAAGGAACAGGAAAAAGTCACACCTAAGCATATGTTGCGAATATGGTGTTTGGTGGATGTAGATGTTGAGTTTTAGATCAAAAAATTCGCGCACAACGATCGATCTCTGGGACGGCGCATTATCGTGGTGCAAAATCCAAGAATTGTCCTTTCACAAATCTGGAATTCTCCGGTGAACATTTTCTCTCAAACGTTTCATAATGCCCAGAAAATTTTGTTTGTTGAGTGTTTATCACTCCGGAAATAATTTCGTGTGGATAACTCCACGATAGTCAGAGAAAACAGTCAGCATGACTTTAATTTTCGAGCGACTTTGACGTGGTTTTCACCGCCTTCTTTGAATGATTTGTACCACTTGTATGCTCGTCTTTTCGATATATCTGACTCATAGTAGGCCTTTTCCAACTCTTTTGTTCGATATTTTAGACTATTTTAAAAATCGCGGAGCTCACTTGAACTCATTATTTATTTTTATTTATTTTCCGTTCGACCAGAGAAAATAAGATTATAAACAAATGTAGCTAGGAATCGATAGCTTGCTAGTTACTATCAACGGTTGTCCTCAATTAATGCAGGGATCCGCTAGCATTGTATTTTATATGTTTATACATATTATTATAATAATTCTTAAATATTTAAACCACTGAAATAATAATTATTACATAGTCCGGTTTAAGGAGAATTTACCTTATATTTTTTAATTCGGAATTTAATTCTACATAAAGGAATATTTTTTCTTATGAAAAACGAAGATATCACACTTTAATGAAAGTTTATCTTGAAAAATAAAACAAATTTCACCTATGGTAGATACTACCACAGGGTAATACATGTTTTGACACTGCATTTGTAACGGATAGAAACATTCACATTGTTTGTCTACACTCCAAGATAACTCAAAAACTCGTTTTCAGATTTTAATGAAATTTAGAATACAGGTTGATCATTCCTTCACACGATTTGATAATGTATTTCAACAAAATCGGGAAAGGTAAAATGAAGTTATCTTGCTTTTTGCCTTAAACTCCAAACTTTGTAGATTTTTTTTACGCTTTTCGGAATTTATTGGGAAATTTTTCAATCAATATCGCAGATTGGTTAAATATGTGCTAAATTTCGGTAAAATCGATACAAAGATACTGGAGAAAGAAATAGTTATAAATTGATCATAGTTTTGTCCTTTGTTTTTTAGTTTTGCGAATATACCTTCGAAATATGATTTGTATAAAATTTGCAGAATTGATTTAGGCTGAATTAGAACCAATTCGAAGAAGTTGAAACAAAGTTATGAAGAACGTTTATTGAAATATTATTAGTTTTGGTTGTCTTTTTGCTAGATGTGATTCATTGGACTATAAACTTGTTAACTAAGAACTCCATTTCTACAATAGACTATCAAAAAGTCGGCTATACACCGATTTTACATTTCTATATGTTTTTATATTTAGTTCACATTTTCCTTTTATGTAACTTAATCCTATTTGGATCATAAGAATTGAAATCATTGTAAGATGTTTTCTCCTTCGTATTATTATTGATTCTTTTTATGGTTAACAAAAGTTAAAAAGACTTTTTATTTCAATTTCATTGTTTGATTAAGATATTATATTATTTTAAATCATATTTTTTATTTTATTTTTCAACTTTTTACGTATTTAATATAAATAATAAAATACAATTTTAACATTTGTATAAAATCAACAAAATTACATTTTTATCTTATTAAAAAAATATGTAATTAGATAATTTCTTTAATTACATTAATTTCTATAATATTCCAAATGAGTTATTGAATTACAAACAAATTACAAGTAATTCAGTACTAGATACAGGAAAACTAGAGTCTAGTTATATACGAATACGGGTACCGGTAGACTTCTGTGAAAATAAGAAACATCATCTCTGTAAACGTAACCTAGGTACAGGAGAAAATATAAAATATATAATTTCTTGTATGAAGCTGTAAAAAAAAATGTATAGTAATATATATGTATCTTGAAGGTTTCTAAGTTTTTACCAGGCAAAAAATTTGCCTGCTCTCATACTATATACCGCAAATATAGCATAACGCAAAACACTACTAAAATTTCTATTTCTATTTAACAAATGAAGTAGTTATTTGCGTACTTTCACCGTCGCTTTTGAGATACTTTGAAGCTCGTAGATGAAATAATCTTATTACTAGTAAAGTATTGCACAAATATACTTTTAGTATTCTATGTAAGTTCATCTATTATATGTTTTTTTACTATAAAAACTATAAGATTTAATAGATTCCTTGCCCTTGTTAGATGGAATACAGGAAGGAAGAAAATAATTTTGCACGTTACACAGAAAATAAAACATTGGTATTCTTTACCAAACCTAATTAATTGAAAAAACATTTAAAAATCCAACTAATAAATGGATAAAGTTGACTTAAACGCCTTAAAATATTCGCATAGTATTCTTCCCTGATGTTGGTGCCTTTCGGTTTATAATTTATTAACAGGATTCCTTGTGAGTCCCAAAACACTGTTGGTATCGCCATTCTAGCTAATGGTACGACTTTAAACTTCTTAGGCGCTCGACCACTTTTTATGTCACTGCATGGCGTCCTGTTTTGACTCAGGATCGTAATGATGAACACATGTTTCATCTTAGGTTACAATTTTGTTCATAAAATGTGATGGATTATCATCACACAGTTCTAAAAATTGGTTACAACATTCAATTCGGTATTTCTTTTTTTTTTTGATGCGGCATAAGAATTCTAATTACTCATCTTGCACTGACTTTTGACTTTTGATCATTTGCGATAATGTTGTATGCTGTTGTTTCAGATAGTTTGAACCTTTCAGCAATTTCTTAAAGTTTAGTGGACCATTTTCCATGAGTGCATCTTTGACTTTTATAATCATTTCATGTGTTGTAACCTCAATTGGCCTGCCACAGCTGACATTATCTTGTATCTTGTATCTTATAAATCATGGTTTAACCAGGACAATTGTTATCATAAACTGCTTCCATTTTAGTTTTTATGTTTACCACACTTTTTTTGAGGAATTTACTCTATATAATAAAGAATATAGCAAAACGACCTCATATATGCACTGTACACAGTTCTCTAAATATTTCAAAAATTATATTTGTAATTGTTGTACGACATATCAAATTTTGTAATTGCATTCTGAATAAATTCTGCGATACAATTATGAGGGCTATAATCAAACAAAAATGTACCGTGTTTCGATTTTCAAGCGTTTCAATAACCAAACTCCACTATGTAATTATTTCAATTTCACTAAGGTAATCTCAAATGAATTTCATCTACATTTAAAGTGTAGAAAACTGCTTGCTTACAGACATTTTTCTCATGAACTTGTATTTTCAAGGTAAAATATTAAATAAAGTGTCTGACACGAGTATTCCTATAAACGATGTAATGAACCTTGTTCACTATGTATTACTCTTTACAATATGTGATTATCCTTTAGATTGGATATCATGAGACAAGATAACTAAGAGATTCTATCTTCATTTCTAAAGTTGAAGGTGCACCTATATAGTTGTATTTATCTTATATACTGTCAATGTCAATTCAATATCCTAAAGGCAATTCTCCAAGGAAATCAGAATACAAACAGAAGGAGTATTATATACGTAAAATGTTAGAATTTTGATATAATATTGTAAAAGTAATGTTTACATGATTACCACATTTGATATGGTATTCACTCATATGTTGTGAACATATGAGATCTATTATCATTTTCAATGTTAACATTGAATTGAATTATCTTCAAGAATAAATAATTATAATGTCTGGCACAAAGAATCTGATTTATCAGCCAAGGATAATGTGATTATATTAAGGCCTTACGATAAAACGATTTATTTTCTCATAATTAATGATTTTCTTTCCTCAAATTTTTGTGTAATATTTTTCATATGAAATGCTAGAAATTTTCTCGAAATATTATATTAGAGATGGTAAAACTTTGTAATACGTTTATCTAACGTATAATAATGTTTATGAAATATTCATGTATTATATTTTCGTTTCCAATATTTGGAATATCATTTCGTTAGTCGAGAGAAATTCCAGATAGGAGAATAACAAGGAAATTACAAAACTTTAATATCGACTGAAAATAGCAAACTTTTCTTGTTTAAAAAGTTTTTATTATACCAATTTCATTATATAAAATGTAGAGTTCTACAATAGCATATGGAGGCTGTTTTCTGGTTATGTTAGTTAAATATGAACTAATTTTTACCAGTTATGTTTGATATCTGTCATCAATAATGTATCTAAAGGAAGAACGCTACCGCACGATGATAAACCACATTTACCCCCTTATTCTGAACGCAGTCATAACAAGTTCTGACTGGCATAAAATGACGTCATTGTCACAACTTTTTTTTTAATACTATTTGGTATTCTGGCGCGCTCATAACTAACAACTGTCATAAAAAAATATCATAAGTTCTGACCGACAATATTTTACATCACAACGGAATTATATGGGTTCTCTGAGTGATTCAATTGATAAATATGGAATAATTTCCAACATTCTTTTCAACACACAAATAATTTTACACCGATAGAAAAATTTCAAACCCATACAAACATTTTCGAGACTATTTCTCAAATAACCACGAAAGCTCGCTCAAATTATACCAGTTTTAAAGTGTTATAAATTCATATTTTGGACATATTATGACCCGTTCGCCAGAATACGAATTTTCGTAGCAGTCATAATTTCAGTCAGAATATTATTGTCATAAATATTTCTGACCGCAAAACTGTCACAATGCCAGAATAAGCATGTTAGTGTCAGCAATTGATTAACGCGGTTTTAGACAACCTGTCGTGTCAACAAGCCGGTATGACATGCCGCGACATGATGACTTTATTGCGATCGAAGTTCAGAGGCAGAATTCTTTCCGACAGGGTTCACTCTTTTTACAGATGGACATTTGATGGGTATTTTCTTTCATGTATGTATAATTCCCATCGACTGAAGTTTATGTTAAAATACAGGAAATGAATTTTTTCTAATTTATTAGTTCAAATAAAAGTCCTACAGAGCTTATTGGAAAACCTTGTACATGTATAGATAAAACAAGATTGTAGTTTAATGTACCCGAAAATCTCAAAGGCATACTATATGATTTCACAAATTTCCATTTTAATACTAATATACCTATTTTCTGTTTAGCCCTAAGACATATTCCATATGCTATAAAAATTAACCTAAATTATTTCACTCCATTCAAATACAAAATATTTAATTAAAATATAAATTGGTATTTTAATTTCCTTATTCTTTGAGAAAAATTATTCAAAATAATGAAAATAATTTTTTAGGGATAAGAAACCAGAGGATTATACTTTAAACAAGTTGGCGTAAACAATAAGAAAAAATAAGAAAGTAGAAATTTTTTCCATCGCAATGAAAGGTTGCTGGGTGTAACATGGCTTTTGAAATGTAACTATTTTTAAATTGTTATATAGGGTGATCCAATTTGAGTTTCCTATATTGGCAGCACTGTAAATCAAGCAGCTGTCGATAAGCACTTGTTTTCAAAGTGTCAAATGTAAGTTTGCTAGAACACATTTACGAAATATATCGCTAAACCACCGCTCAAAGCGTTAAAATTGTTCAATTGTTCTGCAGAAACAATAATTTCATACAAACTGTGTATCGAAAGAAAATCCTTTTCTCTGATGAGGTACATTTCCACCTCTCTGGATGTATTAATAAGCAAAATTGCCGCATATGAAGAGATGAAAATCCTCATGAGAAACACGAGACACCATTGTATGGCCACGATCATGCGACTTAACGCCGTTGGGTTTCTTTTTGTGGGGTTACGTTAAAAGTCGTGCCTATGCCAACAAACCCGAAACGTTGGAGCACCTAAAAACAAGTTATTGCCGAGATACCGCTCGAAATATACAAAAAAGTCTTCGAAACTTACCTCGAAAGGATCAGCTGCTGCAGAAGGTCCAGATGCGGCCATTTAATTGATATTATTTTTCATAATTAATGAAATACATAACATTTGTGACTAACAAAATAAAATAATTATATTTCGTTAATTTTGTGTGGTCTATTTTACTTTAAAGTTCCGTAACTGAAGTTGGATCACCCTTTAGATGGTCCCGAGTAAGGGAAATTAAAATTTATAGCACCCGTTTTCGCCCCCAATGTATTTGTATTTATATAAAATTTATTTACCGATGTCGATAACATTTAGTACAGCCCTTGAGTCCGAGCTTTTTTGATCACAGATTTGTATATTATACTTTCTTTATAAATGAATGAATCCAGCAATCACATGCTCGAAGGTGAGAGGCGATATTTATATATCGCTTACCGCTTTCTGTATGAGGTCATACTATTCGCATAAGTATAGTTTTAAAAGTAATTGAATTTTGTTTTATCCAATGAATAAGAGAGAAAAATGAATGTAAAACAATGAAAAGTCTCGGTCAACAGGGGTAAGAAATATGACCCTTATTCTTGTACTTCAACCAACAGGCATTTATAGGGCGCCTTTTCAATAATGTAGAAATTTAGACGACTTTGTATATGTTGTCATTTCATAGTGTGCATCATGCCCTATTTTGCCTTTGAGTAAATTTTAGAATCGATAACGTTTCTGCGGAGTTTCTCAGTGAACATATGGAATTCGATCATGAGAACCACGTCATGCGGACTGTGCGAACCACAAGAGACACATAACTAGCGAAATATTAGACATCTTATATCGTACCATATATCATTAGCTGTAGAGTGATTCAAATGTTTTATTTATTTATGAAATTAAACGACAAGAAAATATGAAAATTCCTGATTATAAAATACCACAAATTTAATTAAAAGTATATGGAATTTCGTCCAATATAAATTTACTTAAACTTTCCTCAAAAAATACAAAAATGTTGGTAAATCATGTTTTTTAAAAAAATAAAAACGAGAAGATATTGTATTTTACTATATTTTCTCGTTCAAATTGCTTAGCAACAAGAAATATAAAATTAAAATATTCAAGTTATTTCTAAATTATACCGGATAACGAAAACACATTGATCCAAGAGATGCTACAAAATATCCAGCAAACTTTCAAAATACGTCTCACGAATGATTTTTTTAAGTCTCCGAAGTAATTGAAGACGACTACGTAGAAATGATAATCTATAGTAAATTTGGGGACAAATAAAGGGAAGTCATGAATTCTTTTAATTAAAATTTTATAGACCAAGTATTTGCTGGAAGATGTGATTTAATAAAATACAGTAACACCCGGGAATGTTTCACATAATTTGTTTTTGTTTTTTGACTTGAAAGATACGATATGCTTCCACTCTATGGGAGTTCTGGGTCAAAAAAGAAAAGCGCCTCTAATTCAGTCAATACGCAAAGACGCAGGAACCAGCTGGTATTTTTAAATTTTAGAGACAGATTGAAATTATTTCAGTGAAACTTGCTAATCAGTATACCTGGGAAAAGTCGCTGCTTGTTTCTTACATACTACACTTTGACTGTATTAATAATTTTTATGTTCAAATTAATCCCGTGAAAATATCATATAACATTTTATATTATCACATATTAGATTTATTTATGACTTCATTTTATAATCATCTGAAAATATATTTTCCCATAAAAGCCTACTTAACTTGGCCATCTACTAGGATATTTCAATTTATGATGTTATATGGCGGTAATGAAAAATAACTTTTTTACAGGATAGTCAATGTACCAGAAATATCTGAATTATATAATTTCATAAAATATATGTAAGATATTAATAAAAGTCGATATGAAACGCATTCATAAAATTATGGGCTTTATGCAATTCTTCTCTACCGGTAATATCATAAAATTTAATATGCTTTCAGCACACAATTTTGTGAATGGTTATATTTTTTAAAATAAGTATATTAAAATTCAGAAATGTGTTGACCCATGATCCAATTTTATATTTCAATACGTGGAGTCCCACAGTATTTTATAATATTTCTAACTATAAACTCAACCTTTAATCCAACAAGTACTTAAAAAATCATTTTGAAGTGTTGTTATTACTATATACTCGTAACTATTTAGTATTATGGAAGGAACTATATTTATAACTGCATATACTATTTTCAACTTTTTCATTTCACAAGTAGTTTAAATATGCAAAATTCTAGGCATGATGAAAGCTAATTTGTAGGAGAAAAACGATTAGTTAAAGAAAAGGTGGTCGATGTAACTTTTATACATACAATTTTTGCCGGTTCCATCCATACTCCGAACATTTTCGCAAAAATTAATGTTACTTCTTCCACTCAATCGCTGCAGTCAGTGGAGTTAATTTCCAAAGAACCGATTACGGAAAATTTTAACTGATTTATTGAATAGTTAATGCTATCGGTCTTTCGATTTCCTTCTAACAAAATTAGTTGGCATCGAACTTATTTTTATTTCCGTTGTCAATTGAAAATGGTGTCCACGAATTGGTAAATTTAACGGCAGGAACAGGAAAAAGTGGCATGGTGTCATATCTGGTAAAAAATTCACCAACAATTAACGAATTATGAGCTAGAATGTTGTCATGATGAAAAAACCATGATGTATTTGCTAAAACTCAGGCCATTTTTACGGACACCTTCATGCAAACAACGAATAATGCTTTAATAATATTCATTGTTAATAGTTTGACTTTTTGAATATTTGTTGGTCTAAGACCGCGATCTTAGAAAATTTGTATCTTCTTATCCTAAGGACGAGATATACTATATTTGTAGTAAGAAAAGAATTTCTAAAAATTTTAAAGAAAAAGATTAATTACAATTCATAAATATTTAGGATGTAATTAAAACATTACACTCGAATTATTTTATAACAAATACTGGAAATATATTTAAACTTACATAAATTTATTATTACAAGTATATGAAGAAAATATAATCCAGAATTTACAAAACAGTTTTCTTTAAAACAAAACTTTAAGAAAAATACTTTTTCAAATAAATGTGGAAATAGAAATTGCAATTTAAATTCTGTATGAACAAAACTAAAAATAGTTTTTCATATAAAAATTTTCGCTTAAAAAAACTCTTCACAATAGCATCATTAAGAAAATGTTGAATTACATATTTTCTCACTTTTACTAATATTTAAATAGAGTCTATGGTAAAAGAAATACCTCAAAAACTATTATATTTTTAGTTATAAGTCAAGTTTACTATATTCTAATAACAAAGATGAAAAGCTCCACGGTAAAATGAGCCCCCACGAATTTTTGTATAAGAATTAAGAAGATATACTTATAACTAGCGAAATTGTAATAATTAAACATTACAGACCTATTAGTGATGCACAAAAATCCAGTATTGAATACATGAAAACCATCAACACTTTCTACTCAATACTTTGTACTTGTTGCATTTTATTCAACACTAGTAATATCGAGTAAAAAAAGCCATTATTCAATATAAAGTGCATATTGGATATAATTTTTTGTTTCTGTTACGTTTTATTCTTTTACTCAATAATTTTGCAATTTACATTTGATTAAAGTATGAGTAATAAAAAATACACCCAGCTCTTTTTTACACGCTTTTTTTTACACGAATTTGCAGTTACACGGTTCAAAAAAGTCTTCCTTTTTAAATCATTGTCTTATAATTATATACGTGACCATGAACAGTGTAGTACAAGTATGAATTGCAGTATTTGGTACCGCGTTGTACCAAAAAAATCTCATTTTTACCACATTTCAAAAATTGGGCAAAACTACGCACTCCTATAATGTAGTATGAAAAAGCATACAATAAAAAGAGTTTCCAAAATGGATTCTGATTTGGGCACGTCTGAACAAGCCAGCCAGTTCTTTATTTCATCTTACACAGTTTTCGGACATGGAACGTATCCCCAATTTTACTATAGGAAACTTATCCTTTTTCTTAGACGTTTTTTTCCACGAATTTCTGAGCAACGTATCTATTGTGCAAAAAAGAGTTGGGTGTATTCCAACTTCCTATTCCTGTTAATTTTCTGCTTCGAATGCGATCCATGCGTAATGTATACTGACATGCATAAAAATGTATAATCATGTAAAAATACATGATGAAATTCTTATATAGTATGTATAAATGCACAAACACCAGCAAAGATAAGAGTGAATTGATAATGTATAAGAGTGAAGACCTAGCTTCCATGTGCTTTTTTCAAAGAAATTGTTGTTACTTTGCTCTAAGTGGTAGAAGTTTTTAGTTAGTTTCGCAGGTTATTTTTATTTCTATTTCAAATGTTATTCAAAATCTTCAAAAATAATTCAGAAGAAAACCGCAACAAATATCAAGTCATCACAAAGTATTAAATACAAAATATTCGAAACAAAATATTCAATACAAAATAATCAATTCTTTTTTTGTTTTGGTGTACTAGTATTACTCAAAAGTATCGAATTTGTACATCACTATATCCTATACAGCAAAATCATTTTTGGTTTTCTCCACATATTTAGTAGGTATCTTGGGACGAGAAACGAATCCTCAAAACTAATATACGCTTGTTATTGGATACCATAGGACATAAAAGTTTCCGATCTCAAATGCTCATTTATAAATAATTGAAGAACATCAAATTCCTTAAAGTCCTACTAGGAAATTTTGAGCGATACAATGTATAACAAAAAAAAAAACAAATATAGCTGTTGAATAAAACATTTCCCATTTTATTCTTCCAGTTATGTAGTAAAAATAGGGAAAAACGTAGTTGTCGAAAAAACTTGTTTATGCCAGTATTTTGAAGATTTTCACGAATTATTTGGTAGAAGAATCAATGACCCAACCAATGATAATCTCGGCTATAAAAGTGAATGGAATGTTTTCGTTTCCGTACTGTTTTCCGTACGTATTATATGATGTTCGTATATATCGAAGGAGTCTTTTATCACTTGGGTATGCAAAGGCGTTGATGATTAAAAACATAAAAAAGGTTCTGTGATGAAGAAAATGTAAATTTTTCACATTTTGATGGAATGTTTCTTTTATCTTTGCAAGTGTACGACTTCTTTTCTTCTCGATGAGATCTACCAGTAGAATGAATGCAATTTGTCAGCTCTCATGTACGAGTAATATCACTTTTTAGTTTATTAATTTATAATAAATATTTGTTTAAAAAAAATTATATAATTTATTCATGAAATTTTCAGATATGACTTTTCTTCGTCTTATGAATATGAACGAATTAATTTTGAATGAATATTAAAGTTTTCCTGTGGTATTTCTCCATGGAAAACAAAGCCATATTTTTCATTTTTATTTTGGGGAAAAAAGACATTTCTATTCAATTCAATTTCAGTGAGTGTTCATTCGGAGAAATGATTTTGTATAAATTTGAATTTTATAAAAAATAAAATCCTTCTGTTCTATTTTTATTTGTATGAAAGAAACTTCTTTGATAACAGAAAATCTCACAGGAATTTTTAATATGAAAACATTCTAGTGAAAGTTTCCAGATTGAAAAAGAGATGTTTTCAAGAAAACTTTCCACTAAAAAGAATTTCTTCAGATGCAAAACAAAAGGAAGAAAATATAAAATACTAAACTAATTGGATTTTTTAATTTTGCTCATAAAGTTCAGCAAAATAAAAGGTAATGGCCGGAAGGACTGCCATTAACTTTCATTTTTTAGATCTACAGTCGAGACTGAACTCTTAGCTTCTACATCCTTCCACAGATTTTTATTTTCTGCTCGTGTGATTTTCTGTTCCCAATGCTTAACTTTTTAAGATCATATTCAATGTCTCTGACCATGCTAGTTCTTTGCCTCCCATATTTTCTGACACCACATGTATCATTATTCCGCTTTTTTTATATGCGTTCCACAAGGCCAGCTCATCTTTCATTCTTTGGGATTTGATGAATCGTACTATATAAGCATTTTCCACCAACAGATTTAAGTGTGTATTTGTTTTTATTCACCACCCACTATTTTCTTCCTGGACTGTTCCAAACATTTTTCATCTGTTGCATCTGTTGCTTAAATATTCACAGGTCATTCTTGTCTGCCATTGATATCCCATTTAGTTCGGACATGTAAGTTCGCACCAGTCTCATGAATATTTTAAAATTGCAATCTTGTGCTTCTTACCTCTTACTAGTTACTGGTACAACACACAGTACTTACTGGATATCTTAAAATTTGTGAGATTTGGAGATAATGTCTTATATTATTCGGTAAACTAAAACTATATAGTGTTCGGACTTTTCTTTAAAATTAGATTTGCTAATGTGACACTTGGCACTTTATGTGTTTTAAATTTATTAAAAAAAAGAGAAAACAAATTACATAGTTCGCACATTGCTGGAAGAAACTCATTTACTACTTTTATCAGAAGAAATAGTTTTAATTCAACTCCGTTTTCCACTTGGAAAGTATTCAATTTTCTCAAAATCAATTATTTTAAGATATCTTCATATTGAACTAGCACAGCTGTATATGTAATGCAACTAGTAAGGGATGTCCCAAAATTCACGCAAGAAGGAATTTTAATTGAAAACACAGGTTCAAAATTAAAAATTATAAATTTTTTATTGATTCATAAAGTATACAGTTCAGGGTTATGTATGAAATTGCATATCTTGTAAATAGTCCCACGGCTTTTCTGGCACATACGCACTCTTTCGTTGAAATTTTCCATAACCGTTTTGTATAAAAATTCAAATCTTGCGTGAATTTTGGGACATCCTTTACATCATACTGCCACAAAAACAAGTTAAATCGATTAATGATTTCAATTCGTCCACTTCTTGTGACCACATGGTTAGTTCTACTTAAACTAGAACGGAATACAATGAAATTTTCCATTTATCTATAAAGAGCATGAATATATTCTTAACATACGTTTGATATCCCTTTAGATTGTAATTCCAACATATTTTTGAAGAGATATGATGATTACAATTTATGAAGAATATATCTGTATAAAAAGTTAGTATAATTACTACAGAAAATATTTTCTCTGCAGTACATAAATCTTGGTATATGGTATATAACATACATCCTAAAAATTGAGGCATAAAGTAAATTATTTATACCACTGCCCCGGAAAAGGTTAAAGAATTCCGGAGAGTTTAGAAACAAGCTAAAATTCCATTCTAAAATACTTAGAATATTTGAATTTTCATGTTTCACATTTATTTCATAAATTATTTATTTTAATGAAATACAATTTATCAACGTTCACATGAGAGAAAATTAAATTATCGATTAGATTGATCGAAATGGTTGTAGTGAGAATAAATAATTTGTACACGTAAACCGTAAACATGAATGAAAATGTTTTTGCCTCATTTATATCAATTATTAATTTAGCAATTATTTGATCACATTTATTTAATTGAAGGAAACTTTATTATTGATTGTTTCATCCCCTATACTTGTTATTATATTTCAATCACACTCTTAAGAATCACTCTAATTATTTTCATTAATTAATAATTTATTTTTTTTAACAGATATTGATTGGAAGTACAATATATAGCGGAGACCAGGATGGCACATTTTCACAACTTTTCTTAAAGATTAATACATCAACTGGAATAATGCTTTTTTCCACTAAAGTTAATTTACTTCAACTGGTATCCGCGGCTTTGCTCGCAGAAGGCGTGTAACACATCTAAAACTAGTACATTCCAAGTACCAAAAAAATTAAAATATTATTACTCGAATTAGGAATGCTTCAATATATTTGGCTCACTGTAATCCTCTACCAAGTGGATATTTACACTATCTTTCTAGTCGGCATATCCAAAATAAACTTTTCGGATTTTATTATCAAGAGAATTACAGAAGTTGTCCTATTTTTTCCCCCAGAAAACTACCCTACAATTGTATAAAATTTTCTCGGTGACAACCGATCAAGTTCCAAAATTGTAACTGAATCGTATAACGCGTTCGAGAGATATCGTGTAAATTAAATTTTAACACAAACAGACAGGCAGACAGACGAACGGACAATTTCTAAAAATAGGTTTTTCAAACCCAGGTGATGTCAAAATGTGAAGATCCATCAAAACCTGAAGTTCACAATTTTTTAAAAATAAGACAGAAAGTAAATTGGTTGAACCTGGAATTCGAATCTGCGCTCCAGACAAGAAAAAGTGTAATATATGTATTTTAATGCAATACTATAATAAATTTTCATCAAGAAATTATAAATTTCTTATTTTCGTGATTCATAATTTCATAAAAATTCGTTGACAATTTATTTCCATATGAAAAGCCATTAAAGCATTGAAATATAGAATTTCTTTTATTGACCAAGACTTTATAGTATTCAAATTATTTGGAGAAAAGCAAAACCTCCCATCTCCCCTAATTACCAAAATTTTTTTAGAATAAAAAATAAGTTAAAATTATATGACATTAAAGTTGAAGATAATTGAAATAAATTTTTTTCGAATTGTTTGAAGAACTTTTAAAAAAATGTGTGCTTTCGATTATTTCACTAACAAAATTTCATGAGATTTTTTTTATTGTTATATTTTTTATACAAAAAAGCATTTTTCTGAGTTCAATTCCTAAAGTTTATTATATACTTGGGAAAATGAAATTACATATAGCACCATGAAAATGTGAATGACTTCCATCTGGTACCGGTGATGAGGTACCCAATACGTGTAGAGAAAGTATGACATATAAAGTTGGGCTTAAAAATTTCATATATTCATAAAAAATATGAGGTTTTTTTTATAACGAAAACATTTTATATTTATGTTTAAAGCTGATATATTTTTCAGTAAATATTTGTATGCCCTATGGTAGGTATATCTGGAGAACATATGTTATTAGTGTTATTACTACATTCATAACACATAAAAATAAACAACGGTAAATGTGCTCAAAGTACTAAACTAAATTTTTGCATAAACAATCGTCTGTCCGTCTTTGGGAACCATTAAGGTTCCAAAGTGGTTCCAACGGATCCCCAGGGATTCTTGTAACCGCTGAAAGGATCTGTGTAAATTGAAATTAATTTCGGAGTGTGTGGACAACGTCAACATAGAAGCAAATATTTCACTTAGGGTCAGATTTTGCTACAAGTAGGGTTCCCCATGGACATTGGAAGTTTGGGAACCTTAGAGTCTAGACGATAACTTGCTATAAAAGTGAATTTAAATTTGATATATACGATGGCTATACAAACGCGATGTAATATTGACTTTGAATCAAATTGATCCAAGGATAGAATAAAAAGAAATAGTTATAGAGTAATATTGGTTGGGCTATAAAGTGTTTTCTCTGTCTAGTTGCTTAGTTTAAAACTGGGGCTATATACCGATTTTAGATCCATATTATAAATTGTATGTTTATGAAACGTTTTGAAATAGAAGTAGGTGTACTATGATTTCTAAATCAAATAAGGTCCTTGACTTGATGATTTCAATTGCATACATAAATCATAAAATATGATTCTGTATATTTTTTCTGACTTTTCAAAAAACAAAAAAACAAAGCCGCCTAAAAAAATATTCATTCGACAGTCGTAATTTGATTTTTTGAAATATATATGTATATTAGGAAAATGGAAAACTTTCCAAATAAATGATTTATTCAAAACTCACTCTCGAAGAAAATCAAACTTAAAGCGTCCAAAATAATAATAAATGAAAAAAATAAACGGAATATTATTATATTTGATATTAAACTTCAAGTTCTAAATGCTGAAAGCATAATTTTGCTAAAAGAAAAGTTTAATATTAGGAGAGAAATTCCTTCATTAAATTTCTTTTTTTCCTTTTTTTTTCAAATTTCATAAATAATGGAAAATATTGTGTGTTTAGACGGAAACTCATAAAAAATCGAACGAAATGTCTGTGTTAAAAGAGTCTACGAAAAGGAAAATGAAATGAAAAACTTCAATGAAAATTCTAAGTTAAATTTTACGAAAGTCAGAAAAAAATATGAAAAATTTATTACTTCGTGTCGAAGAAAAGTGAATACAATTTAAATTATTCTTTTCTTTTGGAAGACCAGAAAATTTCTTTAACAGTTTTTATACTTTTTTCTAGACTATTATTGTTCCGAATTCTAAAGACTTGTTAAAACTTCGCCAGACTGTTTTTCTTAAATATGAAGAGAAGTTATATTTATTCAAAATCAATTATTAATCAAATGTTTTCCATCTCAATATCTTGGAAATAAATATTTTAATGTTAAGCTTTTCTTGTATTTCAGAAAATTATTGTTTATTCAAAATGGCTAAAATTTGCGTGTAAAATAATTTTTCCTCTATTTGTTTATATTAGTAGTTTTATACATATTTATTTCCACGGAAAATAATATACATATTAAAGCTTAGAAAATTCGGTTTTTCCTTTTTGATTTAAAATAAAACTATGAAGAAATAGTATCGAGCAAAAGTGTTAAACTTTCAGATGACTAGTCCGAACACAGTCAACTAAAAACAGACTTCTCAGACTTTTACTTCTTACCTCTTTGAATTAACGACTTTGTGCGGTATGATAATATGTGGAACAGCCTATAAATTGATATGCAAAATGTCTTTAAAATGCAAAATAATTTTGTAATTATAGAACTTGAGGCCCAATTACATGACATGCATAAACTTGCATTCGATTAGTTATTTTGTCGTTCCTAATTCTCTCCTCTGACATTGTAATTCAGCCTTTGGATCGGAGAAAGTAATATACATGCACATAGTTGTAGTCAAACTTCTGGCGAATCGTTTTTCAAAATTCGAAAATGGTGTACGCAATCTCGCAGGATATAATGGATGAATTGACTTGAAATTTGAAATACATGTTTAGAGAACATTAAAATCGTCTCGGTGTCGTTGAAATTACTATAACGAGACGATTTTAATGATATACCTTTTTTTGTATAATATATAAAAATTAATAATGATAATGGCCAATAGAAGTACTATATGAATAATGAAAATATGTTTCAGAATAAGCAATTTGTGCAAGTCACGTACACCGTCCGGCCACTGTTAACAACTGACGTAAACTGTACGTAAAGTTACATAACTTCGTTAAATATGAATATTCTTTGATAAAATGTTAAATTAATAATCGCTAAGGTATCTAATTATTTATGTACAGAAATGAATAAAATCATCTTTATAGTTTTTCCGGAATGAAATCCCAAATTTCACACTGTTTTTAAGGCTCTCACATTATTTCGACCCCCTTAACTCCTCTAACAAAGTTATTACAAAAGCATAAGTATTATATGTCTAAGCATACATATTGTATGTTCATAAATAATTCAGTGGGCGAGAAAGGACATCTTTTATGCTTCAAGTGAAAAGAAAACTGCGACATAAACTCATTAAGTATGGTTGAAGAGGACAGTCTTTTTTTTTGGTTAACGTTCGATAAATGCCCTAAACATGAGGCATTAAATATTATGAAAAGAATCCTTTTAACATTTCTTTCTATAGAATGAAATAAACTTTTTCTAAGAAATGTAGTTTCATGGAAAATGTTTGTTTTAAGATTTCTATCATAAACAGTTACTCTCAACAGTATTCGTACCCAAAAAGTTTTGTGAATATACAATAGAAATTATAACATTTAAAATTATAATATGTTTTTTTCTATTTTGTATAGTAAACATAAATTAACTGAAAATCGGCATATAACTAATTTTTTGATGCCCTATGGTAGAAATGGGACGAATTTAGAGTTCAATGAATTAACTCTGATAAAAAACAACCAAAAATACTAATATTTCGAGGTTTTTCTCCATAACTTTGTCTTTTTCAAATTCACAGATAAGCTGGGACCTAATAGCATAAATATTTTCTGCAAAATTTATTCAAATCGGTACATTAGTTTTTAAAATACAACGAAAAAAATTTATAAAAAAACTAAATTTTTCCTACAACTATTTCTTTCAGGATCCTTTGACAGATTTGGTTGAAATTTAATATATTATCGCCTATCTAACCAATGTATGTAAATAAACTGAAATGAAACTGAACTGAAATTAAATCTGAAAAGCGATAAACGATAAAAAAACGGCAAAAATTTCTGCTCTGGTTTTTGCTTTATAACTTCAGTTTATTTTTCTGAAATGCAATACCAAACCACATTGTAAATTTCATCAAAATCCTATAACGCGGTTTTGAGTTATCTTGTACACGGCCGGACGAACGGACGGACATGCAGAAATCGATATAACATTTGATTCTCTACACAACCAAACTTTGAAGCACTTCTACGATGATTATTTCTATGTGCTACAAATGTAGTGACAAAACTAATGTACCCTGTAAAAATTGTATCCATTCTTAAAGTAAATGTTTTTCCACGTTATTTAACTACTACAAAAAAGCTGGTTTTTGTGTATGAAATAGGTGATTTTGCAGACGTTTGAACTTCAGGTATTTCTAGTGAAGGAATACTAGTGACAGTCACTGTTAGTGTATACTGTGATGTATATGCCTGATTAGTCTGTAATTACGTGTTAATTTTTCCCCATTTAAGAAAATATATTTAAGTAATAGAGTTACTTGTTAATGGATTTCTGGTTTAGAATTTTGTAACTATTGCACACAAAAAAATAGTTCAGGGTTCCAAATTGAACTTTTACAGAACTGAAGTACGTCGGCGTTCTTAACTAATTTATATTATGTGAATCAGTTGTCCCAACCTATATAAAACTAAGAATAAATAAATATTTCGGTTTTAAAAAAGTTAAAAATTTGTCGGGTATGAGTTATAAGAACTGAACTTTTCTTGCAGCAACTAAAGTTTGGTGATCAAATGTGGTGTTAAAATGTGTTTAAGGAGTTATGAAAGATCAATCAACGATGAACAAAGGCGTGAGAGGGTTGAAAGATCTGTTTCAAAAAATGCATTAAAAATCTGAAAACTATTTAGTAAAAAAATTTCTCAAAAAATTAGGAAATGGTAGTAACTCAGATTTTTCGAAAATAAAATTTATATCGAAGTCTGTATGTTGTGAAATTAAGATTTTCTTTGCATTCATACAACTATACAATCTTACAATACAACGAAAATACCCTTAATTATTTTAGAATTAAAATATTGTAATATAAAATCAGTTTTAGTCAAAATTTAATTGTGATTGATTATATTAAGCAGATTTTATATATTATTTCAAAGAAAATTCGTTCACTACTCTGCATGCATAAATAAAATTAAAATGAATTATAAAATGTAACATACTATACATAAATTCCCTGTCGTCTTGAAGTAATCAATAATATGCAAATCATATTTTGTCAACATTTGATAAAACACTGAAATAAAGTAAATACGAATTTACGCGTGAAAATATCAGTTTTATCAACAAAATAAATTGCATTTAATAATAACAACGATTTTGATAACAATAATAATAATAATACGTGTATGATAAAATTATCAAACATACCAAAGCAGGGAATTTGTAATTCATCCCATTTCGGCCTGATCGATATGGAAAATTCGAGAAAGTAAAAAAAAAAAACAGTGAGAAAGATTTCCAATTTATTCAGCGAATATTGTCTTTTATAAAATGATATTCATATAAACATTTCTCACTGTATAACCTTCGGAAAATGCAAATTATTATTACCTGTACGAGATGTTAATTTCGTATTCATATAAATTCGAATTAGATTACATTCTGAAGGAAACATTTTCCAAGAAAGTCCCACCAAAAAAAAAATACATTTAAATTTTAAATTTCTACTACAAGCTGTTATTTTGTGAAATTTTGATTATTGTTTCAATCAATCATTTTTCAGACTTTTTAATGTTTTCAAATTTTCAGATTGATAGAGTGTTATGGTATTGTTGGAAAACCAAGGTTAAAGTAGTTTTCCAACCAAAAAAAAATCAGGCATTTAACATTTTACTTCCAGGTTTAATTAAATTATTTTCACATTAATTTTCCAATTGAAATAAAAAGGTTCTTGTTTCCGTTTATAAATATGTAATATAAATCACACTTCATTGATTTTAATTAGATTTATTACGAAAACTGCGTATGATTGAAAGGGACTTCTGTGAAAAATGTTACAAACACTTCATATTGACACTCTAGAATCATTTTAGTTGAGCATCATTTAATTTATTTATATTATATGTAAGAAACCTTTTTTTAGCTTAATTAAGTAATTATTACGTATGTATATAATTTTGAATTATCGCTTATGTCTTTATTTAATCTTTAATATTACTTAATCATTATTTAAATAAATTAAACTTTCTGGTCACCCTTGTTTTTGTTTAATAACTTCTCATCCCCTGTTTTGATTTTGCTGAAATGAAATACCAAATCCAGTTAAGGAATAATCAACTCACATTCTAAATTTCAGCAAAATCGGAATTCGCGTTTTTAAGTTATCTTGTACACGTACCTACCATACGGCATAAAATATATTATACAATATCCTAATAAAGTCTATGAAGTCTATAAAGTCAATTTCTATCAATTTGTAGAATTACTGACTCAAGAGTGGGTATATGTGGCTGCAATGTAATTCTGTTAAATTTTGCTTATTATCATAATCCACAACTATATCAAGAAGAAGATAAATATACATTGCTTAGATATTCTTTTACAAAATAACGTACTGGATTTAAAACAAATAGAAAATAGAAAACAATAGAAAAATAGAAGCTATCTATTTGACAGAAATCTGAGACAGAAAACTTAATATAGTATCTATATAATTTAAATTGAAATATACAGTTCTAGGCATATTAAAGACCTCAAGCAAAACAAACTTTTTCGTCGTCTCCAATTTGTCACACCGTTGAAAAAATTGCCAAAATTGATATCTGATACTAATACCCAACTCATTTTCTTTTCCGATGTTGGTAAATCCTTGTTCTTTATTTCCTAATTAATCATTTTCCCCATTAACAAATTATCTCCTATATTTGACTTGTTCCACTCGATTTGTTATGAGAATCACTAAGCAGTGTTTCTAAGATCACATAGAATTATCAAAAATTTCTAACAAGATTATTATACCGAACATAAAAATTATGACTGAAATTTTTTAAGGATCTCGGCACGCAATCTATATCCTACCAGCTAAATTCTAAACTTTTCGTGGGAATATCATAGCGTAAAACGAAATCATAAACTGAACTTTCACTTTTGATTTCGGTAATATCAATTTTCTCTAAAAATTTTGATTTTCCTCGTAGACCAAACTATGGTTTACTGAAAAAACTGCTGGTCATATGTAAATGTATGTAACTACTATATACAATATATACACACGTACTTTGAATATTTAAGAATTGTTTCTAAAAGTTTTTCTAATAATCTGTACCTGACATCTCTACGCTGTTTGAATTCAAATTAAACTCAATTCAATAAGCTGGAATAATATTCCTTGTACAAATACTATAAGCTTTCAATTAGAGAGTTTTGAGATTCTTTTTTTATATCGGTAAAATTAGGTGCACATCTCCTTATGTAATGTCTCACTAGCAGAGCTCCAGAATAATAATTAATAATTTGTTTCATAAATCGGTAAAATTTGAATGTTTTTCTTCACTTAGACTGGTGCTTATAATTTCCTTTTAGTAATTTCAACAACAATGGTAATTAATCCTTATTTTACTTAATTCTGTTAAGAATTTTAGCCTTCAAAAAGTGTTGAGAATAATCCGAAATTAAATTTGATATTAATTTGAAGAATATAATACCCAAAATTTGATAAAAAGCTATATTAATTCTCTTGAATATCATATTATCTTCCTCTTTAGGCTATATTAAGTGTTATATCAATTTGAATGGGGATTTTAAAGTAACAGTATCATATGTATTTACAAAATATCATGAAAAATTTGATTTTCAACATGTTAATGAGACAATTAGTCTATGATTGAAAGTCAGCTACATCCTTTATAATTAAGTTCAAAATTATGATATTACTTTGGAAGCTATAAAGTCCTCATATTTCATAAGTGCCTCTGTCTGGCATAACATTTTATTTGAAAAGGATTCTTTGGAATATGTCAACATGGATACTTTGCTGAAATGCTCTTTGTGAAAACAAAAAATAATGTAAAGAGTTAAGGCGTAATGCTACAGTAAAATAAACAAAAATTCGATTCAGGTCACATGTATAAAATTGAAATATTTTTGCAGTTGTAGGACATGGAAAAAAAGGGAATATAGGCGCAAATAGCTGTAGTCAAAATTTAAACGTGTTTTGAACATGAATAAAGGAATATACAGATTACGCCTTCCTACATTTCAAATTGGTTTTTTCTGCGCACCTACGTCACACGGGAGTTTATATGAAAAAAATGTTGTATAAAAAATTACAATTATTTACTAAAAAGTGCTTCTTAAGGAGGGTTTTTCTTTTAATTATATTTTTTTAAATAGTTTTAATAAATGAACCAAAATTAATGTAAATTTAATGTTTATTTTCATTTAATATTATAAAATTATGTTACAAATTTTCTAAATTTCTTTCATTCATGTGTTTTCAATATAATATTGTACTAGGCGGTTCAGTAAGTCTTGGGGCTAACACATAGATGACACCACTAGCATCAAATCGATGTTATTTTTTACATCTGCCATCTTTCAAACTAAGACTGTCAAAACTAGAGCAAATTTCACCCAGTAGTTTGTAGTAGTTACAGTTATTTGAAATAAAAAACTATTGATTTTTTTAACAATGGAAAAAGGTGAATATCGCGTGTTCATACAACACTGTTGTTTAATGGAAAAAACAAACGTGGTAGGTCGTAAAAGTGTTTATGAGGATGATCTTCTAACTCGGTCAGTATTCTCTAGATATGATCCTCCAGCGACTATTATCTGTTTCCAAACTTGAAAAGAGAGATTGGAATTAAATAAAGAGGTTGAATGCGAAACTGAGGTATGTTTGGCAGGCCTTCAGAAATCGTATTATACAAAAAGTATGAAAATATTAAAAGACCGATGGACTAAATATATCGACCTAAAAGAAGACTATGTTCAAGAATAAAAAAACTATAAACTTTTAAACCTTGGCTTCCCAAACAGGGGGCCGCGACCCTAAGTTGGGTCGCCTAGATTTAAAATTGGGTCGCGTAAAATCTGTTAGTTTCAAAAACGTGTAGTAATTTTAAGAAGTTTTTTTAAACGCAACGAAATAGAATGAATACGGAAACAAAAATGGAATAAAAAGAATAAATTCTAGCCTTTATATTTCGAACAAATAAAGAAACACAGCCAACATTTTATGCATATTCTCTTGACAGGCTCTATGAAATTTTTTTTGAAAAGGGTCGCGTTGTTAAAAGTCTGGGAAGCCCTGCTTTAAACCACAGAATAAAGCAAATTTAAAAAAAAATATTTTAAATTTTAGAATTCTGATTCTAAGGCCCGCCCCGCAGTTGAGCTAAGCGAGTTTAGCTAAGTTTCGATTTAAAGTTCGGATATTAATAATTAACTGTTTAAATTTCTATGAATTATTAAAATTTTGGCAGACATGAAAATAAATTCCAAACTATTTCAAAACAATTTTGTTCATTCAGTTTTTTTCATATTTGTGGTAATGAATTTAGCAAATATTCCCAATAAATATTTACTTCTTTCATTAAATTAGGAAAGCACAAAAAATTTTTGATATTTTTTAAGCGGCATATACCTAGATAAATGTTGTAATCGATTTTTTCATAATGTTATTGGGAAAAACCGCCAATTCAATTTTCTCCGGATGTTTAAAAAAAAATAGAAGGTTTTATTAAATAAAATGGAATTCCACTTTCGTGTGGAATCACTCATGCAGTAGTTTTCACTCCAATGTAACTCGACTTTCAGAAAAAGTTATTTTTACTTGGGAATACATCATTTTTTAACTCAATACGTAAACCTGAAATGTGATCAATTAAATGTTTCCTGAAATCAAATAATTCATCCTCCAAAAAAATATAGCAGAATATTTATAGTCAGAACAAAATTCCGGAACCATTTAGATACATTACTATACTGCTAAAATTTTGTAGACCGAAATTTTGAAAAGAATTTTTTGTTAGTCTTAAGTTATGGCACGATCATTAGAATGATCGGAATAATTTTGTAAAGGAAAATGACCCTATTCCAAAGATTATTTCTTTAAAAAATTAATTTAGTAAATAGTTTCCGGGTAAAAAATCTGACTTTATCACGTATTTTGTTTTTTATAATTGTTTTATAATTGCAATGATGAAAAATATTTTCCTTGATCATCTGTTTTTCTAACAATGTTTCAATTTCCATTCGTTCTAATGAAGAGTTGTCTGTTTGTTGCTTTCATTGCACATTTCTCGTTCATTTTTAACCTCAGAGTTGAGAATTAGTATTAAATTTAATGACATTCATAAAACCACCTTTCATGAAAAATCAGGAAAAGGGGCAGTTTTCACTCATTCAACAATTTTCTTCATTGTAATGATGTTGCCATGACTTAGGCCTTAATATTTTTGGCATCCGCTCTATTACGAAAATATTACGCACCGTCGCCAATTCCTTAAATTTAATTTATTTTTTAAAACAATATATAATATAATATAATATATAATATAATATAATATATAATATAATATAATATATAATATAATATAATATATAATATAATAATTTTACATTAGCTATATTCAGTTCGTATCACTTGTGCTACACTTTGAAATAAATCAAGCGTCGGAAATCTTCAGTCACTTTGTAAGCCGCTTTGAGAGCCTTGGAGTGATTAGAGACAGCCATGGAATTTTTTTACCACCTCTGCACAATTGCACTATTGATTTATTGCAATTTACAATTTATAATACATTTTATATGAGTACATAACTGATTAGTTTTGTTGATGATCTACATATTATGTAACTATTCAAATAATAACCATACAAATTTATTTGCATGTCAATTACCATGAAACCATATGCGCTTTCCATAATATAATGATTTAATCATTAATGTTCACAAATATTTATCTCACATACGGAGGCATAAGTATTGTCTATAGTATTCCATTGTAACAAATAATAATAAATATAATTGTATTTTGGTTCACATAAGGAATAGACTGGCGACAAGGGACACTTTGAATTCCATACGAACGCATTGGTACAATAAGCTTCATCATTTATATTTCATGTACGAAAACTATACAAGCAAGTGTTATTACATATTTCATTGTTACACAATTCAAGTACACTAGGTTTCACAACATAATTAATTATTAAACAAAATAAGATATTACATTTCATATTTCATAAAAATACAATTATTAAAGTTCTCTTCAAAAAATTTATTTAAGGATTTAAAGAAACTTTCAAAATGTCTAATTTAGTATAATAAAATATGTTCTGAAATTTAATGGTATATTATTATATATATAAGTCCCTCGCTATTACTACTATTTAATCAGTGGCTTTTTTTACTGAACTTATGGCATCGCGTTTTTAGTGAAATGTAAAAAAAAGCATGAATATAAATGGCGATGTAATATATTGCCATCCAGACATTAGACATAAATATGAAGTCTAACCATATTTACAATTTTGAACAATTACTAGATTAAGGATAAACTTTTACAGAATTCTTAAAAAGCAAATAGATCTAAAATCTCGATCTCGACCTACTCATTAATTATAAAGATTTTATAGGTATTCCCTTCACGTTGTAAACCATGGTATATACTTTCTGTCGTTGTATAAAATGTACAATTTTGTGTAGAAAATACCAAATTATACAACGATACACTGAGATACACAGTGAAAAACGAATATTCATAATATATCAGTGTCTAACCGTCATCATCACAAATTATTTCAACATGTGCCTTAAAATATGGAAATTTTTAATTTTTTGATGAAAATTTATGGAAACATACCAGATTTCCTAAAAGCTTTTTGGTTTGCAACCATGGTCCTGGAAAATTTTATAATTCTTTCGTTTCTACTAAAAAAAACGGGTAACTGTTATGTGGTGATTTTCTTAAACACTTTTTATCTTGTTGTCCATCTTAGGATAGGATACTTTACTACGTGTACATTTCCAATTAAACGGCCTCGTAAACAAGCAAAATTGCAGGATATAGGGTACGGAGAATCCAAGAGCAGTTCATCAACGACAATTACACCCACTTAAGTGTATTGTTTTGTGAGGTGTATCGTCTGGGAGGTTCATTGGCTCATATTTCTTCGAAAATGAGGACGATGTTGCAGTTTCCATCAATCGTGCTCAACACCGGACGATGTTGGAACATTTTTTAAAGACAGCTGTGGAAAACCATCCAACCTTTTGGTTCTAACATGATGGAGCCACAGCGCATACTACAAGGGAATCAGTGCCTATTTTAAGGAATTCCATAACGTTCACCCTATAGTATTTCTTATGTGTCTTATCAAAATTATAGCAACACAAACCTACAATACATTTTGTGTAATATACAATATTATATTAAAAATTAAATAATTCGTTTCAGTTGTAATCATTACGAAGCCTAAAAAAACAATAAATTCTAAATCATTTTTTTTTCTCATTACAACAATATGAGTAGTTAATTTTAATTAGAACTTTCGTAATTAAATATAAACTAAACAAAAAATAAAAGTCCAAAACTCATAAAATCCTATAAATTAAAAAGAATACCATAAATTATTTTAGAATTCAAGAATTACAGACTTTTATTAACTTAAATTGCTTTTCTATTAACTTATTAAAAAAGGCAGTAAAGTGTTAACAAAAGGGTTATCCTTTGTGACCTTTTCTTATCTAACCTAAGGTGTGTTCAAAAACCCAGCCTTTGCATGTACTACAAATTGGGTGATAATACATATTTTTTTCTTTCTTGTATTAGGCTCAGTTAAGAGGAACTGAAAAAGGTCAAGAGGATCTGTTTTGATGTTCATTTATTATAGACTGATTGTATTGATTTCCATTGAGTACAGTAAAAAAGAAAATAAAACATGGAAACCTTTTTAGGCAACAAAAGACTTTTGTGCACAGGGGAATATTTTCAAAAGCTGTCTGTACATTAAGTTTTGTTGTTCATTTTTTACTTCATTTAAAATAAAATAGAAAATGATTTAAAAATAATACAATAATTATTTACATAGCTGCCAAAAAATGTAATTTCTAAAGACTCTGGACGTTGCTAAGTAAATAATTTGTGTATATAGTGGAAAAGAAAGATTGAAGTGAATCATAAGGACAAGTATATTTTCTTCACGATACAATGATTATGTTTCCCCATGGATTGATTTAAGAATAATAAAATAGGAGTTTTCGCTCTTCGTGCCTAAGGTGTATTGAAATATAGAAATAAATTCAAAACGAAAACTGAATAATATTGTCTTTTTTGATTTTATAATAAACAAATTGTTAAATTTAATCAAAGATTAATTTAAAATAGAAATTTTTTACGCAGTTTGATAGTAAAATTTTGGAGCAAGATAAGTATACATATTTGCGTGTCTTTTATCATTCCTGATATTGAATAAATAGTCTTCTACATCTAAGTTTTCGCTGACAAAATTTTCCGACCCGTTCTTGGAAGTCGTTGGCTATACAACATTAGAAGCAAAATGTCGTGAAGAATTACTGTCTGCAGAACTGTGCTAGTTAGAAAGCATGCAGAGTATACGGGTACTGTACATACACTAAAGAAAATTGGAGACAACATAGTGAAAATAACTCACGAAAAGGGGATATTCAGAAACTTGGAAACCACCGTCAATAAAAAAGGAGCAATAACTGATGGATTTAAGAAAAGTATATTAAAATTTTAACCAGAATATCTGGTATAGAAACCATCCAACTTAAACTTTTTTTCTTAAACTATGTTGGATTAATTAATCATCTGATTATAACCTGACTTTGTATCAAATTTGAATAAAATTGAGTAAGCCATTCAAAATAGTGACCGCACGAGCGTAAAATAACACACTGGAAAAATAGCCAATTCGTATTCAGGATACCCAAAACATGTATTTCCCTTGAAATTTTTGCACGATTACACTACTCTTTCATACCTTAATAAGGTCAAAATATTTTCAGTAGCCGATACGTAGCTAATCCTTGCTAGTGGCAGACATGTATCAGCAACAATCAATGCTAGCTGGGGATGCGCGTGTTTTTTGATATCCTGTTCTCTTCAGCGGAGTAAAGGCATACCCGGATGATGATTAAATATATACTCAAATAAATTTTCAATAGATTCTTATTGGAATTACTTAAAATATTTCAAAACTACAAATATTCCAATAAACCATAATCGTGTATATCTTCACATCTGATAATCTATTCTAGTAAGCTGCATTAATTCACAAATTTTTATCAAACCCTTGAAAATAGTTTAATTATTCTAGTGCTATTAAAAGTTTTATGTTCTTATAAAAATTTTAAAAACCAAAGTGGAAACTTCATTTTCTTTCATAAGAAAATCATCACAAACGATAAAAAATGTTCCTCTTAACTTTATTGAACAACATTTTAAGTCTCTGGGGAAATTTTGTTTTTCATTTATTTAATACATCAATAATTTTCCTGTAATAAAGAAAAGCCAATATTCTTTAAAGAAATTGGAAATATTTGTTTTCAACAGACTGGAAAATTTTATTTTATAACTTGAAAGTACGTTTCAGTTAATCCGTCTCAATATCATGTTAGAAATCAAAAGATTTCATATCCAAAAAAAATGAATACATATTTATTATATTTGATTTTGAATGTCGTCTTAAATTAAGGAATTGAAATAAAAAAAAAATAACATGAGTATGTAAAAGTCCCGAAACGAACTGGAAAATAGAGAATCCTGTAAGAATTTTTATATAAATTTAATAATTCAGTGTCGATATCAAAAAGAAAAACTTTGATATTTTAGAAATTTTCTTTATAAAGGGAAAGAAAAGACATCATTAACAGAACCGATTTTTATTTTATTTTTTTCTCTTCTAAAAATTAATTAAAAATATTTCTTCTAAAAGAAAATTTCTGTTTTCATTATATAAAAAGGAAAACTTCGCGTGTGAACATTTCGTGAAAATAGGAAAAAATTAAAGTTTTTCTTTTTTTTTTATAAATAGAAACACATCAAATATTTGTGATAACGATTTCTAATCCGTTTTAATCGTTATACAAAAGTCGGATTAATTTTCCAACTTAATAATTCGAAAATATCAATATTTGAGTTTTACAAAATTGAAATTCTTTGGGGATTTGTAAGGATTATTTTTGATATTCTGTTTATTTGAATTACAAATTTCGAATGTAAATCAATAAAGGATCAAAATTAAGTCAAAAGTTTATTTGTAAAATTTAACAAGAAAAAATTATAGAAAATTTATCATTTCAAATTATTTTATAGATAGGTTTTAGAGTCGTGTAAATACATTCTAATAACGAAACTTAATATATTTCAAAATTTCTATTCATGTAAATATTAATAACACTTTGTAATTCTTATATTTTAACAAACAAAGTCTGTTTTTTTAAGCAGAATTACTGTTCTTTTAATTATATTATGATAATAATCTTAGAAATAGTATCAAAAGTTTGATAGTAAATTCTTTATAAGGAAAAGTCTATTTCTACTCGAACAATTTCTAAAGAAAACACATAACGTACAATTTATATCAGAAATGGAATACGACTTTAAAAAGTTTATATAGAATTGTTATTATAAAATGTAAGTATTACATAACAATGTAACAAACGCTTCCTCTAGGATTATGAAATTATTTATTATTCAATTATTTCCAACTTTCATTAGGACTTTAAAAGTTCTCCTCTTATATGTTTCAACATTAAGAATACTAATATGTGTTCTTTATATATGTACTTTGAAACTTTATCATAAATAGAAATTGCCTCCATTGAAATAATGAGCAATATAAGAAAAGTTGTAAATATTATATGTATATATATACATACGAATACTTACGAGGAGACTATTAGATGAAAGTTACACAGAGTTATTTATCAAAGAATTTTATTGTTCTATACTATAGTTAGGTATTTAAAAAATAATGTCTTAATTGGATAAAATTCCTTTCCAAGAAGTTTAAAGGTCGTTTAACACTATAATATTTTCCCTCCTTTCAAATTCTTTAAAATTTCATTGAAAATAGTTTTTAATAATTCTAATAGTTTCCCAATAAAATCAATTCAAATGGAACTCATTTATCCTTTAAATATGAATATAATACTTACAATTACGAAGTAAACAAGTCTTTTAGACAAAATATCAATTAGACTTCAGGAATATTTCAATTTATAAACATATATAAAATTGAAATTACGTTACATACAACCAATTTTTGAAATCCTAACGGCCCAATGACAAGCAGGATCAACAATTAGGGTAGACCTTTCATATCATATCAAATCACAGTAAATAAATAAAGTTTTAAACACTCGTAGCGATCGAATTGACACAAAATTATGCAGCAGTCTTTTATCTTCATCAAGCGATTCAAGCCCAAGTTTTCCAGGTTTCGTAGGTAACGATTCGCCGTTCATCCAATGAGATAAAATAAAACATTTAAAATTTGTGTTGTTTTTATTTTCAATACATTTAAGCCCAAGTTTTATATTCTCGTCTGTTGACCCGTGACCTGTTGGCGTGAGATAGAAAATTAATATCCCTAGTAATACATCTCTATGATTGATACCAATTTGCACAAATTGAGATCTGGAGTGGGATCATTTAATTCGATTAAGACTAAATCGTACCGAAAAAGCATTATCCCTCCTATTCCTTCTCGATACGAAATCGAGTTACTCTGTTCCACTCATGTTTTATGGATTTAATAACTTTTGCAAATAAACCAACCAATTTGACCATGAAAATCCATGTAAATCCTATAATATCGTAAACTACTTTTTAATTTATGTAAGAGGAGCAACAATAATTTCACACGTGAAAATATTTACGTATGAAATCGTTATGGAAATATGCAAGGATAATCAAAACAGCAATTATTCAAAATAAATGTATAGTATTATTTATTTTTATGCCATATAGTAGGTACCTCCAGAGGGTATATTAGTTTCGTAACCAAGTTTGTAACGTATATAAATAATCATCGGAGAAATGTTTCGAGGCTATAGATGTGTAGAGAATCAAAAGTTATATTAGGCATGTTCGTCCGTCCTTCCTTGTACAAGATAACTAGAAATCATGTCATCCAATTCTGATTAAATTTGGAATCTGAGTTGGTTATTCCTTAATTAAATTTGGAATTGCATTTCTCCAAAATCTAGATTTATGCTATTCTGTACTATGTTACCCACAAGTTAGAGCAAAATTTGAATTATATGGTTGTTTTTCTGCCCTATTTCTGCCATAGCGCATCAAAAAATCGGTTATAGGGTGATTTTATTTAACTATTCCTGATTGAGTTCATTTTAATACAAATAATTTTCGTTTCATTAAAAATTTAAATAAATATATTGTTTTAATTGACCGAGCTAAAACAAGCAAACTTTAAAAGTATTTAAAACATGCGAAATAATTAAATGCATGCAATTTTCTTAATTGTTATAATCGGTCGTCACGAAACACATACGTATTCCTACATAAATGGTACCTAATTATAAACATAATTATATGGTTTTTAATTGAGAATAATTTCAGTAACATACAGCATGAATTCATTGCCAGTAAAATATTCAAAATTTAGCAACTAATTTAGGTGGGTTGTAAAGATAACCCTTTGACACACCCAAAGGACTGAACCCATACTGTACATATATTCATCAAAAGCTAGTTAACTAGTTTAATTCTTATTAAAACTATTAGGATAGATAATTTATGTAAAAAGGATACACAGATTCATCGGGAGCATATAAAAGCGGAAATAACTATATAGTGAAACTTTTAAACTTTGTGGTCAAAACGTGCAAACCTACATGAACAACTTTTTAACATTCAGGTATTTGTATTTTATAGGATGTTCCAATTGGTTTTATAAATAAAACTAAAAATTCATTCCGTCTTTATTTTAACATGAAGTTTTTACTTTGGAGTTTTGACAGCATCAGACAAATGTCCGCTTCTGCTGAGTTTTCCATAACTTCATTTCTTTTGCATAATTTTCAAATTGGTCTTCTCTTATTGGACCAGGCATATAAAATGACTTTGTTAGCTGAATTAGAAATATTTTTTAATTTATGTATATAGTATCTTAAAATTTGTATAAGGCTTTGGAAAAGCCTATAAATAACCACTAGGTATATGTTTTCTTTTTTAGTTACAAGTAAGAATACGAACCAACTTGAAGATATCGGATACAATAGAGTCATCGAATTGTACAATATGCAAATATATATATATATTAGAAGTATTCCTTTCTTGTTGCAAATCATAGCGTATAGTTGTATCATTGTACGCTCTATATAAAGTGTTGCACTAGGATTTGCAACTTAAAACCAAATTTTATAAAAATATATTTTTTTGTAATTGTTAAGAAGTTAGTTTCCTTCCTAGTGCTGCAAATACATACTAGCAAAATTTTGAAAAAGCTTACAAGTTTATGGCAACGACTTCAAACACTTTGGGAACACTTTTTTTGGATATTCTTTAAAACCATTTCCTTTGTATTCAAAGAAGTCAGAGAGGCTGAATTTCATCTTCTTACTATAACTAAATTACTAATTTCTAAATTTTAACAAAATTGCCTAAACTGATTTCGAGTTATCGTGCACGCAAAAAAAATCACAAAGCTTTTGGCTAATTCCGACAACTGAATTTTTTGTTGTGATAACTGACTATCAGTTGCGAAGTTTTGACAAGTGAAATTGAGTTGTCACCATTGAGTTTTCAGTTCTCGCAACTACAATTCAGTTGTCAGAACTAGCCAAAAGCTTTTTGATCTTTATGCGTGTGGATAAAAAGTATTATATTTCACTGCCATAAACACATTTGATCTAGTACTAGTTCACAATATTTTGCTTAAATTTAGGATTTTAATATATACATAACCGCACAATTTTGATGAAACATATTGCACAATTTATATTCCGACTTTTAAAGTGAAAATATATAAAAAGAGAATATGTATACATTTATTGAAACACCCTGTAGTTCATAATAATGAATACATACATGAAATAGCTATAATTTATTGATGAATTATCATCTGATAAAAATACCGTAGAAAATTTATTATATTTTTGTACGAACTTTGTAGCTTTTACTTGTTCCAAATACTGAAATAAATTATATGAAAAGTGTCCATCAAAACACTGTGAAAAACTAGTACTAGTAGGATGAAATTTTCTATATCTACGCCCAAAATAAATTAGATACCATTCCAAGATAAATATGATCCTGTATTATTCATAGATTCGATCACGTATTTGGTAGTTTTTTCCTTAAGTTTTATATTAAGAAAACCCAAAATTCTATTTCATATCCGATATCAAAAGGAAATCTTTATTGTCTCATATGAATTAAATTTAATCTATCGAACTAGATATATAAACATATTTTATTTCACCACTTGTTTTCATTCTAGGATTGACCTACGAAAAGGAATTTACTTTAAACATACGAATAGAGACACCATATGGAATGTTTTTTTTTTTTTGTAAATAAGATACGAGTCGAAAGGAAATATGATAACAAAATAATATCACATATATACAATATTTTATTGTATTTATGCGATTATGCAAAAGGATATATATTGTATTTTTGGTTTGTTTATATTATTTATTGATACAATTTATTTTTATAACGAGATTACAATACTAACAAAGATTTACACATTCAGCGAATAAATTGCAATATTTTCCATTATTTCTAATTATTTTCAGTGCTAGATAAATCATAGATAAAAGTTTCATATAAACTTATTAAGTTTTTTTTTTTTTCTTTTGAGGAGGTTATTATAGAAGATATAAACGGATTTTGTAGAAATTGTAGTCCAACAAAATAACTAAGTTTGTTTGACCTAAATGTTTAAGATTCTTGACTATAGTAGTATTGCCTTATAAGAACCTAGCCAAGCATATCTCATCAAGTAAGTAAATTTAATAAAAATTCACCCAAAAGCCAATTATAACAAAAATTAGAGACGAAAATTTGGTACAGTATATACATCTGTGATATATACCCTAATATTCTTATAAAAATAGATTGATTAAAAGGAAACATTTTCAGAAAACCAATTTATATATTCCAGAGTTATATTCGGATAAGCCTGAAAATATGAAAGAAAACGATATACGTATTTTGTGGTGGTTAATTTTAACATGAGTGAAATTGGAGCACCCGCTTATTTATTTTTCATGTTATTTATAGAGAGAGAATTTTCTTTATTAAAGTAATAAACAAAAAAAGAAAAACAAAAACCAGTTTAAAATAAGTTCATAAAGTTCACAAAAGAAGGAAATATTGTGAAGGCAATTTTCCTTTTGCGAAATTAATCTCAAAAAAGGATTTTCATTCAATTAAAACATTTCTCATTTCCGTGGTTAAGAATATTAAAATTTACCTTCGGTTTTTACAGGATTTTATTCCACTTGTATTCGAAACAGCAGCTAAAAAAAAAAAGGCAGGATCAAGAAGAAAAAATTTAGAATCAAGTGATTTAATCCGAAAAAGAATTAAGACAATCACAATATGTTTGCTATTAACTTTAGGAATTTTTAATTTCTTTTCTTGTTTCTTTTATAAACACTTTATTTTATTAAAAACTTCTTCTTTTAAAACTTATTTACTTAACACTTTTTATGTTTATGTTTATATTTTTATTACATAAAATATGTTTACTTTTTTCTGATGGTTTTCTTCTTTTTCTTTTCTGAATACGCATTAACCATAGAAATTTTCTTTCAATTTACGATTAAAACCGCTTATCAGAAAGTCTACGCCGTAACTGATTAAAGTAAATGACATCACTTTTTGGCCCTTTTATTATTTTGCAGAATTTTCAAACACACAAAAAGCAACAGCTGCAAACCATCTGGCGTTATCAACTGCCGTAAGCTTTTAGGAAAGTTAAAAGCTCACAACTGGAAGGAAAACCATTATAAAGCTTTGGAAATTTATTTACCTCTTTGATTTATTGTTTCTTTTCTTTTGGATTTTCTTCCCATATTTATAGTGGGAGTAAAGCTTTATGTCAGAAAAAAAATATTGTGAGTTCTAGATTTTTATTAGGGTCGCTGAATCCGAAAACTGTGCATTGTAAATACATCTAGATGTCTTACCCATTTCGTGGATACATTAACACTTGTCCAATTTGGTGCGTCGAGAATTACCGGGTAATTTAGGAAATGTTGAATACGAAGATTCTTAAGAAGTTAAAAAGACTAAATGAGGCCCAACTTAATTGAAATTTTGTCTCATAAGTAGTATTACGAAATTTTATTGAAAATGGTTACAAAAAAGATTGTATGAACTAAAATTTTAATTGTGTCTCTCCAATGGTGCAATAATAGACCAAATCACGCATCCACCTTATTTTCTCTTGCAAATAATTTTCCCTTAAAAGTTGTGCCCTTCATTTCTATAACAAAGTTTGGACAGTTTGTACAAAACTTGAATTTTTTTTTATAAAATCTGGCAATTCCATCACTATGATTGTAAATAAATAGTGTAAATAAAAGCTTGTATGAAATACTTATAAAAGCTTTCATAGAAAAATATAGGGTGTTCAAATTTGAAGTATCTTTTTAAATTTGCCGCCATTTTTTTTACAGGTACTAGATTACAGCGATGTTTTTTGATGGATGAAGTAAATAATTCCAGTTAGTTAAAATGGATCGCTACATGAGTGAACAACATGTTTTTATTATTAAAACTTATTTTAAATATGGTGAAAGTTATTCAGTAGTTGGAAGAAAATGCTCTGACAAACCGTGCTATGAAACTTATCATTGATAAATTTGAAGAAACTGGTTCAGTTCAAGATCAGAGAAGCAGAATTTATCATCGTAGTAGTCGTTCAAGTGAAAATATTGCAGCTGTTAGCACAAGTGTTTCGGAAGAGCCAAAGACATCAATTCGTCCTCGTTCACAGTAATTAAACTTTAAACCTCAAGAAAAAAGTTATTCAAAATTTTGTTACAAGATTGACAGCCTGCCGAGCTAGCAGAAGAGGTCGCTTGAATGATATTATTTTTTATTATTAACTGGAATCAATGTTTCCAATAAAAATAAATAAAGATTTCATACAATTTATGTCTTTTATTTCAAATTTAAAAAGACACCTCGAATTGGAACATCCTATATTAGAAATGATATATTCCTATGAAAGCTTTTCTAATTTATTTTAGCGGAAATTTAATGTTTCCTTTTAACAAGGTCATGCAACAAGTTCTCGAATCCTTTCTAGGTATTTTATGCAAGCTTTTTTTTACACTTCCATAAGCATTTCCTTTTTGTTATGTTCTGAAAATCGAATAGAAAATAAACTTTAGAATTTAATGAAATAAAAAACAAGTCCAATGTTAACAGGATAAAAGGAAAAAAATCAATTCTGAAGCTCTTTATTATTATTATTATGTTTTTTTCAGCAAAAACAGTTTTCTATTAGTTTATTAATAAAGGATTGGATATTGTTTCTTGGATAGAATGGTTGAATGAATAATTTTTCATTTTTGATTTGTTTAATCGTACTATAGTGGTCGAAATATAAATTTTACTAAATGAAACAATATTGATTTCCGATTTGAAATATGTATATTAATGGCTGGAAGGTTGCTTATTTTATATAGATAGTTAAGATACAGATATTACCTAGCTCTGGGATAGATTTTAATGAATAAAGAGATGTGCTAACAAAGTTAGATTTCTACTAGTAGAATATATTTCTATTAGAGAAATGAAAACTATTGTAAAATTAATTGAAAACATAACAGCAAAATAAAACTGACTTATATTAAATTAAATTAAATGGCAAATTGCATAAGATATTTTCAGTGAGTTCTTATATTATTTAACATTTTGAATAACGTGAAATCTTTTCATCAATAAAAATTTAAACACCTTTATTGATTTATAATTTAGAAATATTTTGTATACAGCTTTTTCCAGATACATTCATCGCATCACTCAGTAAACATGGCTAACCTAAGCAGAAATAAAGTTAATTTTACCAAACCTAAGAAAAAATAGTTTTAATCAACTTTGTGTCTTTCTATGAATTAAAATTTTGAGAAATTTGAACCAAAACACTGCCTGAATTTTTACAAATTTAATCCTCATAACAAATAATTTATAAAAGTCTTTCAAAAAAGTCAACGTTCAGTTAGTTTATTCGAATAAACTAAAAAAAATTGTCTTGGTACTACAAAAGATAAAATCATTAGGTCAAAGGAATTAGGCATCTATCAAACTCCATATGACGACTGTGTTGAAGTTTACTTTCGGCAAACTAAAAGAAAATTAGATTCAAAGAACACGTAAGACACATCAAAAATAATGAACCGAACAAACCAGCGATTACTTAACATATTATCAGCAGTGATCATAACATATCCAAAGTAAAATTAAAATTAGTAAATCATGTAATTAACAAACAAAAATTGGGTTCGTTTGAAAGTTAATTCATTCTTAACAGTTCCCATGTACATATAAGGGAAATATAAAGTTGCTGCTCTTCAAAATTGTCTAACCATTTTTGCTTTGTACTTATATATAGTTTTCCCAAAAGTTTTATTAGCTCTTATGCCTTGAAAATTAATGTTTATAAATGTTTGAAAGAGTAAATAAACACTTATGGAGTTTTCCTTTCCGAAAGAAATTTCGCATTTTACATCATTTATACCAGTGTTTAATGAAATGCAGAATTTTTTTCGTTCTTATCTTAAAAAAATATGTTGACCTCTCAAAATTGTCATTGTTGTTTCTGTAAAATTTTCACAGAGAATGTAAAATCGATTAAACGTGGAAAACGGTGTTAAAATTTGAAAAGTGCTCTAATTTGCCCATATATACCCTTTATAATTTTTTGATGCATTCTCAAAAGCTCAGAGGTTTGAATATTTGCGCGATGTGGTTCTTGTCTTCATTATTTTATTTTAACATTTATAAGCCTTTATATGAAATTGATACACGAAATATAAAGCTACACTATACGAGTTCAGATAACAATATTTTACCTTCTATACAAAGTATATAAATTACTGAAATCATGATCGAAAGAAAAATTTCGTACAGGGTACAATTTTGTCCGAGAATCAGTTAAATCCGAAGACAACTTCGGGTAACTGCCGAACAAAAAAAGGATGAAAAGGATAAAAAAGATAAAAAAGATAACAAGTAGACACTCTGCTTTTAAAGGATACAATAACATGTGAAATTACAATAAAAACTTTGAATTTTCTGATTAATCTTCAAATTATCAGAAAATTGAGGATATTAAGTAAAAGTAGGTTTTGAAGAACCAAATGCAGGATTTTTTAAAAAGCCACGAAAAACATTGATTTATAGGTTATTTCATTCTTCCTAATGAAAAACTGTAATTTTCTTTCTTTATTTTGTGCGGAATTTTTTGTTTCTTTCATTTTCATAGAAGGTATTGGGAAGATCGCATCTAAAATCCTCTTTCCAAATTTATTCTGTTTTGTTTCTCTTAAATGATATAATTCTTTATTTTGTGGTTGAATACTCAAAATATTGGATTAATTCTGTTTACTCAAGTAATTGATTGTTCAAACCATACCCTATGCAATACTCGAATAAAGTGATATTAACAAAATTAGTGTTGAGGAAGGAGGGAAAGGCAAGATATTAGTATTCCAAGTCGGTATAAACCCTTTGTGCCAGGATAACTCCTACAGTTGAGACATAATTGCAAATCTTTTCAGTACATTAAAATCACTGACTTCGACGAAAAGAAGTCAATAAGTTTGGCTGACTGATTCTGACTCTTCAAATTGCAAAAGCTCGATTATTGCAAATTTTATTAATCATTATATTCGAAATCAAATCTACACTTTCGTTATCATTTCGATTTGGATTAAATAAATTCAAATCTTTTCTGTTTTTTTCTTTTTGCTGGGTTTTTATTACTCCTATAAATTAATAAAAATCAGATTAAGATTTGGGTTAATTTCAAATGTTGCTGACAAAATACAAAATTTTTAAAATTGCACGCGCCATTGATTAGAATTTTTCTCACTCAAAACTATATTTTATACTAGCTCTACTGTGGAGAGGATGCACTTGAAAACACACTGTCAATTTCAAATATGTTTCATATATGGTTCCGTGTTCAGTGAAAAATTATCAAAATAAATATTTGAGAGATGTTTCCTTTCTTTTTAATGCTTATAAATTTACTTATTTCTTTTATTTATAAGATGAAGGAAACTAAAACTTTATTAACACATACATCAGGTAAAACTTCGACAGGATGCTGAAAAATTCGAAATCTTTTGGTCAACTTTCCTAATACCATCTCAACAGTCATCCTAGCACGACTTATTCTATAATTGAATGCCTTTTGTGCCACTGATAGATCCATATTTTTGTTAAAGGGCTTTAATAGGTGTATGTCTAGAGGGAAAGCGTCACCTCAAATAAAATAATAGGGTGTAGATATTGTTTGTCCTAAAAGTGGTTTAGCTTGCGGAATGTTTAACCGATTGCTTTGTAGAGATTCACCCAAAAAACTATTTTTAAATATTGTAGTTGTAAAAATATGATCCTGAATGTGCCGGTGCTTTAATTCTTATATGTTTTTTGGAAAATCCCAAATTGCGTTAAAATCTTTACAAATTTCTAACCACTCAATAGTAGTTGTGGGAATTAGTACGAAAATTTTATATTATGAATCAATATAAACAACAAAAAAATTCATTTCACCTTCACGTAAGCTGACTGTAGACAATTATATATGGCTTCTAAATCTTCAGGAATAAATCTGCTTATAATTTTGCGTGAAATTCTTGAAGGGAATTCAAGAGATCGATATGAATCCCCGGATACTATAAAACTTAGTGTGATTGCCAAACGAATTATTGGCTTAATAGCATGACGAAATTTTGTGTCAAATTTTGCAATTGAAATTTCCACCTATTGAAAAAAATTCAAATAAAATTAAGTAAGTACATATATATGTATTTTGGCATAGTATATTACCAATCCGAGGATTTCTTCAAATTGATCCGAGAGAAATTTTTATATTCAGCATCATTGGTTTCCCAAAGCAAATCTATTAACAGCCTCGTTTCATATCATATTTATCCCGTAATGATAAAAATGGATTTACCCAGTCAACGTAGTCGTCCCCGTGTCAAAAACAATAATTTATAATTTTTTCACAAATATTATTTGGGCCGATCCTGGCGGTACTGCAATACCAGGCCAACCCGCGACAGAGGTGGAGCAAGCCCCTAGCACTCCGTCTGATTCCAAAAATCAGTTTAACATTTGTTGTCCCCCTATGGGAGATCTATCAGATGTTAAGCTGATAAGAACAGATACTACACTTTGATCTTAGCCATACGGCCGAGAAGCGATAACTAGAATAGGAAATCTTTTACTTCTTATATAAACCGTTGCATATTGAAACTGCGAATTATATCCGAGCGAAAAAAAAATCAATATTTTCAAATATAATTCAATGTCACTTTTCCAGGTAAAATAAATTTGATGTTTTCATTACTAAATCAAAGCTATTAACAAACTGAAGTGTTTTTATAAAAATTAATCACTTTTATTTACTAGTTGCTGATTCTTTGATTAAGATGCTGTGCAATCTCTCGTGTCGTTGGGAGATTTAATATTACATTATTGAAATCAACCTACTATTCTAACTATTTTAAAGCAAAATTTAAAAATAAGTTAATCCTTAATACTTAATCCCTAATAAATCAATAAAATTTTGGCAGTAACAAGTAAACTTACTAAACATAATTAAATTATTAAAATGAAATAAAACTAAAGCACCGAAAAATTACACCACAGAACTTACTTCAAAGCTTTTTTTAGTCGTCATATTATGTATTTCACAGTTTTTGTTACCCTTGGACCGATTTGGTTGAAATTTAGTCGTATAGTTAACCTATATATATCATTTAAACAAGATTGCTTCACAATGTTCCAATTAAATCTGAAAAACCATAGAAAAAATCGACAAAACTTTCTGGTCATCCTGGTTTTTGCTTAATAATTTTGTTCTTCCTCGGTCGATTTTACTGAAATGCAATACCCAATCCAGTTAAGGAATAACCAACACAATATAAATTTGAACACGCGTTTTTGAGTTACCTTGTATACAGACGGACAGAAGGACGGGCATGCATAAATCGATATAACTTTTGATTCCCGACACAACCATACCATTGAAACCTTTCTACGACGATTATTTCAATTGGCAGATAATTTGAGATAAATTTTCCACTGAAAACTTTTTTGGATTAGGGATAACAATATTCTTGGAACTTAAAAAGAAATGATTTTACGTAGGCAAGGCAAGGATTACGTTTTTATACAGGGGCGCTGAAATCAATCTCATAGGCGGCCTCTGTACTATCTCATGCTGGCCTTGCCGTTTAAATGCAGTAGTGAAATAATGGACGATATAAACAATTTTGAGGGATCCATGAAGATATTTCGAAAGTAATGTAATATAGGCTTCAAAGACGTTCTCGGATTACGCTTGCTGTCCTTGCAAATTATATACTATAATATCGATAAGAAAGATATGTATCGCGAGAATTATCAATGAACTTCCGATTGAATAAAGCAAAATATAAATATTACGGAAATTTCTGAGCTTATCAATTAGTTTAAATTCTAATTATTTTTAGAAATTGAAATCATTTATTGATAAAACTTTTCTCTGTCTTGTGATAACATTTTCCAAAAAGGTAAATTTTAATATCAAAATTGCGCGTTTTATTCTTCGAATAATAAAATGATGACAAATTTTTTGTTGGGCGTATTTCAAGAAAGATTTATGAAGACGTTAAAAATATAATAGATTAATTTTATGAGCTCTGAAGGGAAAAAAACTGAAAGATTATCGACATCGATTTTGATCGGTAACAAATTATGTCATAAAAAGAAATTAAATAAATGCACGCAATTGAGATCACTTATCATAAGTCACACTTTCTATTTACTACTAGTATCAAAATATTCATTGGACTGAAAAAGAAATTTGATATTCAAATAATTATACAACCAAATAGTTCATTTGATATTATTTCATATAAATTTCAATTACTTGGAATTTAATCCAAACCCGTTTAGTTGAACCTCTACTTACGATGTTATGTAATACGAATGTAATTTGATAAGAACTAATTTTTTAAAAGAATTTTCTGCAACTACACCTTTTTAATTAACTATAAAGGTTGGACAAAAAGTGCACGTAGTTTATATCTATAATGGATAAATAATATGTCCCTGATTCAGTCAATAATGGACGGATTTCCACGAAATTTGGAATATACATTTGGCATAGTTTAACTTAAGGAATAGAGATTTTATTGGATTCGGTAGGGAGCTGCTGAAGCAACGATAAAAAATAATCAAGAGTGATCAGCTGGCCGGAGCTCAAAAAGTGGAGGAGTTAGGGTAATATGGTAGATCGTATATACTATATTTCAATTAATTTCGTGAAATACCATAATTTGTAGACTTAAATTTCTAGAATCCAGTCCTAATTTCACAATAACTCCCAATACATATATTGAATTCTTATAGTAGTGACTTTCCATTTGCCGCTTTTAATTACATTGCAAGTATTTGAACTTAAACTAAAAATTTCAAAACCATACAAATTTTGAGAATATATTTCATAAACTTGGATTTAAAACTTCGGGTAGCTCATATGGTATCAACTAAGTATTTGTACCTTTTCACTGCTAGTGGCAGTTTTTGACGTTACTATGAGAAGTAGAAGATAAGTTATGGGGAATTCCCATTGTTATCTGATGAATTTAAACGTGTAAAATTTTATTGTTCAAGTGTATTTTTCATGGGTCATATTTATTTATTATTTCCCTTCAATAATTTCCAGTTTTTGCATGATAGATGTTACGAATAGATAATGCAAGATTTGTCAAATACTCGAATCACGCCGAAAGTTTTCAGTAAAGCATGATTGATAACAAAAGCATAGCTCTTAATTCTCCCTTTTTACATAAACTAGAAATATAGTATGTTTTTCTTCTTCCATAAAAATCATTCTAAATTAATTTCCCACACTGTAGGAAAAAATCAAAATTTGTATAAATATGATTAAATGAAGAAGAGTTGTTTTTTGAGGCCTCATAAAAATGTATGTTTTCCAAAAGTATAAAGCGGACCTGTGTGATCATATTTTATGTTCGGTTCCCAAAATTAAGTAAAAATGATTTATTCCATTTATGCTTGTTTTATTGGGAATTCTATCGTGCGTTATGTCACTTTCTCAAAAAAACGATTTTTTTAAATCACTGTTCTTATAACATTTGATTTTGGATGTTGGTACTAGTGATATTATTTGATGGAACCAAAGAAATTAAAGTTTTGATCTGCATCATCTATCATCTGGTAGATAGTACTTAGTACATATCTGCTATCTTTCGTAAATTTATCGCTCGATATTATCCGGCGCTAAATAAGCACCTATAAAATGTATGGTAAGTGTGGATAGCATTCTCAAAAAGCACAGCTATTATATGATGTCTTTTTAATACTAGGCAATTTTTTAGACTTTAAACAGTTTTGGTTTAGAAATTATACAATACTTAATTAACTACACTAGATTTATCATTTAAACTATGTATATATGGTACTTTTAAATATTAAACTTGATTTCAAACATGAGTTTAAATTATTTTTAAACTTTTCATGGAAATTGCTTATAATTTCAATAAACCAAATCAAGGTTTAAAAAATGTTCCCATATTTATAAACATGTACGTACTACCACAAAATAAGGAAATGAGTTACTCTGTGGTACTACTCTAAACTGAGGCAATATTAATTTGCAAAATAATAAAATCGCATCAATTAAATCGCAATTAATAAAGTAAAATATGTAATAAATGACAGTTTAACATTTGACTTAACGATCATAAAATTATTTTGCTAATCATTTGTTTTTATTTGGTCTAATTGCTAATTTAAAATAAATAATTGCTCTTAAAAAAAAAAGCGGAATACGAAATGAAAATGGTTTGGAATTTTCAAATATTTTTTTCGAAATAGAAAATTAGTTTTAACTGTAATAATGGTTAATTTTTTGTCATAAAAAAAAATGTTATATTTACTTAGATATTGGATGATAACCCTCGAAAGAAATGAATGCTAAAACTTAAACTTTCTGATAAGGAAATTCCGTTTTTCCAATCGGAATCTTTGGTTCCGGTCAAAACATAACATACAAAATAAATTACCGTAAAATATTATTTTTTCTTTTAATCAAAATATTTCATTTTAAAATGAATCAATAAAAATATGATTGTGGTGAAATTGCGTTTAATAATATTTAAAAGGAAAGTAATTTTATAGTTAAAAAGAAATTTATGAAAATTCGTAATTAAAGGTGAAATCGGTCAAATTATTTATATCAGAAAGTCAAGAATTATGCGCAATTTTTTGTAAAAGTTCTTTATCAATAAATACTGAATAAAAAATTTCGATTAATAATTCATAAATCATTTGTAACTAATGGCCTGTGCAAATAGTAACTAAAGTAACTGTTGAAATCTGAGTTTACAAAACTTATCCTTTATAATTCAAACTTCAGTTTCCATAGTCATTATTGCCTACTAAATTAATTAATTTTTCAGCGATATACACCGGAAATCGTTTATCGTGGACTGAATTGGCTGGGCCCATGATAAAAGGAATACTAAATGACGCAAGAACATGAATGAAAGAATTTATAGATTACACTTTCCCATATTTCAAATTGGTTTTTACTGCGCGCATACGTTACGCGAGACATGAAATACATTGCTTGTAGGAAAAATCACAATTATTTATTATAAGATGCAATAAAAGTATGAAAATAAAAATTCAAAATGGGCGGTCTGCGCAACTGCACCATGCTTTGACAATTTGCAATTTTTAGCAAATTTACGGAAATAAAAGAATTTGTGAAAGTTTGTTGGTCTAAGATGGTCATCCTAGAAAATTTTATAATTCTTTCGTTTCTAATATTAATTTTCTTTATCCGTCTTTTCAAATTTTTATCTTCTCTTCCGTCCTAGACGGGAGATATTACTAGTTCCTTATACTAAATGCCACCCAAAAATGCTTCCGTTCATCAAAACTTACGCTTCGACAGTGGTTGAAACCAATTTGAAATATAATTGATTTTGAGATTAATGCATCTTCTTTTGAAAGACTGACTTTTTATACGCGACATTTTAATTTAAATCAGTTTCAATACATATCATAGTAATCTAGCTGTGAATTAAATAAGATATGTTTCATAATGATTTTTCCTGTAAAATATCAGTTTAGTTCACATCTACGTAATTGCTACTATCTACGTAAGACTTTATTTCATTTTTTAAGTATAGAAAACACACAATTGTGCCAATTATGGCTAAATGAGTTTAATATATTTGCGAAGAATATTTGATATTAACATTATCAGTAAAAAGCCCGATTATGTAATAAAAAGAGTATAGTGTACGTTATCTACAAAATTTAAATTAGTTGTAATGCATAGTATCGAATCCCACATATGTTAGGTTATACAACTATCGTATTAAAAGCAAGTGCCCGTTAATAATTGATTATATCAATATTTAATAAAGCTAGCCTTTTGTATACTAACAACTAATATTATTCACACCAATTTCGTCCTTTCTTGGGGCTAAATGATGATTACATACACGAATTGATGAATTTATTGTGCTTGTTATATTATACTATACTACAAATATCTGATAGTGTCAAACGAAAGCTTCTACAAAAGCTGTCAAGTTTCTACACTATTTGGGACAGTGGAAAAATTATATATAACAAAAATCGCCCGGTTATTTTGGAAAATACTTCTTATAGTGTCTCTCACTACGCTCTGAATAATTTTCCTTTAAATTTCCCCGGGTGAATTTTTAAATTTTGATAAACCCATTCAAATTTTTTTTAAAAATATTTAATAATATAATTCCTAATATTATTTTATTATTATGATATTACTTTTTGTACTTGTAATCTCAAAAATTAGGTTTTCGGATCCCTATTTGTCTTAAATTATCTTTTCTTCTGCTGCACTTAATGAAACAACGAGTTATCCAACAAGCGTGATATTGATTGAAATTGATTAAAATGGATTAAAAAAAAAGCTAGTAGCACGTGGCTACATCCTGTCGAAACCATATTTGACTAAGGTTAGTGTTATTCTCACTCCAAATAAAAAAAGTTTGCTTATTGACATAGCGATTTAGCCAGAAATGAGCTTCATTACAGAAGAAAATTTTTCGGTAAAAGCATGTGTTATTTCGCAGTTGTTTAACAGGCCTTAACAGGCTTAAAATCCTTCACTAGCTGCATCTTGTAGGGCGCAGATCATTACGTAAAATACGTCATGTTTGCTATATGATAAACATTTATGCATAATAAGGATTATTTGACTTGGACCACCTTGATAGAAAAGAAAACTTTAGGCATAATTATAATAGAAAGATACAGAATTACACCACGCCTTGTTGTTGTTTTTGAACAGCCGTGAAGGGGGAAACTATCATATATCGGTCTTTATTCAATTGTAAATATTCACTTTATCGCTGCTTTTGAGCGATTTCGGGTTTGAGGTATTACATATAGGTATATACAATAATACACAAACATTACGTTAATACCCTTAACATTTTTCTTGGTATAAGTATTTTTCATATTTTTCCACAATTTGCATTTAAACTTTTTTCTGATATAACAAATAGTATGATTTGACGCCCCATGCTTTCCATTCATCTACAATACTCTACTATGTAAGACTTAAAAAGAAAAAAATGTTTTTTGTACGTTTTATTCAGTTAGAAAACAAAAATAATAATATTATCAGGTCGTTGACTATTTTATTACAATCATATATATTAAATTAAACATGTCTAAAACAAAAAATCATAAATGTATCAGTTTCTGTCGATATTTGATTCGATCTGAATAATTCTGGGAACTATTTCTAGCATTCATAAAATGATAAGCATAATCTGAGGTGCTCTAGTATTTCATAATGAAACTTTCGAATCGTAAGCTTAAAATAACATTTTTGAATTCAGTAACAATTTTCTTGTGATTCCGAACAGATCGTAAAAGAAAAGTATACTTTTATTTTAATCATTTCTAAGAAATCAGTACAATTTGAATTGAAAACATTAACCTATTTTAAATTTTTTTAAATATATAAAAAAAATATAAAAAACAGGAATTTTTAATTTTGTGACAATGGACAGTGTCAGTACGAACAGTGTTTTACCGGCTGATATCAGTGCTTTTGAAAATTCAACTACAAATCGTATGCTAACGATGGCATTAACTGCGTTACGTATAAAAAATCCGAAAGTTCCGCATTCAAGTATCGATCCGGAAATCCGTAAGCCGGAAACAAATACATTATCAGAAATTACACTTGAAGAAGTCGCTGAACATGATGACATCACGAACTGTTGGATTGTTATTTACGATCGTGTTTATGATGTTACCGAATTTTTAGCCACAGTAGTTTTTATATACATATTTTCTTTTTCTTTGTAGAAAATCTAACTTAATCCTTTTTCTATAATAAATAGCATCCTGCTGGAGCTGATGTGATTTTGGATTATGCTGGACGTGATGCTACTGTCGCATTTCGTGGTACCGGACATTCGAAAATGGCAATTTCTCTTCTACAGAATTTTATTATCGGTGAACTTCCTCCTAATGAACGTTTGTTTCGTCGTCCCGATAGTATTTTCATGTTATCTGATGTGCCGGAATAAAATTTTCAAAAATCCTCTTTGAAAAAGTTTTAATGAAAATTCTCGAAATAGTTTTTTAATTTAATTTTTTCTGTTTTTTGTTTTTCTGTTCTCGGCTTTAATTATTATTTTTAATGCATTAGTTTTAAATAATTTAATTTATTATTTTTTCTTTTCGTTTATTTATTAGAAAATACAAATATTTAATTGTTATTATTGTTTTATTAGAAAGTATTCGTAGTTTTTATTGATTATTTATAAAATTATTTTTTAAATATTTGTCAAAGTTCATAACGAATACGCCAATAAGTGGCGTCATTGTGATAAAAACAAATTTAATTCCTTTATGCAAATAACAATCAATAAATATTACCTTAATTAAAATCAATAACATATTAGAAAATATTAGAGTTCGTTGATAAGACGTTATCGTTCAAAAATTAAAAAAGAAAATCTAAAACTTTTCATTCTGACTTATAAATCAATTAAATTCCGATAATGTAATATAATTTCGATTTTTAAAATGAAATCAATAAAAACGGGTGTTCCCACAAGCGCTGACCAATTTGTTTTATTAATAGAATAAAATGCAAATAAATTAAGAATTCATAGTTTCTTTATTGTATTGGAATATTGCGTAGTTAATAACCTATTTCTCTAACCCTCTCGATAAATTTGTTTATAGATGTCGATACAAGTTTTGCGATTACTGTGTAACGACAACAACCAAAAATGCTATTAAATAGTACTGCTCCTATACAATGTATGTGCGAGCTTATTTAATGAAAGTTTTTTTGATAATAATTAAGGAATACCTAATCACAAAACTTTAAATCTTATCAATAAGGAAATTTTTCTACAAGAATACAATGCCGAAAAAGCGTAAAATAAATCCATAACAACGTAAAGTCTTAGTGTACGGCTACATAGGTTCTGCGCTTTCTACGTGGACTGAGAAAAATATTAACGCGGCGAGAGAAACGAAAACCGTTAGCGAAAAGTGTCCACTTTCAATTCTTCTCTTTTCTCTATCGTATCTTGCTTCCAACGAACTCGGCTATATGGCCACTTCTATTTAATTACACGCGTATATTTATCGTTGCTCTCATCTTCGAAAGCGCGCGCAGTAAGCGTAGAACCTATGTGGCCGCACACTTAGTCCTTACGGTTAAGGGCGTTCATTGATTAAGTATATAGATAGTTAATATCAGGCAAATTTTCACCTCGATACGTCTTGCCAAACCTTGACGTAATTATTAATACAGTTAGCTCTTCTTGGAACACCCACCCCATATACGCATATCAAGTTTTGTATCACTTTCCTATACCGAAATTTAAATTTTATTATCATCGTAGAAAGATTTCAAAGTTAAATCGATTTCTGCATGTCCGTCCATCCGTCTGTTCGTAAACAAGATAACTCATAAACGCGGTATCCGATTTTGATGAAATTCACAATGTGAGTTGCTTATTCCTTAGCTTAGTTTGGTATTTCAGCAAAATCAATCCAGGGTGAGCGAAGTTATAAATAAAAAAGCTGAGTAACCAGAAAGTTTTGTCGTTTTTTTGTTTATGGTTTTTCGGATATAATTTGAAAATTTTGGTTTTAATTTTAATATTTCATACTAAATTATTTACAGAAAATTTGCGTATAAGAAAATTGATTGGTTTCCTATATTTAAGATTGTTTATCAATATTTACTTATCTGTCTCCTCTCTCTTGCTTAATATAGCAAACTTATCAGTGACATTATTATAAAATTATTATACTAATCTGTTGACTAAATTACTTTCGATATCTGTACTATAAGTTATTAAGTATAGACGTCGAACAATTTTAATTGTAGTGATGTACTAAATGTTGTTTCTTTTGTCTCATAGATAAGTTGTGTGGCAAGAAATGTAAGAAATGTGAACAAATGCATTCTTGAAACGCCTTAACGCTTCATAGTTTCCACATTCATATCAATACTGCAATTGATATTTAAACGGTAGTGAATGGCGGTCACAATTTTAAAAAGGGAAAACTGCATTTGGCAAATGAATTTTCCAACTCAACTATATCGATGATGATTTATGCCGTTTCCCGAAAAAAATGTAGAATTTTTGTACTTTTTTTTATGATATGTTCCCATTTTTCATATTTGAAAACTGTCATAAAAAGGAATTACGTGTTTTCGACAAACGAAAACGTCATTAATCTTCGAGATAGCTGAAACCAGTTTGCAAAGCCTGAATTTTAGAACTTTATCCGCAGTTCTGTCAAATTCTTTTTTTTAATTTCACCTAATTTTAAGCAAATTCAAGACCGTCCTACACGTGTCAACGTTATCAAAATAAACATGCGATCAAATATTTTAGTTGCTGTTTCAATAAGTAATACAAATATTACATGACCAACATTTTGTTATCAGATTGTAATTTGACAGTCTATAAATTTCCATAATAAAAAATGAATATTATTATTATTTTGAATTTATAAAATCTTGAGTCAGTCCTAAAAAATCAAAAATTAAATAAATGCCATAAATTAAATTTATTTTAAAATAACTTTTATTTATTATTTTGCAAACAATTACAATAAACTTTCCTTTTTTGGTGCAAATTTACACAAAAATCATGTGATTTAATATAATGAAGAAAATCTCTTGTAGTGCTCATGAAAATCCAGAAAATAACATTTATTCTGTTTTGGATTCTTCAAGTTGTTTAAACTGAATCAAGATGACCAAATATGTTGTTACGGCTGATACAATCTGGATAGGGAAAGAACAAATATAATGCAACCATAAATTCCATGAACGGGAATTACCTTAAATAAAGTGGAATTATCGATAACGAAAAATCCATAAGCTGTAAATTTTGTTTCGTGACGAATATTTTTTGTTAAAAATTTATCAATCTATAAATTAAAAAAAAAAAGAAAGAAGCAATTTAGGAAAACTTCTAAATCTAAAGGATATATCATCAAATTTTACTATATTTTGATAATCCTTGCTTTGACCATAGACCCTTGAAAGAATTTCTGCTGTTTTACTGGCCTAAAATTGAGAATGTTTTAAATATTAATAAATTATGTTCACTAAAGAAAAACTTCTTGGCACATAAAGTAAAATGGAATATTTCAGAATTGTCCAGAAATTCTAGGTGTACCATAATTAATTTACTTCTGAAAATTATAGACATATCGTTTCGGTAACGTGTCGACCATAAAGAACAGTGAAAATAAACAAGGAATTCTTGGTGTTTTTTGCACCATTGCAGCACTGCAAAAAAAATCGAATACGTCACTAGCGTTTGTAAAAAAAGACTTATATCTCAGTTCCTTTTACAAACACTAAAAACCATTTATCTTGTTTGCAGACTAAAAATCTTTACCACATAAGAATAGACTTTGACAACTCTATAAGTTTGGCCAGATTTTCTCTAAATATCAAACGATTAATGTACCGTCGCAGAAAACCATTTGCCTACCTCGGTTGGAAATTAGTGGGTTAACCGGTTATTTAAAAATTTGAACCATAAAACCGCCAAAATAAATGAAAACTAGTTTCTACTTTGCCATACCTCCTTTTTTAAATCTTCACAAGTTGTCGTTACAATTATTAATATTATTAAATGCGTTACAGTCCAGAAAAGCCCGATTACTATACCGGCACTATGTTTCATTGTCAATGTAACGACTTCGTATAACAAATAAACTTCACATACAATTGTAACAAACAAAAATGTAAAATATACTAAAAACATAAAACCGAAATTTCTATCAATAATTTTACATATCCTTAACAATTTATGATGAATATTTAAAAAATTACATAACATAATTTCAGTATTGTGACCATTAATTGAGTTCATGTAAATAAAATGTTCATTAACGAATTGAAAACGAGCTTTTGTTAATTTAATTAAAGCACATAAATATGTTATCACAACTCCATTAATTAGGATTTGATAAATATAAGTTAAAAATGTAATACTGTCGGTATTATTTCTTTTATATATCATATAATATAAAATTAGAATAAATAAGACGAAACCAAGAAGAATCAATGAGAAGAAAATAAACATTTGTATTTTATTATCAATCGAAATTTTGAAAATTTTCTTAATTTTGTTGTCAATATTTATGAGATCAATGAGGATATCTTTATAAAATTTTTGTTTTAAAGCTGTTATCAATAGTATAATACAATAGGATAGAATACAAAATATCATTTCTATAAATTGATTAAAACTTTGAGTTTGATGCATTCCCATGGATTTCTCAATTTTATGCCAATCCCGAAAAACCGCTATTACGATCACTAGTGAACTGATTTCGACAATTGAAACAATTAAAATCATATAAAATAAATTAAGTTTAGAAGATTTTTGATAATTTTCAATATGAAATGAATGTAGTCCTAAGATTTTTAGTAAAATTAATATAAAATTTAGATCTTTTAAAATAGACATTTTTTAAAAAAAATTATTTCACTATATTCTTCCAAAATATGCTTTTTTTCTGCAAAAAATGGTTTCTAAATGCCAGAAGTTTTATATATTGTATTAGAAATACGACTAATTTGAATATCTTCCAAGTAGTTTGTTTAAGAAATACAATTTCGTTGATGCAAATACATTAGCTACATTAATAATTCGTTTTGGGCGGGTTAACGTGATGTGCTTCTAACTTCATTAATATACATCTGACAGGCGAACACATTAAAATAATTTAAATATTAATTAATTAATATCTTGCAGATAATGATTATTTAAACGCGTAAACATAATTACTTAACATGTTTGCTGATCAAACCGCTGTTTTTAGTTTTTCGATTCGATGGTAAGTAATATGCCTGTATTTTGTCAGTTTTGATCATAACTAAACATTAAAACTAAGAATTCAAGAGCAGTTTATCAACGACAATTACACCTACTTAAGTATACTGCTTGGTTCGGTGTATCATCTAGGAGAATCATTGTCCCGAATTTCTTCGAAAATGAAAACGGTGGAGTTACCATCAATAGTGCTCAATATCGGGCAATGTTGGAAAAATTTTTAAGGTCAGCTGTGGAAAACCATCCAACTATTTCGTTCCAACAACCATCCAACTATTTCGTTCCAACAAGATGGAGCCGGAGCATATACTGCAAGGGAAATAGAAATATCTAGCAACATGTCAAGAAAAAGTTCGGCCAGGCTACAGAAAAAATTAAAATAAATCTAATTTATAGAAAAATCATTAAAGCATGTTAAAAATTTGTTTCGGTTAAATTTCATACTATACTTCAATTTTTTGAAAATAGTAGAACCACTGATTTAAAAACGTGGATAGCTCGAATGAAACAGTTCCTTATGAAAGAAATAGCATCTTTTCGAGATTTTCCTTTTACACTTTTGCCAACAATGTAAAAAAACTGCAAATTGAAGAAAAACACCAAGTAGTTAACTCAAAAGTACTCAAATAATATTTTTTTTGATATCACACTTCTGTTGAAATCAGTTTTGTTCGTCTCAGGATTGTATTTCCTTTTCGTGTGTATGTACTATGGTGCCTTTCGAATTTTTACATAACTGCCCATTGTAAAAACTGTCGATTACAGAACAGTTCAACGCAGCTTTTCGGCAGCCACAAGCAGCACTGCATACTTTTTTGCATTTACAAGATTGGAAATTAAGTAATATCCTGAGGAATATTTGTTGCTATGAGTGAGTAAGGAAATGGGTATAAAACGTTAAGTGTTAATGTAATATTATTGGCCTTTTTAACATCCGTTTTTCAGTTATTATTATTTTTATAGTAAATCAAGATTAATTGTTACAAAAAAATAATAATAAAGCTTTTTTGAAATTAATATTTTAATTTCATTTCTTTAATATACTAATTTTTTTGTAAGGATGAAAACACATTCGATACAGTGCTGCATAGTTTAAATTGAACACTGGTTTTATTATGACTGCAACCGCAATGTACCTTGTTTGCATCCGTAAAAGAATGTTTAAAACATTAAAGAAATATGTTTTTTCCTAATGTAACTATTTGAATCAACATCACCTCTTGTTTGATTTCTCCACAACTGTCTGATAGTCCATATGTAGACCAAATATGTAAAAGCATCCATGTTAAACTTATGATATTGTTCATAGTGAGAATTTTTGATCCCGATACCAATTCAGCAAATAGAACATACATTTCATTTGTGAGTGTATAAAATACATATGCGAAGTAAAGTAATATATTAATTGAATAACAATTATTGGTTTGTGTAAAACATGTTTGAATTTTTCGAAATAATTCAAAAGTGTTTAGCAAAAATTGTTTATGATTGCCATTTTCAGAATCTTGAATTTGATTTATTAGAAGATCATTTAACACTTTAATCCGTGTATTTAAAATCTTTATCACACATGTTACATGTAGTATAAACATTGCACTAATTATTTGTGATAAGTAAATAAAAAGTGTCAAATAATTATATATAAATAAAGGTCCTTGTTTTAAAAACCCATTATATGTGATAAAAATTATTATCAAAACTATATTAATTGTAAAAGTGATATAAATGAATTTTTGAATTTTATATTTTATTTTATTTATACCATAATATTTCATTATTTTTAAATCAATAATTAAAATATCATTTATTATATTGATTTGTTCATTATAATTACATAATAGTAAAAATAATTCAAGAACTGATAGAACTGAACAAAATGTGGTTTCGATTAATTGATTTAAACTTCCAATAATACTTTTTGTATGGAGAAAAACTAATTCAAATTTATGATCCCAAAAATTTTTTAATGAATATACTGAAAGAATTTTCAAAAAACAAACTAATAAAATTCCATAGATTTTAGCAAAAATTGAATTTTCTTCAATTTTATATTTATTTATTTTCTTGAAAAATGGGAAAATTCCAAGAAATTTTATAACTGGCAAAATTAAATAAAGTTCTTCGAGAATAGTCATTGTTTTTGATATTCAATTAGAGTCGAAACTTTTAAAATCCTTTGTATGAAAGCCGAAATGAACTAACTACTTTAGTGCGAATTGTGGAACACTAATATTAAAATGAAAAGAAATTTTATATTTCTGCACTAAAAAAATATAATCAATTTTATTTAATTAAAGGATAATAAAAAATTCAATTTCAATTTAACTGAATTAGAAAACACACGTATATGAAAATGAAGTGCAATTTAATTAAAAAATAATAAATAAAATGTTGAATTAGTTATTATGTGAGGTGTAGAGTGCAGTTTCTTATAACCTGGAATAACTTTATAGAATGATTATTTTCATCCAAAACCTTTGAGGTGTTACAAGCCCCGAATTGCATGAAACGCCATCAAATTTGATAAATTTATTTTTAAGCAACTACTTCTTAACCACTTAAGGATCATTTGCGAAAATTCCCACACTTGAGATAATTCCGGCAAGCACTATGCACCTTAATATCAACTTTCAATCCCATTTTGAGCCCGAAATGGCTTTTATGAAGGATATATATTTTCAGTAAATAAAATTCATTCGTAATAAAATAGGTTTTTTCCATTTCTAAATTTTTTAATCATGACTGAAGGGGTTAAATAGAAATTTTCCAAAAAAAATCGAGTTAGCTACCTTAATAGTTACATTTTTACATGATCTTTTCATTCTGAAGCCACTTGTTATTAATATATTTAAAATAATTAAGATTTTGAAACACGAAAATTTGCAGCGTTAATTAAGTGATCAAAAGTTTATTTTGAAAGTGGCGCAAGTCCCATTGTGTGAGTTTCAAATGGATATATAGGCCAAAATACTGACGGTAGACATAAATGGACTTACGCCACTTTTAAAATAAACTGCTCATATGTTCTGTCGAACATATTGCACAAATATTGTATAAACCTATTAAAATGTGCCCGATTTGTGAATCTCGGGAAGGTTCTGCAACATTACGTGCGAAAACAATACACTGAATTATAGTGGTTCGTCAAGGTTTGTCTAAATTCGAAAAGCCGATGATTTTCTTATTCATTGTTAAATATCTACAAGTTAAGACCAATTTATATCACCGAAGCAATGTGAGTGAAATAGTTTAATTTCAATTTATATGTGACAAAATTAATACGCGATATATAGTATATCACACAAATTCACACGCACTCACAAAATATCTCTGGGAAAATCTTGCCTTCAATGTTTGCTATACTTTTCATAATAATTGATTTTTGCATAAGCAATCCTTTATTTCACTCACATCACTAGCTTGTTTTGCATGCCTCGGTGATGTGAATTGGACATTAGTAGTGCTACTATCGCTTATATTTGGTTGTAAACCATGGAATATTTACAAGGTAGTATGCAATTGTTAGGCTTATATAAAAATTTGTAGAAATTTTAACATTCGTCATGTTTGGTTACTTGATATTGCCACCTAAATATTATAGAATGAGAAATTTAGTTAAATTAATAAGATATCGATTTATCAAATTGGAGTACAAAAAAACATTTAAATTAATTAGAATTAAGTAAATAGCAGAGGCTCCTGCGCCGGCACAACTGTCAATATTTTAAAGAAGCATGTTATTAAAAAAAAATCAAAGCTGAACTTAATTCTCTTCCAGTCAACGGTCCTAATTAACGGAACTATAGTTGGTCAATAAAGACTTTATTTTATTTTTAGTTATCTACTCAGCCTCTTACCTTCTCTTGTACACAATGACAATTTCGTATAAATAATACAGAAAAGAAAATATTTTCAAATATCCAAACAAATGATGTCCAAATCACAAAACTGCAGTTAAGATCACTATTATTTGATGCAAAAATTGTAAAAAGAATGAAAATTCCAGTCGTTATTGTATAAAATGTAAAACCCAAATAAATCAATATAAAACTCGAATATGTTTCATTGAGAAATTTTGAAATTTTCTTCATATTATTATATAAAATTAATATTGCGAATAGATCCTTTTGAGTAATTATATTTTCACGATCATTTAACACTTCGGTAATGAATGCAAACCTTTTATAAACGATGTGTAAAATACACGAGAAAAATATTATAAATGTTATACAAATCACTGTGTAACATAAATATGCTACCATTACGTAAATATCAAAAAAATGTATGCCAGCATGCAAAAATCGTATTATGAAAATCATTATGAGAGTGCATATTCCAACAAACCCCATCAGAAAAACATATGGAAATATTTTATCGTTAATTTTCATATGGAAATTATTTACTATATCATTATCGAGTTTAATAATTTTTCGGATAAAAATTAAATAATTCTTATGATTTTTTAAACATGAAAACAAAGTATAATTATTTGCTAACATGCAAAATGTTGTTTCAATGGTTTTATTGATGCTATCGATTTCATTTGAATCACTTTCCAATCGAAAAAATTCAATAATTAATATCGAAATACTATAAAGTATGATAATTTGAAATGTTGATGAAACACAAATTGAATATATTTGTCCAAATTTAATACGTTCATAATTATTATTATTATTTTTTCGAGAAAATGGTAAAATTCCAATCAATTGAAATAATATTGAAATTGATTTTAATTTTATTGCAATGTCGGACATTTTCTTCTTGAAATCTTGACAAATCAAAATTTGTATTAGAACTAAAATTTTTGTAGACAATATGAAAACTAATAAATTTCGTTTAGTATAACAATTATTTATTATCCAATTAGTATATAAATTTGAAAAGGTAATAATTGCTTTAATTAAAATGTTGTAGAAATTTTTTTCCAATAAGTGCTGTACACTAAAATACTGACTAGAGGGTTCTTCCCAGGTTCTTATTTTGTTTTCTGGTTCTTGTTTCTAGGGAAAAAATACTAAACTTTATAATGTTCGAAATGGAGTTATCCCGCTTTCATTCTTAATGTAATATTAGGTGCATTTTTTTCATATTGCTCTGCTTCGGACAAGCAGCAAGAACAATAAAAAACTTAGATGTTGGTAGGTAGCATACTATATATGCAAACCAGGACAGTAATTAAACGTCGAACACAAACAAAATAACAATTTGTAAATAAATTGTGTAGAAAATAGTTGAAGGTGTAGTATTGTATATAAAAAACAATTTAAGAAAATGTAAATTTATAAAAAATATGCATCTTAAATACTCCTTTGCGACTGTGTTCTATGTTATTAAGGGTTGTTAAGTTCTGCATATGTCAAATTTGAGACTTTGGCCTCTGCTCATTGTTTTCATATTATAAGAATGTGTAACTTCCCTTTAAACTTTGCCAATTATAAATTATATAGAAATTGAATTACAAATTATATATTTGAAAATATAACGAAATCATATCTCGCGGGTAGAGTTTCTGTTTTCTCGAGGTTTTTTGTTTCTCGAGATTCTCGAATTTAATAAAATAATTTTTCTTGAAAAATCGCGATTGTTATAAGCAAAAACTTTATCAAGAAATGAGAATCTCGAAAAAAATTTTCAAAAATTCCTTGAGATTTGAAAACCTTGAAATTACAAATCTTTCTCGAGATGAGATTTCTCGAGCAGAAACTCTACTCACGAGTATCCTTAAGTGTAGATGTCACTAAATTAGGTACACCACTCTTGAGATACACTAAGTAAGTTGGAGGATGCAAAAGACTATTTGGCTATCGATTCTGTTTTAAATACAATACGCCTACAGTATTATTTAGATAAAGCTCACTATACTACTATACTACAATATTGTTCGTCACTCCTTTCAATATTATATTGGTACTGAACACACGTAATATATTTTCATTACACTAAACGTAATACTTATTGTAAATGTCCTTATATACTAACCTCTTCGGTAACATTTCCACATGCATTTGAAAATACACCAACCATTAAGCCATGAACAGATATCCAAGCAACCGATAAAGTAATTATACTACGAAATGTTTGAATATCCAAACGTTGTAATATTGTAAACGTTGTAAAAATTATATACGTTTGATTCGTAATTGTATAAAATGAATACAAGTAGAATATTAATAATGCTATGCCACAGCTTTGATTAATATCAGTTATAAGACTTCGTAAATTATAAAATATTCGAAAGGTTTTATTTAATTTATATAAATTCTCATCGTTATATTTGTAATGAAACGATTTTAAACTATAATTAATATAACTCATACGAACATTAATAATTTTCAATAATAATGTTAAAAATGTCATGTAACCACCGCAAATAAATAATTCGAATTGATAAATCAAAAATATTATTATTGAGTTTTTTGTTTGCAATGAACTAGCTTTAATATAAAGGAATGATATTAAAGTAACACATAGATAAACCATTAAGGTTATTACTTGATATTTTCGGTACTTAATATCAAATTCAGTTGCAAAATATGTAAAGATATCTTTATCAATTTTAAGAATTCTATTCAAAATATTCATGGTATTTTTATAATTTAGAAAACACAAAAGTAATATTATCGAAAAACTTATTATACAAGATGTGGTTTCAAAAAATTGATTCACATTAGTAGTTTCATTGCCCAATTGGAGGAATGTTCTATAATTTAGACCATCATCAAAAAGATCAATCATAAATAGTATTGCAATAATTTGAAGGCAACAAACTATTAGAACTGAATAAATCCAACCGAATTTATGAATATAGATTTTCTCAAATTTTATTTCAAATCTAAAATACGGTATTAAACCAATAAATTTGAATACTATTAAAATTGGAAATAAAGTTTTCAAATAAGACATATTTTTATTAAGTACAATCACAAAAACAATACGACACTGAAAATATCGGATAATAGACTAATATGGAATACTTTTAAATGATAATAATTCCTTTTAATCGTTATTCTAATCAAATTAATGAAAGCACTTTTGTTTATTAACATTAATATATTATATTATATAATTATTTGATTGCAATAGAGGTGAACGCAAATAGAGCTATTAAAGAATTATTGGTATTTTTTTTTTTTTTTTTTTCAAAATAAACGATAAGATCCTTTATATAGAAAGGGACTTCTAAATTTTGTCAAAATCTAAAAAAGAGGATTGTTTTTTGCAAATGGAAAACTTTTCAGGAGGATAATTTTTATTAGTTTTTCTGGTTTAAATAACAACAATACATTTAAACTCCTGTTAAGGGAAAAAAAGAAGGAAAATTTTGAAGAAGTCTCCAATCAAGCCCGATCAATTTCACTGTTAACAACATTTTTCGTTTCTTCTTCATCATTTGCAAGAATGTATAAATTTCATGGGTCCTTCGCTTGTCACATTCCACCGTAAGCTGGTAAAAAGCACTCATCAGACAATTCATCGAACTTTAGTTGATAGTATATCACGACAAGTCGTTTATGAATGTGCTGTGTTGCTACATCTGTAATGACAACAAATGCTGTAGCATTTTTATTATTAACACGTTATTAGAAATAGTGTTTTTGATGTACAACTTGCAGAAGAATTAGATAATTTAAGAACACAATTAAACGGACGAAAAGATTTAGGTTTTACCGGTGATTCTTTACATATAGTAAGATATGCGCGGTCGATTTATTGGGTAAGGAAAATTTAAATTTTATACCTACTTGTATACTATTATACCTAGTATAATTTTAAAATTACATATATCTACATTCTTGACATCCGGTGGGTAAAAATTGAAAATTCTACTTTAAAAGTAAATTTTTTTTTAAAGTAGGCTAAAGAAAAAAATAAAAATTCGAAAAAGCAGCCTTCGGTTATTTCTTCTTAATCATTCGCAAAAAAAATCCAAGAATCAAGAAAGACATCGTCTACAAACAAGAGAGATATATGTAGGTACTGGACAATTTTGGATTGAGCAGGTCGTTGATTTATTACTTATATAAAATGTAGTATCAAGAAGCAGCGAATTATATACCAATCAAAATTCATTTTAGCTAATATTCAAAACCATAAAACTGAAATTCTGTTTATTTGTTTGTTTGTTTATCCCCTATAGACTCGAAAACTACTGAACCGATTTTTAATAAATTTGGATCATATATACATAGATATCTTTCCAACTTAAAGTATAGGGTACTTGGTTTTTCGATGGGAGTTGCAAGGGTGAGAGGAGAATAAAAAAAAATACTCTAATAGTATCGGGTTTTTATGTACATTCTGGATAGGTCAACTAAAAAGATAGAATAAGTGTCTATTCTCGGTGGGCGATTGCGGGGTGGCAAACTACCTATAAAGCTAAACTCGAATAAATTTGTGGGTTCATGATGATTCATTTTAATTCCCAGGCATCGGAATGTAATTTTCAGCAAAATAAAATTTGAGGGATTTTATGTTTTTCGATTTATTTGTTTTGTGGAAAATAAAATTATTTCACAAGTAATTAATTAAAAGTTCGTTTCTATGTCCCCAATGGGACACAATCGGCTTTAGATTAGTTGTTAAGCTGTCAGAATTCATTGAATTTTTTTGTTGCGATCATGACTCCACTAACTTATATACTTTGTCAAATTATTCAGAATAAACATTTTATTTTCCACTACATTCTTTGAATAATTTAGTTAAAGCTAAAACTTTCTTCGCTGGAAAGTTTACTAAAATCCTCTAAAATTGAAAATCTCATTAAAAAATTAATTACACTACCTTTCTAATTTTCTTTAATTTTAAACTGAAATAAATAAATAGATTAATTAAATATTTACTAATTATAATATTTAAAGCAACTTATTTCTATAATACGTTATGATGAATTTTATCAGTTTATCCAATAGCTATGCCCGGAGGTCCGGGATGTCCGGGGGCCCGGCTTTAGTTTTCAAAGATTAAAAGAAGAATGTATTTACAAATAAAATCAAGCTATCATTGTAAGTTCTAATAAATGGTAGTACTTTCAGTAAAACTTACGTGTTTTGTTAATAGACAGGTAATTTATATCAGAAGAAAAGCATAAAATATTAAAATTAGGCAAAACATAAAATTCTATTGAATTTTTCTACCAATGAAATGTCTCTCAGGAGTAAAGAACAGAAAAAAACTAAATAAGTTAAAAGAACATATAGTATGGTAGAAATGGGACTCATAGTTAATAACTCTTAAAAAGCATAAATATTTTTTGGAAATCTTATTGAAATCCGTATATTTGTTTTTAAAATACATCGGAAAAATTTTATGAACCGGCATATTTTCACCTACGACTATTTCTTTCTCCACCAATTTTACTAAAACTTAACATAGTATCGTCTACCATATTTATGCAGTTAACGCATATAAATTATTTGAACAAAATTATTTCATAAATTTTCCAATTAAATCCTAAAAACCATAAAAAACGACAAAATTTTCTGCTCACCCATGGGCCGTTTTTGGTTTCTCAACTCGATCTCGATCTCCGTTGGGAAATACCAAATTTCTAATATATCGACAAAGACTCTAAAGGCTTTTTGTCGATCCTACCATAGGGCATAAAATATTAAAGGCTTTAAAAAATTACAAATTTAATACATGATGTACAATAATAAGATGGCAAGGTTAGTCACGTTCTTCAGGTGTTCTAGTAGTACACTAAAAAAATTAATAAAAATAAATAAAGAAACATAGACCTGAAAAACATTTCTAACCACACAAAAAAGTCGAACCATACCAACCAACCGTAATTACTCCATTTAATCTGTAGTGTACCATATATGTACCTGATTAAAATAAAGATGCACCCAACACATATGCATCACAACTAGAGAATAAGTCGTCATAAGACGGGATGCTAGTGTATCATATTTTACTTTAAGGATAGCTTGGTTAAATATTGAAGTCCTGTTTGCAGGAGGATAAATTTATTGATAAACAAAATTCTGTTTTTTGTATTTATTTTGACAATTAATTTATTTTCTAAACCTAAACCTTAAACCTAGATAAACTACTGTTTGTACGGCAACGTTTGTAATGTATAAGCAATTTGAAAATCATGTCTACACTGCACATAATAATGTAGCTAAGAAAATATAAGTTAATTTAACAAATAGTATATGTTATTTCTAATTAATTGAATTAATGTTTATTTATGAATGTTTGCTGTAAAAGAAAACAAAACGCTTCATTCTCCAACTGCAGTGTCGAATGTTTGAAAGGAATCCTGATTTGTTGATGTCGTCGGTTCATTGATTCGAAGATTTGATTTATTCCGATTCGATATTTTCGTTATAACAAGACCCATTTGTGGACTCTCGAAAAATTCTTCGCCCCAATCAATATTATTCTTCTTTTTAATATATTCCATATGTTGGAGAAGTTTCTCAATATTCGGTGGACTATCATCGTATTCATCTTTCATCGTTTTTAAATATAATTCCGTATACATATAATATTCTTTTGGAATATCATATTTACCGCTTGCTAACAAAATAATTGTTGATATTGCTATTTCCATTAAATGATTCGGATCTCGATACATTTCATCCCGATTAGCCAAATATTTTTGTTGATCCTGTTTAACTCCTTTCAGTGCATAATCAAGTCGTTTCTCCCAACCATCTCGTGTAATGTCATCAAAATATTTTGCATTTTCATCATTCAATAATGTAATCGTGTTTTCGGATTTATTAGTTTTCTCTGGAAGATTTTGAGATTCTTGATTTTCTGGTAATTTACTTTCTCCAATATCAGCATCCCAATTTAATTTTATATTTGGTACATAGGAATTTTCAAATTTCGTCTCAATAACTTCAAAAACTGCATCTTCTTTTTCTTCTGCCATTACCTTTCCTTCTGCCATTACTTTGTCTCAAATTTAAAATGAAATTTTGAATTTTAATTCTCACACAAAAAGGAAACAATTCGGATTCTTTTCAATCTATAAATTTTGTTTTCTAATTAAAAAAGTTAACTTTGATCTAATTTCTAAAAAAAAAAAAAAAACAAAGCTTTCATAAAATTCAAAGTGTTTTTGTATTTTATTTTAATTTGATGGGAAAGTAGTTCGATAGCATGGAATTTGATAACACTTTCTCAAAATTGAAAATCGCATAAAAATAATTCAAATCCATTATGAAAATAGGTAATTTGAGAAAACCACATTTTGTAAAATCGTGTATATTCTGTCGTTATAATCATCCATCAAAGCCTGCAATTAAGAATTTCGTGGAAAAATTTCAATCAACTTCAGTGCTGGTTCTGCTCGTACAACTGAAAAAAAACATTCCCGTTGTGAGTGGAAGTGTTGAAGAATACCAAAATTTATCGATTCTACAGCGTTCACAACAATTAGACCTGTCCACAAGCACAACATGTCGTATTTTGAGAAAGGATTTCTCTCTAAAGCCTTATAAGATTCAACTGGTGCAAGAATTGAAGCTAACAGATCATTTTCAACGTTGACAATTTCCTATTTGGATCATTGAACTTGGTGTTGGATTTTCGGAAAAAATCATCCTTTCTGACGAAGCTCATTTTTATTTGAATGGCTACGTTAAAATATGCAAAATTGTTGTCGCATTTTGGCTTCTGAAAATCGGAGAACAATTGTTGAACAATCATTATCTCGTATCACTGTTTGGTTAATTTATGGGCCGGCGGCATCATTGATTATTAATCTAGCAAGATATAACATAAATTGGTTTCACGAAAAATTGAAGAAGTTATAAATTTGAATTTGAATATTCAAAAAACATGCCTGATTTTGGTATAAAATGATAGAATTTCATAGTTTTCATAAATAAATAATGACATTCATCTAATTTCTTTAATTGTTTCTCAATTCTCGGGTTGATATTTCAATAAATTCTACGATTTTATCTTTGAATGATTGTAGATTTGTTGAATCCGATGCTTTTGTTGTATTTTTACAAGCTAATAAAATGAATATATTTAAATTAAGAATAAATAAGTAATAAATAAATAAATAAATAATAAATAATCATTACTTGTTAATTTTTATTCAAATCTGATATTTCTTGTTTAATTTCATCGAAATCAACACAAACAGGTTTATCAACATCACCAGGCTCTGGTATCGGTAATATTGTATCTTGGAATGGTATCCCTTCTTTTCGTTGATGATTAATATATGTTTTAACAATAAAATGTAGTAATGTAATTTTTGGATCTTTCGATTTTAACGTCTTTTAATTTGCCTAAAATCTCTAAACCGAAACCATCTGCTTGTGCGCGGAATTTTTCCACGTAATTTTAATATGATTTAATTTTTATTTAATTTGAAAATGGTTTACATCGGCGCAGGTTTATTGATTTGATTTTCTTTATTAAGAAATTGAAAAGAAAAAAACTTAATTTTAGATTTATAATAATACGTCCCTGGACCCTACGACGATTTTTCGGTATATTTACTGGATTCTTCGCGTTAATTTTGGCTTTGTAATTAAAGAAACTGTTTTAGAATAATTTGAATTGGACATTCGAATTTATTTCTAGTTTGAGAACGTTTTTCGAGCCGCTGTTATCACAATTAATTTTAAAACTAGAAAAACCTTTCTTTGTATATAAATATATTAAACTTTTTTCTTCATTTCTAATATATTAAACTTTAAATAAACAATTTTTTTTTAGAAAAGCCACTTTCAGCCGTATTTATTTCATCAAACTGACAATCTTTCTATTCATCGTAAAATTAAAAATGTTAATAGCTAAACTGTATTTTTATTAACTTGATTATTTATTTCATTAAACTATGTACAATTGAATTTATTAAACATAAAGCCGACAATTTGTAATATATAATAATATCAATTCGTTATATTAAAAAAAAATCTAAAATAATTTAAATTGTTATCATTCGCTTTCACGAGAAATTTTGTAATAAAAGCTTCGTTTCCTATCCAAATTCAGGACACTTTTTAACTTTCAATCCCTGTACACTTGGAAATGTATTACAAAAGTGTTTGAACATGTGATTTTTTATCTAATGACATAAATCCAGGTTAATCAAATTCCAAAATTTTCTTCCTTCCTTAAGTAGTCCCGTTAAAAAAAAAAACCATTTGTAACCATCTTAAAAGATTACATCTTTTATCTTGTTTGAGATAAACATTCATTTAGGATGCCAAAATGTCAATATTGCTAAAAAAATATTTTGAAAAATACAATTATACAATTTTAAATATTTTAGAAAACAGTTTTAACATGTGCTTTTTTTGAATAAGGTCATCCAACTAGGAAAACCATAATACTAAAATCATGGAATTACTGTTGTTGATGTTCATCGACGTTTACAATTTTTAATTATGGAGAAGCGTAGGTATAGGGACTGGACAATTTTAGTTTAAGTAGGTCGTTGATTTATTACTTATATCAAAAGTAGTATCAAGAAACAGCGAATTATATACCAATCAAAATTCATTTCAACCCATTTCAAATTATTTTTGTAAGTCTTCTACCATGAAGGTAAAATTCTGTTTGTTTATTTGTTTGTTTGTTTATCCCCTATAGACTCGAAAACTACTGAACCGATTTTAATAAAATTTGGATCATATATGGATGTCTTTCCAACTTAAAGTATAGGGTACTTGGTTTTTCGATGGGAGGGTGAGAGGAGAATAAAAAAAATGCTCTAATAGTATCGGGTTGAATGGAATGAACATTCTGGATAGGTCAACTAAAAAGATAGAATAAGTCTCTATTCTCGGTGAGCGATTGCGGGGTTCCAAACTGCCTATAAAGCTAAACTCTAATAAATTTTTGGATTCATGATGATTAATTCTAATTCCCAGACATCAGAATGTAATTTTCAGCAAAATAAAATTTGAGTAATTTTATGTTGTTTTTTCTAAATAATGCTTCTTTTTAAAACTAATGATTATTTAAGGCTAAATCGTCACAAACACATGTTGTTAAAGTTTTTCTACGTTTCAATATTAAACCGTTATTTTAAATTTATTTTAATATTATAAATTTGTATGCACCAAGATTTGAAATTTTTTTTAATAACAACAAAAACCCAATAAAAAGAATACATATTTTCACATATTCTCCTAAACGATTATAACGCCATTTCATGAGTTTTTTCTATTCGAACTACGGACTGTCATTTGTTAAATGGCGGCATAAATAAAATAAATTAATTCTGAAATGAATTAATGTATTTTAAGAAGTTATTTATTGACATTTGACATTTATTGAATTGTTTTATATTCTTAAAATAATTAACTATGTCGAAATATCCCAATTTTATCTGTAATTCACGACGTTCGAGTAGCTCATTGGTGACATTGACTAGAAAGTTTGTTTCATTACTTAAAAATGCGAATAAAGGGATTTTAGATTTGAAATTAGTAAGTATAATAATTCATCTGTATAAAGTAAATACTGTTTATTCTCTTTCTATAAGAATTTATTTAATATTGCGATTTTTTATTGTTGAACATTTCAAAATCAGAATCTACCGCCAAAGTAATTTTTGACATTAAGGGGCGCGAAATTTCAAGTTTATTAAAAATATTTTCGTCTACATTGAAATAATATTTACAAAATCGGAATTATTCAAATCAAATTAAATATTATTTAATAAATTTTAGGCAGCTCAAGAGTTATGTGTTCAGAAGCGTAGAATCTATGATATTACAAATGTTTTGGAAGGAATTGGATTGATCACAAAGCGATGTCATAGTAATCAAGTTCAATGGAGGTATTATTAAATCTAAATTCTTATATAACGATAATATAGAAATTCATTTCTTTTTCCAGGGGCAGAAGCAATGATAATCTTAATGAAATTGATGATATATTAGAGAACTTATTATTAAAACAATTACAATTAAGACGGGAAGAAGAAGAGCTAGACAAACATTTAAAATGTGCTGCACAGAATTTGAAAATTATCCAAAATGATCCAATCAACAAATCATTTGCTTATGTAACAAGAGATGATCTGGTTGATTGTTTTGGTGATACAGCAATAGTAACATTTAAAAATTATGATAAATATGAAATATTATTAAATACAATGGTAGTTGAGTCAATAATTGTCTTTTGAACAAAATTTCTATCTAAAACTTATATATTTTAGGAGAGTAGAGAAGATTTGAATATGCTTAATAATCACGATCAATTTTCTATAAATTCGGTTTCTGGAAGCATGGTAGATGTTAGATTAGTAACAAATTCATCAAATACAACTGTTGAACAAGAAATTGCCGAAAAGGTTTATTGGAAATATTAATGCAAAAATGTATAACTTACAAAATAAGTTTGTTTTCTTTTCTTGTTTTTTTTTTTTTTTAGATAATTCAAGTGAAAGAAGAGCCTATTGACGAAATTCAACAAACATCACATACAAAAAAACGGCGTGTAGGAAGATCTAATAATTTTATAAAAGCCAAAGTGAAAAAATTCGATTTGGATGATGAAGATACCGAACGTGAAATGCGGGAAATCGCTGATGTGATTTTCAACCATTACAAAGAAGGACACAGCTTAAAATGTTATTTTCCAGATGATTCATGCGAATGTAATTATAATTAAAGAAAAATAGTAAAAAAATGCAATAATAATTTAAATTTTAGATGATTCACCTCTACTTCAAATTAATCCTCTTAAATGTGATTTTAATTTTAGTTTAGGAAAAAATGAAGGTGTTTGTGAGCTCTTCGATATTGAATGTTCATAGAAATTGTGCAACAAGAAATTAAAAATAATTATTCAGGTTTCAAAATGTAAAATATTTATCAGAAGACAAAATTAAAACTGTACAATACGAAAATTATTTCATTTTAATATTAACTTGCCCTTTCGTGCCGACGAAAGCTCTTCAAATTTATACTCGGATGCGATTCATTTTGTTATTTATTGTTAAATGCAACCAAAAATACGAAATCTTATTCGATAGGTCTAATTTTAATGCTTTCGTTTTTCATTTTTAATTCCGAATATTGATTACCTCCTGGAATGAAGACTATTCAGATTTTCTCTTGGTCATATGGCTTAGAAAAGCTATAATAGTACGTGTGTTAGTTATTCCTTAATTCATTTCCGTAAAATCGGATTTAATTAGAAAATTTGCGCATCAATTTTATTTAAATTAAATAATTATATAAATTGACGATACTGCAATATATTAAATTTCAGTAAAATCGATCCAAAGAAGAGGATGTAGGGAAAAAATAGGCATGTCAATAGTTTTTTCGTTTCTTTATTATTATTCAGATGAACTTTTAAAATTTATACACCGATTGAATAGATTTACACTATTATGGTTACTAAAATAAATTCGAAGACTATTGGACAAATCGATATTTTTTTAAAAGTACGCTTACTATTGAGTGAGTTAAAGACGATTACCTATCTTTGTTCCCACAACCCTCATTGGGAGTGGATACATACCACATCTTTTATATTGGCCTATCCAAAATGTACATTCCAAGTTTCATGAATAACGAACAACTATTGGGTGAATTTAGAACGATTTTATGTTGCCCCGTAATCCATCTAGCGAGTGGAGACTAGTCCTACCTTTTGGGAAGGCCTGTCCAGAATCTACATTCCAAGTTTCATAAAATTCGGTAATTTTTCAGTTTATGGGGAACGTACAAATGAATAAACTCCTCAAGTTTCAGAAACGAATAGCAATTCTAATCGATTTTCGTTTAGATTTAGTCTCAGTCGAATTACACGATTCCTCTCTAGATTTATTATCTAGGACGAGTCCAAATATCGTCCTGCAGACCGACTTAAAGTTTCTGTTTTTCTTTTTTCTTTTTGTAACAAAGTGTAAGTAATTATATTAAATTGAGAGACTACCTTTCCTGCCATGCATGCATATCACAGATGTATAAAAATGTATAACCATGCATTAGAGAAAGCGTGATTTCACCAGAAAGCATGAGTAGTTCGAAATTTTATAAGAATGCAGCTTCCATGTGCTTTCCTCCATGAAATTGTTACTCGTACTTTGCACTAATTAGTGGATTTTTTGTCTCTACGTTTTCAAACTTTATAGACTTCATTTTGTAGTTAATTTCGGTTGAAGGGTTTTAAGCCTATATATGTATAGAGAATCAAAAGTTATATCGATTTATGCATATCCGTCCGGGTAAAAGATAACTCAAAAACGCGTTATTCGATTTTAATGAAATTGAAAATATAAGTTCGTTATTTCTTCTTCTTCTTAACTCGAATTGGTATTGCATTTCAGCAAAATCGACCGAGGATAAGCAAAGTTATAAAGCAAAAACCAGGGTGACCAAAAAGTTTTGTCGTTTCTTTTATGGTTTTCGGTTTTTATTGGAAAGTTTGTGCACCAATTTTATTGAAACTTCAACCATACATTGACTACATAAATAGTCGATATTGTGCTTAATTTCGATAAAATTGGTATACTTATAATAGGGAAGGATGCACTTTCAAAATTAATATACCGATTTGAATTAAATTTGAAGAATAGATTTATGCTATTAGATCCTAGTCTACCTGCGAATTAGAGCAAATTTGAAAAAGTAAAACCTTTGAAATAGTATGTTTTTCTGTCCCATTTCTATCATAGAGCATCAAAAAAATCAGCTATAAGCCGATTTTCAATTACTATATGTTTATATTTAAATATAAAATCTTAATTTCTATCTTATTTTTCTTCTTTTTTTTTTAATACATCTCCAGGATTCATTTCTTATTCAAAACATTTGATTTAAAAACAATTCGTTTAACCATAACATTCGATTTTGTATGAACATGTTTTTCTTCTAATTTTGGTACAATAACATTTTCGATTTGTTTTTCCTTAATAATATCATTAAATGTAACGGATTTCTTATCGTTATCATCGAAAAGAATATCACGATTTTTAACTAAAATTGAATTTGTTCGATTTTCTTTATTTTCCTCGACTTTCGTTTCAAATTTCATCTCATTTAATTGAAAATTCTCGCATACATTATTTGATTCTTGTTTCAAAGAATGATTTACAAATTCCTGTTCCTCAGTTGTATCATGATGAATTCTTAATACATTTTCAGTCTTACTTTTGATTGGCTTTTTCAAATCTATTTCCTTTTCATTTTTTTGTTTAATGTTTGACTTTATTGGTGGGAAATTAACAGTAGTGTCTTCGTAAATTTCAAAACAATTTTCAATCTGAAAATTCACTTCTTCATCTTTTAATTCTAATTTTATAGTTTCTACTTTTGGAATATTCTCTTTATCAACGAATTCTTTTGGTATATTAATACAATTTTTATTTATTGTTGGTAAACTTTTTGATGTGTCCTCATAAATTTCAAATAATCCATTTTTATCAGTTTTATTCGTCAAGTCAGGAAGTTCAGTCTTAATTTGATCATTCGATGGGTTTTCAATAGGAGAATTTATTGTATTCTTTTTTGGAGGCGATATAATTTCGATTATTTCATTTTCCGTATTTGATAAATTTAAATTCTGAATTTGAGTAGTTAATATTTGCGGCTTAGCTTCATGACAATCATTTTCAGTTATCTTACAATCAGATAATGTAATAGTATCAAAATGAATATGATTTTCTTCGAGAAGTGTTTCCCTATTGATAATTATACAACGAGATTTTAGTGCTTCAAAACGCCATCTAAAAGAATAACAATTTAATATAATTTTGTTTAACGATATTAATTTTTTCTTATACTTGGCCAAATCTTGTTGTGAATTTCGTAAATTTTCTTCCAAAATACCTTTTTGTAAACGGCAACTATGTAATTGTTCTTTCAATTCATTTGTTTCGTTTCTTAAAAGAAATTAAATAAGATTTACATAAGTAATATTGATATTAACATACTTGCAATAAGATAACATTGAATCTAGCCAATAAATCCCTTTGTTATTGCCTAATTCAATAAGACTTTCTTGAGTCCACTGTAATTTCTTTTCAAGATCTTCATTTTGTTTAAGAAGTTGACGAATTCGTTGATTTAATTTTTCTAAAATAAGCGAAATTTTTAATATGATTCTAAAGAAAATTTAGTCTTAAACCTTTATAAACTTTATCTGCATTCAAAAATATCGAAGTACAAGCTTCCAATTCTTTATGCATTGCGGAATTTTCACGTTTCAATCGACGGATTTCATGTTCGCTTTGATGGTAGAATTTTTTCATTTCTAAATAATGTTTTTTCTGGGCAGCCAAAATACGCTTCATTTCTTGACGTTGATCATCAACTTCAGCGAATAAAGAATTTCCTTTACGATCTACAAAAAAAAAAAAAAAAATGTATTTCATTATAATTCAAATAATGCAAATTATTCGAAATTTTCGGTTACTGTCATTTTCTGGAGCAGATTTCAACATTGCCAATTCGGCATTCAATTCAATCATTTGTTCTTGTGTACTTTCCAGAAGCAGTGTTTTTTCTTCGACTTCATCTCGTTTAGATTGTAAATTTTCTTCTGTGCATTGCAGTTGTTCTTTGAGTATTTCAATGTGTCTCTAAAATAACATAAAAAAATATATAAAACATTTATCCATTTCAAAATTATGATAGATCTTACATCGTGCTCAGCAATTACTAAAACTGATTTATTAATTTTCTCTTGAAATTCATCAAGTTTTCCTAACAAATCGAGATTTTCCTTTTCAAGTTTCATTTCTTTTTCAGCGCTATCATTAAATATTGCCACATTTCGAGGTTCTTTCGATTTATTTAGTTCTTCGAGATTAGATTTTAAATTTGCAATTTCTTTTTGTAATTCATCGATTGTTTGCTCAAAAGATGAATTATAAGATTGCTCTTCTAGATACTTTTTTCGTAACTCTTCTATTTCGGAATTATGTTTTTGTTTGATTTTTTCCATATCACCAGATTGTGATGAACTTATTAATTCCAATTCTTGAGAAAGATAAGACACCGCCCCCGCAGATGTTTGTAGATTACGACGTAATTCATAAATTTGTTGATTATCTCCTTCGTGGGCAATCTTTAACTGTTGATTTTGTGCGAATAGTTTTTTGTATTCTTCAAATAATTCTTCTTGCGTTAATAGCGAGAGATCACCAAAACTTATATCTTTTTCAGTCATTTTTTATTGCTTTTGGTTTTTGTGAAAATTAAACAAAATCACAATTGGAAAACCTTGTTCTAAACTGAACTAAAAAAAACAAAAAAAAACTGATAAAACAACACTAAAAATGTTATAATTTCATTTATTAAATAAACTTTGATAGGAATTTTCAGAAATACAACTTAAAATCTGAAAAAAGAAAAAATTAAAACAAATTGTTTGGAAAACTGTAAACTATTAAAATTCCAGTTTCAAAATAACAGACGCGATGACATTTCTTGGCATTTTTTGGACAAAAGCCGAATTATATTTTATAGGAAGTTACAGTGACATCTACTTGTGAGAAAATATTTAGCATGAACTCATGTAAAATCTAAGGGTACGTTCGTTGAACAGAGATAGAAACTCGTTTTGAACCGAACCATTAAGAAACCAGGGAAAATTAACTTGAATTTCAAGAAAAGGGAAACACTATAATTAAGAATTCTTATTGGCTACGTTTACACCGAGACTTAAAAAGAGACTTAAGTGCTTAGGTCGACCTAAATATGACGGTGTAAACACGCCCAAAGTAACTTAGGTTAGGTCACTTAAATTGCAGACTTACCTTAAATTTAAATCGACTTAAGAACTTTTGACAGATAACAGCTGATTTCTTGATATCCAAGTTCTATAAATGTTCACATATGACGTTGTTTTAGACTTAGGTCTAGTACGGTGTAAACACGTCTGACCCAAACCTAACTTTTAGTTAGGTAACCTAAAAATTTGTCGGTGTAAACGTAGCCATTGATGAAAAACTAACATGGGACTTTCATATTAAAAATTTCTAAAACTATAGTTCCTCTATTGAATGCATTGAAACGATGCAACTACATGACGCATTTAGCAGCAACCCTAATTTATCATGGGCACGTGATGTCTCATATAAGATATAACATGACCACTTGGCCGCAGTGCTCAGACTATTTTTCGAAAAACAATTATGAGGCTAATGATCTCAGCCTTAAGAATTCTTATGATTAGAATGTGTCCATCGTTGATCTATATGTAGTCACGCGAATGATTAAGACATGACTTAATGATACGTGATCATAAGCTAATAACAAAATCTAAAATACATACTTACAACATCAGTAAAACTTTTAACTATAGAATCCTCCCGCGAAACACGGGCAAAAAAAACCGAACCAACTTGAAAAATTTTCTGGTTTCCATCTCTGACATAAACATAACAAAAGTTTGATATTGAATTTTTCACCAAAAAAAGTTTCATTTAAAACACAAGCCTAATTTATTTTCGTTGCAAAAAATTACGTCTAATTTATTAAACAATAAAAAAATATGCAAAGTGATTTTCAAGCAGCACTAGAAAAAGAACAAGCAAATGTTCTACCATTAATTAATTTCCAAGCGGATGATTTAATGGAAAAATTGAAATTATTAAATTTTGAAAAACAACTTCTTCGTGAAATGAAAATGAAACCGTTGAATAAATTCTATTTTATAAAATCTATAAATCCCGGTGAACAGTTTTTTATGTTTACATCGATTTGTGCCTGGCTAATACGGAAATTGGGAAAAACTTTTGAACAACCGCAAGAGTTCGATGATCCGAATCAAACGATTGGTAATATTGTTAGGATTCTTCAAGAAATTGTAAGATGGCTTAAATTTTTTATGTTACAAGTTATTAGTTGTAAACTATATTTTATATTAAAGGATATTCCCACGGACTTTCCGACAAATAAATTAATACAAGGCGCTGGCCCCATTTGTTTGTTTGTTCTCGATTGCTTGGCAACGCATGCTATCAAAATTTCGAAGGTAAATTTATTATTCTTTTAAAATATGTTCCTTTAAAAAAAAAGTGTTTCATTTGAAAGTATTATAAAGATATTTGATCGACATGTGTTACGATTTTAAGTAAAAAATGTAATCCTTTTAGAACAATTTAATAAATTCTTTATTAATCAATTTTAAAAGTTACAAGAAAATTTCCAAGGTTATACGAACAGTTGTCTTTGGTTGATTTTAGTGGACTGTATCGTTTTTGTTTTATGAAAAATTATATTGAAATTTCGTGGCCAACTTTATAAATTAATTGAAATTGAAATCTTAAGTAGAAATGAAAAAATAGTTTACAGTGAAGTTGTAACATTCCGCCAGCCTTGAAAAGCATGTTTTCAACACGTATGGGCCAATAAAATTTCAATATTTCAAATTATAATTGTTTTTTTTTGAATTAATTCATTTGATACTGTAACAATTTAACTGATATGTATAGTAATGGTTTTATAATATGTTATGATATTAGATTAAAATTAAATAAAAGTTTTATTAACTATCCAAATATTCTGTGGAGACTGCAAATTGTCGTTCTGCTGGCAGGAAAACAATTAATTTCCTGATGGAACGGTCTATCAATCCTTTTTTTGTTTTTAGTGTTACAACGCGAACCAAATTATCGCGGCCAGGTTTAGTTGAAACTACCTTACCCATCAGCCATTTACAAGGAGGCATGTTGTCTTCCTTGATAAGAACTAGATCGTTAATTTGAAGATTTTTTGTTTGCTCAGCCCATTTTTTGCGCCTTTGTAATGTAGAGATGTATTCTGCTGACCATCGTTTCCAAAAGGCGTTATGCATTTGTTGTACCAGTCTCCATCTGGTCGCTGTGGTAAAATTGTCTTCTGTGTTTTCTGATGGAGGCATTTGTATAGGTCCTTGTGTTAAAAAATGACCAGGAGTCAATGGTTCTATATCTCCGCAATCAAATGTATTAGACGTTATTGGTCTGGAATTTAAACAGGCTTCTACTTGACACAAAAGTGTGTTCATTTCTTCATATGTCAGCAACCGGTCATTAATCACCCTCTTTAAGTGAAACTTGAGTGATTTTACTGCAGACTCCCAAAGCCCGCCAAAATTTGGTGAGTATGCAGGAATGAAATGCCATTGAATTTCATCCCTTGAAAGTTGTTTTGCTATAATATTGTTATATTGTTGTAAAAATCGTTGCATTTCTGACAATTTCCTTGCTGCACCCACATGGTTTTTTCCATTATCACTGTAAATATTGGCGCAAATTCCACGACGACTGGTGAAACGATGAAGGGCTGCCAAGAACATATCTGTTGAAAGATCGGACACCAGCTCGATATGTACTGCTTTCGTGGACATACATATGAATATTGCCACGTAACACTTCAATTGCTTGGAAGCTCTACCGTTCCAAGCCTTTACTTGAAATGGACCAGTGAAATCCGTACCTGTATTCGTAAAAGGACGGCAAGGTTGTATTCTATATGATGGCAAATTACCCATTTGTTGATTGAATCCCTTTGCTCGATATCTCTGACAAATAACACACTCATTAATACATTTCTTGACAGCATGTCTTCCACCTATAACCCAGTATCTCATATGTAGTACATTCATCATTAACTGTGTATTAGCATGAAAATATTTATTATGAATGTCCTGAATTAATAATTTTGTAAGATGATGTGATTTAAACAATATGATTGGATGTTTCTTATTATAACTGACTTGAGCTTCTTGAATACGTCCACCTACCCGTAAAACACCTTCGGAATCGATAAATGGCAGTAGTGCAAACAGCTTGCTATCTTTCTTCACTGGTTTGTCTTTATTGAGTAAATTTATTTCTACCTTGAAATCCTTAATTTGTGCGAGTATGATTAACTGTTTTCTTGCTGACTGAAGTTCTGAGACAGATAGATTTATGTCGATTTTGCGTCTGAGACCCCTTTGAGATGCCCTTACGTTAAATACAAAACGTTGACATCTTGCTACAACCGCTACTAATTTCTCAAGAGACGAATATCTTTGGAAAATATCTTGATTGACATCTGTATTGTTGACATTTAATGCACAAAGGTTAACTTCCATTCGCTGTTCCAGATTTGTATTTAAAATTTCTAGCATTATTGTGTTTTTATTGAAATCCTCTGTATACAGGAACTGTGGCCCATTCCACCAAAGGTCTAAACCAATTAACTTGTTTGCTGCTACTCCCCTCGATGCTGGGTCTGCTGCATTATTAGCTGATCGCACATGCCGCCAGTTGTTATATGGTAGTACTTCTAAAATTTGTGATGTTCGATTTGCAATGAATGTCTTCCATTTGCGTGGTGTAGCCTTAAGCCAAGCCAACACGACGGTGGAATCAGTAAATGCATATAATTCCAAGTTTTGAATATTCATTGTTGATTTGACCTTGGTAATCAAATTGGCTAACAAAACTGCAGCACACAACTCAAGTCGTGGTAAGGATATTTGTTTGATTGGAGAAACACGTGTTTTTGATACTAATAGCTTTACGGAAACTTGTTGATTTGTAACTGCGCGCAGGTAAATTACTGCAGCGTAAGCTGACTCGGATGCATCTGCAAATCCGCATAATTGAAGACTTGAATTTTCTGTAATATTCAGGTATCTTGGTATTTTTAATGATGACAAAGAAAATAATTCACTCCGAAATTCTTTGTAATTTTGTATTAAAGTATCTGGTAATCTGTCATCCCATGTTATTCCCAGAATCCAGATTTGTTGCATTATCAATTTGCCAATAACTACGCAAGGACTTAATAAACCTAGTGGATCATATATTTTGGATATTTCAGACAAAATACTTCGTTTTGAGAAATTTTCAGATGGATCCAATTTTACTTCAAACGTAAAACAATCCAAAACAGGATGCCATCGTAAGCCTAAGACCTTTACTGAAGCATCTTCTTGTAATGGTAAAGAAACAGACACTTCACGATGTTCCTTGTCTACCGTTGTTAAAAATTCTATTGAATTGGATGACCATTTACGAAGGTCGAAACCACCTTTATACAGCAACGTTGTTAATTGTTGTTTAACCTCTAACGCAATTTGTAATGAATGAGATCCGCCCATGAAATCATCGACATAGAAATTATTGATCAAATTCTCCGCTCCCAGCTTGTAATTATCTCCTTCATCTAAAGCGAGTTGTTTTAGAACCCTTATGGCTGCAAATGGAGCACTGGATGTACCATACGTTACTGTTTGTAGTTCATATTCCTTTACTTGTTCATCACAAGAATTACGCCATAAGATTCTTTGAAAGGGAGTATCTTGGTTATCTACTAATACTTGCCGATACATTTTCGCTATGTCAGCTGTGTATGGCACTTTAAATTTCCTGAAATTTAATAGCAAAGACCAAATATCCTTTTGGATAGTAGGCCCAACTAATAATAAATTATTTAAGGAAATGCCTGTTGAAGTTTTTCTTGATCCATCGAAAACAACTCGTAATTTTGTTGTTGTACTATCTTCCTTTACTACAGCATGATGTGGTAAATAAAAACATTTATTTTCTAATAAATTTTTGTGTTCATCAGGTACTTGCACCATGTGATGAAGCTCCAAATATTCTGTTATGAATTTTGTGTACTCATATTTTAACCTGGGGTTTTTCTCGAATCTTTTCTCCATAGACTTGAGAGTAAGTAATGCTGAGTTGTAGGATGTTCCCAGAACATCACAATCTTGTTTAAATGGTAAACGTACAATATAGCGTCCGTCTTCAGTTCTTGAATAGGTTTGAACAAAATATTCTTCTGCTTGTTTTTCTTCATTTGTCTGAGGCAATTCAATGTTTAATTCCTCTATCTCCCAAAATGATTTCAGACGATCACTAATGTCGATGCATGTATGAAAACTATCGTTTTGTATATTTGCTATTGTTCCTCTACCGGAGACTACCCAACCAAATTTTGTCTCTTGAGCTATTGCAGTCTTTGGACCATTATCAATTTTTCCAGTTTGCAGAACTTCAAAAAATATATCAGATCCAACTACTATGTCAATTTTACTGGGATTAGTATATTTGGGATCTGCCAACGTAATCCCCGTAAAAGCATTTTCACTAATTCTTGTTGAAGGTATGTTGCATGTAACGTTTGCTAAAATAAATGCTTGGCCAGAAATTTGGAAGTCATTAAACATTGATTTTAAATGAATGTGTACCTTTCCGCGTATTTTTCCTGCTCTTACAGACCCAATTCCATTGATAATAACCTTTGCATGTTTTCTTCTTAAATGTAATCTTTGCACACAATTTTCCGATATTAGGTTCACCTGCGAACCCGTATCCAATAAGATTCTGCATTTTTGATACTGACCAAAAGTATCCTTGATGTGTACAATAGCAGTAGGTAGAATTGCAGTATTTCTTTCATCCTCAAAATTAGCTGTATTTGTACATACTTGTTCTGGTTCTTGCTTGCTATTTCTGCTTGAGTCTTGACTTGATCCCTTTTGTTCATGCAACAAAGTATTGTGTTTGAATTTGCAAACCTTACACCTGGAATTAGAAACACATTCCTTGACCATGTGTTTCGCCCTTAAACAATTAAAACAAAGTCCCTTCTCTTTAACATACTCCCTCCTCTTTTTTATTGTGAGATTCAGGAATTCTGGACACGTGAACACTCCGTGCTCACCTTGACATTTATAACACGAGTTGGATAATGCGAAAGAAATATGACTAACCTTATTTTTCTGATGCGAAGTGTTACTTGATAATTTAATCTCCTTGAGTGGTGTCAATTCATAAATTCTGTTATTGATAAACTTCACTAAATTTGCAAAAGTTATATTCTCATCTTCCTTCCGTTGCGAACACTCACGACGCCAAAATTTCAATGACTCATTGTCTAATTTTGTTGATAACAAGAACATTAGCCATCTATCCCAATGTTCAGTTGGCAAATCTAGAGCCTTTAGTGCTCGAACTGATTCATTAATGTTGCTACATAGCAACCTAAGACCTTCTGCTGATGTTGTATGTAATTTTTGTTGCTCCATTATTGTTTGTAAATGTGAGTCTATGATGACTTCTTTCTTGTTGAACGTACTGACCAATTCCTCATAGGCCTGTATATAATTTGCATCACTAATTGTAATGTTTTTGAGAAAGCCTTGTGCATTCCCAATCAAAGCGTGCTTCAAATATTGTAATTTTTCACATGATGATAACCTTTTTTGGTTATGTACTAAACTCTTGAACAAATCGTGAAATTCAGGCCAATTTTTGTAATTGCCATCAAATTTCGGTATTTCAATTCGTTGCAACTGAAAATTTGAATGATTTTCACTTTGTTGCCCATTATTTCTAGATCCCATACCACCATCATGTCCGATACTATTTTCTGTTGGAATTTGTTTCACTAATTCCGCCAATGCGACTTGGTGCCTCATTAATACTTCAATTGCATCTTTCATTTCTGTGGTGTTGTCGGACAAACTTGTCTGCGGATTTATGGTAGTGCTCAAAGAATTGTCATTTGTTAATTCCTTAATTAACTTTGATGCTAAACTCTTCGTCTCAAAATATTTCTCTTCCATTAGTGTCCTTTCAGCGTCTTGCATCTTACCATCTTCATCTTTGCAATCAGGATGTAGTTCGATTTCTAATTGTACGATTTCAAACTGCTGATATAGTTCAATTAATTTGGTGATTCTTTCATTGATGTCATCTTCATTTGCAGACTTTTGTTGAGTAAAATAATTACCGATTCGAGTAATTTGAGCTTTGATTATACCACGCCTTTTGATTAACAAATCCATGTTTAAACTTATTTCAAATTTACCTATGGACAACTGCAATAACCTTTTAATTGTAACAAATTATATTTTTTCTTAACCTTGCCAATAAATTCGATATATTGATCCGGTTACGAAGGACCAAAAAATGTTACGATTTTAAGTAAAAAATGTAATCCTTTTAGAACAATTTAATAAATTCTTTATTAATCAATTTTAAAAGTTACAAGAAAATTTCCAAGGTTATACGAACAGTTGTCTTTGGTTGATTTTAGTGGACTGTATCGTTTTTGTTTTATGAAAAATTATATTGAAATTTCGTGGCCAACTTTATAAATTAATTGAAATTGAAATCTTAAGTAGAAATGAAAAAATAGTTTACAGTGAAGTTGTAACAACATGCCTAGAGTTTTCAAACGTTCTATATTAAAAGGCCTTAAAGATTAAATAGAAGTAAAGAGATACAGTGATGGGTCATCAAGGGGATCAAATGAACTACTCTGGCGGTATTTGTGCCCCTTTCGAATTCCCTTACTGTTTCTGGTGAAATCTCTAGGCTTTTCCTTCTTACCGTTCACATCCAAGTACATTGTTTTTTTGTAACATTGCAATTATGGCGTACATATACTAATTAGACAAAACTATCATGTGATACCATTTCTGGATGAGATTTAAATGCCCAAATAATGAAATTTTTCCTAACAGGTGGTTTTACGGCATCCACAAGTGAAACAGGACGAAGAACAGGTAGACGATTATGTTGAAAATGATGCCGAGATTATTTTGGAAAAGGTTGAAGAAGAACAAAATGCTCTTCCAAGCGACGACAGTGATGATGAAATTAATTCTTTGTTGGATTTGAATAATTGGTCAGGTCAACGTTCGAACAAAAATCCTAGTTTTATGCAAGAACATGATTATAAACTAGATAATTTCAATGAAATTGAAAATTGGAGGTAAATTATTTAAGAAAAGAGAATTATTCAAAATTAATTGTTTTTTTTTTTTTCTTAAAACTTCAAGATTGGAATTAGAAAGAGTATTACCACAATTGAAAATAGTTGTTAAAGCGGATCCTCGAGATTGGCGATCTCATCTAAAACAAATGAAAACACTCAAAACAAATATAGATACAGTAAAAAAGAATTTTTTAAAATATTTTTTGAAAATAATAAAAATATATATATTTTTTTATTTTTAGTCAAGTGAAGATACTCAAGTACAATTGAAAAAGCTACAAAACGATATCACATTCGCCATGGATAAAATCGAGAGTAGAGAAAAACATCTTAATAACGATCTTCAAAGTTTAATTAAACAATATAAAGATATATCTATGGAATTATCAAATGTTCAAGGGGCTATTAAAGAAACTGAAATGGAAAGGCAAAATATCACAAAGGAATTGAATGATATTATAAGCGAAAATGATAGTGTTAAAATTCAAATGGAACAACGAGGAAACTCGATGTCAGATGGTAGTAAGTATTTATACAGATTCAGTTTATATCGTGGGTATTTTATTAAATTCATTAATTTGTATAGGTCCTGTGATCAATATCAAGAAAGCTATAAGTAAATTGAAAGAACAAATTTCTCATCTTCATCTTGAAATTGGTCTCTTAACTCATAGTATTGATCAAGATATTATAAAGCAGGCTTCATTTTATGCGGAATTAGAAACAATGCCGGCTAGTCTTAATTGATTAATTCAATTATTGTTTGAATTTTGCAATATTTTTAAGAATTTATTTTAAAATTGTATTAATAGAATTATCTTTCATTCCGCATTTTAGTAATGATGTCTGTGTTTAGTTTTATTTTGTTATTGCTTATAAACTTTATCTTTTCATTTAACTATAGATAATTATATTCAGAAAATAATTACAATTTTCAATGATTTTTTCAAACTTTTCTTTTTACCCTCAATCCCTTCGATGAAATAATTAATTTCTTTAAAACAGACCACAGTGAAATACAAGATAATAAGTCTTTCATTAGCCTTAGGCATTTTTCTTTTAAATAACAAGATTGAAATTTATATTTTTAGTTATATATGATAGAACAGAAATGGCCAACAAGTCGATCGCGATCGCTTCAGTGTTGGTCGATCATATCCGACAGAAATAAAATTTAATCTGAATTTTTTTGTGGTTACTTTTCAATCAATAAACCTTAATAAATAAAATGTGAGAGTGGTACACCTCCTTCGCTTTCGTGCCATTATAAAATTTGGAAATGGCTCAACCGATTTCAAACGAAGTTTGGTATATGCCAGTTTACTACCAAACAGTAGACACTGGGTACTATCCTATGTAATTTTTTGCCTATACATTTTTGGTATGATTACAGCGCTGCAAAACGCGCCTCGTTTTTAATCGTATTTATAAAAAGACTGTAAATACATGAAATTTTATATCACACAGAGTCATTTTAACAAATACTATTAATAAGGTGACGCCTGCAGACGTGCCCAAATTCGAAACTCTCTTTATTGTATGCTTTTTGGTATTATATTTCTCTGACATCACTGTCATACAACACTTGACAAAAAACCGACAGGGTAGATTAAGTATTTACAAAACACATGGCTCTGGGGCCAATTTCTTATTTTCCCACCGATTTGGAGTCCCGTTTACTAGTATTATTAACAAAATATCATGTTGGTTTAATAGATTTTAGTAGGTAGATCTCGACACATTTTTAAGAATCATATATATAATGAAGTTGGCCACTCCTGATATAGAATATGTAGTAAGACACAAATCCCTAACAACAGTGTTGAAATTATTAGATGGAACATAAAGGTGAAATCATGAATATAGTCGGATATTATAAACTGAAAATACATGCATCGTTAAATTATCGAGAACTTGTTGGTCAGTTTGTTTCGAACATTATTAATTTAATGTTCGCCCTTCTTTTGATTCATTCTTTGGGGAAAGTGGACATGATAATTGGCGATAATTTATAATGAACATGTATCTTATATGAGATGAATTTTATCATTTGAAATATACGCAAAAAGATCAGTTGTTGACTATGAATTACAATCGCTGAACAAGTTACACGATAAGTTTTTAAAATCTGTTTTTTTTTTATAAATTATAAAGTTTTTTTTTTTCATTATTACCAATTCTATAACATCGGAAGTTAAATTATGCGAACGACACTCAATGGCAGCCTGCCAGATTATATATAGTATACTGTGGATTTTTGCAATTTATAATACAAGAAGTATGGTTGTAAAATAATTACAGTATTTGAAGCTTCACATTTATTTACGATGAAGAGATACAGTGTCCATGTCCAAGTCATTTGTGAGTTTTACAGAATTATAAAGTTGTCTATCGTATAAATTATATAACTCGATATGAACTCGTAACTCTATTCAATAAATGTACATTGAACAGAATAAGCTGTTTACTTGAATACTCAAATTATATATGATCGATTTTCACTTCTGCAGGAATTTATGAGAATTAAAATATCTTTTTAGAATATGGTCTGAATCAAAATTTATTATTATTTGTAGTTTAATGCTGTTTAGTAACTGAAAAATTGGCCTACAGCCGATTTTTTGGTGGAAGTGAAAGAGAAAAACTCAAAACTAATATTATTTGAAGGTTTTTTCTTCATAACTTTGTTACTTCTAATGTTCTTCTAATTTGCAGGTAGTCTAGACCCGGACACAGCATAAATCTAATCAAATCGGTGTATTAGTTTTTAAAATACATCAAAAAAACTTTATAAAAAGGGCTATTTTCTCCTAGGATTATTTCTTTATCCACTATCCTTGGACCGATTTAATCGAAATTTAACATGGTATCGTTTACTTGTGTAGTTAACCTATATAATTGAGTGAGTTATCTTGTATACGGACGGACGGACGGACATGTATAAATCGATATAACTTAAGATTCCCGGCGTAACCATACCCATATCTGTTTCGCCTTTGTTTAAAAGCTTTTTGAAAGCCATTTTTACATTAAATCCACTACTATTATTATAATAACATTCAAACATATAATTGAAAAATGTTTAGGAAACTCCTGTACGAATTCCATACGAAAACTTCTTCGTATTTTGCTGTATTATTTGTTTTAATGGATTTTATTTCCAATAATTTTGAATAAAATTTTCAAATTTATGTTTTTCATTAAATTTACACTTGTTGTGTTTTCATATTCCGAGGATTATTGCATTTTACGACATGTTCCATTAATAACACGGTTTTTATTTTCATTTTAAATTTATTAATAAAATTTTCATGGTAAAATAATTTACAAATAATTTATTACAACAAATTGAATATTATGAAAATTCGTTTTTATTAGATTTTCACTTTCTTATATCTAATTTACATTCAAATTTTTTCACATGAAAAGTTTGGTTTGGGTTTTTTCACACTTTTCTGTTACAGAGCAATGCAACAACTCAAATATGGCAATGAATTAGAACAAGATATTTCCGAATCTCGTAGTGTTTAAAATTGATCATTTAGCCGCCGTGGTCGCTAAATTTCATTACAACATATTGTTTTTTATGAGCCTAATTTCAAGAACAATTCTATAAATTGATAGCTTACTGCAGATGAAACAGGATCATTCAAACAGACGAGATTGGAAGAGCAAGAATTTTATTACAAAATTAGCTAATACTGCTAATTAATTTCTTAATTAATATTATCTTTCTCCCAGCAATTTTTATTTGTTTGTTCATTTCTTTCCAAATCTTCTAAATTGGTTGGCACAATTCCAATATACACCATTTCCTAAGCAAAAAAAGCACTTTTATCGACAGTAACTAGATAAAAAGGAATAAATTTTATAATATACGAATGAAACTTTTCTTTGAAATATTTTAATGAGGTACTAAGCAAAATGGACTTAAATGCTTTTATTCGCATAATGACAGAAAAAGAAAACCATATAGTAATGTAAAACGATTTTTTGATGCCTTAAGGTAGAAACGGGACTCGTAGTTAACAAATCAATGAATTAACTCTGAGAAAAAACAGCCGAAACTAATAATATTTCAAGGGTTTTTCTGCATAACTTTGGTTTTACTTTTTCAAATTTGCTCTAATTTGAGCTTAGGCCCTGATAGCATAAATCTATTTTGAAAGCTTTTTTTAATTCGGTATATTATTCTAGTTTTTAAAATAAGTTCATCCAAAAAACTTTATGAATAGGCCTATTTTCTCCTATGACTATTTCTTCTTCCATTATCCTTGTGCCGATTTTATTGGAATTTACCACAATATCGCTTTTTTATGTAGTCAACGTATAGAAATAATTTCATTAAAATTGGTTAACAAACTTTCCAATTAAATTCGAAAAGCCATTAAGAAAAACGACAGAACTTTCGGGCCACCCTGGTTTTTGCTTTATAGCTTTACTCCCTCTTGGCCAATTTTACAGAAATGCAATACCAAATCGAGTTAAGGAATAACCAACTTACTTGGTAAATTTCATCAAAATCAGATAAGAAGTGTATGGTTTTTCGGATTTAATTGGAAATTTTCTAAAGCAATTTTGTTTAAATTAATTATATTGGTTAACTACATAAATAGACGATACCATAAATTAGTATACCTAGATGTCTAAGCCAAATGAGCAGCGTGATGTTCAGTGTTGTTGTTGTAGGTGAACTTAAAGAAGAATAAATGAAAAGAAGTTTAATGTGAAAGAAAGAGAAGATTCTATATTGTACCACGATATCACTGTACAAACAGAATCAGTTGAATGCACAGTCGTTGGACATCTTTATTATTAGTCTATGACGATACTATGTTACATTTCAATAAAATTGGTCCAAGGATAGTGGTGAAACAAATAATCCTAGGAGAAAATAAGCCTGTTCATAAAGTTTTTTTATGTGTTTTAAAAGCTAATGGACTGATTTCAATACAATTTGCAGATTAGATTTATGTTATTAAGGTTTAGGTTATCTGCAAATCAGAGGAAATTTTGAAAAGAGTAAACAATATTTTGAAGGAAAAACCTTGAAATATTGTTAGTTTTGACAGGGCATCAAAAAATCGGCTATAGGCCAATTTTCAGTTACTATCGGGTCCGGTAATTGAAGTGTCCGTCTAATTCAAAACGCTGTCAAATGTGAACCGCACATCTTGCAATACTAAAATTTGACATCAATATTGCCTGACATATTGTCTGTCAGTAGTAAAAATTATTTGTTGGTGGAAAGATGTGTTCTTATTTTTTGGACCTTCAACGAAATTCAATTGTTGCGTTTCATTTGATTGAAATTGAAAAGTCAAACATCGAAATACACCGTATTCACCAGCTCTGAATCCGTTGGATTATTCCATTTGGGGAATTTTATAAGCAGCGGCTTGCCAAAAAAAAACACACAACCTTGGCTGGTTTAGAAAAAGATTTAACTCGTGAATGAAACCGTTTAAGGCAAGACATCGTGCGAGCATGATGTGCATCGTTTAAAAGAGATTGAAGCTGGTGGTTAAAGCAAAATGCGGTTATATACCATTCGAATAATTGCAAAATTACTTAAACTATCATTTCCATATATTTTAATAAAAACGACAAATAAACGAAAAAATTACAGCGTTTTTACACTTTGACACTTCAATTGCCGGACCCGGTATATGCTTTTTTTAGACAAATATTGTAGATTAGATATTTGTAGATTTCATTTGGACAATTTTAGTTAAATATAACATCCTTCTTGACCGAAAGATATAGTTTTGGTTAAACTTGTACTTGGTCCGCTTTGCTTGTGAGCCTTTTATTTTATTAATGAAATCAATTTGTTATAAGAAGTACGTTTTTAGGTAAATTTGAAAACATACCATAAAATAATTTTTATAGATAATTTTAATGTAAACAATTTATTTAAAATTCTTTTCAAAAAAATCTAATGTTTCTGTTTTCCAAAAGAAGAAAAAACATAAATAAATGTTTTGTTTGAATAGAAAATGATTATGTATGGAAAATAATATGTCGAAATAATATGCTAAACAGGTCTTTAAAACAATTAATTATATTGTCACCTTTCTCATCAAAATTCATATTGAAATGGTAAACGAAAGTTTGTTATTTTGTTTTCCAACGTTTGTAGCTTAAATTTTTGTATATATTTTTTTAAAGATCTTCCTAAAATTTATTACACAAATAAATATTGAATAAAAACAAAGCTGAAAATTTAACCAAAATCGAAGAAAAATAAAAGAAAATAATATAAAAACTCCAACGAAAAAGTACTGCGACAAGTCACGAAATGAAAAAAACAATGTCGTAACTTTTAGTACCTATATGGGATAACCTTATTGAGTTGGGCTCGGCGACATGTTAAGCGTTAATTGGATACATGTAATTTATTGAGATAATTAACATAAACTTCGGAGGGGTCTTCACCTATAAATTTCTATATAAAAACATTGTTTTCAGTTTTTTTTCTTCTTTTCCATTTTATATAAAATACGCATTTTTTTCGATTTCGATTGATTATCTTACCAGTTAACATGGCAGAATAAGAGATAGGCTCAACCAGATAATATACCTTTTATTTACATGATTATCACCCAATACTGAGAGACTTCTTCTGAGGGATTATTTATTTTAAAATTTATAGAATATAATATTAAATATTTTAGCCAAAAAAAAAAAAGATATGTGTTTGTTTACGTGTTAATTTAAATATGTTATTTCAGGATATCAAACGATACCGAATTTTTAATTTGCATATTATTCAGTATTTATCAAAGAGTTTTTGGAAACTTTGTGGTTTCTTAACAAAATATATGATCTGAAAAACTTTCTTATACATAATAATCAATTTTAGTTTTCTTATAAGTTTTTTGAGATACAGAAAATAATTGCATAAATACTAGTGCAGAACTATAGTATGTATATTTTTACAAAAATCGAGTTAATACTATTTCTTAGATACCAGGATCTTTAATTATATAACAGCTAAAGAATTTAGATCTTTTTATGTGCAGTTTCTGAGATGCACCACTTATATTATACATATATGGTCAGATCTGGCGTGATTTTAACCGTTGTATCATAAAAATAAGACTAAATATATCTAATTTAAAACTCAAACAACTAAATTCATGGGTTTACTTTATACTGGCTGGTATCATGGTATTACTCTCCCATTTTATCATAGCCTACCAGAATATGCATTACAAGTGGCATTATAATTCGATCACTATTGTCTGAATTAGGGACGTTTTTATATTTTCACACTCCCTAGTCGCTTTAGTCATAGCAGTGGCTTGGTATATGCAGGATATACATTCCAAGCTTCGTGAAAATTGGTTCAGTAGTTTTCGAATTTATCCAAAAAAGATCACAAAAGATCTGTTTTATTTGCCACACCCTACCCTGGAGCAGGGTAAGTGGCAAATAAAACGAGCAGGATTAATAGAAAGTCTTAATTCAAATGTTTGTAGCGCTCCGTAGCAACCATATTGTAATGAAATGAGAAACGTTTAGCTAATGCACTTTTTATGGGAGAAAACTGAACTAATTTCATATGCGATAGTTACACATGGTCTGAAAGTAGTATAGGATTTGCTCTTTTGTTGTTTTTGTTTTCAATGTAAAAATTTCCTCTACCCCAGAGCAAGTGGCAAACAAAACAGGCCTAAGGAAACTTACAAACAGATTTATTACTCGGATAGCAGGTCGATTAGGAAGAATAGATTCCTATTGGTTTTGGTACTAATTCGAAAAGGGGGTAAAGTAATATAAAGTGATTTATAATTTGTAATGAAATTTAGAACAATTGTGGCGTTTGGTGATCGGATTGAAGTCGATCTGGTTTTACACGAACGATATTTTGATTGAAGATGACTTCAAGTAGATCATTTAAGCGGCATAATTGATTCCTTGGATAATTTCGTTGGACTAGATTTTATGGTATTTGGCGAGGATTCGGAAAATGACATCGTTCATAATGTCGACTAAGAAATGTCCAAATGTTCAACTCAAATAGGTTCTTTGAGTTTAGTGACCAAATAAACTCAACAGTTATTTCAAAAGGATAATAGATTAGATTAGATTGTATATTAGGATATTCTTGTGCTGCTACCTTTAAATCTATACCCCCTCTTCTTTGGTGCAGTCGTTTGGTTAGGTTCCCATTCTAAATCACCTCCTCCAGACCTATTTCTCTTAGGAATTTTATTATCCGGAGTGGATCAAGAGATTGTATCTTATTTGGGGGGGAGGTAGTATGCCTCCAAGTATTTTCTTCTTCTGTGGAATAATGCTTCGCATTCCGAGAGGATGTGCATTGGAGTCTCTTCCTCACCCTCGCAGATAAGGGATAATAAGGGAAATGGAAAATTATTTATTACTTTTTTCTAATTTTATTGGAAGTAAGCATTCTTCCAAAATATGTATTGGCAGTGTGTTTTATTTTCTTCGATTTTGTCTTAGAAAATATTCTCAACAATTCGTAGATTTCGGTCAAAATCAAAATAACAACAATATATAAATGTTTGCGGTTTTATTTTCTTCCAAAAATCAATTGAATTGGATTTTCGGTTTGTTCAAAATTCAGTCTTTACGATCTGTTGAATCATTAATATTTTATTTCAAGTCGTAAATATAAATTCTGTCGAAACGTTTTTTTTTCTGGTTTCTTCAAAGGAATACCGAAATTTGCATATATCGAATTATTCGAATTATACTTGCGGATATTCTATTGGTATGTAGGCATAGTATTAAGATGAATTAAATGAAATATAACGAAAATAAAGTTTCATGTGACCGTCATTTAATTTATTTTGAAGGAAGAAACAAAGGTGAACTGCAATGGAAAACAGGAGCTGAAGAATGTTTCCATTGTCTTGTTTTTTTTGTTCATTTTGCGGTCTCAATGAGACAAACTGGACCACAAAACAAGATGAAGAATGAGAAGAAGAAAAAAAAGATATCATTTAAGAAAAAATTTTAAGACATTTTTTTTATTCTGATTTTTAAAAGAACATTTTCTTAAATTACCGAAAAATGAGAAAAAGACGTATTTAAATTTGTATGTAATTTAGTATAAAATATCGTTCTCCATTCATGTCCAGCAGGATAAAGTTAATATATTATACTACATAAAATGTTGACTTGGTGGAATAACGAAAGGTTGTTATTTATGAGTTAACAAGTAACCCTAAAAAGACCTTTCAAAGTATAACAAGCAAGTAATGCACACGAAACCGAAAACATACCCAAACTAGATAAGTTAAAAAGAAATCTTCAGGATTCAAAGAAACCACCACTATCAAGGCAACAAGACTGGAACTGGTGGAAACAAGAGAAAAAATAAAAGTAAAAACTTACTGATACCAATTTTCTGGTCGACAGCAACAAGAAAAAGATGTTTTCTCTTCCTTTTTTGGTTGTCGATGGATTTTTTCCTTCGTGCAAGATGTGAAAACTCAAAAAAAAAACAAATGTAAGATTTCTTATGAGAATAGAAGATCTTTCGGAACCTGTTACCTTGATATTATACTGTGTGTGATGTCGTGTAGGCTTTTTCTTGTTCTGGGTAACCTTTTCTTTTTGTTTTTATTATTTACAGTGTCTCGCGTAAAGTATTATGAAAATTGAATAAATCATTCGTGTAATCACCATCCTGCCCAGTTAAGATGTGTTTATGTACTCCAGTACTTTTTTTTTGTACTCCCAGAAGATATATTCACATGTTTTGATTGGAAGTGAAAAAGATGATTAATTTTTTTTTATGATAATTGGTTAATACTTAAATGTTGGAATGTATACGGAATGAATATTTATCTTTCGGTTGAATATATTTCGCACTTTATAATATTGAAATTTTATTGATTTATTTTTTAATTTAAATGAATTAATAAAGGAGGTGATGCATGAGGTGATGCATGAGAACAGAATGGATACATTCCATAAAAGATTTATCCAAGACGAATTTGCTGTTTCACGAAATTCAAATATCCTTTAAGCAGTTTTGAATGAGTTAAAGAATTGGCAAAATTTTTAAAGAAATGGGAATTTTAATTTAACAACTTATAGTAACATAAGATCGGCCTATAACCGATTTTATGATGCCCTATGGTAGAAATGGGACTCGTAGGTAACAGATCTATAGTTCAATGTAATATTTCAAGTTTTTCTCCATAACTTTGTTCGATCTGCTTCAAATCTGCTCTAATTCACAGGTAGGCTGGAGCCTAATAGCATAAATATCAAATTTTATTGAAATCGGTATGTTAATTTTTAAAATACATCGGAAAAACTTTATGAACAGGTTTATTATTCCCTTCAATTATTTCTTTCTCTACTATCCTTGGACCGATTTCACTGAAATCTATCATGGTATTGTCTATTTATGTAGTCCACCTATGTAAATAATTTGGACAAAATTATTCCACAAATTTTCAAATTAAATCCTAAAAACCATAAACGAAAAAACTACAAAACTTTTTGCTCACCCAGGTTTTTGAGTTATCTTGTATATGGACGGACATGCAGAAATCTTTCTACGACGATTATTTCGATGTGTTACAAATTTAGTGACAAAACTAATATGTTCTCTGGTAGTACCTACTATAGGGCATAAATATATCCCTAAAATAGGTCGTACATTCACTAGTCAAATGCTTGAATGATAGATTTTGCATTTTAATAAAATACTGTAATTCATACAATCGTACAATGCTCAGTCATTCGTCACCCAAAACAGTTTATTCAGCAGATAGAAAGTGGCTTACGCCACCCAATACAATACCCAATACAATCATTCATGAAGAAGCAGGACTGATTTATGACTTCAGGCTGGAACACAAAAGAAATTGCAATGTGAAGCTCATTATTTGGAGGCACGTGCACAACATGATTCATTCAGTCTGTTGAGCTCTTTAAAACTGTTATAATTTGCACTTAGCAAACGGAACTGATGAACCAAATTCTAAAACATTACGTGCGATTAATGCATACGCCTATGTTTTTTATGTTTTGGTTTAAAAAGGGTGTTATGTCGTTACAAGTACTTTTTTCACGTTTTAGTAAGTTTGCTGTGGTTCAAGACCAGATACAACGAAGTGTGAATACTCATATATAGGGTGTTTTTTAAAATCGTGATAGAACTTCCGATAGGGATAAATATCAGGCTGTCATTCTCACAGCTCGTTTTGGTATTTATGTTCAGTATAGTCTGACAAATAATTATCAACAGACTCGTCTGAGAAACGATCGAACATTGATCCTGCCGAGATGTGGTTTAAACAGGATGAAGCTATGTTTTATACACCCGACACAAATTATCGATTTATTGAAATGACGATTTGACGACAATGTAAATTCGAGAAATTGCCTTGTAAATTGGCCTCCCAGGTGATGTGATCTGACATCTCTCGACTATTTTTCATGGGGTTACGTGAAGTCACTGATTTATTCTGATAAACCAGCAACAATTGGCTAACATTGTTCATGTTATTCGTGTCATATGGCCGATATTGCTTGAAAAAGTTACTGAAAGTTGGACTGACAGAATTCGCTTCGTTCATAACAGTCGCGATGGCCATATGCCCAAAGTCATTTTTAAATATGTTATTAATGTCATGAATTGGTCTTTCTTAAAAAAATAGTTTTTTTTATTAAAAGTTAACTTTTTGTGCTAGTTTTTTGAATTTAAAGTTCATCACCCTTAAAAAATCACCCTATATTTTCAGCTTTCTATAGAAACAAAATACTAGAAATACACGTCTAGTCTGAATAAGTTCTATTTTGAACTTTAAAAACAGATTTTATTGATATTAATTAATTTTAAGACTACATAACCAATTCTTAATTAAACAAGAATAATATTCTCGGTGAAGGCTAAAAAAAAAGAAACAGGAACGCCCAAATGTAATTTTTCACTTCATAAATACTGTACAAATTATATTGCCATGACTGTTTTAATCCTATTAAAATAAAGAACATTTTATACTATAACAAAATACACCTTCAGGTAAAATCAGCATTGTGTATTTTATGCGATTAGAGAAAATCAGCCGATAGTTGATTAACAAAGCGCCAAAAAAAAAATGGAAGAAAAACCAACCAAAAACATAAAAAAAATACAGGTACTTTAATATTTATTATATCTCGTAGTATAAAGTTCTGAACTGAAGTTGAAGAGGATGATAAAAACCAAAAGAAACTGAAGAAAAATTTTATCTTCCAAAAAAAAAAATGTGAGTAAAGATATCGGATAAGAATATTTTAGTTCAAAAAATGAGAGTTCCCAACGAACATCTTAAAAATTGAGCAAAACTTCCATATTACAATCTTATGATATCTCAGGTATTAACGAGGAAACAACACACTCTTCTTCACCAGGTATGCCTATTATTAGTATGTTTTTATAAGCATCACATCAGTAAAGGTAACAAGCCAACAACAAAAACCTTATATAGTATACGAGTATTTATTATTGTTTGACTTGATTCTGGGCCTAAGTTTGTTTTCTTTTTTGGATTTAAGTGTTAGTGTTAAAGGTCTTTATAATCATATTTGGGTCTGACTTCTTCTAAACAAGGTAGAAATTTGAGAAAAACCATTGATTGTAAAGTCAGATCGTATGGAGTATAGGTAACACAAGTGTATCACAAACGGTGGACGAGAACTTGCATGTGTATATAAGTTTATTTGGCTCAACACTTTTGTGTATCCAAGATAAAGTCGAAATCGTTTCTAGGTATGGTTTGCGCTTGCTCCAAACGAATAACTACAAAATATTATATTGAGGGTATTCACATTCCAGCTATAGCTGCTATTTGTAGATAATAATAATTTAGAATAAATGATAATTCTGATACGATGGTAACAACGCAATAAAAATAATCTGGAAAATATATTTTCATATAACTAACAACGTATGGCAGTGTCGAGTAGAACCAAAAATAGTCAGCCATATAATAGCAGATATAAATGAATTATGAAAGAATTACTATCAAATAGCAAGCATCTGGTAAAATATCAGCTATACCAACATTGTGAACTCTCTCAATATTATCGTCTTGTTAGCCAGTTCGATTCAAAATTGTTTCGAGTTTCTTGTAGCTAGAAGAATTTTGTGTTGTTCAGTAAGGAGTTGACTGTATAAACGTGTAGATCTTAATAGGTATTTTTCTGTGTTTTTACCTTGTTATATCGCGTTGAATTTAGTGGTTATTGGCGCGTTTATCTCCCGATATTATAAACTAGAAAAATATATCGACCAGTTTTCCCATGTAAAATGTAACTTCAATGCATTTAGGATGCATGAAATTCCAGAAATGACTACTTGAGATACTTGTTATGGTCTAATAGTCGTGTGGTTTATAGAAGATATTTTCTGTGGGAAAAAGTGTTTTTGTTCGCTATAAACATTTTTTTTTTCTTCTTTCTGTTATTTATGTTGAAAAGGTTCCTGGTTTATACATTTTTTGTAATAGGCTACAAATCTTGTGTTGATGTTATCCAAGTTTTAATTATTAATATTTAAAAGAAATGTTTTGTTTCTTATATAATCGTGAATTTCATTGAAAAACGACAATTAATTATGCATGTATATCAATTACAAATTTAAAAAATTCATAATTAATTATTATTATAATCGGTTTAGTGTGGTGTGAATGTGACATATTTACATTTAATTAAAAAAAGAAACAAAAAACACAAAAAAATGAGGACACCAAATATCATTACAATTGCACTCATATTTGTTTTAGTTAATAACGTTAAATCGAATCCAGAATTAGTACCGAGAATATGTGAACCAATTCGTATCGAACTATGTCGTGGAATCGGTTATAATGAAACATCAATGCCAAATTTAGTTGGTCATGAATTACAAACTGATGCCGATTTTACATTGCAAACATTTTCACCATTAATCCAATACGGTTGTAGTGCACAATTGAATTTCTTTTTATGTTCAGCATATGTCCCAATGTGTACACCAAAAGTACCAGTTCCAATAGGACCATGCCGACGTTTATGCGAAACAGTTCGAGCAAGATGTCATCCAGTTTTACAAGGTTTTGGTTTTCCATGGCCTGCAGCATTAGATTGTAATCGATTCCCGAAAGAAAATAATCATGAACATATGTGTATGGAAGGACCCGGTGAACCTGGTGGTGGTGGTATTCTTGGTGATAGTAATATTCCATTTGGTGGAGGTGGTGGTATTAATGGTTTCTCAACGCCTACATCAAAAATTACTTCTATACATCATCAATCAAATTGCCAGGGATTAACAAAATCACATTTATATGTTCATCTTAATCGATCTGGACGTTGTGCACCACTTTGTGAAGCTGATATATTATTTGATCAGCGTGAAAAACATATTGCCGAAATTTGGGTAACAGCTTGGAGTTATGCAACATTGGGTACCGCAATTATTGGTACACTTTGTTTAATATTTTCCGATACGAAATGGGATAAAATTCTAATGCCATTGGTAACATGTCATAGTTTAGTGGCGATTGGATGGACTGTTCGTTTTGTTGCTGGTAGAAATTCATCAGCATGTGGTTATGATCCACAATTACCGAATGTATCTTTATTATTGACGGACGGATTATCGAATGCTTCTTGTGCTGCAACATTTTTATTAAGATATTATTTTGGAATGGCTGCTGGTGTCTGGTAAGTTTAAGATTAGCTAAGGAAATTTCAATTCAAAATAAATCATATTAAGTCTTTTCATAAATCCATAAAAATCGATGAAAATTGTTTCATGATTAAATACTTTGTGCTACCAAATATATATATATATATATATAATACTGATTAGAGAAAAATAAAATTAAAAAAAAGGAATTATTGATTATTTGATAAGAAAAAATTTTTAATCAAATTTCAAATATTTATCCAGCTTCTATTTAGATAATGAAATTTATTGGTATTACCTAGTTCAATCGTTATCTACCACAAAGGTAAATTCAAATACTGTTTTGTTTATTTTTCTGATATCATTTTTTTTAAACTCTACTTTTATCACGTTTATTTAAGTCTAATTCACCATTTTTTTTGGGTGTCCCAAGTCCCACAATGCTTTTTAATATCGAGATTAGATTAGGTTAGTGTTTAATAATCTTATTGCTTCCAAGCTTTATCAAAGCATTCCGAGAGGTGAATAATAGTCATATAGTTAACGATATTACTTAAGCCTTAAAACGCATTATATTTATAATATGAATACAGAATATAGAAGGTTCTGTGCAAGTACAACGAGCGTTATTTACACTTAATAGTAAACTAAAAAGAAAAACCAATGAAATTGGAAAACAGAAATATTCCCTCTGCCATGGTTTTGGGTTTCTTTAAATCTGCTCATTTACCCACCAAGCAAAGCAATATCTATTTTTATGCCCTATGGTAGGTACTACCAGAGTGTTTAACACATCGAAATAATCATTGTAGAAAGGTTTTAAGGGTATGTTTGCGTAGGGAATCACAAGTTATATCGATTTCTGCATGTCCATATACAAGCTAACTCAAAACGTATTATCCGATTTCCTTAAAATTTAGAATGTGAGTTGGTTATTCCTTAACCAGATAGTAGCAATTCCTTTTAACAAAATCGATAGAGGGGGAACGAAGTTATTAAGCAAAAACCGGGGTGACCAGAAAGTTTTGTTTTTTTGCTTATGGTTTTTCGGGTTTAATTGGACAATTTGTGTGCAATTTTGCTTAAATTAATTATATTGATTAACTACATAAATAGACGACAGCATGTTAAATTTCATTAAAATCGGTTTAAGGAAAGTGGAGAAAGAAATAATCCTGGGATGTACTTTAAAAACTAATGCACCAATTTGAATAAAATTGCAGATTAGATTTATGCTATTGTGTTCTAGGTTACCTGTAAATTAGAGGAAGTTTTGAGAAGGGGAAACACAGTTATGAAGATAAAACCTTGAAATATTGTCAGTTTTGACAGTTTTTCTGTCCCATTTCTGTCATAGGGCATCGGCTATAGGCCAACTTTCAGTTACTATATGCTTTTCTTTTATAAAACATCGAACTTAAGAAAAGTATTTGTATATTTTAATATAGACAATGGATATATGGCGAAAGAGTCATAGAATAGAGATAATATTGATAAAAATAAAAACCTAAATTTTACTGATAACAATTTTTTTTTCATATAATCAACGTGAAACAGTAACGTTTCAAGACTTTTCGAATCGTTCAATGGAAAATGACGGGTTATGATATGTAAGTAACATTAAAATGATTAGAAATATTATTATTAAATCACAGCACAAAGTTGTAATCGCGTTTCTAATGTTAAAAAATATGAAGAAATGTTAATTGGGTAAAAATTCTTGTTTTCAAAGTACTTATTAATACTTATTGATTTTCAAATATTTACTTAATATATTGAATGTCAGAAAATTTTATATATTTTCAAATTTTACTTTTTCAGTAATTTACGTTAAATTTGTCAAAAATGCTCAAATTCTAACATACCGTTGTTATGTGAATAAGATAGACACATCTTTAATTCAATATCAAATATTATATTTCATGCAATAGAAACTGCATGTACCTATACCGAAGCTACATATGCATCCTTGATGTTTAAAGTGTCAACTATGTAAACAATTTATAACATTCTAGAGAGTATTTGTTCGTTTATTGTCAAAATAATATCCATTTCTAAATTGATAGATTTGAGATCAGATAAATCCATCTAAATTTATTTAAAAAACATTAAATAAAGAAAGTTACGCCCTAAAGATCAGCTAACTTCTCATCTTTGACAAGAATCATAAAAAGGTTCTCCCAAAATATGATGCCAAGAATGTATGAATATGTTGCAATCAATCTTTTGATATGAAATTGTAAATAATGGTATTTATCGCTTCATCTTCCAGCTTCATCCAATGTTCTGTTCGTTTAATGGGATTCTGAGCCCATTTTTAAACGTTATACCTACGCCAGTGATATTTTATAACGAAATAAAAATCAATTCAAATTTAACGAATTTTGTAGACGACACAATCATTATATAATGATCAAAAAGGTTGCTGGTAGTTATGAGCTATAGAAAATCGTGATTTATTATATTTTATGATACTCTCCATATGCGGATATCGTTGAAGAGATCGCCATAAAACCAGACACCTGGGTGATGTATGTTTCTATATATATATATAATACTGTTTTAAATTATTATCTTTATGTTTTTTCCACAAAGAATAAGAAAAAAAAATGATAATTGAAATTTTAGTTTAAAGAAGTTTTTAAGTTAACAACCTTTCTTAAGCTATATAAGAATTATTTTGATTTCTTAAGACTGAAAGAAACAACACCTTGTCTCCCTCGTTGTTTTCTTATAAATTATTCCTGTTTGGCTTTTTCATTATATACCCAAAATACAATCAAACTAAAAGAAAACAACATAAAATAAGCACTTTTAATAAGGTTCATTTCAAAAAATCTTCTTGTTTTTATATCGTTACACCTCTATCGCGGCTATTTCACACATCTAAGCACACCGAGAGGCTTCCGAGTTGTTAAATGCTAATTTTATGGAGATTTCTATCTTTTGGATAGTTCTTGTTTTTGGTTCGAACCTTGTTTGCATCTAATTATGAGAAATTTAAAGAAGAAAAAAAAAATACCATTAACAAGTTCAAATAGAAGAATACAACACAAGTCTTAAGAAAAGCTTCGCTTTTTCTTAATCAAAGAACATTATTTATTTAAATGCGAATTTCTTCTTAAATAAAAATTATTTTAGAGTAGGTGTTAAATAGTTGGCAATAAACGTATTCATCGAACGGGTTTCGAATAACGTTTTCTTATCGAGTATTTTTATGTTACAAAGATTGATGTTATTTTGAAAATATTCGGAAATATTGTTCAACTATTTTCGTTTTTTTTTCTGTAATATAAAAAGAATAATCAATCATATTATATAAATTGTATAAATATTTAAATTTTTTTCCCCTAAATTCCAAGACTTTCTTCTTGACTTAAATTCCATTCAATTACCACACAGTGTGAAAACATAAATTTGTTTCTTTGATTAAATATAATAACTTAAGAATTCCTAAATAAACAAAATCATGTTTTTTCAAATTATGATAAATTTCTTGGTTGTTTTGGTTAAGATCCGCACCCTCAAATATCCAGGGTTTTCAAGTGGTTTTCGACCACTTAAATTCTTGTGGTATTTAAAATTGATGGGCATCCAAGAAAAGTTTTGTATTTCTTTTAAGAAAGGAAACATCATGTGAAATACTAATGCACATATAACGTGGCAGCTTCAAAAGTCAAGTACCAAACCACTTCATTCATCTCCAAAGAAATATCACGATGATTTTTCTAATTATACATGTGAGAACTTAACAAACATTCTAACAAGTCAACAATAAGAAAACAGAAGACCCAGAACAAAATAATATATTATAGAATATCGTGGAACGTTAAATACTTTACCTGCGTCGGTGTAGCTTTAGGAGATACACGCGTGTAGTTTTAAATGGATTTATGAAGACAAAAATTGGTGTTCAATAATGTGATTCATCTATTCAAATAAGAGTAAATTCTATATTTAAATTTTTGTAATTAGGAATTAAACTATTAAAGACTGATTCGAGAGAATAGAAGGAATTTTCAATCTTATATACATGATATGTTTTCTGTGCGTATAGTAGAGAGTAAAAGTAGAAGAACCTAAGACGTTGTTTATATCTTACATCTAAGACTTTCTTGTTGTTTTAGGTTCACTAAAATACGCACTAAATAGTCTCTGAAGGGAATATATTCATTACCACTTATTATATCTAGCAGAAATCTGTCCAGTGGCTAATATCACCTTTTACAAGGTGATCCAACTTCAGTTTTCGAACTTTAAAACAAAATAAAACATACAAATTTAACGAAATATATTTATTTTATTTTATTAATCTATGTATTTCATTAATAATGAAAAATAATATCAATTAAATGGCCGCCTCTGGACCTTCTGCAGCAGCCGATCCTTTCGAGGTAATTTTCGATGTCTTTTTCGTAAATTTCGGGCTGTATCTTGGCAATAACTTGACGGATGTTATTTTTTAGGTGTTCCAACGTTTCGCGTTTGTTGACGTAGACACGACTTTTAATGTAACCCTACAAAAAGAAATCCAACGGCGTTAAGTCTCATGATCTTGGCTACCAAAACGTGAAATAATGCGACCTGGGAACTTTTCATGCCAAACATACAACGTTGCACTCGCTGTGTGGGAAGTTGAGCTGTGGTTAAGCGATCCATTTCGTAAATGTGTTGTTGCAAACTGACATTTGACACTTTGAAAACAAGTGTTTATCGACAGCTCCTTGATTTACAGTGCTGCCAACATAAGAAACTCAATATAATATAGATATTATAATAATACTCTTTACTTCTTCCATAATAATAATTCATGTACCATACGAGTAGTTTCCTATTAGACTTAAATTCAAATTACAAATATTTTAAACAAGCTTATTTTTATAATCCGTATATAGCTTAGTCCTGTAATTTCAGGCACTTCTCCAAAACCTTTAAGGAATACTAAATTAGGCCACTTTAACTTATAGTATTGACGATTTTAAATGAAATTTGATGGAAATGGAGAAGGAATTGAATTCGATTAAATAATAATTTCAAATTTTTGCCAGTTTTACTATGTTCGATTGGTGCTTAATTATTTCTTAAAATGAATAATTTTGAACTTTTTGAATTCATATAAATTCCTAGAACTTTTTCATGATATAATTAAGATTGTACATTTCTCATAAGCAATAAAAACCTATCGAACATAGTTGTAGCCTTCAAAAAATATATTTTACAAGACTTGTAAACTTCCATAAAAATAACGATCTAATATTATCTTAGTTTTTGGTATTTCAAATTCTTGTTCAATCAAATATGGTAGAATTTATTTAAATCAGGGAAAAAACAACAATATATATTTAGATCGTTATTGAAGAAAACATCGTGAATAAAGATAACAAACCAAAAACAAAAAACATACATATAAGGAAATTTTTTTCTTTCCCAGAACAATAGGAAAAAATATGTTCACATATAAGGCGCATGTTCCTGTAGCTCAAGGGTGTCCAACCTTTTTGTTTCCATGGGCCGCATTCGAAGAAGACATGGTGCTTTGGGCCACAAGTATATTATAAATTCATATCATAAAATTAATGTGAACCAGATATTGACGTCGTTGCAATTCTCAGGCAGTTCTCAGAGTGTTCATCCGATATGTTGGTTCTAATTTTACACTTAGTATGTTTCATTCTTCACTTAAGCCAAGGTGACAAACAAAAGAACAGTGTAGCTGAGCGAGCAATGCAAACAGAAAGAGAATTTACTACAGAACGAAAGTGCTTCTGGTCTGGTAATGTTTCTGTTGTTTGTCACTTGACACCTTTAGCACGAGAGCGTACACAATACACAAGTGATTCCTCAGAAAAATGGACAGTAACTTTGAATATTTTCGGGCCGCATTGATACATACCTTGGGCCGCGTTGATACATGCCTTGGGCCGCATGCGGCCCGCGGGCCGCGGGTTGGACAGCCTTGCTGTAGCTGATTATCGCGCGCTCATATCGCATAAGCCAAAGATTTCTCGTTGTTGTTCTTTGAATTTTATACACAAGACAGAATAAGAACAACAACTGAAAAAAAATCTTTTGGAGGTGGAACAATAAGTTTACAAACAAGGTATGGGTTCTCCGTAAAGAAGAAGGTTTTCAAGAACAGACCTTCTGTCGAGAGGATCGATCAACTGTATATACTATATATATATAAAACGTTCATCCATAAGTTATAAATGAAACCATGTGTGGCTTAAATGTTTTTATTTGTTTTAGGTTCTTTAATTCCATCACCTTGCCTCTTCAGGCATCATATTCCAATCCAATAGGTACGTTTTTTTTTTCCTTTTAATCTTTAGTTTTTTTAATTTTTTCTTTCTTTTTTATCTTGTAAAGAGATTTGCCTTTTTTGTCGAGACTTAATTTTTTGTGCGATTATTTTTCTGGCTTGTTTCCCTTTTTTGGTTCCAACAGGAATCTCTAATGAGGATTATTTGAATGGAAACAAAATCTAATACAATAATAAATTGTTTGGGGTTACCAGATTAACGAGTCACGATAAAAATGTTAAAATTTTGAATAGAAGAATAATTCAGATTGAAGTGAAAAAATCTTTATGATTTGGCCAACCAGTAGAGTTTTAGAAGACAATGGATTGTCCTTTCCATTGACGCTTGCATACATTACGTATGGCAATTTGTTTCTTGAAAGTGGTAAAAATATAATGCGACATCTATTAAGTTTTCACTTGCAAATATTGATTAAGCGACATTCTAAATAGTATTCACACTTTGATGATATATTGCTTGCGAAAATCACCAAGGTGATAACAATTACCGTCTTACAGAATAAAAACAAGCAAACTTTCAAAGATGATGTTAGAAGAATTTGAATTGATAATTGTTAGGCTGGAAAGCTTCTGATTTTTTTGTGAGGATTGTAGGATCTTATACTGTACTCAGACGCCTCGTCTAGGTCGTTGAAAGATCGTTGCCAGAATTTTCAACTGTGTCCTTGCAAGTGCAAAACGGATTTGATCTGATAGAGTTCCTCACAGCTCTTGTGAACGATTGTACAAAATTAGAATCTATGTGCGTGCATCCCAATAAAACGGTGACCGGTGTAGATCCCTACCACTGCATTGCTGCACTGGGTACGCGTTAGCGCTAGTAGTGAATTAGGATTTCCACATAATTTTGATAATCTTGCAGGAAAGGATTTTATTTCACTTTATCACTGCACTATTCATTATCTGTTCATCCATCGAAGTCTTTATCATAAGGTTTTTCTCATTCTGTTCTTTCTTCAAATGCCTCAAATTCCTATTTGAATCCGAAATCCCGAGGGTCTTGTATCTGGTAACACAAACATATTAAATATTCGAAAAGAAATGTTCAGTTTCTATTTCAAATATTTTGGTTTTGTTGGGTCTCCGTTTTTCAAGTTTTTACTTAAATTTTGTTAAGTCACGACTCACGATTATTTCTTAGGTCCATTCATGTACCAGCCTATCTTATAAATCAATTTCTTGTTCTTTTTTCAGTTTTTCTTTTGTTACGGTTAGTGTTGTTCCTTAACTTTATTACTAACCATACTGATGAACGCACCTTTTTTAAACTCTTATTTATCAGACATAGTTTGTAACAATTTTCGATTCGATTTTGGTTTCTTTTTTTTCGACTATAGAAAATTTATACCTTCATGTTGATCTTTATTAATGAGTTCAACTATTCATACTATTTATTATACATTTCTTATCTTAGTCCCGTCACTGTAAAAATATCTAAAATGTTTTTACCTTATAGTTATTACACTAAACCCTCCAATAACGCGTTATATTGGAACCGAATTATAAGAAACTATGAGGCATCGCATTATAAGACTACCGCGTTATATGGAAACTAACATACGGTTTAAGAGTACGCGTTATAGGAGTGCTGTCACAATTTTCACTCCGCATTATATGGAAACCGTGTTAGAAGAACATCACGTTCTAGGAGGGTCGATTGTATTCATAATCATTACATTCCTATTACCCTCACGATCATCTTGTAATCTGAAATTATACACGAAAGTGATCATCGCCTTCTTGTCTTTATGATATTTTTCAATGTTGTGTTTTTTATTTTTTTGCTTTGGTATTAATTATCAAAAGCTCATAAAACAAATCCATTTGAGCCTACACCATTTCTATTGCAGTTGGAAATGATTTAGTATTTAAAAAGGTATCATCGCATAAAACCGTCGTCATTATAGTACAGAAGAAATTCAATTGATAAGTTTATTATCATATAGTTTATTTTTCAGATGTTAAATTAACACATTTCTTGCCATTAAAATATCTTTTAAAGTGTCATTAAAAAGGCTATTTGAAAAATATTCCCAGTTTTTAGTTATTCTGAAGTCGAACACGATAAGCAATTCATTTTGAAAAATTTATATGTTTATTTTGCATATTAAATTTAATAAGAAATAATATATGAAATTAAAAGTATAAGTTTATTACTAAATAAATTCCATGATTTTATTAAAATTACAAATTCAATAAAATCTTACATTTGTATTTCTATATTTAGTTTTTTTTTCATTTTGTTTAGATCGAAATAAAATTAATTACTTTGTAGGATAAAATGATACTCTACTACGTTGACTTTTTATATCATAATATACAGAGTGTTTCATATTCCATATTAAAACTTTTAATGACTTCGTTTTTTAATTTAACCTTTACACGTATTAAAGAAGATCAATTCACAAGCATTTTAATGGAAAAACATATAGTAACTTAATTTCAACATAATCGGATAACGTATTTTGAGTTATCTTATATACGGATGGACGGACGGACGGATGCACGGACATGCATAAATCGATATAACATTTGATTCCCTACACAACCACACCCTTGAAACCTTTCTACGATGTTTATTTGGATGTGTTACACACTTAGTGACAACTAATATATGCTTTTGTAGTACCTACCATAGGGCATAATGAAGCAGTTTATCAATTAATCAAGGCGATGTTATCAACCAATTCTGAGTACAAATTTTATGTTATGTTATGTTAAATTTCATATAAAATAATATTTTTCGTCAAATTCCTATTCTACAAGGAAATCAGGAATGGAATTTTGTATTTCGATCCAACTGAATTTTCGATTCGATTTAATATTCGATCTGAATTCTTTTTGGCATCCTGTAAAATTATCGTATCGTAAATTAGTGTGGCCTTTGAGAATTCCACGCAAATGGTATAAATTTTCAAATTGCCCGATGAAATTTAATGAAATTTTGACAGCTGAGTTTTTTTTTTTTGAAAACATTAATTTAAAATGTTTGTGTTTTAAATTTGTTTTTAGTTTTGATTTATTTTTAAATTAATATTTAATAATAAATATTGAAATTGTTGGTCTCAGTGAAACAAAATATCTTCAAGTGTCTTCGGTCCTAAATTTGGTGGCGTTTTTTTTATTTTGTTCTAATGTTCACTTCGCTCTTAGAACATTTTATTTGGTTGTAATTTCATGAAAATCTTGATAATTTTTTTAAATTCAATACTTTCAAGTTAACTTTTGCAAGCTTGGGATTTTTTTGCATGAACTCAAGTGAAAAATAAAATTTTTAAAAAAATAATTTATTTTCTTTTTTTTTTGTGAAAACTACAATATTTTAGTAAAAATTTACGGAAATAATTGTCAAATTACTTGTACTTGGGTTTTTTTGCATTAAAAAAATTAAAAATATGACGATAAACATAAAAAACCATGTTTTCGACAACTCAACACTGATCGACGGAATTTTATACGATCACAGTGTAAAATATTTTCGATCCAATTTTAGCCGATACCAAATTGGTTGGTCGAGTCGTATATACGATGAAATTGTTTCAAATCGAAATACAGATGTTATTGTTATTATTGTTTGTTTCTCAATTCAGTCTTGCCTATTTTTGGGAAATAAAAAAAAGACAAGTTCAAGTTATAAATTCTAAAAAATAACATATTATAGGAAATCTTTACATGGACCCAATTATTAAAGTTCATTGGAATGAATTAACGATAATTCAAATTATGGTTAATTGTTTTTATTATTATTTCATTATAAGCCATATTTATGATCGATCTATGATCAGTCCAAAAATTTAGTGACTTGGATGCAGTTTAAATTGCTAATAATTGGTTGAAAATATTCCGCATTTTTTGTGACCAACGGATGTGATCAAACTGCAGATCATTTCTAGAATTTTGAGACAAGTTCGTATCAGTGAATGTAGAACAATTGTCAATATATAATAATCATATAGTATTTGTTACATCTTTGTGCATCTATGTACTTTTAATCGCTTATGATGTTTTCTTATATTGGAACATTTGAGATCAATTTCTAAATTGTTTCACCAAAATCGATATTTATTCTTAAATAAAACCTAATCAATCTTAGATTAACAGATTCTCAGTATGGTATTTTGACAATTTTGAAATACCCTATAAAACTATCGTAATCCTTTTGAATGCAATATAAAAATTGAATATTTTGTATTTTCTACAAGTTCTCGAAATGCACAGGAAAATCATGTTATATATTCTTTTTTTAAATTATTTATTCAGTTCTATAAATTTTAATCTTTAAATTCGATTTATCATAACCTTGTAAGACATTTGGAATCGCGTGAAAAATGAACATAACTACTTCTGTTATGCCATATAAATGTACATATGCACATACTCTGCCGTTCAAAAGCTTAAGACCACTAACCATTTGAATAAAAAAAAACTTCGATTTCGTTTAAAACTTATTGAATTATCTAAAATTTTTCTAGATAATCCTTTAATTCAATCCCTTATCATCTATTATCTCTAAAGATTTAATAATACAATCGCAGTATAATCTCGAAATCAAGCCTTCCGGATTTTTGATTACTATTTTTGGATAACTATTGTTTTGGTTCCTTTTTTCTGCACTTTCAGTCATAGAAATATTGTCCTAGCGTGACTAGCTAAATACTTTCCAGCCTCCTTTCAAGTTTCCGTTAACTGATACAATCCACAGTTAAGCTGTAGTTACGATATACAGTATCAATCTGTTTTTATAAGTTCAAATTATTAGATTTCTATTCATTAAAATGGGTAAAGAAAAGTAATTTTCAATGGAAACACGTAGCTGCTATTTATGCTTTGTGCAGAGAAGGGAAATTTGAAAGAAAAGTAGCTGCTCTGTTGTACTTTTCTAAAAATGTAGTTCATGGAACGATGCGAGGAAACACAAACATTATGACAAACTAATTCCGAGAAGCTGAAATGCACGACTAAAGCTGAAGATCAGTTTATTGCCTTGAAGCACAAGGAGGAATGGAGAAAATTCCTTTGGACTGATGAAAATTTTCGGAATGTCCGCCGCAGTCTCCAGATCTTAACCCAATCTTTGGGAAGAACTGTATAGAAGTGTCCGAGTGGTATGCTCCTACGTCTCAAAAATATTTCTGGGAAATAATTCAGGAGTATAGGAATAATTTAATGTATTAATTGAGAGAATTCCTCAATTAGTTGATACAGTTTTAAAAATCAGAGAATGATTTTTCGACGAAAAATTAATTCAAGATATTTTTAAGTTTTCTATCATTATATTTAATTTAATATAATTTTATTTTTGTGTTGTTAAGGACTTGACTTAAAAAAATATAATTGAAATGTGATTTTAATTCAATGTAGCCTGTAGCCTGTAGTGGCCTTTGAACTTTTGAACGGCAGAGTATCTCCAAGAAAACTCCATATAAAAGAAGATTAAGAAAAATAAAACCATATGAAATTGTTAAAAGAAGTATCGAATAAGTAACATGAACGCATCGTTAAGAACACCATCATCATTGGGTTTTTTTGTGGATGGTAAAAAAATTCTTCTCGTTTTCGAGTCGCGTCTGCATCTCGTTTGAATAAATTCTTTTTCCTGTTCTTATATGCAATCTTTTCATCCATATTTTTGAAGATTATGCATTTTACTGCGCCATAATATGGTCTATGTTATATTCTGCTTTGACTTTTGTAGAATATTGCCAGTCCCTTTTCAGATCTTCTTTTAATATGGTTAAAATCTTTTGGATACCCAACTAACCATACTGTGGCCATTTAACCATATTCTTTATATGGTACAACATATATTTTAAATAAATATAATAACAGAGTGATATAATATACAGGAATATGTTCTTTTTGTGGCTGGTTAGTTAGATGAGAAGGATAAATTACATCTTTGGTATCTTCTTCTTTTTTTTGAGTTCTTCTTTTTAGGTTTTCTTCATTATTACGCTCTTGGACTAGAGATCAGATGATGGTTGATGTCAGTGCCTTCTTGGTTTTTAACAGTTTTGTTTATTTCATCTTCTTTTTAAAGAAATTCTTATTTTTTGTATTCTTGAATGTTCTTATTTTGTTTCCGTTTTGTGTTCCTCTATATTCGTATTTTAGTGTAGTGTATATGTTGAAGGTACTATTAGTATACTATATATGGATTCTCAGCAAGACACCCAAACAGTATCGCCATTGAATATCTTTCATGTCACTTTTTCTTTTATATGCGAACATACTATATTTTCCGAGTCTGGGGAACTTATTAAAATTGTAATCCGTGCCGCGGTTATTTCGAAACACAATTGGGAAATCTTCTTTTGATTTGCATCTTATATAATTTGATTTTGTGGTTTATTTAATATTTCTAAGACATTTTTATTATTTTGATACCACAATAAAGTTCAAACATATTTTATGTATAAAAAGTTTAATTATTCGATAAAATCTTTTGAAGATTTTTCGGTAATTTAAATTTTTTCTAATTTCATAAATAATATAATTAGAAAATTATTTTCTTGGCAAAATGTCTAATATATTTGTCCCATATCTAAGTACGTTCAATTTGACTTTCACCATTTTTATTTTTTTCAAAAAAAGAACGAAATATGAAGTAAATTTCATTTTAAACAAGTATTAATAATTTCTGTCTATTAAAACTTGTTTTTTATTTAATTGAATATCAACAAAAAATAAATCCAACTTGTTGAAGTTAATTTGTACAAAAATCTGGTAAACAAATTTTTTTTCTTTTAAAAACTTGACATATTGAAATGTGCCCGAAACATTGTTCAATTAATTCTCGATTTTTAGGTGGGAGTGAGTCTGCCTGCTAAATGATAAAGTGAATCCAACATTGGAAAAAAACAAACAAAATATGATTAATAGGTTTGCAAACTGTGAAACATATGTTTTTAAAAATGACAATTTTGTAACATTAATTTAATTAATGATATTCGGGTATTTTAGGCGTGGTACGATTTAAAGAATTCTCAATTATTTGTTTTTTAGATTTTACGCAGGCCGCCCACTAGGAATAATGCATCCTTCGTCGACATCTGTTACGAATTCCCGATGAAAATGAGTGCTAAATGATTTTTAGAGCCAAACAGGCTTAATATACATTTGGCTGTCTCAGCTCACTTGTACATAACATAACTTTTTTGTAAAGTAGATCTATAACTTTCATTGGAACTGATTGACTTTGGCTACGTTTACACCGACAAATTTTTAGGTCACCTAACTAAAAGTTAGGTTTGGGTCATACGTGTTTACACCGTACTAGACCAAAGTCTAAAACAACGTCATATGTGAACATTTATAGAACTTGGATATCAAGAAATCAGCTGTTATCTGTCAAAAGTTCTTAAGTCGATTTAAATTTAAGGTAAGTCTGCAATTTAAGTGACCTAACCTAAGTTACTTTGGGCGTGTTTACACCGTCATATTTAGGTTGACCTAAGCACTTAAGTCTCTTTTTAAGTCTCGGTGTAAACGTAGCCTTTAAATTCTTAGGAGTTGTTATGGGTACTGTCGCGTCGCGATTTTTATTCTTTAAGAAACAATAAGTTAGTATTAAAATCTATGAAATCGTAGTGTTTTTTTTTGTTTTTAATAGGTAATAGCTATAAAGATATTAATAAGTAAGGATATGTATTTAATATGAGTAAATTACATTATGGCTTATGGTATGAGCTTAAAACTCTCTCCATAAGAACGAATGTTACTTACTTATGCTAAAGAAAAACTATTTTGAACTTTCCACATCTTCTCTTTATTTATATCTTTGGTAGCCAGACAATCAAAGACAAAAATTCGGTGATAACATCCGCATTTTTAGAGAACTAAGTTTTATGGATGCTCTTGCTCTAAGTTTCTGCAAATTTTAGATCTTGATTTTGGCTGCTAAAAGTATGTATGTAACTTCCATTTCAAATTTGGTGAAAATGCCTTTAGAATATCTATTTTATGTCTATTTTATGTCACGTGCTAAAATGTACCTTATTAGTTCACGCTAGTGGACATTTTTGACAAAATTTATAAAGATATATAACAAAACAGAGAATCTGCAGACAACTTTACAGTTTCTAATTCGTGATTTTTAGGTACTAGAACCGAACAAGTCGATTTCTAAATATTGTTAACTATTATAACGCTCTTAATATTAATAAAGAAGAAAATTGAACGCCTAAATTTGATTTTAGAATAAGTCTTTTAGCTGCTCTAACCAAAGTAGAAATCAGTTTTGATTAATACTCTCAATTAGAGTACATATTTGGAAACCTGAAATAAAACTTTTTATAAGATTGGTTGTTAAAATTAAAAATTTAGTGTATGCAACAGTAGTTCTTTAAAAATCGGATTCTGACGACAATTTCTTTTCTTTGAGTGTGGTATTAGCATTTTTACACCATTCTTTTAGAAAACTTTGGTTAAGCTAAAGATTTTATACTGAATGAAAGAAATTTATATAATTTCCTCCATCCATCACAAATTTCCATATTATTAATATTGAACTATCGAATTCATAATCGAAATTACATTTTCTAATTTGAAATTTAAATTTGAAAAATTATTCATAAATTCCAAAGAAACAGCTTGTTTATCCTCAAATGAAATTTATATCTATTTTCTTCGTTCCATATTTCAATTTCATATTAACAAACAAGCTGTCATCAAGTCACTTTTCTTTAATTTACAACGGTTTATACAATTTTAATATTACATCGCGTTTAAATTATAAAAACAACAAAAATTTCTTTTTATACTATTTCATTTATCCAATTGGATAGTTTTATTGAAGTCTTTGGCCTTACATTTTTTTCTTAGTTCGTAATGACTCTCTAGTATGAGTTTTTCTTATAGATTTAAAGTTAACGAACTTTTTTTTTTTTTGGAAAGTTCAAATATGTAGGCTGTAATTCTATATTTCGTAGGTTTTAAGAAGCAACACACATACTTAGTGTATTTCATCGGAGAAAAAAAAACATATTTATCTTCAAAAAAATTAATTGGCCAAACCAGGTGGATAAATAAATTTTCTTGCTGACTAAACAAACATCCCGCAAAGTTTGTCGAGAGATAAAATCCACATGATAAAATTGAAAGTTATGGAAAGGTAAATTTTTTGTGCGGACGGATAGTATTTTTGGTTCTGCTGCAGACAAATTGGCTATTGATAGTGTGATATAACATGTTTTTTATTTTAAAGTTTTGTAGTTTATTTAAATATTTTAATGAATAGATAGATCAAAATCATAGGCGAAGACGAAGATGCATAAATGGATATGATGGACCCTTATTTTTATGTTTAACAAAAATATGTTTGACATAATTTTTTATTTATAAATTTATAAAAATTCTTTTTCTACTCCATAAGTTCCGATTTAACGTAAACCTAATACCTGTTGTGAATCGATGTCTAAAATTAAAATTTAATCGAATATCAAATATGTTAAATATACCTAACCAATTATATAATTTGGAATTTTGTTAAACTTCTTTTCCAATAAAAATAAAAAAGTATTATTCTTAAAAAAGAAACCATGTAAATACGATAATTCAGTCTGTTATAAAAATTATATACCATCCCAACTGGTACACAGCTGCAATTGAAATGAAGACAAATGGGGAAATATTTCTTATTTATATAGCAAGGAAGAACGAAGGGGAAATTAAACGAAAAACTGAAAAGTTTTTGAAGGATATTTAGTATGACTAGTTCTATTTATCTATATTTGTGTTGAATAAAATAATATAAAACAGTTCAGCCTGAGTAGGCTGCATAGGTTTTGTATAGGATTTCAAGGAATTTCTAAGATTTGTCCAGTCTATAAGCTTAAAATTGAGATACGTAAAGGCATCAGTAGAAATGAATGAATAAAATTGACGGTAAAAGTTAAGTTTAATTCAGATACAGTTCAAATGATTTTACTATCGTTTGCAGTTATTTAGCACATCTTATAAATACCTTTAAGAAATAAATGGAAAGATCCAATTAAATATCATTATTTTGTAATTATAAATTCAATTGACAATTACTAATAAAAATAATTTAATATATTTATATGATTTTAAATTAAACTTCCAGAAAATGTAATAATCTGAATTTAATCGAATACCATATTCATTAATTTTTCGATAAAAAATAACTAAAAAAAAAAAGCCGAAACGCCAAAAATATGAGATCGTTAAACTCTTTGCCAATCATTAAAATTGAAATGAAAAGAAGACATACAACAACAAAAGTCTAATCATCCGAACGAAGGTCTTAAGATGTATGAAATGAAGTAGTACTATAAAAGAAAATCATTTTTTCAACATGATTACAAACGAATTGGGCGTAACTTGTTGATGCCCATAGCCACGTATCTTATTCTTACTCAACTCAATGGATGAGCGACACTATATCGATGGTTATGTTATGTTGCGCGTATTATAACTATCATAAAAATAAGGAATAAGTGTGGTGGCTGGTGGTTAAGACAATGATGTTCGATCCAGCTTTTATCATTTTTTGATGGAAAAATTTTCATTCATTTTTCTATAACTATAAACTTGTATATGTGGCCATTGGGTTTTGCCGAAAAATGGATATCTATCGAAATAATCAAAGTACTACAAACTAAACTAACGTAACAAAAATGCCAATAGCATTGCAACCTATCTGATCTGTTATAGAACGAAACAAAAATGTATAAATGAAGGCAATTACATATATTGCACTCCAAACGTAATAATCGAAAGAAGATTGAGAAGATGATTAAGAAAGAAATTATTATACTCGAGGTGCAGGCATACATGGTAGACGTATATAATAGTTGTTTTCTAAATGATTCAAAATCATCATGTTATATATAAAAAATCATATTCCGAAGTTGAATGAAGTTAAGTTGAAGTTAGTTAACAGAAATTAGCTGCCAAAATGAAAAATCTAGATGCGTTAGGTGGGAAGAGGAACTTGAGGCGAGATATTGAGAGAATGCGAAATTGGAAAAATGTATAAAACCTTGTTCAGCTGTCCGAAACATGCAATTAAATTACCTGTAATTAAGATTAAGAAAATTCTTCTGCATAACTTCATGTTCTGTTCGTTGTTCTCTTCTTTTCTTATCTTATTTTCAAGCCGGTTATTTTTTTGTTTTTATTTCGAACTCCATAATATGTATAAAGTGTACCTGAAATAGTAGTCCTATACGAACTGATTTTCGATTTTGTTTTTGTGGAATATAACCATGATTTGATCTGGTGTGGTTGTGAATGTTAAGTAACTGCTTTGATGAGGTGCTGATAGTCATGTTGACGGCTTCAATATTGTAAATATACATATATATAGATATACAATATAAATATGTGTATATATGAATTATTGATTATGCAAATGATTATTCGTGATTGGATATTATTTTATATTTGCACAATTAATGGATATACACACGCGAGTATTACAGATCATTATTTTGAAATATCTGATCAATAAAAGGAAATATTATGACAATATACGTTAATTACGATTAATATTTAATATATGCAGAAAGCATTGGACACCGTATATGGAAAATATAAATTTTTAACAAGATACTATGTGAGATATTTTTTATATGCTTTATGAATATTAAAGATCAATTAACTGATCATGACATTGACAACTTATATATGCAGGTCGGAAGGAAGTCGACTCTCACTGGGACAGTACACATAATTATGTTTCTAGGTTCCTAAATAAAAAAAACAAATTATCAAGAGAAGATATGTTTTCTGTGTTTGTAAACTAGTCATTAAGAAGTTGTACAGGGTGCGGCAACTTTTAGACTGTTTTAAAAATGCATATTAAATAAAAATGCAACAAATATTTTCAAATGATTTGTACTTTATTGTCGAGAGTACAACTTCCGCTTAAGAATGAAATTAATGCCTTGGGTGGATTTGCAGTCGACCCAATTTTTCAGTACATTTTCAATCGTTTGAGCCTCTATTTCATCAATAGCCACTTTAACTGCGTCTTTCAAAGTCTCAATCGTCTCTGGATGATTAGCCTAACATCTGTCTTTGACCGCTCCTCACAAATAATGATGCAGCGGAGTCAGACCGCAGCTCCTATACGGCTAGTGGACATCGCCATTTCGGCTGATAATGCGATTTTCGAAGATAGGGCACAAAACGTCGATTGGCGGTGTGGGTGGTGGCGCTGTCCCGTTTAAATATCGGCCAAGTCTTCCTCTTCAATCGTAAGGAATAAAAAATCAGTTAACATGGCACGATAACGATCGCCATTGACTGTTAGCGGGCTCCTTGCTCATTTTCAAAGAAAAATGGCCCTATGATGCCTTTGGACCATATTCCACACCATAGTCACTCGTTTTGGGTGCATTGGCTTCATTGTCACGTGTGGATTTGCTGTGCCCCAAATACGGCAATTTTGCTTGTTGACATAACCGTCGAGGTGAAAATGAGCTTCGTCGGAGAAGATGATTTTTTGGTAACTGACAACTGACTCACTACTCTGGAAATACGTTTTCAATATTTCCCAACGTTGATCAAGTGCATATCGACTCATTTCGTTTATCGGGAATATAATACTAAATTTCTGCCATTTGATAGATGACATTAGAGTTAGAAAACTAAAGATAAACTAAAATTTTTATTGACGACTGTTGACTGAAAATGATACGTGAACCAGCTACCCGCAAACAAATTTTTTCCGAATTTCTTAAATATTTTAAATTTCTTTTATTAAAATGGGTTTTCAAATATTCGCAGAGGGGTTTCTAGTTTCCTTATATTTTTCATAAGTAATTACGGAAATTTCAAAAGGATTGCCCACGTAGCTACATGAGATTAACTGCCCAGGAGAAGAAGTTATCTCGCAGCAAGCCAAAACGTAAAAAACCGTATGTTTTCGATTACAATTCAAATCACTTGTCTTCTTTATATATAGCACTCTTCTAAAATTATAGTATATGTGCAAGTACATAACCATGAAAGCACTGAATGAAATTAAGCAAATAGCAAAACAGAATTTGAAGTTAGAAAAAAACATCAATTTACATATTTATTTATTTCGAAGGTCTACAATTATTGTAGTTTACGAAATGCCAATAAATCTTATTCAATCACTTCCAACGAGGTTAACTCTTTTAACGTTCCCAAAAATACAAAAACGAAAAGAAAAAAAACTTAAGTGAGAATATTGAACTTCAAAAGGTAGACGTTATTAAAATGGTTCATTATATGTTAACAAATTTCATTACGAATGGTATTTCTGGCTTCTTCCATAATTATGTAAATATTTACCATAAAAAAAAGTAAATGTACTTAGAGGGAAGTAACGTAAATAAAATATCTCATATGTTGGTGGCATATACTTGCATCAATATTGTATATTTAAAATGATTCTCTTGTAAACAAGGAATTCACTAAGAATAATATTCTCCACCTTTGGTTTGTTTGTTGGATCTTGTAAAAGTTTTTATTTTTCTTCTAAATTTACGTCATATCTAATGAAATGTTTGTTTATATTATTTCAGGTGGTCCATACTTTGTTTGGAATGGCATCGTGGCATTCGTCGAGCCAGAAGCGATCTTAATGAACCAGTAGCAACAAACAATAATAATAATAATAATAATAATAATATTAATAGTAATAATAATAACAAGACTAAAAACAATAAAAATGATACGTATAATACTATATCACAGTTAGCCGCCTGGGGTCTGCCTGCTCTTCAAACAGGTGCTGTACTTGTTGCACGTCTTGTTGATGCTGATGAACTTTTAGGTAAATTTTTTTTTTTAAAGAAAATTTCAATTTAATATTTCTTTTTTCTTGTAAAATATACATTTTTTAATGTTACTGGAAAGTTATTTGAAAGTTATAAATTTATTTTTATTCAGTATACGTTAGTGTTGTGCTTGATATATTATTTAGCTTCTAGCTAAAAATGTAATTATCACGATAAACTGAATAAAACTCCACGGAAGCAATTTTATTTCATGATATATAATTTTCAAGTAGCTGGATAAGGGGGAAAAACTGATCGTGGCAAACTAATAAGATCGTGAAATTGAGTGTTGTGTAAATTTGTCTATACTTTATTTATTTATATGCATTAATAGAAAATTAGTTTTGTTTATTTTGCAATTGTATATGAACGGAAATTGATATTTTTATAGCTGGCAGTCTATTTACATTATTAGATATATTTGTAATGTATCTTTATAATCAAATATCATTCGAATCTTGTAAATAACGACTACAAAATTGTACTCAATATGAGATCTGTATATTGAGATCAAAATTTAGTGGGCCAATTTAAAAATATGAAATGTTCCATTTGGAGGCCTGGGAGGCTATAAAATAAAATGAAAACTTTTATTGTAGAGGGTAGATGAATAGTCATAGAATGTCAGCACTAAATAATAATGCATTTATTTAGTGCTCCATTCGTAATCAAAAGTGGATAATGAGCCATAATTTCTTAATAATTAGGAATACTTCACGATGTCATGTTCATTTCAATTATTTTAATTAAAAACTATGCGCCGTCGATTTATACTTTTTTATCAGCTTTTGCCTGGTAGTACTGTTCAAGAAACACATGGAATCTTCCAAGCTTTCTTCTCTTAGTAAGAAAATAATTTTTTTAAATCATAATTTTTTGTTCTTTTAGAACTAAATTTTGCAAAAAGTCAATAATTAAGAGCATTAATCCTGCATACAATTTGCTCTAAGATGGTAGAAGGATTTGTGACTAAATTGAACAACATTGAAGTTAACCTAACTACTGCGCTAAAGAAGAGGAGTACAATAGATCTTAAAGATCGCAGTACAAGAACACCCTAAAACTCAATATTAAGAATGGATTTTGTTGAAGAAACAGCACATTTGTCACGTTGTTTTAGAAGTCTTAATTCAACAATATTGATTTAATTTAAACATGTAATATGTCAACGATTTATTCGGTAATAAATCGTTGACATATTACACCATATTACCCTGTGTGAAGCAGATGATCTATGTTCCTCTGGATTATAAATGCATTTGACTCTTAATGTCCTTAAATCTAAAATCTTTATTTTTATGGTTTTAAACTTTCTTTAACCCACGTGATGATAACAGGGAAACCCACAGATAAGTCACGAACAAGATTAAATTCAATGAGTTTCATTCGTCTCTGATTGGAGTAAATGTTGATAATGAATTTCGCATATTAAACCTTCAAAGTTAACTAAAATTATAAACTCTTCCTGTGTTCCTTATGATTTTTGAACATGCTAGATTTGATGTAAAATACCGAGCTAGTTTTCTAATTAGGCCACAATCGGTATCCTAAATTAGAATAAAAAGGTAAAAAATATGATATTAAATCATAAATAAATTGATCATAACTATAGTGTATGAACTCATTTCCTTAACATTAATGATGTATTATCATGAAAATAAACAATTTTCCGAATATTAATAATATATCCTCAAAAAAAAGTTTTATATAAATTCTGATAAACTTTTATCAAATATATCAAATCACAAACGAATATAATAACTTTCTTTTGCCAAAGCTTAATACACAATTGTCATGCTATTAGCTTCTTAAAACTCATAAATTACCCGCCTTTTTTTTAATACTCGTAGATTATATTTTATTGGATTATTATAAAAAAAAAATTGCAGGTAATACAAATATATAGGTACACCAGGTGATCGTGTTTAATCAACATATCCAGATGGATTTATAAATATCATATACAATTGCCATCTTTGAATTTTATGATGTATCATAAATATGTCAAGCTGCGCGATAGTGTATAAGCTTTTGATTGTACGTACAACAAATATTGTACTTTTGTAGATATAACGTGGTCGTCAGTCGATTTATTGAAGGCACAAGAATAACTTTTGCTGCCTACTGGAAAAGTAAACAAAGTCAAAGAACTAAATCAACAAGCTTCTTGGCATTTTTTTTATGATAGGATATCTTTTGTGGCTTCTGTTGATTATATTGTACATATCAAATTTAGCATTATTTTTTTTTGTTTATTTACAATTTGCAATCATATGTTTGTTTTGAACACATTTGACTTGCAAAAATCTGCGTATTCTTTTTTTTCGTTTTAATACCATTATTCAAGTCTAGCACGTACTAAATTGATTTTAGAATACATATTCTCAAAATTTAATTCATTTTCCATCCGACTATAAAGTATAAAAAGAAAAACGATTATTTTCTTGAATGTTATGTTTATAAAAAAGAAAAAAGCCTTAAAAATCTTTCAACAACAAAACGTACAAACATAAACATTTCGTTTTTTTCAATTATCAAATAAAATTAGAAACGTGCAATTTTATGGGATCGTGTAAAATGAGAATAATCATCTTGTAGTTTCCGATCTTGATGTAAACGAACAGTGGTGACTGATCAATTTCCATTCATTCATATTAAGATCAAAAATATGTTTAACTCCTAGTCTGTACATGTTAGGCAATCAAAAAACATAAGTTTTGGAAAATGATCATTCGTCTGTCAACTTATATTTCTAACCCATTTGGCATGCTAATTTCCAGTTTTTCTTCTTTTTTTTTCTTTCTTTTTTTAAATGAAAACCAAAATCAGTTACACCTAACCTTTAATCTTAGTATATACCGGCTCTGAAGTGTCAAAGTGTAAAAGCGCTGTAATCTTTTTGTTTATTGATCGGTTTTATTAAAATTTGTGCAAATGATAGTTTATAATACATACTTAATTTTACAATTATTCGAATAGTATGTAACAGCGTTTTGCGGTCTTTTCACCAACAAATAATTTTTACTACTGACAGACAATATGTCAAGTAACATTCATGTCAAATTTTAGTTTTACAAGATGCGTGGTTTACATTTGACAGCGAATTGAATTAGATTGACACTTCAATTGTCTGACCCGGTAGAGTTTAATTTTCCACTGAAACTGGGCAGAGTATAAATTAGATATCAGGATTGACCGTTACATTGTGGTTTTCTAAATCTAGTCAATTATTTTTTGGTGACATTTTGTATATTGATTCGTTACCCATATGTAATGAATGTTGAAGTTATGTAACATTTTTTCCCAATGTTTAATTTTTTAACAGGATTCGCTATAAAGATACAAGCATTTTAAATACACGTTGGCAGGAAGAAAGCATGCTTCTATTGCTGTGTAATGCATAGCTAGTGTACTTCATTTACAATTAATACGTTCGTTGACTATTGGGCTGTTCACCACTGTCATAAATATTGTTTGTTGAAAGCATTTTTTTCTTTTAAACATAAAAAAATATCATTGAAATATGTGCAGAAAGGCGGACATTTTTCCAATATTTACCAATGCGAAATTGAATTTTTGTTTATGGAAATTATAGCAAACGGTTATGTGTGCCAACAAACAATTTTAATAAAAGAATATTCCACTACACATTTCGTTTACTTTTAAATTTAGAATCCAAAAATATTAGTTTTGGTGTCGATGGAAAATGATTTTAGGAAATGTATTTCAATCATTCTCGAGTTTTATTCGAACAGTATAATATGCCTGTTTTTCGTATATACTAAATCTATTTAAAGACATTTTATTTTGGTTATCTGTTTTTATTGTTTCCATGAGAGATATTTGAAAACTTATTGAATTAGCTTATATATCCCGAAATAGTAATTATTGTGTATGTAAATCTAATTAGTATGAATTAGAGATGGTACAGAAAAAAAGCATTTTAATTTCTACACGAATTCGTGTAAGAAATTAATTATTTACATTCCAAGAATTTCTTAAATACTTTCGAAATTCAGTAAAAGCATATCAAATTAGAAAATTAAAATAAAATGGTTTAACAAAAATATACAATGTAAATATGAAATATTTAGAAACAAATTATTTTATATAGATTTTCAGTTTGCAATTGAAATGTCTTTTGGACTACATTTTCGCTTAAAACTCTCAAGAAAATTCAAGAATTTCTGAATTTCTAAAGTAAACATATATTTTTAAAATTATAGACGAACTTTATGAAGACCGTGTATGTCAGTTAGTATTTCACTAATTGTATGAACATATTTCAATTGGGGTTGTATAGTTCTGAAAATCTTAGTTGTAAGATCCACACCAGAAAGACTTGCTTAGTATATATCCTTTATCAATCTTGGGATTATAATCCTGAAGTCATGATACATCATAGGAAATGGAACATGAACTAAAGCGGTAGAATTTTGTAATTCAATAACCATTTGATTGCCGTTTTCATACATTAGGGCAATTTGTCACATGAATGTGATAAATTTAAGGTGATAGCTTTTAAGCTGTCATTTGCCAATAATTTTGGGGCAGTATTCTAAGTAATAGTTGCACTTCGAAGAAAAAAAAATGATCCACCCATTGGAAGCCGATCACTCCAGCTAATAAACTCAAAGTCAAATAATACTGAATTTTACAATTTTGTTAGATTTGTTTGTTATCTTATTAATACTTTTTCTGTATTTTTTTAGTATTATATATAAAAATAAATTAAATAAAAAAGAATATTTACAAGTATATTAGCAATCAAGAAAAATCATTATCAATTCAATTTAATATTTGTTGCTTCGAATTGATCACTTTCAATTGGCAAATTGCTTTAAAATTCTTCCAATGTCACAATCGCTTATCACCTTAGAAAATGCCTGCACTAATGTCCTAAAATAATTTAATAAAAAAAAAATTAGGTATTCCTTTATAATTATAACCATGAGGCTGTAGTGTACTTCGCGTCGTTATTTGAGGGAAGTGTTCTTGCAGGTGTTTTTTTAGTACTGTAGAGCCTGAAAAGAAACTTTTGGATTCCTTTAATAACTGTCGTATTGACCATACACATCTTCTTAGATGCTCTGTTTGTAACCTTAACCCCTACTCTTGCAGTTTTGTTGGTTTTCTGGATTCTCAATAAAATTAATTGGAAAACTAAAAGAGATGATTCAACTATGGAGCCGCAAATAATGGAGCAACTTTTTTTTAGTATTCAATTATCTTCATTAAGTACCTAATAAAAAGCTTCCTCCATCGAGGCAATCGGGGTTGTAATAACCCCGACTCCCGTACCATCAACCCCCACTCGCATCGCAACAACCCCAACTTCCGTTACAACAACTGCAACCGCAAAGGCGGTTGCCTAGGTGAAGGAAGTTTTTTATTAGATACTTAATGAGGATAATTGGAGACGTCCGAGAATACCATATATTCACGGATATGATAGCAAGAACTGTGAATTATATGCTAAACAAAAATTTTAATTATAAAATAACAAAGTAGGTTATTAGTAACTAAGTGTAAAAATTTTAATGCTGTGTGGAAATAGTTGATGACGCCACAGTATTTATTTTATGCTGTGTGGGAATAATTCGTGACGCCACACTACTTTTACAGCAAAAATTAATCAATTATTCGAAAAAGCATAAGTATTTGCAGAAAACCGTTGTACAACACAGTATATTGCTTCTTAATTCTTAAAGAAAGACCTTGTTATATGATACTGAAAAGACCATATGTCATGAAAGTATCGTGTTATATAGGAGAGTTGCCTATACCTTCTTTTTGTTTTATTTTAATACAATTAGATATTTTGTTTGAGATATTTGTAAATCCCTTGATCCTGGGATTAAAAAAATATAATCGGGAAATTCTCGGATTAAAAATTCTACCCAAAATTGCTATCGCTGGTATCAAACATTCAATATAATATTTATTGTATGAGAAACTAACGATATTCATACTAGCAGTTAACAGAGCGTTAAAATTGTAATTTTGCAAAAAATTTCTATTTACAACTTATATAACGCTTCGAAGAATTTTTTAACGATATTAAAATATGTAATAAGAATGTTTCGTATTCGAATTCTCGCATTCTATAAAGGTGAATAAAAGAAATTTCTGGATTTTTAATTTGATGGAACTTGAATTATTTCATTAAATTCCATGCCAATCGGTTTCCTGTCACTCATTAAAATTGCAATATCTTCCTAAATACACGCGTTATCGTGTCGCATTACACATCACTGGCAAAATGAAAATGAAGAACAAACAGTCACAAAACATCTGCCACATATTACTAAATGCATTCTTGTTGTGTTTAAATGATCGTCAACAAAAGAAGAAACTGTAACATTTTCTTGTGGTGAACTTCAGGATGATCGCAGTTTTGAAATTAAGATTTTATGTTTTCTTTTTTTTTGGAGCGCGAATTTATGCTACAAGAAGTTTAGAGACGTATTTGATGAAGTTATTTTTGATGGCGATAATCGTATTGCATTCAACGACATGGCTGTGATTTTCTTAATTGAATTCTTGAAAAGTTTTCTTCTTCTATTTCTTATATTAATCATTTTAATTTTACTTGCTTAATGGCGATTACGATTTTCAGAAGTACACATTTCAATATCCTATGGTAGAATATCAGTCTTGTCCCTACGTTTCTAACGCATATGTATAAATAACCATTGGAGAACGGTCACAATGCTTTATAGATGTTTTTTAAAAGTTATATCGATTTTTACCAATGTCTGTCAATGTACACGATAGTTCTAAAACCGGTTGTCTGATTTGAATGAAATTAAAAATATGGATCGGTTTTTCCGTCACTCGATTTAATATTTTATTTGAGAAAAACTTGGGCGTTATAAAAATGCATTTGCGAGCAATCGCTCGAATTTGTTGATGTCCACTCTTCATGGATCATCAGTGAACGCTAGAGAACGTGCTTTTACTCGCTTGCAAAAGCGTCCACACCAACTGATCATTCGCAGAGTAAGTGTTCTGCTCTTGCTGGCCCGTTTGGTCTGGACACGCTTTCAGAGTACATATATTGACGCGCAAACAATTGAACCACCCACAGCAAGCTTGTTGAAATATGAAAACACCATCGCGAAAACCAATATAAGCATTTTCTTTATTTATACTTTCTGTAGTTATTATGAACATAAAAGTTTTATGTTTTAAATGGTTGTTTCATTTGAAATAATTAATTTTACAAAGTTATTGAAAGTGCGCGAATTTATTTATGAAAATAAAATCAACTTGCACTATATTTGGTTCCGCTACCTTCCAACGGTTTTCGCGATAGTTTTCGCTTCATTCTCCTCAAAAATTCGTGAAGAAATATCATTTAAATTAATAACATACGTTAGTATAATGAATTTCAGTAAAATCGATCCAAGGATAATGCAGAAAAAGTTGTTTTAAAGCAAACGAAATCAGCCATTGACCGATTTTAGGTTTCTGGAAATTTTTTGATAGTACATTGGATATACATACTTATACTAAATAATTTCATTTGGAATAGCAATCGGATATAACAGAGAATACGATCGTGATTAACTAAAGTTTATGAATCAAAATGTTTGTTTTATTTAACTTCAAAAGAATTTTGAGGCCTTTGTAATTTAATAGAACGATTTTGGAAATTATATAATAGCTTCGGATGTTTTTATTTTAATTTATTGTAATCAAATTTTAAACTTTTAAGATTAAGGACAGAAAAAGAAGCAATACGAAGTAATAAACATTTCAAACGTTATTTGTGCAAATAACTAATATAATTTAATTTATTTAATTATAGAAATTTCTATGCACATTTAAAGTGCTAAAAGTTTGGCAATAACAAATGGTATTAAAATAAATACTACAGTTGAAGATTCTAGATCTGAGCTCAAATTACAAACATCAGCACTACAAACTTCACAGAATTTAACTTTCACTTCCGAAGTTGTATAATTCAGATTAACGTTCATACATCGATCCTTTCGGTCAGTTGGATTTTGAAATCCGCATCCTCGAATAGTTATATCTCGACCATTTACTAAAAAATTATAAAAGTATATAAATTTTTAAGCACAGCAATAGGTACATAAAACTATTTAAATTTTGAACTTACTAATTTGCTTAGATTTTTGACAAAAATGATAAGAATGAAAACGTGAAGATTCATATTCACCACCGTCACAGTCTTCTAAAGCGTTGAGTTCAAGTGCTCGTGTTGAATTGAAAGGATCATCACAAAATTTATTATCCGGTGAGCCCAAATAGGTATTCGAATCACAACTCCAGCATTTTAAGGAATTCACTACAATTAAGAATTTCTATTATAATTAAAATTTTCAACAAATTATGAATTTTACCGAATAGTATAAAATATGAAAGAAAAAATATTTGTTTAAAAAACATTTTTTTTTAAAAAAATAAAAACTTAATAAATTATGTTTATTAAATGGTTTTCATAATTTGAATGTTTTAAAATATTTTATTTGATTTAATTGTTCTTAGCAAAATATGAATTGTTGCTTTTAGATAAGACTTGTCTTAAACCTAACCTTGACTTTTAAACGTCTAATTTTGATAAATAATTAAATAATTTTTATAGAACCCGAAGAAAATAGGGTAGATGTCAAAGTTCATCGCTACTAGACAGTTCCTACAGCTAAAATGCGAAAATAATGTATTTATGTTACTAAAATGAACAGGATATTTTATTACACATATCTACAATTACAAGTTGGACACTTGGTGCATAATCTTTTATTGGATAAGTTTAAAATCGGAGTTTTTCCAGAAAACCCGTATTCAAAATTGAAGTGCGGATAATTATAGTCTTTACCCTAATTTTGAATAAGCTAATATACAAAGCTTATTGTTGATTTTTTTTGATAATCTATATATAACAATGACCGGACCCGACTTTCCATAGGTAATGGGCAAACTTTTTTACGCTTTGCATGTACAATACATTGAGAAGATGTTACAAACGCTTTGAAATCTGGGATATAAGTGCAAAAATGATTTGAATTTTTGAATAAATTCGAAAAAAAATGTTTTATAATAAATATTTATATCAAAGTTGGTTTTGATTGAAAAGTCATTTAGTCGAATTTACAAAATACTTATATCATAAAAAAAAAGTTTAAAAAATTGTATATAAGAAAAGTGTACGACGATTTTTTGGTCTGTAGATAATTTGTTTTAAAAATTTTCCATTAAAGTGCCTCTATTGTTTTTTTTCCCCATAGAATAGGGATAAAACGTTAAAATAGTAAAAAAGTGTGAACTGTGATTAGATCAGAGCTCCGCAAGCGCCGTGCCATATCGGGAAGAAAATATAGCGGACTTCTGCTTTAGATAAGCAGAAACTTTATTTGACGAGGACACCGGAAAGAACGAATGAACGTTGTAAAAAAAGCACAAAATGCCTCCCGACAAATTCCTAATTCGACCAAAAAAACTTCCCTGGGTTTAGTATACATATTTAGATATTATCCAAAAATGATAATAAGGGACATAGAAAAGTGTTAATATGTTTATTTGATTTAAATGGAAGAAATTGTAGTTTACGCATTGACAGTTACTCTAAAAAAAATCAGTGAATTTTAGTTGTTGGACATTTTTCTTGAAGAAAACCTGAAACTGTGATAGTGGTTTAGACTTTAAGCCGAAATTATTGTATAATAGGAAGAGCCGAGTATAGGAAAAGAAAAATCGAGAACCATTTAGAAAACTAATTTTCATAAAAATCAAATATTCAAATTATATTTCATGAAGAAAATATTTGCAAGTTTTCCAAGACTTGGTGGTGGTAGCCGTTCTAATTGCCCTAGCCATAAAAGATCGATCCATTTCTATATAATCAAAAAGACTGGTGAGGTCATTACTAAGCAGGTTTGGTGCGACATAACTCCACGACTCCACTGGACATATTTCAAGACATAATTTCTGTCGGACTGACATAAAATCTAAATTTTCGAGTCACCATTAGACTTTTTTTCAGTCCGACTGAAATTATGTCTTGAAAAAAGTCCAGTGGAGTCTTCTGGTAAGATATATGCTATCAGTATTTTAAGGCGTAAGTAAATCGAACCGCTGTATTAAAAATAATCTGAAATCTTGATTAAAACTCGGAACTGCAGCCATAGAAGACTTCGCGGCAGTAGAGCAAATGAAGCAGTATAAATATTATAACTCTGCCTTTAGACTTAAGGTATTTTATAAGTTTATTACAGATATGTGACCTATTCTTATAAAAACAGAAGATTTGATTTGAAATTAGAGATTCTCAAATTTATTTGTCGTTTTACAAAATATTCTATTAATTTAACATTCTGTTAACTGAACCTGCATTTTTTTTCAAGTGTGTGCATTCATTAAAATGTCGAATGGATTAAAATTAAAACATATAATATCAAGTTTCATTAATAAATAAATAATATAAAGCCAAATATACAATATATATATATTTCTCAACTCCTGTGCAGTCAACCAAAATGTGGCATTTATTTTCACACATTCAAAAGAAGTATAATATATTCCATAAGAATCCTTTCAACAACATCATATCTGCACTTACCTTTAACATAGAAAAAGTAAACATTTTATGTTTAAAAGTACTTAAAGGAAATTAAAGAAGCCATCCTAAAATTAAAATCCAATTCAATTTATTCCCTTAGGAATCTACATGCTACATGTTTTTGGGTTAAGATATTGTATCAGGTTGCATGAAGAATTTTGAAAAGAAAACTATATATGTTGGTTCTGCTATCGCGAATATACATAATTAAAAATAATATTAAAAGTTTTATACAATTACGAGACTCTGGAAAGGTTTATGCCATCGTGCATACTCGAAAGTACATACACTATAGAAATTATAATGTTTATGTTTTCTTGAAAATTCTTTTCAAATGCATTTCTGTTCGTAATAAAAATATGCATTTCAAGTGCATTTATTTGATTGTACCTTTTTTCTTTTTATACTAATCATGCAGCTGTGACCAACGAAATTTTTCAGTTAAATTGAATTCCATACAACACTAAGAAATTGCAAAAATCAATTGCATTCTTTAACAGAAGGGTCAGATAAGTACAAGGAATGTAAATTTAAAATTATTTAGAGAACCAAAGTAATGTAGTTTAAATATGGTTTAAATTATTCAGAAGTAAAGTTTTCAGTCTGAACTTTAATATCTTATACAAAAGTTAACAACGTTTCCTGCAAAATAATGCAGTGTAATTTTTTTAAGTAACAAGCAAAAATCGATTGTCTCATTGATACATCACGTATGGCAATTCGTTGTTTAAAAGCGACAAATTTGAGGTGATAGCTATTGTGTTATCACTTTCAAATTATGGTTGGACGATAATCTATTCCATCGCATTTAAGAGTCACCAAGGTGCTAATAATTGTCGCCTTACAAAATTCTACTGCAAGAGTGCCAGTTATAGATAGATAAAATAGATGTTCGAGAAGTAGACTGTACTATCGGCTCTATCGGTTCTGCTAGCAGCAACTAATCTTCGAAATCATACTATATCATATACACGCTCTATGGTAGGTACTATCAGATGGTATATTAGTCTTGTCACTAGATTTGTAACGCATAGAAATAATCGTCGTAGAAAGGTTTCAAGCGCATAGTTGTGTTGAAAATTAAAAGTTAGGTTTTCGCGTTACCCGATTTTGATGAAATTGGTTTTTTATTAACTTGAGTTTGGTAAGCAAAATCGGATGAGTAAAATTATAATACAAAAATCAATGTGGCCACAAAGTTTTGTTCTTTTTTTTTCTACCGTTTTTCCGATTTAATTGTAAAATTTGTGAAGTAATTTTCTTTAAATTATTTACATGAGTTGACTACAGAAATAGATGATACTATAGGCTATATATGGGTATTCCCTTACCGTTGTGAAACGTGGAATATCGTTGCATCGTTCTATGATTCGATATTTTTCTACACAAACAAACTGAATTATACAACCGATACAAAACTACACCACGATTTACATCGTTAAGGGAATACGGCTTTTGTTAAATTTCAGTAAAATCGGTACAAGGATCGTAGAGAAAGAAATAGTCGTAGGAAAAATAACCTTGTTTATAAAGTTTTAAGATGCTATTTAAAAACTAATATACCGATTTGAATAAAATTTGCAGAAGATATTTATGCTATTAGACCCCAAGCTACCTGTGAAGTGAAGTAAAGCAAATTTGAAGAAGCGGAAACAAAGCTATGGAGAATAAATTTTGAAATATTAGTAGTTTTGGTGTTTCTTTCTCAGAGTTAATTCATTAAACTATAGATTTGTCAACTACTAGTCCTCCCATTTCTACCATATTTTACGTTATTATATGTTTTTAAATTATATTTGAAAATTTTCTCCAGACTTTCAATTCTTTTTTTTAAAACACAATTTTAAAATTATTCTAACCAAAACAAATTTTTTTTCTAATTCCAGGTGCTTGTTATGTTGGAAACCAATCTGATAAGGCACTTCGAATACTAGTTGCATGTCCATTATTCTCATATTGGATTTTCGGTTCTGTGAATCTTTTTGCTGGATATCTTGTACATCGTCGACAAAATATCTTGCCAACAAATGTACCAACTCCAATAACAACATCACTAACAAATATGAATGGTGTCGGAACATTTCTATTCATTTATTGTATTCCAAGTGCATTACTTTTAATTTCGGTATTTTATGAATTTGCAAATAGTGATATTTGGTTGAATTTACCGCAACCAACATATGAACCGGTGCCACCCGTAAAAGCACCGATGTGGCCATTTATGATGCGTGCCTTTATGGAATTAATGCTTGGCGTAATATCATCAGCATGGGCGCTTGGACCAAGAATTTCAACAATATATAAAAATCGTTTTAGTCCAAAATATAAACAACCACCAAATAAATATCCGCCAACAGCATATAGTACAGCTTCATATCAAACTGTATGCCAACCAAGTGTTATTTTAACATTGGATAAAATATCACGTTGTCCACGGAAATATCCGTCAGTACATACGGCAAGAAAATCACGAGGATACAAAATGTCTTCACAATCTTTAAGTTTTACCGGAAACGAAACGGTTCTGTAATTTTCTTTTTGCAATTAAAAACGTTTCTTTTGTGATAAATTAATAAAATTAATTTTATTTTACTGCTTTCTTATTATTAATTAATTCGTAATTAGAAAAAAAAAGTAAAATATTAAAAACTACAAATTTTAAATTGTATTAAATTTAAGTTACTTTATATTTTAAAAATAATAATTATTTATTGAAAATGTTAGATTTAATTTAATTTTAAATTTAATCTTTAATTAAGTTAAGCTTAATACGATTTAATACCACCGTAGTCCTGTAATTATTGTCTGATTTTGTTTTAATTTTGTTTTAATTTTGTAATTTTTAAATTCATTAATTTTTTTTAATTTAAAATACTTGCCAGAGAAGCCTCTGTGTGCCATTTTTCAGTTGGTTTTGTATTTTTAATATGAATTTCTTCTTGAACACAAAACAAAAAGAATACTTTTGTATAATTTTATTTTAGTTTTTAATTTATTTATTTTGTGATATTATATTAATATCGAAATAAAAAGAATAATTTGATGAAGAAAATGTTTTTCTTTTAATTCCCATATTTTGGAAGCCTTTTCATGGAATGAAAACAAACAAAATGCAAATCTTTACTCTTTAAGGTAGCCTAATTAGTATCAACTTGGAAAAGTGTAATAGAAAGTATCTTGACAAAAGAATAACTAGAAATTGACCCAATCCGGTATGAAAATGAAGAGCCCATTAGTATGTTGCCTACTGGATACTAAAATCGGTACGGAAAGAAACTGGGCAGCAACACCAGTCTCATTTTCGAAAAAATACGGTCCAATAATGCCGCCGTCCCATAAAGTACACCAAACAGTGACACGAGATAATGATTGTTCAAGAATTGTTCTTGGATTTTCAGAAGCCGAAATACGACAACAATTTTAATGAAGCCATTGATTCAAATAAAAATGAGCTTCGTCAGAAAGGATGATTTTTTCTGAAAATCCAACACCAAGTTCAATGATCCGAACAGGAAATTGTCAATGTTGAAAATGATTTGATAGCTTTAATTCTTGCATCAGTTGGATTTTATAAGACTTTAGAGACAAATCCTTTCTCAAAATACGACATGTTGTGCTTGTGGACAGGTCTAATTGTTGTGAACGCTGTAGAATCGATAAATTTTGGTATTCTACAAGACTTCCACTCACAACGGCAATGTTTTTTTTAGTTGTACGACCAGAACCAGCACTGAAGTAGATAAAAATTTTTCCACGAAATTCTTAATTGTAGGCTTTGATGGATGATTATAACGACAGAAAATATACACGATTTTACGAAATGTGGTTTTCAGAAATTACCCATTTTCATAATGGATTTGAATTATTTGTATGCGATTTTCAATTTTGAGAAAGTGTTATCACATTCCTTGCTATCGAACTACGTTCCCATCAAATTAAAAAAAAATACAAAAACACTTTGAATTTTATGAAAGCTTTGTTTTTTTTTTAGAAATTAGATCAAAGTTAACTTTTTTAATTAGAAAACAAAATTTATAGATTGAAAAGAATCCGAATTGTTTCCTTTTTGGGCGAGAATTAAAATTCAAAATTTCATTTTAAATTTGAGACAAAGTAATGGCAGAAGGAAAGGTAATGGCAGAAGAAAAACTAATGGCAGAAGAAAAGGTAATGGCAGAAGAAAAAGAAGATGCAGTTTTTGAAGTTATTGAGACGAAATTTGAAAATTCCTATGTACCAAATATAAAATTAAATTGGGATGCTGATATTGGAGAAAGTAAATTACCAGAAAATCAAGAATCTCAAAATCTTCCAGAGAAAACTAATAAATCCGAAAACACGATTACATTGTTGAATGATGAAAATGCAAAATATTTTGATGATATTACACGAGATGGTTGGGAGAAACGACTTGATTATGCACTGAAAGGATATAAACAGGATCAACAAAAATACTTGGCTAATAGGGATGAAATGTATCGAGATCCGAATCATTTAATGGAAATAGCAATATCAACAATTATATTGTTAGCAAGCGGTAAATATGATATTCCAAAAGAATATTATATGTATACGGAATTATATTTAAAAACGATGAAAAATGAATACGATGATAGTCCACCGAATATTGAGAAACTTCTCCAACATATGGAATATATTAAAATGAAGAATAATATTGATTGGGGCGAAGAATTTTTCGAGAGTCCACAAATGGGTCTTGTTATAACGAAAATATCGAATCGGAATAAATCAAATCTTCGAATCAATGAACCGACGACATCAACAAATCAGGATTCCTTTCAAACATTCGACACTGCAGTTGGAGAATGAAGCGCTTTTTTTTCTTTTACAGCAAACATTCATAAATAAACATTAATTCAATTAATTAGAAATAACATATACTATTTGTTAAATTAACTTATATTTTCTTAGCTACATTATTATGACATGATTTTCAAATTGCTTATACATTACAAATGTTGCCGTACAAACAGTAGTTTATCTAGGTTTAAGGTTTAGGTTTAGAAAATAAATTAATTGTCAAAATAAATACAAAAAACAGAATTTTGTTTATCAATGAATTTATCCTCCCGCAAACTGGGCTACAATATTTAACCAAGCTATCCTTAAAGTAAAATATGATACACTAGCATCCCGTCTTATGACGACTTATTCTCTAGTTGTGGGACATATGTGTTGGGTGGGTTCATCTTTATTATAATCAGGTACATATATGGTGCACTAGAGATTAAATGGAGTAATTACGGTTGGTTGGTATGGTTCGACTTTTTGTGTGGTTAGAAATGTTTTTCAGGTCTATGTTTCTTTATCTATTTTTATTTAGTTGTTTACTGTATGACTAGAACACCTGAAGAACTTGACTAACCTTGCCATCTTTCAGTTCTATCGTAGAGGACTTTCAAAAATAATTTGAAATGTTTTGAATATTAGCTAAAATGAATTTTGATTGGTATATAATTCGCTGTTTCTTAATACTAGTTTTGATATAAGTAATAAATCAACGACCTACCTAAACCAAAATTGTCCAGTACCTCCATAATAAAAAATTGTAAACGTCGATGAACATCAACAACAGTAATTCCATGATTTTGGTATTATGGTTTTCCTAGTTGGATGACCTTATTCAAAAAAAGCACATGTTAAAACTGTTTTCTAAAATATTTAAAATTGTATAATTGTATTTTTCAAAATATTTTTTTAGCAATATTGACATTTTGGCATCCTAAATGAATGTTTATCTCAAACAAGATAAAAGATGTAATCTTTTAAGATGGTTACAAATGGTTTTTTTTTTTAACGGGACTACTTAAGGAAGGAAGAAAATTTTGGAATTTGATTAACCTGGATTTATGTCATTAGATAAAAAATCACATGTTCAAACACTTTTGTAATACATTTCCAAGTGTACAGGGATTGAAAGTTAAAAAGTGTCCTGAATTTGGATAGGAAACGAAGCTTTTATTACAAAATTTCTCGTGAAAGCGAATGATAACAATTTAAATTATTTTCGATTTTTTTTTAATATAACGAATTGATATTATTATATATTACAAATTGTCGGCTTTATGTTTAATAAATTCAATTGTACATAGTTTAATGAAATAAATAATCAAGTTAATAAAAATACATTTTAGCTATTAACATTTTTAATTTTACGATGAATAGAAAGATTGTCAGTTTGATGAAATAAATACGGCTGAAAGTGGCTTTTCTAAAAAAAAATTGTTTATTTAAAGTTTAATATATTAGAAATGAAGAAAAAAGTTTAATATATTTATATACAAAGAAAGGTTTTTCTAGTTTTAAAATTAATTGTGATAACAGCGGCTCGAAAAACGTTCTCAAACTAGAAATAAATTCGAATGTCCAATTCAAATTATTCTAAAACAGTTTCTTTAATTACAAAGCCAAAATTAACGCGAAGAATCCAGTAAATATACCGAAAAATCGTCGTAGGGTCCAGGGACGTATTATTATAAATCTGAAATTAAGTTTTTTTCCTTTCAATTTCTTAATAAAGAAAATCAAATCAATAAACCTGCGCCGATGTAAACCATTTTTAAATTAAATAAAAATTAAATCATATTAAAATTACGTGGAAAATTCCGCGGAGAAGCAGATGGTTTCGGTTTAGAGATTTTAGGCAAATTAAAAGACGTTAAAATCGAAAGATCCAAAAATTACATTACTACATTTTATTGTTAAAACATATATTTATCATGAACGAAAAGAAAGGATACCATTCCAAGATACAATATTACCGATACCAGAGCCTGGTGATGTTAACAAAGCTGCTTGTGTTGATTTCGATGAAATTAAACAAGAAATATCAGATTTGAATAAAAACTTAACAAGTAATGATTATATTTAACATATTTATGTATTCTTATTTTAAATATATTCATTTTATTAGCTTGTAAAAATAAAACGGAAAAGGTTATAAAAGCATCGGATTCAACAAATCTACAACCATTCAAAGATAAAATCGAAGAATTTAGAAATAATTAAGAAATTAGATGAATGTCGTTATTTATTTATAAAAACTATGAAATTCTATCATTTTATACCAAAATTAGATAATAATTTACAACAAACTCCGCCAGGAATGTTTTTTGAATATTCAAATTCAAATTTATAACATCTTCAATTTTTCGTGAAACGAATTTATATCTTGCTAGATTAATAAGTATGACAGTTAACATAATTCTGTTAGCAATTTCAATTAAAAAAATTTAAAACTTACGTAGGAAGAAATAAAAGACAGATCATTAAAATAAATCAAAAATTTTTGCCGTTTGTTTTTCAAAAATAAATTGATATACAAATTTTCTCGGAAGAAGCGCCACTAAAGAAATCCCGCGACAACTAAATGAAGCTGCATCTGGTTGTTGTCTATGATAATTTTACGAAAATAAAATTCCTTTAAAATAAGGGTTCTTATATTAGATAATGTCAAAATTAGGCGGGAATTATTTGACAATTAGAATATTTTGGAAAATAATTTGTTAAATATTATTTATTAAATAGTTGTGAAATAAGTTAGTTATAATTTTAAAAATGGATCAATATCCTACAGAAGAAGAAGAACTTGAATTGCAGTATGATGAAGACTTGGAGATGATTCCCAATAATGGTAATAAAATTCTTTATTTCTAATTTATTAGTATTTATATTATAATTATTGGATTTTAGACAAAATTACGAATAGGATAGATGTTCCTCAGCCAAAAGGTGCTTTAAGAACGACAGCTTTAACTGAAGAAGAAGAATTTGAATTACGATACCAAGATGAATTTGAAATGCTGGAGGATAATGGTATTGAAAATGTAGCTGAGTTTTCTAATATTTATTATCCATATTATAGTTAAAACAACGAATAAAAGGCATCTTCAACCAAGCACATCTAAAGCGATTACACAAAATTACTTAACTGCCGAGGAGGAATTCGAATTAGAATACCTAAACGAACCGAAGACACTTGACAATGGTAATAGAAATATAGTATAAAACGAATTTTATAGATAAATGATTTTAAAGGACCATTAAGTAGAAGGGAAGAACCAAGTACATCAAAAGCTGCAAATCAAAATATGGACAGCAGCGCTGAAGAAGAATTCGAATTAAGATATGAAGATGACATGGAAATAGTTGATAATGGTATAAGATATCAAATTGACTATAATAAAATGTATATTGTTGAAATTTTAGTAGAACCCATGATTGTAGAACATCCTCAACCAAGTACTTCGAAAGTTATTTCTGAAAATCGCAGCCTTTTACAAAGTCCACAATTATCACAAATATCTCATGATGGCACTACAATAAATCGTCGTCTATTTGGAACACCGAATCAACAAAAGCGTATATCTTCAACACCACTTCAGAACTCTGATAACTATGAAGAACTACGACCTCTCGGTGATCCTTTAACAGAAATTCAAAATACCGGTTTAAGTCGAAAAAGACGTTTGAAAGATTTGTTTGGTGATATTCGAGATATACCAGATTATGATGAAACTTATGTTGATCCTGAAGCAAAGAAACAGAAATGTGAAGAAGAAAGAGACATGGAATTAATTGAAAAGATTTTGGAAGCGAGAAAAAATTTTCACGAAAATTTAAAACCAACTAAAGGCAATCAAATTGATAGATTGAATGCTTTACATGAATTTAAAAAACGAAATCTTTCTCGCATAGTTCCAAAGTAAGACTTATTTTATTCAATAATATATATTTTATCGAGTTTTTTAATAGATGGCCATTTCTTCGATTATCCGGTTGGAACAATGAAAGAATTTATATTCGATTCCATTCGGAAGAATATGAAACAAAAGAAATTAATGAAATCCATTTATTTAATGAAGGATACAGTAACCTATTAGGAGATTCTAAACAAGGTGTTTGGGACTCTGCTCGTGAATTAGTATTTTCTTTTTTTCTAATCTAAGAATTTTAATATAGCATATATTTATTCAGGTATTGAAACGTACTCAAATTAGGGAAGCAAATATTTCCTCCTTAGCTCCAAATAATCGTGGAGCACTTGCTATGGATGAAAATCTTTGGGTTGAAAAATATAAACCTAAGAAATATATTGATTTACTCTCAGATGAATCGACCAATCGTAGTTTACTCTATTGGCTAAGAATGTGGGATAAAATTGTATTTGGAAAGTAAATCTTTGAAATGGAACTTTAAACATCAAATATATGAGTTTTTTTTTTTGCAGCGAATTTAAGCCAGCTATTCATAAACCAAGCGCACTAAACACTTTCAATCGTGGAAGTGGAAGATTTGAATCGAACGGAGGATGGAAAAATCGTAGAACAAAACAAATGTTAAATACTGATCAGGATTCATATGGAAGACCTGTACAAAAAGTGGCTCTTTTGTGTGGTCCACCTGGTTTAGGTAAAACTACTTTAGCTCATACGATTGCACATCATGCCGGATACAATGTATGCGAAATTAACGCGTCTGATGATCGTTCACCAGAAGCATTTCGTTTAACTCTTGAAAATGGAACACAAATGACATCAGTTCTTAATAAGGATAAGAAACCGAATTGTATTATATTAGGTAATTCAGAATTTGAATGTTTTGTTCTAATTAAATAAGTATGAAATTATGTTCTAGATGAAATTGATGGTGCACCACAACAATCTATAGATTTTCTTGTAAAATTTGTCAATGACAATGTTATACATAAAGCAAAGAAGGGAAGCAATAAAGTACAAAAACAGATACTTAAGCGACCTATTTTATGTATATGCAATGACATGTATGCACCAGCTTTAAGACAGCTAAGACAAATTGCATTTGTTGTCAATTTTCCACCAATTGAAACATCACGATTAGCAGAACGGTTAGATTTATGCACTAAAAATACATTATAGTTAGCATTTTTTGTTTTTATATTTAGATTATTTGATATATCTTATGAGGAACGATTAAAAACAGACTTGAGTACGTTATTAGCGCTCGCTGAAAAATCCGGAAACGATGTTAGATCATGTATATCAATGATGCAATTTTTTAAGTAAGATATTACATTTGTTTTAAGTTTCTGAATAGTATAAATTATTTTATTATAGCGCTATGAAAAAGCGGTTAACATTAGAAGACGTTTTAAAAAATAGTTTTGGACAAAAAGATAGGCATAGAGGATTATTTGGTGTTTGGACTGCAATTTTTCAAGTATGAAATCACAAAAGATTATAAAATAATAATGAATTTAGTAAAATGTTTCTTGTAGATTCAAAGACCAAAAAAGACATTAACAGATACTGATAAATCCAATGAAAATAGACAATTAGTAACTATGACGGATATGTCGCTTGGAAGTCGTGCTCAAAATATTTTGGAAGTGGTACACATGGGCGGTGATTATGAAAGGTTAGCATTTTTACATATGAAATTAAACAATTAAGTATGATTAATGCTTTCTAGATTAATGCAAGGCGTTTATGAAAATTATTTATCACAAAGAATGCCTGATCCTAATTTGGATGGTGTTGTTGAAGCAATGCAATGGTTTTGTTTTTCCGATCAAATTCAAAGAGCTGTTAATCATACCCAAAATTATACAATTTATCCTTATTTACAATTTGGATTTGTTATTTGGCATTTATTATTTGCTAGTTTGGCATGGCCTCGTATTACGTTCCCTAGTAAAGGTTTTGAGGTAAGTGGAAATTATATTTTCTTTTCGTATCTTTTCATATGCACTGGTCGTTAGAGTATATAGTTTGTATATATGAATAATATTTCTCGCTGTTTGTTACACTTGTGATAAATCTCACATATCCTATTATTTTTTCCGGATTCCTGGATATTGTATCTTTTCATATAATATGCTTTATAACATGTATGATAATTAAAGAGACCATTTCCCCTTACTGGTTTAGTTCTAAGGATAGAATATCCTTTTTATCCGTTGTAGACATTTGTTTATGGGATTTTTAAATTCTTTGTTTTGTGTCCGACTTTTCCAATGGATGTAATTCCGTTTCAACAAAGGTTGGATATTTACATAAATAAGCTAAATTTCATAGATAGAAATGAAAGAAAGAAAATTTTATTATAACACTAATGGGCGGGTATTCGAAAAAGTTTTGGGACAAAATTGGCATATTTTCACATTCAAATAATATTTTATTAAATCTGTCCATTTTGTTTTGTCATTTTACTTTCAGAGTTATTCTTCCACCATTGCAGAATTTCTGGACGAAAAAAACGACTTTTAGAGGCTTGTTTGCAACTACTATTTGTACCATTTTAGTCAGAGACCGAAATAAACGGTAGTCTGATGCTTCACAGTTAGAATTAGATAGGGGTACATCCAAATTGTTCAGTCAAGCTCTCTCAATTTTTGTTGAAACAATTTCTGCTTATTTTGACAACGATCTTTTATCGCACAATATCAAATTTTCATCGCCTGTGATCAATCTGTTCAGAAACGGCTCGATTTCATGAACCAAATTATAGAAAAACTAAATATCGAGCTGCTTTCGTATCTACCCTTGCCCAAATGGTTCAAAACAATTTAATAATTCATATGTATTTGTATTTTCACCCTGAGATTATGAAAACTCGCGGGACTCCACGAAAAAACTGCCTTATGTTCGAATACTTCAATTATGTGAATTTCGTCGAATTCGGTTCAGTAATTTGGCTTAAAAAAAAGTGTTGCCATAGTCAAATTCTGACCGAAAATCCAATCGGCTTTAGCTAAGTTGAAATACTTAAACTGACAAAATTTCATTGAAATTGGATCACAGATTTTGTATACACAAATGTTTTTACAAAAAATTTTGTGAATTAGTGTTGCCATAAGCAAAATTTGTTGAAAATTTTATCAGATCTGAATTAGACTTTATTACAAAAACTTGCAAATTTCATCAAAATTAGACAAGCAATTGCGGTTGCACAACGAGTGCAATTGGGCAAAAACTGACATACTCGAGTCTAGCCTAAAAACTAATCAGCTCTAAGTTTGGGTCAAGTACATAAACTGTATGAATTTTATTGAAATTTTGTCCAGCGATTTCTTTTGCACCGCACTTATAAAATTTTTTCGTTTTTTTTTTAACAAAAAAAGTATAACCGAATAGTGTCGCCATATATGTATAAATTTAGCCCAAAAACTATCATTAGGTGCAACATACAAACTGTGAAAGTTTCATGAAGATCAGACAAGCCGTTTAGATTTTAATACCTACAAACTTTGTTGGGATAGTAACAAGATGATTTTTCTTATTCGGAATGATTGAGGATTCGATAACTGACATAGTGGAAGTCAGTTATCGAATCCTCAGTTATTCTTGATATAAATTTTATAAAATAATGAAATTATCTATCTAATTAAATTAATTGACACAATATTAGTCAATTAAGAATAAACCTAAACTTTTTATAAAACTGTAAAAAAGTAATTCCCATCCAAAATATTATTTCAATTTATACGTCTGTTTTATTTGCCACTTGCTCTGGGGTAGAGCAAATTTTTACATTGAAGACAAAAACAACAAAAGAGCAAATCCTACACTACTTTCAGAGCAGGTGTAAACTATTGCACCCGAATTAGTTCAGTTTTTCTACCATAAAAAGTATATTAGCTAAAAGATTCTCATTTAATTACAATATGGTTGCTAAGCAGCGCTACAAACATTTGAATTAAGGCTTTCTGCTACTCGTTTTTTTTGCCACTTACCCTGCTCCGGGGTAGGGTATGGCAAATAAAACAGACCTATTATTTCTAATTACACTTAATATATTTATATAAATTTTCTAATTTATTTAATATAAAATATATGTATATTAAAAGCACATCTGGTAACCCTTGAATATGTTCATATAAAAAAGTGTTTTCTTTCACATAATTCTTTCTAGTACTGAGATTATAAGCGGCGTAAATTATGTTTAAACTGTCTCAACAAGCAAGCGAAGCCTTTTCATAATGGTACTACCACTCTCATTCCACTTGATGAAATTTTGTTTAGGGGTCCATCCCAACATATGTATATATATATATGCATCTGTGAATATTATAAAAGAATTGAACGATATATAAAGGAACTTTGGCTAGAAGCTTTTGGGAGAACAGCATAGAAAACTGTATGTGCGAGTGCACCTTCCGGGGGAACTTTTTTTTACGGTGCAATGAAGGATAAGATCATAAAACATAAAATACTATTAACAATATATTTATATACTAGAACAAAAATTGCTTGCTGGAATGCAGAAAATGAATATAATATGTTCATAATATAGTTATGTACTTCCTTGTTTTATCGTTGTCGTTGGAAAAATATTTCATAAAGAGTTAATTGAAATCGTTTTTGTACACTTTCATCTCTCTAAAAGATGTTGAATGTATTTTATTTGGTAAATGCTTGTTTGCTGGTTATGTCCACCGCCATTTTCATAATAAATCCTTCTCTATTCATTCTAACGTCCTTTTCAGCGTAGACTTTTCTTTAAATAGGTTTTGTAAAATGAAATTTTGTTATGACTTAATATGGAACGGTTAAGGATGAGTCTAATAAGGTGATGGTATATTATAGATAAGAGTGAAGAGTATATTTATTTTTTTCTTCTACATAGTATCATAATATCAACTCTGATAGATCTTTTATAATGTGTTCTCTGTTATATTCCTAATTAATTATTTCTTATGAGAGAGGCTCAAGTTGTTTTCATGATTATTTCTTTTATTATTTCATGTCATTTTAGCATTTTTTTCTTTTCGTCTCCCATTTATTCTATAATATTCCTTTCATTTAGTTTCGAGTTTATATTTTCATTAATTTAAAAAAAAACATTTCTTGTTTAAAAGAGGTCAAGCATTTGTTTTATCTGTTTATAAATTGTATTTTAAGTATTTATTTTTATATAAAAATTGAATAAGAAATTTCTGTAATTATGTGTGTATGTGCACTCCGCTTTGAAAAGCTCTATTAGACTACTTTTTCTTCTTGAAAATGGAATAATAATTAAATTCTAATGATATTTAATTATAATAATAAGATATGTTTTTTTTTTATTTCTCCACAATAAAGTTCAATCAAAAATCAACAACTCATAAAATGATATTGAATTCATTTCGAAAAGGTATAAATTCTAAAGTAAATGGAATTGGACAAGGTTCCAGTTTACTAATTGAAACAATTCCAATTTTAAAAAGGATTTTAGCACCACAATTACGTGCTGTATCACAACAATTACTAAATCCCAGGTAAGAAAAAAATGAAATTTCATAATTTTTGTTAATAAAGTTAAAATTATTACATATATTTTAATTTAGAGAACAATATGATTTCCGACATACAATTGAAGTGATGGCAGATTTAGGTTTAATGTTTACACAAATTAAAAGTCTAGAAGGAACTTATAAATATCAAATGGAACCAAATTTAGATATAATATTTGAATTCAAAGGTATTTATAGAAATATAATTTATGAAATTTTATTTTATGAAAATTTAAAAATTTTTACAGGAATTCCAAATCCTATTTTAAATTATTTCGGAAGGCAAATGATTGGAAAAGAAATTGAACTTGAACTAATGAAACGATCTGCTCCAAAACTAACTGAACGTAACACGAAAAAAATAAATAAAGTACAGGAAAAAAATAAATCACCGGAAAATATACCAAATCATTTGCAAACTTTAAAACCCAGAATTAATCGGCAAAAGAATACAAAAGAATTGGTAAGTTTAAATTTTTGTTTTTCTTCACAATGATTACCACAATGATGAAGAATTTATTATATCTTCTTAAGAAAAAAGGTCCTTAATAAATTCAGTCAAAGTAGTGGGAATCAATGTTGATATACGTTGAAAATTGTAAGGTTTGAACTGTCGAAAATTCAGTTTTTTTTGGAATCTGCCCCTTCTGCCAGTATGTTTATCTTTTTAAAGTACAATATGTGTTAATTATACAAGTTGTTGAAAAGAAAGTGAGTATATACAATTTTCAAAGTCCAATCACTTTTTTTCAATTTAATAAACATAGAAAATACTGAATAAGATCCTCCGAAACAATTTCATTGGGTCTGCTAGTAAAGTCCATTTGAATTACATTTCGTATCGCGATAATTGATTAATGCGGTTATATTGCATAATACATACTATAAAGCAGAGCTCTGCAATGGTCGTACCGCGATACACTGATGTTTCGCATGATTATTCTAGATGTGTCACTTTTCAATGACTCCAAGAGAAGACAATCCACATTGAAATTGAATAAAACATGTTGATTTTTATATATTTTTCTTGTGGTATGTTACAGAACGCTGAGAGGTGCCTAGGTGTACAGTCAAGGTTGAAAGACTACGGAGCTATGCTACACACTTTGAAAAACTATATTTTGCAAAAACACTTATCTCAATGTCTGATGATAGACAATATAGTCAAATCTGTTTTTATGCGCTCCTTTTTGTACGTTTTTTTATGCTACTTTTTATAAGAATATAGATTAAAAAATCATTTTTTTTGAGAAAGTGAAAAGGTACCCGAGTGATTTCCTAACAAAAAAGACAAGTATTACATGATCTTATGAAGAACGTACATTACCTCTTGATCGTTAGGACAAAATTAATTTTAAAGTCCATTAAATTGCAAATGCATTTTCTTTTATACAGTCCCTATCTACCTCATAAAAACAGGTTTGACTGTAATATTTATGCTGTTTGGTAGGTACTACCAGAGGGTATATTAGTTTTGTCACTCCATTTGTAACACATTGAAATAATCGTCGTAGAAAGGTTTTAAGGGTATGGTTGTGTCAGGAATCAAAAGTTATATCGATTCATGCATGTCCGTCCGTCCGTCCGCCCGTATACAAGATAACTCAAAAATGCGTTATCCGATTTTGATGAAATTTACAATGTGACTTGCTTCTTCCTTAAATTGGTTTGGTATTGCATTTCAGCAAAATCAGCCAAGGGGTAGCAAAGCTATAAAGCAGAAGCCAGGATGACCAGAAAATTTTGTAGTTTTATTATTTATGGTTTTCGGATTTAGTTTGAGAATTTGTGGAACAATTTTGTTTAAATTTATTATGCAGGTTAACTACATAAATAGACGATACCATGTTAAATTTCAATTAAATTGGTCCAAGGATAGTGGAGGAAGAAGTAATCCTAGGAGAAAATAACTGTCTTCATATAGTATTTTTGATGTACTTTAAAAATTAATACACCGATTTGCATAAAAAATTAAGAGATTAGACTTATGCTATCAGGGTCTTGGTTACCTGCAAATTAGTAGAAATTTCAAAAAAGAGAAACAAATCGGCTATAATTATTTTCCACAAAACAAATAAATCAGAAAACATAAAATCCCTCAAATTTTATTTTGTTGAAAATTACATTCCGATGTCTGGGAATTAAAATGAATGATTATTAACCCAACAATTTAACCGAGTTTAGCTTTATAGGTAGTTTGGCACCCCGCAATCGCCCACCGAGTAGAGACTTATTCTATCTTTTTAGTTGACCTATCCAGAAAGTACATTCCATAAAAACCCGATACTATTAGAGCAGTTTTTATATTCTCCTCTCATCGAAAGCAACTCCCATCGAAAAACCAAGTACCCTATACTTTAACTTGGAAAGATCCAAATTTAAAATCGGTTCAGTAGTTTTCGAGTCTATAGGGGATAAACAAACAAACAAATAAAGAAACAAACAGAATTTCAGTTTTATGGTAGAAGATTTCCAAAAATAATTTGAAATGGTTTGAATATTAGCTAAAATGAATTTTGATTCGTGTATAATTCGCTGCTTCTTGATACTACCTTATATATAAGTAATAAATCAACGATGTACTTAATCCAAAATTGTCCAGCTCTTATATATACTCATTTTGCCTACCAGTGGCTAACTCTTGGAATAGCGATACATTTTTTTTTTAGTTATAAAATTATGATTTTATATTAATACTAGGGCAGGGCTGTCCAACCCGCGGCCCAAGACAAGTATCAATGCGACCCGAAAATATTTAAATTTACTGAAGCATGCCCATTTTTCTGAGGAATGATTTTTGTGTTGGGTGCGGTTTCGTTCTAAAGCTGCTAAGTCACAAACAAGAGAAACAGGAACAGAACCAAAAGCTTTTTCGTTATGTAGTAAATTCTCTTTCTGGTTGCGTTGCCCGCTCAGCTACACTGTTCTGTTGTTTGTCACCTGGCGGCTTAAGCGATATTAAATGAATTTCATGTTCTGTTTTTATAATGAAAAAATTCATAAACTAATAAATTTTAAATTACTTAAACATGAAAACTGTATATTTTACATTTTCTTCGCTCGTCCGCTATAGTAATATACTTGCGGCCCAAAACACCATGTTTTCTTCCAATGCGGCCCAGAGAAACAAAAAGGTTGGACACCCTTGTACTAGGGGGTTACCCGTCCTAAGACGGCCTCCTAGAAATTTCAGTTTACAGATCACTGTAAATTAACTAAATTTATTTGAGCGTAGCATCTCAATTCGCAACATTATAGATCTTTTACCCTGTTCCCGTAACACCACTGGAGATATATTTCATATCTTAGGTCGACATATTCAGAAAGTACATTATTTACGACGCAACACCTCGAGTAGAGACATTAAATTCATCCCATTTTCTTTCCGGACAATATAGGACGGACAGAAAGAAAGAATGAAAGATTAGCCTTTTATATATATAATGATTAAATTTATCGATTGTAAAATATTCGGTCGACTCTATAGGCTGAACGACCTCTGCTTCAACGGCGATAATTTCGCGAAATTGCTCCGTGGTTATTGTGGGCATTTCCCCGCAATGCATATTGGTGAATTATTCTGGCAATATCAGCTCCAGGTGAGCTTGATATTCATTGCATCATTAATATTTCAATTTTTTGTAGTTTCTTATAGTACCTTGCACTTTAGGGGAGGGGAAGATATATTAAAATAAATTATATTTTTATATTAAATAAAAGAAATCTTCTTATTTTTCCTCACGCATCCATGAATTTTAATAATATAAAGTCAGCAAATCCTTTATCTGGATAAGTTCAAGCATTTGTTTCGTCTGCATAAAGTTTTTTTCTCTATGGACAGACATTTTTTTCGTACATTCCATTCTATGCAGTTCAATATATGAACTTTGTTTTTTCCTACTACTTTATATCAATTCCTGTTGGAGGTTTTTCTTTATTTTTTCGTATTTTATTTTATAAAAACGGTTTACAGTATCGTACAAGAAAATTTCATTTCTTTCTTCTACTTCTATTATATTTGAATTTCAATTCCAAAGTGAAATTACGTGGGAAATTGAAAACAAACTGAATACTTTTCCGATATACTTGAATAGAAAAATGAAATATAAAAACTTTGTAATACTTTAGGCTACCGGAAGGTACTACTATCTATCTATCTTATAAAATGAAAACAATGAATTTGTTCAACTGAAATACTTTCCAATAAGAATGCAAGTAAAATACAATTTTCATTTTAAGTATTTTTCTTTTGTTTGGGTTTAGATAAGTCCAAGAAGTTCGCTTACAAGTTTGTAAATTGATATTTATTGATTTTTCATAGGTTTTCTTACATATTTAAGATATTTCAATTCATTGAAGAACAGCTTATTTGCAAGATGGATTTTTATGAAAGTTTTTTAATTTATTTTTTCTGTAAAGTTAAAAATAAAATTGGTTTATTATGCCCTATGGTAGGTACTACCAAAGAGTATATTAGTTTTGTCAATAAGTGTGTAACATATCAAAATAATCGTCGTAGAAAGGTTTCAAGGGTACGGTTGTGTAGGGAATCAAAAGTTATATCGATTTATGCATGTCCATCCGTACGTTCGTATAGAAAATAACTCTAAAACTTGTTATCCGATTTTGTTGAAGTTTAGAATATTAATTGGTTATTCTTTAACTGGATTTGGTATTGCATTTCAGCAAAATCGACTGAGGGGGAACGAAGTTATTAAGCAAAAACCCGGGTGACCAGAAAGTTTTGTCGTCTTTTTTTATATGGTTTTTCAGATTTAATTTGAAAATTTATGAATCAAATTTGTTTAAATTAATTATATTGGTTAAGTACGTGAATATACGATACCACGTTAAATTTCAGCAAAATCGGTCGAAGGATAGTGGAGAAAGAAATTATCCTAGGAGAAAATAACCCTCTTCATATAGTTTTTTTGATGTACTTTAGAAACTAATACGCCGATTTGAAAAAAATTTGCAATAGATTTATGCTATTAGGGTCTAGGTTACCTACAAATTAGAGGAGATTTTGAAAAGAAACAAAGTTATGAATAAAAAATCTTGAAATACTGTTAGTTTTGACAGTTTTTCTGTCCCATTTCTGCCATAGGGCATCATCGGCGGCTATAGGCCGATTTTCAGTTACTATATGTTTACTTTAGTTTCTTCAAGAATTTAAGTAATCTATTATTATTTAATAGGATTAAATAAATTATTTTCTATATTATTAATAAAATTCCAATTTTTTAATATCATTATGCTTTTCCAAAGCTATATTCATATGTGTTCAATTTTCTTCCCGCCTTAAAAAAAAAAAGAAGAAAATAAGATTTCTCTAACGAAAAGTTATATTTCCACACATACATATGGACATGGCAACCACCCTTCAAAATCACATTTCGTCTTTAGTAAAGAAGGATAAGGATTTCTGTTTTTTTTTTTCTTTCTTTTTTTTGGAACGAAGAATGAATCAACCAACCAAGAGTATACACAGTCGTATATAACAAGTTTGTTGTTTCAATTCCCAAAAATCACTTTAGCCAACGTCGTATTATTCGACCATTCTGGAGGGAAGTGGGAGTTAATGGCCTTAAATTGTGCGGTACAAATAAATTGCTTTATATTAACTTTCAGAATATATACTATCGTTTTTTTTTCTTCTTCTTCTTGGTTCCTTATTTATAAGAAAGTTAGAAATATAATGTTTAGAATGGGAGGAATTTCTACCATTAATTCTTTCTATTTCGGAAACAAAGTGATATTACACTGTTAATGCTTCAGAATGAATTATTAGACGGAAGTTTAGCTTAATTCAAGCAATTTACAAAAGTGTTCATGGATTGTAAATTAAAAATAAATTTCGTCATAATCATTATCAAATTGTTAATTTGCTTTTAGAGTTTTCGGAATCTGAACATCAGTTATCTTATTTGTATCTTTTATATAAAAATAATTCATACATTTTCTTATAAATTTTCTTGTAATTGAAGTGAATGGTGAGTCGTTCAAGTATTAATAATATAAGTTCTAATGAGTTTTATTATTCCTCTGATAGTTAAAAAAAATGCTATAAATATTATTTACTAATTTTATGAGCCTTGGCTTCTTCTTCCTAAATAATTCGAATTGTAATATTTCATAATAAAACTAATTAAATTGTAATTTATTTAAATTAATATTTATGAAATTTCAATTATAAAAAGAAATTTCTAACAAACCACATCTAATTATTACAAATTATATTCCGGTATGAAAATGTTCCGAATCATAATCCATCGATTTCAATTTTCGTATATAAAAGTATTTTAAGGATATTATATTTTGGCCAAAAACACCACCATCACAAGATGGAAAAAAAAACCAAAACGAAAAATCGCAAACAAAATTACTTGAAATCCCATCATGACGTAAAAGGATTTCACCAAAAGAATTTTCTTTCTGCGGTATTTGATTTCCTTCCTTAAAAAGGATCACAGCAAAAAGACGAGCATCAACATTGAGATATCGGTAAGATACTAGTATTGCGTTTTAATATCAAATAAATCAATTAGATGAGCTTCAGATTACCCTCATTTTGTAAATGTAAGTTTCGAATGCTCTACAGATTTTTCTTCTGGTCCCTTCTAACCAAATTTCCATTTCCTTATACACATATTATTTTCTTTTACATTGGCGTATATACTATTAAATAGAATAATCTAAGTTATTCCACTTTCCTCACCTTTCATCTGATAACTGCCTGATTCAGGACTACATATATAGTAAAACCACTTTCAATATTATTAGTATATGAAGGCAAAAGAAAGAAAAAAAAATATCCAGGAGAGAAAATCCCTTATGGGATTCTGAAAAATGACTCGACCATAATGGAGGATTACCAAATAAATAGTATATAACTGAACTATAAAAAACATTTATTTCGCTTAAGATTCTTGATCCTTTTTCGTATATATATATATTTTTTTTTGTATATTTGGGATTTTGTGATATCTTCTTCACTTTTTTTGATTTAATAGAGTTTTTTTCTTTTTCTTAACTTGTTCTAAATCTTAGTCCTCAACTCTTGTATCTAATATTATAACCAATGGTTAGACAATGTCTACACAAACATAATTAAAAAGTTAAATTGAAAATAAATCCTCATTTCGTGTGTCTATTTTTTATTTTAGATTCATAAAGATTTCTTTGGACGACTTTCAACGAAGGAAACTATGTTAACAGTTAAAGAAGGTAAGAATTGTGTATTATATTGTCCATTGTGAGCTAAAAGTAACTTTTTTAAAGAAAAGTTTGGTCTTCTGAAGCTCGAAGAGGAAACTTTTTGTTCTCCTAAGTCGCTAATCTTAATAAAAAATTTGAACTTACAGTTTTCACTATTTTCCTTTGCTGTCTGAGAGTCAAACCTTTAGTTTGGTTTTTTACTATCGAAAGCTTCACTTTTCGCCACATTAAATTCTACATCGAATCTTTTGTGTTCATTTTGGCTCATTCTATATTAATTTCCTTATATTTATAAATTTTTTCTTAAAAACTTATTTAATTTTATTTATTAGGCGGAACTGATGATATTGTAAAAAGTCCAATTTGGTTCAAATATAAAGAAGGTTATACAAACGCTGTGCGGAAAGATATTTTTGTTAATGATTTGGTGTAAACTATGAAAAATAAAATATTTATTTAATTTTCTCATTTTTATTAATAAAGTTTTAGTTTTTTGTTTTACAAAAAATCCTGAATGATTCCCAGCTTTCCAACGTTAGGTGAGTTTTCTTTCTCTATGTGATAACGTTGAGTCTGTATTTTAATTTTGTAGACAGATAAACACCAAGAAATGTTTTACTTTACACTCATTATTATAAATCGTGCATTATGTCCCACTATTCTCAAAAATGATAATCTAGTTTCCAAATTTATTGTACCCAACCGCGAGTACAGCGTACTCGGAAATTTCGTTGATTTTTCGATTACTCAGTAATTACATAACTATTCCACGATTACATTGGAATTTTTTTTTTTAACAAAACATAAGATCCAAAATGTTGAGTTGCCTCTCGTTTTGAAAATTAAGTAATTGGATATATACAAATTTAATCGAATTCGGTCAAGAACAATTTGAAAATAGAAATATCCATATTTTGAAGTAAATATTGAAAGTTCTCGAGTAAAGAGCTTGCTGTCAAAAAGTTAAGCAAAAATGACTGGAACTTACTTAAAGCCGAGACAGTTTTTATTTTTCTATTAAATAAATTGGAGCAAATTAATACAGATCTCGCAAATGAAATGATGATTGCCTTGAAAATAAAAATAAATAAAAAGCCAAATAAAAATCTTATATCAATATTGATTTTTTTGTAAAGTGGTAATTATCCTAATTCGAAGGCCAATAAATACAATATTTCACTTATTATTCAAAAAACTTAGTCAAGTCTTTAGCAAAAAAAAGACATTTAAAAGATTGTTTTATGCAGCCGAAAATCCAGATGAAAATATCGAAGAAATGTTTGCTTTGAATGAACTGCTGAAAATAATAGTATAGTCTGTTATGGCTGTTCCACAAGTTAGTGGACTCTCACCGTTAGATAAGAAACAAAAACTGCTTGAAGTAATTCACGGAAAAAGTGGACTTTATACGGAACAATTGTTCTGTTTAACTTATCTCAAAATCTAGTGAAAGATTCTTCCTATTGGGTTATAGCTTCTTGACTAAACTACGCAATTAGTTGAAAATGGAAACGTTAGATGACCTTATATTTCTTAAATACTACTTATGACTAAAAAGTAAATAATTTAAGTACTAATGAAAATTTTTTCTATTTCGAGAAGACTTCCGTTTAATACGCTGATACCCTGGTTGTTAAGTAGCTCCTCAAATCATGTGACGTGTCTGACACGTCATTGTACATTTTAGCATAGGAAACGCATGACTTGTCAGAGACGTAATTTTTCGCCAAGGTATTAAAATTATCAGGAAGTTTTTTGTGGCATCTACTTCTTTTAAATCTCATTGTCTGGATGACTTTATAGAAATATAAAGCTAAAAGCTTACAACCACATTTTATCGGTGTTCTTAATTTTGCAGATTGGTTTAGTGTCTGCTTGGTTATCTTTTTTTTAAGCTTAAAACATTAGAATAATTATATAATTACCCATATCAGACTATTTACAAACAAAACTTTCCATGGAACCAAGTAGAATAATAAACATTTAGAAACTCCATATTTTTCGACAATTATAATTAAAGCAGATAATTAGTTCAATAGATTATCGACATGGATTTAGAATGTTTTCGTGTTATTTTCTTAAAGGCGGATTTCTTTCCTAACCTTTGTACGTCAATTTGATAATAACGATTTGATTTTAATAATCTTTTTTTTCAATGGAAAATGAGTTCGAAAGTTTTTGGGAAAATCTAATAAAACTATATAATAATATTGCAATAGTAAATATCTTATCAAAATAACAATGTGAGTCAATAGATTATTCAATTATGAATTAAAATAATTTTAATATAATAAATTAGGTTAATTAGTCTAAACAAATTAATCGTATTCCGTTAGAAATTCATGCTTACACATAATTTAATAATCTTTCGCTTTCAAAACGATTGTTGTTTCTACCAGAGTGTACATCGAATCTAAAAATTGACCACGAAATTCACGGTCACATAAAAGAAAGTCCAAAAGGGAAGCTAATAGTTATATAGGATCTTTTTCGGCTTGTACTTGCTGAGGAAAAAGTCAAAAGCTTGTACATTCGAATTTACCTTTCGTAACATTTTAGAAATTGGTTCAATCTTCCCGTAGTCATTCGGTGAAAATTTTAAACCACTCCATGAATTACAAGGAACAAATGCTTGAATTAAGATGCATTTTGTCTAACACTCACATAAAAAAATTTGGTAAAAACCAAACACACTTTCCGGACTACGGACTACCCAATAGTTTCTATTAAAATTACTATGTAAAGCACACAAAAAATTCGATAAGTCATTGGATGATCTTGTAAACACGTCAGTAATTACTTTATATTTGCAAAATGATAATACAATATAATAAATGAAGTTAAACAAATACAATAAAGGTCTAATCTAAATAATAAACTAATTCGTACGTAATTCAGAAATAAACAAAAGCGTAAATTTAAAATCAAACAGCAAGTGCAAAAAATTAGTCACAAAAAAAGTCCTAACTAAACATGCTGTAATCGAAATGAATTAAAATAAATTAACTAATTTTAATGGAATTTGGCGAATGTACTAACGACAAATGCAACAAGGTATTGAAATTAAATAAAGTCAAAAAGGTAGAGCAAAAATTAATCAGAAAATCGCTAAATTCGTTTAGTTGTATTTGTTTTTTAAATGATGAAATGTTCGGGCAGCAAGCATGCATTACCATTTTGACCATAAAATGAACTAGAGGCCGAATTGTTGTATTAAGTACTAAGTAAAAAGCCCATTCTACGGTATGAGTCCAATATCAAAATAAAAAAGAAAATTTGAAATCGGCTACAGCTGCATCCTCCAACAATTGAATTTTTTGTTTATAACACAAGTAGGACTCTAAAATGTCTATTTCCCATATTCCATTGAAATCGAATCAGTAAATTTCAAGTCATTACCTAAAATATTATGTTTTAGTGACACGGAAGACGAGAAGTTGCACTCTAGCATTTTATATTTTATATAATAAGATTATGATCATAACAATAATATAAGGTCATTATTTAATGTTTGTCGAAATTTTGTACCCCACTTTGTTTATTTGTCTCGATACAGTTGCCTGAATTCTAGGCTCATTTCACACAGGCAATTTCACTAGACAGACTTCTAGTAGGCATAATTTCATTTGGACAATCTCACTCGGTACAATTCCGTTGCGAAATTTTAAGAACCATCTTCGAACATCTCAGGATAATGCTTTCTTGATGATCGGACTCATCAAGAACAAATTGTCCAATTAGATTCACATATAGATTTTGTACCAACAATTGTATTACTGAATTTTGAAACTCGTATCATACTTTACTTCCATGTTTAAGCGCGCAGGATTCGCAAACAAGGGAGTACAAATTTTTAAACCACAAGAATTTATAAACACAATCATCGGTAATATGCATAGCCACCAAAGTTTTTTTAAACCATTTTATAAGCAATTGTGATATGTTAAAGATAGAGGCTTCATATAGTAGTAAAAATATTATGAAACGACCTATTATTTTCATACACGAGAATTGATATCACTAATTTCTTTTTCTGACCACAAATATTAAATAATTCTCAATAATAATTAATAAAATAATAACAAATAGTATCATTTTGTTTTTAATTTTCACATTTATTTCAATAACAAAATTGGATTATTCCAAAACAAGTTAATTACTTAGTAATTACTTGCAAATCTTTTCACATTCTTCTTTACTAGTAAACCGATTATCATTTCCACCACATCCTCCATAGACAAAGCTTACGCATTCTTGGGTATCAGCATTAAATCTGAAGCTTGGAATATAAGCTAAACACCGGCCAGCCTCTTCAGGTAAATTACATCTTGCTGTGAATTGGATTCAAATTGTAAATCTTATTAAAAATTCGAAAATGTGTTTCATAAGTTATAGAAGTGACTCAAAATTGGTTTGAATTTGATTTTGGAAGTTAAAAATTTACTTTCCTGTCGGAAAATAAATTTTAAAAGAATACATTTTAATTAAATTATTTTTATTTTTTTTTTTAACAAATTATACTAAACAACTATTCACCTGGACGGTCAGCAAATGCAAATACTCCAAACATGGCGAAAATTAAAGCGAAAATAACGAATTTCATTTTTGTAAATTATTGATGAATTCTTGTCAGACTAGAAAACGGAACTGTTGGATTCAACTGCTGTACGCCGGCTTTAAATACTTTATCAGCAGCAGCAATAACAACTCAGTACGTAATTACAGTACTCGAATTTTCCACCTTCAGCTTTTGTGTACTTTAAATTTGCATGTGTAATTTTCTCATCGGAAATATGATAACCTAAAGAAATAATAAACAAACAAAAAATATGATATCATTGAACAAATCATTGGAAATTAAGCTTTTTCTTAATATATAGTAAATAGTAGACATCTCCACCCGTACTGTGTATAATAAATAATTTCTTGGAAATTTTTGATGCTCAAAGCTCATCTGAATAGTAAATATTATTACCAAATAATTTACATTGTATATGCGAAATCTTTATGTTAATTAATTAAGATAAAGAAAATTTACACACTTATGTTAATGTACAGGGCGATGCGATAAACAAATAAAGAAATGTGTAAAAATAATTAAACTTTTAAAATTCTATAGAAGTCGTGCAATCTCACCGTGAGCTTTTCGTGCTAATCCATATACATTAGAGTGGCCCTTATTTTTCAACTTTGCCAAAGTCTAGCTGCCACTCCTCAATTTTGTTCCAATTAAAAAAAAACGATATATACAAAATTTTAGCTCAATCGGACAACTGCAAGGCGACCCTCATCGAGCTTCTCTAAGTTAGCATTTAAAATTTGCGTTGTTTTTGTTTTTCATATAGTAAAGCCCAATTTTCGTCTGGCTCACGACAGAAAATTAATAACTCTACTAATAAATCTCTATGTGACTAGCCCAATGAGCAAAGTGAGTAGTGTCGAAGTCCCTTAGTAACACTCAGGTCGAAATCGATTAATATACGTTTGTCGAGTCAAAATTGGGTCGATTGGATTTGACTAGTGGTTGGATAGAGTCCAAATAATGCAACAAATACGCCGGTTGAAAAAATTAGTTGTCAGTTGTTCGGTGCTTGTATTGTTGACATTTTTTCTTTGTGTCGAATATAATAATATGATAATAATATCGGATCGAAAACCTTGAAGAGCGGGAAAATTATATTATGCGTAGGGTTTGGCGCATGTAATAACGCATCCAAACGAAACGAGCTAGCAAGAACAGGCATTTGCAATCATTCGTTGATATTCCTACTCGCTATGGATTTTTAAAGAATGCTTGCTTGAGCTCAGTGAGGCATCCGCACCATCTGAACATTCGCAGAGAACGAGTTTTGCTGTTGCTCACTCACTCGGTCTGGACGCGCACTAATATGTAATATCTTAGTCAGATAGAACTTGTAAGAAAGGCGTTGATAATCATTTGTGCAAAATAATTCTTTATAATTCATAGAAAAATAAGTAGATAGTTGTAGTAAGCTCTAGTAATAAGTCACCATGCAGTGTTCCCATTTGACTCTCCGTAACTGTTTAGGCTATACTAAAATTTCCACATAAATATCAAATTTAATTCATGTATTTCACCCTGTAATTTAAATAAATATAAATAGTACTTTTTATTTGTTTAAAATTGATTTAATTCTTAATGATGTGGTAATAAAAATTATTGTTTGGAAGTTTTTTTTAGAATCTGAGTAATAGCAAAAGTTGGGGATTTTTATATAAAAAAAACATAATTATTATCAAAATCATTTCTGGTTATAACTCTTTTCTGGCAAATAGACACAATAAAAAGCTGGAAATTAAACTGGTTTCTATTATGATACAAAATTAATTCAAGCTTAGCCTTAGTGTCGGTAGCAAAAATCGAAATAACTTGTTCGCCTATAAATATTTAGTGCAATATTTCGTAAAAGATATTTTTTCTTACAATATAAGATAAACTTATTAGTTTTTAAAGTACATCAAAAAACTATGCTTATGGTAGGTACTATCAGAATCCGTCTGTCCGTCCGTCCGTCCACTTCTTTAAATCGTTAATAAAATCTAAATGGATGGTCCGATTTCCATGAAACTTTCACCATTTTGGTGTTGCTTCGTATGTCAGATGGTGTTAGATTCTGGGTGAAATTAATATATGGCAACACTATTTGGTAACGCTTTTTTTGTCTCAAAATGACAAAATTTCGTCCGCACGGTGCAGACTAAACTGCTGGGCCATATTTCACTATGGCAACACTGTCTAAGAATACATTTTGTCCAAATATAGTCTATTTTTGCACTAGTTGTAAAACCGAAACTGCGTGTCCAATTTTGATGAGATTTGCACAGTTAGTATACTAAGGTCGAAATCAGAACATATTCACTTTTCAACGGATTTCATTTCTGGTAACACTAATGCGCAAAACTTTTTTAAAAAATGTTGTGGTGGAAATATAGAAACTTCCATAATTCGACCAATAATATTAGGATTTTAATGAAACTTGGAATATACGTTTAGGATGAGCCAACTGAAAAGATAAAATATGTCTCCGTTCGGTGAGGGGTTGTATTGTGCTAAAATAGAAAAACTTCAATAATTCACTCAATAATGGGCGGATTTTCTTAAAATTTGATGTGTACATTCTGGATAGGCCCCCTCGGTGGGGGTTGCGGTAGTGCAAAATAAAAAAAACTTAATAATTCGGCCAATAGTAGTTACATTTTCATGAAACTTGGAATGTACATTTAGAATAGAAGAACTGAAATGAATATTTTATGACATTATCGGGTAAGTTCCATAGTGGTCCGGCCGGTTTAATATTGTATTTGTTACCTAGTTTTAAGTTTAATTTTAAGTAATTTTTGTTCAAGCAAGCATTTTTACATGGGATTTTTGTTTTATGAAATTGAATGTTTGAATTGTTATGAATTTTTTTTTTGTTTTCTCTTGAAGTGATTAGTTTAAGTTAGGCGCTAAAGCCAACTAGTCAATAATATGAAATTTTAAAATAAGTTGTACTATATGTTATATTATTTTTAAGTCTGAATAAAATAAATCTAAATCTAAAAATCATCGATAATATGCATAAAAAAACCACCAGCTTATAAACAATTGTGATATGTTAAAGATAATAAAGACTTCATAGCAAAAGTATTATGAAACGACCTATTATCTACATACACGAGAATCGATATCACTAATCATTTTCTCTGACCACAAATATTAAATAATTCTCAATAATAATTAATAAAATAACAACAAATAGTATCATTTTGTTTTTAACTTTCACATTTATTTCAATAACAAAATTGGATTATTCCAAAACAAGTTAATTACTTAGTAATTACTTGCAAATCTTTTCACATTCTTCTTTACTAGCAAACCGATTATCATTTCCACCACATCCTCCATAGACAAAGCTTACGCATTCCTGGGTCTCAGCATTAAATGTGAAGCGTGGCATGTAAGCTAAACACGGGCTATACCCTACAGGTAAATTACATCTTGCTGTGAATTGGATTCAAATTGTATATTTTATTAAAAATTCGAAAATGTATTTCATAAGTTAAAAAGAAAATTCAAAGTTAGATTTATACTAAGAGTCACGTCACTACGTTCGAGAAGTGACTCAAAATTGGTCTGAATTTGATTTTGGAAGTAAAAAATTTACTTTCCCGTCGGAAAATAAATTATAAAAGAATAGTTTTTAATTAAATTATTTTAAATTGTTTATAATTTTTAAATTTTAAATGATATTTTTTCTAACAAATTACACTAAACATCTATTCACCTGGGCGGTCAGCAAATGCAAATACTCCAAACATGGCGAAAATTAAAGCGAAAATAACGAATTTCATTTTTGTAAATTAGTATTGATGAATTCTTGTCAGACTAGATAACGGAACTGTTGGATTCAACTACTGTACGCCGGCTTTAAATACTTTATCAGCAGCAATAACAACTTAGTACGTAATTACAGTACTCGAATTTTCCACCTTCAGCTTTTGTGTACTTTAAATTTGCATGTGTAATTTTCTCATCGGAAATATGATAACCTAAAGAAATAATAAACAAAAAAAAATATGATATCATTGAACAAATCATTGGAAATTAAGCTTTTCTTAATAAAAATCCAGAAGATAAGCCGAAATCAATAAATTTAAAACAAGCTTGACTAGATTATTAAATTGTTCATAGCTAATAAATGATGTAGATGAAGTGCCATATAAATCAGATAAACATGTTCATCTGTTTATGAGAGAAATCATCTGCAGATCGAAAATCAGTTGGGGAAATCAGAAATGCAGGAGCCGACCAAATTTTTAGGATGATTGTTTTCTACCTTTCTTTTTAACCAATCTTTGTATAGTGTTATCCCAAACTTGCATCAGAAGCAATATAACTAACTAATAATAAATAAAGTCCGGAAACTTCCTATCCTTACCGTACCGCCGCTTTTTAGATTTTACCTGTTCTTTTTCAAACAATTTTCTATCCACTGCTGCGATAGATAGCTATGTATTGTACGTATGGGTGAATGAGAAATATAATCTAAGCAAAGAAGCACGTGTTGAAATTTATATGGCAATGCACAAATACTAGAAGAAACATAAGGTTTTTAAGAGTTTTTCATGTACTTTTTTTAGGAATATTTCATTCTCTCTCTTCCTGATGGATTTTGCCTATGAAAACTTCACGTACTCTTGCGTATTCTTTCGCACTTATTGCCACGTGCTTTTTCTGGCTACTTCGCTAGCTTTCCACATTTTATTATTAGTTACATTTTGATCGGAAGTAGGATGTTGGCTGTATGGAGATTGGCCTTTATACAACTATCCGCAAATTTTTGATTTTTTACTGGTTGGTTGGTCTGCGAAGTAAAAAGGTTAAGAACAAGTGCCTTAAAGCCTGGATCGTTTAAGGAGTTCTTTCGTCTTTTCTGTCACTTTCGGATTATAAAGAAATCGAATACGTTTAATAAAATTATACTTATTGAGTATTGTAAAAAAGAAAACACGCTTTTGATTAATTATAATTTTTTATTTACTAATTTTTATGGCACAGTATTATATATATATATATTTTTGCTCTTATTATCTAAATTTATTTTGAAAAATGAGAAAATAGTACAGAATAATACTATTGAACGCTATTTTAATTTGCAATTATTTATAATATCGAAATTTTTAATGAATATGTTTTAATGTGAGGTGCTTCTTCTTAAATTTAATTTAATATTTCACAATTTTGGGAAAAGATTTTTTAAATATGTTTTTTTTTTTGTTATTAAATTGATTTTTGATTATATTAAACGGGAGAAAGTTTTTTCTTGGCATTCATTTAATTTATTTAATTTAATTTTAAAACACATTTGACGACATTTATTATTTTATTTAATTAAAAATTATTTATTACAAAATAATACAGAATTTTATAATCTTTTTTTTTTAATTAAATCGAATTTTAATTAATATTTTTTTTTTAAAGTTTTTATTGATTAACTATTTTTCTTGTACAAAATATTTGTTCATAATTTGATCTAATATTGCGTGTTTTTATTTCGAGTTGTTTATCTTATATATATTTTTTTATTATTTACAATTTATAGAATTTTCAAAATGTTTTTAATTTTAAAGCAGAAAAATTGAAAAGTTTTGAAATTTAAATTTTGTGGACAAATTAAGTAAAAGTTGGGAAACCGTACATCGATTGGTAAAAAAATGCCAAATGCAGTGCAAATGAATGATACATAAATGAATCATGTTGTACGTACATGAAAGTTGTAATAACACAATAAAAATTCACTTTTCTTTTAGCTTGAGACCCATTAGTAGGGCGTCAGTGATTCCATTAGATGGAAGCAATTCTGATATGCTAATTCAATAAAGTTTAGTTCACAAATAAAACTTAGAATTGATTGACGAACCACTAAGGGGTGTGCAGTTACTAAAGGTTCAAGCATAATGACGGATCCACGACGGATTCACGACGCATTAAAATTTTAAATATATACATTTTCAATTAGACCACACAGATCGCGACAGATCCACGACAGACTTTGGAATCCGTTGTAGATAAGTTATTCTGTTTCCCGCAATAGTTTCTGATTTACATTCAGTGGCGTTTTCTATGAGTGCTCTAGTTTTTCAGTTGTTTGAGAGTAGCTGACGGACCGCAAATTGTTAGTAAGTGTTTCCAATGGTGTGGGAGTTATCCTTGGAATATGTTAACTAATGAATAGATAAACTTTTCATACAATTTGATATATTCTTCGAACAGAACACCTTACCTCAATGCTTACATTGCTTACATTTTGCTAAAATGCATTCATTCGATATTTACAGACAGTTTCATTTTATGCTTTAGAAGGATATAGAGAAAAATCATGTTACATTTTTCCTCATTCATGACCACTTTTGCAATGAAAGTTAACACTTAATCTTAACTGAAAAGTTAGTTTAAACTTGTACTTTAAATCGATTAAGTTCTTGCAGTACTCTTTTAAAATTCCTTTCCATTTAAGTTAAACCGAACTTTAATCCGAGTTTAAAGTTTAAGCTCGAACTATACAGCCAAAAAAAGAATTCTAAATCCCTAGTTTGAGTTCATAACTCCGAAAAACTGGGGGCATACATAACTGAAGAAATGATTTTCAAATTATTTATAAATTTAAAAACATTGAATAGATTATAAAATTTAGAACCTTGCAGCATAATTAAATTTTTTCATGAATTAATTCTAAATTGCAATAATCACGATTAAAATTATTAATTTCTATTCCTTTTTCTCGACAACTCCATTTGTTTGGTTGTCTACATTTGATTGATTATTTCCATTATTACCGTTAACTATTGACATATCTTGAGCTTCTGATTTTCGATTATTATTAGCGCTTAAAGCTTGATGTAATGATAGCTGTGGTAAATGTAAACCAGGAAATGCTAGACCAGCAGCCGCAGCAGCATGTAATGATTGTAATAATGCAGCCGAATGTTCTTGAGCTTTCCGTCGTAATTCAGCGACTGAACTTGATCTTGGATCTGGATGATTTGAAGCTGGCGGTGATCCAGATGCAGTTGATGTTGCCGGTAATGTTGGTGGTTTCATTGGACAACATGAACATAAACCAGGAAATCCTAAAAATAAAAAGTAAAATGATAATAATTTTATTTTAAAATTGAATTAAAATTTTTTTAATAATAATATCAAAACAAAATAAATCCCGATTAAATGTTGACGGTTACCATTAAAACACCTGTGACCCACAAGAGACATATCGACGTTAGGTATATATACAAAAGTGACAAATAGCATTAATATAGAGAATATTTTACTAGAACACGATGTACCTATATGTATTATCAACATTATTATATCACGATGAAGAATCCAACAAATATGCTGGCAAAAATTGTAATCTGACTAAAAGCTTAGGTCTTTCAGGTCTGAACCATTTTCCTGGATAATTTTCATAAAATTTATGTTCTTGTCATGAATAAAGAACAAAAATTCAATTAGTCTGTTATAAGGGGAATCGACAGCGACAATGTTGTTTTGAAAAAACGTTTTAAAAAAAATATGCTCGAGATACATTGTTCCCTTAAACAAATTTGTGGTAGGAATGAATATCTATATATAACTTTTTACTATAAGCCAACATAGAACAAAACCAAATACAGGTGAAAACAGTAGAATATTAAAGGAAAGAGATTTTATATATATCCTAGAGTTGATAGCAATTCCTAGTAATGATCGATAATGGAGTTGAATGTAAACAAATCGGATTGATTTTTTTACTATTGAGTGAAAATCAGGAAAAAAACATGCCAATGTCGATGGAAAGAGGACAAACATGATATGAAAAGATTTATTGATTTTATACTTCAGATATTTATTAAGGTGGTTTCGAACTTTATTCTACAATAGTCTGGCTAGAAAGTTGACTTCGAAAAAATGGTAACATTTTGAAAAATGTTTTTTTTTGTGATTTTTTAAAAATCTTGTGTTTGCTAAGATTTAAACTCATTTCTAGATTGAAAAACTAGAAAGTTTCTATAGCAAACGGTTGAAGACATAATACACAGTCAGACCGTGAACTAAAACATGGTTCTTGGAAATTCATGATCATGATACTTCGAAGAGGATAATGTTGAGAAGACATGGCCTATAAGGGCTTATGTACTTATCAATGTATCAATTAATCAAGCAATTTGGTAAAGGATCGATTTTTATGCAGCTAACAGAAGATGAGAAGAAAATCATTTTTCGCAGAAGAAACATTGGCTGCATCCAGCAGCCCTTTGCGTTTTTTCAAAATTGATTTTTGGAGATAATCTTTCTTTCATTAAAAAAATTCCTTATACCAGATTTTATTGTAATCGAGGCTAAAATAACGGTATAGTGCGCTCTCATTTAAAATGTCAGAAACCGAATTTTTGTTCGGCATAATTACCTGAAGTTTTAGGCGAATCGAACCCATCTTCTGATAAAATCGTTCTTTAGGGTAAAAAACTCATAGAGTAGGTGTACTGCGTACAACACCAGGCACCTTATTGGCCAATTGTGATCCCTGCGAGACCCAGAGTTACCCGATTGGGGGAGGGGACCTATTCCTCTTCAAAGCATTTAATTTTCCTACAAAACTTCCTCAAACTACCCATGTCAGTCGGTTGAAGCATCCCTAATGCGCTTGGATTAATCGATATTAATTAAATTACCGAAATTATTTCAAAAAATTAAAATCGAACTTTTTCTATAAGTTTTGTTCCGCATTTTCTTTTTAATATGTAAGACAGTCTAAATTTAAATATTTAAATTGGGTTGAGTTTGGGTGGAAAATTCTAAAATTTCAAAAGCGTTTATTGTTTCAAATGATAAAAAAAACCCAACCAAGTCAGTTGCAAAACGTGGAATACGTTTCGATTTGGCATGAATTAAAAAATAACTAAATAGAAAATATTATTGAAAATTTTCCAATGATATCGGTTTTGTTTACTTTAAATAATATAGTTGACAATATTTTAAAATTTTAATTTTAAAAAAAGAAATGGTTACTCATTCTTTTACTTTGTGTTTTAAATGATCTTAGCTAAACGTATTTTAAATGACAGTATTAAAGTGTTTGAATTAATCTTAAAACTTGCAATCTTCAATTTATGCATTTTTTATATTTATACTGTATTTTAGGTAACCAACAAAGGTGGAAGGTATTTCAGATTTTGAAAAACTAACAACTATTCAAAATGGAGATTTTAAATAGTTGTTGAATCTTTGGAGAAAGATTCTGAGGGATCTTAAATTTTTATCGACATTTTTGTACCACGGCCAGCACATAATCAAGTCCAGCTTAATAAGTTTCATAGCAAGAAGAGTTCCTTGGACTGAAGAAATGGAAAAATCTTTAGAAATATGCAAAAGAGCAGCTTGAAATTAATTGCATTCAAAACCTAATTCGTTTCTCGACTCAATCAGTAGAGAGAGAGTAGTTAGCTACAATAAAGTTAAATAACAATATAAAAATAATTTAATTTATTATACTTCGAAACCCACTAATTTAACCAAATAATTTCATGAATCCTTCTACCTATCCATTCGTCCCCTATTTTTATTATTGGCCGCCATCCAGCAGTCTTAATCACTTTTTCAGAATTCCTAATCTAAGCTGTTAGAATTTTTTGTACTCCTGGATACGTTGCTTGAATCAGTTATCTGTGCTAAACTTCAAATTAGTTTTATTTGAATAACTTTTAAACGAAATAAGTGTCGAGAGTAAATAAAAATTGAAAATAAAATGAAATAAAAATTTTTGTAGGAATTCATCTGAAATCGTTCTTTATTAATTTCATTGAAATTTTAATATTCTAAAATATGTTTATATGTTTAAATTACCTTTTAAACCTGGAAATAATGGTTGACCGAATTGTGAACTCAATGATGCAAGATGTGGTGGAAGAAATAGCGGAGGATTTGTGCGCGGTGAACCGCTGTCTAACACTGGTCGAAATCCCCCATTACTAAAAGCAAAAAAAAAAAAAATTTATTTATTTTTAATATAATTAGGATACTAATTAGGATTTCTGTCTAAAATTGAACGTTTCATCAAATAAACTATTGTACAAGAGTAACTTCCATTTGTAGATTTCAAGTACTTAAGGGAAATGAAATTTGAAATGGAACGTACATTTTTACAAGTAAATTCTAGAAGTATATTTCTATATTTTAAATTTTCAATAATTAGAGACATTTAACGATAATTTCACATTTGGTGAATTGACCTAAAAATTCAACTATCGGGAAAACTCTGTGTAACTACTTGGATACTTGGAAGAGTTTGTTCAAGTAACTTCAAGGAGGCAAATGGAAAGCTTGTAAGAATTTTTTTTTACTATGGTCAACAATCATGCTTTGTGCACGAAGTTTACAACATTTATGGAAACTCTAATGGCACACGCACGCATTGCGATTAATCGACAGGCGAATTTAGAATTTCAATGATTGGCCGATTGATTAAATAGTGTGTTCTACAACCAATCGCCCGCTTAGTCGCATATGTGTATGGACTGCTTTAGTTTTTAGTAGATTTGTTGGTTTCAATAAATTTAAGCGCAGTGCCCATATTTATATAACTCTATTGATTAATAATTTCACTTTATATAAGGAATCAATCTCAGTTTCAAATATTTTCATTTAAATAATCATAATTTGTAATATTTATGGCTCATAATAATTGTATTCTATTTAATGTTCTTCATATTTTTCTGTTATCCGACTAAAAGTTTGCTACAAATTCGTTAACAATTGTTAACGAATTTTTGAAGAAGAAGAAAAAAAAAACCTCGCCAGTATTACGATGGGAACCCGTTCTCAGTCCTGTAATTGAATTATGGCCTCTTTGGCTATTTATACAAATTTATTATTTGTCTTTTTCCCCTTTGAAATTTTTTTAATAAAATTATTAAATTACCCAACTACCAAAACTTTATGTATATAATATTTTCGATATGGTTTTGTGAAGCGGGGGCCTCGAGTATCATTTCTATGATGAACGAATCTATCCAATATAAATAAAGGGTGATCCAACTTGAGTTTCCGAACTTTAAAACAAAATAAAATACACAAATTTTTTGTATTTTATTAGATATGAAAGATAATATCAATTAAATGGTCGCCTCTGAACCTTCTGCAGCAGTCGACACTTTCGGGGTGATTTTCGATGATTTATTCGTAAATTTTGGGCGGTATCTTCGCAATAACTTGGCGGATGTTGTTTTCTAGGTGCTCCAACGATTCGGGTTTGCTGGCGTAGACAACTTTTAACGTAACCCCACAAAAAGAAATCGAACTGCGTTAAGTCGTATGATCTTGGTGGCCAGTTGACGCCAATAAAACATGAAATAATGTGACCTGGGAATTTTTCACGCATCCGCTGTGTGGCAAGTTATGCTGTTTTGTTGGAACCACATGTCTTCCACAACAATATCTTCGATTTCGTGCTAGAAATAATCGGTTATCATCCACTTATATCACTCACCATTGACTGTTACAGTCCGACCGTGATCGTTTTCAAAAAAGTATGGCCAATGTCTCTGCCTGACCAAAATTCATACGAAATAGTCACTTTTTGGCCATGTAATGGTGTCTCGTGAATCTCATGAGGATTTTCATTTCCCCATATGCGGCAATTTTGCTTATTAATACACCCAGAGAGGTGGAAATGTGCCTCATCAGAGAAGAGGATTTTCTTTGAAAAATCAACATCAACCATTGAACAATTTTAATGCGTTGAGCGGTGGTTAAGCGATCCATTTCGTAAATGTGTTGTAGCGAACTGACATTTGACACTTTGAAAACAAGTGCTATCGACAGCTGCTTGATTTACAGTGCTGCCAATATAGGAAACTCAAATTGGATTACCCTATATTATAGCAAGTGCTCTCTATGCGTAGACAATGTTTTTCCCTAACATAGTTGAACGAACGCATTTTAATCATGAACAGCCCATAATATGCTTCACTCTCTTCACCTATGTTTAATAACGAACTCAACATTATTCTTGTTATTCTAAACTTTTTATTATTTATAATTATGTTAGACTCTGGCAACAAATGAATTAGCTGGGGCCACATTTGGTTCAATTTTATTCAATTCGTTTATGAATTTTAATTGAAATTAATCAAATGTCATCATATGCACTCGATTTTATGAATATGAGTTTTAAATTTTGAATTTTGGAATTCTTCTTTTTTTTTTTAATATAATTTGTTAGAATTAAATTTTTTATTTGCGTTTGTCGTCCGTTTCTGTTTCGCTGTTGTTTTTTTTTGTCATCCCTTGTTTATGGTATATGAAATTAAATGAATTCAATTTTGGCGCCCATATTCTCGAAATGTTCATATTTTAACACAATCACGATCGCAAAAGTTTTGTCATATTCTAAATTTAGGATTTGATCTCATATACTCGAAGTGATCCTATTGGAAAGGATTGTTTGGTTTTAATTAGAACCGAGAAACATGAATTTAATTTAATTGTTAACGATTTAATTAATTGACTCATTGGAATTTATGGTTCTTTTTTCTTGCTTTTAAATTTTTAAGAAAGTTGTATTTGTATTTTATTTAAGTTATTGATTTTACTGGAGAACATTTTTTTTTTTGATATTACTAAAATGACTAAGGTATGTTTCTATTAGAAAAAAAGATTGTGAACGTAACACTTGTTGCCCCATGATATTCAAATAGTTTCATCAAAGATTTTAAAAAAGAGAAGATGTGGAAAGTTCAAAAAAGCTTTTATTTAACATAAGTAATTTACACTAGGTATAGCAAGGACTTTAAGCTTTTAAAAGTTCATTTCCATAAGGTCTAATGTAGTTTATTCATGTTAAATGAAAGTTTTTTAAAATTTTACAATTCTTTACTCATTTATATCTTTGGTTTCATCATGGACCTAAACAATTTTAAGAGACTCAACATAAAATTATTGTCCAGTGAAATATAAGTACATTTTCTTATATTTACTATAATCTGCTTCCGTGTACTACTGAAGCAAAAAACTTCGAAATAAACTAGTTGTCAGTACTAATAAGAGGTTCTAGTACTTACAAAAAAATGGAAAACTGTTACCAAATTTTAAAATTTCATTAAAATTTTCATAAAACTTATGCCTAATTTTCAGTCGCCACATAAATATTGTAGATATGGCTTCTCACAAGTCTTGTCATGTCAGTGTTGAAAAGCTTCAGTATTATTTCAAAATTTTTAAGCGATATGCAATTAAAATTTTTCACTTTATCTCTTTTTAAATGAAGCACACGATGCTCGCTTAAACGGTTCCATTCACGAGTCAAGTTCTTTTCTAAACCGATCAAAGTTCTGCCTTTTCCAGATTTGGTAAATACGGCGGATTTCGATGTTTGACTTACCAATCAAATGAAGCGCAACAATTGAATTTCGTTTAAGGTCTACTGTAGACAAATAATTTTTACTACTGACACACAATATGTCAAGCAACATTAATGTCAAATTTTAGTATTGTAAGATGTGCGGTTTACATTTGATAGCGATTTGAATTAGAGGGACACTTCCATTATTGAATACGGTAGTATAATTTTTTAAAAATATTATCTAAATTCTATCAGCAATAATAAATCGCTGTTAAATTTCTGAAAAGCCACATTATATCCTAGTCGCGTCTGTTCCTTTTTAGACTGTCAGTTAGAATGTTTTGATTAGTTGAAATTTTTTCTAGACAGTGTCTTAAATAAATCGACTGAAAATTCCAAAAAATCTGGATCAAGTTTCCTTTTAAGTGTAAACTATTCTATACTAGATGGAAAGTAACTTGGTACCAAGTGGGAACGTACTCTAACATACATATTTATAATAATCGACAATACAGATCTAGGTGTATATTAATTGGCGATTTTTACAACTGAGGAACCCTCTTCTAACATACATATATAACATTAATAAGAAAGTACTCTGTGCATCGTTTAGGTCCCCGAAGCTATAAAATAAGCTTGCTGCTTCAACTCTAGAAACTTGTAAACTTTTGAGCGAGTTATTCCTCAATACCAAAATTCCATTAAACTATATCAGAATATCACAAAAAAGAAAAATCTATCAGTTCAGATTCTTATTGATTTATGACAATGATTTTCTGTTCCTTATTTTATTTCGTCAGAAAATGAAATACTCAAATAAATATTCTGTCGATTTTATTCAACTCACTTTATCTATTTATGCATTTTAAATTTCTATCGAACTAAGCGTTCAAAAATTCTAGTGAAATTTTCCTTTTAGTCTTTTGATGTTAGATAACAGATAAAAGAGTGAAACAGCTTAAGAGAAAAACTCAATTTATTTTCGCTCAGAGTGAATTGAATTTTCGTTATTTTTTATGTTATTTCTTTTTTTTGTTGGGAAATTTTTGGTGGCAGGAGTAGGATACTACTTTCTTGAAACATAAAACATAATTCACATATTTCAAATATCCAAATATGAATTTCCATAAACAAAAAGGATTCATATACGTTTCCTTTTTCAAAACAAAACACATGGGTGAAAAGCTATAAAAGATAAAAAAATTTTAAAAATTTATTCCAATTCGACTGAATTTGTGCTTATCGACTCTTTTATAAATTCATATATGGCAAATTAAATAATTGAAATACACCCTTTGCGTGGAAAACGCACGGAACACACACAAACCCACCCAAAAACATGGTCTATATACAATCAAAGTTCATGGAATCTATAAGAAGAATGAGATTGTAGGTACACTGTTGGGCGGATACGTAAGCGATTCATATAGAAAGTCATATCTAAAAAGTCTTAATATTTGGGTATGCAAAAGGGGGTACCTTTCTATGAAAAGGATAGAAAATTCTCCATCGAATCTAGAATTTATTGGAGCGAGTACAAAAAATTTGATGGAAATCATATACCAAGGGAAGGGAATTTTCTATATAAATGCAGAGAACGAATGATTTTTTATATGTTATGAATTTTTAAAGGGGTTGGAATTTTAAGTTTATACCAATACCGTCTATTTCATTCATGGTACACTTTAGTCAGCCACATTGTACTATATATATCTTGCTTCCGGGCTTTTTAGATTGGTCTCTATCAGGCGATGGCGTCTATAATATATATATATTTTTTTTTGGCAAAACGTAAGACAAGAATATTGAATGAAATGGAAATTTTTTTTTTTTATTTTTGAAAAGATCAAAGCAAATTAACTTTATCATATAATATCTGTCGATGTAACAAGGGAATTATCTTATTATCCTTACGTTTTTTTTCTGCCGTCTTGAAACAACAAAAAAGGAAGGCTTTTCAACAATTTTTTGGTCGAATTTGAATTGTTTCAACAAAAATAATAACATCAGATTCGTAATATTTTTCCCTTTCATATTAAGTTATATAATATTCAAAATTATATTTGTACATTTTATTTTATCATCCTTTTTGAAGTAAAAAATGAATTATATTTAATATAGTTTAACTGAAAAATTATTATGTAAAATGAATCATGTTTGAAAATGAATCATTTTTTTTTTTGATATAAATATGGTACTGGGATGTAATTGAGGAAAATTGGAAAAGTACCCAAAAGGAATTTGATTCGATTCCATGACTATATTTTTGAATATAACTAATAAAATCAATTATTCTTTAGTTATTCTTGACGTCAATTAGAACGTCACGAGGGATTTCTAGGGAAATGTCCTTACGAGTATTTTTAAAAGCGCGTCCAAGCCAAGTAAGTGAGCAAATACGTTCTCTGGTATGGATTCCTTACTGAGAGCCACCAATCATGCTTTTGCTAACTCTCACTCACTAATGATCCGTGACGAATGGAAATATTAACGAATGCTTACAAATGTCTGCTCTTGCTCCTTCGCTTGATTTCGATGTGCCTTAAGGCATTAGTTAGTCAAATTATTTCATGAATTTTTCTTCCATTAATATTAGAAAACTCACTTAGATCTAGTCTCTAGATTAGTGCTTCTCAAAGTGGGTGATATAGCACATTTTCTGAAAAAGAATAGACCTAATAAGTTAGGAAACCTACGCTCTGGATGTGCAAAATGTTGATAAAACCAAATATGAATGATTTGAATTTTTTAACTTCCATTCGGAATTACTATCTAAGGCACCAGTTACACTAATTGCAGGCTCTGAAGGATGCTATAGAACTAGTGCGTAGTTTTCAATAATTTTGATTTTGCCTGATAGCTCACATCAGTGGAATTTCGTAACTTGAATTCAAGTCACATCCAAAACATTACAATTTAAGGTTGAATTAATTTGGAAACTTAAGTTAAGCTAGATTCTCAGCTCTGATTAAGTTTTAATTTCATTGCACAATAAGAATTTAACAAATAAGTAATATTATGAATTTTTCTAAATTGGCAATTGTGAATAACTTGTTGAAAATATCAAAATAAATCAAATTGAATTAAGAAAAATTTAAATCGTCTAGGAAATTTAAGTTGTACTTAGGTTTTGACTTCGAAAATCATTTTATAACAAATCATACTACAGAAAAAGTAAGCATACCCACACCCGAAAACCTTCAGTATACTTTGTAAAAGCCTTGACCAAACCTACTTAAATGGTATGGAACTCCTAAAAAAATTGGTAACGATTACCGATTGTCAAGACTAGGCGATTTTCAAGTTCCTTCTTTGAATATGAATTACGTAAAAGTTTTTATATTATTTCAGTTATTTTTAATCTGTAGCAAGGTTTTTTCTTTAGTTCTTCTAATTCATTATGAAACCTAACCGAACTCAACTTTTTCATGAAATAAACAAACTCTATTATGTACTCTTGTGTCTCCTTCCATATTTGTTCAAGTAAAAACTAAAAAAAAAAAGCTTCCAACTATATTCATAATTATTTTTCTAAGAATTATTAACTTTAAATTAAACATATTAAAATTTCTAAATATAAAATTTCTGAAAATATCCCCAAAAGGAATAAAAGTGCTCCTCTTCTAATTCCTAAATCAACAAAATTAATTTTCATTATATTTAAGCTTTTCATATATGAATTTCGACTAAAGCATAAATTTCGACACGATAATCCTTTAGCATAAAAAAAATATATATATATAATTATATAAAATATATAAATATGTAAAAAAAAAATAACAAAGTCTGGATAAAGCTTTTTAACCGCGAGGCGTACATGTAACACAAACAAATTAACTCTCTTATAAATTTTAAATGTAAATAACATAAATTTAAATTAAGTTTAATTACAAGAAAATTATTTTAACACAAATATTAGACATAGCCTCTTGATGAGCTTCAAAAATCGTGTATATTAACACATATTCGCAGGTATTTATTAAAAAATTATTAACTAGGTATATAAGTATTAAGAAATTTCATATATAACACGAAAAGTCGGAAAATCTTTAATAAAATTGTTGATCTTTGTGGATGAGAGAGAAAATTTCAAATTTTGATGAAGCCAAAGGGGTTGAGGTAGAGATTTATATTAAAATCTCAGGTAATAGAAAGTATATGGAGATATATTTATAAAGCCTTTCCAAAAAAACAAAAAAAAAAAACTCTTTTGCTTCAGGTTCTTCTTTTAAGGATGGCAAGCGCTAATTTAATAATTAACGCGCGCGGGTTAATTAGATATGATCAAAGGTACATTTAAAGTAGATTTTGATATTTCAATATAGTTGTATACTTATATAACAAACAGAGTGCACATAATGTTAACATAATTTATTAATTATCTTTTCAGTTAATCATCCATCATCCATCATCATAATGAACAGAAAGGAAAAGAAAAGGTATACGATGGAAATATCTTATTCTTTGACTGGTGATTTTATTCTTGAATAATAATAAAGAGTTATGTTTCTTTAGTTTTAGAAAGGTATTTAATCATTTCATCAAAACTGATTATGTTCAGAATAAATTCAATATAAAACATTCATCAGAATCACTCATAAGAAATTTTTACATTTTGGATTAATTTTCATCCCTTTTCTTGTAAAAGTCCTGATTTTAATTGCTGGCCTTTTTTGGAAAATTTTATTACATATATATACATATATATATATATATACTTTCTATGAAATATTCGTTTGATGTGATGTAATGCCAAAAATATATAATTTATTTAATGAAATATGAAATATTAAAATGTATTAAAATAAATGTGCGTTATTCTATTCAAAAGGAGATCTATGAATTTGTATCAAATTATAGGATTTTCGTGTTTACATTATTCAAGTTATAGAATCCCGTGAACTTAAGATACATATTTTAATTATATTTTAAAATCATTCTTTAATAGAACCATCCCATTTTCCAGTTTTAAGTACTTGTAAGTAAGAAGGTAAAAAAATTTGATACAAATAAGAGGATCTATTCTCAAAATCAAATTGGGTTAGATTCAAATTCAACCGAGATAGATTGAACAACTAGATGGTAGCCATTAGGTTTCTAGTTTCACATCAAACTGGTAGTCAAGGAGAAGTAGCTAATTCTAGTGCAAGTAACTAGTCTGTCTAGAGACTCGAGATACTTCAAGGCAACTAGATATTACTCATATTGGAACCACTACATATTTTCTAGTAATGCTCATCAACTACATAATCTAGTGGTAGTATCCAATTTGTAGCCATTATTTTAGTAAAAACAACAACCAACAATGTTGACAGGTCGAAGTTTACACAATCATCAAAGGAATTTTTTACTCCCATTTTCTGTTTATCCCACTAGAAATTAGTACCAATCCAGCTTGCTGCCGTACTAGATTTCTAATTCCTTCATTCAATAGATTTTTAGTCCGAACAATAACGATATCAATCTAGCTCCAATATCTTAGCTTAAAATACAGTCGCTACAACTAGAAACTATTTTTATTAGAAGATTAGGCATTTTAATTTTCGGGCTAGGTTTAATAAATCCTCCAATTTAAATAAACTTGTTTTATATTAATATTATTACTAACTAGAATGAAACTTCCGAATCTAACAAATTTTGGTTTAAAGAGTACTTGACAAAGACAATCCTGTCTGTCGCAATCAGCTAATCCTTTCCGCTTATTTTCATCTATTCGAAATAAGTGATTTTTAGTGACACATCTTATTCTGGTTTCTGTGGACGTATATTGTATATACAAAATTTGGTCATTGCCTGCGCAAACCTGATTTGCGCAGGCAAAAGCGCGGCCTGTGCGATTTCAGATCGTGTCTGAAAAATAACTGTGGTACGTGCATGCAAATCGTAGCGTGTGGACGTAAACTCACTATTTTACACAGTTTTCATGCAATTGTGAAAGGCGAAAGGTTGAAAGGTACGAAAATGTCTTCAAGAGACTTTTTAGAGGAGTTTATAAATTTATATAAAGAGTTTCCTTGCTTGTGGAAAATTAAAAGCAAGGAATACAGTGATCAGAATTTAAAAAAACTGCTTAATTTTTGGCGATACCAGCGATAATAAACGGTGGTACGTTCCTGTATAATAATTTTGCCAATCATTTCTTCATGGAGCAATTCTTGAAGCAAGTTTACATGAGAATATACTTGTATGTTTCTTTTTAATGCACCACTTACCACACGATTCCATTGGACTTATTTCAAAATTTATTTTCAGTCGGACTCAAAAAAGTCTTGTGGAGACTCTAAAATTTGAACTTTTTTGTCAGTCCGACTGAAAATATGTCTTGAAATAAGTCCAATGGAGTCGTCGGGTTAGTTCGCCGACCCTTTGTTTTTACAAAAAATACAAACAGTTAAACCCAAAAGAAATAAATCATCCTCGCTTAAACTATTCATTATTAAAAGTTCTAAGCACAATATCTTTACATTAAGAAGTTCCAAAGAAAACTGCGTAAAAATATGGAAAAGACGGTATCGTGTGGACACAAAATTTACGCAGGCTTTCCCACCGAAAAACTGCACAAACTACGACTGAGCAAAAAGACTGAGCGTCTGGATCGTCTTTAACGGACGTATTTGATACTCTGGCATTCACTAATTGAAAATTAGGGATTTAGCGATGGAGATGGACATTATTATTATTTGTAAAATATTATATTCAATTTTATGTTTTTTTCAGTAATAGTTGTTGCAGTTCTGTTGGATTCCTTTTAAGTTTCCAGGTAATAGTGTCAATTCATTTCTTGTGATATCTTAAAGAATATTACATAAAATAATGAATAAAAACTATATTAACCAAAATAAATGATATTAATTATAAAAAATTTTTGAATTAGGATCCTATCCTTGATGACAAAGAGTCATGATACAAAAATATGAGTGGAAAGATTATAGTTTTTTTTTACATAAGAAATTTAACTAATATGAAAATCACTGTGTACACACATCTAAATATAAAGTTAAAGTGGAAAAAACTCTTTCAACTACATCTCGTTATCACATTCGCCAAGCCATATGATGACAATATGAAGTTCATCCGCAGCATTCCATCTAGAAGAACTTGTATCATTTTCTCACTCCTAAAACTTAAAATAAAGGATTAGTTCCGTGGATTTACACACTTGTCTTTATATGATTGCATAAACATAAAGTGTATAATACGAGTGTTGGGATGTATAGAGTGGAATGCAATTTGTATTTCCAAAAAGGAAGTATGTATACATACAGTTGTAGTTAAGGAGTGTCTACAAAACAACACTTCAGTATTATATTTATATTACGTTTAGAGTACTATGATGGGAAATATAAAGAAAAAACTGAAAGAACAGAATAAATGAAGATAGAAAATGTAACCCTTAAGGCTATAAAGACAATAGCACGACAAATATTATGGAGTTAAAAAGGAGTTTTATACCAAAAGTATGAAAAAGAAGATGAAACATACAATTCAGGATGTACTCACAATCATACGGAATTTGTCAGAGATTCCACTTGGTTGCCGGCTCATATATTCTGAATATTGTCTTTTAAGTTTATTATTTCTTTGCCATTGAGTAATTTTGTTTATGTTTGTTTATTATTTTGAATAAAGTTACGAACACGGATCCGTTTTAAGAGAAAACACAATCAAAAATGAATAAAAAACGACAATGTAAAATATATAATACATATAGTATATAAGAATTCATAATTAAATACTCGTATAAGAAATTTTTAGCGCCGAATTAAACTAACTAAATACATGAAAAACCCTGTTAATTAGAGGTAAGCCACACAAAATAACTATTCCCTTTCCAAATTTTATTCAATATTCAATACTTGAATAAGTACAAAACCTAGTAACTATAGAGCCTAAACTTCCCCACGCTTCTGGCTTTATAAAACGAGATTATTATAATACATAAGAACAAATTGTATTGCTCTACGATCAGGCATTTAGACGCGTGGTTCCCAATTGTTGTATTTCGAGATCTTAAAATTGGGCTGCGAGAAATCCTTAAATTGTTGAATAATATATTTTGAAATTGATAATACTGGTTATGCCCTATGGTAGGTACTAACAGAGGGTATATTAGTTTTGTCACTCCATTTGTAACACATCGAAATAATCGTCCTAGAAAAGTTTTAAGGGTATGGTTGTGTCGGGAATCAAAAGTTATATCGATTTATGCATGTCCGTCCGTCCATATACAACAAGGCTGTCCAACCCGCGGCCCGCGAGCCGCATGCGGCCCAAGAGAAGTATCAATGCGGCCCGAAAATATTTAAATTTACTGATGCATGCCCATTTTTCTGAGGAATGATTTGTGTGTTGTGTGCGCTTTCGTGCTAAAGCTACCAAGTGACAAACAACAGAAACAGGAACAGAATAAAAAGCTTTTTCGTTCTCAAGTAAATTCTCTTTCTGGTTGCGTTGCTCGCTCAGCTACAGTGTTCTGGTGTTTGTCACCTGGCGGCTTAAGTGATATTAAATGAATTTCATGTTCTGTTTTTATAATGAAAAAATTCATAAACTAATAAATTTTAAATTACTTAAACATGAAAACTGTATATTTTACATATTCTTCGCTCGTCCGCTATAGTAATATACTTGCGCCCCAAAACACCATGTTTTCTTCCAATGCGGCCCAGAGAAACAAAAAGGTTGGACACCCTTGATATACAATGTTACTCAAAAACGCGTTATCTGATTTTAATGAAATTTACAATGTTGCTTATTCCTTAACTTGGTTTGGTATTGCATTTTAGCAACATCGATCCAGGTGGAGCAAAGTTATAAAGGAAAAACCAGGGTGACGAGAAAGCTTTCTCGTTTTTTTTTGTTTATGGTTTTTTGGATTTAATTGGAAAATTTGTGAATGAATTTTGTTTAAATTAATTATGTAGGTAAACTACATCAATATACGATACCGTGTTAAATTTCAGTCAAATGGGTACAAGGGTGGTAGAGAGAGAAATAATCCTAGGAGAAAATAACCCACTTCATATAGTTTTTTTTGATGTATTTTAAAAACTAATACCCAGATTAGACTTATGCTATCAGGGTTTGAGTTACATGGAAATTAGAAGAAATTTTGAAAAGAAGAAATAAAGTTATAAAGAAAAAACCTTGAAATAATGTTAGTTTAGACAGTTTTTCTGACCCATTTCTACCATAGGGCATCAAAAAATCGACTATAGGCCGATTTTCAGTTACTGTATGTTTATTTCTTTACATTGAATCAGGTTAACATAACAATAGTAACAAAGCGTCCCGACGGAACTATACCGCGTGGTGAGGAAGCCAACTCATTCTTGTTTTGGAACCAATTTTCATTGATTTTGTATTTTGATTCGGCTGATATTAATATTTTCTTCAAAATATTGTTCATTTGGATTTTTATGATTTAAAAAATTTATTTTTTAGCTTTCAGAGCTCTGATTAAATTGTGTTAGATATTAAAAAGTTCGCTGGTTTGTCATACCAGATCTTAATACCCATATTAGTTTTCCGTAAAGAGTTTTTTAAAAATATAATTTTCATTGTTTTCATAAATGGAAATAGAAAAAATAATCCCAAAAATATGATTTAAAATTCCCTCCGCAATTACAAGAATTTTTGGGGTATCAAGAAAATTTCTTATTAAATAAAAACGTAATAATTTCTTGTCGTTTTTTTTCAAAAAAATTCAATTTTCTTGTCTTTTATTTTGAATGAAAACTTCTTATTTCATCTGGAAAAAAATTAAAGTGACATAAAGTCCATCAAAAATGGTAAATTTCTGATAAATTATTTACAATTATGGAAACATATTAGCTACCCTCAAAATAAAACAAGTCACTCATCCCCGTGAAAAGGCAGAAATAGAATATTTCCTGAAAAATAAAATTCATAAATAAATTATTTTGATGATTTTTTCATTTTCTTTTTTTAAACATCTTTAAATTTTGCAAAATAGACCCTGTTGCGGTTCAAGAAGGAATTATAAACCATAAAAATGTAATTTCAAATCACAAATAAAAGGGAGTTTAATGCAAAAAGAGATTAAAGCATATTCAGAAGAAAAAAAAACATATTTAAAGAGATTTAAAATCCATTTAAGAATAAATATGAATCGAAAATTTTACCAGAGTTCCCATTAGATAAATATTTATATTCTGTAACGATAGTAAAATGAAAACTAATACCTATACTCTACGAGGGAAAAAGACATATTGAAAAATCTGCAAGGATGTTTTAGAAATTGAATGTACCTGAAATCTAAACAACAATGCTTCAGCAAGGTTGACTTCTTATTCTCCTTCGAAGGGCAAGCGAAAAAGAGGTCGATCCTGCAGGGATGAAGTAGATAATGCTGGAGTAGAAGTGCATATACGGTCGATGCTTTACGCTATACATTACCTAATGAGATCTGTTATATTTGACAGCAGCTGCACGTTTTACTCTCGGCTCAAACGTCACTTATGTAACTCCAGGTAGACAAGCAGTATTGTAGTAAAAATATTCCAAAATGATCTTCTTCATTATACTTAAAGAGAACTAAATTGCATGGATACCCTTCCTAAATTTTGATCATATTTTAGATCTAAGTATCAAGTTCCATGGTTTTAATAACGAAATGTAGAAGAGTACTGGCTTTCTGGTTGTAATTTTTAAGGTGTTGTAACCTAATATGTATGGCGACAACTGGTATCCGGTTAAAGAAGTAAATGATTGTTATTTCTATATACACTGAAAGAAATTACTTGCAAATCAAAGGTGCAACTAGGAAACTGTTGCCAAATTTTGGATGTGTTTAAGTAGGTAAAACCATGAAACATAGAGCATCCATAAAACTTAGTTATCTAAAGATATGAAATGAATTACCAAGTTTTTCTTTGAGTGTATTCATGTCAATCCATATTACTGGTGTCCGTTTTATGTAGAGTTCATCGTATTTTCCTTTATTTTTTTTACGAATTTTCCTTTAACTTATAGGCATGAAGGACCAACAACCTCTTCATAATTGTTTATCATCAAACTTGTAAACAGATTACATTTGTTTCTTTCTAGGAAATACTTTTGGTATAAAAGATGGAAAAAGAACAGTAAAAAGGATTTCCTTCATCAAAAAAAAACTGCAGTAAAAAAATTTACTTAAAACTGCATCAGTTTTATATCAAATATAGAAGAAAAAATCAAATATTCGAATTGATTTATCTCGAACACAATCATTTGGCACGAATTTAGGCCAGCCAAAATAAAAAGAAATGCTCATGTCATCAAACCAAAGAGAATCGAATAATTTTCATTATAGAACTACCCAAATATCAAAAAGAATGGATATATACGTACAATAGCATGGGATGTCATCATCTAACTGTATTTTATTATATAGTATAAGCTTTATCAACCCTCAAATATATATATATATATAGGAAAATTAACGATAATCCAATGACTGTACAAATCGGAAGTCATTTTGGACCATACAATTCCTTAGGTTAGTTTATTATGGTGCGGAACGAAAAAAGATATTGGGGTATGAGAGGATAACATGGTTTTTGATAAAAACACTTCTTTCTATATATTGATTGAGAAATTTTCAAAGATTTTATTGAACGTTTGCGTGCAATCAGACAGGCTGATCATTCCTGAATATATTCAATATACTCGGCCATGTTTCCTTTGAAAAGATTTCACATATACATATACAAATGTTAAGAAATTGATTTAAAAGGAGGTGGAATTTGAGGATTATATTGAAGAACCAGATTAATACACAGGATTTTAGTATATGTTTTTGTTTTCAACACTATATAATATCTAAATCCTATAGAAATTTAGTATTTGTTGTTTCCGTTTCCTGTTTGATGCTGAAGCACGTTCATATATACAATGTGTATCCTACTAAAACATAATTGTATAGTATTTCTGTTTCCTTTTCTCTACTCCTCAAACCCAATCGTGTCTTCAGTATAATATAATATACATAAATCATTTGGATGAGGATGTTTCAATTTTGTATCTTGAAACACTATGGAATTTTCACCAGTTTAGATGTAATCAATTCATTAAGGCTATTATCGATATACTATCCTTCAAATATAGTTTTCTCCCTTCAGTTCTAACAAGAAATCAATTTTAAGGGAATTTTCTGATATAGAAATTCTTGTTATATTCGAATTTATAAGGAAAATATAATGATTTTTAAAGGATCAAAGAATCGTAATGGAATTAATGGTATTAGGTGTTTTCCCAATTCTAGTACTGTTATGCATCGATTTTATTTCAAATTCAATATTTTTTACTTATTACTTTATTATACTTGTATTGTATTTGTATGCAAACATCCGAATAACTTTTTAACAATAGAACTAATTGGCTGGAAAGAATAGACTAAAGTTCATAATAGACATTTTGTAAGATTTAGTATTTTTAGAAACATACTTCAACAAATCCAAAGTTTCTAGAAGTCCCGATCTGTAAAAATAGATTTATTTTTAGGTTTAAAGATCAATATTATATTTTTCCTGAATTCAGAGAAGGCTTAATTAAATTTAAGCGGAATTTTTGGTTTAAGGATTACATATTATTAATCGTGTAATAATAATATTAGTATTTTTCATGACATAACATCTAAAATTGCAACGTTAATAAGCCAGCGAAAACAAACGCCTATAAAATGCGATTTGAAACTGCCAAAAAAAGAGCGCCTACAATTACACTATTCTTAAAAATTAATCACAAAAGTTAATTACTTATAATAAATGAGTAGTCCCAGTTATCCTCATTCTGAAAAAGGAAATATTTTATAAAATCAGAATATTTCCTAAAAACTAACATTGACTTTTAATGAAGGCAAGAGACTGGTTTCATTGATTTTTATCGGAAAGTTCGGCAAAAGCTATGACCGAGATATAACACGTTTTGTAGGAAACACTGACTTCATCAATATTGAAGTATATAAAGAGCATTTCTCTACAATTTTCACCAGTAGTTTAGACATAGTTTAGCTGCATTTAGACCCAGAATATTTCAAAAATATGGATGTTAAAGATAAAACTTGACTCTTCGGAAAAAGCATCTTGCATTCCAATTAGAAACACTGATTCTACTAGGGTACTCAATGATTTATCAATCTCGATAAGAGAACGCGCTGTTACCAGGTCAAGTTTTATGCTTTATGTTGGTACAACCTTCATATGACGACGTGTCAAGTTTCACGTCGATAAGTCAATTCAGTCTTTGTTTAGAAGCTATTTGAAATTGACGTATCATTGAATTTTTTTAACGTGGATAAAATTGAATATCGTGCAGTGATTAAATTTTTTGTTCTGGAAATTTATTCAAATTTGTGCAAAATGGGTGCCACATTCGCTAACAAAAACACCTTCGAATGCGACCTTCTCAAGAACATTTAAACCGTTTTAAGAAGGATAAAATGGACTTCGTACGTCGATTCACCACTATGGATGAGACTTGGGTCCACCAACATGATCCTAAATCGAAACAAGAAGCTAAAGGAGGTAATAGTAGCTGTAGAAGCGTATTTTGGAGGCCTACCGGATTTTCTTTTCAGGTATGGAATCCTTAAATTGGAAAATCGTTGGAATAAGTGTATTGAAGTTCAGGGATATTATACTGAATAATAAAATATATTTAATTTACGAAAACAGTACTTTTCTTGTCGAGGCTGGGAAATTATTGAGTACCCTAGTAACAAGTTTTTTCAAAAATAAAGGCTCTAAATTTGAAATCCCCATATTGGAAACTTCTACAACAATTGTAAAATAATTTCATTTCCAACTTACATCCCTAGACCTTCTCTGGTCAGTAATATAGCAGTTGAATCTGGTATACTAATAATATCTGAGTATATAAAACATTTTAATTTTTGAACAAAATTAATTAATAATTTCTTTGAGAAACTTATCGAAATAAATTATATTATATTCAATTTTCTGTTTGGCCAACCATTTTATAATAAAATCAAGAATATTAAAAATTTAACCATAACTATTTCAAGTATGGATCCCAATTCTGAAGAGCATAGCAGTGGATACACTTTTTGTAGGAACATGAAGAGAGAAAGCATGTAACTTGGAACAGTAATATCAGCCACAAAATAAAGTGAAAGCCCCGAGGATATTTAAAATGCAAAAATTATTACATTTGGTAACTTTTTTTTTTTTGCTATTCACCATGTAAATTTCATAATCAAAAAAAAAGAAGAGAAATTTCGGGACGACGTTTTGCATGAATAAACATTAGAAGTGAATGCCGGAAGAGGAGTTGAGTTGGAGAACCAACCAACAAATAAAAAAAACACACCAGTGGAATGATGATGCTGTAATGGAAAACGATAATATTCCAAACAGCAGCCAGCACACCGCGCCCAACCAACAAATTCCGTCCGGTCTCCTTACATCTCGCATGCTTTCATATATTTTCTTTTCTTTTTTTTTTGTGCATAATAAAAAATGGTTGATTCTTTCTGCCGAAAATTTCGTTATGAAAGTTTTTCCTTTTTCCATCGTTATGTGAAAATGCGGTGGCATAAAATTTTATATTCTCGACCCAAGATGTAATTGGATTTTGAGAATGGCGAAGAAGTGTTTTCTCTCATTTTATTCTTTATCACCAAAAAAAAAAAAAAATACTGATAAAAAAATTTTATGTCTATCCTTTTCTTACTTTTTTATCAAAATCCATAAAATATTTTCCATGTAACAATTTTCACAGGAAAATTTCCTTTTTTTCTTTCTCTCAAGGAATTTTATTATGAAAACAGGAGGTTTCTTATTAATAAAATAAATTAGATGGTCTAGAATTTTTTTTTCGCTCATATAAAACCAAAATATTAAATTAAAAAAACAAGAAAGTTTCGGAATGGAAAATTATTAGAATATTAAATATTTAATTATATTTTTTTTTTTTTCAGTTTAAAGAACTCCTGAAATTTCATTTCTCCCACGTTTTGTAACTTTCGTCCGTTTTCATATAATTACAGTGAAAAATCAATTACATATAGAACAACATTCAAGCGACCGGAAAGTTTCACTACAGAATAGCATATTTAAGTAATTTCGTTGCATAGGAATCACCAAACTTTGAATGACGTCAAACCTGCTAAGTGGGCCGGCCGATAGTGGTAATAGAGTATTTGTTAAAAAGTTTTCATTTCATAAAAAAAAATTAAAGATCAGAATATCGATTTTTTAAAGGGAAATACTCAAAAAAATTAATTCTGTTTTCATTTTCCTGTTTTCAGACAGATTTATCTTGAAAAGCTTGATTTTAAAATACAGAAAACAAAAGGAAATTTTTTTATTGAACGGCTTTGTTTCCTGAACATTAAAATAAGGAAAGTTTGAGAATTCCATGGTGAAAATACCTAATTTGATCTCGTCTCGATTGCAATATTTTTAAGTTTCTAAACGGTTTTCTTCAATGGTTTCGTTTTCTTTTCACCAACGAAAAGATTTAGGTTGCATACAAAATCGAGTTCAAGTAAAATAATTACATAAAGGCAATAGTATTCTTCTTTCAATCTACAAAGAAATTTTCCTAGCTCTTATCTTCAAGCTATTTTTAAAATTACTACGTATATAACGGTATGTGAAACACACAGAATTATCGGTATATACGCAGAGTACAGGTTTCGAATGACTCGAAATTTTAACAAGGTTAAAATTTTCACCCAGAACTTTAAATTTCATATAGACACTATCGAATTATGATTTTAGGAGGAAGATAAAGGAGAAATTTGATATTTTAATTTTAGTATTGTTTGGGTTTGTTTACAGTTCCTTTATTTCAAGCGTTTTTTCAAGTGGGTCTTTTCCAAACTATCAACAATTTATAAAAAATAATTAAAAACTGTGTGATAAAAGCAAGTACAAATATAATTTCAATATTGCAAATTTACTCAGAAATGTAAAAAATTTTAAGAAACTTATCGATATCCACACTGAAATACCTTTGGAAAACTATTTCATTAAAGTAATAAGATTACATACTTAAGTCTACAACCTGCTGCAAAAATGATAAATTCCCATTTCTTCATCCCATTCAATAAAACCGAAATCTTCCGATGACAGTAAAAAATGATATATTTCCGTTAATTTTGGGACATAAAATTTCCCTCAGAATAAAGCTCTTTACTAAAATATAGCAATCGGACATCCTTTACGTTACACTTCATAAAAACGCTATCTGGACATTTATTGAGGCTTACATTCAATAAAAAAAAAGAATTTACCAGAAATCACTTTAAAAAAGCAAAAATCACGCACAATGCGACCACAATAACGCAATAATAAGGGAGTAAAAAAGTGCTCGAACATAGTTAGTTAGTTAATCGCTGTAAACACCCCACAAACAGATTGGACACAAAAAAGTAAACAATATTGCCACTTCATCCCATCAGGAGGTTTCAATTGATACAAAAAAAACCAGAAGGAAAACTAAGAAGTAAAAAGATCCCTTTTTTTATAACTTATTATCGTGCTCTCATAATAATATATAAACATTGTCCTTCTGTGTTTTGTGACATTATTTGAACATAAGTTTCCCTTTCAGTTTTTTAATGAACTTGAATAAAAATTCTTACCCCTCTAAAACGCCCCATTTGCTATTGAACCCGATTGAGTTTGAATAATAAATTTTTTACATGAACATCATCATCTATACATTTCACAAAAGGGTCTTAGGACTTGATCAGTGCGCATAATATTAAAAAAAGGAACGCATCAAGATTTGCACTTGAATTGAGGGCACTTTTGCAATTGTTAACCTGAGTGGAGTCTTAACCATTTGGCCCGCCTGCGGTTCGGAAGTCATTAAAAAACTATACATATGAACAGAATGAATACAGTTTTCCAATGCAGGTTTTCCGTTTTTTCAAAAGAAAACTATTTATTATTTCGGATGTTCATCAATGAGAGTAAAAATATGGAACATAAATTAGATTTTCTCTGTCTCACACAGTTTTTCGGGATAGTTTTCCAAAAAAATGTCCTTTTACACTAGGAAGCTTTTACTGCTTCTACCACCAGCTCAAACGCAACACTTGATTACAATACAAATTGTTAAAATCGCATATTATCATTATCGTTTTCTAACTATAATGATGCTATAAATTGAAGGGACATGAAAAAGAATTGTTTTGATAGTTTCGTCTTTTTATAAACACTTTTGCAGTTATGAACTTAGTGTTGTTAGTATGTTTGTTTCGACCTTATGTTAAAGAGGACTATGACTCAAACCATTATTTGTGTGGTTTTTTTTTCTTACTAAAATACCTTCATAAGAACACATTAGTTTGTACTCCTGATTAGCATGATCTAAAGCTAAACTGTGTCTTCATGGAAGCAAATTACCATCATAAATAATTACCTTTTTGGATTTCTAACTTGTCACTGGTTTTGTTCTACTTTTTATTTTCAAAATTTTCTATAAATTTTCACTTATTTAATAAAATGACAATTAAAAGTTATTTCTTATATAAGTTAATAAGTTAAATTAATTGAAATCTCCTTCATATTCAATTAATCTAAAGAAAACGTCACAAATCAATCAAATTAAAACTTTTAAAATGAAATGAAACGCATTTCATATTAATCAATTATATAAAAAAGAATTGACATGCCGCAGAAAATGAAAACACCAAAAATTTCATCAAAATACAAATAAGAAAGCCTGCAATCTAGCCTACAGCTCGTTCTCTTATAATATTCTCTGACGTACCCAAATTTTAATGTCTTCCATGGTTCCATATTTGAATTAACACGATTAAAAATTAATTAATCATTTTCAATTAAAAATTCAATGAGAAAAGTAAACAAACACGTGTTTAATCACATCAAATAAGCGACGGATTATTAATAAGTAACAGAACCATATACTATATAGTAAAACCTAAAAAGACTATATAAATTTTTTGGAAGAAGATGCCGACACTGATGACGCTGATGAAGATGAAAAAGAATATTCCATTATAATACGCACACACACGATACCGTTTGTCATTCCGGAACATGCGAATCTCTTCTTATCTAGAATATTTCAATTTATAAAACCGCGCGCTACTTTTGTAATTATATAATTCTAATATAATCAAATATATTCGAGAGGGATGGGGAAGAAGTTATTTTATTGCTTATAAAGAGAAGACATATTTTATTAAGAAACCCGCATCACCCGTTTCGTGTCAATTATGTCAACTTAACATATTAAATATAAACACACAAGGCAATTATGATATAGATTCGAAAGATCAAAAATACCCGCCTCTTAAATCCACCAACTATGGAAGGAGTGAGAGTTTCTGGATATATGAGTATGTGGAATGGAATCTTTTGATATTTTTGGTATATGAATTTCATTATAATATAAAAGATATGAGATTTTGATTAAAGCACTTCGAATATATTCTAACGTAATTTGAGTTAACTAAAACCCAGTTGGATATAAATTAAATAGTAACCCAGAATTTTTGTTTGTTTCTTAAATTAATTAATTTCAATTGAAATGAGATTTAATAAAAAATAATAACATACATGCGACTCAATACAGGAATACTTATGTATATAAACTTGATATTTGTTTAATTAGAATTGTTTTTCTTAAAATTGTCTTAAGTTTCTTTATTTTAAATTAGTATTACATAATATATCTCTATATTTCTTATAATACTGGAGTATAAAAATGTTAAATGCCAAAATATGACACATAAACATCGCCTTGCCATCTATCGGCCAGAAGTGTACTAATGCTTTGTAAATTTAAAAAGCAATACTTTCGTTAATTTATTTTTCGGTATGTTAAAATCATAACAATTTTCTCCATTCGTCAATCCTTGAATTAGGGTTAAAAACATCAAGAAGAGCCATTTCGTGTACTACTAGTATTCTGTTAACTATTGTAGATTGAGCAATTATATAGGAGTCGCTAGGAATTCTAGTCAAAATCTAGGTATAAATTTTCAACGAACATTCTAGTTCCACATTTAACTAAAGAAGATAGCTAGCTTTCAAGAGGCTAGAAATATAGTTAGGTCAATTACATTTTCCGGTAATTTTTAAAAGCTAGTCAGTACCTACATTCTATTAAAATGGACATGATTTTAGCTTTTCATCGGATATGAAAATGGGCGATGATGGTGCATATTTTGTATTAAACAGCAATAAACAAAATTGTCACTTTTCGGAGAAAGATAATTCTTTTGGTACTGCACAAATTATTACTTTTTATACAATGTTCCCACAGGATTTTAGCTTACATGAAAACTAAATGGAAATAAAACTTATGCTTGTACTAGCCATTTTCGGTTTATAGCAGTAAAAACTAGTAGAGATATCGCTACTCGTAGTTTAGTTTAGTTTCTTCGCTAAATAGATTTCTAGTTCTGAAAATGTTTTGAAGCCAGCTTAAAAAACTCAGCTTAAAATGTAGTTGAAATGGCTTGATTTCGAATATTTCCCCAGATTTTTATTAGAATCCTTTATTTACGAATACCTAACTGAACTTATTTAATTTTATAGTTGCTTTTACTTGGTCGTCTATTTAAATTAACGTGGTTTAGAGAGTAAAGATCATTAAATTTTTATCTCTGAATGTTTTTACACCATTTCAAAATAAGACTGTCTTTAAGATGAACAAATTCAGAATAGGTAGTATTTCATGTAATATTTCTTAACAGAACTTTTATTTTTATTTCCTTATTTATAGTTTGTTGTGATAATCTCTTTATCAGTCATTGAATAAAAATGAAAAATCAACAACAAATTTGTTTATTTATGTTATTTCTTTCCAAATCACAAATTAAATCCGCTTTCATTTATACATCATGAACAAAATAATATCATTAAAAACTCATGAATAATTTCCTCATGTAAATGAATCCCATTAAGGACATTATTTTTCCCCAAAAAGAAAAACAATAAATAAAATATACAATATTTAAAGATTTCACTCTTCGAGTCATTAAATTAGATTCTAATCAATTGAAGCATGTCCCTATAAATATTGCAAAAAAAATCTGTTTGTATCCTTAATCTAGACACCAGCAAGATGTCAATTGATTTAGAGATGGTATAGCATAGCATTTAAAGATGTCACTATCTTGTTCTTTCCTCTTGGTCTGAATTTGCTATTGGTCTCTAATGTAATAATGCATAACATTGGAAAAGTTAGAAATTTCCTTGCCTTTACGTTTCATGGTAGCATCATACCAAACAATACAATAATATTATTGTTAGTATTTAGTCTACCCTGTCTATTGTTTTGGTGGTGCGCACGCGTTTCCCAACAGGCGGTCCAGCAATTACTTTATATATACCGCCCCTCATACTTTCTATATAAACATTTATTTATATTTTGCAAGCCCCTGTGATTTTTATCCATAAAGGAAACTATATTGACTGACGACAGCACGATCTTTATTTTTCTGTTTTTTTTTGTAACTGAATGTGTATTATATCCCTCTTTGTGTTCAGGACTTTTCTTAACTAAACTTCCGCTTCCCAGTCAATTTAATTCTAAATTGTCAACACGTGCAAATATTTTGTAAAGGATGATCGAAGGATAATAAATACTGAATTTCTTGATTTTTATAAAACAAAAACAAAAAAAACAAAAGGACTTATGTTTTGATTGAGTGTTTATAGATTTAATCATTTAAATGCCACAACAAAAAAAAAATCAAAGTACTCACCTATCAGTGAAACTACCAAATATATGATTTCCAAAGGATGGCGTTGTTAAAGTTGGTGCACGTGATGTTAATGATATTGGTCCACCTACTTCTATGGGTGAATCACCGTTATTTGATGTTGTCGGGCTTGTTGTTGAATTTTGAGGCGTTCGAACGCCTGGTGATGGAGATCCAGCACTAATTGATCCCGATTGTGATGCTGATTGTGTCATTTGTGTTGATGATAATGGCCGTTCACTATCTGAATCAATTCTTGGACTCATTGGTGGTCCACTTGGGCTACGTGGTTCATCATCACCTTCACCTGTTATATCGGGTGATGATTCTCGACTATTGTCCATCTATATTTTAACATTTTTTTTTAGTGAAAGAAAATGAGTTTAGATAATATGAATGGTCTTACCTTGTCCACTGAAACTACACCCTCACCACCATTTTCACGTTTACGCTGCTCTTCCTTCAGCCGTTCAGCTTTTCTCCATTTAGCACGACGATTTTGAAACCATACCTAAGATTTTCAAAATAAATATAAATAAATTTTTAAAATATTTCTATTGATTTTTTTCTGAAAAATAAAAAAATATACAGCCTACACAGTCGGGGAGTATGATATCAAAAGAACAAGTCAAGGATTAGCACTTTGTTCGACGCAATTATCTATAACAGTTTTGGAAATAAATCAGAAGAAGAAGAAGCTAAAAGTTATCAGTAAATAAGTATACTGTCAAGCAGGCCTTTGCAATGTATCAAGAGACTCAACTAAGAAACTAAATAAAAGGTCTTTAATTTTCTAGTTTGCGAAATTTCAATTGTATATATTTTTAGTCGATCAAATGTGCTTTTTCATTCTTTTTCCCGGTGCTCCTTTTCTCATCCTCGCCAAATTAAATCTTTTTTAAGAAAAGACTCTTCTCGATTTCATTCCAATCGGTTAAGAAGTTTATAATAGTTGCGACAGACTCGGTAACTACTGAGAATTTCATGCTAATTGAAAGCAAGTTTCGTTGATAAACCAGTTTACATTAAGCTAGTTATGTAAACGTGAAATTTAAATTTTGGAGTTTCTTACGCAAAAGCGTCTTACAATAAAATTAGTGTTTTGTTTTTAAATAAAAAATTTAGAAAATTAGAAATAACAATTCAGAACAAAATAATCGGTTTTTATTTTGTTCATTTAAGTAATTTTATTTTAACATTTTACCTTTTATTTCGGACCACTAATCGACATATGCGACGTTTAGTGGTTTTTAGTCGATAAACCGTGAAATATTAGAACTAACGATATGAAAATCGCAAAAAATGGTGGTAAAACTGTCACTAACTCTCACTAGTTCATCAGCAAATTTAAATTAACTTTTCGTACTCAACGAGTTAAATGAGCCTGATCTATCGCAACTTTTGGTTAAATTTAAATCACGCCAAAAACCATAGGCACCTACTCCACCAACCCAAATTTCAGTTACAACGAATAACGCGCATTAAAGAAGTATCGTGTAAACTAAATTATAACGTAGTCAGACGAACAGATATTATTAAAAAATAGGTTTTTTGAATTTGTGAAGATCCATTAATATTTAGAGATCTCATTTTGTACCATCACAAAGCTATATTCGCCTTCTCTGAGAAGAAAACAAAACTCATTAAAAAATTAGAACATTTGCTAACAAAATTTGTCAATAAAGAAAATTTCTTCAATTTATAATTTCATTGTTAATTCATTCATTTTCAATTATAAAAATTTCCATTAAATTTCCAAAAGAAAATTCAATTCCTCGAAGACGTCGAAAAAAGTAATTTTCATTTCGAAGACGAAAAAAACAACCTACAAAATTTGATAAGATTTACAATTCAGTCAACTGCAAAATTGAAAATTATCCCAAGGTAAACTCATTTTTGAAGAAAATTTTGTTATTTTTCTTTTCTGAAAAGCCAATTTACTCTCCTCATAAAAAAATTTGTTTTTAATCATTCTTGAGAGAAAAACAAACCAACAACAATGGATAAACTTTTTATCACAACGAAGAAAAGAAATTCTCGACAAAAATAAATAAATATATCGGATTTTATAACTAAATTTTCCATCAATGAAATACAAAAAACCACCCAAAAAAAAACGAAGAAGAAGATAAAAACAATTGTTAAATGAAGAAAATTTTCAAATTTAGTTTATTTTTCTCTCGAAAACAATAAATATCATTATCCTTTAGGATTCATAAGGATATCATAAAATTTACATTTTCTATTATTATTTGTTCAGTTTAATGACAAATTCATTTGATTTTGATTTTCCATATTTACATATAAATCTTTGTGTAAATACTATACAGTCGGAAAATTCCAATTGTTCTATCCTGAAATTATATTACAAAAATTTATTATTACATATTTACATATGAATGTTATATACATATCGTTTTCGTAGATTCTATGGAAGATATACCAAGGATATTGCTCCTCCTTTTTCGTCTTTATCGTTCTCATATCTATTATAGAAATTCTTTATATATCCTTACATATGAATCTTATGTACCATATATATGTTACCTTTTATTCTGACAATAACAATAACAACCTATTGAGAATTCGTTATGAGTCAAAATGAAACCATATATAAGACGAGTTATGCTGTACAAGAGAAGCAAACCACTTTATATTCTTCTCATACCCAAATTTCATTTATTGTGTTTTGTTTTTATTGAACAAATAAAATTGGCCCAAAACATTTCATATATACTAAAGTCAGTTTAGTTAAATTGTAATTTATATACAAAATACATTTGCTCAAGGATATATTCTACAATATCTCATATTTGTGTTTCCTAGATCCAATCGAAAAGTGTATAAAATTTGTTTCCTTTTTTATGTAATATTGTGTATTATAGCTTTTCATACGAGGACTTGAATAATGGAAGAAAATAAACCGACTTGTAAGGAATATACTTTTTTTTCTAATTTCAAAATGCTTTTTTTTCGAAAAATAAGTAATTGTAAAGAAAAATGTATTAAAATTTACTTCTACTGGCGATGTAAAATCATTCATAATAAGGTTTTGAAAGCAGGTCTTTTACAATGTTGAAAATATTATCACCTGCCGCTTTACCATGTAGTCTTATTTATTCTATTCTGTGGTCTGATGATAAAGATACATATACGAATTGTAATGGACATTTCAACTACGTTAGTTTAGTCAAACAACATCAACATCTTCAATATCAAAACGAAGGATGAATTCGAATTATCTGATGATACGAATCTTTTAATTTGAGTCAATACTTAGTTAACAAGATAACACAAACATATTAAATATAAAATATCAGAAAAGAAGCTCTTCATTCATTACAAGCGACATAAACGTGCGAACAAGGCTGGTTGTGGCCAATATAAATGTGTATGATAGCCGTAAGAGACTCGGCTACGGATCGACCTCGAGATTTCTCACTTCTACCAAATGAACCACAAGAACAAGTGTCAAACATTATTTTCATTAATAATATTTTAATTGAATATCCAAAAAAATTAATATCATTTTTAGAGCATGATATTTAGTGGGTTGAGATTGGTTCTTTTGAAGATCGTGTGGCTAAAAATTGATGCGACATACTTTGAGAACATCTCCTTTAACAGTGTATGCCTAACGCGATCAAAGACATACTAATCTGATCTGCAACGTCAAGAAAACATGTGCATTGATTTACAAACTAAGAAACATGCATCTTTGTACTTCTTAATATTCGAATAGCATTGTATACTGAATATATGTATAAGTAAGTGCGAGACTAATCTCTAAAAAACTACTTCTATTCTATTATCTTTTTCATTACTAACATACATTCATTTCTTTTATTAAACCCAATTTCTCGCCTGGCATTATCCACCATAGGCAATACTCCCCATTTTTATCAACAGATTTATTCAAATTTTTGTCTCTATACAACTTCATTCTATTCATTCCAATCTCACTATGTCTGTTTGTCTGTCTGTTGATTATACAATATGTAATAAACTACAATGAAGGTGCGGTTCTCAATTTCATTGCATAATATAGTCAAAATTTAAACAAGGACCAGGGTATAATAATTTTCTATTACCCCGAGGCTATATGGCGCCATTATATTTATTCAGATAGATATATATACTTTTCAATTTACTGGTGGTAAAACTGTGTAATGCAGTTGATTTTTACGTCAATTGGATGGTATGGGATACTTTGCTCTATAAGTAAAATTTACATTATTCGGAGACTGTACTACATGAGTTGTATTTTCTTTTCTTTTTTTATGTCTACATACAAGAACAACATCCCTTAACATGAATCTTTTTCGGATTTATTCGCGTTCATCCCCCATGTTCTTGTCTTATTTTGTGATTGTTGTAAAGTGGTAAAGTATACCAAAGAATATTATATAAATGGATTTTGTGGATAAGGGATGAATGATGGAATATAATTGATAATGTGTATACTTGTACATGATAATATTCAAGAAATATTGTCTTTTAAATGTATTTTATTTTTTATAGGTTATGATTCTTGTAATCAATGCTGGAAATTAAATTTATTTACATAAATCAACTAACTTTATGGTAGGAACAAATTGAGGACCACTTTATATGACATTAAATAATGATGGATAAGACGAAGTTGTGCATATACGGTAATCAATTTGAGATTTTGGTTTTTATATTGGTGAAGTATATTATGTAATAGTACTTGATGATACTTCTTTAGGTTTCAATTTTTTGTAGAGATTTGCACATTTAGAAAAGTTTCTGCTTTCAATGAGATTTGATTAGTATGGACAGATTAGTAGAACAGGTAGTTTTTCAATGGAATACGTTATGTGCTCGCTGGTGATCGCTAATTACCGTGATTAAATGGCTAAATAAAGACAAATTTATTATTCTCTACAAATGTGCATAATGGTCAATCACTTTTGAATGACGCTGCTACATTTTGCTACTAGTTACAATACATAATAACACTTCAGATATATGCCCTAAGCAAGCATCACATATTATAATTCCTAAGGCAACGAATAAAGGAAGCATCGAATGTAGTATAAAGTTATATTATCATCATTAGTGTTAAGGAAGGTGGCATATTCCAATACTGGTCTAGCAAAAGTGAAATAAAGGGCTCTAATTACATGTTTGTCGGAAAACTCTTTAGACCACCGCTTTATATATCCCAGGGTCGAATTGGCTCTATAAACCAATGAATCAAAATGTATCTTAAAGTTGAGCTAATGTAATGTATAGTTTCTAGCAGTAACGCGATCAAAATATATCCACTCCAAAAATGGTTTCAAGAATAAAATTTCCATATGTACAAATAATATAAAATATAATTCAAATTTTCCGCCTAATTAGGATTCATAACCTGCATGAAGAGAAATACAAATACAGAGGGTGATTTATTGAAGTATCTCGTCAAGTGTAAAATGAGACAAATACTGGTAAACAAACTATTGAAATAGAAATGAAACAATGTAAAATTCTCCAAACAATAAACTATATTACAAGGTATAAACTGTTTAAACTGGCAGTTACCCATATTTACCCTTCATTTAAGTTAAACAAACAGAAGTCGAACAATTGAAAGCCACAAGAAACAAAAACTAATCTGTAAATAATGACATTTTGTATAACGTAAAAACTATATTTCCCCAAAAAAAAGAAGCAAAATAGAGTATTTTTAGGGTTGATTTGAGACCTGAAAGATTATTCCGCAGGGCTACAGAATAGTGTAGTGTGCGGTTAAATTAAATGCACTTTGCTACTATTAATCAAAAACAAAATATATTTATTACAAATTGGCCGATAATATAGTAAAAGTAGACACATATACTAAGTGAACAGATGTGCTACCCCTTTCATATCATTATGGTGGTTTTTTTTTTTTCTTCCCAAGATTCTCACATTTTTCGCCACCAGCAATTTGGTCAAAATACAATTATCAACTCCCTTTTTTATAAATGGGTTGATAAGTCTATTTAAATTATTATCACAACTTGTTATTATATATATTGAGAAAATGTTATTTAAGGGTTTTTTTCCTGTTCATTTCTTTCAGTATGCTATTTAGTAGCTTATCCCTTTAATTTTCAAAGAAAAGGGAATATCAAATTTGAAATATGATTAAATTTATGGGCATAAATTATTGATGATATTGGAAAAAAATCGTTAAAATATTATTATATAATATTTATTGAGTTTTTGCAATATCAAATCATAATTTGGAGCGTAGGTTCCAGTTGGAGAACACAGTCATGAACTAGTAATTGTCAACCTAGACTCGTAATAATTTTTTCGGTTTTAAAGTCGTTAGTTCCATTTTGGTTCATTCACTAAACTAACTAATCACTAAACACTAACTATATTCAGACAGAAAAATTGTTAAGGCACTTGTGACTAGGCTAGATGTGGGAACTGAAAATTAAGTTGTCACAACTAAACTTCAGTTGTTGAAACTTTGAAATTTTTCCGTGTGATTCAAACACACGAATTTAAAACTTGACGTTTATATAAATAATAGAACGAATCTAGTTTCTATGATTTAAATTTGCTATAAAAACCCAGTTGTTTCACACTAGTCTTGATTTAAAAAGTTTTATCCTAATCTATCGCAGCTATAAACTTTTCGAAGTACGCTATTAGCTGCTAACTTGCTGTGATAATTGTACGAGTATCATTCCCACTTAGTTTTCATGAAACTTTGACCTCTCAACACTGTTTATAAACTCATAATTTCTAATGATTCTTGCACGTTGATCCTAACTATACCCTTCATGGAACCGTGCTAAATCTTCATAATATTTTGGGCATGTAACTTTGTAATGAAAGATCTAAATACATTTTAAGTGAAAATATTTATTTACTTCTTAAAATCAGCATATGCATTAAATTTGTTACCAAGCACTTCGGTAAAAGAAAATATGTTGGGAATCGATTAAAATAGTTAGAATTTAGTTCTAACATCTAAACATCGGAAGTAGTAACAATAATTTAGATAAGAATTTCATGTATGAAGTAGCCCAAACTAGAAACTTGATAATTATAATATTTAGATCTAAAATTTTTGATCAAACTTACGAGAGTGTAGTTCTCTAAACAAATGGATAGGACCTTTAATATTTTTTCTTAAAGTGTAGATAATTTTCAATATCGCTAATTCGGTATTTCAATTTGCAATTGATAAGTTACATAAAATTCTTTTTGATGAAGCAAGAAGATAAAATTTAAAAAATTCGAGAATTTTGATTTAACAACTGGGAACTCTCTCAAACTCATCTTAATAAATGAGTTATTTAAATGAATGTAAAAATGTTCAAAGGGTTAATCTAAACTGCAATTATAATTATATCACTTTATATTTGCTTGTCTTATTAAAGGGACAAACAAAAAAATGAAAAGAACGAAAGGATTATAAATTTGGTACCCGAAAAAAATATAAAAGAAACGAAATTATATTTTAACCTTTCAAGAAAACAAGAAAATAATTGTGCTACATTTGATCAAACTCATTAAGGTTCCAATTCCATTAGTATAAGCACAACAATTCCCAATCTTTTCTTGCGGTATCAACTTGCAGACATTTTGTCATCCTTCTTTTTTCTTGTGAAATTTAAGCAATTTCAAAGACATTTATTTTACGAAAAATTGAATAAAAAATTATCTTCACAAGAAAAAAATGTATAACTCTTCTTTCATAAATAATTAAATAAAATAAAATAAGGAAGACAAAAAAAAGAACCAAATCTCTCCTTGTTTTCTCAAACCTCGACTAAAACTCTACGAATTCTGACAAAAAAAAAACAGGATAAACGAGAAGAAATCAAACCTAAAAAAGAAAAACAAAATGTATATGAAATAAAATTATATCCTTTTTTCCACTTTACAATATCATTTTTATATTCCTTTTGGCGCTGCACTCTTTCATATCCTCTTTTTTTTTCCTTCCTTGTAGTTGTATGAAATTTCCATGAATTCCCCTTTTCGAGAAGAACGAACATATTTTGGACAATTTAGATTGGTGTCAAGTTACAAAATGGGTGGTGGCTATTTTCAAGGATTTTCATCATTTTTACATGCCATTTCCCATTTCAAGTTGAAATTCTTTTCGGTTTTTGGTGAAGTAAAAAAAAAAAAAATATAAAGAAAATTGGAAAAAATTAAGGATAAACTCAATAAAAAGGTATAAAAAGGAAGAAAAAAAACAATTAGGTATGTCCTTTTTTCAGAGCAGGCGCATAAAAGGGTTTCTTTTTTTTTTTTTAGTTATTCTATTTCTTGGAAATTTTTCTTGTATATCTTGGAAATGATTTAATTAATTTGGTTTTATTAAAAATATAATTATTTTTAATTTCAAAAAGTTAATTTATGTAAACTTTTTGAAACCTAAAAAAAAAAAATGAATATTAAAATTTATTTTTGGATTTTATTTTAATTTTATTGAATTGAAATAAATTTTTAGGGTGTTTTTGGCACGTGTTTTAGAAACAAATTCGAATACTATAATTGAGTTAAACATATCAAATGTCAAAATTTCAATCAAACTAGTTAATTCGATTAGCTAATTCGGTTTCACAGTTTCATATGGGAAATTTTTGTTTTATGACACGTGATTTTGAAACATGTTGGTTTTTTTCAAAAGGATATATAATGCATTATTATTGTCTTGTTTATAATCTTGATTCAATTTAACCCAATTCTACCTTTGAAAAATCGGGGTATATTAATTCACTAAACATAAGAACAAAAGTTCATACAGAATTTCTATCGAGTATGAACTGTAAGAAGAAATTCTCGAATGCCATAATTATGACGTCCAACTAACGTAGTACATTATGATTATATAACTGATAAGTACTAAAATCTTTTATAGCCAGATTTGGAAGAAATTGGTCAGAATACAAATAAGCCTTTAAAAAAAAGTTATGATTGAGACGTCATGTTATGACAGTCTTAATTTGTTATGTAAATGGTTGCATAAATTTAATCGTAATTTGAAGTCTTATTTTTAACATATCACAATTATTATTAAAGAGGCTTAACAAAAATGTTAGGTCTTTTGCATATGTGTTTACAATTTATGTGCTTTTGAAATGTTAACTATGTTGTTTGTGAACCTTTCACTATTAAACATGGAAAGAGACAAATACCATTTACATGATCTACTTTAAGTCGACTTCAATCCGAAAATCATCCATGTAAACCGAGATCGACTTCAAATCGAGTTGAACTGAAACGAAACATAACCTAAAAAATAATAATTAGTGTGCAAGCGTCTATAAAGTTGATGTTGATTTCAAGTCAATCTTTCAATCCGGTAAAGCTAAAAAACGCGTGTTGAGTGAAAGATGAGTTTTATAACGTGTGGCAGTTTAATTTTGCTGAAATTTCTCTGCAACGTCTACTTATGGAAAATCCTTTTCTACGACTAGAAAAATTTAGGAAATAATGGGCTTTGACCAGACAACTGTATTCCAGCATACAAGTATATGGTAAATAAAATTGGGCTTCCAAAATACGATAAAAATTATAAAACAACTTATTATAAAGTACCCAATACTTGCTTTACAAGTATTGAATACTTATCACTTGTAGTGAATTAGTTTAATTCAAATGTTGTTTTGCGGATTAGTTTGTTGTAAAAGGAATTAAGTCTTAATATCCTTAAAAATACTGTAAAAACTCCATCGAAATCTTGTATTATTAAATTAATATAATTTCCTCAATTTATATACTTTATAACAGAAACTCTAAAAGAATGGCTTAAAAAAATCATAAAAACGTTTCACATTTTCATCTATTTAGGAATTTTCTCTTCTTAGGTTTCCATGGAAGAATTTCTATACCCATGTATATATGTATATAATAAATATGAAATATAAACTCACTCAATATTTTTATTATATCATATCAAACTTTTATTTTCTTTTTGTAAATTCAAAATGTGCCATTCCCATATCAAGTTATGTGTTAGTCAGTTCGTTATATTCCTCATGGTTGCTGTCACTTCAGAGTGGAGGGAGGGTCATATATGTCAGAAATAAGTTGAAAATTCTTTCGAAATATGAGCTTAAGAAATTCAATTTTCTATGACAGCATATCAAGGGTGTAATATGTCCAAAATGGTATTTTTTTTTTCTCGGTCGATTCATGTATTTTTATAGTATCTTCATTTTATCCTTACAGGACCAATATTTAATAATGTTCTGTATATGAGAGGAAATGGTATACATATGTGAATGAGGTGGTGGTTTAGTTGATAGCACGAGTAATTGAAATAAAAATTACATTTTCTTTTAAAAATTGGTTTTCATATGAAAAATATGTGGAAAATAAAAGTAATTTTATATTTGCGAACATTTTTCTATATAATCTAATTGAATTAGTATTTTCTTTTTATGGAAAACTAATTCAATATGAAAATGGTTTGGAAAATATTAAATGTTCTTCTGATTCTTATATATAAAATAAATTGAGAATATAACGTTATACCAGACGCCTTTATTAATCTTATTTAAGGAGATATAATTAGGGTATTAATAGTTAGTATAGTACTTTATAATTGAACTTGTATTGTTCACATTTAAGATAAAAAATCGCAATACAGTCACGTCGCTAGACTTTGTATCGCATATATTTATTGTTGAGCAACAAAGTATTTCATCCACACTAGAGAATCAATCTCAATGGTCATCTTCGTTCACCATGACAGTATTTTCTGTGTTCCGCAGGTTATTGCTTATCATTTCAACACTCAAAAAACAGTGTTTCCAGAGAGCACAGCCTAACAAATGTACATGATTTGTTAATCTTTACATTTTCAGAAAAAAACACGGGAATAACGTCACAAACTCTTAAAACTCTCATTTTTTTGTAGTATTTGCAAATTGGCATATATGGTAAAAATCTAAATTTAAACTATGTTTCTCTTTCACTACAATATGAAGCTAGCTAACTATGTCATCAATGAAGAGAAAATTATTTAAACGTCGTCACGGCAGAGTTAGGAAGTTGGGATACTTTTTAATTTTAGTCATACTTCCATCCGAACTATTTCGCCCTTTGGTATTAAAGTGTAGACTAACCCATAAAGATACGTATTTGTTCGTAATTGAGTAAGTTTTCTAACTTTCAACATCATAAACATCGATATTTGAAATAAATTCTCGTACATGACAAAGATTTAGGATGTTCCATATAACAAAGCTTTGCAGTTATGTATCCTGGAATTGCAGTCCATGCAATCGGACATACTTATGGAAAACACTATATCTGATGATAAAATAGCCACAATGACTTTTAAGATTATTACAGTCCTAGTAAAACCACATGAGAGACAAATTGTTATATTGTTATAATGGTTTCTTTCGTATAAAAACCACATTAACATTTAACTATACTTTATTCCTTCTTTAAAAAATTCCTTAAAGCTCAAGTACTCAATTAAAATTGTTTCGCGATTATAATCTTACAAACAACGAAATCCTCTAAGAACTAAATAATAATAATTTTTTTTTATTTTAAAGGAGGAAGTTAAGCTTATAACGAAACAAGCTTACTGAATTTATCCAAGCACACATAAAGAGACCAATTTAAATGCATTTAGAAAATTATTTTCTTTTCAATGAAACTATTTTTATTATTAAACGAGCTAAAAAATATTAAGAAAATTGTTATTTATATAAAAAAGATTTTTTTTGTTTCGTTTATTTTAGAAGAAAACTCTTCGTTCTGAAAAAACAACAAAATCGTATCAAAGAAAAAAAAAAGAAAAGCATTAATTTCTTCCGTTTTTCTTTTCTTTACTTGAGCGTTCACTTTACTTAGGTACTTAACATAAAAATATCTCATTATCCAATGAAAATGTGTTCATTATAATGAAACGAAATTAGTTCTAAATGGCACCTGAAAAACAGGAACAGGAAAAGCTAACTTTTTCAACGCTAGATTGAAATACATATGAACGATAGTAGAATAATGAAAACAGAAATCTAGAACATTTTCAAAGTGATCCTTAGATGGTGAAAGTATGGAATAAAATGTAATAGTTTCATAAAACGTAATGATATGAAAAATACATGTAATTAGTATATAAAAAAAAAACAATTATAATTTTTACAACTTCAGAGTCCTTCTGGTACCGGAACAAACCAATCATAAGGATAAGAACTATCTTCGAGGATTAAAGATATTTTATACAGCAATGTTACAAATTTAGAGGATGGATATGGATTACAGCTTTATCTAATCATATTGGAAAAATTGACGAAGGCAGAGCTTGAATTGATTCACATCACAAAACTATTATACAATATATCTACCATAACTAATGAAAATTTCAACGGCGTTTTTCTTCAAAAGATTAGTTTTAGCTACGGTGAAAACACTAAATGGAGTTAAATCACAGTTAGAATCAAATTCTCGAAGGGATTTTTACCAATAAGCCTTATTTTAAAGAATCTTAGCTTCCAGAAGCATATTATCACTAGTCAGTAAATTTCTAGAAAAACTAAAGAGAAAAAACTAAAAGAAAATATGCAAACGCAATTTTTAAATCGAGCATCCGGATTTTGAAACTAGAAAAAAAATGTACATTCAAGCGAATATCAAATAGTTTGCCCCTGATATTGCCCGATCCTTTTTTGATTAGTTTTGATTCGCTACCGCCTCGGTTTCGCTTCGATTCCGGTTGGGTTCGCTTAAGGTCCGGTTCGTTTCAGATTCAGATCAGGTTCGGTGTTGATTCGGTTCCGGTTCAACTTAGAACCGAACCCTGGAAAACGAGGGGTTTCACAACCCTGGTTGTATCCAGAAAAAATGAGTGAAATTTGGAAGTAAACAAAAATATGACGTGTCATAAAAAAAAGACAACAGTTGTGTTGATCAGTCTAGAAGTAGATTTTTCCAATTTCATGAAAGTTTTCGATTTTGTTGATTTTGTTCGCAAACGAGGAATGCATTTGGTAAAGCCTAAATATTGAATACTATAGCAGCTTACCAAGCTTTGAAAGAAGCTATCGTAGATTTGAAATTAATTACATCTCAAGAAGATAAACAAAATAGGATAAATCGGTAAAAATACGAAATTATACTTGGTAGAAAAGTTAATACATGCCTGCGTGTCTGGCTTGAATTGCGAATGGATTGCAGGGTGCTAGAGAAAGTAAAATGGGTAAATTTTCTTTTTTTCTTTAGTTCACTGCTGCGAGGACTTTTATCTTGTATCCTGTATCTCATAATAACAATTAAGATATTTTAAATAAATAAGAAACAAGAACTTTATTAATTTCACACAAATAAAAAATTTAATTAGAATTTATTAACGGAAAATGGTGAGACGTTATTCTTTCACATCATATTCGTATTAAAAGTACAAATATTTTCCCACTGATCTTTTGTTGTGTTAATTGGGAATAATTTCTTAAAGGGTAGTTTTTAAGAGATCTCAAATAAATCACATTGAACTGAGGAGTTTTATTTAAAATTCATTAGAATACCGGTCGGGTGCTGTTCGAACAACAAACATGCGAAGCTCCTTTTTCCTCTTCTCGGCATTTTAGACATATTTTAAAAGGGGTAGTTCTTTTGTTTTTAATTTTCCGAAATACTTGAAAATTTTTATTTTCATTTAATAGAATTTTCAACAAGAATGAAAATATGGCCACTTTTACATCACAAAAGACAAACAAACAAAAAACCAGCAAACAGAACAAATTCAAGTGTTTTGTAAACACAATTAATGAACAATTAGTGAAACAATGTATTTCAGGGAAAATAATTACTGATTAAGAGTTTGACAATTGTTTTAAATTATAAGATTTTTCCTGGGCAAAACAAAACAGGAACAAAAAAATACACACTCACTATTAGAATAAAAGTTTTTCCTGATGATATAAAAATTTCACATCAATTTCTTTTTTCAAGATGAATATTTTGAACTGAAAAAAAAACCCTTCAAAATATTTTTACATTTTCACAGGAAATATCGAAATAAAATCAATATTTTCCCATTAACAGATTATCCCTTCCAATAATTGCCTAAATTCTGTCAAAGTTAATAAAATATGATGATGGAGGAATGAAAAAACCCGAAATCAGTTAGAAATATTATTTTGGATGGTAATTTGATACTAAGACGACGTCACAAGATTATGAAATTAATGTACGGAAGGAAGGAAAAATATTGCAGATAATACTTTTAGTTTAATGAAATTACTAAATATTTTGGTATGTGCGAAAATTATTTGCTAATCAATATTGGAATATACCTGAACACGAGCTTCGGTTAGATTGATTTTCATGGCGAGATCTTCTCGTGTGAACACATCTGGATAATGGGTCTGGGCAAAGGCAGTCTCAAGCTCTTCCAACTGTAAAGAAAATACGTATTTTAATATTAAGGTGTATAAAAAAAAGTCGTAGATGAAAATGCTAAACTTAAATTTCACATAAATTTAGTTGAAAAACGTACGTTTCTTCTAGTAATTTTAATTTTATACTGTAAGACACGTCACTTGCCGTATAAAGTCACTTTATTCGACAAGCGACCGTGACTATGAGATTAAATCTGAAAATATTTCTTCATACCTGTTGTAATGTAAATGTTGTTCGATTTCGTCGTTGTTTTCGACGTACAAATGTTTCATCATGTATTGCCGGATGATAAGAATAACTTGTATCTGAAAAGAAAAGGAAAAAAACGAACATTCTTAAATACTATATTTGAGCAAATTTCATTAAATATTAAGAAAATTCATTAGAAATGTTAATTCTTCGAATCGAATTCTATATTTAAAACTATATTTAAAATATTTTGTAATCCTAATTACTTAACTGATAACGTAAAATTAATAACATCTTAAAAATTCATAAATAAATTAATAAACAATTTGAAAATTCCTCATTAAAATGGTTGTGGTATAAAATTTAATTATTCACGATTGACATTTTTGTTCAAAAAACCAATTGAATTCAATTCAAATTTTTGAATAAGGTAAAAATTTGTTTTAGAAATAAATTCAAATATAAAACGCTAAAACACAATTTTCTTAAATATCGCCGGTAAAATATATAATATCAAGACTTTTTTGTTTAAAATATTATAATCGCATTTTGCCCAGAAAATATTAAAAGCGATAAATTGAACTTTTGGTCATGGATTATGCAAGAAAAATAGGAAATTAATTTCCCATCCAGCGAATTTTTCAATTTAAAAATCAGAAAATCCTCTTTCATTTTAAAGAAGGGAATGAAAATATAGCGAAAATGAAAATTCGTAGAAGGAAATCTATTCGTATATAAATAATTGTATATATTTGGTATTATATATAAACGATGAGGTCGTCTTGGCGGCTACTTTATAAAGAACCAACCTTATTTATTAATTCAACTAAAAAGTACCCTTAGATCAACATCTTAAGAGCATATTAAAATTAATTATACGAAATTCAAATAATATATACATAAAAGATGTGATGATTTAAAATCATTAAGGACTGAGTCCTTATCAAAATACATACACACATAAATACATATATTAATTAATATAATATATAAAACACTTTCTCCAAGCCAAAAAAAGAAAGAAGAGAAATAAAATGGTATCCTAAAATACAAATTCTACTTTAATTAGTGTAATTTTTCAATTAACACAAAATTTGTCGTTTATTATTTATAAGAGATGAAAATAATTTATTTATGAATACGCATTTACATTCGTATTTAGGTCTTTTTCAATTAGTTATAAGAAAATTTTATTATATTCTATGTAGACCGAAATAAAAACAGAAAATCCCAACACCCCAAAAGAAACGACCCTTACAGTGTATCTATCGAATATGTTTTTCATATATTTGCACTACATGGAAACCGATCTCTTTTAATGGTGGAACATAATTTTCTATATATTTGTAGAATTTAATATACATGTGAGATAAACATGTTAACATGAAAAAGCAAAGCAATTCCCAAATCGTTCTAAGCTAATTATCTTTAATCCGTATTTTAAGGGTTTTATTTATATAACTTTGTATTTGTTAACGATATATACCTAAATTTACACACAAGCATATATGTATATATGTATATATGTTTCGATTTAGGTATTTATTAAAAACTTTATACCAAAAAATGTTCATGCAATGTTATGTCGTCCGTTAATCTCAAAAAGGATTTTGTCTAGTGACTAGATATTTTTATGTTAAGAATCAGAAGATTGGTTTTCCAACAAAAAATAACAAAGACGGATAGAAGATCACCTAGACCTCGATTTACAGGGTACTCGAATAGCACGACTTCGATTAAAACACGCTTGAAGAAAACTGGAAAAATTTCCAGCTGTACGGTACTATTTCAGTTTAGCACTTTATTTCGAAAGAAAAAACAAGCTGGTCAATTAGCAATGTTCGTAATATCTATTCAATTATTGAAAATGGCGATTAAAAGCACATAGCGAGCGGGGAGGATACACGCAGGTCTATAAAAAACCAAATTTCCCACTATTTAGTGGTCCATAGGCCTGATTACTTAATAATTATTGTTCGTATCCCAACAACTAACCGTTATAATCAGAAGCAACATATTTGAACTGGAATCATGTAGCGAAAAAGCATAGGAATGACAATACTTTTCAATTGAATTTAGTCTCAATCGAATTACACGATTCCACTTCTGATATTAAAAACAGGGAATGCATATAAAAGGCAGATATTTTTTATAAGTACAAAATAAATTATGCAAAACTCCTAGTTCGACTTTTTTTTGGATCTAGTCGTATATAGTATAATGCTATTAGTTCGAAACAGTGATGAAGAAACACCAAATTAAGTATCAAGCCTACCACATTTTGCCACAGATAATCAAACAATTTCAAATTTTTAAAACAATTTTTAAATAAATTTTACCATATGCCAGCTTCTAATCCCACGTTCCATTTCTTTAATATGTAAACAAAATCTAGATACTGATCAGTATACATCTTCCATAATTTGTCAATAAGTCTTATTCAATAAAATAATTCCTTTCAATTACATATTATATTTTGATTAAATCAAAATCAAGACTAAAAATCACAACAAAAGTATATTTATTCAAGCGTTAACTTTCTCATCCAATAAAGTTTCACCCCGTACAAACGGATAAATTTCGAGAGCATCCAATTTACACGAAAAAATGAAGCCCAAGAAGGAAAAAAAAAGTTTCAAACGTGAAAAACGATATAAATCCAAGCAAAGATATGCGGATTCAATTTCCTCTGTACAAGTCGATGAAAAAATAAAAGATAAAAATCACAGAGATATTCCAAATTTCCATTTTAAATTGAATTTTCCAACATGATGATGATGATGATGATGCTCAAGAGTCAAGAGAAATCCATTGAAACCATGAACCATCTCAAATGCCGATAATGTCAAATCTAATTTATATCAAAAGGTATATGACACGATTTTAAAGTTGAATATAAAAAGGGCTCTGAATTTTTTGAGAGGTTGTGTTGGGATGTGTTTGGGTTCCTCATAATTCTTATATTGAAATCGAAAGATTTCTGGTTAAAAATATTCTATTAGTTAATTCCCATCGCGAACAAAAAAAAAAAAAAATATAGATGAGTTCAATTAAATTAGTGGGTATATAAGGAATTTCTGATAGTATGTTAGGATAAAGGATAAATTAAAATGGAAATTCTATTATATTGTGGAAGTTAGATATCAATTACTATATAGCAGTATACATCGTATGCCCATAAATAAAGGCATTAACATAGAGATTAAGATGACCCACATATATGCTGTTTATATGAAAAGGACTTTTCATGTATGAATATGTATTAATTTCATTCTATTCCCTTATGCCAGCCTAAAATAACAAATACTAGTATACATTAAAAATACTGAGAATATATTTGTATGAAAATTCAATTATTCTGTTAAGGCAATAGGGTTCGTTTGAATCCTTTAATGATGGTTACACCAACTGTCTCGAAATCAAATTATGACATTTAAACGAAAGATATAAAATGATATAAGTCTTCACCTGAAATACATACATTCTGTCATCATATATGATGACCCTTTTTCCGAAAGGCAAATAAAATAATTCCAGGAAGAGTTCTACGGCTCCGTCTCACTTGAAAAATTAGTATACCCAGTTTTCCAACATAGAAACACATACTATATACATACTTATATCAAAAAGTAAGAATTTCATTTACTGTAATATATTTTGCAAAAAAAGGGTTCACATATTTTAATGCCCAAATTAATTATGTATTCAATATATTTCATGAAAACATAATTACATAAACATATTTTCATATTTATGGTTATTTATACCGAAAACAAGAGAAAAAAAACGAGCTTGAATAATTTAATAAACTAAAAATTCAAACCAAAACAAAATGTGGCTAATACAATATTTTCTGAATTTCCAAAATAATATCTTCAACTATAAAGATCAAGTTGTTGCAGAAAAGGATATAAATGGATATGTTTTACTATGCTTTTTATATATTGTAGTATATAGAAATATTTTTGGAGTAAAGTGTTGTAATCTCTGGTAATCCCCTTTGGGTGACTTTAATGGAATATTTAAGTCTTTCGGACTTCAAAAGTTCTTGAATTTCAATAAATCTGAAAGGGGCATGCGCAAATTCTTGAATAATTTTAAGAATAAAATCAAAAGTTTTTTTTATAGGGTATGATAAAACGTAAAATTTTAGTTAAAAATAATTTTATTATGCGCCTAAAGATATACAATTTTTAATTTCCTGATACAAATTTATGATAGCATTCTAGAACATCTGAAAATTCTTGGAGCTGAGACGGTTATCTTAGAAAATTGTGTGTAACTCTTTCGTCTCTACAATTTTTAGTAAAAAAAGAATGGCAACTATTGCAGTGATTTTCTTAATCACTGTTTTCAGATTTTCTCGCCGGTTGTAGAGCAAGATATATTACTAGTCAAAAAATATATGCACGCATTTGATTTCGACTGAAAAGCTAACATTACTTGGAAGTACCTGAGAACATCAAAGACAAAATTACATATTCGAATATGTATTGCATCCTTTTTACACCCCAAAGTCAAAATTCAATTACACCCTGTATATATGAACAAAATTACATATGACTTAATAGTTTTAACGTTGCGATATAATGTAGTTACAACCCTCAGATTATCTTATTAGACTGTTCTCGTCCTATTCGATATTTTGAAATGTGGATGCTAGGAAGATTCAACTCAAGTGCACATTATGTAATCGATGGTTGTAGTACACATACACACAATATTTTCATTATTTATGCATATATGCACCTTCAGATCCCTCTACTGCAGGTTCTATGCATTTATATACATATACATTGAAAGACTTTAATATACATTTGCTTAAGTCTCTTGCACTTGAGGATTAACCACACTTGGGATTCCTAGGGGATGATAATAATGATGATGTTTGATATAGAATTGATGGCAATGGTGGTAATAGATTTTCAGTATTTGTTGTTGGATTATCTTCTCAAATGTGTTGACATACCATTATGAGCAGATGGTGTTTTATGTTCTTAATGTTATTAATGCAATAATTTTTAATTTTGGAAGAAAAGTGTAATTTGTGGATTATTAAAAATTATATTAAATTAAATTTAAAAATATGTTATAATATAAATTTAAAGGGTTTTATGAGAAGATGAAGGAAAGCACATATCAGAAGCTCTATTTAAAAACGTTCGCTACTATAGTGGTATAATTAAATATGGAATATGCAAATTTTATGATCGAACCCATCATAGCCATATGTACTCTTCCCGCAAACAGAATAAAATGATATCTTTGATATTGGATCTTAGAAGCGTTTTTTCACTTCTCACAAAGATTTCTTATCAATTTCACTTATAGTATGGGCAATGTGTATCACCTTAAACTGATACTGATTCCTTACTTTATTTGCAATTTATATTGCATATACATAGACCACAAAATATGTACTTCAAATGTAGCTAGGAAATTAAGTTAATTCTGATTACTTTTGGAAAACTTAATATAAAATTTTCCAACATAAAACTCCAAACTTATGTAAAAGATTTTCTAAGATTTCTTTGATTTAATATTCTCAAAATCTTATAATTTTATAATTTATTAAATCATGTCACATTCTGAATTTTCTTCACATGTTAAAACTCTAACAAATCTTTCACTTTTGCCAAATTCAGAAATCTCTCAAAGAGACTCGATATAATTTCGAAATCAATTTAGAAGCGACGAAATTTAATATTACGAATTATTACTATCGAAAAATTAGCATAAATTGAAGAAATATAATAACGAAAACATTTGTATGCAAAAAAGGTGTACTCTTTTTTGGATTATGATTTCCAACATAATAATCACTAACAATCACTTCAACCTAACACACTGTAATCAGTGCATTCCAAAGTACAATTTATTTATTATATATTTAATACATTTTATATAGAAAATCATTTTTCCATTGAAATTTTTGGTTTAAAATCCATTCGAAATATTTATCGATTAAATTACTTCTGGGAATCAAACAATCTCAATTCCGAAATGGTAGTGAATTTAGCATAAATAGTTTTTATTATTGATGATTGTTTATTTTAGTTGGAAATGTTTGGGAATTGTACACATCTTAAATTCGATCAAAATAAAAAATAAAATTTTGTATTTAATAATTGAGTGAAGTAATTCACAAGAAAAAAAATATATATAAAATAATAGTAATTATTTGTGTTTTATGAAAGAAAATAATATTGAAGAGCAATCACCTTGCTTATTGGCAGTCAATAGTGCAGATGTTAACCAAGAAGTTCTCTGGATGTGATCATCTGTAATAAAAGCCCACACCTAAATTATATACTTGTTTTTTTTATATACGAATAAAAATTAAATTATTATGTTTTGATTATTTTTATTTTGTATATTTTTTAAGGTATAAGAAAATTGGGGAATAGATCACAAAATATTTCAGATATTTTTGTATAAAAGTTTTTGTGAAATATTTAATTCGAGAACTTGTGTTGTACTGCACTTGTGCAGAGCATTATTTGACAACAGATATATTTTGTCCGAACTTCTCGTTATACACAATATAACAACAACTGTATATTTAAAAATTTAATAAATTTAAATATATAGAAAAGTATCAGCCAATCAAACTTTTCTCTCAAATTTTAAAATAATAAAAACATAATGAAAAACAAAAAGAAAATTCCAAACAAACTCAGACCTAAAACAGTATAAGTAAAATGTCCGTCGAAGAATATGTAAGAACTGATCTTGCGTTTATTTTTAGAATTAAACGACTTTGTTTCCGCCCTGATTTTTATTTACAATGAATGTGTGGTTTTTTCAAGAAAAATACATATATATAAATTGACAGACCCTTCTCTTTAGCTATCTTTCATTTTTTTAGATTAGATTATGTTAGTGCAACAGAGATAAATATAAATGTTTTTACAAGTAAATCCAAGTAAAACAAATTCCAATGCGGAAAAAAGAATAACGGATCTATGAAGAATTCACGGTTTCGGTTTTCAGATTGTATTTAAAATAGCCCGTCAAGGATCCGTCACATTATGTGTAGTCTAACTAAAAACGTATACATTTAAAATTTTAATGCGTTCTGAATCCGTCGTGGAGCCATCATTCTGTTTGGACCTTATCACTTACAGAGATAAGTAACGTGATATCCAAAATGATTTCTGTCCTTTTTCATAGACTTATTAACACTTAAATAGTTGATGAATTGGATATAAATTTAATAGAGACTATGTGATTTTTGTTTACAGTGGAAACATTTTAAAAAACTCTTGTTTGTTTTTGTTCCTTTGTTGCTTCCTTAGCAACAATTCCATAATACTATTTATCCTCTCGCTTACTACAATTGTCTTATAGGAAGATAGTGGAAAAATAGAATATGCTTGGTTTATAGGTTATTTCTTTTAAATACGAGTAACTCCTACAGAATAAATTTATTTTTAGTTAAAAGCTAGACCAGGAATTTCGAGGAAAATTTAGAAATAGTAAGTTGTGAACCGTAAAATTCGCTTATAAAAATTTAACCAAAATATTAAAGCTACGTTGTACAAAGAAATCCAGTAATTTCTGTGATGGCTTTTCAATCTTCTACTAAATATAAATACTATGTCCTGTCTCATTTTATCTAGTAATTTATACTAGAATAACAGGCAATTAAAATTGATTTACATTTATATGAAATACTAAGAATCTCGGTAATATTTCCCTAAAATTCCATTTAATACTTTCAACTAGAATTCCATTTCGTCTATTGAGTATTTTATACAATATCTAGATTTTCTAATGATATTTTTTTAACTATTGGATTGGACAACTTCTTAGTTGATTTAATTTCGAATGGGGTGTAGTCTTCCATGACTCGATCAATTCCCGTGAGCCAGGCATCTACAGTAGAGAAATAGATAAACTACTGCTGAAATGACAAAAGTGTATCGCTACTATGGGTGCATAAAAAGATTTATTTGAAAAACAAATTCCACAAACTTTCGTTTCATGAACTAGAATTAGATATTAAACAATCCAATAGGTCCTTGTAACCTAGCAAAATTACCGAACTGGTTGATTCACGACGTTTTTGTAAGGTGACAGTTTAACGAATTATAGAAAGTTCCTAATAAACCGTTTAGTCACTTAAAAGTTTCATTTTTGAAAGTATCTTCGCAACTTCGGTTTCATTCTACCTGGGACGCTTTAGTCGCACTTTGCGAAGGAAAAAATAATGAAATAATTTTTTTGAAAAATGAATTTCCTAAAAGCGTTAAGTCGCTTTCATTAAAATTTTGTAAAAAACACACTAAATATGCGATTGTGTTAATATTATTAATTTTCATGAGTGTTTTTTTATTAAATATAAAAATAAAGTCATCGTTCTATGAAAATATTGAATAAAGTGTATCTTTTTGTTTTTATTCCATTAAATATAAATTATTCATTTAATTTTCTGTTAACACTCTTTTTCTAGAATATTTTTATTTTTTCAAATAAATATTTCATATTTTTATTCGAATATAATTTTCGGCCATACACGAGTACAAAATTATTATTTTATTTCATTTATATTTTTTCGCGTATCAATTAAAGCAATTAAAACATTTTAATGAGATTTTCTTTATGTCACTTAATGGACGACTTTAAAAATTGATTTTGATGAAGAACATTTTATACAACATATAAATGGAAATTTTTTATATTTCAATGAATTTTAATAAGTTCAATTTTACATTGAAAAACTAAAAATAAACCAAATGTACAGATTGTAAAGGGTTATCCAACAAGTATGATATAATTTTTAAATGGAATAAAGAAAATCCAAATGTGATACTATAAAAGGTTTCTTTTTTGAAAGATTATCTGGTGTCATTAATGATGGAATATAACTTCATGTAATCATTCACCACGAATACGTTTGACACATTGCATAATTTTTTCAAATCCACAATTCGACGAATAGCTTGCCCAGATGGACGAATATGTCGACCATCAAATCCACGAAATGCCCATTGAGTTTGACAAATCGAAAACTGTTTTTGATAAAAAGTTGTAATAACTTGTAATCGTCGTTCCAATGTGAAACGCTTTACGATAAACTGGCAGACTATATCGAAAAAAATAAGAATGACAGCCATCACAATACTAATAAACATCCCTAGTAGAAGTTCTATCACACATATTGGTGATCCCTTTATATTTTTTAGAGAAATTAATAAATCTTAATTCTAATATTATTCATTCAAATATAATATATTTATATCAAATACTTAATTAATATTAATTCATATATTGCAAATTGAATGAAATTTTGGAGATCATATTCGGGCACTCAAAATAAATTAAATATTTATACAAATATACAATTATCCCAAAAATGGGTTGATATTGGGTATGGAAATAAAAGTCATCATTTGTATGTAAAATATGTATCGGGTGACATAAAACATCCTATCAAAGTGCTTCCATATTTCTTTCACATGACAACGCTCGACCGCACAATGCTAAATCGTCTTATCATGCCTTATGCAAACTCTCTTTTTAATTATTGTATTTCCAGGTAGACCATGCATTCGCCATAAGCTTCCACAAACGGTAACTTCAGTGGGACTCATGAATCCGAGCTGTTTTAATGGCACCGAAGTCGACATTTTCAATTCCATAAAAATCTGTGTTAGTGATGTCATCTTGCAGCCTACGACAGTTTTTTTATAATTTTTTCGCACATTCCGGACTCTATGTCGGCCATAACATTAGGGATATTGTCATTGAACACATTATGAGTTTTCGAATTGTTGACGTTGACGCGTCCTTTCGCATAAATGAAGTCTAACGGTGTCAAATTGTCATCATTTTTGAATAATTACGCCACGATGACCTTAACTTTCATGGTATGATAGAGATTTGCCATTTCGTAATACGATTTTATGATTTCCATTTTGCGGTGGATAAACGATCCATTGTGTTAAATTGTAGACTTTCAACTGACGATATGACAACAAATACATTATGTTTGACAGTTCACGATTGAAAGGACTGTGAAATTCGTATCACGAGTTTGATAACCCTATATGATTTCAGAAGTGTTCTAATTTATGATTTAGAAGTTTTACAATTCAAGAATTAATTCTACAAAATGTGTAAACGAAATCTATAAATGAATGGGAAATATACATATGTCAAGAAAATGAGGCTGTACGACAACCTAACATATGTAATAAAAATATACACCCTAGCTACTCGTAGGTTGCGTTATGTCTCGATACAAAGTGGCGTACTGCTCCAGTTTATTTGGCCATCTAAATCTAAGTTGACTTTTTGGAAAGAGAAAACTATGACCTATATGTGCAGCAATTTTAATGCCCACTGGATTTCATCGTCGAGTCGTTGAACAAATAAATTTGGTAAAATTTAGTCTGTACGAGTTATATGCACTCGAAGCTTCTCAAATCGGAGTGAGTCAATCTTATTTTTAAAGTGATGTCTTATCAGAATCGAACCTAATAAATTTCAGGTCAAAAGAATAACTAAAAAACAAAACAGAAAAATGTACTAAATTACAGGAAAAATGACTAAAGACCTGCCAATACGTGAATATTAGCTCGATTTGATTGTAATAAAAATTCTTGAGTAAAATATATAAAAAATGTTTTAAAATAATTCGAAATTATGCAACTTAAAAAAAAGGGAAAGTCTAAAATGGTCCAACTTTCGACCTAAAAGGCTCTATTTTTGCTTATACTATAGTTTAACTTAATATCAAAACCGTGTTACACAAAACATTTTTCATAGTTAAGATCTCAAAGAACCAATGGCTATTAGCCCATTGCAATTTTTGATATTTTCTAACATAGAACAAACTTTTTATTATGATTTCCTTAAAAGTATTTATTAATATGTAATTCTATAAAATCAATTCAGATTATCAATAATGGAGATTTGCACTACCTCATAAAGGGATATTAAAAGTTATTCTATTTGAACCTGACATAGAGTAACCACAGTAAAGAAAAACTTTAACTTTGACTTCATTACGAAGCTATCCCCTATTATGTAACCCTATTTTTTGGTCTTTCCCATTTATCTAATTCATGACAGTATCCAGACACAAATTGAATCGAAAAGTTATCGTTAACAAAATTTGTGGATTTCAAAGTGAAAAATTTCACCTAAATTTGCATTTCGGGTATAAAGAATCTTTTCTGGAAATTTATCTAAAAAGTTTTTTTCAGAACACTTGAAATTTGGTTTAAAACATTATGATTACTTTATTTTATTTAGATTTTAAAAAAATATTCATCACACCGTAAGTAAATATGTCCTTTTGTCCACCTTCTCTTGTTACAATACTTAAGATTTTATATGAAATTAACAAAAAGTTTGATAAAGTAAATTCATTTAATATGGCAACCCAAAAAGTAATGGCTGACATAAATACCTAATTGTATCCTTCTTCCTTTTTCAAAACGGCAACTTCTCTAACTGGGTTAGACAACAAAAAAAGAAAGTTTCTTAGTAAATATTTCTTCTCATCCTTTTTACTATAATAAAATTACACCCCTTAAGTTATTTTTTTTTTAAGATCCCATATGTGGCAATGTTTTCAAAGTTTGAGGTTCAGTGCTCACATTAATTGTAACTTGATATCTTTGATTCGATAATTCAGTTTAGTTTCCTAGATAATTTTTAGTATACTGATCAACATCATCCATATATCCTTCGATGGGATATCTTCGTATCTCTAGCTTTTTATCTAATTCACTTATTCCTGTTCAATTTATATATATTTACACATACATATATATATATATATATATATATATAGACAAGTGTATTCCTTTTTGTTGGTACTTACAAGGATGAGTTGGAGCAAATGGATATTCAAGTGTTGGTAATCTTGGTGGATGCGGCCCGGCCGGATGTAATGCTGGTGGACAATGATAACAAAACATTCCTCTTCCTGCTGCTGCAGGACCCAACTGTGGAAAAAAAAATAAAGATAACAAAATTGAATAAGATAATTATGTAGAGAAAAGTTTGTTTTAGTTAAATTATTTATTAATAAGTTATAGAGATGAATATTTTGTTATTACATAAAAAAGTTAGTCAGAGCCTTTAAGAGTTATGTAATTAAGGATATTTGGAGTTTTATTTCATTTATTTATTAATTATATTCAAACTTCATTTTGCATTTATTTATCATAAAAGGTATAAAGAACATCATGTAAAATGAATTTCTTGGATTGAAGAGATACTAATTTTTTGCAGTCCTTCAAAAGAAATTCGTTTAAAAACATAAAAATCCGTAAATAAAAAGTAGAAAGTGCATTTCTAGAAGACATTGGAGAGAAATCTTCGCAGTTATGTTTTTCTTATTATATTATGTGATGCGTTCCTTGTACTCCTTTGAAATGAATCTAGCTTTTTCTCTTCTTACAGTCGAAAAGATATCCGGAAATCCTTTATTCGGTAACCTCTTTTAATTGGAAAATTTAAGATTTTGGATCAATCATAAATTATATATTATATTTCTATGAATTTTCCAAAAAAAAATCTATATTATACCGAATAATTCACTCTAATATCTGGAAAACTTATCCGGCAAATAGAAATCTACATAAGAGGTCTCAATCCATTAAGATCAACATGAAAGTGAGATCTCTTACCTTGTGTCAGTATCACTAATACTTGTCAAACTTTATCAGTTTGACCTCAAGATATGTAGTACATACTCATGGAGAGTCGAAAGATTGAATCGAGATTAAATCGATATTTCGAGTCGTGTATGTGAGGCACAGTTGAAAGAACGAATCCAAATTGTAAACGAGAACATAAAAAATTTTAATTATTTACCAAGCAAATGAAAAACGTAAAAAAAATAAAAGTCAACCCAATTCATAAAATCTTTCAATAAACAAAAAAAATTCCAATAAAACCTTACAAAAAGTCTACAGCTGTTAACTCAACTACTCAACTTGGCAACCCTTTTATTTACGACATTATTTGGACTCGATCTTGCCACCAAAACGCATTCGAGTCTAGTCGACTCAATTTAGACTCGCAAAACATACAAATTCATTTCAAATCTGGTAATTCTCATATTGTGGCAACACAAATTTCTATACAAACGACCTCAAGTCTCCAAATTCATGTTTACGAATGGACATGTACAAATTGTTTATAAACTACAATTAATTAAATAATTGACGAATAACGAGACATTATATAACATATTTGAATTTTTTAAATAATCTAACACAAGTAATTAGAATTAAAATTCTACCATCATAAATAAGCACTTTGAAAGAGAAGTAAAACCACTAAAAAAATTCCGTGATAAAATACAATTTTTATTAAATTAATTAAAATTTATTTAAAAAAGAAAAAAAAGAATAAACTATTTATAAAATAGAAACACGGAAGAAGTTCTTTTATTCCTGAGCTGTGTTACACTTTTGGAGTGAAATAAAACTGAACAATCATAGAGAAAGACTGCACACATATCCCTCGATTCGATTTAAACGGAAAAATTTGCATAAAGCAATTTGTCAATTAAAAGAAAGCCCCTCGTATATATTGTTTCCAAAGATCATTGATAAACATATAGTAACTTAAAATCGGTCTATAGCCATTTTTTGAGGCCCTATGGTAGAAATGGGACAGAGAAACAGTCAAAACTAACAATATTTCAAGGTTTTTCTTCATAACTTTGTTTCTTCTTTTCAAAATATCCTCTAATTTGCAGGTAACCTAGACCCTACTAGGATAAATCTAATTTGCAAATTTTATCCAAATCGGTGAATTAGTTTTTAAGGTACATCAAAAAAACTTTATGGACAGACTTATTTCCTCCTAGGATTATTTCTTTCTTCACTATCCTTTGACCGATTTTGCTAAAATTTAACATGATATCGACTATTTCTGTAGTTAATCTATACAATTAATTTAAACAAAATTGATTGACAAATTTTCAAATTAAATCCGAAAAACTATATAAAAAAAACGACAAAACTTTCTGGTTTTTCCTTAATAACTTCCCTCCCGCTGAAATGAAATACCAAATCTAGTTAAGGAATAAGTAGCTTACATTCCAAATTTCAACCAAACCGGATAACGCGTTTTTGAGTTATGTATACGGAAGGACAGACATGCATAAATGGATATAACTTTTGATTTTCTACACAACTATACCCTTAAAATCTTTCTACGATGATTATTTCGATGTGTTACAAATGGAGTGACAAAACTAATATACCCTCTGGTAGTACCTACCATAGGCCATAAAAAAAAGAATGACTTTCAAGCGTTCTTCTTTTATAGACGAAATTGATAATACAATAATTCAAATAATATTTCATACATTTAGATGTTCCCTTAATAAGTATCACATCAAATCTTATTTAATTAACTGAAATTGTATAATTCCAATATAAGACGACACTACCCACATTCACTTTAAATTTAGTTTTTTTTTTTAGAAGTATAATTACACTTAAAAACATTTTGTAGTTTTGATTAAAAAAATATCGTATTAAAAAATTAAATAAAAGTGATTAAAAACAATATAATATAGTTTACACCCCAAAAAAAAAAAACGATCCTTCTTACAGCCATTATTGATTCCCTAACACTACGTGTATGAAAAACGTATGTCAATCCATTTGCATCTGTTGATGATAATCTTCTTACAAGAAAAGGGTCTCTAGTTACAGCAACAAGAACAAAAACTTTATTAAATTAAAAACATAAATTGAGTTGGACTTCAACTAAATCTATATCAAAGCTTGAGCTAATATACTGGATAGACCGCGGTTTTCATTTAAATTAACAACTATTACTATTTTTGTATGAAATAGCTAGACGACGGTGGTCGAACTAACTTCATAAAATGTTGATGACATCATTTTGTTTATGCCTCTTGACGGCATCAAATTCAATTTGGTCTAATTTATATGAAATTGTTTGACCATGCTCATCATATCATGTTTATAGAGAAGAGCTAGAGAAGAGCCCATGGGACTTTGTGTGTTAGAGACAATTGATTTTATGTTGAGATCTTTTAGAATATAATAGAATCAAATTAGTTTCTTTTTTTTCGTTAGAAATTATAAATTAAACAAATAGAAGTTGTTTTTATGGACTTGAACTGCGATACTCAAGAATTTATTGATATTAATATGGAAAATATGAAATTTATTTAAAAGGGCTATATTGTTTTTATTTAATTTTCGAAGGTCAATTTATTAGTTTTAAAATATTGATTACAATTTAATTTAAATTTTATTATATTTAAGTAACATCAAATTTATTTAATAGAATTGGAATAATTATGATTGAAGGACAGCTTCAAAGGGTATTTAATTGGAATTCTATTCAATCAAATAAAACTTTGTACCTATATTAACTTTTGGGAAAAATCATAGATATGAAATATCTGTTTTATCTGTCATAGACACCACTAGTTAGCACTCACTGTACTGTATATGATCAAATAACCAAAGATGTGAAAAATATACTAAACTTTTCGGGAAATTAGTTTGTTATTAATCTTTTCTCTAACATTTTACAGGCTGAAAAGGTTTTTTAATAAGTAGTTCTTTATAGAAACGTATCAAAATACCCATTTAAATATCCATTTACACACTTTGCTGAAGTGACGGAAAAATGCATACAAATTAAACCTCAGAAACTGATCGTTAAATCAGTTTGAGGTGTTAATATAATAAATGTGTCTGTTAAAGTAAGTATGTGAAGTTCACTTGATATTAATTCAGTGTGTTATAATCAAGTATCACTGGTGCATATTGTTAAAATCAAACGAGTTGATCCGTCTATGGAGATATGCAAAATTTATTCTAATATGTAGAACGAAAAGTTCGTGTTCGGTTATACGACATAAGATAAAAACCCATCTCATGCATATAGCCAGGATGGCAAGTATGTTCTTCCACTAAAAGAAGAGGGGGCAGCTAGCTCTGGTGATAACGGGGATCGAATATGTACTGGAGAGTAGTCTCATTTGAGAATTCGCAGACGACCTTCGAATCTTATCGTTTGTACGGGCGCCAGGGCTAGTTAGTCCAAGTTAATAACAATTCTAATAGTGTTTAATGTAGAACTGCGATAAACATATAAAGTGTACCGGACTTAGTTCTACAAGTTTTACAAGTCGCCATAGTCGAGTTTGATGAATTTATATTCAGCTCTTTTGTAGATGAGACTGCAATTCCGAGAACTCCAAATTTTCATTCATTCAAGACCGGTACAAATAAGAACGATACGATTCGACTTGAACGAATTTGAGAATAGGCCTCCTGAACTTAGCAGAATAGTTAGTAATGAGTCTAATTCCCGGTGGTTTTTAAATACCCGGAATTGGGATTTAAAATTTATCCAATCTCGGAATTTCCCGGGATTATTTTTTTTTTTAAATGAAAATTTGAAAATTCGAAGGAAAAAAAATTTATTAGATTTCAAGCAAAAAATGCGCTTGGAAATATAACCAATTAGTCCTTTACTTGAAGATTCTTTCCATGCAATAGTATTTGCAAAATGGTTTTTCATATAGCTATTATTCCTCTTAAAATGCGGTTCAACGCTACTGTCAAAACTGAGGTAATCCGTGGTTTTCTACTCTAGAAGAAATTTTCGTGACCAGTTTTTCAAAGTGCCTTGTCATTTAAATCCAACAAGACTAGCTCACTTCAAGGCCTATACTTCGAAGAAAATCAATAATTATTTAATTTTGCTAAAAAGGTAATTTTGAAAAATGAAAATACATAATTGTTTATACTCCAAATTACATAAAATTTGGCGTAACATATACTATCTAATCCACAATATTTAAATATAATTACATGGCAGAAGTCCTCAATTGCATTTTAAAAATGATATTATACGTGTACACGGACATTGGCATTAGAACTATCTCTTAAAATGCAATTTTCCAAAGTGTGACATCCAATTTAGTAATTCACAATTGAAATTAATGCACATTAATGCATGCAAACCATTAGATCCGATGTTGGATCATAACTAAACTATCATATATGCTAAAATTTAGAATTATATTATATTAAAGTATTTTTAGCCTATAATATGATGTGATATAATGACCACATTACGTTCATTCATTCATTCACTCATTTTGTTGAGGCGTCCAAAATGGAAGAGGATATGCCTAATATTGCACAGTCCAAACATGTAGATGTGATGTAATTGAATCATGCCATTATAAGTGCATAGAATTGAACTGATTATTAATACTACTATATATATGTTATAAGCATTTATAAATATTACCCTGTGATACCCGAAAAATCTACAAACCAAAACAAATTTATGTTGAAAATACTTATTACAGGAATATTCATTATGCCTATTGGATGTTTAAGCAAGGAAATTATTTCTTTAAAATCACATAAAATTGACAATTATGAAATTTTCATATTTATAATATCACATTACAAATTCGCGTATATAGTATATTCTCTCTATTTTCATGTATATGCATTTAATTGACCAATTTTACTGAATTATATCTGATGCTATATGGTCAACATATTTTCTTTCTATGTCAAAATGATCACATCATCATCCGAAACCTTGTTCATGTGTGTACTATATAAATGGGTAGTGGCATTAAAATCTAATGCACATCTCATAGAAAGACACATCCGTCATCCGTGCCATCCGTCATAATTTAAAGCAATTGTTTTAGAATTTGATTGTGACAATTGAATCTGCCTCGCGCATGGTCAACGGTGAAATAAAATGCTAACAAATTTCTATTATATATCAGATTTTCGAGAAGAAAAATCTGAACCACCACAAGAAGAGAAAGACACTGGGATGGACGGCCTGGCCTATAAATACTATTATTTTGAATATATTTTTAATGAACAAATTCAAGATCATATCAGAACCGACGACGGGCAGTAAAATATATTGTCCGAAAATTATATTATTTTAAAGTGGACAATAATATTCTTTATAACAATATTAAATTGCCTAAAATACAATTTATTATTTTATATTTTTTTTTTATTTTAAATTCAATTAAATTAGCAAAAATGTTTGATCTACTTTGACAATGAAAAAGAGACAGACATACAGATAAATAATAAATAAACCGAAATAAAAATTAACCGAAATTTTTCAAAATTTAATTTGATTTTCTTATATATTCATACATAACCAAATTAAATCGGGTAATACTAATGCATTTTGTGGGCTCTCCTCTAAACTCATTTGAGGCCAATATGTTTGTATTCTTGCGGACAAAATTTATGGCTGTTGATGGAATAATATACCTCTTTTGGGGATAGATGGACACAACAACAAACGGTGTGCTACAATATTTTAGCCAAATATATTTTTAGATGGACATAGCTTGATACCATAATTTACGTGATGATATAAAATTTGAATTTTCACTATGATATTGGATGAATTTTAGATAAAGAGTATTTTTGTAATTGGGAAATGCATATTCAATGGTTCAATCCATTTAAGGGCTGGGGATAGTGGAGTACTGAAATTATACATGAAACGTATATGATAGAGAAATTACATCATTTGAATTTTTAATAGAAAGATTAACTAAGATCTAAATTTTATAATTTAGTTTTTGATTTAAATTTAAAACAAATTAAAAAAAAAACGAACTATCTGAGCTAACACTTAACTTTAATTGAAGACTTTAAAGCTTCGAGAAGTACGAAAACAGAGATCCAAAGTAGAAATGATAGTACAACAAAACAGATCGTCGTGATGTTATTAAAATTTATAAAATAATGATAAGTACAATTTTGAAGAAAACTGACCCACATAAACGGAAAAACGGAAGTGATGACCAGTGGAAAATGAATGGTATAAATTGAAAGCATAATTTTAGCAACGTGTTCTAACATAAATTCCATAACGTTATTAAGACTAAAAAGGCTGTTTGAACAGGAATATCTTTATTTCTAACAACAAGTCGAAAACACATCCTTTAACCCCCAAATTATTTCACTAATATCTACGGGAAGTTTAGTTATATCCGTAGTAGCATTTCTGAGCTTTAACGATGTATATAAATCTCAGCAAAGATTATATGACGTTTTTGATCGTATAAGTATCGCAAAGATCTATATACGACTCCAAAATATTGTTAAATATGTCTTGTGACCAATCAATTATAAAAATGTATGAAAATTTAAACAGAAAAGAAAAATAATTCTATTTATTGCTTTTCGATATCTAGTCCTTCAGCAATTCACAGCCCCTAAGTATTTGTATACCTAAAAATTTATTTTCTGTATTCATCACTAGGACCTGGGTTTTTGCTTCTCCTATATATTGCAAAAAGTACACTCGAAAAGTGCACACAGTACACACTGAAAAAGTGACTTATCAACATTTGATGAAATAGAAAATATAATAAAACAAGACCTAACAACTCACCAAATTATGGTAAAATAGATATCACATTTCTTTTAAAAGTTTACCTAGAGCCCTTAAAAATGCTAAACGAAGAGCCTTAATAACCTGAGATGGAACTGTACTTCAAAAACTCAAAATAAATTTCAATGAAAGCACTCATTAAACGTCCTATGCTTCCTTGAAGAGTACTAGAGGAAAACAAGGAAATAACTCGTATATTAATCGATTCTCATTGAATATTTTCTAGTACATTTTCTGAAGGTTCGCAAATAATGTCAAATTATTAGTGCTGGTTCTATCCAAAATATAGTTTAAGATAATTTAGACCCACATTGGGTCTAGGTTTCTTACCTAGACCCAATTTGAGATGTAGCGCCATTGGAAAACGAATAATCACTAAACATCTTCTAGCAAATTACATTAAAACTGCCTAATGAAAACCAATATGTCACAGCAAGAAACTACTTAGGAAAAACCAAATGCAACCTTTTCTTATACTCGACTATAATACAATATAATTTTATTCGAAGTAATAAATACAATTGAATACCTCCCGGATGATGTTCATATAAAACAATAACATTTTAAAACAAATAAAATGGATTATATTTAAATTAATATTTATTTGAATAAAAATTATATTTTAAAAAATTAAATTTTGTAGAGCTTTTATTAAATTTTTCAACACTTAAATGTATGTTAACTAGATCGGTTGTTGTTTTTTTTGTTATAAATAATAGAAACGTCCTCGTATAATTTTCATATTATCGAGTTTTTCCTGTTTGGATGCATTTAAGCCACACCACCCACATTCATTCAATTGCATTTTATTTACCTAAACCTAAAAACAATTTTCTTATACTTTACTTCAGTATGTCCCCACCAAAAGAGTTGTGGACGACAATACAATATAAAGCTAAGCTTCAGTTAAAACGTTTAATTCGCTAATCAGAAATTATTGTACGTTTTATGCAATGGACAGAATGCAATTAAGGTAATCAACTACCACTTCTATTCAGATTTAGTATATTAGAAAATATGTGATATACAAATATCACACTTGGATGTGTAAGAAAAAGTTTCGATTACCTTTAAAAAATTCTAAATTGAATAATTGAAGGTTTCATGCAGTGAACAGCGGCCCCATTTAAGTTATGATATCTTATCTCTCTCTCTCTATGAGGCTTTGGAGGTATGGTAATTTCGCGAACACATATGTATGTTTGTTTGAAATCAAAAAAATTATTATACAAATTAATACGTATTTAGATAATATTTAAATTTGTTCTTTTATTAATGAAATATTTTGATAGTTTGTGTCTGTTAGCCGGACATATATTACACATATGACGGTAGTTCCTAATTCAAGATGTTGACAAGGTCGAAATTATTCACGACTAGACGATTTATGGTCATTGCATATCCTGTTTTACACGCGTTTGTGCATACCATTTTTGATTTCGAAGTTTTTTGATAAGAATAAGATCTTATTGCAATTATATCTATTAGCAAGAATATATGATATATGATAAGTATTTATTTTAATTATAAAGAATTAAGTGTAATTAAGACAGTTGTTTTGAATAATAACATTTTAAATCACGAAATTCTTCTCAATTTATGAGTTTTATAAATAGAAATTGTAGGTGCACAAATTTTTAAAATTAATCAGTTTTTTAACTATACAAATTTCCATACGTCAGGGTTCATCAAGATTCCTATCATAAGGGAATCATATTTTATGATAATATGAAGGACTAAGGAAATTCATTATTTGATATTATGTAACACTTAAATATTGACAAATCTGGAATAGACATTTATACTTAAAAGGTAGTTTGTATCTAAACCAAATTATGTTCGATTCTCATTAAATAGCTAGATTGAGCAAAAAAATCAATCAAAATGTAAAATGTAAATCTAACTAGATAGACCTAATGCCAGTCTATTTATATAATTGTTAATTATAAAAACTGGGATTTTAGAAATGCACTCTTACAACATATTGCGAAAGAAATGAATATGGAAAAGATTTTCGTGATATAACTCTTTTATGATGGCACTTGCCGCTCCAGATAATTTTTTTAACCAACTTCTAACCCAAACGCTTCTTTTTTTCCTTTTCTTTTCAACAACTTTTTCCATTTCAGCACATAATACTATAGTCAAAGATTTTGTCACTATCCGTGCTATAATATTTCGTTGGTTCGAAGATGAAAATGATGTTGAAGATACCATTTTCTGTTCTACTGTCTACTCGCAAGGACAGCTACTATCACTGTATAAATAACCCTTAAGTGTTTGAATGAATCCTCTTCAGCACGCTCTGCTCTTTCCAACATATTATTAATATTTGGAGACTTTTGATTGGTAGTGTGAATAATTCAGGAAAATAAAACAAATATTTAAAAATTCCGCCACTCCTGGTTTTATATAAACATGTACATAAATATATTTAAAATATCATTAAGTATATCGAAATACAAAAGAATTATCTAAAATCATTTTAATTCTATCAAAATGATTAAATTTTATATTCTGTTTAATCTAAAATGAATTTTATACCCTTGACAATTTATAAATTTAATAATTCTCATATAATACTATTTTATTATAATTTATATTATTTGAAAAAAGAAAAAAAAACGAAATGCTGGTACATTAGATATAAAGTTTTCATATTAAACAAACACAAGTAATACAACTATCGCACGAGTGTTCATACGATTGAATTTGCTTCAAATATTTAATTAAACTCCAAATTAAAATTAATTTAAGGCAATTAAAATGTTATTACATTCAAGTGTTTACACAAAATGTCAACAACATATACAGAAAAAAGAAAAACATTAATCATATAAAAAGGGTAACCCAAAAGTAATTTAACTCGTTTCAACCTATTCTCATTTCTTTAAGAAAGACTGGGATTAAATCTTGTAGCTCGATATTTTAGGCATTTATCGTATATACGAAACGTTTTAATGATTAGTTATAATCAGGAATGTATTAATTCTATTAAATTATACAGCTTTAGTCTTAAAGTTGGAAACAGCATAAGTCTAATAGAAATGACACCTATAATAAGTGCATTAAATAAAAACGTTAATATGCATTATTTAAAGAAATCTTTAAAAAAACAAAATACTAAAAACAAGATAATACCGTAGACATACTACACTCAATAATTGAGCTGAAAATGCTCGGTTAACTATCGTTAATAATTAAGAAAACCTGGTCCATTATCGAATTTTAATCGAGAATCGTGACATAATCTAGATTATCGCTGCTAATATGTCTTTAGTATAAGGTTTTAATGCAATATTAAATGCAAATCTTTTTCTTCAAATCTTTAACTAAATATGTACTTATTTTTGATATTCCATAAATCGTTTATCATATTCCATTACTTTTGATTCACCCCACATATATAGAATACAATTTATTTATGAAAATATATTAAAAGATTTTTATTGATTGATGCGCGCGATTGCTAATAATAACATTCAATATATGAAATCATCATTTGATATATAATAAATGCATCATCATTAATATGGGCTGGAATATCACATCTCAACAATTGTTATTAGAATAACACAAGGAATTCACAATGATGAATGCATTTTGAAAGTGCACGTTCGTATTATAAGAAAATTCGATTTAAGTTACAATTGATTTGTTTAAGGACAATTTAATCGAATTGTAATCATTCATTCTGTTGTAATATTTCATAAAAAATAAAGCAAATATATTCCGTTTTTAAAGTGATTTAAATAAGATGAATTTTATCAGACTGCATTTGAGATTTTTTCTTATACATTTGGTTATAAAATAGTGTTTTATTTCTGGTTTTTTAATCAATCGAAAAGGTCAATTTGCACATAAAGAATCAAAATAATGTTACATGATTTAATATAAAATTAGAAGCCCACCTATGCAAGTACAACTGGTAATATTTAATAAAGGCATGAAGAGTTTCAAAGCTATAGATACGTAGAGAATCAAAATTTGTATCCATAAATCGATCCGTTTCCAAGATAACTCAAAAACGCGTTAACTAATTTTGATGAAATTTAAAATGTGAGTTGACTATTCCTTAACTCGACATTCCATCAAAATTGACCTAGAGAGATCATAGCAAAAACCTGCGTAACGATAGTAGAGAATCAAATCGTTATAGGAAAGCAGAGCCTGTTCATGAAATTTCTTTGATGCCCTTTAAAAACTAATATGGTGATTTGAATAAAATACATTTACAATTTGTTATTAGGGTCCAGATTACCTAAAAAAGGAAAAAGAAAGTTATGCAGAAAAACCTTATTAATATTAATAGTTTTGGTTGTTTCTTTGTTAAATACAAGTCCCATTTCTATCATAGGGCATTAAAGAATCGGGTATTATATGCTCTTAAGAGAAATTAAAGAAGATCCTAACTTCCATTCCGATCAACGGTCCTAACTAATGAAACCCAGCAAATATTTGTCTTATCTTTAGTTTTATAAAATTGCTTACGTTCATAAAACCTCGAATACATCAGAATAAAATGGGTTATCCAACAACTGTGATATAACTTTAAAATGAATTAAAGAAATTCCAAATGTGATACTAATGAAGTTTTTTTTTGAAAGATTATCCGATGCCGTTAATGATGGAATATAGTTTCATACATATGTTCACCAACACTCCATTTGACATAAGGCATTCTTTGGAACCAACCGTAATCCACTCTTTCACACAAATGTGGTCCAATTTCACTAATAACACAAGTTATATATTTTTTTTAATTGTTCAACTTTTACTGACTTTACATATCCCCACAGAAAATAATCCAACGGACCATTTCTGGAAATTATTGATCGTATCCGTTGCAGTACGGCACATGGCTCTATCCTATTGCAACCACATTTGACTGAACTCAAAGTTATCCAAACAAATAATCATTGATCTGTAACGTACTCCATTGACTGTAATGTGCGCTCCTTCCTCATTTTGAAATAATGACCTATTCCACCACCAGCATTAAACCCACACCAAACTGTTACCTTCTCAGAGTGTAACGGATTCTCTACACTCTAAAGACGACAAATTTGCTTATTGATATAACTATTTAGCTTTATCATTGGAGAACATTTTCAATCAAAATATGAATCATTTTATATTGTTATAATCAGAAGACCAAAGATGCAATAAATGGACATTTCGCTTTAATTCCTGCACTAGTTGGATCTTGTAGGTGTTGTAGGGCCACGCAAAATACACCATGCTGTAGCATATGATGAGCCCATCTATATAAATAAAAATTAAATGATGTTCGTTGGTAAGCGCATCACTTGAGAACGGCTAAACCGATTTCGCTAATTTTGTTAAAATGTTCGTAGTAGTCCAAATAAGGTTCTTACGGAAGGAAAAATAGGGAAATTTGCCCCAAAAAATTGGAAAATTCGGAAAAACTGAAAGTGCTTTTCTTCAATGGGATTTTTGTAGCAGAAATGCGTTTCTTTCTCATGTTTTTACTTTGTTACATTTTCAATAGCTTTTTACAAATCCATAAACAAATTTATTGAAATTTTGTATTGCACATCTCATATTATTTAGAGCTGAATGCGAGTACCTGTACCTACCCTCCTACTTGGTACTTTTAATACATATGTTTAAAAAAAATCAGCTTCTTCGCCCTGAGGGACACATTTAGTCACGAATGACTAAGCGAATCCCAATGTACACGTCAATGGTTACAACTTCGGCACGCTTGCCTTAAATATATAATTTTTCGCAAATATTATTTGGGCCGATCCTGGCGGTACTGCAATACCAGGCCAACCCGCGACAGAGGTGGAGCAAGCCCCTAGCACTCCGTCTAATTCCAAAAATCAGTTTAACATTTGTTGTCCCCCTATGGGAGATCTATCAGATGTTAAGCTGATAAGAACAGATACTACACTTTGATCTTAGCCATACGGCCGAGAAGCGATAACTACATTATGAAATATTTTGCTTCTTATACAAAGAGAAGCATAACCAAACTGCGAATTACATCCGAGGTAAAAAAAAAATATTTTCAAATATAATAAAATGTCACTTTTTTCAGGTGTTGTAAAATAAATTTATTATTTTTATTAATAAATAAAAACAATTAACAAAATTGAAATTTAAGTGCATTTATAAAAATTAATCATTTTTATTTTTTTGGAAAATAAATAAATCAAAAAAAAAATGGTTTTTAGTTATATAAATTATATTTTAAAATGAAAATTTATTACCACACAAAAGTATAAGTACAGCCCTTTTGTCGTTTTTGTTTTTCAGTGGTTTTTGTTTGTTTAATTGTAAGAGAAAAGCTTTCCCTAACATCGTTGAGGTGTTTTCATTTCTACATAACATAAAACAAAACAAAAAAAAGAAAGAGTTAAACAAGATATAAAATTTGCTTAAACGAGTGAAATGTAAAAAGGCTCAGGTGTAAATTGTTTTACAAATTAAACGGCGAATAATGTTGAAATTTACGAAAATATTTACAATTCCCAAACTCAGTAGCAACGGTTTTATATTAATTAAGAAACAAGCAATTAGTCTCATGAGTTATTTTAAACAAAATACATAAATAAATTGTTTTTTTCTTTTTCGTAGGTTTGGGGAATCAGGAACAAAGATTTATGAATATAAAGTTTATTGAAATCATAATTAAGGATATTATATGGGTATTCCCTTACCACGGTAGTAAAACGATGTTTATCTTTGCATTGATGTATGTTTCAGTATTTTTCTATGCAAAAAAAAACTGATACACAACGAATTACAACTGTAAAGGAATACGCCTTATATTTTTGGTTGTATACTGAACAAGTCATTTTGTTATATTGTTTGAGGAGTCTATTTAATTGCATCATCCTAGCTGGGAACTAGTGTTTTTATGAAAGAGAAACTTGTACTTCTGTAGTTCGTGCTTTTTTAGGTGACTTTACCGACCCTCGTTTTACAGAAAAATTACACTCAGACCTCGATTTACACAGAACTCGAATTGCACAATTTCGTTTTAACACGGTTGAAGAATCCTGGAAACATTTTCGTTTACACAGTTTCAGTCACAGAACTTTTTTTAATGTCTTTTGTGGATTCGAATTGCACGATTTCGACTTACATGGCATTTTCGAGAAATCAATCTATCGTGTAAATCGAGGTCTAAGCGTACTTTTAATCGAAAGAAGAAACTTGACCAGCTGATTTTATCACCATAAAGGCTTGAAAAAACTTAACGAGGAAACCCTATTATAGGAGTATATTTATATATGGGGTTACACGGGGTTGTTAAAAGTCGGTACAGCCACAAATTCAAATATTTTCTTCATCACACACTTATTTTTATATTTCTAAGCTTCTGTAATAAGAACGACGGATTTAGTTCGAAATAACATATGTTCATCAATACTAATCTCATCAAGCAACACACAAAATTCGTATTGTATTAAATTAATTCAATTTAAAAAGCAATAATAATTTGTTTTAACTTCTACCTATATCATAGTTCACTCTATATTGCTTTATTATTGCAATTGTATTCCCTTTGATATGTTCCTAATTAGAATCACGTTCCATAATACAATATTATGCCATCAACATTAATCCAAAACTAATTCTGTGTTATGATCCGATCCTAATGTTATTATTGTACTTTAATCAAAATAAGGATAATTTTTTTTCCAAACATAGTTAAATACCATATAATTTACTACTGCAAAATATATAGAACTTGTTCCACAAAACAAAAATTATTAATTTATTTGTCCAAATTGATCAAAACACTTTTTCCAGTTTTAAAAGCAGCGCTTAAAATCTGCTTTAGTTTCTTCACGTAATGGCAATTTTATTTGCATAAAGAGATAAAACTCATATGATGGTATGGAGTGAAGTTTGCGAATTGTATTTGTTGAGTTTATGGCCAAAAAATAACGTACAAGTATTTGTTTTTAATCAAAAACCTAAGAGATTATGCGGGAAATAGAATGACGTATCTACAACGGATTCCATAGATTTGGTTTTTAGATTGTACTAAACATATTTCGTCGTGGATCTGTCGCGATCTGTGTAGTCTAATTGAAAACGTATATATTTAAAATTTTATTGCGGCGTGAATCCGTTGGGGATCCGTCATTCTGCCTGAACCTTAATATTACATAGAAATGTACATACAAGAAGTATTCCAAAGTAAACAGGACTTTAAAAAAAAACAGAACAAATGGTTTTTTCGGCAAAATCAATTGATTTTATTCAAAATAGTCTCCTTCTGCTTCAATACAGCTTTTTGCACGGTCCAAAAGCATGTCGAACGAGTGTTTTAGCTCGTTGGCCTGTATGGCCGCCAGTATGCCGGTGCAAGCCTTTTGAATGGCCTCTACGTCTGCATAACGCTTTCCTTTCATCGGCAAATGCATTTTTCCGAAAAGGTAGAAGTCGCACGGTGCCATATCCGGTGAATACGGGGAGTGGTTGATGGTTAAAATGTGATTTTTGGTGAGATAATCGGTCACAAGCGTCGATCAATGAGACGGCGCATTATCGTGCAACAAACGCCAACTTCCATCTTCGCGCTATTCGGCCCGAACACGTCGAATACGGCGCACCAAACGCTTCAAAACTCCTAGGTAGAATACCGCATTAACGTTTTGACCGGGTGGAACAAATTCTTTGTGGACAGTACCCTTGGAATCATAAAAACAAATCAGCATTGTCTTCACTTTTGACTTCTCCAGGCGCGATTTTTTGGATTTCGGCTCGTCCGGCGCCTTCCATTCAGCACTCTGGCGTTTCGTTTCGGGATCATATTGAAAACACCACGTTTCGTCACCAGTCACAATGTTATAAAGGAAGTTTTTGTCCTTTTTGACCTCTTTAATGATGTCCTTCGAATGCTGAATTCTGAGCAATTTTTGCTCATTTTCGCACCGATGACACAAACATACTGACACTTAAAACGCAATAACTTCACTTTCAATAGATGAAATGTCATGAAATTCTCACAGGAAGTCGATAAAGGATAGCAGATTCTAACGCACCAATCGACATATAGATGGCGCCACTAGGAGCGCTAGATTCAAAAAGTCCTGTTTACTTTGGAAAACTTCTTGTATAATGCATATTTCGCGTTTTCGTTTTTGTAACATTTTTAGAAAACCAGTATTCTCCAGCCAACTCTAGCCAAAGTTCTTCTATTAACATTGGTAAGAAGAAAAGAGACGAAGCACCAAGGAAATCAAGAAAAATACATCCGTCTCTTTAATATTATTACCAAAAAAGGGGTTAACCAACTTACTTAAAGTAATTAAATATTTTCAAAAAAAATAAATTATTTTCGAAATTGGCCCAAATATTTTAGGAAAAGCCTCTTAAATTCTTCTACTTTTCACATTTATACGAATCAGATTGAAAATAATTAGTACAAGAGACATAAAAAACCGTCTTTTCTGTTTAGACAGAATTGGAAATATTAATCGAATACTGTTTATGCTCCCTCTGCATATATATATATATATATCCTGTTTGTCTGAAATACTATTGCGGTATAGTGGCAAAATTCTGAACATTTTCTAAGCGTTTAAAGCAAGCAAAGAACTAATTGACCAGTTAAAAGATATTCCAATGCACAACGTCACCATAATCAAAGAAGGCAGTATTCCGATATTTTTTGAGCGCAGTAGTGTATATATTGAATAAAGTATAGAAATATTGTTATTCAATTCGTATTTTTAAACAGAACTATTTTTGATCATAAACCCAAAGCCTTCAGCAATTTAATTGCGTCTAGCGCGAAAATGAAGTAATTATCAAACAAATCGGGACATCAACCCTATTAAATTGTACAATAGTTATTATAGATAAATTATATGTATAAATACTGAACCAGAATCTACTTATATGTAAACATGACGAACACGATTGTAAAAAGTTTCCACCTTGTTTCTCAAACCCCAACTAAATTAAATTATTTCCAAAGCCGTAGGCGCGTGTCCTAACGAATCATATATACTGGACTAAAAGGAGCAGTACAAAATAATTATAATCCAAGTGATTCTATAATTCCAAAACATTTTTTTTTCATTTAGACATATATCATTTCATATTCGTGCCCAATTAGATGTGAAATTTTCAAAGTTTTGATCAAATGACAATTGTCCTATATGAAAAAGGGGTTAAGCCACATGAGATTTAGTACTGGATGGAAACGTACAACTTAATCAGGACCAAAAATTATACAAAGTGTAATGATTGTGTTTGTGTAATTCACATGAAGTATTTGATGAAGTGACACAAGGATGAGGAGAAATTCACCTCGTAAAGCAGTTTGTTTTATGATGATGATGATGACGATGATGGCAGCAAGTAGCCCAAATGTAATTTAAAGGATAATAAAGCTTGACTATGATGTTGTGTACTCATTATGGGTTGCTAACTTTATTACGTGCAAAATGATGATACTATTGCATATGATGTCGCATGATGTGATGAAGCCCACTTATTTTTTTTATTATTTATGACGTTTTTAGTAGTATACGATTTTAGTCCTCGAAGGCATATAATCTCTCCTTTTTTTAGACGAAAATTTTTATTTTTTAATTAAAAAGAAAATGTTTTTCTGCAACGAGGTTAATTAGTCTGAACAGAAGGAAAAATATAATTTGATGAAAATTTAACATGATAATGTCTGAGAGACGCATATTGAAAACTGTGTTTAAAATATAATATTTTTTAAGGAAACTTAGATTTCTTTTTCAAGAATTTAAAATTTTATATTTTAATGAAATTTAGTGATAGAAATCATGTTTTTTCATTTATTTGTTTTTTTTTTTGGGTTCAAATATGAAGACTTTTTGTTCTGTGAAATTTGTACTCAAAACACTTGAACTTTTTCTATAGAAATTCGAGAAAAGATTGAGATTTTTTTTCATTTCATTTAAAACGCGAATAATTCAAGTGTTTTGTTTCATACCTTTCCTGTGAATTTGCACGCATTCAAAGCACTTCAAATCCCAAACACAATTAGCGAATTGAATTGAATCGTATATATAATAAAGTCTTCGAGTATTATAGTTTATTTAATTTGTTTTTATTTTGTAAAGTTTTAATAAGATTTTTTATAATTCTACGATAATTATTAAAGATTATAGCTAATTGCGCAGAAACACAAACAATATTTTTCTCGTGTATAAGTACGTCTTTAACTAATGACAAAATGAGTATATACCATACAGGGTCTGCCAATGTTAAAATATGGGTGTGATTCAACAGCTATCATAAATACTTGTCCTGGCATATTCAGTTTGAGAAGACACAATTGCGGTCGCGAAAAATATAAATTATAATCCGGAAAGTTACGCTCTACAAAGGACGAAAGCGCGTCTCTACCTTAGGGGCTGATGGGGCTAAACCCTACCAAATGAAACTATTATACTTTTTATTAGTCAAACTGAAATTTTTCACTTAAAACTTCTTTTAGTAATATATTGCAATAAAATAAAATCTAAACGAAAAGGAAAGGAAGTTATCCAGATATGACATGGCACAGATTTATAAATAACTGTAGAAGATATTGAAAATGTTCGCCAAGAAATTTTTTGAAGACTAAAAATATCAGAAAAAAAGTTTTTTACAGCTCTGAATTTCTGAAGGAACTCTAATAAGAGAACTTGTTAAGTTTAGAAATTAGTTGGTAAATGTGTAACAAGACACAGGACCTCACAAATCGTATGATTTATTTCAATTATTTCAGAATGATTTTGTATTAAACAGTAAGACGCTGTATCCGACCTGCCGAAAGAGGTGTCCGCAACTTGAAATACATGTTTCATTTCCATATTAGTAGTATTATCAGGAACTTTAAGCTTGATTTTGAACTTAAAAACTTGGTAATTATAATACCTTCACAAATACAATAAAAAAAATGTCAAACGTTGAAAAGTTATTAAAAAAAATTATTTCGAAAAATTTTGTCCGACCGACAAGTGTAAGGGTTCCACATAGACCTGCAACTTTCTAGGCCTCCTCCCGCCTTGCGCACTCCAGCGACTTTAGAGTTAATCGATTGAAGAGAAAACTGCGTTACAATTATCAACCATTACGCTAAAGAGCGGTCAGTTTGTACTTAGGAAAATCATATAACCAGCTACTAGCGAAAATTAACAAAAATGCGATAACTTTGACTTGTTCTACTATTTTCACTAGGCATTTGCAGACGCTATAATTAGACACTGGACTAGACGCACATAAGTAAACGTTTCGCTATTTTTGCAAATTCTCCAATATAATTCAAGATTGAAGAACATCTGGAAATAATATATAATAACAATAAATCCACAGTAAATATAAAATACGTCCTCCACTTTAATATTTTTTCATGCTAACTCAATAGAACCGCGCTTTTGGTCCCGAATAACTTTTTAATTAATTCAAATTTTAATATTAAGTGTAATAATTCGACAAATTTAAAGCTTTTATAAACTTTAATTCTAATGACAGGCAACTGAAAACATTCAATTAATTAAATTTCATATAATTTCCATTTGTAATAAACAAGAAATTATTTTCTTTTATATAAAACCAAAAATAAAATTGCGTATATTCGAAATGAATTTCTATTGAACTTTGCCGACACAAATTGAAACAGAAAACAATTCGAAATAGAAATAAAAGTTAAATCAATTAGCGTTGTAATCAAGTTTCCTTTATGTTGGATAAATAGAAAAGCCTGCCCAATCCGCTTCTAGCAAAGACTCGAGTTTTCTAATAAAAAAAAAAACAAAAAAATCGCCGCCAAAAAATTCAAAATCGGTTGAATTAGATCGACATGCAAATGAATGAACAAATATGAAAAAAAAAAAAAAATCATATAAGTAATAATATTAAATTCAAATGAATTTGCGGACAACGCGGTTCATCAATCGTGATCGTTTAAATTGATTGGAAATTATTGTGTGTGCGTGTATGTACAGAGGAACTGAATGACATAAGTAGAAAATTTAATTTATAATCAAATGTAGTAGGAATTGGTATACATATATAGTGAACATGTCCGACATCCTTGTAAATAAATACCCGTCGTCAACACTTTTGCCAAGTTGATGATGCCTCAATTCTATACCCTTGTCGGTACAGACACAACTTGTACACTGACCATTCATTTCATATGGTTAATTAATCATCAATTATTCAAACTGCATTTTAATTGATCACTTTTTGGTTTTTCGGATTGAATTTTCCAACGAATAACTCGTATCCTGTATTTTCAGTTGAAATGAAAACTGGGCAAAGAACATCCAAAAATTTGTGCTAGCGATGGAGTTTCTGTTATATTTTCTGGTACAGATTTCGAATCTTATATAGACAATAATTGTGATGTGGATGAGATGAGCATTGGTAATTGTATAAAATCGAAACACAAGAATTTTATTATTGAGTTTTTTTTTTTTTTTTTATAACAAATTGAAATATTCGATTTTATTTTTTTCAAAAGTCTGATAATTCGATTTTATAGTAATTTTCTTTGATAACGAACAATATGGTTTAATAATATAATTATGGTAAGTCCTTCCATCCGTATGTGTACAAGATAACTAAAAAAGAGTTATCCGATTTTGATGAAATTTACAATGTGAGCTGGTTATTCCTTAACTCGATTTGGTATTGCATTTCAGAAAAATCGACCGAAGGAAGCGGAGTTTTTATAAGGAAAAACCATTGTGACCAGAAAGTTTTGCCGTTTTTTTATATGGTTTTGCGGATTTAATTCGAAAAATTTTGTTTAAATTAATTACATTGGTTAAGTACAGAAATAGACGATACCATGATAAATTTCTGTCCAAGGATAGTGGAGAAAGAAATAATCCTAGGAGAAAATAGGCCAGTTCATAAAGTTTTTCTGATCTACTTTAAAAACTAATTAACCGATTTGAATAAAGTTTGCAGATTAGATTTATCCTAGTAGGGTGTATTATGTATTATGTATTAGCGTTACCTGCGAATTCGACATAATTTTGAAAAAGAAGAAGAAAGTTACGAAGAAAAAACTTTTAAATATTGTTAGTTTTGCCTGTTTTTCTGTCCCACCATAGGGCATGAAAAGCTGGCCATATATGTTCTAAAAATTAGTTTAATTCAATCATATCATCGTGAATATTGAATATTAATATTATTGTAATAAGAATACTTTTATTACATTTTAGGCTGAATATTTCATGTTGTTTTTGATCATCCACCATTTTTAGAATGTGTCGAATTAATCAATATATAAACGGTATTTCATTGATTTATGCCCGAGATCTGTTTCTTTTAGACAATAAGTTCTTTATTTCATACATAACGAAGGCATAGATATCGACTGATAGCTCTATTAAGGATGCGACTATAGAACTCGGTGAGAGAGTAAGGAAATTAAAAAATTGGATTCAAAAATTATTTGAGTTTACGTCTACCTTTTCGCTGAAAAAAGAAACTTGCCAATCGACTAGTTACTGCCACTTAAATTAGAGACGAATAGTAACTATAAAATTAGAAATTTGGAAATCCTAAATCTTAGCCATAGTTAGTAACCAAAATTACAAAACTTTCTTATTAAATACTATTAGTTCCACAATATATCGTGATTTACACCTAGAGAAAGAAAAACTAGTAATAGTTTTAGTTATTATAACATCTATTATGACGGATGTTGAAACAACACAATAAAATTATTGAATTCGGTTGAAATTTTCTGATTTTCTATTCAAACAACCATTTCAAATATATTTGTACGATAATTAATCCATTTTATCATCTATATTAATCCAGAATTTCACAGTTGGCTGAAAACCAAAGGCAAAAATTGTCAAAATGGTCCTTGAAATTGTAAATAACTGGCTTGCCAATTTTTGTAAACTGAAATCGGGACAGCGAAAATAAAGTCTTTTCTCTAAAGCATAGTATTCATAGTACAGCTTATTCTCTAGGTTCATCAATAAATTTATTTATTTATCGATGCCGGTACAAGTTTACTGATTGTTATGCAATAACCAAAAACACTGTAGTACAACGCCTGTGCGACATCTGTGCGAGCTTATTTAATGACAATTTTCTATTATTTTATACGTTTTTTTAAGATCAAAGAATACCTGATCACAAAATTGCAAATCTTATTAAAGAATTTTAAATAAGGAAATTTTTCTACGAGATTATCATATTTTTGTTTTGTCTCGTAAAGCGATAATTATATCTGTAACAAGCTAAAGTCGGTGTCGATTGAACTTTTGTAATGATACATTTTGGTTACAGCGTGGCTAGATTTAAATTTTTCTGGATAATCCTTGGCATATTGGCAATATAAAAAATATTCATATATTCGATAAATATTTACATGCTCCTCAGGGAATTCTTTGGACAATTTTGAAAATACATTTATCTACCCATTTATATACATATTTTCAACAATTTCTTAATTTTAATATTTTGGGATTATTCAGAAATTATTTGATTATGTATTTCATAAATTTAAGGTTTATATTTTGTTTTATCGCACACCGAACTCATAATTATGTAGAAACGGGATGTCCGACATCTCCAATCGATCTAGGAATATGTCTTCTGATCAAAATAATCAAAATAAAAAGTAAAATTAAAAAGACTAACTTAAGACTAAGGACATCCCAAATTCCATATACTCCGTTCCCACTAATATTCAAGAATAGAAAATTTAGAAAAGATATAAATGTAGGTAATTTGTGGAGGTATCAGAGAACTCCATTTTTGAAACCAAAACTGAACATTGAAGCAAGGAAATCTAAAAGAAAAAGAAAAAGAGGAAGAAAACGGGTAAGAGACAACAAGGTAGGAGAAAAAGATGAAGTAGGAGAAAAAGATGAAGAAAACAAAATGAGAGAAGAAACAATCAAGCATTAGAGGATGAATTAGAAAATTTTAAGAAAATTGCTGCACAAGAATTCGAAACTTGCTAAAGAGGTACAAACCTTGACTGGATTCCGCAAACAATTCCAGAGTCTACCAGCCCTGGCGCGAAAAGAACGGTCCATCGCCAGCGATAAAACAAGAGGTGCAACCAGGTTTCTGGTACTGCCGTACTCTGGTCGGAGATAATTTCGAAAAGAAGGATTAGAATACGAAATTTGAAAAAAGTAGTCAAATCGGTACCTAGTAAATTAGAGACAAGATGAGATACTGCTATTTTGATTACTATAAAATGATTCCAATCTGTATTATGGTTAAATTTAAATTTTTATTTTTAACTCAAGTTATGTGGTCTAAAAAAGGAAAGCTATCAAAGAAGAAAAATGCTTGCTAAAATTAGATTTTTACAGAACCATACTTTCAGTTTTGACAAATACCATTTCAGGTTAGCTAATAATTGGTAATATTGACCCAAACTAATTTCCGATTGGATTAAAGTAACCAAAAACTTAATTCTCTAAAAATAGGGTTCTTACGACCAGTTTTTTTCTTTAAAAAATATATCAATGGAAAGTCATTTAAATCTACGTCTACAAAACTTGGAACTAACTATTAACATTTTCCAAACATCACTAAGAAAACCACTTCAAGTATTTTTATATATGTATTCATTCTGTACATAGATCCGACGGAAAAGCATCTTTCTTCTTTTCATCTAACTTTTCACCAAGAACTCTTTATCCTTAATGTAAACCATGACTTTATATAGCCGACATTTTTAAATACTGTCAAAAATGACTTTATTATAAACGAAGATAAAAATTTATACAATTATTAGAAAAAAAAATGTATTATAATTTTGTTTTATTAAAAAATTACCTTATTTCCGTCTGTAAAAATTTTGCCGATATATCGTAGCGGGTATTAAACCCGCTGACTTTATTCCGAAAATTTATCAAACTTTTTAGATTTTTTTGGTTACTTTTGATTATTTTTGAAAAATAATCTTTTACTAATAACGAAAATTTTACCAAAATTTACCTAAAAATTAAATTTCTTTCAAAAAAAAAAAAACAAAAACAAGAAACAAAAACAAAAATTGTACTTAAAATTACAATCAATTGAGCACAAATCACATATAAGTGCACGTATTCAATTTGGAAAGTTAATTTTCTGGAAAAGTAATTGTTCTAAAACTTATTTGACACACATGAACGCGCACAAAAGAAAACAATAAGAAAACTTGAAGAACTTTTTATCTCTAAAAGTGTATATTTTAACCGAACTCGTAATTGTTTTTAGGAAATTAAAAAAAAAACAACACACAGAAAAAGGAAATACAATCCAGACATATACGACTTTAAGAACTTCTGTAAAGTATTGAAAAGTTTTTGAGAGATAAAACCTTCTGCAAAGTACAAAAACGATTTCCAAACACCTGTAAACTGGAAGTTGTAAAACAAATGTTTTTCCTTAACTATTCCAAAACTTGTTCAAAGAAAAAGGAATTCAATAACTCTTTTGTTTTTTACTGAAAATTGTTTTCCACAAAAGTTTTTTTTCAAAATGAAAATCTTAATTATCACAATGTTAATTTAATTCAAAAATTAAATCTTTAAAACATTAATTGCACTTTAATTTCCACATACATTCCACATATGTTCCACATACGTTACACACTTTAATATTCAAATTTACAAGAAAAGAATGATTTTTTTAATTATAACTTCAATTTCCGTAAAAGTTAATCACAAAATTACGTTCCACAATTTTTTATAGTCATTTTGTTTTTGAAAACTAAAAATAACTTTTCGATAAATTGATTGGAATACAATATTTCAGCAAAAAATGAACTAGAAAAACTTTCTGTTCAGTATAAATACGAAATTACGGGAGAACGACCTTCGCACCACGATGTCCGCGAATCAAATCGCAAATCTGATAGCGAGTTAAGTTCAACAACAGTATGGCCGTTCCAACAATCGAATGGAAAATGGATATAAATGGCCAAGGGAAGGTTTGATATAAATATCAGATGTATTATATTGGTTGCGAGACCACGCCTTTACTATCTCATTCCAAAGATACAAATTGGTACAGCATTACCATATGTGCATGCGCATTTTTCAAATTCAATTAAATTCCCCATGCGTTTTGTATACAATGTTGCAGGGCTAATATTTTTTTGGGGGGAATCACACAATCCCTTTTCTAGAGATGTGCCTATGTGTTTGTGGACAATTCAATTTTATGTTTTCTTTTCCTAAATTTCTTTATCATCCCTTTCTAATGTATTTGATTTCTTTTTGTCGTGTTGTTTTTTTTTTCTTTTGGTCCATTCATATCTTTATGCAAATCTTTTTTTTTTTTCTTTTTGTAATCCACTTTGGAATTGCCATACAAACAAATTATACTAGGCGAAAGAAAAGGTATGAACCAATACCAATGAAATTGTTAAGGGACGAAAATTAGGATGGGTGGTTTGTTTTTCTTGTTGGTTTCTTTTTTTATCATCGTCTTGAATTCAAGTTGGAGAAAATGATATGAGAATGATTTTTTTTTTTTTACTGATATTGAAATCTAGTGGGAGGAAACGACCAACAGAAGAAGAAAAAAAAACAACAAGAAATTTCTTTAAGAAAAATTGATTTCATTAAAACAATTGAAAACGTCGTACAATTCAGTTAAAAGAGATCATCGCTGTTTTTTTTTTCTTCTTCTTCTTTTAAATGTATTCAAATTCGGTCCTTATTCCCGAATACGCCAAAATGAAAATATTAAATGTCCGTGTGTCTGTTTCTGAATGGGGGGGGGGGGGTTTTGTTATTGAGAGGAAACTGATGAAGATTACCTTTCACTCCAAAAGGAATTCATTTTGTAGGAATTGAATTCATATTGAATGTGGGAAAAATATTTCTGATGGTGTGAAATGCTGTTAAAGATTTGTTTTAATATTTGTTGTTGTAATTGATTGTTAACAATTTTAAGGGTTGTTTTATTTGGGAAAGAAATTTCGATTTTCTGAATTTTTTCTTTTGTTTTTTATTTTTTATTTATCGTGGGTGTTATTTGAGAAGAATTTCGATGGCTTAAAAATTGAGATATTCATGAATGATGATTATAAAGAAATTTTATGTTTATATATTCGATAAAAAGAAATCAGAATATTGAAAGAGGTTTGGGAATTTTATCGATACAAATTGTTTCTTTCTTATATTTCCCATACAATAAATATTGATGGAAAATATTTTGGAATTATTAAATTACAGAGACGAATTCTTATAGAAACTGATTAGTTGAAAAGCTGGGTTTAGAACTAACTAAAATTACGGGTCGAATTTCTTATATGATTTGTTAAGCGGTATGGAATATAAAGTTCTTTTTTTTACAATATAAGTGAGACAAGTTAAATATAGGCAAATATGAACTAATTAGAGAATGAAAACGAATGAATTCAAACAAACCCCAAGTAACACATTTGATTTATGATATATGATATATAAGACCTAACGATGCTTTATATTATTTTATATTTTACAGTCACAAAGTAGTAGTTAAGAACTATATTCGTAAAATGTGCTGCTTGGGAGAGAACTACGAACTATAGTGGTAGATTTCGTTATTTTGGGTGAATACAAAATAAATGGTATAAGAATTGAAGGCGAAAGTCGAATTGTAGCTGGGAATTTGTTTAAAATCTGACTGGCTAAGCTAGAAATTCGAATTATACTGGAAATATGAATTAAATAGCATACGAAATAAAAGGGTTCGACTCCTTATATACGCGGTTAAAAAAAGACATAAATTTTAATGACTTTCAAGTTATGCCAGCGCAAACTTGCCCTTAGTGACCTTAAAACATTAACTTCGAGGACCATTTCTTGTGTATTTAATCTAAACTGAAAATCATTAGCTACCCAAATAACAAGGAACCAAAAGGTGAGAACGTCCCATTTTTAACCGTTTAGTTGAATTGTGTAACGTGTGTCATGTAATTTTGCGCGTCACAATATACTTAATTTTCTTCTTTTTTAAATCATAAAAGTATCTGCTGGTTGCAGAATTGCATTGTAATTAAATGTGATTAAATAAAAGCGGTTGTTAAAAACTTGTTGTTACACAATTAACAACGAGAGATGTTTCGAAAAGAAACAGGATTCCGAAAACAGTTTTTACGACTAAGTTTTTTTGGAGACAGTTTTAGGATAATTTTTGAAACCGAACGAAACAAAAATCTATGGAAGTAATTAATCAAAACAAAACATTTCAATAAAAATAACACAACTCAACTTTTCAAGAAAAAATTATTGCAACTAACTGGAAACTTGAAAAAAAAAAATTAAAGTACGATGGCGACAAAACTTAACTCGGTACAATTCGACTCGGGAAGAAATAAGGTGAAATGAGATTTCAGTGGATTCAGGCGCGGAATCAAAGAGAAATATGTATCCTATAAATGGAAATAGAAGATTCTTACCGAGCATTTATCTCGGGTAGCCATTAAGATCAATAATTATGATCGGTTTGAATGTCTGAAAATCTAGTTTTTTAGTTATATATTACAAAAATACCATATGGAACTCTTTTATTACTTCAAAGTTTGAAATTACTTACTAATAACTAATTAATTAAATTCTTCCGAGTTAAATTGTGCCTAGTCGAATTGTGCCGAGTCGAATTACCCGAGTCGAATTGCCCTAGAATTAACTAATTGTGTTAACCCGAAATATTTTAAATAAAAATTACACCGAATTCTCTATAAATAAAAAGTTTTACGATTTTTATAACCGAGCATGACGCGTTACAATATAATCTTTATACCTATTCCAATTTTCATGATACAATTTCCTAAATTTTTCACTTATGGAAGAACTTTTGATCAAAGGGATTGTTGATTAATATAAAAACGTAATTATAAGAATTCTGTGATTGGATTGGCAAGAACCTCTAATTTCGGTATAGAACAATTACCATCCAAAAACGTGAACATCATGTCAACCGGCTTTCTTCTTCAATTCAATTAAATGTAGTTCTTATATAAGGATATAAGCAACGGAAGTAAATCCTGATTTTTTTCTCTGTCTATGCATTTACCTGTATTTATTTATTTTCGGGTAGTACCTTCTATGATTGTATGTGCTGTATAGTGATCAATTTTTGATTATTTTATATAACATATTTGCAATGTGTTTTGGCTATTTAACTTTTATAGAAATGCCATCACATAATGGCGTTTATTGGGAAAGACGCGAAATGAAAGAATCTTTAAAATGGTGCAAAGCTGAAGGTGATACTGTTGCATACTCAGTCGATAGCTTGTTCATCATATACACCGAGAAAAAACATTGCAAATAGAGTAGCAGTCGCTGCTAGAACCAAGCAAAACCACGAAACTTAGAATTTAGATCCAAAATATGTATGGGATACCTATATTTTATCTTTGAATGTATGATCAAGGCACAATTCCAAAATTTGCTTTTAAGAAACAATATACTTAGAAAAATTGTAAAGGCTAGTTGTAACAACTGATATTTAGTTGTGAGAACTGAAAACTAAGTTGTGATACCTAAAATTCAGTTGCTACAATTAGCCAATAACTTTACAATTTGTCTGTGTATATGTAAATTTTGTTATTTTTTTCAACTAACTATCTGCCTCTCAGTAAAACAAAAATTCAGCCCGTTGTAAGTCTCCTAACTATGGGCACTGCTGACTTAATTATCACTTAGCGTCCATGACTCTGACCGATGACTTTTCCAGCGATTTCTGCTATGCAGAGGAAGAGACAACGGAGCAGTTTCTCTGTCACTCTCCAGCTTTCCAAAACTGCAGAGTCAAAACTCTCGACGACCGGGTTTTCGAACCTAATGACTTTAATGGGATCCACGCCAGTCGCATATCCAGCTTCATTGTGGGCTCTGAGAGGCTGGCCAATCCCACAATCTACGGACTCAATCCACAGTGTGCACAATGGACTCAATTCGTGGCCTAAGTGCTGGTTGTTACCAAAATAAGATTCAATTTGGGTAATCCTAACAAAATGATGAAACAAATGATGAAAACAGTTGTTTAGTTATAAGATCTGCAACATGAAGACTCAAGACTTTTCTATTGTGTATTGGATAATTTGCTTATCCTATAAAAGAGTGTCGACTAATTACTACCAATAAGGCGTCTTTTCGATTTCTTTACGAAGAGCATTCAATTCTGAAAGTGGTGAAGTTATTTTAGTTTAAAATATTTGAATTTTGCAAGATTTTATGAGGAATAAAACATGTCCATATTGAACTTTGCAGTTCTTTTCTTAATTTGGATTTAGAAATCAATGCGAACATAAACTATTCCATAGTCTGTAAATTAATTTTTCTTCATACGATTTAATAAAATAATTTTATCTAAATCTTGACCATTTTTTTGATATTCCAAAAATCATGATTACGTATGCGGCCAAGAAACATAAAATTACTTCAATTAATTTTTTTCATTATATTTGTAAAAACGCAAATAAATTAAACAAATCAAGAAAATGCAAAATGGGAAAACCTTAAAAGAGAACCGAATCACTATAATATTTTCCTAAAATTATATTCAATTCCATGGAAGAAGGATGATACTAAATGTATTTCCTATACATGAAAAAAAAATAAAAATATATTCGTTCCAGAATAACGAAAATTCACGCAAAAGACATAAACAACTGAATAAAATTAATTATTGTCCATTAAGCTTAAGTGTATATAAAATTTTCTTCGAAAGCAATTTGGGCAGCCAAGTACCCATATAAATTACATATAAAAAAGGAGCACGTTCTCGATTTTATCCTGCACCACCCATCCAGGATCAATCTATCATGGTGTGTTTTTATCCCGATAGTATATATACATATTATATAAATGTATCTATATAGCATATGTAATTCATTTCTGTACCGCCTTAGACTGTATTTTAGTTAATCCGAAATACCGACGTAATTTTTATCTTCATTTATCATCTTTTTTTTTCGTCGAAAACTAAAGAACACCGATCAGTTCTGATCATAATCATGAATATATGAAATTCATAGCGTTTTATTTACTTAAATCGGCTCTGTTATAAAATGACATAAACATAAAATAAAAAAAAAAACATAAAGTTATTAAAAAATATCGTTAAAAAGAGATAAAATAAATTATTTAAATTATCCAAGACTTCAACCACAAAATAAATGAAATTTTCTTTCTGGGCCCGAAGTTGGGGTTATTTAAAACAACTAATCTAATATTTGAAAGAATATACAAAAAAGAGATGTTGAGTTGAGCAAATGATGGGAGGGACTATATAAAGGACTCACATCAAATTTTGTTAGTTGTATTTGTTTATATATACATTCACAGGAAGAAGGAGAAAACCATTTTCGGGAGAATCCTTTTTAATACAGACATATATTCACTTATAAAATAGGGTAAAAAGAAGAAAATGAAAATTTTTCCATTCCAAACACATTCACAAGTGTATATAAATTATCCTGAATTTTATCCTATTTTCTTTAAGTGTTTGAATGGTTTTCTTGTCTTTTGATATGCGGGAGAATGAGTTTAAAATGAATCGAAATAAATTACTTCATCTGGGGCAATTTATTTCGATTCCATCCCTTCCATATAAAAATAATCTACTTTTTGAATGTTTATACTTACTTGTTTTTTTTTTTATACCTAAATGAAGATATAAAATGCGGATAAATTACACAAAACGTTATACAAAATGAGATGTTGTTTATTACACTCCACGAAAATCACATCTTCAGGGATGTTTGGCAATCTATCGTCTTGTATTTTATTGCGAATAATGATGGGGTGGTTTTTGTTTGTTTCTGTTGCAGAGGCTATAAAAACGTGTTGTTTTCTTTTTTTTTATTATATCGTTTGTTTGTGTATATATATAGTATGATATGAAGTTTGGGTGCAAGAAAATATAATGTCGTTATGTTTGTAAATAAAAATGTTATACCACAAATGGTATCAAGAAAAAATTCAATTGCCTTTATATGATTGTCGGAAGGAAGAGATACGCGCGGTATAAATGAAATTTTATCGTTTTATCGAATGCTGTAATTCTTAAGCATTTTACAAGGCCAATTGCACATTATTTATATATGATAATCACAAACTGAATTTGATTTTGTTAAATTTAACCGGACGGCGGTTAGTATTTAGCAAAAAAAGAAGAAAAAAATACCAAATAAATAACAAAATCTGTTTCGGAATTTTTGTTCTTCAGGAAACACTTCATTCGTCTCTGTTTTTCTTATTATGCAATTCAATTAGCAAATGTTACAACCATCTTAAAATTTATGAAATTATTAATTATTAACAACAACAAAAAAAGAAAGTGTTTTCACCACACCTCCCTTAAAATGAATTACTTAGTTCAAGTATTTTGGAAAAATTTTCATTCAATTTAAAAAAAAAAAAATAATATAAAAAGTGTTATCCGAAAACAGAGTAAAGCAATTTTAACACATCAAATTTTTACTTTTATTAAATGGGGTAAATGGGCGGAGTTTTGGCTACCGCTTAAATGTGTGGGAGTAAAGAGTGGAATACATTTTTGAAAACTCCATTTTGTTTTCTCACACGAAATTCTCTCGAGTTGAAAAACAAGAAAATATTAAACGGGAAATTTCTTTTAAGGGGAAGTATGGACATAAACCATAAGTTAGTTTGATTCAAAAAGGTATTTTTTCAAAATAATTACCCTTTTTTCTAAATTATAAAAAAATACTTATGACATTTCACCTTTTAAACATTTTCATATAAAAATAATTATGGAAAAAATTAAGCCAAAAAAAAACTTAGCATCCCTTGCGGGGATCGAACCCGCGACCTTTGGATTAGAAGTCCAACGCGCTATCCTCTGCGCCAAAGGGACAGTTACGAAAACATTCCTCATGCGCATTTTCGTCTAGGTACTTTTCTCTGATAGAATTTTTAGATATTACATAGTTTATTTGTTTAAATTCCAGAAGATGGCATTATTGGCGTTAAATTGGAAAATTTTTCTTTAAGAATACTAAAAGTATTACGCGTCACGACTTTTGGAAAAGAAATGTGTGAAACAAACTTTTTAATAGAAGAAATCAATTTTTTTAATTTACAATAAAATCTGATTTAAAATTTTCATTTAACAATAATCAGAAATTTTAATCTTATACTAAAGGCACACATAGGGTATTCATACCTTAGTATCGATACTTAATTACTTTTTCCATTTTTTGAAAATAATATTGTACAAAATTCGATTCGATATTTGCCGCTTCAAGGAAAAGGCGCGACCGTCAGTAAAGAATATATCACAATGGTCGAAAGAAGTAAGTAAAAAAGGGAAAACCACGTACATTTTCGAATTTCAAGACCACAGTCATAGACTAATAATAAAGATTTCCAACGCCGGTGCATTCAACTGGTTCTTGTTGCACAGTGATAACCCGGTACAATATAGATTCTTCTCTTTCTTTCACATTAAACTTCTTTTCATCCATTCTTCTTTAAGTTCACCTACAATAACAACACTGAACATCACGCTGCTCATTTAGCTTGGCCATCTAGGTATACTAATCTATGCCACAGTCATGCTATGTATTTGAAATGGTACTAACCTAGTATTCGATGACACATGTGGTATACCACATGGTATCCTTGAACCATGACATATGAATACCCTATGTGTGCCTTTAGTATTATTTAGAGAAAATTTTTTAAGGGTTTGTGACGTCATCTACGTGCTTTTTTTAACAAAATTTCATTCTTTCTATTCCTGATCGATCTTAAGGCTGAATTACAATGACAGAGCAGAGAATAAGGAAATACAAAAAAAACTGATCGAATGCTTCCTTATGCATATCAAATCTGTAGAACCGATTACAATGTGCATAAGCAAGAATAACCATTTGAATCAAAAAAATTTGATGACGCCACATCTTTTTCGTCCTTTCTTACAATTCCTTTCATTCGGTCCCTATCAATTTAATCTTAGTACAATTTTTTCGAAAATTACTTCGAAAATAAGTTTTTAACTTGATGTCCTATTTTATTCTATTCATCCTTATACTGTTTCCTAATGGGTCCGCATCATTTTTGAATCCTTATGCAAGATTTCATAGATGGTGCTTGAAAATTTACTTCTGCCAAAGGATTTTGTTTTTCAGGGACCCGTATCCTTCCTTAGATCCTAGCGAGAAACAACAGATATCTTACACTACACACAGCCAATGAACTCGCCAAATTTCACTAAAATCGGGTAACACAGGTTTGTCAGTTATCCGAACTAAAATCTATGAAGATAATATGGAAGAAAATTCAGGAAATCGTTTCATTTAATACAGAAAATACGAGTTTTGTTCGGATTCAATTGTTTTCGGACGAATTGTTACTTGACTGAAAAACCTGTACCAAATTTCATTGCAATCGGTTCATAAATAACGTTGCAATACCATGTAATTTGAAAGCACAAAAAATAGAACTTTTGTCCGACAACTACTCAAAGTTTTAGTCTCATCAGCCCAATTTCTGATAGAATGGTTTTCATGTGGAAAAAACCGCTCCTATTAATAAAATCGTTCAAATCGCTTCAAAAATGCGGCCGCAATCTTGCCTATATCGCAGACGGACAGACAAACACTTGGTTAAAATGATTGCAAATAGTCTTCTAAAACATGGAAATATGTATAGAAGTTAAAAATATTGCACCAAAATAGCATAAAATTAATTTATCATTGATTAAAAAATTATATAAAAAAAAAAAAATTTGCATCCCTTGCGGGGATCGAACCCGCGACCTTTGGATTAGAAGTCCAACGCGCTATCCTCTGCGCCAAAGGGACATTTTTTGAACCATTTCTTATGCTCATTTTCAACTAGGTGGTTTTCTCTGATAGAACTTTTTCATATATTTTGTTTGTTTAGATTCAAGAAGATGGCGTAACTATCGTTAGATGATAAAAATAATAAAAGTTTTCATAGCAAAACGAGTTTTCAACTTAAAAAATTTGTGATTAAAATGAAATGCTAAATGGGAAAAGAAAATAGTGGTTTAATTTTATATTTTACTGCTAATTACTCCGTCAAATTTATATTTTAAACTAAATCTTTCTCAATCTAATTTGCATGAAGCTCCGCAAATGACTTCATCGAACAAAATTCCAATAGAATGTGTAATTTCATTTAATAGGATCGATGGAAGCTTGAGGGTTGGCAACCACTTTTATACATTATTATTCCCTAAAGGTACTAATAAAAGGATAAGATTGAGAAAATAATATTTTTTATGTTCTTCCGCCTTGATTTTCATCCGGTCAAGTTATTATGCTTTTTTTATAAAAACAATTTGATTTTAAAAATCCTGATAGAGGTGTTTCCATGATGCCATTTTGTGTGTAGACGATGCAATTCTACGCTTCGGAGACCGACACTGTACAACTAATAATAATAGCACAATAAATATATACTTTCAAATGCATGCTTTCGTTGATCTTTTTTCCATTGATATAAGCTTTCCTACAAGTATAAGACATCGCTATGTTAAAATCATCGATTGAAGAACTAAGAAAGTAGCTGTAACTTCGTCTCGACTCATTAATGCAGCATCGAGGTTGCTTGTATTCCATTTACTGCTTGAACTGGAAACTTGGTTGTGACAAGTTTAGTTGTTAGTTGAAACTTAGAACTGAGTTTTCATATCTCACAACTAAAATTCAGTTATCAGAACTAACCATAAAAAGCCGTTTCGCGGTGACCAACACTGTGGCGAACTGGATCATCTGAAACAAAAAATGGAAATGAATTTAGTTAAATAACAACATAAACTAATCTTTAATCGTTGGATGGAAAAAAAAATATGCATTTTTGGCAAAATGGCGGATAGTCAAAGTTAATGGTTCGATTTTCACAAAGAAAAACGGCCGTTTTTTGGCTATATAAAAAAAAAGGTTTGGTCGAAAAAAAAATTGAACAAATAAAGACTATATGTTGAATAAGCCTGCAAAATTTCAAAAAGATCGGTTCAGTAGTTTTTGAGTAATTTTGGTGATCGACTTGAGAAATGCCATTTTGAAAAAAAATGCTTTTCTTTCAAAGCCAATATCTCATTCAATTTTATTCGGATCGACTTGAAATTTTGAGGACATATTTTCCAATAGTTATATTTCAAAATCACAAGTTGTGTGATCCCTTAAACTCTTCTTTTTAACATGTTTTCCAACTTTTATTTACTGTATTACAGAAAAAAAAGAAAAACATGAAGTAATTTACTCGTCCAACTACAATTTTCCACGGATCTTTGCATTCAAACTAATACGTTTCTTTTTGTATAGAATGAATTACGAAATCACCCCCAAAATTGTCTCAAAAAATATGTTTTCTATATTTCTATTATATTTTAAAAATCCACAGTTTTGGATCTTGCTTTTATCGAGCTAAAAATTTATATCGTAAAATTAACTTTATTCTATAAATTTTTATCTAAAAGCAATTTAGTAATGGAAATTTCGCAAATACCATTTTTCCTTTTTACAAATTTGCAATCATTTTCAACAATAAGGAATTAATAAGAACATCTTTCAACCACAAAAAAAAAATTCACATTAATCATAAATTCGTCGTTAAAATATTTTTTTTATATGAAAATTGTTCTGCTTCAATTGAAATGTTTTGATTTCGAATAGAATCAATCTATTGTGTTTGTTCTTTTCATTATTTCTTTTTTTTGCAAATTATAATGATAAAAATGTGCCAAAAACGGCTTTCTTAATTTCACTTACTGATGTCAGATCAGTTCCGGTGCCTGGAGAAGATTGTTCACAAGAATCCCATTTTATATTCAAGAAGAATTTTTAGGAATTCTTAAGTCTTCGGATAGATAGTTGGATATGTAATTTGCAGCCAAATTGATAAGCTAATTATTTTGATTCATATAACTCTAGTCAAAATCAATTCCATAAAATAGCGTAATGCTGGAAACACATGTGCAGATATTCTGCATGCAGCGCTGCACGAATATCTGCACGTATCGCCTTCTTTTGTTGTACAAAAAATTATTATTTTTTACAAACTCTATTAATGCCCTAGACCAAGGGTGTCCAACCTTTTTGTTTCCCTGGGCCGCATTGGAAGAAGACATGGTGTTTTGGGCCACAAGTATATTACTATGTATAAATCCATATTATAAAATTAATGTGATACTTGGCATTGAAGTTGAGAAACTAAAGCCTCAATATCTGGTTTGATTGACGTGGTTGCAATTCTCAGGCAGTTCTAAAGGTGTTCATCCAACATATTGGATCTAATTTTACACTTAGTATGTTTCATTCTTCACTTAAGCCACTAGGTGACAAACAACATAACAGTGTAGCTGAGCGAGCAACACAAACAGAAAGAGAATTTACTGCATAACGAAAGAGCTTTCTGTTCTGGTCCTGTTTCTGTTGTTTGTCACTTGGCAGCAAACACACAAATCATTCATCAGAAAAATGGACATGGTTCAGTAACTTTAAATATTTTCGGGCCGCATTGATACTTGCCTTGGGCCGCATGCGGCCCGCGGGCCGCGGGTTGGACAGCCTTGCCCTAGACATACTACACGATTTAACGCAGTCGATTATTTTGAATCCAGATCATGCGACACATTCTGTTTTTCTGGATTAAAATTCATTCTCAATTATTCTTTGACATTTCTCAAAGCTTTCTATAAAATCTTTTTTTGGTTAGGAAATTTTGGAAGTAAAATAAAAATTATTTATTAATATGCAAACATTTAAAATCTTAAAGAAAAAATTTAAAAATATGATATTTTTTAAAAAAAAGAACCATTTCCTTGAAAATACAAAAAAATTAGAACCGCCAAATTCAAATCTGTGATTTTCTAATGTGTTTTCTTCTTATTTGCGCTTTTTCCCGATTTTATATCTATAAATATGAGCGGTATTACCAGATTTAAAAGCGAAAGCTTTAAAGCTTTTAACATTCAAAGAGCGAAACGTTCTCAATTATTCAATAATTTAGATTAAAATTCTCAGTTATCTATCCACAATAATTGAGAAAATCTGGTCCGTTATCGAATTTTAACCGAGAATCGTGAGATAATTGAGATTATCGCTGCTAATATGTCTTTAGTATTAATGTTCTTCCATAAAGTTGTTGTCAAATGTCAAACTTTTTTTTCTAGACCGAATTTATGCTTTCGTAAGTTGGGAACACTTTTTCTGTACAGCAAAAGTTAAAATCGAGACACCTTGCAGCGCCGTGCTGCATGCAGAATTTACATGTGTTCGGCCTCATATAAACCTGTGTATTAGAACTTCGCTGCAGGCAGAGTTCTGCACATGTGTTTCCAGCATAAATCGGAATTCTTTCTAGTACCCGATACGGGCCTTATATTTCTTAAGAATTTTCAAAACAAATAAAATAAAAAATTATGAATGAAACAAATTGAAATCAATAAAGTCAACTAAAAAATTCAAATTTTTATTCGCATTGGCATTTCTCTACGTTTGGCAACTATCAATAAAAAGGAGTCTCGTCCATTAAATCAAAACATATTCATGCATCCAAAAATACAAAGTATAAGTTTTCTTCTTTTTCGTTTCAGTTTTTTTCTCTTCTTTTTTTTTTTTGATTTATGATCAAATAAAGTGGCTGAATTTGCATAAACATAAATGATGTTAGAAATTCTCTATACACTATATTTATGAAGTCCTTCTGCCGCGCTACACCTCTCAACCATAAAACAAAAATATATGTAATATATGAAATCTTATTCGTTGAAAATATTAGCATAACGACATCCATAAATACGGAAATATGATAAAAATGGGATTCCCTTATATATTTCATATAGTGGAAGCCATTGAATAAGTGAAACTGTATTTCCAGTTCTCTATATAGTTTCTGTGATCTCTATGAATATGATTTCATTAAGAAAAAGGAATCGAAATTATATTACATGACTAAGGGAAGTAGAATAAATTGAAGGGTACTTTAAAGCTATCCTTTTTACCAGTTCCAACAACATTTTTTGTAGAACTGAAAATAAAACTTGGAAATATAGAAAAATTTCCCAAATTCATTCAAATGAGATTAATTTCGAAATTATTATTTATTCATGTGAAATTTTAATGTGAAAGTTAAATAAAAAAAAAAGGATAATTCATATAAAGTGGGCTTTCATACTGAAATATTAGATTTAAATTAGAAGTTTTTTAAAACGATTTATATTACCATAGAAGAATTAATAAACAGAATTAGTATTCTCTATGTGGAAGTGGGACCAGTTTGGTGCTCTGGTTACATTAGTATTGTTCGAACTAAATTGAGACTGTGTGTGCCACTTCTTAAAAATAATTTCAATATAGCAGTGTAGGAAATACATAAATGGAACGCCATTTTCATTCTTATATATTCCCCCAAACAATGGCTGAACAATTATAATGCGCCAATCAAAACAAACCTTAAATAAAAAAATATCTTACAATGAGTGCAAAAAACCTGGCCAGTTGTTTTCAAAAGCAAAATGTATTAGGAAGGGAGAGAATTAATTAAACCTTCCATCGAACAGACGACATGATGTCATCATTTTTAAAATTCTTTGGCTAATAAATATTTATGCCTCATGGTAGTTACTACTACAGGGTATATTAGTTTTATCACTACATTTGTAACACATCGAAATAGCCATCGCAGAAATGTTTCCTGATACATTTTGCTTTGAAAACAACTGGCCGGGGTCTTATACACTTATTGTAAGATATTTTTTTCTTTTTTGACTTCGTTTTGACTAGTTAGTTATAATAATTAAAAATTTGTTTTGGGAGAATATGACGTCCTATTTAATCATCTCCTCCAATAAAAATCACGAATTCAACTGTGATAATCATGGCGCTTTGTATTACACACGGATAGGAAAACAGATGGAACAAAAAATTAATCCTGGTTGAATTGTCTATTAGTATTGTATGGTTTTTGATATTACTTACGAAATCTTTACCATTCTATTGAATAACTCAGCATTTCTTATAATCACGTTTATTGTCGAATCAAGTGAAGAGTGAGTAGCGAACTAAATACATTATTTTGTTCGGGAGTCACTTCATTCGATAAGTGACGTGACTGCATAAAAATAAGGTTGAATATAACGAAAGTCGAAGTTCCTGAGATTACATTCAAGTTAGTTATTTTTAAAAATAGTTTGTCAAATTTAGGTAACACGATGTATAACCTGACATGACTTTTTAGCTAAACTTTAGCTACCTAAATATTGATAGTTAGGTAGGTGTTAGGTAACCGATGTAAACATAGTGATTGAAAGTTTAATGGACTCTAATAGCTTATCCTATAGAAATTATAATAAAATAGTCAGGAAAAACCGGGAGATAATTAAATCTCTTCTGGATGTGACTTGCTCTCTGGATGAATTCCCTTTCAAAGAGTTTAGCTTTCTTAAAAAGTGGTATGCATCTTTAAGTCTCAAATAAAGCGAGCTCAGTTAGTGTGGTCGCTTTACTGATTACGAGCAAGCATTTTTTTGCTCGCTGTCACTCAATGATGATCCGTGGCGAGTGGGAACATCAACAAATGCTCGCAAAAGCCTGCAGTGAACGAAATAATTTTAAAAAGATTATTATAACCGTACGTAATTTTTTGTGTATACATTTTTGGCACCATTGTAGTGCTGCTAAACACGCCTAGTTTTTAATAGTATCTGTAAAAAGACTATAAATACATGCATTTTTATATCACACAGAGTCTTTTTTCACAAATACTATTAATGAGATGGCGTGTGCAGACGTTCCCAAATCAGAATCCAAGTTGAGAACTTTATTGTATGCTGTTTGATATAATTCACTTTTGCTATGACTATGAAAAAATACTTTGAAAATGGTAAACCTTTTTGTAAATTAACTATAAAGGGTTGAAATTATGGTCCCTTTTAAGGTTTTCCGTTCCTTCGTGCCTGTTTTTGTGTGTATGTTCTTCATGTCTTACTTAACAGATCATTTGTTTCAACTCCTTTTTGAAATGTTTCCACCTGTTTTGCACATTATAATCACTTAGCTTATATTTTAACAAACTGATAATGGCAATTGTTCTAATAAAACTTGATAACTTCAATACGATCACTTTGACTGCGATGACTGTCCAGGGAAATATATTGGAATCCGAGTTGACGCTTTCGGTATTGATATCTGTGTGCCTGCCGTAAATTTATTTTCATACAACTTTTCGGTAAAGTTATATTTCGGTGCTGGTTGAAAAGTTTATGATACACAAAAAATAAACAAAACTTTATAATTAATTATTATAAAATAAATTTTAAAATTTATAAATAAAATAAATTCGTAACACAATTTCAATGTGTTGAAATTTTAAAATTAAATAGCAAAAAATTTTCAAATTAGTCAAAATACTGGATCATGAATTTATTTAAATTATTTTAATTTTCTTGTTAAAATATTACATATTTCTCAGCTTTTCTATAAATTTTTGTATTTTTACAAAATTTTCTTAAAATAAATTCAAGCACACATTTTTAACGATAAACAAAAATATTTTGTTATTGTTGAAAACAAATTTTGTTTGTGAGATTTCCCAGATACACTTTCTGTTTGTTTGCAAAAATAATAATTATATTAAAAATTATATAAACAAAATTTATTTAAAAAAAAATATCAAATCAATTGTTCGCATCAGGAATTCATACAGGAATAACTCGACTTAAGACGACCCCATTTAAGCGAATTCACCTTAGGTATTTTATTCGAGTTATTGTTATCATGATAAACAAGATGATGCGTGTGTACCTAACCCTCCGTTTATACGGTAGATTAGTTCCTGCCGGATCCGGCAATTGAAGTGTCAAAGTGTAAAAACGCTGTAATTTTTTTGTTTATCGGTCGGTTTTATTAAAATTGTATGTAACCGCCTTCTGCCTTAACCACCAGTTTCAATCTCTTTTTAAACGATGTACACATTGCTCGCACGATATCTTGGCTTAAACGGTTCCATTCACGAGTAAAATCTTTTTCTGAACCGACCAAAGTTGTGTGTTTATTATTACAAGCCGCTGCTTGTAAAATTCCCCAAATGGAATAATCCAACGTATTCAGATCTGTTGAATATGGTTATTTATTTTCGATGTTTAACTTTCCATTCAAATGAAGCGCAACAATTGAATTTAGTTTAAGGTCCATTGTACAAAAAATAAGAACGCGTCTTTTCACCAACAAATAATTTTTACTACTGACAAACAATATGTCAAGCAACATTCGTGTCAAATTTTAGTATTGCAAGATGTGTGGTTTACAGTTGAGACCAATTTGAATTTGACGGATACTTTAATTCCCGGACCCGGTAGTAAATGCCATTTAATTGAAATTATGCAATTCGAAACCACAGTAAAATATTGAACTAAAATAAGAAAGTATTCTGCCACTAAAATAGCACTGTATAAATGGAAGTTTTTCCTTATTTCTTTAATCGTGTTAAATCGAAGTCTTGCAATTCGAATGCCGTGTAAATCCAGGGCTAAACTGTACATAAATTTACATTTATTGAGTTGAAAAAATTACAGATATATAAAAATTAAATTAAAAAAAGAAATAAGTTGGAGAATTATTTTTGTAAACATTAATTTCAGTGGAAAATTATTATCAGGTATTGATGATATTTTGCTTCCCGGCCCGGCATATTTAGGTTGTTACACCACCTGACGACTTGCTTTCATCATGGTCGTTATTGTTTTAGCTTTGGGCAAAGTTTTGAAGATTTTTGATAAATTTATATGCATCCTGGTAGTATTTGAAAAAGATATTTTATTAAAAAAACTGAAACTTGAAACCAAATTCTTTTCCAGTCAACGGTTTTAACTAATGAAGTTATGGTTGCTCAAGAAAATATTTGTCTTATTTCTTGTTTTCATTGGCGTTGTCTAATTTATTACAAATTTTTGCTTTAAATTAATGATTTTCCATATTCAAAATTATATCATTACATCGTTTCATATCTATTTATAAAACTTGCTTCGACTAACTGAATTTACATTTTTAACACGCTTGATGCAACGATGTAATATTCTAAGTAGGGGTATTTCCTGTATTTTTGTAATGATCAACAAAATAAAGCTCAAAATCAGTCGCACTTGTTGCATTAATGATTATGATGAAACAAAAACTGCGATCGTTGCAATCATCAAAATTTTCCAAAAGAATAATATTTTATGAATGAGTTTTAAGAGAAATTCGTAGGTTTTTAAGTTCCTGTAAGATTTTACATCGATCGGAAATGACCAAAACGCTTAACAATAGAACTGCGTAACATGATCTTTGATCACTTTTTATATTTTCTTGGGTTTTAATATTCTTTTCCGTTCTCTGTTTCAAAACAATTTACAGCAGGGAGAAAACTCACTGCCTCGATCTTTTATTCAATTGTGTGATCAATTTTATATTCTCTCAAAATAAAAAATTTTTATATCAAAAAATTGATCGTGTTTGTGAGACTTCAAAAATTTTCTTTGATAATGTTGATCATTTTTATTATGATTTGATGGTGTTTGTTTATAAATCATTTCCGTATTTATATATATGAAACCGCTCCATGATTTTGTTTGTGTAAGTTTTTTTGATAGTATTCGTATTTAATTAAAACTTTTATGATCTTTATAGAATACATGGGAAGATCACCGATCACGTAATTTTTTTTCTTGGGTTTTAAAGGTTGATTTAGAAAGACAGTAACGTCGTCATAAAAATTTACTGATCAAAATGTTATTAGGATCGAAGCGATAAAAAGCAACTATAGAGAATAATCATGACTAATGTAATTCCAAAAATATGCTTCTTCATATTCAGTATGTTTTAAGATATTTATTTATTTAAAGACCAAAGCCCAAAATTAACGCTTATAGGGGCAAGTCACATATGACAAAGATGTCATGTGTAATATCTTAAATCAAATCGAATTTAATGTCTGCCTGGTGGTATCTGTTTTCTAGCAGTTTAATATCAGAATTAAAAACCTAAAGTTTAACTAACCCTTAAAACGTCGCCAAACCCCTTAATGAAGTAGAAAGGAATGAACACACGTAAGTTCTAACGCTTTGCGGTCATATTTTCGGTAAGCATGGTAGTAGTACTGGTCGGAATTACTTTTAAATGTTTATAAACGTATTATAGATGACTGGTGAGATAAGATAAGCAGCGTTAAGTTTCACTGCCTAAATAATAGGGGCATGATTTCGCCGGGAATATCCCGATACACGAGCACAAATGGTAAAACAGCTTTGCCGGGAATATCCCGGGGTTTGATAGCAAGGTTTTAAGTTGGCAACCATACGAGGAAACTCGGAACAAATAAAGTCACAAGTTCGATAATCAATGGTCCTTAATGTTGTATACCCCACACAGTTGGGCCGTTACTGGATTTACAAACCAGCTCAAAAAGAATAAGAATTCTTTTTTGTATACAATCTCAAAAATCTAGAATAAAAAAAAAATATTAAGTTTGTATTATTTTTTTCGAAATGACGGTGTTTTTTTTTATGAAATAAAAAATGACATTACAAAAATTAATGAAATTAATTTCATTTGGAATTTTCATAATTTTTCTGGAACGGCGGAGGGAAAAGAGAAAAAATTGATAACGGCTCCACAAAAAAAAAAAAAAAAAATTATACTTCTAAAGGAGAGGAGCCTAAGCAACAGTAGAATAATTTAAAAGTCTCGTATGGAAAGAAACCGCTTTAACACAAAACAAAAAAAAGAGGCCCCACAAATCCCATTTCTGAGTCCAATAAACCGATAAAATCGAACCAGTGCGGTTTTATACATCATTAGATATCGTTTGGGCACGCAGTTTTCCCCAAATCCAAAATTATTCTTGTTAATTTTTATTTTCCTAATTTAATTTTAAAACAAGTGTAAAATTGTGCAAAAAAAATAATAAATTAAATTATTAACAAAAAAAAAAAACGAAAAAATTATCTTCTATTTCGAGTTCTATCTCTTTCACACGTTTATTGCTGTTTCATATTATTAATTTTATTATCGCTTTTTGAAAAAAAGAACTAAAAAAAAAAAAAGTGTTGATTATTATTCTTCGGAATAAAATCTTTTTGGCAAAATAAATTAAAAGAATATAAAAATACAAAAAAAAAATTTAAAATAGAAAAATTAAAACCAATTTCAAAAGTTTATTTTCACTTTCACTGAGAATCATCAAAATCCGTCTAGTTTTGTTCGTTGTGTCGAGTCGGAACGGAATCCACAGTGTTGAGACTTTTAAACAAAAGATCAGTTGTGTGTTCACACGGGGCGGACTTTTTTTTCGGTTCTTTCACTGAAAACGAGAATAAAAATGAAACAAAATGAATATTAATTAAAATAGAATTTTTGATTAATTAATTAATAATTTTAAATTCGAATGAAAAACTAAGGAAATTAGTGTTTTTCCACGTGAAATAAAGTGGTTTTTCTTTAAACCGTTTTCCGGAAGAATAATATTTTCGATTTTTGTTCTCAGTCTTCTCTTGGAATATTTTGTTGTTGCTTCTTTTTGGCTGATTTAATATTTTCAAAATGTAATAATTTTATATTTATTTTAATTTAATTAATTATTTTTTTTTTTATTTGTTATATTTTAGGAATTTTTTTTTTTATATTAATTTTTTATTTATTTTATTAAATATTTCTGTGTACACGTGTTTTAATTATAAAAAAAAAAAAACAGAAAAATGATTAAATGATAAAACTTTGGATGGTGTTAATTAATTGTGTAAATATTTAAGTTTACAACAACAAAAAGAAGAAAAAAAAAAGAAGTATTTAAAAATAGCAAATTGCCTGATAAAAGAAATCACAAGTGTTACCAAAGTGTTTGAATTTAGAATTCTTTAAAATAATGATAAATTCAATTCTATTTTTGGTATTTCTTCAATAATTCTACTAAAATAAGAAGAAACACGAAGAAACCATAAAACAAAAGAATTTTTTTTTTTTTTTTTTATAAATAATTCTGTTTATTTTTATATTTTCGAAAATTCGAAAAAAATATGTAAAAATAAGAAGAATATAAAATCAACCAGTTTTTTGTTGCGCGGCCTTCCCAATTGTCATTTTTCTGTTTGGTAGTAAAAAAAAAAAATTTTTCATACAAAAACAAAATTGACAAAGAAAAATAATAAATGTGTTCGTTTATTTTATAATAAAAACGACAAAAAGCTATTTTTATCCAACAAAAATACTATATAATAAAAAAATCGAGATAATATTAATACTCGCGCACTGACAAAGCAAACTTATGTAAATCCATTTTTATAGCAACTTTTCAAAAGCTTTTGGGAGGCAATATGAGAGAGAATATACTTGTTTATGTAAATTCGATCGTGTTCCTTTGTAAAATTAATGATCGCGATTTTTTTTTTATATACGCTTTTATCTTCAATTTAAGAATGTGTGTATGAGTTAATTCAAACTTAAAATAAAAATCCATGCACACACACACATAAATCTAATAAGTATTGCCAGATAATGGAAATTTTATAGGATAAATGTCATGTTTTTTTTATAGTTCTAATTTATACAACCTTTTCTTTTTTTGTATGTTTTATTTATGAGAAAATTGATAATAAATATTTATTTGTTATTGATTTTTTTTTTAAAGCATAAATAAAAAAATACAAAAAAAACTAGGTTAAGAATTAATTTTTGTTTTTTAAAAAACAAAATTTCAAAATTTTCCGTTGATAAATTTAGATTTTTAACAATGGCAAGTTTTCTTAGATTTTTCAATAGTTTTTGTTGGATATTGATTTTTCATTAGTCATTTCAATATTAACTAAAATATTAGTTAAACATATTGTAACGTAAAATCGGCTTATAGCCGATTTTCAGAAGCTCTATGGTAGATACGGGATTCGTTGTTAAAAAATCTATAGTTCAATAAATCAACTCTTAAGAAAGAAGAACCAAAACTACTCATATTTCATGGTTTTTTACTCCATAAATTCGGTTCTTCTCTTTCAAATTCGCTCTAATCCACAGGTAGGCTGGGGCCTAGTAGGATAAAAATCTTTTGCAAATTTTTTTTTAAAATTGATATATTAGTTTTGAAAATACATCGGAAACTCTTTATGAAAAGGCTTATTTTCCCTTACTACTATTTCTTTCTCTACTATCTTTGGACCGATTTCACTGAAATTCAACATGGTAGCAACTATTTTTATAGTTAGTCCATGTAAATAATTAAAGCAAAATTTCTCTACAAATTTTCAAATTCAATCCCAAAAACCATAACAAAAAAACGACAAAACTTTCCGGTTATCATGGTTTTTTCTTTATAACTTTGCTCCACCTCGGCCGATTAAGGTGAAATGTAATACCAAATCATGTTAAGGAATAAGCAACTCACATTGTAAATTTCATCAAAATCGGATAATGCGTGTTTGAGTTATCTTGTATACGGACGGACGGACGCGCGGACGGACATGCATAAATCGATAGTATAAATCGATAGTATAACTTTTGATTCCCTACACAACCATACCCCTTGAAGCCTTTCTACGATGATTATTTCTATGTGTTACAAATGTAGCGACAAAACTAATATACCCTCTGGCAGTACCTGTCATAGGGCATAATAAGCTTCGGATTTGATAAAAAAAGTGGTTAGAGCAAAGTATTATGATTAGACCTTCATTCTTAAAAGAAGAGTTATGGTATTTTCGTAATGCATGATGAATGGTAGTCCTAGGCTTGTCAAATCGTAAACCAGAATACTCTGAAACAAAACCTGAACAGTGAAAAACTCCAGTAATTTTGAGCTGTTTTAATGTTGATTACCAAAGGTATTAACAAAATAATAAATATAACTATTATGTACTAGGTATGTTCATATATAAAATAAAAAAAAAATTGTTATTCTTCTTCTTTACTGCCAATTTGGCATATAAGTTCAGGACAGCCACGGTATATCCATGTTATACTATAAATCGTCAAAAGAACTCCATTAATTGTTTTAATTTCTAAGTTATTTTTAGATTTGTCCACTATCAATTAGTTGGACGCCTCTTTTGATATTGGGTCCAATGACTAAGTTGAATGAAGAATTCTTTTGGTTTCTTTTGTAATCTTTAATTTTTCTTCTATTTTTATTACAATATTTATTTTTTTCCCGAGAAAAAAACTTTTAACGATCTAATTTCCGAAAAAAAAAAAATCTTAATTATTTAGAAAGAATTTTCATTTCCTCATTAATTTATCCAAATGATAATAATCTCTCACAAAATTTAAATAAACATTAAAAAAAATGTTTTCTAATAAAATTGAAATCAAAATAAAATTTCTTTCGTATGAAAGAAATGTGAAAAAAATTTAAAAAATATTAAAATTGGATAATAGCCATTTTTTTAATTTATAATTTTACCAATAAAATTTCCATAACTTCTTGATAATTGAAAGACGAGCTATATATTGAAATAGTATTCTAGTATCTTTCCATAAATTTGCATCAACAAATAAGAAATTTGCATATTTTCAGGGGCATATTAAAATTATTGTGCGTCAAATATCATTTGGCTTGTCCAGGCAGTCAGATAGTTGATCGATATGAGTATAACGTGATTTTTTACCTAATTTTTGAACTGTTATTGAATTTATTAATATTTTGTTAATTATTTCCCCTTTCAACCTTCTTCAGTTCTTGAATAAATGAGCCTTTCAATTTTTCCGCAATTGTATTTAGGGATTTGACGCTTCTTAAATCTATGTGTAAGTCATTAAATAAAACAATAAAAGAGTGTATCAAACTGCTAGTATTTAGAGCTAAGGCAACAGTTCTTAAACTTAGTACCTCGGGGATCAGGAAATACAGCAAATTCTAGATAAAAAAGACGGAAAATTGTTGTTAGTTTTAAGAAAAATTCTACAGAAGAGGATCACAGTATTTTTTTCTGGAGTGCAGAAAAATATTCATGTCGAATTTGGTGCAGATACGTTGAACTGGATAGGAGCCTTTATCAGACAAACAAACATATTTCGATTTTATAAGAATTTAAACAAATAATCACAAAATTGTATACAAACAATTGTTTTGTTCCCAATCGGTTGCTTAAAATGTTATACAATACTAATTATTAATATTTCCTTATATTTATACCTTCCAAACTGTTGAATAACTCCAACAAAAAATTAAGTCCAATTTCTTGTTATAGGCGACCTTTTTTTGGAAATTGAGGTAGCTCAAATCGAGATTCTATATTTGAATCAAATCTGTCAAAGCACTTATAATTTATCGACGCGAATGGATAACTTCAAATCAAAAAGTCTTTTGATTTGCTGGTTTTTGATATCTCTTTTCATGTATTTCCAAACTGATATCAAAACGAATACATCTTTGGTGTTATACCATAGGATATGGGAATCAATTGAGTTTTTTTGGAAATTTGCCAATTTGTATAAAAATTTTTCCTACGAAAACTTGATAAAAAACTTTTATAAACAAAATAATCATAAATTTTGTATGAAAATTTAACCACAATTAATTGGCACACTTTTGTTTTTAATTTGTTAAAAAAAAAAAAGTGAAAAATTTTGTTATTTAAGAAAAAATTGTGAAAAGTCTTAAAATTTCATCGAAAATATAAAAATTTTTCATTCGAGTATTTTAAACCAAATTGTTGACGATTGATGAGGAATTCTTTTTAAAAAAAATTGTTTAAAACTATTAATTACTATTTTTCTGTGTAAATAAACAATAATGAAGACGTTAAAAAGATAAGTAATGAAAATGTTTAGATTGAAAATGATTTAATTGAATTTTTTGCGATTCGAAATGTTGTTAAAGGTATTTCTGTAATGTTTTTTTAAAAAAATTATTAAAATTTTCTTAGATTTTCTAAAATAAACACAAAACGAATCATTTCAATAATGTGAAATTTAAGTGTTAACTTTGTTGACTTATGATAAGTTCGGGATTGTGTACTTTTCTTTTGAACTTCATACATAGTTACTTTTCGTTTTCTAGTTGTTCTCATATCCCAAAAAGATTCATCTTGTAGTCAAAGGTTAATTTACAAGAATAATATTTAAAGTTTTTTTTAGATACTGTTATATAATAGAACAATTGAATATTCTCCTTACCAAAGTTCTATGCGCCTTTTCTAGTGAAAAATATATTCTTAAGGCGCGTCCAAACCAATCGAGCGAGCGAGAACATCTGTATCTACTCGCCACAGATAACCAGTGAGTGAGAATGAGCAAAAGCATGCCTGCTCGTTTAGTGAGGTGTCCACAAATGCTGAGGATTCGTAGAGAACTTGTTTTGTTCTTGGTCGCTCGCTTCGTTTGGACGAGCCTTTAGATGCTTTGTTTCTCCTCCGACATTTCTACTTTAAAGTTAAACATGTTTTATGGAAATACTACATCAATTAAATACTTGAGAAATTGAGTATCTCGAAGGAGTTATTAATATGTCTATCACGATAGATGCTAGACAGTTATTGAAGAGTTGAAAAAATGACATTATACTTTTGAATAAATTGATGAATTCATTGTCGTCATTCTGTATAAAGTGTTTAACCATTCCCAAAAGTTCCTAATGACGTAATTAAGGTAAATCCCCTTTTAAAACTCTTTCCTAGAGACAAAGTTTATTGACTCGCTGATCAACCACAAATTGGTTTAAAAATGTGAATTTTTGATTTATTTATAATAAAAAAGAATGGTCTCTCATTTATTTTTTTAAGTTGTCCTGCCCGTCATTATATTATAGTACTTCTAGATCCCAGCTGAAAAGTTTGTGGTTAAAGTTTTTTTCTTTTTTTTTTGTTAAGTTTCTCGTAAAAATTCATATTATGCCATTTGACATTCAATTTTCTTGAAATGGAACTAAAGAAAATGTATTCAAGATTAAAAGCTATCGAAACACGTTATTCCTCGTGAATTTATTAGTGTTGTGCGACTATTTTTAGTATCGATTTCAAATAATGGTTAACTGACAAAAAAAACTTGAAACTATGTTGAACAATTGGCGCCAACGAAAATATTAATAAGAAATATATTAACTAAAGAATCCCATAAATAAAAGTGACGAATTCAAATGAAGGCCCATTGAGACTGTGATTCGGAGTTTGGATGTTGAATTTCTTATTTTGGAATTTGTATTAATAAAAAATGCAATTCAATTAATAAATTATGAATAAATAATTTCGAAAAAAAATGCAACAACCAAATTGCATTAAGTTTTGTTTTATATTCCAAATAGTTAATCACTTTCTCTATACGACTATGAGGAAAGAATCGAATTCTTTTTTATATATTTCCCCCCAGACCTGAGAGAGGCTATGAAACTTTAAACTGGTTAATTCGAGTCTAAGTTTTAACGTTTATAACACTTTTTCATACTTTTTACCACTAAAAGTGGTACTATTATAACTTCATAGTTTTTATTGTGCTTTAGTTTAGGATTCCAATGCTGCTTAGATACTTTGATACCATATATCAACGATTGAAATTTTAAAGTGTTAATTAACATGACTTTTTTCCCGCATTTAATTGAATTTGAAAAGTTATCTTAATTTTTACATCTTTCCATAGAATATAACATTTCTACCTGTTCTGAAAGAAAACCTTGGAAATCGATAGTTCTCGACTTATCGAATTGCATTCATGACATTTTATTCTCTAAAAATATGGACATCTCTAAACTTCTAGATTATGGTGAAGTATGAGAAATAGTTACTTATTCTTTGGTTATGGTCTCAATATGTCAATTTTTAAGTACATTGGGACTAGTCCCCAATTACAGTTTATTTTTCAGACGAGATAAGTGTATATAAAATGTTTCCTGTTGTGAATAGAAGTTTGGTTTGGAGAGGGGGAATATTTCATGACAACATGAATTTATGCTATACTTTCCTTAACAACGTATAAGGAAAGTAACTTTAGTTTAAATTTAAACCTTTAGGAATATTTTACTGCATATTTGAAATGTAATAATTAGTATTCCTAACCAAATGTCATATGTCCCAATATAAAAAAAAAACAATAGAAGACTAGTATGACATGCTTCGATTTGAAACGATATCACTGTCATTAAAATCTGAATTAATAGATACAACAAATTGCCTTTATATGCAATTAAGGTTACGTGTCGATTTTAGTTTATAAAATTATTGACAGTTGTCAACAGTGGCTATTTAGTATTTCTTAAGAAACTTAAAACAAAACGTTGACAATTTGACAAACTTTGACAGTTTGTGAAGAATTCAACCTAAATTCAAAGTAATATGCATACAAAAAATAAGTACTTCATCTGCCCCAAATGGTGGTATAATCTTGTACTGGAAGTGCAGACTTCTTATGCCGCGGTATAGTGATTTTTCATTTTGGGAATAGGAAGTGAATTTTTTTATGTACACTTTATTTGAATTCAATTTAACAACACTTAATCTTCTTCTGCTTATTTTTTTTCTTTTCAAACTGCTGGTATATTTTTTAAGCTCTCGTTCACTTTTCTTCTCGGTGAAATATCGCCACAACTGTTTCCGTTATTGTGGTGTTTTTTTGGCTCTTTCAAATTCGGAAAACGATTACTCATGAACCATTAAATTTATTTGCAGATTTGCCAATTGCATCATGGCTTAAATTGGCTACGTTTACACCGAGACTTAAGTGCTTAGGTCGACCTAAATATGACGGTGTAAACACGCCCAAAGTAACTTAGGTTAGGTCACTTAAATTGCAGACTTACCTTAAATTTAAATCGACTTAAGAACTTTTGACAGATAACAGCTGATTTCTTGATATCCAAGTTCTGTAAATGTTCACATATGACGTTGTTTTAGACTTAGGTCTAGTATGGTGTAAACACGTCTGACCCAAACCTAACTTTTAGTTAGGTGACCTAAAAATTTGTCGGTGTAAACGTAGCCATTGTCACTGATCTTTCGTTGTAATTTTGTATTTCACAGATCAGTCGCAAGTTGTTTTGATTTGTTATCTGTATTATTGGAAACAAAATTTACTGAAGCCATAGTGATCCCTTATTGCATTTATAACGGATGTCATTTTGAATTGCATTCATTTTTACAAAATATGAAATAATATCTCAAAAAGCAAACAATTCCTAGCAGCGAATGTTATTATACATATTAAAAAGAAAATTAATGTAGATTAAATAATCCATAATAAAAAGTTCGACAGAAACGTATACATACTATAATTTGGGACAGAGGGAGTAGTATGCTTTTTGATAAAGGTGTAAAAAGCTTGTTATCTTCGTCTCTTACGGTCAAATTAAGGTACCTTCAGACTATCTTTTTTGTCCTATGTCTTACTATAAATTTTGTCAAAAATCTTCAACGCGAACTCGCAAAGAGAACACATTGATACAATGACATATGACAAAGTTTTCCTTTTTTTGCAGTTTTTGTCGAAATTTGTAGGAAAATATATGACAAAATATTTAGTTTGAAGTACCTTAATTTGAACGTGAGTATTTGCAACAGGCGCGTTGGCATATCATTCTTCGAGTTTTACCTCAGTGATTCATCTGTAGTCTGCATTCGCTGCAAATACACTTCTACCAGTTTAGTAATTTTATCACAGTTTATTTATCACTAATGTGGGACATAAATTTGATATGTTATTTAAGTATTTATTATTTCCATTAAACGTCATTTTCATAATTTTAAATTCAGTTAGAAAAATCTATTTCGATATTAAAAAGATAAATTTTCAAATGTTAATTCTAGGTCCCATAAAAACAACTAATTTATTTCTCAAAAACATATTCTTGAAATAATTAATATAACATTTTATTGGTTTTGTCAATTTAACGGCCATCAGAATCAGTAACGAATCATAATCGACAAACATTTAAAAAGCAAAAGTTTATTGAAGTTCAAGAAAAGCAACATTTAGTTAAAATAAGAAAACTCCTTTCATTCGAGTTGTCCCCATCCCAAGATGATATGTTTTTCCCCCCTCAGGCATTAAAATACTGCAATTGCACCAATGGAGGCTTTTTACAGATCAAATTTAATCATCCAATAAAATAGTTTCGATCACGATTGTTTGATCAAAATATAATGTAAAATTGCGTACAAAAGCAGATTGGGCAGTTTGTGCAAATTTTCTGTCTGATAATAATTTTTCCTTTTCATATTTTTTTCGAAACTGGGAGGCATTCCCAGTTATTAAACGTATCTTATTTATGAACATGATCACTAAATGCAACTAATAAAGTAACAAGTTGCTGTGAATTGGAAGGCTATAATGGTGGCCATGATAACATTTTCACTCGTAATTTAAACAGATTTTATGCTCAAAAGTTGTCAGAATTTTGAAATCTGGTAAAATAGATATTTTGTAACTCATGTGGATTTTTTGAATTATTCAAACCTATTGATCGGTGATCTTGTACTGATCTTTACAGTACTAAAAATAAAATCTCTACTATTTTGTTAATAGTTTTCGTCTGTCTTTAAAAATATCGTATTTAATTATAATTTTTATAGATTTTCTAACAGGCTGTTATTTAAATGTACACTGAAGTACGATATTGCATCGTTGTTTCTATTGTTGCTTTAGGCTTCGTATACATTGTTTATTTATACGAAATTGTATGATGCTGCATCTGGCTGGAAATCGTTTATTTTCATATTAAATGACGCCTTCAGCAATCTGAGCTCGTTTTAATGAGTTGATTCTGGTTTATATTGGTCGAGATTTCGCTGTGCAAGTCTCTAATATCGGAAATTGCCTTGCAATTTATATAATTTAAAAATGAGAATTTTAATTGAAGTTGATTTCACTGTGTGTTGTTTTTTTGTCGCTTTTTAGTTTTCAATATGAAAAGATCCTCAAGGCTTATTTTGAAGAAATATTCAATATTCTATATAAACTTTTCTGCTACTGTTTTTTATATATAATAAAAATATTAAAATGAATAAAAATTCTTAAATTAATTAAAGTAATACAAATTTTATTGTAAAAAAAATTTCCACATTATTTTATTTATAAAGTTTTTTGTTTTTTTTTTTTTTGATTCTTTAAGAAAATTAATTTAAAATATTCAAGCTTTTAAAAGCTGTTAAATTTTGTTATTTGTTATTTTTTTGTTGTTCTTTTAATGCAAACTATAAAAATAAACATCATAAATTCCCAAGAAAAAAGTAATAAACTTGAATATACTGGAATTAATATTAATATAATTATTTAGAAACAAAATTTCCAAGTTATTTTTATTACCGGCAGATTATTTTGCATTACAATACAATTTTCTAGTTGCATGTTTTTATTGGGAATGCAAAAAAGTAATGTGGCTTTTTTTACAATTTAAACATTTGTCTATTCGCTTCGCCTTAGTCTTCATGCTAAAGTATGATGCGATCATTCATAACCGATTTTATTTAGTAATTTCGAGGTTAAAACCTGTAAATTCATCTTTGAGCCTTTCAAACATTTATGACATCACAACATATCATTAACAGATATTTCAAATTAAACTGAAAATGCTGATGGTTGGAAAACTGTCAAGAATATTGAAAAATTTAAGTTTTATTAAAGAGCCCGAACTAAGCCAGATGATAACAAAATTATATTGGCGCTTTCATTCAAAACGCCATTAGCCAGTGGTAGTACATCAACTGGTATTACAGGACCTTTCTAGCTAAATTACAAATAGTTAATACTAAACTAGTATACAATTATGCTGGTTTTGTCAGCTGAATTGATCATAGTTGTAAATTGGATCCTAGAAATCTATAATAGATTCCGGTTTCTTAGAAACTAACAGATTCTAAAGCTTCCCGAATTCGTCCCCATAATAATCAGAACGTATTTTATATAAATTAATGAATTTAATTTCAATAATATTCCGAAACTGGTGAAAGCTTTTATTCCCGGTTTAATTTTATACTACAATACATTGTAGGCAGAGTAAAATACAAAATTGTGAAGAGCCGAGATCAGGATTGCAACCTGACTTCTGACTCTCATCAGTTATTAGCAGCAAAATATATGTAACTACTCGACGACCCCTCAAGCACGATACATTAACTATTTATTTACCTTTCTATATATTTAATATTATTTAAAAAATACTAGTGGCCTTCCCCTTTCCCATCTCGCGAAGGTTCGGGCAGCCAACCCCCATTCGGTATTCGGACTTTAAATTAATTAGTTCTATACACATGTTGAAATCATTTTACTTTCCACAAAACAAATGAATCGAAAAACTTATAATCCTTCAAACTTTATTTTGCAGAAAATTAAATTCCGATGTTTTGGGAATAAGAATGGATCATCATTAACCCAACAATTTATTACAGTTTTTCTTTATATTTTGACCCCCGCAATCAACCCCCATTACATTTTCGCCATAATGGAGATATATCCTATGCTTTCAGTTGGCCCTATCCAGAATTTATATTCCAAGTTTCATGAAAATCCGATTACTATTGGCCGACTTAGGGAAGTTTTTATATTCCTCTCTCCCCCTTGCAACCCCCATCGAAAATATAAATCCGTATTGAATCCCTTTTTGAATCATTTGTATTTTAACTGAGAAAAACCACACGTCCATTGCATTCAAAAATAGTCAGTTTTCAAATTTTCTTCGCCAGATTTCTTACTGTTTATTATACTGTGACGCTGGTACACGAACAGTTCCCGGCCAATTAATCTTTGTAAAGTATCTGGTGTAAAATTTGCAGAGTCATGTGCAACTACATAATGCGTTGGTGTAACAGTTTAAACATTTTTAAATTGATTTTTCTATAAAGAAGAATATGTGATTGGAATTTATATTAATTAATTAAAAAGTTTTCACATTTGAAATTGCATGCAAAAATTATTCAATTATGTTAATTAAAGAAAAAAATTACTTAAATTGAAATTCAATTGAATGAATTGAAAATTATGTTAAAAATTCTATTCACGATTAAAATTTACTATAATTCGGTAATTTCGATAAGAAATAATTTAATCAATTTACGCATGCGGTCGCCCAGCTTCCACGTCTTTAGCGTCATTTAAACAAAATTAAAAAAGTGATTGATATGAAAATTTGAATTATTTGTATTGTATTGCACTATATTTTAAAAACACGGCACAAAAACACGCAATTAATTAATAAAGGAATAAATTGCAATGTTTCATGGTTCTCGAAACCACCAAATATTTTAAGAAAGCACTAACTAACTCACCACTGATATTTGACGTTTCTCGCAAATTCCTAGAAAATACGTTTCCATGCATTCACGAATATTCTAGACTTTTACGATGAGTATATAAGGTGGAAACACCAGAGGAACAAAGACAGTTCAATTTCAGAACTTGAGCAATTAGATTGGAAATACATTTTTATCTTAGAAATATTGCTGTCAACTTTCAATGTCTCTAGTTTGGGTTTGTAGCACTTTTTTCATGTCGATCGGTCAAACTTTTATGAAGTCAATTCGTGTATACATGCGCTTTAAGTCTTCATGTATACGAAGTATATATCGGATTATCCAAGTTTCCGGAAAGAAAAATATTTCATTCATTAAATCATCATTTAAAGAATTATTTCAATATTTTGTGAAATTGTAGAATTTTCTTAGAATTTTATTTTTAGCTCACCAAATATTCACATTTAAATCTGAATTATTCAATAATGATAATATTTCATAAAGATTTATGTAAAAACTCTCAAATTTATCACGATTCGGTGTTAATACGATAAAATAATAATTTAACTATTTCAAAATGATCAAAAATATCGGGTTGAATAACATTTTCAAGAAACGAACTTCATATTTTGGTTTATTATCTCCAAAAAACATATATTTTTTTTGGGACAAAATTATGATGTGGTTTAAAGAAACCGGTATTCACAATTTTGGTATCATATTTATTAGAAGCACTAAAGTTACAAAAGAAAACTAAATGATTCATGACGTATCCAATGTCTAGATATAGAAATGAAAGATATAAGTTATTTTCTTTCCATATTGAATTGAACACAATGGAAGTTAGTTACTTTCTGTCACATAGATGGCGATGTCGTTTTAATGTACGACTTAACATTTCTATTCTAATCGAATTTATTAGAGAAGAACTAAGAAGGAACAAAACTAATTTTTAATTTATTTTATCGTAGTTTTATTTCCAAAATATTGATAAAATCAATACGGATCGTATAATCCCGAATATGTACATATTAAGTAAAGACTTACATCACTAAAAAGTGATCATAATTTAAACATTTTTAAATTTTACTGAAAACCATAATAAAATTGAAATTTTGTATTTACAACTTTCTTAAATTTGGACCTAACTCTTATTAAAAATAAAACTTAAATAATTGGAATGATTTAAAATAAATTATATAATAAATAAAGGCCGCCGTATTGGTGTACCAAGAAAAACAAAAATAAGATCAAGATGGAAGAAAAGTGAAGGGAACGTCCTTGCCCTTCCTCTTCTTTTGTTCTTGAATAATTTCACGAGTTTTACAAATAAAAATTAATTAAATATCACATTGAAATATGATTGTCTTAATCACAATTATTAAAAAAAGAAATTGCTTCATGATCCTTCGGAAAAGCGCTTTTATCATTTTATTGTGATTTATGATAAAATAAAAATCATCTAAAAATAAATTTTAAATGAAAACATCTAAGACAATTAATTAATTTAAAATAAAAAACATATACTTGTAGTAACTAGATACTATACTATACTATATACTGTACTGTATACTAGTAGTAACTGAAAATCGGCCTATAGCCGATTTTTTGATGCCCTATGGCAGAAATGGGATAAAAAAACAGCCAAAACTAATACTATTTCAAAGGTTTTTTTGCATAATTTTGGTTTTAATTTTTAAATTTACTCTTAACTGTCAGGTAGCCTAGGCTCTAACAGCATACATCTATTTTGAAAATTTCATTCAAATCGGTATACATATTAGGGTTTAAAGTACATCCAAAAAACTTTATGAACAGACATATTTTCTCCTACGGCTATTTGTTTACTCATTATCTCTGTACCGATTTTATTGAAATTTAGCACAAATTTTATGTAGTCAATGTATGGAGACAATTTGCATAAAAATGGTGCACAAACTTTCCAATTAAAACTGAAAAACTATAAAAAAAAAAACTTTCTGGTCACTCTGATTTTTGCTTTCTAATTTTTCTTTCTCTCGACTCATTTTGATGAAATGCAATATCAAATCGGGTTAGGGAGTAGTGAACTTACATTTTCAATTTCATCAAAATCGGATAATGCGTTTTTGAGTTATCTTGTACCCGGACGGACGGACGGACATGCATAAATCGATATAATTTTTGATTCTCTACACATCTATAGCCTTGAAACCTTCTCCGATGATTATTTCTATGTGTTACACACATTAGTGGCAAAACTAATATACCCTATGGTAGTACCTACCATAGGGTATAATAACAATGTTTAATTAAGATATTTAATATATAGATAGGCGCAACTTTCTCTATAAGTTGGTCATATAAACCTAAAAAAATTTGGACTATCTTATCGGATGTATGGATAGAATAGAATTTGGAATCTTTTTTGACGAATAAAATATTTCCATTACAGTCTTAAAACTTATTTTAATATGTTAGTCTAAAAGGCTGAAATGATTCAAAAGTTGTGAGTCAAACCCTGAATGGTTCTATTGACTTCCCCCTTTTGTTGGAGAAAATGCATTTTAACATTAATACACGGTGCTTAAGGTCCGCGGAAATATTCAAAATTAGTCACCATAAAACTGAGTACGGTAGAAACGAACCGGTTTCCCGCATGCTGAGGTCGGCGAATGATAACGCCGAGGTGTTTGATTTTTGCTTGAGCAAAATACATTTGAAAGGCCTTCTATACAATGACTGACTTTTGATTGCATTAAGCAATGTTCTGAGAAAAAAACTAATTTAGAAAGTAAAGAAGATAATTTGAAAAAATAAAGCACATTCGATGCAGTACTAGAGCCACTGTATATTGTGCACATTTGTTATCGTTGCAAGCACAAGATATACCATTAATTGTAATGATTCCATGAATGCTAAGACTATACAGCAAATCTCCGATTTACGTCGTTAATTGGGACCGGAGAAAGTTGACGTATTTATATGAGCTTAAGCAACGCAAATAAACTTCGAAAAGGACACAAATCTGAACGAAATAAATCGAGGTTTTGGTGTATATGCTTTCTGGTTAGATTGAATATGTGGTTGGAGCGATATACGATACATATATGGCAATTTGTGAAATATTTATGCCATTGACACTTTTTTATTGTATTTTTATACAGTCTGGTATAGAGAAACATCCGAAACGCGTTTAAAAACGTTTGTCACATAATTTTTTCGCGCCATTCAAAATAGCCAATGAGTAAAAAACAATTCATGAATAAAAATATCATACATTTTTTTTACAATATCGGTTTTATTCCACCCACCCTCTCTGAATAATAGTCAAGTCATATAGACAAAAAATCAGATACGTATTCCGGTAAGTACATATATATATTGTAATTAACACATACCCGTAACTATGTAAGTACAAAACAAAAAAACATACAATTATCGCATTATATAAATTTAGTGAGTATTAAATGAGGATCGCTAATCAAATTTTTTTTTTAAATGTGTTTGATCGTATATGATCATCACAGTTTCATTGATCGCGATTGATCATAATGTAACCCTATCTACTCTGTGTTATAAGGCAAAATTATAAGGCGCGATCGACGACTACGATCATTTTCGATATTAAATTTCGAAGTTGTGTATTTGCGATCGCGAGAGTATGTACTGTAATTGTAGTTGTTGGGGGTTTTAAAAGAAATCTTCTGTTGCCATTGGGGAAGTTTTAATTTGGTTTATTTATCGTTTTTTTTGTTTTTTGTTCTTTTTTTTGTGACGATAAAATCAACCAAACACACAAACAGCAAACAGTTTATACGATATTACAACAAACTTCAAACCGATAATAAAAGAAATTATTGTTCAGTGCGTTTGAAACGCTCTTGAATACAACATCAGTGTAAAGAAGCGATTTTTCTTCTTACTATCGTGGTCTCCCGGTGGTAACACTCTTGTTTTTCTCGATGTTGTTGATTAAAGTGGAATTGTGATTGATATTGTTTAAATCAATTTTTATTATTTATCGATTTTAATTAGAGAAGTGATCTTATCACAGCCAACTTCAAGTTGGGCTTAGATTTTTATTGTTTTAGACTTTTTGGAAGTTTTATAGTAACTTGTTTGTTGTGTTTTCATATGTGATTTTGGGGAATTTTTTTTTCCAAGTAATTAAAAAAGTAAAAGATTTGTTTTTGTTTGTGATCTTGTTTTTTTTTTGTTTGTTTTTGGTTAAGACTCCACAAAAGGAGGTAATAATCAACATTTCTATATATATTTAATTTATTTAAATGCAATTTAGTGTATTTGTTTCTTTTTTTATAATATTTTTTGTTGATAAAAGTAAAAGTAAATAATCTAACGGAAAAAGTCTAGAAAATGGAGAAAATGTATAAATAAATTTCCAAATGTGATCGTTTTAATAATTAATAACTCAAATAGTGTCATGTGATGTGATCTTGTGCCTGAAATTAAGTCATATTTTTATTTTTATTTGATTTTTTAATTTAGAATTTTTTATTTTTATTTACTGGAATCATTTTGAGTATATTTACGTTTCTTCAATATATTGTAATATGAATAATTTTTTTCTCTCTTCGTTTTTTAATTAACTGAAGATCGTTTTTTTTTCTTCTGTGGAACGATCTGTAATTTTTAATTCAAATTTTGTCTGTCGAATATTTTTTTTTTGTAGGAAATATTTACACAAAACAAAATGAATCAGAATCGTAAACGATCGAATTATTGAGTGGAATGATCTTGAGTGATCGTCGCATGTACAATTTTTGTCATATTTTGTGAGACAAAATTTATATTATTTTACGTGGAATTATCACCGGTAAAAAAAGTTTTTTTTTTTTAAACATTATTTTTCCAACAAACAACAAAATTTCGTGGAATTCGATCGATTGCTATTTATGTCAATCTATTTTGATAAAATTGTTCATATCGTCATTTTCAGTACTTGAAGATAATTATTTTGTTTTTATTGTTGTTTTTGCAGTTTTTCTTTTACAAATTATTTTATTCGTTTTTTTTTGTTTCATAGTTTCATACTATTCGAGCAAATATAACTAAAATAACCTTAAAAATAGATAAATAAGATAGATTGATATAAAAATTGAATTTTATTTGATTTTTCAAGTTTTAATGGTAATTTTGTTCAACGATATAATTTTACTTAGCAACATTTTCGATCACTTATGTAGAAGTTTTTTTTTATTCGTTTATAGTCTTTTTCAAATTTACCGCCATTGTTTTATTTGGAAATTAAATTTTATTGTAAAACTGACTTTAATTGTTGAAAGTTTATTGTTTTTTTTGTATGATCTAATAAAATGTGAGGAAATTATTAGTTTTTATTGAAAAGGTAATATGAGAGGAAAGAGGAGTGCTACGGTTAAATTAGGCTGAGTTTTTAATGCAGTGTGATCTTGACACATTCGAATTGTATAAATTGTATTTGATTTGAAAATGATAAAAGAAAATTAGTTTTTGTTGTTCATTTGCATCACGTTTTTTTTTTTGTTTTAGTTAAGAGTTCTATTGAAACAGTTCGGTCTTTTTCAAGTTCAATCATTTTTAAATTGAAAATGTTTAAAAATATATTATTTAATAGAAACGACATGAAAACGATTGTTTCTTGAAATTAGAAAAATTTCTGACGTCCCGATCACAACTGATCGTATAAATATATATAGTAAGGATATTATTCGGTGATCACTGGATGGATGCATTCAGAACTTGTCAGCGCTAAAAGTATTTTACATCACTTATAGGTAAAAAAATGGTTGTATGCGATTCTGAATTAAGCGCTGATTTTATCCGCTTACTGAAATTCCAGTATAAAATGTTTGCAAACTCAAACAGAGATTGTGGTTAACTTTTATAAGAGTTTAAACAACAAAATGAAATATCAAACTTTTATTTATTTTATTCTTGGGTTACGTTCATGCATGCAAAACAGTTCCAAAAATTCTAACTAATGTTAGTATACATTTTTAGTCACCGTTGAGAATAACTGCAGGATGTTTTTAAAGTAAACTAATTTATTACGTTCAATTCTTCAACTGTGGATAAAGCTTAAGAGTACACCTATACCTCTCTCCTTATACGGTATTTCGCTATAACGGCCTGTTTTAATTATGTCACTTTTTCGATTTACGGCTCCCAATGTTTCGTTATACGACCAAACAAAATGCTGTATATACTGTTAGCGACTTTCTGTTTAGTTTCAGCTTCTCTCTTTAAGCAACACTGCCACATAAAAATAATTGATTCGTTATACGTCTTTTCGTTTTACGACCAACTTTTCCGGAATGTATCTCGGCCGTAAAGCGATGTATATTTTATCGATGCGGACTAAATGTCTATCAACTTAACAAGTCATAAAGTTCAAACGTTAGATTTTGCTAATCATATTATGTAAACTTTCCATGATCACATCGAAACATATTGCTGATAATTTAATTACGCACTTGTTGGGAACTCTTTCTATACAAGTATATACAAAACCTGAAATATATTATTTATGGGATAGGAATTTGGGAATTTTAAATATTCAAAAATATTAGAGTTTATTGAGCTTGCGTAATGAACTTTTTTCGCTTCTATCCTGAATGTCTTACGTAGAAGATGTTAAAAAGCCTTTTATTCTTTCGAAATCTTCTAATATTTTGAATGTTAGGTCTTCTCATGTATGTTTGTTTGTTGTTTCTTTTTCTATTCGCTTATATTCAAGATAGATTGCGCCATTGATCATGACTTTGAATTTTGTCCCACAAAAACAAAAAAATGGAGTCAGTCTTTGACTTGGTTCGAATTTTTGTTTTTTTTTTCTCTCTTAACTTTTTAACTTATGTCTGCTAACTTTGGATTGAAAAATTATGCCTTCGGCTTTTGCGCGATTAGACCACCACCAAAAAAAGCATTGTTTAAGAGACGTGCTTAAAAATTCCATCTTTCGTGTTTTGAACTTTTCATGAATTCAATGAAATTTTCATTTTCAATGGTATTTTTCGTGTAACATTGACCGTGAACTTTATTTTATTGTTTTGTTTTTTTTTCTTCTCTTGGTTATTAGTTAATGCCTTCAAGCGTGCTTAAAGTGAGTACCGCGTAAGTAAGCTTAAAAGTCATAACACTTTTTAATAAAAATGAATGAAATTTTTTTCTTTTAAAAATCTTATACAAAAAAAAATCGTTTTAGATAAATTTTTAGTTTTGAAATTTTATGATTTCTTTTTAATTAACTTGTTTTAAGGAAGTAAAAATTTAGTTTTTTAATTGAAAAGAATTTTCATCATAAATATGTATATTTTTTTTGTTACTTTATGGCAAACAAGTTTTGTGCCTCCGCCTTTTTAAGCTTTTCTTAATATTTTTTTACATTAATCTTTTTATTATAATTTATTAACTTAAAAAAGAATTAAAAAATTTGGGCATAAATCTTTTTTTTTTCCTTTTTTTATTTAAGACAGGAGATGACACAAAATTTTAAAAATAATGAAATATATTACTTAAAAAAAGCAATATTTATAAATAAAAAGGGTTTATTTAAATATCGCGTTTCGAACATAAATTTTAAAGCTTTTTTTGTAACATAAATTAAGTTTGTTTTACCTTATTTTTTGTCAAAGCGATAAATTTATTAACAAACGTTGTTTGCATACATAATAAAATTAAGATTATCTAATCATATCCATTCTTTAAGTTTTTAATCTATTATCTAGTTTTAAGTTAACATGATAGTGCCTGGAGCAAACACTAATCTGATTTTGGTTCTCTGAAGCCTCATAAAGGTGTTTCAATCATGTATTCTTAATTTAAAAAAATTTAATCTAGCTAGAGACAATTTAATAAAGTCATCAGTTGCCATTTTGACTGACTAGTTTAATACTAGTAAATTGACACAATCCAATCAGCACATTTAACGCAAATAAATTGTAAATAATGCTCTGCGATTGTATACTATGATATAAACTGTCGTTAAGTCTTATATATGTATATATATCAAATGTGCTGCTTGAGCAATATCTAGGTTAAGTTTGTATAGGCTTCAAAAAAGAATATTATTCATAAGCCCATATCTAATCCACAATTTTGTATAGTTTTTCAAACATGTCTTTTACGAAACATTAGATTATGAGATTGTATATACTGTTTCATTGATTATTTACTTTGTTTACATGGTGACTTGAAAATTGACTTGAGGTCGACTTGAAATCTAATAAACGTTTCTTAGCTTCATCAGATTAATATATTGATTATAAATCGATTTCAAATTAGCTTCAATTTGACAGAAGCTTCCGAGCAAATTTTTTTTTTGTACGTTATGTTTAGTTTCTATTTGTATTCTATTTAAAATTTTTAAATTGATCCTCGTTTACATGCAAAATTTTAAGTCGATCACAAAGATTTTTGTGATTGGATCGAATCAAGTCAAATTCAAGTCGATCCGAGTTTACATTGATCTATTGATTGAAGTCGACTTCAAGTATATACAAGTAGATCATGTAAACGAACTAATTGTTTCAACGTTAATATCTACTCGTACTGAAGATAAGGTTATAGGTAAATGACCTAAAAAAATTTTGCTCATCCAATTTTTAAGCAATCAAACAAATAGAACATTTTTTTAACTGATTAATGGAAAGTCTAATTCGATTTCTTGATTGGAATTGAGCTATCACTAATCTTGAAATATGAACGTGAAGGTAGCTTAGTATTAAATAACTGGTTTCATATTTACGGTTCAATCCATCTTAAGAACACCTTGAAAAATGTATAGATCACTTCATTCGCGATCGTAATCTTCTTCAAATGTGGTGTGGTCCGAAACTCCAAACGAATATCACAGTCGCTCGACTTCACTACGTCCTCAGTCTAATGATCATAAGAATAATGTAAACATGCCTTAAGATTGATTTACATTATTTGTAAGTCAAATGTGTTCATCACTTGGTTCATCCTTGTGTGATGAATATCATTTCTTCCACTTAATGTAAGTTCATTAGAAAATCTTTTTTTCATCTTCTGAATAAATTTATTCTCTTTTTCGTCGTTTGTCACACTTGAACTTAAAAAAAATGTTGCCCACCTATTTCTAATGAAAAGATGTCATTCGAATTCTGAAATTATAGATTGAAATTTTTTTGTTCTTTAATAGCTATTCCTTAAATAGGAAGACAAGATCGTGAAATCGTATCGGAAAGGTTTATTAATTGACTTGCGTGTCGATATCCACCCACAAACTCAGTTCACGAAATCAAATTGCAAATTTTGAATAATATACAATATAAATTGTCGAATTATTGCTAATTATTAAAACAAGTTTTTAATTTTTAATGACAAAAATTATAATTTTTAAGTGTTAAACAATTTCTTGTCGTTGTAAATATTTTTTGTTTGCAAATTTTTTTATGATTCCGATAATGATTTTTTAAAGTGTTAAATTTAGCTTTTTACCCAACTGATTATTCGCTCTGGTGATCGCAATCGCGATCGCGGGACTAAATTATCTGATTGTCATTATTAAGCCATTGAATATATTGAATTGAATTTTTTTAACCTTCGATTTTTTATGATGGAAATTTATATGAGATTTTTTATTTTTTCGTTTAACACTTTCCTTTTGATATAAATATTATACAATCGTAATATTAGGTTTGATATTGCAAATTTTTTTCAAATTAATTAACAGAATTAATTTAGAAATTATGGTACGGAAAATCACTTTGTTTAAAAGAGTATTGAATTTTTTTTTTGCATTGGAAAAAAAATTCTAGATTTAGTTTTTCGATCCATATTGATCACACAGATCAACTCTTTTTACAGAATGAAACTACACTTTTGTAACGAAGTCTTTTCTTCCAAGAAGCTTATGCGAAGCCTGATCATTATGGTGAATTGTGTTAATTAAATGAATAGCAATCGACTCGAATAGATAGATTTTTATTTGTTTTTTTTACTGTCAACTCTCGATAGTTAATGATGATGGCAATGGTAGTTCATTTTAGCAACGTGTCACTCTCATTTCCTGAAAGTAGCCTACCACATCTTCAACACCTAGTTTACAGTATCTGTAAAAATGTCATCATAGCTGAGTACTATAGGTCTAATTCTAGAAAGTTTATCTCTATCTTTATTGGTTTCCTAAGATATGACTTCTTCAAGATGTGGGTGACCCACTTTTTACAGGGTCTAAGTTAAACTATCATAGTTTCTTAAAATAATTCTGCATAGAATTTATTACTTTACCGTCTTTATATTTGTACGATATTTTCTATGTTAAAAATGTAATAATTACATAAAAGCGAAAGTATTGTATAAGAACTTAACGTAGGAGTAACTAAAAATATCTACAATCAAACACTTTCAGAATTAGAATTAGTAAAAATTACTTAACCGAATTAGAATCAATATAAAACAGAACCTTTTTTATTTTATGTATTTTAATTTGATTTCATAAAATAACGCGACATAATTAACCAATTAAATGTTCCTAAATAATGTCTCAAAATAAATTATTTATATATCAAATTATTTACAAACTACGCATTAGTCTAGAATTATTATTTTGGGATTAGTATAAGCACTTATTTTAGGTGTCGAAGTATAAAATATGACATTCAAATGTTAGAAGTAAGAGAACAAATATATTTATATTACATCGGCACACCTTTAAATTGAGTTGTAACTTTATATTTTACTATCTAAAATCGGATTCGAAAATAACTAGGTTTGTGGTATATCTGTAGTATTCCAGACAAGATTTTATCGGAAGTACTACTTGAATCTTATCTGCTATTTTAGTCGTAAACTATTAAAATTTCATAAAATTAGTGATAAAGAAAAACGGGTAAAACTTTGTCAATATATTTCTGAGGTTTCGGGGAAAACGATCATAAGAAAATTTAAAAAATATTAGAGGCCATAGTCTATTTTATTGAAATTGATTAATAGATGAATAATTTGATTTCACTTTACTTATCAGACAGACATTATTGTATATAATTAAAATAAGTAAAGTTGTGTAATACAAATTTGTATGCCCTATGGTAGGTAACATACTATTACCAAAAATCAGGGTGACCAGAAAGTTTTGTCGTTTTTTTATATGGTTTTCAGATTTAATTGGAAAATTTGTTAAGCAATTTTGTTTAAATTAATTATATGTTAAATTTCAGTAAAATCTGTCCAAGGATGGTGGAGAGAGAAATAATCCTGGGGGAAAATAAGCCTGTTCATAAAGTTTTTTTGATGTACTTTAAAAACTAATGCACTGATTTGAAAAAAATTTGCAGATTAGATTTATGCTACCAAGGTCTGGGTTATCTGGAAATTAGAGGAAATTTTGAAAAAACCCTGAAATATTGTTAGTTTTGACGGTTTTTCTGTCCCATTTCTGGCCATAGGGTATCAAAAAATCAGCTATAGGTCGATTTTCAGTTACTATAACATATGTTATTAGTCCATAATGTATAATAAAAACTTCAACCGTCAAAAAACGTTTTATTGGTTAGAGAAAAAGTTAACCACTAAAAATTTTTTCTATAACCGGAATTTAACTTCATTTTTTGATTAAAATTTTTATTATCAAAATTATATAATATTATTAATAAATGTTGGGTCCGGTTTTCCGTTTCCTAGTTCCTAATTTGAAAATAATTCTAATTAAATTAAATCAATTAAATATTTTTGAAAAACAAGAAATTCGTGATATTTTAAGAATATTTTATCACAAATTAATTATTTCGAATTTATTAATTTTTTTCTTAAATAACATATATTTTAATTAAAAAAATTTTTTTTATATCTTGTTAATTTTTAAATAAATACTTTTTTTTAAAAAAAGTTTATAGCTTATTCAAAAAGCATAAAAAAAATAAATCACGCACAGTTTTTCAATACAATTTGATAATAAAATACAAATCTTTTGATTTTGATAGGATCTTGATCACACAAAAGGACACACTATCGAAAATCTTTACTTTTTATAATATTTTTATTTTAATGGAATAATAAAATTTTCAAAGACGGTTGATATTTTTAGATTTGAGGAAAAACCTTGTCCGAATTTTATTTCTAGAAAATTTGAATTCAATTTAAATGAAATTAAAAACTCAAATTTATGTTTCTGAATTGTGACCGCAGAAAGGGCACTGCACATTTGATTGCTTTGAAAATAATTGTACTTTTGATTAATAAATCTATGAGAAATTATCAATTTCGAAAACAAATCAAGTCGCTTCCTTGTAGTCACGATAAAAACAAAAAACCTTGCATAAAACTTAGCAAATATTGTTATTTTGAACTGTTTTTAACCAAATATTACAAAGTTGAGTTGCGTCTATTTTTAACAACTTATTTTTTTTTTTTTGAAACAAAAAATTATTTCTATTTGATAAATGCCGACTTTTCGATTTATGAATATTAGCAAGATCTTTTGAATGCATTCAATATCTTAATTTACACCTTATATATATTTTCTTTTATATTTTCATATCAATTTAACATCACAATAACCCAAAAGAAAAATATTTACCGATCAATTTTAAAGTGTTTCTCGCAGTATGCTTTTATTATTATGCGTTTCACAAACTCGAGATCATTAGAAGATCAATTTATTCACTCTCTAGATCTTTTGCAATTTAAATAATAAACAGATAAAAGAAAAACCTAACCAACTTGTTTTGAAAAACTCATTTAATGCAAAAAGAAAAGAACCTGTTTCAAAAAGTGCATCTATACAATCGACTATCCACTAAATACACTTTGATATAAAACATAATCATTGGTGCATTGTACTTCTTAGAAAATTGCAAGTGCAAGCAGAAAGAAAATATGTTTTCTTTTTAATATTCAAAGAAAAATTGCTCATTCAAATTGCAAAGTGTTGCTATTTGAGCTTGTTTTGTCGATTAATCAATGTCGATTTGAGATTATTAAAGAAAGTCATATACGAGTAGTCATATCGATTTTACTAACACATTTTCTTAACAAATATTTTTGAAATTAATTTTGTTTTAATCGAAATGAATTTCCTGATCTTGCAAACATTTTTAATTAATGTAAAAATTTAATGAGATTAATTATAGAAATTAAAAATCATTAAGAATTATTTAAAATGCATTTAAAAGTATCAATTCATTTTAAATAGGTGGTTTTTATGGATGATCATTTTGATATTATTGATTTTTCAATTAAAATATTATAAAACCGATAATAATTATTAGATTCCAAACAGAAATGTTGAAGAATTTTTATTCTATAAAATATATTTCTTAATGATTTTATTAAATTTATAAAGAAAATTCGCAGTGATTTCAAGAATATCTATTTTTATACGGTGTTATGACCATATTTTGTATTCTGTTCTTTTATATTAAAATAACATTTACAGAAAGTTACGAAAGGTGATGTAGGAATGATATCTGGTTTGAAGTTGTTGTTTTTAGTTATTTACTGTTGCCAAAGTTAATAAATATTGCATGCATATATAGAAAATAACCTGTCGAACTAACAAAGTGACTTGAGCTTTTATTTCAAAACATCTAATGTACGCTTAATGTCACATATGTATACCTTAGTATGTTTTGGTATCTGTTTGAAGATATGATATGAAAATTAAATTGAAATTTCCCATTTCCCGGGAACAAAAAAGATCCAGGAAATGATGCCCTCTAGTTTAACCTAATATTATATAATAGTTTTCATCAAAATTCTGTTTATTTTACGAAATCAATTGTTTATTTTTGTTTCCCGGGCCAACAAATGTAATGTTATACGTTTACATGGCGACTTCAAATTTAACTTGAGATCGACTTGAAACTCAATCCGTGTTTTTTATCTTTATCAGATTGAAAGATTGACTTGAAATCGACTTCAAATCAGATTCAGTTTGACAGACGTTTCCAAACAACTTTTTATTTTGTGGGTTAAGGCTCAAATATAATGTGCTCTGCCTGGCATAGCAAAACTGACAGAATGTACTAATATACATGAATCCTATTCCAAGATTATATTATGCATACGCGTGCATTCGTTAAGTTCGATTTCTGTTTCGTTATGTTTAAGCAATACAAATCAGTTAGTACATTCCGTACGGAAATTTTGACAGTTCAATTGGAAATATTTTTCTGATGAAACGTGACTGACGATTTGATTTTTTTTTTTGAAAAATTGTTTTCTAAACGATTTTCAATTTTTTAAAATCACTTACATTACAAAAAACAATTAAAAAAACCAAATTTTTTGTGTCAAATGGTTATTCTTGCTTATGCACATTATAATCAGTTCTACGGATTTGACATGCATAAGCTGGCATAAGGTTGCATTCGTTCAGTTTTTTTGTCTTTTCCTATGCCAGGCAGAGCACATTATATTTGAGCCTTTAGTTTTTACTTCTGTTAATACTCTATTTTAAATTTTCAAGTCGTTTTGAAATCGATGTAAACCCACATCGACATCCAAATTTCAAGTCGATCAGGAAAATTTTTGTGATCGGGTTGACTCAAGTCGGTTTGAAGTCGATCTGGGTTTACGTGGAAAATTTTTTGATTCAATTCGACTTCAACTAGATCCTAAGCACCACAATATGTTGGCCAGCAACGAATTACTAAAATAAAAATGGGTTCTTAACATATGCGAGCACTGATAATTTTTTTCTGTAAAAACTGAGTGTACTTTCGAAAAAGGGATCTCATGAATCGAAAATATAGTATGCTATCGACATAGTACTACAACACGACCTTACAAATAATCGAATCAATTTAATTAAAATCAGAAAAAATCAATTAAATTCGAATTAATCGTTTTATAAAGAATTGAATGAAGAAATTTCAATAATTCAAAAATATATAAAATAAAGAAAATTTCCGCGGATTTTTCAATGTCATTTTAACGTATGTTTTTCGTTGACATACGTTCGTCAAGAAAACATAATCAAGAACTCGTCGAAACAAGCAATTTTAACAAAAATAAAAATTAATATTTACTTTAATAAAAAAAAAAAAGAAAGAAAACTGTTTACAAAAGATCCGAAAATTTGGATTGTCGCGTATGTGTGAAACAATTTAATTAATTGTTTTGAAAAACTGATTAAAAAATCTGTTTCTTTCTTATATTTTGGTTTCATTTTTTTTTTTTGTTTCTATATAAAATGAGTACACGGCGGCAAAAGTTAAATTTCAATATTGAAATACAGTTGAAAATACTTGAATTTTAATCTCGAAGGATCTCACCAATGAAATGTCTGATTTAATTAAATGCGACAATTATGCGATCATTTTTTTTTCTTCTCCAACATAGTTTGTTATCTTTCGATGGTGATTAATCATTTTTTTTTTACATTGGTGACATGAAATTGAAAGGAACAAGTTAGTTAGCATATCAAAATGAATGCACACAATGTGGTTCTGTGTGTACGCGAATCTGTAACACGATCAGTTTGCAGTCATGTAAAGATTCTATGTGCACCACCTTCTAAAGGTGTACACTATACTATTTCAGGTGTATTGATGTTAATGAAATGAGAAAGTTGAAGTTCGATTTTTGAAATTCATTTTTCATCAGCTGTATTGGAATTTTATCGTTAATTATTTCAATGAAATGATATAAATGGGGAATTTTTCGCGGGCGGGATTTGAATGACAAATGTGTTCGATAGAAATCGATTATTTCAAGGCAATATTAGATACATAGACAAGTGCAAATACTATTCTAAGTGATTTAATGGAATAGAATTTGGAAAGAAAACAAAAATAAAGTTTTATTGATTTATGAATACGTAATTTTATCTTAATTATACCTTTTTGTAAATTCTAAATATTTTATATTTTTTGATAAATGAAATTAAAACAATAAACAAAACTAAGGTAATAAACGTTTTCCGTGTTGTATGTAGTATTATTTTCGTTCATCAACACGGTGAAATTATGCCCATCTATCGGCCGGATAGTATATATACCAAATGTTTTGGTTTTGATCTTCGGTATAAAGTAATTTATCTGATAGTTGCGCCATCAACATTTAAAATTTTGAAACAGCTGTTAAAATAATTTTGAGGCTAAATTTTTGTTATTAATTGTGATAAAATTGGTGCAAATATTGTGTCATGAAAGGTTGATAAACTGAGTGTTGGGTGTGTTGATCATTACAAAATATGGACGAATTTTTTCTTGACGACAACACAACGTTCGATTCTTAATCCCTCAATATAGTAACTCTGCATCAAGTTGCTACATGATTGGGGTTAATTTTTGTCATAGATGAATAACCCTTCGATATCCTGCATCTCAATGTACGCAAATGTTTCGTTTGTATTATATATTCATTACGAGATGTTTGTACTTCTTTTGGATAATACACTGAACGTACAAATTTTTAAAAATTTACTAGGACTCATTGTTGATATGACAATGAAGAAAATACTATGAAAAATGGTAAAACTCTTTGTATTATCAATTGACTATGGTTTTACTAATGTTTTAGTTACATTTGACCACGCATAACACTAGTCAAATTATTGTCTGCAACATGTTCCGATACGAAAATTATTCTATACCAATTATTTCACTATGAATTGCTATTTTGAATTGTTAAAGGATAAAATCATTGGAATGTCATAGTAAGGCCATAAAAAAGACCTAATAAATTGACAATATTCATTATTAAAGCATATTTAATACCAATTGAATTTACTATGGCCTCCTATTGATATGACTATTTGTCAGCATGAACATTTACTATTTGTATTTACTGTTTGATTATTGGATGAAAATCATTGGTAAAAATAGTTGGTTCAAACTCAAAAATGGTGTAATGGTGTACATTTTTTGTTTTCACTTTAGATTCATATAATTGTGAATTGTATGATTTTATAACTAAAAGAATTTCAGACCCGTCAGAATCTGGAACTTTCCATATCTTAACAAAGAATTCGCATAAAATGAATCATCTTCACAGTTGGTTTAATTTTTGATTCGCGGTGCATACAAATTAATTAATGAAACATAAATGAAACATCGTTTACAAATTATGAACAACAACAAATTAAAAAGTTTGGCTTGATTAAAAACAAATGTTGACGATTACGAATGCCAATTAATTCTCAAAAAACAACAAAAATTCTTATTATATTGGAAGAGCTTGAAGGAATTTAGCAAATGTGTAACGAATTAACATTTTTTAAATAGTGATTGATAGTCTTTTAAAAGGCCTATAAGTGAGTTCTTAAACAAATATCATATCCTTTGTTTCAACAGGAATCATTCTTCTAAATTTTATTACAATCCGGTAAAAGATTTCTAAGATAAAATTAAGTCGTACACTTTATAAATCAACCCCCTAACGTTCGACCCTCTTTTCAAAACGATACTAAAAATAATAGGGATCTATTCCTTCTATCAACGGAGCAGAGCTCAAATTTCAATTATATCGAATAACGTATTCGAGGGATATCGGGTTCACTCAAGTTTGACACAGACGGATATTTTTGGAAAATATGCGTTTCAGTTTCAGGGTCCTCTAAACTTGCAGATGCATCGAAATCTGGAGGTCGCAATTTTTTATCACAATATGCGAGGAAAACAAAACAACAATCTATGAATGTTATCTGAGGTTAAAAGTGTTTTCGGGCGCAAGAAATTAGAAAAATGATAAAGAAATTAAATCATTTAGCAAATATTTTTCGTTCATTTTTAATTGCGTTAATAAAATAAATTCGAGAAGAGCTTCTCAACAAAGTATGCCCAATCTTAGATCTGTAAATGGGAACTTTTTGTATGAAATATACAATTTTGTTATGATTTTTTAATGAAAATTCACTTTACTATACTAGTCTTCTTACTCCTTGAAGCACCTACTGTCTTAAATCGTATTCTTAGATACTTTTTCAAGTAATATTCAAATATTTGACATGACATGAGTGTGCATACATATTAATTGAATTAATAAAAATTTAATGTTCACATAAAATTACTGTTTAAAAAAATTGTTTGGATAATGTAAATTTCCATATGAATAAATTACTTGATCAAATTAAAAACTGTGAATAGAGTTCCAAATCATAATTCCTTCCTATTATCAAATGCACTACATATACGAGTATGTATTAAAATTCATTGATCCTAAAATATGTTGCACTTAAAAACGTAAATTATATATTTTATTTTTCTTGGCAATTATTGCAATATGTAATCAAAGTAGGGTAATTTACATACTTCGTCCGAAATAAATCCATTGAAATTGAAGCGTCTTTATCATAGCCACATGCATATGTTACATTAGTTTGTATTTTTATTACACCATTAATTTGAAGCCACCTACGACAATGTAAAAATTGCAAACAACTAGGGAAATGATATTTGCAAAAGAAACGATTTTTAAATAAAATATAAGATGATGATGGGATTTTGTTGAGAAACCTGAAGATTTAATTGAGATGTATTTTATACTTGTATCATATTTTTCAAAATTTAACGTTATAGGTGGAAATGGCTAATTGCCATGGATTTGTAAACTTGGATTAAGTCATTTCTTCATTTGAATTCTACCTACTTGTAAATTCATTTATTAATTGAAGAAATTTAAAAAAACAATTTGCATTAAAATTTATCGTAATCAAATGCAAATTGTAATTAACTTTTCACATATTTTCACTATAATAATTATTTTACTATTATTGATGCAAGATACTCGTTTTTGAAAATGAAAATTACCGATAATTTTTCACTAAATCATTAAATTTTATTTCTTCAAATTAGTTTTCATGCTTCAAAACGGTCAATGTTTATTCCATTTTATAAAACACTTTCTTTATCATTGAAGAACTGTTTAAAAGTCGGTTTTGACCCAGATTTCGTGTTTCTACGTTTCCAAGTTTTAAATATAAAATCCATTATAGAGTTTCTGAAACCATCTTCGCACAGAACTTTTGTTTTGAGGCGAAAACACTGCATACGTTGTGAATTATTTCTGTAGCGGAATTGAATGCAAAAAGCTTTAAAGAACCGAGAAGCATATGTTACAAATTGAAATTTCCAAGATTATTTGAACGCCGTAGTATTGTCTTATAGAACATTAGCTCAGATTAGTTTCTAGCCTAATACGTTTGTTTCAAAATTTGAGCTTGGACTTACCTTTACAAAAATTCTGGTATAACGTGTTTGGGACAGAAACACCCTGAAAAGAAAAATTCTCCTAAAACCTTCAACAATTTTCTTTTTAATCGTAAATTAAAGTGATTTATGTTACCAGCTTTTTTATAATTTATAAAACATTTTCATTTTTATGTCAACGTCATTGTGTAATTGAAATGTTAGAAAATTTAATTTTCTGATTAATTCTTTTTTTTTTCTTCTTATTTTGTTCTTTAATTTTTACAAGTACTTTTGTTGTCCAATATAACAAGTTTTCTAAAGTGAGGGAGAAGTATTACAGAAAAGGTATTTTACTCCTTTGGCCGCCAGTATGTTGTATTGTAAATTTATCATTAAAATTTCCATTTTTAGAAGAAATATATTAACCATGATTGTCACAGTGTCGTGATTTTTTTTTTTTAAAGTGGCACGAGGGAAAAAATTGTCGAATAAGTGAAAACTGTGCTTTCTTTTGATTTTGGATGTTATACGAATGACAGTGAAATAATAATAATGGACAGGTTTTCATGAAACTTGGAGTGTACATTCCGGACGGGCAAACTGAAAAGATATAATTAATTACACTAACTTTATAATTTTCTTTTATTTTAAACTTAAATTAACAAATAAATAAATTAAATATTAACTAATTATACTATTTAAAGCCAACTTATTTCTATAATACGTTATGATGAATTTTATCAGTTTATCCAATAACTATGCCCGGAGGTCCGGGAGGTCCCGGGGGCCCTTGGGGTCCGGGAGCGCCTGGCGGTCCTTGTGTCCCTGTTTGTCCGGATGGCCCAACAGGTCCTGGAGGTCCAGCTGGCCCTATAGAGCCTTGCGCCCCAGGAAGGCCTGGAGGCCCTGGCTCGCCCGCTGCTCCATCTCGTCCTGCAGGACCTCTTAATCCTTGGGGCCCGACTGGTCCTGTATCTCCTTTAGGACCTACTGCACCATCACGGCCAGCAGGACCTGGAGGACCGGGTGGTCCTGGCGGGCATTGACAAAATGGAGAATGGCCATCTGGTGAGATATATTGATATAATTTACTCTGTGATGGTCCAAGTAAAAAGGAAAGAAGACTTTTATTATCTCCTTTCTGCCCGAATGCAGCCAACGCTAAAATGAAAAGAACTTTAGTATCAGGTATCCGAAATTGATTTTATCGAAAAAAATTACTTGTAAAGAAGATTATAAATCCAAGAAGCCGTGCTCTCATCTTCGTTTGTGAATTAAAATCATATTGACGGTGAAATTAGCAGTTCGAATCTTTATATACCTTCGGTGGGCATTAAGAAAAAATCGTTTTCATAAAATGTTTGGTTTTCATTCATTTTTAATTAATTGAGGTTAATCATAAAAAAGAAATATATCAGGTATGTTTTTAGCAAAAACTTTCTGCGACATTTTCATTTTCTTAGTTTATGAGTTTTAATAAAATTCGGCCAAAAAAAATCAAAAGTTTGTAATCTCCTTTAAATTTATGTGAACTAGAATTTTGTTCTACATTTTAGTTAATCAATATGCAAAATTTTTTTGTATTTAAATATCCAAGAATACAAGAGGATTGGTTATTGTTCGTTTGACACATTTATATGTTAATAACCGCATAATTTTGTATTCAGTAAAAGTTATATCTTGAAAATCCAAGCTTTTAGTTTTGAAAAGGAAATCAGTCTGCTTTAATAAACGAACAGACTAATTTTTCTTTTACTATTGAATTGAAAATCCATGTGTTAGTTTTTTCATTGACCCACCTAGGTTTATTTACCTGGTTTCAGTTTTATGAGATTTTAGTTTAATCACAATTATTATTCAGGGATACTCTATTTGAGATGTCTAATTTTTAATTTGTAATTTGTAGTTGGGCTGCAATTGATAGAAGGTTAGTTCGTATACCAAGTCTTCCGAAATACTATACTAATAAAAGAATAAGTAACCCCAACTTTATAAGATTTCGGATGTAAATTTTCAAAGAATTTTCTATCGACTGCTGGCATTGATAGAGTTAAAAATGACAGAGAAAAATAGTTGTTTCGCTAGCTTTGGATACGTTATAATTACTCATACTTCGATACTAACCCTATGACCATATGGAACTTCTACTTGACGTACATCGCGAAGTACAGAAAGGTTTTAATGCTTTCTTTTTTGGGAAAATATTGCGTTGTATACATTTTATATATGAATATATGTTTATATGCATCTTCCATGTCATTTTTACTCATTATTACACGTATGTTATATCCCTCTCGCACTAATGTAGATTTTTAATAGAATTTGTTTACCAATGAGAGAATTCATTTTTCTTTTTCAAGAGATAAGAATTTTAGGTGGACTAAAAAACAATGACCAAAAATTTATTATTAAAATCAAAACGTTTTTTGGACATTAAATGTTAAAAATTTTTAATGCTAAATGTTTTTAACGTATTTTTATAGTACGTATTGGTATCTATTGGTATAGCATTAACGTGCGTTACATGGGTATTACTATTGTAACTGTCCATTGAACCTCTATTGCTTAATATTGTTATAGTTTACATTTTAATTTTATTTAAACAATGCAAATATATAACAAATACTCTCTAAGTCTAAGGTAATTGCAAAATAACATAAAGAAATGTTAACACGATAAGAAAAACAATAGGTTTATATAAATTTCTCTGATATAATCTTAATATATGAATTTATACATCAATTAGGTCGATATTTCGTACTAGGTCGCTAATTGGGATATTCACCTTAATAACTTTTCCAGTAAGTTCTGATTATGTTTTATATTCCTTATAAAAGAGAATTGCAATTGCTGCAAGTGTATTCAAAAGATAAACAACTGAACCCGACAATATGATAACAAATGAGCGATATTTTTCTTATCAATTAAAAAAAGAATTAATTACTTTTAAAATTAGGTTTTCTTATATACACATACGGAAAAGGATAAGATGAAATAGTGTCAAGGAATTCTATGACAAATGACCAGAAACACGTTTTTGAGGTTAATCATTTCAATGTAAACCTTAGGTACTTCTACAATATCGAAAAGCTATATAATGTAAAAATTCAAAATATTCATCACCTTAGAACGCGACTGATAAGGGTATTTGTGTTGTTTGATAACAACACCTTTACACATTATCATTTCAAATTGTTATATTGCAAGAAAGGTTGGCGTTGCTATCTCTAGTAGGTGTAGAAGCATTTCTATTCAATCGATGGCAGTTTGTTTTAAGTCTCGACATTTACGTTATCACAAAAGTATTGATTTTTTACCATAAATTTATTATAAGAAATTATTAAAAATTATTTTTATTCAAAAAGCTTTCATTAATCTGGCAAGTACAATGTTCAAAATGTGTGATAATCCAAATATGACTTAGTTTTGATTAAAATTAAATTGTTATAAATCAAGTAATTAATTAATTGCAATACATATGGTATCACAAAAAGTGTAAAATTATTAATCTAGTTTAAAAAACCGAATTATCTTTTATATTTGATATATTAATAAATATCTTTTTTTTCAATTGTCTTTTCAGGGAGTCTTTGAAGGTTTCATTTTTACTCTGTGTTACGAGTATTTTAAAAAATCACGCGGATGCGTATCTGTTTTGACAGGCTGTGCTTCGCAACAAAGAGGCCAGCCGGAGATGATGAACAATTCCCGCAATTAACTGAACTTTCAAATAATCATAATCAAAACATCTCAATCGATGGTAATTCAATAAATGCTCTCGATCCGTCACATCAAAGAGAACAGTATCGTATAATATCGGCCGTTGATACACAACCATCATCACAAATTGCTAACTTAAATATTAATGGTAAAATTGATTTTGGTAGTGAAAATACAACTAAACACGTGAAAATTATAAACGATAACAAAATGCAGCAAGAATCAAATTCAAATGATCAATTGCATCCGGAATTAATAATTGTGAATAATAATCCACCGCCGTCGGATGTTCTACAATCAAATATAATACTCGGATCTTTGCCAATTAGTGATTCGAATATTAGCAATAATAATCTTAATAATATAATAAATAATAATAATAGTAATAATAATAATATTAGTAATTGTAATAATACTAGTGATCCGCAAACTATAAATTTTTTGCAACAACAACAGCTCGAACTTCAGCAAAGATATCAACAACAATTGGAAATGTTACAATCTGTAACATTTAACTCAACAGTGCCTGAGTTACAACAACCTAATCTAGTTCTACCACCAATTATTAATAGTTCGGTGAACGAGTGTGTTAATAAAAATCCGATAATAGTTAACGATCAAATGCAAAGTTTATGTTTAAGTGATGAGACTGCGAATAATATGAGTACGGTAACAACAATGGTGAATACTTATGTACCGGCGACACAGCAAGAACAGCAATTTTTGCAGGTTGTTCATTCGAAAGATCTTAAAATTCAGGAACTCCTGCAAATCCTTCAACATAAAGAAGATGAAATTGCTCAATTAAAATCTCATTTAGATAAATTTCAAAGTGTTTTTCCGTTTAGCGGTCGTAGTGGTGGTGGCGGCGGCGGTGGCGGTGCTGGCGCTCGAAAAACTGGTCATGTTTTTCAACGTCAAAGGGCTCAAGGAATTTCCGCAGAACCACAGAGTGAAACTTCTGTTTTGGAGTTATTACATGTTACCTTCCCGAAATATGACAAGGATGAACGGTGAGTACCATAGAAATTAGAAAATCTTATAAATTACATAATACACAAATTCAAGTTGATCCTTCTACTATATTTCTGAGGTTCTTATATATATTTTCTAAAAATATGGTTATTGATCTTGAAGAAATTTGTTTACGGGTAATTAAAATCACACACGATATTTATTTTCTTCATTTCGGGCTGACATATTTATGCGATTATCGTTTGAACGGTGCAAAATTATGTTAATTGCCGCCGTTGATCTTGATTTTCTTCATCATGGCCATTATCGGCGTAATATCCGACACCTTATGCGGGTAGTCTTTTTTTTTAATTTTTTATTTTCATTTTATTTAAGAAAATTTAAATATTGATTTTTTTGTACGTATTTTTATTTAATTAAATTATTGATCGCTGCTAATGGCGGCGACGTCATTCAATTTGTTTATTTATTTCTAATGAACTAAAATAATTATATTATTTTTGTTAATTTTCTTATTTTTATTGAAAAATTTAGTAAACAAAAACTTTATAAATAAAAATAGTACTTTATTTATACTTGAAATTACTTTGCATTTGACTTAACAACAATGCTTTGCAGAAATTAAGTTATTATCTAGCAATTCGGTTATTAGTAGGATCGATTATTATATTTATATACAATATATGAATATGAATTGCATGTACAAAGATAAATGAACGATCTCCTTTCCTGGTTGTCATTCTATCCAATTGCAGAGACATTGGCGAAAAACTGGCGCACATCAAATTAAAAGAAAATGTTTAAAATATCCTAAAAGGAAAATAAAGGTAATATGTTTACTCGTTTATGGAGTTTTAGAGTAGCTTCTACCTATGGCGCCAATTACTGAATTTAGAGCACTGTTTCAATGCTTTTACTTCTTATGCCCTATGGTAGGTACTACCAGAGGGTATATTAGTTTTGTCACTACATTTGTAACACATAGAAATAATCATCGTAGGAAGGTTTCACGGGTATGGTTGTGTAGAGAATCAAAAGTTTTGTCGATTCCTGCATATCTGTCCGTCCGTCCGCCCGTATACAAGATAACTCAAAAAAGAGTTCTCCAATTTTGATAAAATTTACAAGGATTTCCAAGGTTACTTTTATAATAAATTAACTGGAAGGGGAGTATTGTAGGGAACCTACAATTTTACTTAGTTTTTAATATTTTTATTTTTCAAAATTTAAAACAAGTATCTTAAATACTAGATCAAAAATTAAAACTAAGAAAAATATTAAAAACTAAGTAAAATTGTAGGTTCCCTACAGTACTTAACTTGGTTTGGTATTGGATTTCAGCAAAATCAGACGAGGGGGAAGCATATTTATAAAGTTTTCTCGAAATTTTTGGAAAACTAATATATGGATTTCAAGCAGATATTTATGCTATTAGGCCTACCTGCGAATTAGAGTGAATTTGAAGAAACTAAACAAAGTTATGCAGAAAAAACATTCAAATATAAGTACATTTCGTTCTTTTCCCTCAGAATTGAACTATAGATTCGTTAACTGCTAGTTCCATTTCTACCATAGGGTATCAAAAAATCGGCTATAGGCCGATTTTCAGTTACTATATGTTTTTTTTCTACAGTTTTGCAGTTTTGATGACGATTGATGATTGATTCTCAGAATTAGTAATATAAATCTCCTTGCGAATTTCATCAAGCATAAAAATTGTAGCATTCCACATTCTTCAAATAACTCTTGATTTAAATTTACTTATGTTACATCGAGGAACATTTTCATTTATTCTTTTAAATTTCGAGTTAAACATATTTTCGTATACTTTCTTAACAAGTTTTTTGAATTCTGTTAATTTCTTCTTTTTTTTTTTAATTTAAAAAATTCGAATTTCTGGCAACAAGTGGCATGTCTTTGAGACTCTAACAGGAGCACTTAATTTTTATCATCAGTTAACAATCGTATTTTCATTTCTTGTCTTTAAATTTTCTTGTGTAAATGAAAGAATTTGTTCAAATTCATGCTATTTAACTTGAACCACATGAATTGAACTCCGATCAGATTCCTTCGGTGTGTCAATAAATACAATTTGTTAGCAATATACAATATATATGTATATATATAGTTTGATTCTTGGGGGTCTTATGTTAATTTGATTCTTGTCTTTTGCCCTTTAAGTTATGTGTTTTTGGAATTAGTACAAAAAAAGACTTATACTTACAAATATTTATTTAACTTAAAAATGCCACTTTTTTCGCTGATAAAATGTATTCGAAAGGCAAACAAAGATCTGTTTATGATATTTTATTGAGGTTAACACAAACTTTTACATAAACAAAATCCTCAGCCACACAGGAAATTATATATCAGGTTTTTGCCTGAATTAAAATAGGTATTCTTTTTGGGCTTCATTTTTCCTCAGCTAAAAATCGGTAAGGTTATGAATGCTGTCGTTGACTTGTGATAATATGTTAATTATGTTCGTGTTGTATCTTTAAAAAAAAAGACAACAAAAAGAGACAAGAATAGACAAAACTTAAATCTTTAGAATCACTACGCGAATTCCTATAATTCCTATAAAGTTTTAAATACAAATTTTATGGTTTTCCCTGAAATTTTTCTTTTTCGAATTTTACGGTTAAATGCCATTATAGTGCGATGACCTAAAGAGGCCAACTTATCTTTGTCTAGAGAATTGGAGACAAAAAACTACTTTATTCATAGATAATACAGGGAAAGTTTAAATTATTTCCATACTATATCATTATTTATATTCCTAAGCCTAATTTGAATAATGGTTTACTTTCACTAAATTTTTTATTATGATGAAATTATAGTTCTTAGAATAGGGAAGACTTCTCCGAGGTAAGGTATTAGTTTGGAATGGAAATCGTAGAAATTGCTTCGGTATTGTCTCAATAGAAGATTTGTAATAAATAACAATTTAACTGGCATAATAAGAAGTATCTTAGATATTTTCTAATTAAGAATTTTCTTTTCATACACTTATTATTGAATCGGTGAGACTAAAACTAAATTAATCTCGACAGACTAGGATAAAACTAATTTATTAGTTAAAATGGAACTAGTTCATTATATTCCAATGAACATAAATATAGATTATCAATTTTAACGTTAAATTAGTTCAAATTTATGTAGTTCGGGACCTAAATGGAATAATATCCATTTACACGATATCCTTATTTAGTGCTTAATTTGCGTGTACCTACTTTAGGGACAGCTATGTCCTCTCGCGTGATATAGTTTCTTTATATTATATATGTATGTTTGGATTCTCACACAGAACCTTGTTAAAAATTTCAACTCTTCAAGGTATGGAGAATGATCACCGATCTTTAAAATTTGGTCATAACTGAATTAAAACTAAATGAAGAATACTGAATATATTTTATTGTTGTAGAAATATGCAAGTTTTATATCGTATGATCATAGAAAAAGATCATAACCGTATACTGGCACGATTATTTGCTAATTAAATTTGTTAATTGCCATTTTATAACGATTTAACGAAAATAGATCGAATATAATTAATTTCTTTTTTTGTTATGTTTCATTATGCAAAACCTTGCAAATGTTTACAAAAAAATAAAATAAAAACAACATTTATTACACTCAATTCTATTCCGTTTGTAATGGGTGTTCCAAAATGCACGCAAGAAGAAATTTTGATAGAAAACACAGGTTTATAATTAAAAGTTTGTAAAATTCTAATTGATTCATAAAGTATACAGTATAAGGTTATGTACGGAATAGCATATCGGGTAAATAGCTCTACGGCTTTGCTGGCACATACGTACTCTTTTGTTGAAATTTTCCTTGACTGTTTTGCATAAATGTGGCTGAATTTCGCTGATACAGCTCTCAATTTCCTCCTTCAATGTCTTAAGTTCATGCCAACAAGCTCACGGCTTGTTGGCATGAACTTAAGACTTTAAAAACCCCCAAAGAAAAAGGCCAACGACGTGAAATCGCATGATCTGGGCAAGCAATTCTGATTACCGAAACGGGAAATTGATACACGATCAGGAAATGATTCGTTATGTTTAAAATATTGCTCAACAATGAAAACGCGCTGTTCTTTCGCTTGTAGTGCTCCATTTTTAAGAACCCTGAACTATTAGCTGTCACGCTGTCTTTTTTTTTTCGTTGCCGACACTTTACCGCACAAATGGCGCAAAATTCAAATCTTTTGTGAATTTTGGGATACCCTGTATTACAGAAACTTAGACAATTTGATCGTGCAGACAACAATTGAATTGCAACAATATTATAACAAATTCATAACATTAAATGTATGAATATTTTTGCATGCAATGTAATGTAATGAAATCCTTGATGATGATGATCTTGAGATCGTCATTGGAAATGGAAAATAGTATATAAATCATGTTGTGTTGTTTTAATAGCTATATAGTATATCTTGACAATGTAACAAAAAATTTCATTTTACCATGGCCCAATTTGATTTCATGTACAATTTAAGATGATTTATATACTTCTATCAGTTCAGGATCTTATCCATCCTATTTAATGCAATTTTCCAGTTTTCTGTATAAATAATTTTTAAAGCAAAAAAAAAAATTTATATTTTCAAGTAACCGTGTCAATGAAAATAAACATTTTCAATGCAATAAGAAGAAGATCTTTCACTGATCTTCATCAGATTGATAATGCGTGTGTGTACAAAAAAGACAAACTTAAATAAAAACTTATAAAATTCCTTAAAGATATACGATAAAATGATTATGGTCATAAAATTTATTATTATTATGATTCAGTTTTATCGAAAATGGAAGATGATATTTTTTATGTGATCTGATATGAAAAAGTGCCATTCCATATGTATTTTTCATGGAATTTTTATATTTTTCATGATCACTGAATTTAATTGAAAATATTCAATTTTTATTAGATTTCTTTTTTAAAAGAAAAACAAATTACAATTTAATAAATGATTTGTGGTTTTCACATTTTGAATTCGGAGGTCTTGTGACGTATTTAATGGTAAAAAATTTCCACAATAATTTTTCTTTGGAATTTGTTTAATGTCACATTAAAAATCATTTCATTTTGGAAGTTACATTTGCCGTTTCTATATTTATTTTATAATTCTTTCAATATTTCAAAAGAACATAAAAAACTTCTCCTAAGTAGTCGAATAAAATTTTTATATTCAATAATTTCATCTTCAACGTGTGGAAACCAGTATGATATTGTCATAGGACAAGAGTTCTTAAATTTTTAAAATCCACTTACCAACAGCGAATTAACCATTCATTATGTTAGGTAATAACGATATAAATATTTCAGTTTCACTATATTTTCCATTTAATTCTTATAAATAATTTTCCATCACTTGCATAAAAACAGAAGAAATTTCCATATGAATTTATGTCCTGACATATAAAGATAGGGCTAAATGATCTTGCAGATCTTGTTGTTAAGCAAGGTATGATAGACGCAATACTTGTGATACAAGAACATGCAATATTAGTGATTGTTTATATTTTTTTATGACTTTTTACATATCATATTCGCTGCTGGATCTAATTTACATTTTACACTGATCTTCGTTTCGATCAGTTAACGTGTGAGTATATTATCAGGAACGTGTAGGTTTTTTATGAAAATTTATGCGAAAAAATGGCAAAACTCTTTCATTTGCATACAATTTTTTTTTTCCTTGTTAGAAAACCGAACATTGAATAAAAGTTTTGCATTTCTGCTTGTTGATTGTACATTTTATGTGACAAATAAGTAAATATATAACATTTGATGAAAAGATAAAGAAAAACTATATAAGATATCTAAAATTAAAATTGAAATTTTACGCGATAAATAATTCATATAGAGATTCGCCACTGAATTTCCATTTCGTATAAATTATTTTAGGTACATAACTATTTTTCGGATTGGATTGATAAATACTTCCAGTAGTTTTCTGTAAATAAATGAAAAAGAAAAAAATTACCAAATTAAAAACTCTTCCTTACATGATAGTACATTTACTAACTTTAAAAGTCGGTTGATAAAACTGGTCAGAAACACAATGCGGAATTTGTGATATACCAATTTGTGGCTTCATAAATTAGAAATGATATAATAAGGAAGAAAACGTAAAATAATAATAATTGGTGGAAATACGTGAAAAAATGTTTGTAAGAGATTTATTAACTAAAAGGAAAAAAAACAGGGACTGAGACTTTTATTTAACTTTTTCATAAAAGATTTTATGTTTGAATTACATTTTTATTTCCGAGCTTTATGAGTTTTTTTTGAAGAACTAGAATAGTAGTAATAGAAAATTTTTTTAAAATAAAAGTTTATGCAAAGTTTTCAATTTAAAAGTTCTTTAAAATCACTTAGTTAAGAACTTGTAGCGAAACAGTTTTACTGAGAAAGTTTGTTTTTTTTCCTCCAGACTCCCAACTACTCCTCAATAACTGCTTTTTATACGCTAGTTATGCACTAACCCAGTTGGATCGACGGCTTAACGTGTCATTTGAAACACCGATAGGGGTACTCAAATCACAAACTCAAAATGAGAGAAATTGCAAGAGAATTTTATTTTTCAACTGGGTCAGGGCTCAACGCGTTGACCACACTAACAGCACTATTTTTCCATTAGGACTTTTATAATACCATAAGCGAGTTATAAAATTAAGTTTAACCTAAACTTTTTAAATATAAATAACTGAAAAGAAAACTTTGAACAACAAATCTATAAAATTATCATTGAAAAGTTTAGGAACTTTATTGTGGGAACTAATAAAAGTTGAATGTAAAAAGGAACTTGTTGCAAAAGTTTAATAAAAGTTTTCCGTCCCAGAAAAGTACTTATCAAAGTATTCGTAATAAAATATTTTTTTCAAATTCTAAAAAAAAAATGCTTACAATATTTTAAAGTTATTTTTTAATTGAAAAAAGAAGTAAAAAATTCCAGTTAATTATTTAATTAGTTTTAATAATAATATCTTAAAAAGGAAACTGAATTTTCAAAAGAAAAAAAAAATTCTTCACTATCAAATATTGCCTTATAAGTTCCATGAACAGAGATTGTAGTGATTTGATAATCATTCAAAATAATGATTCTTTTAAAAATTATCATTTCTTAATTTGGTATCAAAAACATTTACCGAAATTCTTATGAAATTAAAACGAAAATCAATATAAATCGATTTATTAACCAATAAGATTGTATTTTAATTGTTTCGCCATCATATTTAATTCAAAACAAATCTAACGATCCAATCAAAACTATAAATTCAATAATCTTTGGAAAACCATCAGAGTTATTCAAGAATTAATAAAAACCCACAAATCAGTTTTAATTAAATGTCTTGTAACATCGATCTCTGCTGAAGTTTAAATATATAAACAACAAATTGAAATGCTGCTTGATTATGCTATTAAAGTGATTATTATGCTGGGTGATCGTGGCATTTTAAATCATGATCGAATTGAATCAATATTTGTGTATGAAAAAGTTTGGATTTAAATGAAAAAAAAAAGATAATTAGGTTACATCGAAATGCATTAGCAATGAGTTTGTATACAAAATAGTGTCTACTTTATTTGTAATTTAATTTTATATTAATTATACATGAAACCATATTCTTTTAATGGAATTTCATATCATATGATTTATTAATTGATATTAATTTTTTATATTGGTTTTAGTTATGCAATTTGTTCTGCCGCTCACTTCCTTGATAATGCTGCGCCTGTAACCGTGTCCTTCAAATGAAGCCATACTGGTTACTAGAATCATTCTGTATTTTCTGAGGGAATTATGATATATCTCATTGCTGTACGTTTGCTCCATATATCGTCGTCCTTTATTGAATCAAGGATTCAGTTTTCCCTTTCGAAAGTATTTAAGATTATTTTTAGACTCGTGGAACAAAGTCCATGTCTCACCTGAAAATATTTGAGAACATATATCTTATTATTGTCTTTCACTGGTAGTATAACAAGTCCTTTTACATAATTTACTTTTAATTTCATATGACCTGATTTTAGCCCAGTCAATGGGTACTTTTACCTTGCAAAAGGTATAGGAAACTTTATATTTGGTACGATTGTTCAACTAGGTAAGTTATTTACAATTCCAAGTTTTCGACCTTGGGGGGTGCCGCTCGCACCCCCATACTTGCTTAAAAGTGTGGAAAATCGCCTTTTCACGATTATCTCATTACCTGTACGAGATACGTTGATTGAGGTCCATACAAGAAATATGGAGCGTACGATTCTCCACATTTTTTACTTAAAACTTTTTTTTTCTAAAGATTATAGTTTTGAAGCTACAGCGCGTAGATAGTGAGCACTTTCATCAACAACTGACATTGTAAATTTCATCAAAATCGGATAAAGCGTTCTTGAGTTATCTTGTATAAAAACGGACGGACGGACATGCATAAATCGATATAACTTTTGATTCCCTACAACCACACCCTTGATTATTTCGATGTATTACACACTTAACAAAATTAATATACCCTCTACTAGTACCTACAATAGGTAAAGTGACCAGATTTTTTGGGGACAAATTCAGTACATTTTTTATTTTGAGCTATTAAGAAAATAAAACAACAAAATTACATTATTTAATATATTGTGACGTGTTAGTCTTTCGGTTCGATGTTATTAGAATGATAACACTTTTTATTTATGTGAATTTAGTGTATAAACTTTATTTGTAGTTATTTCTGCTTAACAATTAGTCTTAAAAAATATTTGTCTTTCAATAATTTAATTATTACAATTATTTATCACAGTTTTAGAGCTTCACTATTTTAATTACTTTCACAAAAATAATCACGTTTTAAATCTCTGTCTTGTATAATCTCTGACGAAGCTTTTCACTTCAACTGATCGATTAAGATTGATTTCAGGCTCGACCCTACAGCGCTTTTTATATCAGATTGGTCTATTTCGCGAACTTTCTTGAAAAGACTGGTCGTTTGGCTATCTAAAGCTAGATGGCAACGTCTAGAAAATTCTTATTTAATACACAAAGCAATGATTCATTTCGGAGCTTTCTGGAACAGATCTTTTGTACATTAGATGGCGATATTTTCTCGAAAGCTCTACAAATTCCTGAATATTTCCAAGAATTGTTTTTGTTCGTGTGGTGTTTTTGTGTTAGTTGTTTTACTTAGAATACTTGTGTTGTGACAATGTTTTATTGTTATTGTTTGATGATTTTATGAATCACCAAGTATTCTAAGTAGAATATAGTGCAATATTTATATTAATTATTCCATATAAAATTAAAAAAAATAACATAACGAATTAAAAATGTAGCAAGTTCTAATACCAATCAGCAAGTCTACCATACCAACATTTATAAGAGAATATTTTACGATATAAGAAATTCAGATCAGTTTCGTAGCGCATATTGTAGATGTTTAGATTAGTGTTGAAAGACCGCTCTGCCATTCAAGCAGCGTGTCTTCATTAGAATTTTTTACATAAGTACATAACTCAACTCCATGCATTTTAGCGTTAAATTGACAGAATTTCAATATAATATTTAAAAATACTTTCCAAATTAGTGCAATATTCAGTACAAATTTTAAATCAGTACATAGCCATGAAAATCAGTACCTATACTGAATAAATCAGTACGTCTGGTCACTTTAACAATAGGGCATAAAAAAGAGATGCTATTTTGTAGGAGTATCTTCGAAATTTAGTGTTCAGAACTTGTCTTTAAGTTGTGTTTAGTCGAGAATGAGTGCCAAACCTATATTGTAAGTTTCATTAAAATTGGACAACGCATTTTTAAGTTATCTTGTAAACGAAGGAACGAACAGGCATGCAAAAATCCATATAATAACTTTTGATTTTCTACACATCTAGTGCCTTGAGACTAGCGCATCTTACCCAATTTTGGAAGACTACAAAATAATCATTACTACCCAATGGATTTCTATGAAGAAATAGAACTTAGTTTAAGGCAAATTATGTCAATATTTACATCAATTTTTAGTTTTCTACCATTTTTCGGTTTGAAGATCATCAGTTTGATAAAAAAGTGGTTTCTATCCCTCCTCATAAAGCTTTAGAGATATTTACCAGACCCGAAACATCTGGGCAGCTAAAACAAATAATATAGAATAGAAATGCGTCTCTAATTCGGTCAATAGTGAGCGAATTTTCATAAGAATTGGAATGCATATTTTGGAGAGGCCAACTGAAAAGATAGGATATGTCTCCATTCAGTGGGTGTGATTGCGACTAGTGTATCTACTCTCGAGTAGCTAATACCCGGGTATTCGGAAATTTTATTGATTTTTCGATTACTCGATTACCCGGGTAATAGCATAACGACTTGATTACATTTGAATTGTTTTGTAACATAACAAATTGATTTCAGAAGGCTAGGTCAAAAGAAAGTTTCGCCGGTAGTGTGCAATCATTTCAAACAGAATGAAACCTGTAAAAAAACGTTTGGCAAATACTGTTCTGCAAGTATTGGATACAAAAGATCTTCAAGAAGTGGAGTAATACGCTATATTTACTCAGTTCATCTAGAAAAGGCTAATAAAAAGAAGGAAATGTAAAACATCTCGACTCCCGGAATTAAAAAAACTTTGGAGATTAAGATTCACCTTTTGGGGTTATTCTCCGATGATTATTTATATGAATCAGAAATGCAGTGACAAAACTAATATACCCTTTGAGAAGTTGCTGCCATAATGGCAGTTAAATTTGAACAGAAATATCATTACTCTATTAAAATCTGTACTAAGAAATGAAATACCAAGATCAGAAGCAGTTACTTACCTTTTAATTCTTTATACCCGATCGATAGCCTAGCAATCGCAATTCATTGACAATTCCACTCCAGAATTCTTTGTTTAAAAAAAAAAAAACTCACTCAAAAAAATTATTTCGAATAAAGAAAAATTACTCAAAAATCACTCATAAAAAAACTCACTTAAAAAAAACTCCCTTAAAAAATGACACATCTACCCCCAACGATAGTTAACTTGTGACTAGTGTAAGGGTGAGATGTGTTCAATATTGTTTTCCAGATATTTTTTAAAAAAAAATTTTTTTTTTTTCAAATAATTTTTCACAAAGAAATAAAAAAAAACTAATTTTTTCAAAATAAAATTTGAAACCGAATCTTGATTATTTGCGTTCGTTCGAGTTGTATTTTTTCTATATTTTTTGTATGGACCTCAATCAACGTATCTCGTACAGGTAACGAGATAATCGCGAAAAGGCGGTTTTCCACCCTTTTAAGCCAGTATGGGGGTGCGAGCGGCACCCTCCCAAGGTCGAAAACTTGGAATTTTAAATAACTTACCTAGTTGAACAATCGTACCAAATATAAAGTTTCCTATACCTTTTGCAAGCTGGAGCCATTTTTTACGCTCTATTGACTGGGCTATTTATGAATAGTTTAAAACTAAGTACATAAATCAATGGCTGCATCCAGCACTACTAAGCGCTTAGTCGAAATTCTTAATCTAAGCAGTTAGAATTTTTTGAACTCCTGGATACGTTTTTTTTGCTTGAATTAAGCAAAAAATAGTTTTATTGTCTGTACTAAACGTCAAATTAGTTTTAATTGAATAAATTTTAAAAATATATTTTTTTTTAACGAAATAAGTGCCGAAAGTATATAAAAATTGAGAATAAAATGGAATACAAATTTTATAGGAAAGTGGAAAAATTTTAACAAACTCATTGCAATTAAAATTCAATAATCCAGAAAGAATTTTCAAAAATTCCTTTCAATTTATCCATTGCACATACCATTTCTTAACGTGAACAACAACCTCAAATGCGCTGTTTGAGTAAGCAAAAAAATTTTATGCTAGAATTTCACTAAGCGCTTAAAGTTAGAATTGCATCCAGTCCTCTTGCTAGATTTAAGCGCTTTAAGCGCTTAGAACTGCTGGATGCGCCCAATGATGAAAGGTTTTCAAATGATGAATTCCAAAGCATGTTCAATTCGCTTAATTTCGAGTAATATGCAATGTGCAAAGAGAAATAAAGCCCTACAGATGTGCTATTCATGTGTAAGTACTATCTAACTGCATTTTTTGCAATTCACATTAAAAAAACAGTCAATTAACATCGATTTATTGATATTGAAGAGGTAACCATACATGATTATATTGGACCAAAATTAAAGCAATTTAAAACAAGTCCGATCATTAAATAACCATATCTTAATTAGGTTCTGTTCTTTGATTTCAATTTAAATATTAAAACCAATTTAAAGTTTCATTAAATATTTAAATAAACTCATAGATTAGATTTGTATATCTTTAATGATTATGCTTTTTAAGTTAAATTTCCTGTCATTATAATGTATCTGAAGTCTATGTGAACAGTTTAATTATCGCGTGAAATTAATTTCATACTTGAATTACGTAAGATTACGTATAAAATTTATCGATCGATGATCGTTTCGTTTGGACTTTCGTCTAGTCATTATATATGTAGTATTTTAGATTATGCGGTAAATTTTGTGGACTCTCTCCATCGCAACCAAGAGATTAGATAAAAAATGCTATTTTTTGGTCGATTTATTTTTATGACGTATATTAAAAACGCAAGATTTTATATTGGTAATTATAAAAAGGAAGCGAATATATGTAGTCGAATGTGTACTTAACAAATGGGAAACATTAAATTTTAATGGATTTACGTGGTAACTCTTTAAAACTGTTCTCTAGTTTTAATAGAATATATGATATTAACTATTAATTTTTATCTCTTCCTGAAGAAGCTGTACTGTTTTAGATTCCTTAATAGTCATAGGCATATAAGTACACGTTTAGAAATAAGGCGTCAATTTTAATAACTTTCAAGTCATACCAAGCGGCAACTTACTGAGGTTATAACATTTAACTTCGAAGATCATTTCTTTGGCTTTCAATTTAAACTTCGCATGTTAAAATATAAATTAGGGAATTTCGGCGGCTAAATGTTAGTTTTATAGGAAATGGAACGTTAATAGAACTTAGATTTTGGAAACTTACTATGGAACAGGAAGAATTCAAAACTGATAATTTTTGGGAATAAATTGAAATTTATAGGTAATAAATGGATATTATTTTTATTTCTTAAAAAGGAACATTTATTAAAGTGCCGGTAAGTATACGTATGTCTAAATATGAAACATAATTCCTTTTCAATACCATATTTCCAATAATGAGATAATATTTTATTATTTAATGGTGCTGCATAATGATTTTGATGCACCTGATCTAGTTATTAACTACCCAAATAATGACGAATCAAAAGGGATAAATATCCCATTTTTAAACGTGTATAATTAAGGAAAAAATGATGCCGTATTAAAACTAATTACTATTCTGATAATGATAAATAAAAGTCAAAAAAACTATATATGGTATACATTTTTATTTTATACGTAATCATATCAACATCATTAAAATTGACATATCAATAAATTTACAGCCTCCCTCGGGCAATAACATCAAGTATAGTGTTATATTCTTTTGGTAACATTTTTAAGGGTTTCACAGTGTATACTTACTTACTTACTGAAGTACATTTTAAAAACTGCATCAATTTAAAAAGTATAACTCCGGAGAAAAACTCGGATCGTAACTAGTGTAATTCATGTTTTTTTTTTCATACTTCTAGAAAGATAGTGTTGTTCTTTTTATTGCAAACTTTTAAACATAAATCACTTTCGCAGACAGGCTTGAGTGTCTCTATTCGTTCGATCGTTTTTCTTAAAAATATAAGAGCAGTTAATTTTCAACTGTCCCCAGTGACGATATATATATAGAAAGACTTTGTCGTTTCTTCATATAATATATAAAACTTGATTTAATATATTAAATTTAAACTATTTACTTTTTTTTCCGTTGCAATTCTGCAACAAATAATAATAATAATTCAACATTTCTTAGTTTTCTCATGTGACCATAAAGACAATCCCATATATAAAAATGATTTCCCTTGAAAACTCGAAACTAATTGAAATGACGCCATTATATTGTATAGTACTTCCAGTTTATATATGTATATATAGTTTGATTAGAGAAAGGCCTATTGACCTGATAGATAACCAAACATATAGATGTTGTTATTATATAGATTGGAAGTCATATTTATAGTGCTCCTCACTATATATGGTAGAGTTGAATTAAGAAATCTTAACTGCACGACTAAATTGCAACTGTGATGAAATATTAATGATTATTAAAACACGTGGTTGTATTCAATTTAATTTCATTCAATGGCTACGTTTACACCGACAAATTTTTAGGTCACCTAACTAAAAGTTAGGTTTGGGTCAGACGTGTTTACACCGTACTAGACCTAAGTCTAAAACAATGTCATATGTGAACATTTATAGAACTTGGATATCAAGAAATCAGCTGTTATCTGTCAAAAGTTTTTAAGTCGATTTAAATTTAAGGTAAGTCTTCAATTTAAGTGACCTAACCTAAGTTACTTTGGGCGTGTTTACACCGTCATATTTAGGTCGACCTAAGCACTTAAGTCTCTTTTTAAGTCTCGGTGTAAACGTAGCCAATAATTCCATTTGAAATTTTATATTTTTAGATAGTATGTCGATCAGAGTCTATCAGTTTATCACATTTTAATAATATTTTCTAATTGTATAATATCAGATTCTTTAGTTTAGAATTTTACATTATCCTGAGGCGTTGGAAACGTCATCAAGGTGACTTATTTTTTACGCAACTATTAAATGGGAATTTTTTCTCTAATGCTTATATGATGAGCATATTGTATATATTCGGTTGGATAAAAGGTTTCTTCGCATTTTAGTGCAAAAATGAAACATGCTTTTCAAATATGTGCTATTTTGTCCGACTACCTTTTGACATGTTTCAGGCAAAACCATAATTCCGTCACTGTAAAACTTTGGTGAGCGAAAAACTGCGTCAACTGATTTTTGCAGGCCTCTTTTGAACTTCAACTTTTTCATCGCCCGTAGTGAGTCCTTCCGAAAATGGTTTAAGTTCGTTCCGTTTTAACAACAACGATTTGCAGAAATTCAATCCATTCTTCACCAAATGATTTAAAACTGGTTGATGTTTAGTTCTTTACCGATATCAATGATCGATTTCATCGACTTTTCCTATAATTGGTCGACCTGAGCGAAGTGTATTTTTGACATAACAATTTCCAGATTGAAAATGATTTGTGCCACACGTACTGATATACATAAATAAACATCACAAATCTTTTTAACAGCCTGAGTTGCATTTTCTTCTTGATTTTAGCTTTCGTCAGGCAATGTAATTATATCGTTTTAATGTTTGTTTCTTCTTAATAAATTTATTACTTAAGATTTTTAATCCACCCCCCGGGACGTCGATAAACACAGGAAGTGCTTGAAGATTCGGTATCGTAACTTGCTCTTAGAGCTGCATTTTAATACCTATATAATTATAGTATGTATTATGTGTAGTGTAACCAAAAGAACTAATAATTCTACTCATTTTTAATGACATTATAATCAAAGTACCAATCTGCGTATTAATTATGTGTTACGTATCATGTTACAATTTTTCCTCCAGATTCCGCATTATGGATAATCAATTCCCATGGCCACTTCTGAAGATATATGAATATAAGAAATAATAAATAAATAAATTTCAACGAAACAACAATCTTAAAAAGTTTTATTGCATTCTTTGATATTGTAAAAATGTTGTTATAAAACATTCTTTGGTTGAAATTTTCTTACTTGATTTCCATACAATACAAAAATGTACTATCAATAAACCAATATTCTTCATTGATTTTGGATTTTCAATAAGATGAGAAAAATATTGTATACGAAATAAAATAAGTTGTTAATAAATAATTCTGTTTATTCCGAAGAAAATCTGTACAGTCAAAACGTTTGATCTTGCGCAATTAAAACAAGTGAAAGAAGGTGAAAATTTCGCACATGATCATAAACAATGTTTATAAATTTACACCTTTTTCCTTAAACTTAAATTGGCGATCGACCTTTTTTTTTAAATTGTATATATTCACCTTAAAAGAGGCTCGGATGCAAAAGTGAGTTATGACTTGTTGCATGGTGCAATGTTATTTTTACGAGCCATATTTTACATAAGAGAGTTATTTTTGAAAAGATAATATTTGTTTTTTGGTTCAAAAATGACATAAGAAAATTTTATTATTATTTAAAGAGTTAAAATAAACGGAAAGCTAAGTATTTAATTTATAGATTTGGACATGTGCCCATTTTTCTGATCATACTCAATAACTATATTTTCTTTAGACACAAATGTGTTGATTTAAACTGAGTCAAATTAAATTGAGTCGGTTCAGGTATCTTGTTTATTTCGTTCGATAATTTGCTCATTATTAAAGATCGTTAACCCCACAATTCCATTGAACTTACTTCAGGACTTATTTTCAGCCCGACTGAAAATATGTCCAATTTTTAGAGTCTCCACAAGACTTTTTTTCAGTCCAACTGAAAATAAGTCTTGAAAAAAGTCTAATGGAGTTGTAACTAAAAGAGAATTTGGGTTCAAGCCCAACTGCTAGGAAAATTTCTCATTTTTTAATTAATTTTTTTAAATAAAATGCACTTTTTAAATAGTGTCAGTTGGCTAACAGAGGATCTTTTAGTATGACTAAATTTTTATAATTATTTAAATATGTTCGTGACTATGTTTGAATACAGCTACATAGTATGCTAAACAGAGTTCTCAATTTGATTTCGAATCTGGTCACATTTGAAGTCTGCAAACCATGCCACTTTATTAATGGTATTTGCAAATAAAGACTATGTGATATAAAAATACATGTATTTACAGTTTTTTGTACAAACACTAATAACGAATTAGATTTCTTTGAAGTAGTGCAATGGTGCCAAAAATGTATGCACAAAGAATTCTCGGTTTCTTTTCTCTGTGATACACTAAGTAGGGTTCTTTTAAATTGTATTTTAGTAAATTTTAAGGAATTTTTAGAATAATAACCATTTTTCCTCCTTTTAAGTTTATGTGAAAGAAGAAAACATGTCAAAATCAGATGAAATTTTTAAAATGTTCAAATGTAGATGGCCCTGTAAACAGTGTAAGGCAAAAATTTGGGACCGCTTCACAATTTCATTTGATAATTAAAACAATAATGATACTTGAAATAGAAACTTAAAATTGCTCATTATTACGTAAATAAAGGTCATTATCGAGTTTTAATGACCGATTGGGCAATAATGAACATTAAAATCGGAGATCTGTCTAGAATATAATATTATTTTTTTTGATTTTTCAACCCGAAAAAAGTTATAAATTTTTTTGGAATTACATAAATAATGATGTTTTACATTTAATTACAATAGTAAAATTATCTTAATTAAAGTAGACAATCTGTCTAGATTACAACAGCAAGAAAAAAAAGAACTGCATGTCGAAAATGCGAAACTGAAATCATGTTTTGTGCTGCAGATATAGGCGGGTCTCCAAGTAACTGCCATTGTATGTAAGCCTGGATTCCATTGACTCAATAAAAATATTGTGCAGAAAAAGTTTAGCACACCATTCTTTTTAAAACACTAATTACATATTAATCACTAAACTGTGACTAATTATTAAATCATCATTTTCTTATCAAACTGTATTAAGAATTTTAATGAATAAATTGCAATTTAATTATGATTATCTTTAAACATTTCGATTCGATATATAAAAACCAATTACATAAATAATATTTCATGTTTATGAAAATGCATTCAGTTTACGTAGCGGGTGGTCGAAATTCTTAAATCTAAATGAATTTATGTACTCACATTTTGTGTATGCTAAAATGCACGAATCAATAATATGCATAATAAAATTCGCACTTGAAGCCCAATCAATTTGATTATTGTATATAAAGAATAATGAATTTGAACATTAAACTGAAGCAAAAAAAAACATTGAAATGCAATTCCACCATCGCAAATTTCCTACATGAGTAGTAGTCGAGTACATATACTCGAGTATTAAAGTGATTCTAATCTAAACAGTTAATTTATTTAAAGTCTTGCAATTCAAATAATAAATCTCTTATTGACAAACAAAACAAGTAGAACCAGTAGCACTGTATAGAGTGGCTTATACTTCCAAGCCAATGTTTAATTGCATGTCGATATGTCGTTCTTGAAAATGTACTAGATTTTTAGATATAACTATATTTAATGAATTTAATTCAACTTTTTTTTCTTTTACATGGTTTTAATTATATAGTGTATATGGAGATCATGGTAAATGAAGTGTATTTATTAAGAGACCCTCCAGCATAAAACATAGAATATTATATCATCTAATAATAATCTTCAGCACCTGCGATATTTGAATTATAGATAGTTAATGCATAAAACATATATCTAAATACATAATGCAATATACTTGTATAGTAAGAGCTGTAGGGTGTTTCATATGATTTTAGATTAGAAGTGCTAGAGGCTATTTTTGAGGTTATTCTTAATGAAATCGGAAATTTGTGTGGGAACGTAAAAAAGGCATGTTTCTAATATTAGTTTGTATAACTATGCATATGTCAAAACAACACCATCTAACACCACATGATATAAATTGATCTTGACATTCTAGTAGCTCCTTCTAGATATTGCCTTGATCAATAACTAAACTATTAAGCTTGTTGTTTTTGAGTCGGAGAAAAAAGCAATCCCAATAGACAATAGAGTCATAGAATATGTGTTACATGAATTCTAATTTTGATGCCCTTATGGTAAGTACTACCAGAGGGTTTATAGGTTTTGTCGTCCGTGTACAATATAGCTCATAAACGCATTATCCGATTTGGATGAAATATGCAATGTGAGTTGGTTATTCCTTAACTTGGTTTGGTATTGTATTTCAGCAAAATCGAACAAAGGGGAGCGAAGTTATTAAGCAAAAACCAGGGTGACAAGAAAGATCTGTCGTTTTTTTGCTAATGGTTTTTCAGATTTAATTTGAAAATTTGTGGAGCAATTTAGTTTAAATTATTTATATGGGTTGACTACATAAATAGACGATACCGTTGTATATTTCAGTGAAATCGGTCCAAGGATAGTGGAGAAAGAAATAGTCGTAGAGGAAAATAAACCTGTTCATATAGTTTTTCCGTTGTATTTTGAAAACTTATATACCGATTTTAATAAAATTTAGCGCCCAGCCTGAAGAAGTCGATACGAAGTTATGGAGAAAAAACCTTGAGATATTAGTAGTTTTGGTGTTTCTTTCTCAGAGTTAATTCATTGAACTATAGATTTGTTAACTACGAGTCCCATTTCTACCCCAGTACATCAGAAAATCGCAGATTTTACGTTACTATAACATATATTATTCTCCGATTTTCAATATAGTCAAAATCTTTCTGTGAAAGACCCTGTTTTTTAAGATGCAAAGTGTCCATGGAAATTGTTGCTTTCAAATGAAGTCTCTGTACAGCTAATAAATTAAATACGTTTTTGAAATTCACAAAGTTATGTTCTAATGCAAAATGAAAAAAGGAAAAACAAATTGGAAAAGGAGGGTCATGTTAAAATTTTGTAAAGAGGAGATCTTTCTGCCCCATTTTCAATAGAACTAGATTTGATATTCAAAGTATGCATAGTTAAAATCAAAAATAGTGGGAAAGTTGATTATAGATTGGTTCACTATTTTCTATTTGGAAAACAAGTTCAAATCGAAATTATACTAAATTCTTGGACAACACTTTCGTGACACATGATTTATGAGACTGGTCAACCCAATGTTGTAAAAACATTGCTGAAAAGTAGACAAACCTAATTTTTATCATACAAGAGTGTTCTTTTAAAATTCATTTAACAAAACTTGTTCGATATATTATCGTTCGACGATCGATCGAATTTGTTTCGTGGATATAATTACTTTTTTTCTTGTCTTTTTATCAATGCTTATGTTTTTCAAAATGTAGAATTGATAAAAATCGAAAATCTTTAAAAGTGATCTTCTAATATTGAACAACTTTGCTGCATTTTGTTGTATTTAGGTTTTATTTGAGAAAAAGGATAGGTATTCGAGTTACATTAGATTATTGGAAGACAGTTTCTTAAAAACCAACTTTATTTTTACCGGAATTTTTTTTTTTAAAGTTTTAATGCTCTATTGATGTTATTTTAGAGGTAGATGTTGTTACCCTAATTTTTTTCAAAAATGAAGTGTTATTTGAAATTAGTGTTTCTTTTTAAGAAGTTGAACATTTTCTTATTTGATTCCTTCGGGGCAATTTGGACAAGTATGGGGTGATCCTTATTTGAGTTTCCTATGTTGGCAGCACAGTAAATCAAGCAGCTATCGATAAGCACTTGCTTTAAAAGTGTAGTTTACAACAACACATTTACGAACGCTTAACCACCGCTCAACGCGTTAAAACTGTTCAATTGTTCTACAGGAAGAAAATCAAAGAAAATCTTATGAGGCACATTTCCACGTCTCTGGGTGATGAAAATCCTCATGAGATACACGAGACACTATTACATGGCCAAAAGTGACTGTTTGGTGCGCATTGTAGTCAGGCGGCGTAATTGGGCCTTACTCTTATGAAAACGATCAGCTTTACAAATATTTCTCGTTTGAGCGTTGCCTTATGAATGATAACATGTGATGCTTGCTTTAAACCTTGAATTTTACATGGATTTCGATCTATGAGGGTAAATAACTTTGGAGTGATTTCATCAATATTAAAATTACTAGTATCACTACGCTCAGGAGACTCAATGACAAATATATAAATAAATTGTACATAAACTGTTTCTGACACAGTATTTTATTAAATCGATATTGAAATTTATATCTTAAGAGAAATCAAAATCTATAAATTATTATAATTTTCTTTAATAATTCAAAATCGCATTTCTTAATGAAAATCATCTTCCAGAAAATGTGAAAACATTTAATGATGTCCGCAAGCCGCAAGAACATTACATGAAAAATTTTTGTTGGATTTTTCATCGATTTGTATCGAAAATATGATAATTTATCTTTTTTATTTTATAATCCTTGTCATCATTTGTTTTATCATATGTGCGCGATCAGTATGTGTATAGAATAATTGGATTTTTTTTTTATTTTGGATATTAAAATTATGATCCAACTTTCTGGACTGATTATGATCATGCAAAATATTTCACAAGAATGCAATTTTTCAAATTAAAACAATATTTCAATTTATTCATTTTTAAGGAAATTTGTTTGCTCTTTTTCGATTTTAATGACTTCATTTAGTTGATCGATTTTAAATTAAGTAATTTCATGGCGTGCACAAGTTTCTCAATGGAAAATGAAATTCTTCACATTTACCAGGTCCGACAATTTAAGTGTCAGAGTGTAAAAAGGCTTTTTAAACGATGCATGCGATGTTCGCGCGATGTCTTGGCTTAAATGGTGGAACCGAACGAGTCAAATCTTTTTCACCTTGTTTTCTTGTGACTCTCAAATGCTCAGAATTATTATCGGAACATCTCTTTAACCAAACACGATCGTTTTGTTTGTTGAGAAATTGTTCAATGCAGAATGTTTTCTTATCCGAAAATACCAAATTTGGTAGATCACCACGAGCGATCGTACGAAGTAATTTTTTGGATTGCTCAAATAATAAAAACGCGTCTTTTCACCAACAAGTAATTTTAACTACTGACAGACAATATGCCAAGCAACATTCATGTCAAATTTTAGTATTGCAAGATATGCGGTTTACTTTTGACAGCGATTTAAATTAGACGAACACTTCAATTGTTGGACCCGGTATTAAAATTTAATATATGTTATGAAAAATTGCAGATAAATTAACAAAAACGCAGAATTCTATTATGTAATGTGTACTACATAAATGTATGGAAATTGGAATTTATGTGATACTGTCTTGATGAGAGATAAATCGCCCGCATGTGTCGGAATTGAATCTGTAAAACTCTTTACAAAAAAAAATGTAAAACGTTTTAATTAATTATTGTTTATTGCTTTTTTACTCTTAACAGACAAATAACAATTGAAACATGTTCCATTGAACGTCATTTAACCAGAATGCAAAGTGCGCCTGCCTAATGTAATAAATAATTTTCGAATTTTGTCTACACAAGAATATCGTGAGACATTTTTCCTATCTAGTTAATAATATTACATGCCATTTTATTTGTTATACAATGTTTTAAAATTGCGTTGAAATATTATTTTTATGTTGATTACGTCTTTCCGCTGGTGTCCTTTGGAAATTTGTCTTTCGTTGTGTTTCCATTCAATTCTTTTTCAAGTAAAGTGCCATTGGGCACAAAACAAAATTAATCTGGCATGCAAGAAATAATAATCGAAAATATGAAATTGTTTGAAAAAAAAAACATTATATTTTACATAAAAACATTGATTTATCACGTTTTATTTATCTTCAGACTATTTTCTTGGACAAACTTTGTAAAACCGCATTGATATAATCTCATTTATTAAAATATGATTTTTCTTAAGAAGTTGTTGACGGGAATTAAAAATGAACACGAAAGGAAAATGTCATATTTATTAGGTAAATAATTGTAAATAGAAGAAAATGACTTAATTCAGAGGAAAAATACTACAATATGAATCGCGTTCAAGATTTGAAGTGATTTTTCTTAGATTTTTTGGATAAAGGTGAGGCTATAGCATTTGATTGATTTTGGACAGTTCTAAAAAAACAATTGTTTACTGGGAGATCAATAGGCAATGTTTTTAAATTTTGAATGAAAAATTCTAATTGGATCAAGAATTTAAACATTTACTTGACAAATTTGGATATTTCGTCAATTATGAAAGTCAAATCTTAAGAAATTCTTTATATATAGATTGTACTCAAGATTTAACTGCCAATGCGAAGGAAGGGTTATTTGAAAGTAAAGAAATGATTTAAATTATATTAGAATTGAAGTATTGATGGTTTTACTTTTTGTTATAAAAAGTGACCAGACATTCCGGAATATGGGGACAGTACCAAAACTGAATCCTTTGCGATATTGTAAACTGTTTCGGCAATTAACTTTTATCACTCATATTTATTTTTAAGGAATTTTAGATTGCAAGAGTTATCCAGCCAAACTCTTAACTCGACGGAAAAAGAACATTTGGAAACTTTTACTATGGCTAACTAGAAACTAAGTAGAAAAATTTGGAAACTTTAAACGAATAAAAATTTTGCAAATTTCAAAATTTCCAAAATAAAATTAACTTTTTCGAACGAAAAAATTTGAATTTCAAAATATTTGGCAAAGTTTTTTATTCGAAGCGAAAATTTCAGTGAAGGCGCAAACCATAATGTCTACTAGATCATAGATGGCTCACTGTTTATTAAGAAGTCAAATTTAAATATAAGCAAAAGCTTAAAATTCAAAATTTTTTCGGCAACATAAATTTCCATTCCATTTGGGGGCTTTTTTTTCGCATTTCATCGATGATGGATTTCTTGCTTTATGTAATTTGCCACATAAAAAAAGACCTGTTGATAAAATTATGGTTTATGTACTTCTTTTTTTTTTTATATAGATTCAAGTGAAGGGTTTTTAGTGGGATCTTAACTTGAGTTACTCACCATTTCATGGTCTTCTCATCTGATTGATCTCGTTCCCTTTGCTGCCCAAATAAAATATACCCAAAAATTTTGCTTGAATTTTTTTTTTTAGCGAAAGTGTTTTATGATCTTTAAGGTCAAACTTCTTCCAACATTGAAGTTGGGCTCTTTTTTCCCATTTTATTTTATTTTATTATTTTAATTTTTTTCTCCATGTCTGTTGCATTGTCGTAATGATATTTTATTTTTATGATTTTGGCTCCTGCAGCGGTCACGGTTTCTGGTAATTTGTAATGCAAGTCATAACTTCGGGTGGTAACTGCTAATTTATGACAATTCAGTATCGTCTCTCGCACTTTTTCTTGGATTCGATATGGTCAAATTTTCACTGTGATTTTTTACTGATCAACCAGTATTTAAAAGCGTATACAATGTGCTTGTAAAATCTTAACTTTAGCACCTATAATTAGCGTATTGGGTTTTTTTCTTTTTTTAAATTATTTTCGAATAATAAATTCGGTTAAATTTTGTTTCATTTCAAATTCAAGTTAATTTTTATGTGTAAATCGTTTTTAGCTTCTGAAAATCCATTCTTTTTTTCCAGTTTAAGATGCAACTTTTTTTTTTTTTTTATATTGGATCTGAAATTGTTAATCACTTTTAAATACTGCTGTAATGCATTTGGAATGATAATAAATTTTTATTTATATCAATTCACGGCTTGATGCTTTTGTTGTTCGATATTGGTAGTGAATTTTTAATTCCTGAAATTTTTTGTCTGAAAATAAGAAGATACTTTTTTATGGTGTAAATTTTTCTTAAAGATTAAAACCTGATATTCATTAAAATAATCAGAATATGCAATAAACGCGTCTACACCTTATTTAAAATCGACAACAAATTGCTTGTAATTCGATGTTTGAGTTAAAAAAAAAAAGATGCAAAATCTAAAAGATTTCATGAAATTTTGTTTATTTTTGTTTTATGAAAAAAAAAGATTTAATGGTGTTATTATCCAAATTTATATAGCTAAGAAAATAAGCGTTATAAATTAATTCGTTTGTTTATTTTTACACTATATTTGCCAAAAAACAGGAAATTATTCTATCAACAAATAATTCGTTATTAGCTCTTATGACGTAGATGCATACTAAAAATAAAAATTCTTGAACGGAATTCTATTAAAAATATATATTTTCATGTCGGATTTTATTGGGAAAAAGTATGGTTTTTTTTTAGACTTTCCAACCTATACGCAGGCCATATAACTAGGCCTATATGTGCAAAATCCCTAATTCAATCAGTACTATTTCATGCCTTTTAATATTTTGCTCTTGTTTATAAAAACCCTAATTGAGCTCATCAAAGGCTGTATGGCGATTTCAATATGATAGGCTTATTTAGGCTAAACAGAGCAAATCTAGAAAAATCACTAATGCTGTGCAGTTTCTTCAGCTTCTCTATAAAAACAACACTGCAGGCTCGCCATCTTATGAAGTGTAAGACTTTCAAATCTAATTGTTTAGTTGACATTACTCTATATGGTATTTAATAGAAATTATAAGTAGAATCGTGTTATATTCGCAAACAATTTTTAATATAACTAGTTTAAGAAAATTTTCTAGATTATCTTATTTACAATGAGCACGCCTAGTAAATAATGAAGGAGTTGTTCCCTATCCAAATGAATAATAATTCCACACTGCGAACTAAACCAATTTGCTTTCGGTAATTAAAATTACGGCAACATAAGATTACCTGAAGAGTCACGTTTTTGTAACAAACTTTCGAGAGACACCTATCAAAATAACATAATCCAATCAAAAGTAATGCATTTGCAGTTTTTTTTAAAAAAACTTAAAATCGGCATATTGCAAAATTTTTTTTAGGCACTGTGGCAGAAATAGGATGAAAACCGCCAAAACTAATATAGTAATATTTCAATGTTTTTTTTTTTTTTGCATAACTTTGTTTCCCTTTTTTCAAATTTGCAGGTAACCTAGGGCTTAATGGTATAAATATCTTCTGCAAATTTTTATTCAATTAGTTTCTAAAAAGTATCGAAAGAACTTTATAAACTAATTTTTTTTTCCTACAACTATTTCTTTCTCCATTATCCTTGGACGGATTTTGCTGAAATTTAAAATAATATTTTCTATTTATGTTGCCAATCCATGTAAATAGTTTAAACATACTATATTTGTTTCACAAATTTTCCAATAAAGTTCGAAAAACGATGAAAAAAATGACAAACCATTTTGTTCACTCCTGTTTTTGATTTATAACTTCGCTCCCTCACTGCCGACTTTGCTGAAATTCAATACAAAATCAAGTTAAGGAAGAAACAACTCATATTATAAATTTTTAATTGGATAACTCGCTTTTAAGATGTCTGTATATGGAAGGACGGACATGCATAAATCGATAGTATAACTTTTGATTCTCTACACAACTATACCCTTGGAACCTTTCTACGAAAATTATTTCTATGTCTTATAAATGTAGTGACAAAACTCATATACCCTCTGGTAGTACCTACTTTAGGGAATAAAAATTTGCATTTTTAATGGAGAAAAAAAATTAAAAAGTCTGATAAAAATCAAAATACCACAAAAAAATTATGTCTTAATTTTTGAATGTTAAATTGGAACGCAGGCACAAAATTCATTGGAGTTGATAATAATTTAATACAATGTTATTTTGGTCATTTCATCGGTTTTTTCCTTTTTACACGAATCGAGAATCTCCAACCTATTCACATAAGATATGTCTGTCAGAGTTTTCATAAATCTTGTCTTTTGTAATTTATTTCCGATTTTTTTTTATTTTTTGCAAAAATTTTAATGCATTTTTTATGTGATGCCGCGTCAAGATCATTGATCTCATTTTCATATGCTTTGTGTTTTGTTTTGAAACAAAAATTTGCATATGCCTTGTGAAGGTGTGATTTTGAACAACATGAGGTCATGTTTTCGATCCTGCTTTGTATCAGAGAAGAGAAATACTGGATCTTGTGACAAATTGGATTAAATTTACTTAAAAAAAAACATACATTTATTTATATAAAAAAAAAAATGGAGATGAAAGGGTTAAGAACACGCCGTAAAATAATGAGTGATAAAATTTTAATTAAATTACACTGCAACACGGATCTTGTAATGATCTCAAATTTCAAAGCATAGCATTAATTGCTTTACGATGTGTAAGAAAAAGATAACAGAACAATTTGTATGACTTTTTATGTTGAAACTTGCTTAACTTTAAGAAATTCACTTTTCTCAACTTTTAAGTGGTTCATCCTTCAGTAGAAAATCAATTTTCCTTTAAAAAAAAAAAGCATTTAAATATCAATGTTTTGCATCTATTTAGTCTTATTGCTCAAAATATTGAAAATTTCCTTAAAAAATACATATAAAAAAAAATCCGTGCCTTGAGGTTAAATAACGGAATATTTAAATGAATTCAATTTTTACCTGAAATATAATTTATTATTTTTTGACATTTATATTCATAATGAATTTATTTTTACGTTTTTCGACACTTTCAAATTTATTGCCAAAAAATGTTGTATCATTTAATTACTTGTATTTATAGCAATATTTTCGGATTTCCAACAAAAAGAAAATCATGATTTCATGGCTAAATATTGTCCACACCCATTTTTGCCCACTTTTGATATTTTAGATTGAAAGGACAGTCGAGTCATATGTTTCGGGTCATTATCTACAATAGTTGAAGTTGTCATCGGGTTTACCTTGTTCAAATAACTTTGAAATAAACATGCGGAAGCAATGCAATTTACTACTGACTGACCATCACAGCAAAGATAAAGAGAAGATGTAGAAAGTTCAAAATGGTTTTATTTAACATAAGTAATTTACATTAGATCTTATAACAAAAAGTTCCTTCCATAAGATCTAATGTATTTAACTCGGGTTAAATAAAAGCTTTTTAGAATTTTACATATCTTTACTCATTTATATCATTGATTACAGTATCCGGGTAAATTACGATAAATTAACCAAAAGGATTGCAGCAGAAACATCCAAAAACATGAATACCATTTGTTGGATAACATATTTGATAGTTTGATCTCATTATTTTTCAATGTGGATTCAAAAAAGATGACTTCTTAATGAATCCATGTTCTTTTTTCTTCCTACGGTGCTAAAGTTGGACCTTGGCTTTCATTCATCTTTGTTAGCTGATGTTGTTTCTCGAGTTGTTAATCAGCAATATGTTACTGCGTTATGGTATTTTCCCATCAATTCCGCGACTTATTCACGACTTTATTTCGTTTCTCCATTCATGATTTCCAGGATGAATGGAATGAACATATCCTGCCCATCTCCGTATTTGTAGTCGGTTTAAAATATATTATGTAAATTATATAAATTCTCCACTGATTTTGTATGTTAGTATTATTGTTCGCAGGATTTTCGTTTGAAGGGAAAATAACAGCTTTGAGCCCGGGTTTTGCTTCCGTAACATAATATTGGTCCGATCAGTATTTATACAAATACAAGATGAGTTTTGAATTCCGCTGTATTTCTCTCGATATAACATAACTATGCTGCTCAATGAATAAATTATACTATGTCGGATTTATTTCCGTTGATATGTTGGACAGCCCAGAAAAAAAAGTTTTTGCAGTTTTAATTCTCACAATAATTTTTCAACAATTTTGAGTTATTTTGCAGTGAAATGATGGAATTCTTTATAAAGATTTTATTCCAACTCTGAATATCAAAATTGGATCACAGAAAATAATTTTGAATAAACTTATTTAAATTGTATAAAATCATCTTCCAAAAAATTACGACTTTAAATATTTTTTGAAATTTAAAACGAGTTTAAATTTTTTAAACCAGTTCCAAATTGACGTAAATTTTTCCAAATTATTTCCCAAATTTATGTTGTTTTAAACAAATTTGAATAAACTTCTTTATATCAAAATCTATTAATATTAACTAAACTTTTGTTTCTTAAATATATATTTTTAGATTAAAACAAGTTTTAAAAGTTAGTATGTATATCGAAGGAACCAATCCAAAATCAATAAGATAAGATTATTTGATAATAACACCAGTTGTCGGTTACTAGAAAATTTCTTCCTCACTTTTCGCTATTAAGTTTGGAAATCTCGTTTATCTGTCGTATTATTATTCCAAAATATTTAACAAATATCAGCGTTTTAATTATAATAGGTGATTTATTTAGAGGTAGTTTCTTCAAAAGTAAAAAAATTCAATCTTATCGGGTTATCTTTCGAGCATTTCGAGTGGTATTTGGCGAATAACGCTTCCAATTCCTCAATTGTACCCGGCCTATTCATGTAGACTTTGGACTTCACATAGCCCTAGGAAAAAGTCTAGAGGTGTGATATCACTTGATCTAGGCAGCCAATTCACCGGTCCGAAGCCCAAAATTAACTGTTCACCGAATTGTTCTCGCCAGTTCTGGCAAGTAGCGCTGTCTTGTTGGTACCAAATATCCTGGAGATCACGGGCTTCTATTTCAGGTAGTAAACACTACGTTATCATGGCGCGATAGCGGGTGCCAACCTCATTTTGGAACAAATATGGACCGATGATTCCGCCAGCCCATAAACCACACGAAACCGTTGTTTTGTCTAGATGTAATGGCAGCTCTTCAATTGCTTCGGGTTGCTTTTCAACCCAAATACGGCAATTTTGCTTATTGACGTTTCCATTTAGCCAGAAATGGGCCCTATCGCTAAACAAAATTTTGCGATAAAACAGCGAATAATCATTAATCTGTTCAAGAGCCCTTTTGTAGATGCTGTGCCGGTTTTTCCATGATGAAATGTCAAACAATACTGAACAAAAATTTCATGACAGGTTAACACGACTCACGCGTCATCTGTCAAAAAATCCATAGACAAAAAAATACCTCTAAATGAATCACCCTTTATAATAAAAGCTTTTTTTTCTTAAGTTATCTCTTATAAAAATGTTTTCAATGAAATTTTGGACTTGTTACGAATATCGACATTTTTTATGATTGGCAGCTTAATGCTGTCTGTTGCAGCTTCATCATCATCGCAATGAAAATCATTACCAAAAAAAAATTAATTCATGCAAAATAATAAATTAAAATCTCAAAAGAAGTTGCAATGATTTAAAATTTCATCGAGTTTTTAATAAATTCATTAATAAAACAATAAAAACTTAATAATTGTATATTAATTTATGACTGGTATTGGCAGTGGGCATGTACACCCGGTTTTTGCTTTATTTTTTATTTGGTAGCTTGATACTTGGTTTAGTGAGATTTTGACGTCATATAATGTGATAAAATAAACTTTTTTTAAAAACATTTTTAATGACATAATATTCAATACAACTCCAAAACTGCCAAAACGAAGTATTGGTAAAGTATTTGTATTTATTTATATCGAATTGTAATGAAAATCAAGAAACTAATTAAAATTTATGTGAAATTTTTGATAATCAAAAAACTTAAACTTTAAGTATTACCAGTGCTATATCGCAGATTAATTACTGATCACTTGCGATTAACTCTGACGAGTGAACTGTCTCCTAAGTAAGGAATCCAAAATACTCGATCATTTTACAAACTGGCTAAATTAAAGTTTTTTTCGAAGTGAAAAAAAAAACAGCATATGTATTTAAATTATTTATTTTGTATTCATACAATAATATTTAAGAAATACAAGGCCATCTAACGTTTCCATTTTTAACTAATTGTGTACTTTATTTGAGAAGCTTGAATGAAGGAGGTTGAATGGTAGGAAAAGCCTGAAACAATTTTTCTGTATAAAATCTTTCTTTTTCGCCATTAACTTTAACCAGTTTCAGTAACTCAGCTATCGCTGGTTATCTGCCCAATTGGGTGACAGCTATAACAGACTCCAAAGTTTTCTGCAGACACTTAGTGTTCTGAATTTGATTCTTCTTTGATGTTTTCATCTGAATTTTTAGTTTTAGGTTTATAAAACAACCTTTTAAAAGTCTGTTTTGCTAAAGACTTGATTTGAATTTGCAAATGAACTACAATAGATTCAAATTCAAATTTCCGATTACTATTATTATTATTTTTTTTAAAAATATTTTTGGTTATTATATTCTAAAAAAATTTTTAAATGTAATCGTCGAGTAATTAGGCGGGTAATGAAATAATTGAATAGTCCCGGGATCTGCCCGAGTATGCGGTAATCACTACTAAGCAAATTAGTCATCTCTCTCATTATATTCATAACAAATTGATTATTATTAGTCTCCTGGAACTTGTATTCTCCACCACTGATTTTTTATTCTTGTCTTATATATTTAGTTGCATTTTTTTGTTGTTGTTTGAATACAATTTTGAGTGCATTTCAAGAAAAACAAAAAGCTAAAATTTGCATAATATCAGTATGTTGGTAACACCCCACTTTTTTTTCTTATATATAAGAAATTTTCTTCAGTTCGTCGTACTCGCGAATATCGTACGTAATAATACATCAACTTTTTGGTACATTTATTATGTTGTGTGCAAAAATCTCTGTTCTCTGACATAATTCGTAACATTTAATTTTTTTTTTCATGTTCGCCGTGCGCGGTGGTGCGTTCGCGTTTTAAATTGTGTGCGCTTTTTTTTCGTCATTATAATTCAATTAATTCTTTTTTTGTTGTTGTTGTTTAGTTGTTATAAGTACTTGTACTGTTCAATTTTTTAATCTTTACTAACTACAAACGTTCATGCACACTCAAATTGCTTGATTTTTACATTAAAGTTTTATTAAACCACCGAAAGCTAATACCAAGAAGAAAAAAAAAATACTCCTTAAACTGTTAGATCTAAAGTTTAGCCAGTTTTTAACGTGACTTTGCTATGAGCATACGCATTTTTATTGCGAGTGTCGTTCAATAAAAAATTACAATAGTTACGCAAAAATATCAATAATAATAATAATAAGTAGCAAGATCAATAATTAAATCGTGTTTTTCTTGATCTTTTTTTTTTCTTGTGTAGCAAAGAAACAGGTCGATCGTATTGAATTGATCGTTCGCTAAAAACGTTTGTGTTTGTGTCATTCATATAAACGTGGAGAAAATTCAATTCGAATAAAAACTTTCTTAAAATAAAAAAAAAAAAAATCTAAAAAATTAAGCTTTAGTGCGATCAAAATAATATTTTAAAGTGAAATTAAAAGTTTTTAAAAAAAAAATCGTCATTTTGTGATTTTCAATGGTTTATGTTCAATTTTGATTGTGATTAATCAAAATTGGTTAAGAAAAGCTTTTTTTTTGTAAAGTGTTATAAAATCGTTTTAATTCGAACATAAAAGAGAATTTGTAAATAATTCAATTTAAAAATAATTAAACAATTATTACTGATTAAATATTAGAACTCAGAATTCTGAAACTAAGGACTTTAATCTCATCATCATTGTCTTTTATAGGACCACAGATTTGGAGTATCCAATATAATTGACTATATTTAAAACGATAAATTAATTTTCGGCATCTAAAGAGATTTAAATTTTTGCACAACTTTCGTATAACCACATTTCACAGATGACAAAACTCAATAACGCCAACAGTTGTAATAACAACAAATCATCATCATGACATCAATCTTTTTGAATGACATGAAAATCTCTGAAAATTACTTCAACGACATGAAAATGAAGAATCTCAAAAAAAGAAAAAAAATCCATCTTTATCTAAGTTTAATCATTTTCTTAATAAATTTGTTAAAGAAAAATTTATACTTTTGGCAAATTTACAATTCGCGTTTTTATACCTCTCACTTTTTATTTAAAAGAAAAAAAAATTTATTCATTTTGATATCAAAAGTGCATACAGATTCTGTAGTTCGTTTATTTTCAATGTTTTCAAGTGATCTATGCTAGCCTATTTATTAAGCACATAGAATGTAGTTTCGTGCATCTGTATGTGCACTTTGAAGTATTACATAGTATATATTACCAGTTTCCACACCTCATATGAATTATTTTAGTTTTACAAATAATTTAATTCTCATGTGCATAAAATGATCTAGTTTTTCTTTCTCGAATTTTATAACATAAAAGAACGTTCGGTCTTGCATGTCAATTTAGAATTGCATTTCTGTGATCTAGCTGAACTATTTAGAATAATAAAAATCTCATTTATATTGTATATTTATATTTTAATTAGTTTTGTAAATTATAAGATTGATAATAATTAGGTTTGATATACCTACAAAATGATCGTTCTTTGAGAAGTCCTCTTGCACGATCAATTTTGCTTACAAGATCGATTTTTCAAACATGATTGATATTAATTAAATGATTTTTAGTTAAATATGACCCTGTATAAAATATGAAATAATTATATTTAAAAATGTTTATTAAACATGATCAATCGATTGATCTTTTTACGTATACTAAATTTGAATATTATCTTTTAATAAAATTCTTTGTATAGATCAAGTTTTAATCAAAATGATGCCCAATTAGAAATCCCAAGACTTTTATGATATTCTATATGTTTAATGAATAAGTCATGTGCGTGAATTGTAAATATAAGGTAAATATACCTAATCGCGATCAGTCTATAAAATAGTCCTTGTAATAATCATGATGTGTTGTGAATAGGGTCAACGTTTTGTTTCAGCATCGAAAATTGCACAATTTACGGAAACAAGCAAAATAAGAATTTCGTTTTCATCGTGACTATTACAATGACTTTTCTGAGCGGCCGCAATTTAGGCTCGAATTTATTTACTTTATTCAATTTATAGAAAGGCGAATGAACTACTCAAGTATAGTTTAGACTCTCTTTGCTAGTAATTGATAAGAATTAGGTTCGATTTCTAGAATGGAATTGCGTAATTCAATTGAGATCAAGTCGAATCGAAAAAGCATTGCTTCGATACGATTTGAGTCAAGTCGAGTTACACGATTCCACTCCTGGTCTATATTATGCTCTTCACAATTATTTGTTTTTCTTTGCTTTCACATTATTTGAAGTTGATATTTTCAAATTTCATCAATTTAATCCATAGGGTGTCTTTTTTAAGGGTGATGAACTTTAAATTAAAAAACATAACAGAATGTTAACTTCAAATCTTGACGAAGCGCATTTTGTCAGTCCAACTTTGGGTCACATTTTCGAAAAGTTTTGGCCGTATGTCATGAATAACAAGAACAATGTTGACCACACATCTCGACAGGCTCAATGTCATTCATATTTTGGAACAAATATCCATTGATCATAATTGGTTAACAACTTGATTGACTGACCGTAAGGGGAGTTCCTGCTTCATTTTTAAAGAAATAAGGACCAATGATGCCACCAGCGTGTAAACCGAGTTTTTCTGAATACACCATAATATTGGTTCTAAATAGGTTCTCTAACCAAAAATTTAGGGGGTATATCGATTCTACGGGTATTCAGGACGTGGTTGGTCAAAAATTTGTAATTACTTAAAATGTTTAATTATGATACAGAAAGGAATCATGTCCAAGGAATTTAGTGTTTTTTTATGCGGCTAAATTAAACCTTACAAATGTTTTATTGAAACGATCATGTCTCAATTTTAGAATTCCGCGTTCAGATTTTAGTACGTCCCTTAATATATTTTCATATTAATTTCTCTGTAATTTCTTTGCAAATTAAAATTACATTATTATCACAAGTTTTCTCGAATAACATTGAAACAATCTGCAAAAATATCTCGAAATATTATATTATCATTTTTACGGGTCAAACCATTTCGATTTTTTTTCATTTCAATAAAAGAGATTACAAATTTGTAATTATTTTTTTTGCTAAAATTGGGTCGCAATTATTCTATAAAAATTTAAATATTTTAATAAAATGTTTATTTTCATCCATTGTTAAGAGTACTTTTACAATAAATTTTAGTACATCTTTTATAGCAGTTCTTCCATAAAAGTTCCATAGTTTTATATTACTACAAATTTATGATGAAGTTCGCCTTTTTTTCTTTAGATTAAAAAAAGCCCAAATAATAAATTTTGCTTATAAAATTAAAGAGAAGCCTCCAAATTTTATATTTAAAAATAGCTGTTATATAAAATTTCTTTTAGCGATTTAATAGTAAATTGTTAAATTGTTGTCCAAATAAAATCCCAATAAAACAGATTACGTCAGAAGACAACAATTAAATTTACACCATGAACAACCGAAAAAAAGAAAGCTTTTTTTTGCCAAAATTTTGAACAAATCAAATAACATAAGAAATTAATTTTCACTTTTCATGCTAATTTTTGTCTTTAAATTTTTATTGCAAGAATATCTGCTAAAAACTTATTTACCGGGTCCGGTAATTGAAGTGTCCGGATTTAAAAACCCTGTAATTTTTTTGTTTATTGGTCGGTTTTATTAAAATTTCTGAAAATGATAGTTTATAAAACATAATTAATTTTTCAATTATTCGAATGCTATGTAACCGCCTTTTGCCTTAACCACCACCTTCAATCTCTTTTTAAACGATGTGCACGTGATGCTCGCACGATGTCTTGGCTTAAACGGTTCCATTCATGAGTCCAATCTTTTTCTAAACCGGCCAAAGTTGTATGTTTTTTTTTGGAAGCCGCTGCTTATAGAATTCCCAATAATCCAACGGATTCAGATCTGGTGAATACAGTGAATTTCGATGTTTGACTTTCCAATCAAATGAAACGCAACAATTGAATTTCGTTAACGTCCATTGTACAAAGAATAAGAACACGTCTTTTCACCAACAAATAATTTTTACTTCTGACAGACAATATGTCAAGCAACATTCATGTCAAATTTTAGTATTACAAGATATGCGGTTTACATTCGACACCGATTTGAATTAGACGAACAGTTCAATTGTCGGGCCCGGTATTAAAATTTAATATATGTTAGGTTTATTGGTCGGTTTTATTAAAAGTTATGGAAATGCTAATAGCTAATAGCTAATTTAACAATTATTCGAATGCTATATAACCGCCTTTTGCCTTAACCGCCAGCTTCAATCTCTTTTTAAACGATGCGCACGCGTTGCTCGTACGAGTTCTTGGCTTAAACGTTTCCATTCACGAGTCAAAACTTTTTCTAAACTGGCCAAAGTTGTATGTTTTTTTTGCAAGCCACTGCTTATTCCAAATTGGAATATGCCAACAGATTTAGATCTGGTGAATTCGGTGAATTTCCATGTTTGACTTTCCAATCAAATGAAACGAAACAATTGAATTTCATTTAAGGTCCATTGTACAAAGAATAAGAACACGTCTTTTCACCAACAAATAATTTTTACTACTGACAGACAATGTGGCAAGCAGCATTCATGTAAAATTTTAGTATTGCAAAATGTGAGGTTTACTTTCGACACCGATTTGAATAAGACGGGTTCTTCAATTGTCGGACCTGGTATTTATTTATGGTTTTTCATTTATTTATTTAAAAATCTATTTTCGGGTTTTTGGCGGTGTTTCAGAGATGAAAATATAAGAAATCGATCGATAAAAACTAAAAATTTTTCGATGACAAAATATAAAACGCACAATTTTCTCTGTGCACGCAATTTTAAATCATATTCGAATATCCATGAAATTTAAATTTTAAGTCAATATCAAAATTTATCACGTTATTCAATATTTCGAGGGCGTTTTAATAGCTAATTTCAATTGAAATTATATTCGTGATTAAAATACAAAAACTAAAGAAAAAAACGCTTTATTGCAAATTTCGCGAAATTGTTAAAAAAACATTTGTTTTTGAAAAAGTGGGTTTTGTTTTGTTATTTAGGCGAAAGCTAATAAATTATAATTATTTAAATTTTACATTTATTTCAGTTTTGTATTAAAATTTAAATTAAATTAAAATTCGTTTTGCTTAGAATGTTTTTTTAAATTAAATGCTTGACTGTAACAATATAATTATTAAATTTAATTATTGGTTGTAATTTAGGTCGATTAACTTGTCGTGAGTCTAGACTATGAAAAAGTTATTAGAAATTTATACCGAAGGTTAATTAATTATTTTGCAAAGTTCGAATGACAGCATCTTGATACTAAGTGCTGTCATTCAAACTAAAAAACATTCTACATAGATTTAGAATATATTACCCGTGTTTTTTTTTGCGAAAAAGCGGGCTTATTTAAGCAATGGGTATTATCGGGGTCCAATTTTAACGATAGTTATTTAGTATTATATTCGACAGTTAGATGTCACAAATCAGTTTTTGAAATTAACAGAATTGTTTGAATTTTGAATCTTACCTGATTTTGGTAATTTTTTTATTGTTTTCAGATTTATTTGATTAAAGCGAAGCAATAATTTCGCTATTTGTCTTAAAAAAGGATTTAAAATTTTTTCAAATCTCAAAAGACATGACAGAAGTTGGCTATCTGTTCCATCGAATAATATCAGTAGTACCAATATTCAGAATTAATAGTTATAACTATACGCAGGTTTATAAATCGTCTTTTTTTTGAGAAAGTGTACTAACTTAAAATCGACCTATAGCCGATTTATACTTTTGTCACTTCATTTGTGAGTTATAAAAGTATAAAAGTATAAAAACTTACGATTTTTGATAATCTGAGGGAAAAGTGCCGTTTTTTTAAACTCTTCAAGTTACAGTAGTGTTCTCTAAGCTCTAATCTAACTTAATTCTTTCTTGGTTTATGTTCGAAGTTTGCCAGCGATTTTATTAAATTATGCTCATAGAAATAATTTCTTGTCATTTTTGTCAGATACATAAAATTTTAAGAACTTTTGAATTGAGGCACTTGGAGGGTCTAATAACGAGAAGTCAAAAATTAAATTATTAGTGTGAGACCAATCAATTTCTCGAAATCATGTACACCATTCGGGCACTTTCAACAAACAATGATTTACGCAAAGTTATTTGTTGTTTTTCTGGAATTAGTTCCCAAAATTCATACTATTAAGCTGTCTTACGATCATCACTTTTTTCATATGTGTTCATAAAGATTTTTTCAAAAGTGTCCATTTCAGATGGCGTGAACTCATAAGGAACACATTGGTACAATGGCATATGACAAAGTTTATCCAGTTTTTGACATTAGAAATTTTTAGAGACAAGTCAAATGTCTAATTTTTGACATAATTTATGAGAAAACATATGACAAAACAGATAGTCTAAACCTATCTTTATTGAGGCTCTTAACAGTATTATAACTGAGGAACATTCATTGCTATTTATAGAATAGATAGAGTCTGATATAAAATGTAGGTTTAATGACATTATTTTAATGCATTCAGAATATATTTTTCTCAACATATTTATCACGTAAACATTGTCATTACCTGTATTCTGTAGTTCATACATATTTATAGAATTATTTCCCCACAGAGGTGATAACACCAGTCGTCGTAGTCGCAATCGGTTATCAATAACATTTTCAAGTTGATTATAAATTAGTTCATTATCAAATTGAAATTATAACGTTGATTCCGGTTTCTGGTATTTTTTTTTCCTTTGAATGAAATGCACTTAGCGACTATCCGCTAATGTCATAAATTTTCAATGGATGACATTTTGGAAATTGTAAAACAAGTATTAGTATCAATTTATGGATCCACATTTAAAAAGAAGAAATAAATCTACTTAAAATATTCTAAATACAGTATAAGTCAATTTTATCAGAGATTTCCTAGTTTAAAATATGTAGGTACTTAAAGATAAGACAGTTTACATATAAATTTGAAATAAGATATGTTAAAAATGTTGTCATGACATTAAAAACAACTTAATTAAAAGAAAGAAAAAACCGTCAGAATATGATAAGTTTCAATTACAACTTAATTATTATGTTTAAATATTTTTTATGACATTTATTTATTTTTTTGTGTTTTTTCAAAATGCCTTTTTGTATAAAAATTATTAACCGCATTGGATCAAGGCGTTAAAACATCAAACGAAATTTAAGGAATTATTAAAATTATCCGGAAATTTGTACCAGTTTTACCTATACTTATAGTTATTTTCAAGTTTAATGAACTTCAAAAAAGAGATACGTATATATATTAAGACATGAACAAATAAAAAAAATGAAATTTGCCAAAATGTCACTCAAATGTGAATTTAGCACAAATATTTATTTTGTGGCTTTTGTTGATAAATCAACATTATGTCATAGTATATGGTTTCTTTCACGTCTTTTCTTGGGCCTTATATTATTATATCATTGAAACTTACCTGTTAGATTAATTCTAAGCAAATACGCATTTTGCATGTTTTTAAACTGTTTTTAAAAATAATATTATTTGTGTCGACTTTTGCTGAGATTTAATTAAATAAACAATGTTTGTTTAGAATTAATTAGGAATGATTTTGGGGTACTTTAAGAAATGGTGGTATACTTGCTTAAATCAATTCTAATTCATTAATTGCGGCTCTATAATATCTCATTATATTCTAAAATTAAGATGAATAAGAATGAATTTAGAGAATTTCAGTAATTTCTGAATATGAAGATCAATTTCTTTTCTTTTCCTTAATGCAAGGAGATGTTAAGATTCATTATTATATTGGAGGCTTTTTAAATGTCTTTTGCTCAAGCAAAAACCGAAGACCTTGGCATTAGCATTAACTGATCACAGCAGTCGGGAAACCGGTTTGTTTCTACAGTACTCAATTTTAGGATGTATAATTTTGAATAATTCTATGGACTTCAAAGATCGTGTATTGATGTTAAGATGCATTTTGTCTAGCAGAAAGGGGAAGTTAAAAGCACCATACAAGATTTGGCTAACGATAACCACATCCGGCACTAGGCGCTGCTTTTTTAGGGAATGTGAACCTAACAAGTTTAATCTGTATTAATATGTAACATATTATAAACATTAACAAAAGTATGTACACTCGAAGAAAAAGATTTTGAAGTAGACAGTTGTTGGGTCATTGTATTGTAGTGGAGTGGAGTGGCCTGCAGCCCTTAACACGTAGAACAATAATGGCCTATTGTGCTTCCTTCTTACTAGATTCGACAGATTAGGTCTTGCCTTTCTGATAAAATACATTATACTGGTTAGGTTCAAATCGGCTTACCTTTGCTTTTGTACACTGTAGATAGAACCAATATATAAAATGCCATAAAACTGTAGATTATGGACACAATGTATCGTTCAGGCTTAAATTGTAATTAGTTGGTGTTGTCCTCATAACAAACTAATTTTTACATTTTCAGTATAGTAATACAGTTTACAGAGCCAAAAATCTAATTAGTATAAAATTATTCTTTAAACCCCTTTAGAAAAATGAGCCCGAAAATCAAGATTTTTGTTTGATTGCATTTGGAAAATTCAGATTTCTTTAAATTACTAGAATATTTTTCATCATTATTTTATATAAACATCCTTTCACTTTTCGGTTCAAATATACAAAAATAAATTAAAATGAAAATTACATTCACAAAATTGTACATATCGATGTCATATTGTCAGATTCGATTATATATCTCAAGTGTTCTTCCAATAAAATCTGTGCCAATCAATTAATTTACCAATCAGAAAACTCGATTGACATATTCTCCAGTTTCACATGATGTTCATTTTCCAACATAATCATGAAACTTATAATTAATCTATTTTCTATTTTTGATACAATTCCCTTGTGATCTATCAAATTAAATCTCTTTCATATTAACAAGATTGAATTGGAATTTTTTAATAAAATTTTATTTAAACAAACGATCATCAAAATGATCCCGATCTTTATTTTTTTTTAAACAATTTCATTCATTATGAAAAATTGACAGTCTTGATTAATACATATGTATGATCAATTGAATGTTATTAAAACATTTTTGATTAAAATATTGATCAAATAAAAACTACATAGCACATGGAAACATATAGGTTTGTGATAAATTGATCATCACCAAAGAACATTATTACTGATCATGTGTAGTTTTACAGCACGCACAGCATATCGTTTTCTGATGCTCAATGAATAGAAAGATAACAACGTGTTCAGTTGTAAATGATCATCATTTATGAATTGTGGTTATAAGGAAATTAGTTTATTGTTTTTTTTTTAATAGTGCAACATAAGAAAGAGATGATCTTAAATTTTATTTGTTTATTTTTAAAGGTGTATTTTGAGACTGATTTATAAAAAAAAGGACTTTATTTGTAATAATGTGTTAATATTTTAAAAAAGCCCCCAAAAAAAGGAAAATTTCAAAAAATTCTTTTTCAAAAAAAAAACATTGGTGATCACTAAAAAGGATGAATAATCATCCGAATAATATCAAAGAGAATAATAATCTCGAGGATACAATTCTAACTCTACGAAGAGAATTACGATCTTTATATGATTTATTAAAAGATAAAAATGATCAATTACATTTATTAGAAAAGGATATACGTGATCGTGACATAAGTTTACGATTTTTAAGAAATGAATTTAAAAAATTAAAAGATCATAATAATAGTTTAAATGTACAACAACAACAAATCACGGATACAGTTTGTTATTGTAAAAGTTTACAATATCGTAATCATGATCGTAAATCTGATCTTGGTGATGGTGATAGTAATGATCATCATCGTGATTTGGAAATTGTTGAAAATCCAACAGAAACACAAATTGAAAAATTTCAACGAAATCTTAAAGAACGTGATATTGTGATAAAAGAATTAAATGAAAAAATTATTCGTTTATCCGAGGAACACACTTATGTACAAAGGCAATCACTTGATAAGGATGATAAAATCATTGAATTACAAAATGAAATTGATAAATTTCGTCAAGTGGTAAGATAAGATGGAATTTTTGTTTTATCCTCAATCCACACAAAAAAAAACAGGGATAAAATCATTTAAAATGTATTTAAAATTTAGGTTCGACCTCTTACACAAGCGATACTTGAACGTAAACGTTCTGAAAGTTTTGATGATTGGTCACCGGGTATTGAATCGACACGAGTTTTTGCTGTTACAGAACCAAGAATTAAACGGCAAGCGATCAGTGCTGAACCATTATCAGCAATGGCTGGAATTGAAGGAGATTTAATCAAAATACCAAAAACAAATTTGTAAGAATTTATTATTGTTGTTGTTTTATTTTATATTTAGATTTTTCCTTAGAGTTATGCGATTAGAATTGGGCAGCATATAAAATATGCTCTCTCATCTAACCATGTAGATTAGATTAGATTTAATTTTAGGGTGTTCCTGTACTGCGACCTTAAGATCTATTGTACCCCCTTTTTCTTTGGTGTAATAGTTAGGTTAACTTCCCATTCTACAACACCTCCTCCAGGCCTATTTCTCTTAGAAATTTTAGTATCCGGAGTGGATTGAGAGATTGTATCTCGCTTGGAGAGAAGCAATATGCCCCGAGATATTTTCGTCTCCTACGGAGTAATGCCTCACAGTAGGAGAGAATATGCATTGGGGTTTCGTCGTCCCACTCGCAGAATCTGCAGGTGCTATCTCTTTCAAGTCCTAGTTTTTTGAGGTGTGCTTTGAGTCTGCAGTGTCCTGTAAGGATTCCTGTCAGAACTCTTATATTCTTCCTATTAGTGCTAATAAAGGCTTTGAATCTCTGGGGGTTGAATTCCCCAAGGAGATCCTTGGCCTGCCTTAGTCCTGGTTGAATTTCCCAGTATCTGGTTCTTTCTGCCGCCTCTTCTTTTAACCATGTAATTATGTTCTAAAATACCATTTATTGCTAATTATTTCTTAAGATCTACTTTTGATTAGGAAAATTCATGCAATTTTTCTGATTTCTGTTACAAGTTAAATTATGTTATAGTTTTTTTTTGTAAGGTCCACAAAAATTTACAAAATTTTTTTGAAAGTTTTAACTTTTAAGCATAGCCGAAAAAAATTTGATTGATTATATTCGGTTTTAGATTTCATAATTTCTTTATTCCACAAGAAGAAAAATAAAAAATAAAAATATTTCGCGAATTTGTCTATTATACTATTGACCCGTGTCAAATATCTTTGGGTAAATTATATAACTTTCATCACGTGTAAGAATATGCAGCCTTCAGCGGCTACACAATCTTTTTGAAACCAATGTCAATGCTATCAATATAATTTTACATAAACGATTTGTATGCATTTGACATACTACATAATTATTTGAGATACAATTGTATCCATTAATTTGTCCCAATACACTTTCTGTTAGTTGGAAATTTCAACTTTGAGAAAGTTTTCCTTTCCAAGCTACTCTAACTTGAGATGTTGAACAATATTCATAATCATAAGATGTTAGCGAATGTCAGAAGTTCTTCAATAGTTTCAGTTTGTTTATTGTAGTTATTTTAATACTTTAGTACCATGGGTTTTTTTTGATTACACCAAAACAGTAGGCAAATGAGTCGTCCTAGGCCAGTTATATAATTTTGTTTATTATAGGTGTGTTCACTATATAGTGAATCCAAACATTGTGATTTACGCCATATCATCCAATGCATGCGAAGTATAAAATGTGAAATGAAAAATAATATAGCAAATTCTCGTTATAAACGATCGAACCTGAATCAATTTTCCGCAAAAATTGTCTTATATAAAAAGGTCGTCTATAAGAAGACTAAATTTTTGTTGAAGGTATGAGAAGGTTTGGAATGCATACATTTTGGGGAAAGTTCGCTTATATAGCCTTATATTACCTTAAAAAATTTCGCTTATATCGAGAATTTGTTATTTTAAAATAAAATATTAGCCCATGGGACAAATAAGGATTCAATTGTTTTTTTTGGAATCTATACAGTTAGCATTTATTCTAAGGATCTATAGATTCATCAGCTTTTAACATTTCTTTGGTAAATCTTATAATCACAATGAAAAATGAAGTCCACGCACAAAAGTGAACCAGGGTTAGTTGCGGATCGTGTGCTAATCTTAATTTTCTGAATAACTGAAAATCTGGATTGACCTAAAAATTCAAATTTAAAATCACTAAGGAAAGTTTTAATGTATTAGTCGCCTTCAATTCGATTTATAGATCTTTGATAAATCAAGGGTTATTTGGTGTAATCATTAATTCCAAATGAATACTCTATTTACACATGTTGATTGTCAGTTTTGAGTGATTAATATTATCACCTAAATCCCAATAAAAATTATAATTTATAAAATTTATTTTTCAAATTGAAACAAATCGTCAATTTTAATTATCTTTCAAGTAAATTACTAAATATGGTTAAAACTAGATTTCATAGCGTACAATTTTATTTTATTATTACGATTAAATCTTTCTTTATAGTACTTAGTATTTATATTTAGAAGCGAAACTAATTAATAGCCTTTGAATGTTGATAAAAGTGTTTTGCTAAAACATTTCAAATTTCATAGTATTTCCAAAAACAATAACTGAAAGTGAATTTACCATAATTAATCCCTGGATTATTCTAAAATAGTGAATAAAGCATCAATTTCAATATGACTTACTATATACAAATCTAGTATGGTAATGTGTTTTTCTGTTTATGAATTTGTCATCATTTTTAGGCCTTATTTAAAATTCATCTCACACGCATGTCATACTTCTCACCGAATTGGGAAGATAAATATTTTAAAGATCTCTAAATTGTCCACAATCTAATGCTAATTTATCTAAATATCGATCGATTTAGTTAATTAAATATAAATATATAAAAGTTCAATATACTGTAGAAACAAACAAACATTCGAAATTCAAAGGAATTTAGATCAAAAGTTAGAGTATTGCAAAGTTTATTCGGTTTTTGAAAATTTATTTAAAATAATGCAATATATTTCTTGTTTAAGAACGCAGCTGGATTAATTTCTAAAATGAGATAAGATGAATATTTTTGATATATCGAAGAGCATACTAGATTGTGGGCCTCATGTTGTGGCTGTTTCTTTAATAATTTATGTTTTCATTTGACTAATTGCTTGGCCATTAATTATCTTGTTTTTTCAATTGAATATTTTTATCTCCTTGAGGTTATTTCACACTTGCTATAAAAGAATAACATTGTATATTTCAATTAGGTTTTGCAAAAGAGGTGTTCCGCACACAATGGCATTCAGATAGTATCGAATCGTATCGTTTAATTTCAAATTAAATGAAATTGTTGATATTTTTTATTTCAATGCAATTGAATGAATTGTTTTCAATACAATTTACTATTATTTAATTTTGTAGAGTGCCGGGAATAATAAGAATAATTTTTTCTTTCTTTAATGGTATGTTTCGAAGTGCAGCCTTTTTGATTATTTCGTGTACAAAAGTAGCTTGCAAAATTACTTGCAAATTGTACCACGAAGATTTCCAATAAGTAATTCCTGCAGTAAAATCGAAACACTGAAAATAAGTCACTGGATAGTGTTTACTATTTTCACTACTAGTAGGTGTCTCTACCACACTCATCATCTAAAAGATATTTTACGTGTATTATATTTAATTTATTTAATTATTGCAAGATACAAATCGTGTGTGGGGACATCCTTTTTTTAATCCGTAACTAATTTACCTGTCGAATGATGTGTATGGTTCATACATGTAAAACCCAGAATACTCGAGATATACGCGAATCTCCATACATGCGAATTTTCATACTTCCTGCTCCGAAAAGGTTTATTTTTAAAAATGCATATTAATATTGCCTTTATGCCCGTCGAATGAGGAATGGGTCATAGTTGAATATCCGATATATACAATTAAATCCGGCGCTTTCATTTATTATGCAATTTGATGAAATCATTTTGTGCGAATCGCAAATGAATAATCGTTATCAAGAGACTATTTTATGCAATTCTAATTAAATATTTTTATTTTTTATTAAAAAGATTTATATATAAATTATTCATTCATAAAAATAAAACGAAGGAAACTTGAATTCTTTTTCATATAAATTATATTTGCTTATTTAAAAAAATAAATTTTTAAATTATTATTGATGATGATTTTTTTCATTATCACAGATCACGAGAATTAATTAAATCTGCTATTTTGGATAATGATTTCATGAAAAATTTGGACATGACACAAATCCGAGAGATCGTTGATTGTATGTATCCGGTTAAATATGGAGCAAAAAGTCTAATTATTAAAGAAGGCGATGTTGGAAGCATCGTTTATGTGATGGAAGGTAAGTGAAAATAAAAACTTAATTATAAATGATCGTGAAAACTATAATTTTATTATTTAGTACGCCTGAAAATATGCAATTGAAATTAAATTTGCCTGCCTGTTGAATGAAAACGATCTTCGAAAAGCATTGCCAGATTTAAATTCTAAGAAATGATAAACTTGTTAACTTGTTTCTTAACAATTTAGCAATTTTATATTTTGTTCCTAAAATTACTAGTGTTTTTAGTTTTTTTTCGCTAAATAGGAATAAGAAATAAGTATGCAGTCAATTCCCTCCATTTTTCTATTATATTGTTCAAATTTGAAGGAGAAAATGTCTGTTTATTATTTTTTATAGTAATTAATAATTAATGATCGGTAGGGAAAAAATTCTATTGAATTACAATTACGTGTGCGATATCAGTGATTCTTATTTTTGTTCCATTAACCACATTACCTAGTATCTTTCGCTTTGTTCGGCGGCCTGCCACCGTATGGAATCAGCTGCTACGTAATTTCTATAATTTTAGAATATTTCCAATATAAAAACTTCCTAATTCAGCCAATAATAGGAGGATTTTCATGAAACTTGGAGCGTAATACATTTTGGATAGGCCGACTGAAAAAATAGGGCATATCTGCATTCGATATAATCCGAAAAACGTTCCTAATTCGGCCAATGGTTGTTGTATTTTTGTGAAACTAGGAATATATATTCTGGATAGGCCGTCTTTAAAGATAGTTGCCCATTGGGGAGGATAAGGGAGGACAAAAATAGAAAAGCGTTCTTGATTAGGTCAATAGTGCGTGGATTCTCATGAAACTTGGAATTTACATTCTCGATAGGTCAACATTGAAAAAATGGATGGGATTCGCGGGACAAGCGTAGAAAATTGTTTTTAGTATTTTTTTGAAGATATGGCTCCTCAATCGTATTCTAAGAATACTGCGATCAAATCCGCGGGTACCTGTTTGTAGTGCAACTATATAGTTATTTGTTTCAGTTATATCCATTTATATTTTAATTAGTTTTATTTATTTTAATTGTTAAATTTTATACTATTTGCAAATTTTTTTTCTACACAACTTAGATACGAGATAGTGTACCTTTTGATTTGATATGTTTATTTCCTTATAATTGAAGAAGTTGACCAATTAAAACTGATGTTTGTATTCGATAATTTTGATCATGTTATAATGATACTCTTATGTATTATAATTAGGACTAAATATTGATAATTCACATATTTAAAAAAATTCAATTTAGTAATTTCAAATTACTCAAATCACGTTTTTTTTTTGTTTTTAGAAATATTTTTGACTTCTTCAAAACGACGAATATTTGAATATAAACAAAACATGTTTTTTCTGTTTTGTTTTAATTTATTACACGCTACAGAAACATTAAAAATTTAAATTTCCAGTCTGTGATCTTTAAAAATAACAAGATCGACTCGATATGCCACTGGGAAAGACATATTACAAAAATAAAAACATTTTTATATTCAATTTTGTTGTCATTTTATTCATTGCCTCACATTTATTTATTGCGAGAAGAACATAGTGCAATGAAATTGCACTCAATTCAATTTGTTTCATTCATTGATTTAAATATGAAAAAAATGTTTTGATAATTTTTGAATTGAACTGATCGTGCTCACAATATACTTTCCAAAAAGTCCCCATAGAAAAAATGTTCATCACATCCAGGAATTTCGTCTTTTGTGTTACTGATGCGTTAGTATAATGTACAATTTTCAATGTGTCTAGTTTCAATGAACAGATCACTATTCAAAAGGATCTCGCTTTTTTTTATCATTTCAATAATCAAATGAATTGGGTTTGTAAAAAAATTCTTTTGTGTCTTGCGTGACTCTATTCGCAAATATTGGATGTGCATGAAATCCCACATGAATGATATAGGCTTTTGTTCGGACCAAAGAGAAGATCAAAACCAGATTTATTCAATTGCATTCTTTTTAATCAATTGTATGCAAATTTTGATGGCACACTAAAAGAACAGAGTTTATTTTTATATTTTAATGAAAAAGTATTAAACTATGAATGCATAAAGCGTGTGTGATTTGTGGGCCTGAAACAAAGAAATTCACGCGTGCTTTCTTTTTACTTATTATTATTTTTTTTTTTTGGAAATATTTTTAAAATTTTCCACAAATTTTTTAAATATGCAATTTTTACTTAAAAAAATGTTTTTGACAGTTTTAGGTCAATGTTTTTAATAGTTTATACTAGAGCTTTTATTTATAAAGAAATAATGTCTGTCGATTTTTTAGAATAATAAACAATTTCCTCGTTTTTTTGAATTTTTAAAAACTGAAAAAAGAATGGTTATGACAAATTAAATCATTTTTAATGAAATTATTGTTTTAAAATTTTTTTTTGAATATTTATGTTAATATATTTTCACTTTGCTTTCTTTTTGCGGAAAATTAAAGACTTAACTCCCATACAACAATTTGAAACGACTTCTAGCACAAATTTTTAACGAATCTACAATATTTGAATTCATCTTTTGAAATTCCGAAAAGAGTAAAAGCAATTTTTAAATAGGTGCCAGGATTAATGTTGCGTCTAATATTTTCAAGATATATGGAGTTTTAAATAAGGTGTGTTCAAAATTCTTAAATTAAGAAATTTTTGGGCAAATTTACCAAGAAAATGTACGTTATATTTTTTAAAGGTTTCTTCAGACTATCTATCTTGTTGTATGCCTTCGTATAAGTTTTGTCAAAAATGTCCACCTGAGGTAACTTCAACTTATATGGAACACAGTGGTACAAAGATATTTATATGACAGAGTTTATGCGTTTCTTGAATCCCATTTTTTTTAATAATATTTATGCTTCGTCTTCTTTATGAAAGACATGTCAGTTGCAACAGGCTTCGACTTTGAAATAAACTATGCTTTAAGCTGTTTTCTTTTTCTGTAAGTTAGTTCTCAGTATAAAACTAAAAAGATTTTCAAAGTCATAATTCTGATATTTAAAAATAATAGTTTTTTTTTTAGACAATGTTTTCCAACAAACATTCTGATTAGATTGTTTATCGTGAGATCACAGGGTTATCAAACATAAAATACAAATTTATTTAACAAAGTTGTATAAAACCTATTTTTTCTAAACTTTAATTTAATAATCTTATAAAATATTTTCACTATATTTTTCAGTGATCTTGCAAATCGTTACTAGTATTAAATTTCTTTGCAAATTTACTTTTATTACAATTTTATATAACATATTTTTTTCGTTTTTTGCAGTAAAAAATCCCATCCAAATTGGGTCAGAGTATCAAATTTTCTTGTCTTTATATGGTCTTCTCTTGCATATAACAATTGCTATAAAATTCACCAAATCTGATCATAATTTTTCTTGCATTACAATATTGCATTTGGATTATTGTTTTTTTTCTTGCAGATGTAATGCAGCTGTTTTTTATCTGCTTTGGGTGCCCGACGTTCACTTTTCCTTCTCGTTTTTCATACAACAAAAATTTGCTGCAATTTTGTATTTTCTTCTGTTTTTATTTTAATTCAATTGCATAGAAGTAAGCCAATTCGGAATTATTCTTTCCAAATACAGAAATGATCGTATTTAAATTTCGCAAATAAATCATTGATTTCGGTGATTTGAATATCAAAATATTGCATGATTAACTTTCCGTATGTCTGTCTGCTTGTCTGATTGTTTTCTTGTTTGTCAAATTTTATGCAATTTAATTTATTTACGATCATCTGATCAGCATGCTGAAATTTTATGGAAATTTATTGCGGTCCTATAAATATTTTCTAAGAAAATTGAAATGGTCATTGGAGTTTTTAAAATGATTAAAAAATGAATTTTATTTTAAAATGTTACACTTTTTTTATGTAATTTTAAAAATGTAAACGAAAGTTGAAAATTGCTGCGATTATTGTCTAAAGTAAATAAAATTTGATTAAAAGAAAACAAATTTCACTTTAACAACAAAAAACGTTTTAATTAAAATAATCGAAAATTTTTGAATAGTGCGTAAATTATTTTTTTTGTGCTTTTATAGAAAATTATTTTGATATAATTTTAAAAATTTCTCATATTACTGAAGTTAATAGTTTATAACGATCTTTTAGTGAAAGAATGATATTATTAATTAACGCACGAACATTATTTGAAACTGATTAATGAAAAGTCTCATAATTAATCCAAAAATCATTTAATGAAATCGTATTAATGTAAACAAATGAAAATTGTAAGTGAAACACATCGAAATTTTTGTTGAATTACAAGAAAAAGTAAAAGTAGCTTTTTAATGGCGTAACTAAAAGTCATGTCGGACATTTTTGTTATTTAATAAACATTGTCCATCTAACTCATTGTTATACTATAAAGCAATGATCGTTGATATAATTTAATAATAGAAAGGTTATACAAAAAAAGAAGAAAAGATTGTGTTTTATTTTTGGCGATTATATAACATTATAAAAATCTCTAATTGTTAATTTTAAACGCTGATCAGTTTGTTTTTAATTTGTTTGTAAAATGTGTTGACAATCGTCCTAAGTTCAAGTAGAAAAATGAACTGAAATAATTTTCTTTTATGCTTTGATCGCTTAAACAAATTTTCGTTTGACTTAGTGCAGATCATTGATCATCTGGTCAATAGATTGTGCTTTACAATAGTATAGGATAAAAATTACTTGATTTTTAAAAACATATATTTATTCTATGGCCTGATCTTGTTATTCTTAGTACCCAGATACCGAGGCTACCAACTCTTAGCCGTCGTGGAAAACCTGGAGAAAAATTAAATTTTTGAACTGAATATTTCGAAAATAGGAAAACGTCAATATTATGAAACTTCGTATTGTTCCATCCTTGAAGTTTCACTTCTAATGCGCGTGGCGACTACGCACTTACTTTTTTTACTTAAAAATGTTGACTCTCCAGGCGAAAACACCACAGTTAGTAGCCTAGAAATATTCTGCAACAAATTTCCAATCACTTTCTTCTTCTTTTAATATTACCTGAAAAACATTTTCTGCTCTGTGTTCTCCTCGATCCCAAAAAACACTTGATTTTGAGATGATCGTGTTAATAGCAACATTAAAATCAGCATCATCATTGTTATTTATAGTTTTCCTTAGGTCTTAAGTTTTCATTGTACACCTAGCTTAGAATCACAAAACAAAAAAAGCATGTGATTGCAGTTATTATGCAGTGTATTTTCAAAATAATTTTATATGATGCGTGACAGTGTGACGAATTGCATAAAAAACGACTATCACCACTAAAATACAATATTACCTGTCTGAACTTCAGGTAAAATTAATTCTTTTGTGAACTTCTTAATTGAATTCCGGTATTCCGCAAGAATGCTTTTACGTACATGGTTTGATGCAGCAGTAATATTCTCAAAGAAAAAAAAATTCACCCAGGAAACTAAAATCAGTGGATAGAACATATTGTGGCAACCATATACTAGGAATGGTCGTGTTTTCTTGAATTGAATCCTGAACCTTTCTTATTCTATTTTTTATTACAAATTGTATTCAAATCAATCAACAAAACTATGAATTAGGTTATTTTCCTTCTTTACCTTTGTATCGATATCCAATGATATGTATTCGAAACTTGGTAATCTTATGACAGCTGAGTTGTTATTTTGAACATAAAATTTGTATTCCATACCATAGGCATAGGATATAATAAATGATTGGAGGGGAAAAATACGTGATCACTAAATTATAGTAGTTTTCTTGTAGTTTCTTAATCCGGCGTACTGATCACTTGTTAAAGATGTAGTAGAGTTCCAAACCATATACACGATCATTTTAAGATCAGCTTTGCTTTGATTTTTTCTAGCAATTTTTTTATACCTTTGTGTGAGTTGGCCAGAGTCGGGTGTGAAAGATTTCAGCCTGAAGTATTTTTCTTCATTTAATTTTTAAGTTATATTATTTCATTGTTAAAATCGCAGTCGTCGCGTGCGCATGCGTATCGGGATTACTTAGTTTCTTTGTAATTTACGACAAACGGATTTTTTAATAGTTGTTCTTAAAATGTGTATCGACTACTGAATATTTATTTTTGGTGTTCTTAAAAGCAATTCTGGACAATAAAATTATATGTTGTACAAGAATTTGTTTTTATGTTTTTGATACCAATTAATAAAGTGATTAGAAATGATATCATAATGTTTGTAATTTTGATTTTTACAAAAGAATTTATATTTTCTTTGAATGAAATTGAAGTGTAATGAAACAACAAAAAAAAGTACTTTGTGACATATAAAGAGTACAAAATAAAATCTTATAAGAAAATCATATTAGAAATGTGTTTGTGAAACGGAAAGCAGCTGTCTGTGGTTCTGTCTTCCAGCTGTTAAAAAAAAAGAAATGAAAAAATAAAATAATTTTTAAACATGAAAATATAGTGACGCGCGATTTTTGTGTGAACATATTTATGCTGCATGCCGGACCTTATGTAAATTGTGAAAGTAAATAAATGAAAAAAATAAATAAATTTATGACAAAAAAGTCAGCTAAATAGAAAAATACATTCAAGTTACAAGTCTGTACTTACTTGTATGTCTTCAGGTAAAAATCTTGGACCGTACTCGATTGTGATTGATTTTTGCTAGACGATCGATTCTTATGGGTTTTTTTTCTCTTTTTTTGTACATGACTTCACTTTCAATCGAAGATGGAATTTTTTTTTTCTTATCAGAAATTAAATACTTTTTTGCTTTCAAAACAAATTTTCCGGTTTTAATTTTTGTTTAATTTTTAATTGAAAGGAAAATTCAATTTCCCTTTTTGTGTTTAGACAAAATTTCTATTTTAAAACTTGTTTTCGGGGGTCGCCAGGTCACTATGGATAAAATTGTTTCCGAAAAGAAATTTTTCTTTTTTTTTCCGTTGCTGCAAAATACCAACAATCTCAGGATTTACAATTCGGAATAAATTATTTGTGAATACCTTTAATATTATTTACTTTTCATGTCGCGCATCATGCGCGATGATAAATTCACTTTCTAAATAGTAGATTTTCACGATTTTATAGTATTTGCCTTTTAAATAGAAGTCAATATAGCGAAAAAAATTGCATATGCAAAAAAAATCGTGTGAATGATGTTGCTTCCAAAAGGCAAAAAAAAAATAAGGTGCGCCACTTTTTGATGGTTTTTTTAGAGATTTCAATCTAATTATCTTAAAAACAAGCTAAATTTTGTCATTGGACTTTTCGTGACAATTTTATAGGCTTTTTTTGGTGCCACAAAAAATTTGGTTTCGTTATTTTTTTTTTATTTTTATTTTAATTTGGTTAATTAATTTTACACGATCGTTTTTTTGCTTGCACTCAAATTTTCAAGGTTTATAGGTTTATTTGCATTCAGGAGTAGAGCGAATCAATATACAGTCCTATAGGGTCAGCGGTGACTAACCATTTTCTACAATATACCTACCCAGCACAAAACAGTTCAAAAATTCACCGCGTTCTATCTTATAATTTCTATATTCTATTAATTTTTTGTTATAATAATTTTTATCTGAATCTGGCTAAATTTATGGCATCCCAGCTAGCATTTTTGGTCGGTGACACGTTTCTGCCACAATTGGTAATATTGAAAATGTTACTTGTTAGAAAATTTACACGTGGATTGTGCTCTTGGTATGAATAAAAATATATCTGCGTGCAAATTAATCAAAACGATCTCTCATCTATGATCCTCAAGAAAAACTTAAAAAGAAATTACTCGACTTAATCCTTCTAGGATTGTTTGCAATATTTAAAAACCCATTCTAACTACGCCAATGATCTTATATTTATTATCTTTAATGATCTTGACTAAATTAAGTACGATATGCTTTAATTTTATGTTCACAGAAACGTCGTCGAACCGCAATAATAATGTTGCCTTGAAAAAACAAGAAACACATTAAAATTCTTAAATTTTATAAAAGGTAAAAATTATTGTCACAAATGCGAATAAATATAAAATCACTGTTATTTTTTTTTTGCTTTGACTCCCCCACAAAAAATCATTAACGTTTTTCAATTTCAAAAAATAAATAAATTATTTAAAATTGTTGCGGTAAAAAATTTTTAATAAAGTGTTTAAACAGTTTAGGCTCAGCTAAAATGCAAGCACTGAACATTCTTATTTCTACTCAAATTAAAAAGTTATTTTTGGCTCAAATATAGTTGAACTCGTGTGGATGCATATACATGGAGGATCAAAACTAGTGGAAGAATCTAAAAGAAGGTGTATCTCGATTTGAACCAAATCGTATCGACAAAGTATAACAATAGCAATGTTTTTTCGATTCGATTTATTCTTAATCGAATTATACGATACCAGTTCAGATCGAAGCTGGATTAAAATGCATGTGTCGAGTTCAAATTGGGTTCACAGACTTTCTTGAATTTTGATGACTACGTGACGGTTAGCATTTTGTTAGTAAAACATTTGAATTTTTTGTGTTCTCCAGTACTTTTGGACTGTATTTGAACTTGTTACTTTAATGCGAATCCTAATTTCGACCCAATCTGAACTCTTCATGTATACGTACAAATAGAAAATGTCCGAAGTCTCAATAGAATTTTGAAAAAAATTATTAAATATCTTTTTATTTAAGATACTACTTGATTCCTTCTAACCAAACAACTTTTACGCTCTCAAAGAGGTCGACTCTTGGAAGAGTTATGTATTCCAATAAATCCATATAACCTTTTCCAGGTTTATTTAAGTAATTCTTCCGAATTGACCTCTCCTTAAACTCAAATTAAACTAAAACAATAAAAACTTAATTATTTCTATAATGATAAAAAGTAAATGAAATTTATAGTCTTATTACTTTATATCCTATGGTAGAATATCGAACGGTCACTACATTTATAGCGCATCGAAATAATCATCAGAGAACGGTCTCCAAGGCACCTTGATGTGTAGAAAATCGAAAGTTACATGCATACGTACGTCTGATTTTGTCCGATTTTAATGAAAATTAAAATATAGGTTGATCATTCCTTAACTCAATTTGCTATTGTATTTCAGCAAAATCTGCCAAATGAAAACGAAGTTATAAAGTAAAATCCACAATGGACTAAAAAAAATTTGCCTGGTCATAAAGTTTTCCTGTTTAGTTTTTTTTTTTGCAGATTTCGCTATCCGACCCTAAGATACCTTTGAATTAGAGCGAATTCGAAGAAATGAATAAAAGTTTCGAAGAAAAAACATTCAAATAATATATTTATTTTGCTAGTTTCCTTCTCCGAATACATTGATTGGATTTGATGAATAACGAGCCCCATTTAAACTATAGGATGTCAAAAAATCGGCTATAAGCCGATTTAAAGTTTGAATATGTTTTCAATTTAATTTAATTCCTGAAGAAAATCTTATACAGCAAATGTTGGCAAACTCATAAGACCAGTTTTTTTTGTTTTTTTTTGGTGTGGAGGAGCTAAAACCACCAAAGAAAAAGAATATACCAGAATTTAAAAGATTTTACGTAACGGAAGCAAACCTGTCTTTTTCTGTTTTTCGATAAAACCATGGAACTTTATCGTTTGCTTCATAGAAATCTTTTAAATTGCGGATTGTGGTTCGTCATTATAAAGATCAGTGAGTCATATGTGATCTTTGTCATAAACATATAAATAGACTAAAACACTTGCTTCTATAAGAAAAGTTTTGATTAAAATCTTTAAATGAGATCAATTCTCGTTTAAATTTTATCAGGAATTGTTATTCTAATAGTTTCATAAAAAAAAAAGTTAATTAACTTGAAAATTGCATAAATTATGAAAATTTTCCATTTTCCAGCGCTCGTGTTTGAATAATTAATTAATATTAAATGCAAAAAATTGATTTGTTATAATGATTATTCCTCTAATTTTTATTATATTGGGTTGTAAAGAAATTAAGTTATATAATCATTTCGAAGCGCATTTGTGGCCTTATCTGCTTGTGACAATAGTTTTATTCAAGAGTAATTTTGGATAATTTTTCAAAGAATTGAAGAGAATGTTGAAAATAAGCAAATTTCTTATATCAGTTCAAGATAGGTGTTCTTAAGTCACGGAAACTGCTCAGCAGACCTTTCGCCAACCGATTATCACTTTTTCAAGCACGTGGATAACTTCTTGCACGATAAAACCTTCAATAACCGAGATGGCGTCATAAATGTCTTCGAAGAATTTGTTGTCTCCAAAACGCCGGATTTCTACACCACCGGGATTAATAAACTTGTTTCTCGATGGCAAAAATGTGTTGATCTTAAAGATTTTTATTTCGATTAAGAAAGTCATGTTTGGGCTGAGATATGTGCATTTGAAAGGTTAAAAACTGCCATTTATTTCTTTACAACCTAATAGATAACACTTTTGTATTTATACAATTCAATGAGAAAAATACATGCTCGCAGTAAATTTAAATTTATTGTGGCCTAAGTTTAGATTATAAATTAATCAAATTATATAAACATAAACGGATTTCACGTTGATGATAGTTATTGATCAGAGATTATGTGGTTATAAATAGCTCTCTCTACCAGTGCCAATGGGTTTAAAAATTTGACGGAATCAGGGTAATGATCTTTTAAATAAACAGAATTTTGGATGTTTACATACAAGCAAGGAGATTGTTTGCATTTTTTAAAGAGTGTATTACAAATAAGAAAAAGCCATGGTTATCAGTAAAGAATTTCTAATTTCCTTCAACTAGAACTAATTTTTTTTTGGTAACTGAGGATTCGAGTCGTTTCTTTGACATTATAACTTCATTACTTTCAAATCTAAAATATATATTTTAAGATGTATTGTATTAATTCTGATCAACTCATAATCAATTTTCGAAGATAAGCGATCTTCAATTGCAATTGCATTTCTTTGAAAATAATCTTTGGATTTAAATTGGAACAAGGAACTCTTTTTGAATAAACTTTTAAGAACGGAATTTATATTTGGGTGTGTTTTTTATTCTATTAAATTTATTAGATTAGAAATTGTCGATAACGAATCGAAGACAATCCAAAAAATATGTAGACCATCACGTTTCAATAGGAATTTCTACTTTCTTATACTAAACGTAAGTAAGTAATTAAAAAAACGGTATTCTACAAAAATACGTAATGATGGCACGTTATTTGAAGAGTATAACTCCCAAAGAAAAAGAAAATAGAAAAATAGATCCTATAATAGTAATAATAGTTTTCCACTTTAACCCAAGTATTTCAGTATTAAGGACAACAAATAATATTTCTGTAATTTAGAGCGCTTTTAAACTTTACATTTCGTATATATATGTGAACTTGAAGTCTACTTAAATTCAGGGCTGTATTTACAGAAAAAATTTCATTTAATGAATGATGGAAAGGGCATTTTCAAGTATATATCGACAATTCTGTTATAGTTTTTGACAAATTATTCCAAAATTCGCCAGATAGTAGTTTTAGGATGTTCCTGTACTGCGACCGTTAAGCTCTATTGTACCCCCTCTTCTTTAGTGCAGTAATTAGGTTAACTTCCCGTTCTAGAGAACCTCCTCCAGGGTTATTTTTCTCAGGAATTTTAGCATCTCAATTGGAGAGAAGCAATATGCCCCAAGTGTTTCCTCCTCCTGCGGTGTAGTGCCTTCCAGTCGGAGAGAATATGCATTGTGGTCTCTTCGTCCCCCTCGCAGAATCTGCAGATACTATCTAGTTCAAGTCCTAGTTTTTTAAAGTGTGCTTTGACTCTGCAGTGTCCTGTTAGTATTCCTGTCAATTCTTTTATATTCTTCTTGTTAGTGCGGCCATGCTTAAAGAAGACTTCGAGCATATGTATTGGGAATCGACTTCACTCAATTCCATCAAGTTTGTGATCGACTTCAGTAAGACAAACGAAACTAACTTCAGAAATTGAAATTTAACAGCAACATTTCGAAGTTACAAATTGATTTGTAATTAACATTGGTTATTTAGTTAACGAAGCAATCTCTTGTTAATACTAAATTCAGGCAGGTAAATGTTTAGTCGAAAATAAATGTAAAATCATCTTTTCTATTACTTCATTAAAAAAATACACACAGCTTAGTTTTGATTTATAATTAAATGCCTTTTATTTTCTAAATATAAAGATTTTTGTATTATTTTCCATATTTTATATGAATATAAAGCTTCAAGTATTGTGTATAAGAAAGTTTAATCGTTTATCATATCAGACACTTATGAATAAATCTTTTATTTAAAAATATGTTCAATTCTAAAATAGTATCTGATAAATAGGAAAACTTTTATAAGTAAGATAAATAAAAAGGGAGTGCTATTTTTTGCTCACGTTTTTTTAAAAAAATTTTAATTAAATTTATTTGAATTGTAATTTTGTATGTCATGTAATTGGGAAACTCCTAAAAGAATAAAATAAAACTTAATTAAAATTGAAAAGTATTTGGAATATATTCAATCAATAGTGAAATAGTAAAGTGCATAGGTCACTCAAAGGAGTTACCTGCGTATATGAACTCTAAATATATTTTTGAAAAAAGTTTTCTTTTATAATTGAGAAATGTTTTATTCAAAATTAATTAAACTTTCGAATATCTTGCGGTTTTCTTAATCAAAAAAATCTATTCCTGTTGGAGTTTTCGGCGATTCTGATACTTTAATTAGTATTGTCTAACAATTGTATTGTTTGAATAATGTTTAATTTATTGAAAGGTAAATGAACAGCTCAATTACAGTGCTGAAGTGAGTCGTAGTCGATTGCAAAACTCATTGCAAAGTACTGACGGGTATTAGGTTCGGATCTCACAATTTTTAGTTTTTGCCTTGTCTACATTATCATATTCGGTCTCAAAATATTTTTTATAATATTAATTACAGGTATATAGTGAAAACAAGTGACTGATTTTTAATCGTATCCTCCCACTCTTCAAATGAATTCTATTAGATGTTATGTTTTTTCTTAATAATTTTAGCTCTTTTCATGGTTTATTGATTGTTTTAGCTTCTGTCGTATCAGTCCAAATCCATATTATGGAATTTATTCGCGATAGATCCTTATTATTAAGATTAACATAAATTTTTTTGGGTGTTCCTGTACTACGAACTTTTAGATCTATTGTACCCCTCTTCCTCAGTTAGATTAACTTCCCATCCTAGAGCACCTCCTCCAGGCCTATATCTCTGAGGAATTTTAGTATCCGGAGTGGGTCCAGAGATTGTATCTCAATTGGAGAGAAACAGTATGCGCCCAAGTGTTTCCACCTCGTGCGGATAGTGCTTCATTGATTGATTACCGGACTACGTTCTCCTGTTAAAAGTATTGTGGGTATTTTAAAATACCCAACGCACCCGTCTTAAATAAATATAGCCTCAATTTAAAATACCTTCAAAATTTTTAAAATAGTGAACAATTTAATAAACATATTAGTAACGAAAGTATGTTTACACACATTGTATGACATCAGCTTGGATCACAGAAAGGTGATTTAATTTTTATTATATATTTTTTTGTGAGGCCGGCGTCAGAGACCTCACCTCATTTTTGTCTTTTGTGTTTTTTCTCCTATCTCTTTAAGGCTTTCTCTTATGAATTAATCAAATTTCATTTTATTAGTTTTAATAAATATGTGTTATGAATTGAAATTTAAAAAATTTACATGTGTAAAAAAACTCGTAAATATTCAATTGCGGAAATAAAAACAGTGATTATTGCAACATAATCAGGGCATATAAATATGTAAACAAAAGACAAAAAAAGCTCTCCATGGAAATAATGAATATTTTTAAATACTTTTAAAATATTAAATAAAAGTTTTTTGATTTATACTAAATTATGAAGAATTTATGTAATAAAAAAAAATGCGTATTCACTATTTTTAAATATCATTGTCAATTCTGCACTTATAGTAAACTAAAGTAAGTAATGAACAGGAAAGATAAATTAAATGCAAAAAAATATCTTTAGGAAAATATCTTTTACTTGAAAAACTAATAAAACAGTAATTATTTTAAGTAATTGTCTTTTCCTTCTATTCATTCCGGTCTAAATAACACTAAATAATGTTCAGATTTTTTTCTTTCATTCATTTAATTTGCTAAAAGCATATTATTATAAATTTAGAAACAATTTACTTATGACAGGGTGTATCTTCTTATTACTAGTATTATCTATTAGTATTCGTACCTCCGCAGCAATAATTATTTGGTATTGATAGAACTATTATTTTTCACAAAAACGCGACATCCGAATATATCGTTGCTATAAATTGGTCTAATCTAGACTTAGCCTTCTTATGAAGATATTCACTTGTTGTAGTATTGTATTAGTTAATATATGTAATCGATGTGGATAGTGGTAAAACACTAGTCTTTCGAAATATGAGCTTCTGGCTTCGATGCTAACTGTCGTTGAAAGTTCACTCAGCTTTTACTGGAAAAAAAATTACAAATACTAACAACTGTTTTTCATCCCTAGCCCTTTGTGCAACAATTGAACATTTCCTTGCCAATGTACCATAATTCGGAATGCATCTAAACCTATAGGTGAATGTTGTATGAAGAAAATATTGGAGTTGATATTAACTGAATACTCGTAGATATACTATATGTACATTTGTGTATCTAGTTTACGATCGTGGGATATGATTGCTTTATATCCGTATAATTAAAAAAAAAAACTTAAACATGGAGCTTTATAAAAGTAAGCATTAAAACTAGTTATCAGTTAAAATATCAAAGTATAGTTATTGTAGTTTAATTGAGTACAACAAAGGAATTCTAACTAATCATCAGATATTTTTTTCTTGTATTAAAGTTAAGAGACACTCTGTATATGCATTTGACATTTTCTATTTGCAAGAAAAAGCCCTGGGACTAGTAGTTAAGTCGGTATTTTTTTTATACAGAAGATGTAAATGCGGAACATGTTAAATGTAGAAAAAAAACCCACTCAAAACAAGTCTTATAACAAATACAATAAACTTTATATTGAAAACTGTTCAGATTACGCGAGAACATGATCTTTAAAAAGTTGCTGACCTTGCCTTAACAACTTTTTGTTTTATACTTTAAGAAAAGTTTTAATATTTCAAATAACATCATTTCTGTTTTGCAATACATATATGGAAAAGTCCTTTCTCTTTTTTCTGTTTTATTAAAAATAAATACTAAAAAATATACTGACTTAAATAATAATGCTGCTGACTGAGGATTAAATAAGCTAAAACTAGAGTTTGCTCAACTTTTGATTGTAAAATTTTGTAGCCGGGCAACTTAAAATTACTGGTTTTCTGAAAAGTCAGCATGATCTAAGCTTAAATAATATAGTTTTATATTTTAATAAGAAATTTTGAAATTAGATCCGTTATTATGAGTTTTCAACATGTTCAAATTTGTAATATGTAATTTTTATGAAAATTTACAACAACTGTAAATTTAATAATTGTTATAAGTGACATCATAAGGCCTTCTGATTTATCGCCAGCAATTTTTTGTTTTCTTTCTTATTTATTATGTTTTTAATGTTTATTTTTTTAAATAATACAATTTTTTTCTTCTAATGATCTGTGATTTATTTGAAGATCAGACAAATTTATTACATATTATTTCCTTGAGGCAGCGAAATTTGAGATAAACTCCTATAAATTGTTATGAAATTAAATTAGTCCTCAGTATTTAGAAGAAATAAACATGAATATTATTCAATGAATTGAAATTTGGTTCATAGGAATTTTGTTTCTAACAAATTGTTGGGCGTGTTCAATAGACATGGGCTCATATTAATCAAATAAGAACTATGTCATCTTGTAAAACGATTTTTCAAACATCAAAAATAATCATTAAACGAACCCCGTGATCACTTGGAATTCTAATGATCTTCATTATAAGAAATTATTTGAATTTTTTCTTTCGAAATAAATATCATTTACAGTCTTTGGTCGGATTATTCGACTACGTATGAGTCTTAGAGACATGATTTTTGAAAAAGAAAATGGCTGTAATTAGTCGGATTCACGGATATAATTCACTTTTGGTTGTTGAAAATTCCATATAAATTACGTCTAATAATTTAAATATCTCATTAATTCGAATAGATCTGATTTCATACAAAAATTCAAGTAAAGTAAAATAAATCATTTTAATTTTCATTTCTTTTTTGTAGGACTTTTAAACTTTCAAATGCAAAAAATTAGCTTTGAATCGATTAAAAGTATAGCTAAAAATTGTGTTCTTTATTAACCATTAAATTATTTAATTCAATAATCATAATTAATTACTCATGCACATTCAAATGATTTGTCTTAACCGATTTTTGGGTCTGTTGAAGCAACCAACAATTGGAAGTTTGCCCGTCAATAATGTATGGGAAAGCATATCTAATGAAAAATGGGCATGGGAATGTCTTATTCGTTGTAGCAATATTAATGAGCCCCATTCTATATTTAGTTACCCCGCATCAACTTAAGTTTTGTATTCATATTATTACTTCAATTGTTGGTTGAATAATTTGACCAGTGACTATAACATTATATTATTGTATAGTATTTTGATAGATATATTGAAGAAATCTATATTCTTATTCTCACCGTTTTTTGTTCTTCTCCAGATCATAGATATCTTTAAATTGTAATTTTCTCTAAGATATCATTTACGGAGAGAGTCATGATGGCATGAATATTATAGGTCAAATGATTCATGAATTGTGATAAAAAAAAAATATGGTGGTCAAAAGAAATTTTCGTAAATAAAATATGAAGAATGATTTATTAATTTATGAAACGGGAAATGAAATATTTAATTTTTTATGATAATTTTAGTCATCATTGAAATAGTTCTCATTTTCATGGAGGTTGGACAGAGCACCATAATTAACTCTAATGCATAATTTATGTAATTTTGAAAATTTATAGTGTATGGCAGTAATATTTTTCTAAATATGAATTAAAACAAAAATTATGGAGGTTGAGATTGCAAGATATTTCAAGTTTAACTAACTAAATGTTAACTACTTATTAGTTGACTAAAAAATTTGTAAAAATTGTGCAACACGTACTTTTGCCGGTAGTTACTTAATTTTTGGTCGATTTTTGTATAACATTTAATATCCAGTTTTATTCAAATGATTTTCAATTTAACTAAAATTTAGTATCGAAATTATTTAATCAAATATCTTCTTATACAATTCTTTTTTAAGAGCCTCTTAGTTTTTAATATTCATAAATCGTAATCAAAACAAAAAACTTTATTATTTAATAATTTTATTGCAATTTTTACGTAACTGCCGCCATCGTATTGTGTTGTTCACCTGTGCAAATCGATTTCTTATTTGAATAACAAAAAACAGTAGCGAACAATTCAAAAGTTTAAACATTACCAAAAGATAAAAAAAAAATTACTTAAATTGCAAACGAAAAATCTTTAAAATTTCGCAAATTTTCATTCAAATTCAATTCAAAGAAATTTGGTTTTTTTGGTTATAGTTTTTCTTTTAATAGAAAATATTCAGGAAAAATTACAAAATATTTTAATATATACAAGAAAAAAAATTGTGACCTCATATTTGCATGGGGAAAGAAAAAATTAATAGAAAATTTGTAATTTTCCAAAAATAAAATCAAGCAAAAAGAGGTTGACAAAAATTTTGGGAAGTTTTTATGATTAAATTCGAAAAAATTTTTAAAAATTTGTACATAATTTTTTGTGTCATTAAATTTCAAGTAAACTGTATTTTGACATGAACTTTATAAAAATTCATGTTTATGCACTTCCTCTCGACTTTCTATATGTCATGGGTAGAAAAGGTATTCAAGTTGTGCAATCGGAATATAATGTGTCTCACTGTTTTTAGAGAAATGTATAGAAACTTGAAATCGACCTATAGCCAATATTTTGATGACATATGCTAGAAATAGGACCCGTTTACAATAGTTCAATGGTTTCATTATGAGGAAAAAACAGCTAAAACTAAAAAATGTCCACAATTTTACTGTTTCCTACAAAAGTGATTATTAAATTTGTTTGATTTATTTGGTATTCAATAGCACCAAAATTATTTAAAGTTTATCCTAGTAAACGTAAAAGTTGTGGCAATCGTGATCATTATTCTTAACATGCTACCTTACCAAAAAGTCTGCACTGTTTTATGTTTGCTTTATTTTATTTACGTTTTGCAGTTTTTTTCTATTTCCTTATTTCGTCCACGCATTTTAACAATTGGTATAACGTACGCGTTCAATTCAGCCCATTTCCGGTACTATTAAATTCCTTTTTTTACATAAGACCCAACATATTTGCTCTGATAGGCTCAAATGTGTTCAGTGTGTTAGTTTCAGTGTTTGGTTACAGCGAATGAATAAATACAAATAGGTATTTTAGTAATACCGAATATTTTCAAATAATGGCTTGGCCTAGGACGACGTGTGCCATGTAAGTTTAAATACTTGTATAATCCACGAATGGAGTTACAACACCTAACACTTTGTAAAAGTATTTGTATTATGTGATAGGTATATAGTAAGGTATAAAAGTACCTTTCAATTTTAATAATTTAGTACTTGTACTTAAATACGTATAGATAAAGTCATATGATTGTATACTTTTTTGTTTTCAATTACTTTCTACCCACCACCCATTGTCATTATCATTCCATTGTTTATTTTTAAATTTAATCACCATGTTGATTACTTCATTTGCCGGGCATTCATCTATGTTAGAACAATTTTGAAAATTACACCTAATTTTGTAACCAAACAGGTCTTCAGAGTGTTCAATTCTTCACCATATATTTACGAAAATACACTTTGCGTATAAGATATAATGACATAATTGTTGTATATTATTTAATATTTTTCAGTTAACCAAAAAACAAATATATTCTTTACCACGCAATCTTACCGGGCCTCGGAATACCTGTGACTGCGATATGCAAATGTCGGAAAACGGTAAAAAAACGTATTGCGCATAATCATTTGACTTATGTTGAACGATGAAATTATTGTGCAAAGAGCATATTGCAGTTATATTGTCTTCAATTCTAACGAAATATTATGCTACCTTCATTTTGATTTAACTCATTATGTACCACGTTCGAATCGAAATAATGTTTCTTTTGTGGTTAGGACACCGGAGGTCGTTTAAGTTCAGCACTATCGACCGACCACATAATGTACATTTTTACTTGAGAATTTTTGCAATGAAAATCTATGGTGGCCTTTAAAATGTACGCGTATTTGTATGTTATTGAGTTAACGAATTATCAAATTAGCGCATTCGGATTTTTGAACTATTTAATGACGTTAGATATTGAAGGACTTTTGATCTTTTTGTAAATAAAATGATAATGGCGCATGTTTTTTGTGCACTGATAACATTTAATTTGGATTTTTATGATATGAAATAATATATTTTGGAGTGTGACCTTTTTTCTTGACCGATACAAGAAAAGAGACTCAATTGAAATCTGTATTTTTTTGTTATTGTTAATTGAAACAAATACGATGTAGGATAGAAATGTCCAATGGAGATCTATTTATTTATTAAATTCACTAATATTCTGTCGGTTTTATTTCCTGATTCATTACGGTGGCATGTGAAGTTTTTGCAGTAATTTTGAAAATGAAAATCTACAACATTTCTTTTGATCTCGGTTGAGAAATTATTTACCACCTTTATTATAGTTGTAATATTTAAGAAACTTTTTAGTCAAATATTTCATTCCTAATTTGGGTTGCTTAAAATTGTCGAAATAATCGTCTTGTACGTTAGACACTAGAAAGTCTGAGGTGTACAAATGATCTATTTAAATGATTGTAATGTGATATTTGTATCATTGAATTATGAATTTCCAGACTAATTTTGATGTTTAAACTGTTTCATAATAAAATGAGGAATTTTGTAAGGCGACCAGCGACAGTGGATTGTCTCTTTCAAACTTTATGTAAATCGAATTGTAGTATGGAAGTGACAAATGTAAAGCGACAGCTATCTGTCTTTATTTTGTTGGCAAAATCTAAGTGAAGAGGTTTTTGTAACTGTTGTGAGTTATGACAGAGCAATAACCATGGTTTGAAATGTGTTGATCCCATTGACAACAGTATTTTGTAATCAATTTTTAAAACTGGTCAGTTCACCGCAGTAAAAGTAGCTTTTCGTTTAGTAAAAAAAGGTTCAAATTGAATGGAAAATGCTTTGGAAAGAAAACATAATAAATAAATAGGATCTATATTTTTGAAGAATTTTTTCCATGAGTTATATAAAAATCATTTACGTTTATATAGAAAGCAAGTATATAAGTTTAAGTATGAAATTCCCATCTAAAATTTGATTACCAAAAGTAACAAAAACTATTCCGTTTCCAAGCTTTTATTTGATTGAATTAGTTAAGGATTCGAAATTGCGATAAATTCCTGTTGCATTAGTGCTACAATATATTTTTAGCTTTTCATATGTGAAATCTTATATAAAACAGAAGAAGTTCTGAATCTTAAACATTCCATAGAAAAAAATATTAAACAAGTTTTCGATTCATTATGTTCAAACAATTGATTAATTGTTCAGAAAATAACCAATCAAATATTTGTATTGAATTAATTCTTTTCTTTTGATGATTTGATGACCATGACCTCTTATTTTGGCAAACTTCTCTTCTTTAATGTTTTAAGTTTTCAACTTTTTGAAACCGGTTTAAATAATATAACTTTAAAAGGTGTCACTTTTAACATTTTATTGAATGGTTTTTTTGTGTAATTTATTTGTAAAAAAAAAAATATAAGAAAAACTTAATTAATCCTATTTCAAAGTTTTTTGTAGCTTTTATGATTTTTGCAAATAAAATGTTATTTCATGTTTTCTTTATTTTCGAATATAAAATATTTTGCAATTTTTTAATGCAATTTTAAATTTATTTGATTATATAAACGATTTTTTATGATTATGAAAAGAAGAAACTGTAAAAATCATATCATAAATTTTTATTAAAAATAAATCTTCCTAAACTTTGCAAAAATTAAATTGCAAAATGAAAAATTTGTGAAAAATAACGTTTCATAATATCTCTGACTAATTTGGATCGTCTGATTTTGTTAATGAGAATTAGGATGTACTTCTCATAGGCAGGACAGACTCAAGCTTTGTAACGCCCCGTGCACCTTAGAATTGGGGTGACCCTCATATATTTGAAGTGTTTTAAAAATGGGGAAAACTTTTATTTTAGCTTATATGAGAAATTTTGCAAAATGAATTCCAAACAAATTGTACTAGAGTCGAGTTTTTTGCTTTTATACTCACTATTATCGAATTCAATTCTAAGTTTGTGCTAAATTGTCGTATATAGTATATTGCTAGAACACTTGACTATTATATTGAATAAATGAGTCAGACTTGATCAGACACACCTAAGTTTCGAAGGTCTGAAATAACCTTTCAAGGAAGTTTATTACACCGCAAGTTTCCAAGCGCTGAATTATGTTTTCTATTTAAATTGGATAAAGGAAATTTGAGTTCAAGTTTCAAATAGGAAGACTATACTGTATTTTTGTAATGAAGTGCATAAAATCTATATTAATAAAATTCGAGTTCAAAGTCTTAAAACACTGTTCTTTAAATTATGTGAGTTTTTTTTCACATACATATCTTTTTATGATGTATCATATTTTCTAAAAAAAAAAACAGAAAAAACCTAATTTAAATGTTTTCTTTTAGCTTTTCTATTGTTTGACCTCAAATTACAAAGAACTATATATTTTCTCACGTGTATATTAATTATGAATCTTTTCGTACATCATCAAAAAGATTTTTGTTTTAAAATTTAATTAAATATGTTTCATGTTTTAGTTTTTATGTGTGAGGAAAGCTTTCCCAAAAAAAGGTGTGTTTTTATATACCCAAAATAACATAAATCATTACTTTTAATTACACTCGACTATTTCGGAAGTCATTATTTTAGGCTTTAATCGAACTTTTTACCAAAATAATATACAGAAGTATTGGGAATTTTTAAATTTCTTCAGTATAGTATTTTCCCTAAGATCCAGCGTTGATTCTCTACGCGTAGACTTTTTTTTTGGCTACACTCTAGAGTAGACAATGGCATAGGCAAACAAAATTAGTGTAGAAAATGTCGACTGTCCTTTCAACAATGTCGACTTTGTAAGCGATTCGAATGAAATCAGCTTGCGTTACAATAATTTTTATTTAAAACAACTTTATTTAAGTCGTGCTTACGAGCGACACTAAAGGCTTGCAAAAGAATTTAAAAAGGTTGAAAGAAGTTTTTAGATACAATTTCTGGATTATTTTGTGATTTGTCATGATTGAGATCAGTAAAAAGAGAATCATATACATATGTATATGGAACTGTAGGTGTCCCTAAATACACTAAGCACTAGGAACTAGCTAATTCTACATACGAGCACATCGCGTAAATGCATGTCGTACATTCAGTAGATGTTGTTTCTAATATTTTCTTCTTACAGCTTGCATCGACAATTTCAAAACATTTTCAAATGAAATATTCAATTGTTGTGCAAAGGGCTAACGACTTTGTAGTTACAATATTTTAGCGTTATCAGTCATAAAAGGTTAGGTGCGTGACCATTAGGTATATCGACATCGTTTTAGAAACAACATTTGAAAGATTTTTTTTTTAAACGTAACTTTGGTAGCTTTCCATTACTACATTTTAGGTATTTGAATATTAGGAATTATGGAACAATCATTTTCAATATAAGTAAAATAAACTACCACGAAATTAAACATTTCTACTTACAAGTAGTTGAAGTGTGTAAATGAAAAGCTACTTTTGCTATTTTTATGTCCAACATTTTTCTTGATGAGTTTTGATAAGAGTTCGTAAATGTTATGCTGGATCATTACTAATGCTTTTCAAAAATCATCAAAAACTTATCAATTTATTTCAATGATAATTTTCATGTAAAATTTTTAATTAAAATTTGAATTTTGCCAAACTTTTTTAATAATTGGTTTTAGCAGGAAATGGGTTCATATCGGATAAAACCAATTTCATAAGCAGTTGGTTACAACCATTTGAATTTTTTTTTATCTATTTTTCACACTAGACGTGATATTTTGTTATATTTAGGTTACTCTTTTTTGTGGTAGTTGTTATGCCCTTACCCAAGAGGAGTGGCCATTTAGCGTATCCTACGAAAAACGGATTGAAATCGCAACTTTATACTAAAGGTGAAACTTTTGTTTTTCTTTCTTTCAAACTCGACTGGGAACCTGTGATTCGCTAATTCAATGTGTTAGCTATTGAGCCACGATATCCGACTACGAAATAGCTTAGTCTAGTATGTAATGATCTGCGGCACAACACATTTTCTTTGAGAAATAAGAAAATAAATTGTGGCCATTAAATTACTTTTCGAAAAAGAAAATCGCATAGTTCTCCATCAAAAATCAATCACAATAATGCAATTCCCGTTAAAATCTAAAATGTTTGTTTAATAAAAAAAATTCATTACCTTTCAGTGTGATAACGTAAAAAAAGTGATAAAGAAATGCTTAAGTAACATAAAATAGAAGAACAATATTTTCGATAAGAAAAAAATTTCTTGTGCAAAAATAAAATTATAATAAAATTAAAATGCGTATGAAAACTTATCCCGGTAAGGCAGTTGACGCCAGTTTATCATTGGAACAAACCAATGCAATGGGGGCTATTTATGAAGCAAATTGGTTAAAAGCCCATGAAAGTTTAAAAGCACAACAATTCCAAAATGGCTTCGATTCACAATATCAAGGAAATATAACAACTACAAATAATAATAATTATAGTAATATTAATAATAATAATGGGTATATGGAGAATGTAGTTGTCGAGAATGGAAATGACGGTGGCGGTATGTCAGCTTTACGAAGATATCAAATGACATTGGAACAAATTAAGGCAATCGAACAACAAAAACGTGATGAAAATTTAGGTAAAACAATACGAGATTTAAATGGCTATCGTCCATCAACATTGAGACGAAAAAATCGTCGACAATATCCCGGATGGGATGATTTAAAAGAAATCACAGACGATATTGAAAAGGAATATAAATCACAAACAATGCCAACACCATCATCATTAACAACAACATCAGGCAATTATTATGTACCCGATCCAATGGAAATTATACGAATGAAAGAGGAATCCAGAAAAGAACCTACGCTAACAAAAGATCATTATAGTACCGCAGTGAAACCGAAAGGATTGAAACGATCACAGACTGTGATTATTCAGCCGACAAAAAATTCAACACCATCATCAACGTCTTGTAGTACCTTGGATATAAAAGATATTTTCCGACGAAGGTGGAAATCGAAAAATGATATAAATAATACTATGAATAATGGAACAATAAATGATAATAATGTTCATAAGAACGAAGATGATGGTGCTTTAGGTGGAATTCAACAAAATAATTTACCATCATCTCAAATATTCTGTGATAATAGATTTAATAATTCTAATAATGATTATGAAGATGTTTATTTGGAACCAAACAATCATATTAGTTCATATAATAATAAGAATAATGTTATTAGTAATAATCATAAACAAGATCAGTGTTATCCAACGGCAACTATTAAAAATCGTCCAATTCTACGTGCAAAAAGTGTTCGAACACCAACAATAAGTAATAATAATATTAATAATAAATATCGCAATTATCCGGGAACACCACAAATAATAAAACAAATACCGAATAATTATAATAATAATAATAATAATAATAATAATAATAATAGTAATATTCAAATGTCAATACCAACAACATTTGATAATGAATTTCATGATATTAATATTTCATCTTCGACACCTTCACCAAATCCATCACCAAATATGGATCCGAATGGTATAAATATAATTCCAATTTTGATTAATAAAAATACAACATCAAATAAATTTAAAACGTTTCCAAAAAATGGTAAATTAATACAAAAATCATCATCAGAAGTGATGATGAAATCATCTAACAATGTTAGTAGTAGTCACATAAAGAAAGGTGAAATTAATAATTTCAATAATACCGATGATCGTGGTGTATCATCAATGCCGAAAATTATAACACCGACTCCGGCACCAAGGTTAACTGCTTCACAAAATAATTTAGATAATCATAATAGCGAAATCAACAGTAATAATTTATTGTCACCGTCAAGATCATCACCAACACAATTTCAATATCAAAACAACCACAATAATCATAATTTTCGACGTAATGCACAAAGATGTCAAACGGGAAGTTCATCATCGTCAAGTACAAATTCAACAGACGATCAATTTAGTATACCGCGACCGCGTTTAATTGTACCAATTCATACTTATGCTAGAAAACGAAGGACTGGAAATTTATTAAGCGAAAAGGTTATTGATCCAGTACATCCAGAGAAAACAACAACGGATGACGGTGAGTGTGTATATTTAGCATATATGGAGAGGGATTTGCTTTGCGATAAATCGGGCAGATTTTCCATTTTTAATACAGATATGATTTCTGTACAGATCTATCTCAATTCTGAATGATGTTCAATGATCAATTTATATTTTTATTTTCTGGTTATGACAAGTTGTACTGTATTTTAACTACCCTAAACATATTAAAAGATGTAGTGAGACTTTTTAAATGAATACTGATTACTTTTAGAGAATCCGCTTAGGTTTCTTGGAGGGATTCAAGAAGAACACTGAAGATCATCGAGATTTTCTTCATCTTCAACTAATTTCCAATAATAAGAAACTCTTCCTGTCTATGTGATATTTTTTCTGATTTTCTTTGATTTTACTATGAACTGATCAGTTTCGATCATTGTTCTTTCAATGAATATACATGTGTATACGTTCCAAATTACTGGTCATTGGATATGTAGAAAATACAATACTTACTGGATATCGAAACGATTTCATTAGTTTTTACAGTGGACTTGTGAAAATACTGGGTTGATCAAAAAAATTTATCGTTTTTTTTTTCTTTCTACAAAATTAAATGTCATGGCAATCGTGAGAGATTTATATTTTGTGATAATTTGACTGTAATTATTCTTTTTTTTAATAATGTCAATAAAACTTCATAATTTTTCTTTTTCCGGGAATTAAATTGGAGAAAATTTTGTAAACTAATTTCGTGGAGTTTTTTTTGAACGACTTTTAATTCAGTCCAAAAATTAAAATTATTAAACTTAGCGGAAAATTAGAAACCAATTATTTGAAATTATGATTTTGGACCTTCCCATCAAAATCGACATCATTCAATTTTTCATGCTTGATGTAAAATATTCTCCAAACTAGCTTATTACTGTCACTCCTGTCTGCGAGTTGCATAATCTTGCTATGACATTATTACATTTTTATGCTATTTAAAACCAGAACCAGATCCAGTTCGGAAAATGTGCAATTTTCGTTTTTCATTTCTTTTTATTAATCGATATTTGAGTACTGTTGCAGCTCAATCTATATTTCTATGATATATCTTCGATTTTGTCTAAAAATAACTTTCATTATTAGATATTAATAATTTGAAATCCAAAAATAAATCGTCTTGGTTGAATTAACTGTATTGACCAAGTATTTATCCGAAAACAAGGTACGACGATGAAATTAGGTGCGCTGTGCTGTAAGCTATTAAATTGATCGTGTAGCATGAAGTTATGTCAATTTAGAAAACGATATTTCATATTTTATTACTTAAACTATTAGATATATAGATATTTCTTTTTCTTTAGTTTTTCATTAATTTTCTTTAAGTATTTTGTTTTTATTTTTTTTTAATTTCAAAAATTTGATCATAATTTGCAATTTTAATGGAATTTTGGTATAAACTTAATTTTTTAACCCTTGGATGAGTTTATCCATTTCTTCGCTTAGACAATTGTTCGCCTGCTTATAACGTAGACCTTTTAAGAAAAGTCTAAATATTGTCATTTTACTTAGGGCACATAAAATGCAGCTTCAAAACTCCAAGTCAAATAGAAAAAAACATAGTTTTATTAATATTTTTAGATGTTAATCAGAATTCATAATAATAGATCTTATTGAAATATCTTTAATGAATTTTCTCTACATAGTCCAATGGCTGCTCGCAATCTAGCGACTTTGGCTGATTGTAGCAGCTATAGGTGATTTTTGAATAGAAATAATATTAACTAACCAAGAATGAAAACTACTATTGTGTTATCGCATGAACAGAAAGCGTCAAAGATATCAGCAGTGAAATTCTGTTAAATCACAAACGACAATTGATTCTCATTTTCATACATTTCGTAAGGCAATTTGTCACTTAAAAGAAGGGATACATTTTATGTGAGTACTACTGTAGTGTCACTTTCATATAATGTTTAAGCTGTTTTCTAAGTAATAGCCTTACTTTGAAGCAAAATTATAATTACTGTCACCTTCTAGGATTCAATTGCTGCTCTAATAAGTTTGTCAAAATAGTTAGGGTATTATAAATATTGAACGGTCTCTATAGGCCGCAGTTGTTTGATCAAATCTCACAAACTGGTTACCTACACAATTATTCAAATGTTTTGGCTTTTTCGAGGCCTAATTTCAAAATCAATATTTTCTATTTCGTTCTATTTCACATTTTGTTCCGGCAACTTCATAATTATAGAAATAATTTGTCGTCAAAAATTACAAGATTTCTTAGCAAATTAATAAATTTATAGAAAAATCTTGTTCATGTCACCACAACAACTGGCATTCCAAGTGCAAAAGGTTAACAAACTTGTTAGAGCTACATTGTCAACAAATTCATTTGATGCAATTTTTATAATTTTGTAATTAATTTTTTGCAAGTTTTAGTATGTGTACGGCTCACGATAAACCAGTAGTGTCGGTTTTTTTTTGCTCAACAAGCAATTACGTGTGGGCATAGCTTTTTTCAGTTTTGTCAAGTTATAACTTGATTAGATTAAAAGTACAATATTATAGTATCTGACGGCATTCAGCTCACATTTATTTGTAACTACAGATTCGTTTTTATTCAATGTAGTCAGTGCTTTTTAATTTAATGCCAAATTTTATTAAAGAATTGGCATAATTTTAATCTTTCTTTGAGTGTAATTGAATTTAATAGATTAAATTGATTATTTCCGTTAATTATTATGTTCTCTTCCTGGAAAGTTATAAGTTTATACAAAAAATTGAGATAATTGAAACGTAATATTTCCAGAATCTATAAAGTTTTTAGCAATATTTTTTAAAGTTCTTTAATTAAAAGTACACTTTTTTTTATCTATCCAATTAATGTAATTAAAAATTTTAACTTCTATTATTTAATTAATATGAAATCAATATGAAATCAATTTTCTTTTAAAACTTTTTTTTTGTGGCCATTATTACGAAAAATTTTGAAAATCATGAATTTCTTCTGCTGAAATGATTTTCGCGATCAAAGAAAAAATTCAATTTCTTGTTGGTTTTTATTATTTCTTACAAAATCAATGAAATTTAACAAGCAATTTTGATGTTGGTTTTTTTTTTTCTCAAGCCAAGATTCCGTTCCATAGCGGTTTTAAAAGTCATTAAAAAAAAAACCATTAGGTTGGGAAATAGAGTTGAAGAAGATTTCATTTTAAATGTCATGAAATTACTATCGAAATCGTTATCTTGGAAGATACGAAAATTACAAAATCTAGTTAACTACAAATGTTTCTAACATCGTTGTTTTTTCGTTCAGTGTTGATAATTGAACAGAGACTACTACTATCCTTTAACATTAATGATAACTGAATTGTACTCAATGAAATATGCCAAATTAGATTGTAAACATCATTTTGGCTGAATAAAGTAGAATTTTTAAGGTCGACCAATGTAGAAGACATTTGTTGTAGATCTGTTCTATGAGAAAAGGTAGATTCTTAATTTTGGTCTTTTTTCATTATTTTGAAGCATCTATAGTAATTTTGATTAAAAATGGTTTCTGTGGTGGTACCAGACCTGTACTTGTACCTGTGTTTGGACACAAAAATTTCATTTTGCGTTGATGTCGATTTTTTATAAAATAGTAAATATCTTGTATAGCTTCTCCAAATTCGAAGTTATTTTGCATGATGCTTCATAAATATTTATCTCCTTAGATAATGAATGGAAATCATACTCAACTGTTTTGATTAGGCATCACATTTTCCCGAATTAATTCTTCTAATTTCTGAGCTAATCTTAATTCATGTTTAGTTAATAAAACATCTGGTATGACATACCCTTGTTACAAATTGACTCAAAAATTGGATAAAATTGAGTATACCGTACTCACAGCCACACAGGCACACAAGTAAACCTATAAATATTTTGAGAATATAGTCAATTCTTAGTCTAGGGACCCAAAATAAGTATTTCCGTTGAATTTTTATACTATTATAATACTTACCTATATTTTATTAAGGTCTAAGGAAGTAAAAATGACGCAAAATTATTCGCGAGATTTAGTCAATCTAGATACATATATATATGTTAAATCTCATTTTCTAATAATTTTTGTCGGGAATCCGGAATACCCTAAATAAAAATTCCAAGGAATCGTAAATTTAAATTTCCGTGTAAATCACAATTCTAAACGTTAAAATAAATTGCTGTTTAAGTTGTAAATATAAGTCTTAAGCACCGTAAAGTCATTGCAAATAAGTAATTGAATATGTATTTGCTTACAAATAATTTACTTTCGTTCGATGTATGAGCCAATGATCGATTTGAACTGTTGTACTGTTATTAAAATCTTGTAAATTTTCTAGAATAAGTCCATTTTGAGTACTTTTCATTAACAATTCATTAAATTTCTTTCGAAATAAGTGATATGGATTTAATGCATAGCTCATAGGCTATAGATTCATATGGCCTAGTTGGAAAATTGTTATAGTTCTGAAATAGTCAACAAACACTTAAATCAGAATCTTTCAGCAAACAGTTTTTTTTTATTGTGGGTGGTAGAAGTTGCATTATTTGTGAGTGCATTGTTTTCTTCATTACTTAAAATTGGCCTTATTGATACAAAAATACCAAACATTTTCTTCGCCTGGTTAAACTTTTCTAGTATGCCTTTGGAATATAAAATTTTGCGAGCAATTTATTTTGTGGGCTTTAATAGTTCTAACTATATATACAAGAATAGTTAATTAAATTTATAGGTTTTTTCTTGTTTGTTTCATAATTAGTAAATGTGGGTTTTATTAGATGATAATATTTTCAATCACGTTACAAATGTTTCTCAACGAATTTAAAAGTCATATTCATTCAAATTGAACAAAAACATTTTTAATAAATATGCAGAAATGTGCATCTTTTTTTTATATTTAACCTTTTAAAACTGGTTTTATTGCTTCTACCATTCCTTAAGATTTATTGGTAATTGATATCCAACTCTACGCAAGGAAAAAGTGAATTGCATTTATCGATCTTCAGTGGGCTGATGCAGTCGTGGTCTATTTGAAATTGTATTTCTTCTGGATTCATTTCAAGAAATTTTACTGGTATCTTTTTTTAGTAGTTATTGTTAATGACTAGGATTTCAAATATTTTAAACTCGATTTTTGGATAATAATTTATTCAACAATAATATTTGTCAAACAAATTGAATTTATTATACGAAATAATGACAGATGATTTATAAAAGTGCTTATTCTCGAACTGTAGTTAATGCACTTTCTCGACGTTATAGATTTATTTTCTGTACTAACGACATAAACAAGCCAAATGTTGCACTACGACTCCACATGATTTTTTTAAAGGCTTTTTTCAGGATTGATAGAATTAGAAAGTCTGGATATGAAATGTCCAGCTAAAAATTTAATGTCTTCAAAATAACGCCCACAAAATAAGTCTTCAAATAATTCCTTTGGAGTCGCGTCGCGTTATATATGAAGCAATTTTGTTCAAATTATTTACATATCTTGATTACATAAATAATCGATAATATGTTAAATTTCATTCAAATCGATCCAAGGATATTGGAGAAAGAAATAGTTGTAGGAAAAAATGAACCGGTTTATAAAGTTTTTTCGATGTATTTTAAAAACTAATAGACCGATTTGAATAAAATTTGGAGACAATATTTATGCTATTAGACTCCAGCTTACTTGTGAATTAAAGCGAAATTGCAATGTTAGTTTTGGTTCTTTTTTCTCAGAGTTAATTCATTGAACTATAGATTTGTTAACTATGGCTCCCATTTCTACCATCGGGTTACCACCAGGCATCAAGTTATAATACTATATGTTTTAACATGAACTATAGGCACAAATGTGCAATTTAACATAGCAAAGCAATTTTATGTTCGAATTTCAATATGCCCTTAAAGTTAGCGATTGCTCGGAATTGCATTCAGTTATTTTATTTATTTTAAGCCATAAGAATCGCCCAACTATCCACAAGTCTTAATTTTGTTGTCCTAATATTCTGGGCTCAAATTGAATATCAAATAATTTATATTATGTTTTCGTTTGAATAATGATCAAATCTAAAAATTTGCAGGCCTATTAAGGGAACCTTAAAATGAAGTAAACTTTCAAATTTCGAGTATTGATTTATTATTTTTCCAGAATAGTTGTCCATGGGAAAAAAAACTAATGGAAGGTGGTTTTAAATTTTCGGTAATTAATTAAAAGTTTTGTAGTTTTAATAGTTTTTACTGTATTTTAAATGTTTGGAATTTCTCCCATGTCTATTAATTCAATAACATCGTTGAAAATTTAGCTGCAGTTAAATACGTAATTAAATAAAACGGCAGTTATTATAAGTATAGAAACAAATTCCCTATAAATCTATAGAAGCTATTTTATTATAGTTTTTAATAATTTAGAAAAAGAACAGTTTAAATTTATTTTATATATATTTTTTTTTAATAATTTCCTTTTATTATTAAACATAATTATTATTTTATAATTATGTTTCTCAATTGCCGTAACTAACAAGCATTAAGATGAAACTCTCTTTCTTATTATACCGGAAAACTCTGATGGGAAATAAAAATTTCATTTATTTCTTTTTTTTGTTATTTTGAGAAAACCATTTTACTAAATAAAACAAAATAGTATTAACTTATTAGTAATCATATATTAAATTTGATGGAGAAAAAAAAAACCTTACACAACATTCGAAAATTGTAGTTTTATGAAAACTCATCATCAAAAGTGAAATGAAAGTTTTCCACTTTGATAAAAAGTCTTGTTTGAATCAATTTTAAATTAGTTTTATATGAAAATTTCTCATAACTCTTATTCAAGAGTTATTTATAATTTTTTAAAGAAAAATTATGTAAAAGCTTTTCACAATATATTTAAAAACTATTTAAGAATTCAATAAGACTTTTTTCCAATCAATAAAATGATTGATTTTTTTTTTGTACCAATCTTAATTGAATTATGAAAATTTTGTTTTTAGATTAACCAATTTGTAATAATCCGAAACTTAAGAGTTTCAATTTAAAAAATGATTAAATTTTTAATTAAAAAATAATGATTTAATAATTTTATTTCTTTTCTTCAAAATGATCCAAAAGAATTTACAAAAGCTTTAAGAAATTCTATTAATTAATCGAAATTTAATTTCACCTCGAAAAGAATGTTTTTGAATGAATTTGTTCTTTAACAATTTATCAAACAATTTAAAGTTAGTTTTAATGGTTTTTGAAGCTTTGATTAATTGATAACAAATGTAAAAAATACCGCACAATTAGTTCTTTCTACAGTTTTATTTTAAGTGGGTTTAACATCGACATACATTTTGAGGCCGCTATACTAAACTTCATCTTGATCGATAAATTAGATGAAATTTTTTTTATAATCAACATTTTTGAAGCACATTAATGTATCAAATGTAGGCAAAGAAAAATAAATTATGAAGAACCGAGCTCTGGATTTGAACCAGAGCCTCATCAGCTTCTAGAAACGAGGGCTTTACCGACTTGACCATTCAACACTGTGTTTATCAATCTGTTCAATTTCCCTTTTGTAAACATTATTCAAACAATACAACTGTTATTCAAAATATAACAATTATTCTATAACCTTTCAATGTCTATGCCAATTATTTGTATTAACAACTATTATGAAACTAATACTCCTACACAAATAAAATCCATTTTAAAGAATTTTATGGCTCCACACTTTTATGTACTCAAAAAGTATAGAAAACAAATCTTCGACGGCTCAACCTTTGGCCTAGAGTTTGCAAAGTTTAATATCCTTTCTTTAAGGAAGTAGTTTTTGCTTTAGAAGATGGTTTAACAAATGTTAATTTCTAACGAACGAAATTTTCGAAATCATATGAATTCACCATCCGGCCATTTTAAATAAACAACAATGTACGCGAAATTACATAACTTCCTTAAATATGAAAATGTTTTAATGTAATTTTTAATTAATAATCATGAAGGTGTATAATTTTTTTTTTATATTCGAAAATGAAAAACATTGCATTGCTAGTTTTTCCGGAATTAATTCCAAAAATTCATTATCTTTGTTAGGCTCTTGCAATTTCGCAATTCCTTAATTGAAAGTGTTTTCGTGCTTGTTTTTCGTTAGTTATTGACTTATAAAATTTTGAAAGAAACTTTCATAAATCAAGCACGCCAGAATGGAAGTAGCAAGCTACAAGCTGCAAGTTAGAGTTAATTACTATATTGTAGAATGAAAAACTCTAAACTTAAAAAATAAAGTATTGAATTTGGAAGTTTCTGATCTTTCAATTTTCTGAATACATTTGCTTAATTGGGATTAATCATCATTCAAAAACGATTTTTGTGTTCATTTTTTAATATTTCTGGGTATGCTGTCTTTCTCGTATTCTAAGTCGCTAATTTTAATAAATTGGTTCATTTGGCTGCATCTTAAATATGTTCCCAAATATCAAACCAATTAATTATGTTTTTATCTGTTTGATACAAAAAAACTGCAACCAAGAATGATAAATTAAAACATTTGAAATGAAAAAGAAACCAAAAAAATTGTATTCAAATAAATGTTATCTAAATTTGGAAAAATATTCATTTATATTATTTTATTAAAGCTTGGCTTTGTGATGGTCATTAATTCTCCTTTCTTAAGCTGTGTAGAATAATTATAAACCTTGGGAAAATGTTCATATTAATTTCAAGGCCTATAAAAAGTTCAGTCTTATGAAGAAAAAAATTGTTTTTATTCTTTTCTTAAATTCCTTAATTATTACTTTCTCTATACTATGTCATATGTAGTAGCAACTTTATCCTTATCTTTATATATACTTCGCAAACTGGCGACATTATTTGATTATTTTTGACAATTTGTTGAAACAATCAAAATGGTTAAAAGCTTTCGCAGATTTGCGAAGATTATGTCAGAAATATACATGCCCTGGAGCTGACTATTTTCGCAAACTTACGAAGATGAAGTTTTCATTTTTGACAAATGCAATTTTGAATTTATTTTAACGAGTTTTTCTTTTGGAAGTGAATACCAAAAACTATTAAATTGTATAAAATGTGAGGAAAAAGGGAATTAATAGAATTTTTAATTGAAAATGCTTTTTATATTCAAAATAACTGACTGCCTAATGTCATTCCTTATGTCATTTCTGCTAAAAAAAAAAATTATATTTGCGAAACGTTGTCACGGGCGCAGATTATTTTAAGTTTTCCCTGACTCAGAATGACTTGTCAAACTTGGGAAAAATCTTCGTATTGCTATTATGTATACATGCAGAGTAATAGTAGATTCAGAGGATATAAAATAATCCGTAGCACAACCACTAAAATGCATTCAAGTTTAGTGAATCCATTCTGAACTGCATTTAAACCAGGTTTCGGCCTGTTTTGGATTTTCCTTGTATACAGTTTATACGTGGATTTGGCAAACATTTTAATATTGAAATGAATAAAAGATTTTTCTGCTTGTCATTTTTAATTTTGGAATTCATTTACACTAAATTACATTCGACCTTTTTGGTGGAACTTTCTGCAAAGTTTATGACTTCACACTTCGTTAAAAAATGGTGCGAAATACATATATGGCTTTGAATAGTTGTGATAGTGGCTTTTCATATAGGTTTGCATCTATAATATCTACGAATAAATATAGGTATAGAGAAAGTCATGTTATGACTGCATAACCTTTTATAAGTTTTTATTATTTTTAATTTATATTTAATGAGTTCGTACCAAAATTTACAATTATAGCATAAAGTCGAAACTAAAATTGTAAATAAGTAAATAAAAGTGAAAGTTTCATAGTAGTACTAAGTTTTAGTACAAAAATCTATCAAACTTTTTTTAATTCAAGTAATTAAATTTATGAAAAAGAAATTTTTAAATAATAATAAGCTAAAAGTTGAAATTAGTATTTCGAAAAATGATCAATTTTGCTTTGATGATGATAATAGCCTCGAATTTTAATATTTCTGTCCCAAATATTTAATTAATAACATACAATTTTTGTTGTCGTTTCCTTTTCTCCAAATGAATAAATATTTGAAATAACAATATTTTTAATTTTGAAATAAGAATGTCCAAAATAAAAGTTTGATGTATAAAAATTTGGAACTCTTCCTTATCGCAGTAATCTTCAATGGCATTTCCTAATTCAACCAAGTTTTGCATAATTATTAAATAGTTTCTGTTCATTTCGATTAATTTTTTATTATTTCGATTATTTTTAAGGATTTTTAATGATTTTAAAAATTTACCTTTCACCTTTTTGACAATGTTATGTCATTAATTTGAAATACATTAAAATCTCTTAACTTCAATTAAACGGCCCCACACATTCGGTGATCTCGAAGTTGTATACAACAATCGCCTAGTGTGAGCGTGGGGTAGTTGGCCAACCATTTCATAGTTGATTTTCGAAGTCGGCCGATTGTATAGGCAGTACATTCGATTTCGATGATCAGCCAACTTAAACTAAAGCATAAGAGAACATTGAGATTGTGAAAAAATTCGACAATCGATTTTTAACGAACATCTATATTTTAGGTCCTTAGATTCCGAATTGACTATTTTCGCAATGATGTCTAAAGACTATAAATTTGTCCCCTTTAAAAGATGTGACAACTGCAAACAAAAGTTCACACTACCCACGTTCAAAACACATTCAAATTCTGTAAAATTTGAGACCATTTTTTTTACTTCGAAAATAGAAAACGATGTGACAGTGTCTCACAGTCTCTCACATTTGAGTGAATTATTTAATATTTAAAAATTAAAAATACTAAGTGTTTCAAGTTTATTGTCACTAATAATTTTCTTAGAAGGATATTATGTAGAAATGCAAGATTTTTTTGTAAACAGCAAGCAGAGTGGTTTTAGTATTTTTATAGGAAGTCTATAATGATATCTGCATGTGTGCCTGTGAGTGGTAATATTTTTATTTATAAGTGATGAACAGGTTTCCCAATTTTGTACAAATTTGGTGGCAAGATAGGTTATAATAATAATAATAATGTATTATATTATGTTAAATCGGAAGTAGATTTTTTTCGCTTAAAACCTATTTTAATAATACAACTAAGAAAGTTTGGTGTTTTTGCCATACTTGAATATTCCGGCTTTTTCCATATTATACTATTATTATTTTCGATATGAATAAAAAACACGATAAAAAACACCTGTGGAGCATCGATTAAAATTGTTAATTACTAATAAAATTTGTTTTCAATCTGTTTTTTTGCATAAGTATGAAATTTGAAACTATTTTTTTTTTAATTTATTTTTTAATTAAAAAACTTTCATTTAATTAAAACTTTATCAGAGTTATGAAATTAAATAATAAAATTTAAAACAGTGTTCTTTTAAAAACAGTTTTTTAAAGTTATTTCTTTAAATCTGGTTACAAATTTAATAGTTATTAATTTTTTCTAATGTTACATAAAATTGAATTGAAATCAATTAAATATTTATGTCTAACATGTGCAAGGTAGTTTAGTACCTTTCCACATGATGGTAGTTAATTTTTATACCCTCATATTTACTCGGCAAAGTGTTTAGAAAGCGTTTAAAAAAACCTTCGAACAAATAAACAAAACCTATTCTATAGCAAAAATGATGATAACAATTTAAACACCTACGATTTTTAACAATATATGCTGCTACTATGTTACTTGATAATCGAGAAAGAGAGAGCTTTGAACATCGTAAATGAACGATAATTGCACGTTGTTTCCATTCTACGCGAAAATATCTAGTTAACAACCATTTAAGGTTTTAGTTAAACGAGGTTAATGCATTTTTTGTTCTTATATTAACTTCCTAAAAATAAGATAAATAAAAACTATTTAAAAACAACAAATTTGTTTAATTAAACTCAAAGAAATACAATTTCGTACCGGAAATTCGTAGAGAAATCTAGTTTTGAAATTTGAAATAGACATTAAAAAAAAAAATAAATGAATTTTCTCTCCATTTTTACGCAAAAACAATTAAAAGGTACAAATTTCTTGGTTAATTCTTTTCATATCGTGAAGTTTTTCTTTTTATTCGAATATAGCACAATTAGCCAATAGTTATTAAAATCAATCAATCGATCGATCGATTTCAAAGTGTACTTTACAAATTATTTTTTCGATTTCATTATTTTCTTTTTTGTTACTCTTTCTCTATACATATATTTGTTCAAAAATAAAGTTTATACAAGTTTTGTACTCCAAATTAAGTTAAATATTTTGTAAGTCAAATTCACCATTTTACAAGTCAGTTAAGTTAAGTAAATTTTTCTACTCTTTCAAGCTAATTGCATATAAAAAGGATACAAATTTTTTGCAGGGCATTCTGACTATTCATATTTTCATACTAATTTAGTTTTAAACGAGTTCTCAATTAATCCCACATGCCTTTTTAATTGTTTCAAAAACCAACGGAAGTGATAAGTTTGATATTGGTGGAAGCTAAAATAAAGAACAAATATTTTTTATCTTATCTGTTATGGGAATCATGTTGGTAGCCACAAAAAAGATAGTTTTATTTGATAAATTAGAATGAATTAATTTCGAATGATGTCTGTGTGTCTGTCCCTGCGAAATATGTACATATATTTTTAATCCCAACCAATCTATGAGGATTCAGAATATTTGGCGTTACAATGAGAATTGCAGAGGGCAGAGTCGTATAAAAATAGTTTCAACCCGGACTTCGAAATTTTACAAATTCCATAGAATTCCTAGAAATTTTGATTACTCCTTCATGTTCAACGTAAATTTTTCCGAGGCGGAGTCGTCAAAAAATATTTCAATTTTGAATCCGAGCAAAAACAAGCGACTTCCAACTCTAACTACGTCTTTGACTCATGAAAACAATCCGTGACAACAAAATTTTGGTTCGAATTTATTTGATTTGTTAAATCTTTTAAATTTTCAGCATAGAGAAAGTTATTTTATGCTATTTACTAATCGACAAATTACTTCATAAATGTAATCTTCATTTGGTTCAATACAGATTGGTATAATACACGTTTAATAAGTAATTTATACATAATTCGGTTAAGTTTAAACCGAATCATCTTGTTTTTTGAAAAACAAAAACAATTCCAAAACCACATTCACTTTCATGTGTGAGGTTTGGCGTTTAGAAAATCATGTTCAGAGATGATGTGCAACTTTTTTTAGTTTTTGTATTTCGTGAAGTTTTTCAAGTATGAAGAGGAGAACCGCGTATTTTGAATGGTATCGGATTCCTTTTGATGCATGTTTTCACTCTTTACTCATCTCAAGCTTAACTAATTTTCTTTTTTTTTTCTGTGATGAAATTTAATTCAGGTGTGTTATATGGACACGTTTCACGGTAATTCATTTACAAATCGCGAGAGAAATTAAAATTATTGTCAGAAATTCTTTATTGAATCGCTCGCTTATTTGGTTTGATGAAATCGTTTTACAAAAGAAAATGAAGCAATCGAGTGGAATGAATTCTTTTTATGGTCAAGTAGAATAATAATCGAGATCAACGCCATTTTTACTGGAGATATTAAATTACAAACCATTTTAATTATTTTTAAAACACACAAAAAAAGTGTCATATTTCGTTTGACATAATTCTAATCGAAAAAAAAAATCATTGACCTCTTTTTTCTTAAAAATTTGTATAAACTTTTGAAAGAGTCTTGATCAATATGGTCCAAAATCAGCAATCGCGGAACAGTTGCTTTACAATCTGCATATAATTGTCAGATTGTAATACATTAAAATATGAACCACGGAAAGCATTTACAAGGTGTTCAAGGATTTACATGACATTGGACATTGGCTCTGTTACCAGGAAGCAGTATTTTGTATTAAAACAATATATATAATATGCTGATCTAAAATTAGTTTTTTTGTGTTTGTAGTTGCAAGAGTTTGGGGATGCTTGGAACCAGAACTTTTGAATGTTCTTACCATTATATCCCAAAACTCACACACAAGTATTTCTTTTTTGCGTTTTCTCATATGCTGAAAACTTTAATATGCTCTTTTGGAAAATCGCTTTTTTGGCTTGGAATATTATGCCCGAACATCATAGACATTATTTGTCAAAAATCTCCCTGCTCTAGCTAAGGTGCCAAAAATTTCTTGTCGAGAAAATTTAAATTTCTTTAGACATTTTTTTTTAAATCTAAAAGAAATTTAGCCGAAAATAGCCGTTTATTTTAATTAATTCGTTTATTTCCAAAATTTTACAGAAATTTGGAAACTTTTTAATTTAAAAAAATGTCTTTTGACGACGTTAACTACAAGGTTTTAATCTAGAGATCATGTATGTAATCTGCGGATCAAAAATATGCACTTGTAACACATTTCTCATTTGTACTTCCTTTCGAAGAAACAATTAATGAATTAAGATAAAATTTTTACAGAATTCAATGCCCTAATCATATCCACTTAAGGTACTGAGTGTCACACTTTAAAACATAGTTTTTTTTTCATTTAATTCCATTTAATAGAAATTGAGTTTATGGAATGCGGAATGCATTGTTTTTTAAAATTTATTTTTATTTTCCTTATTAAAACTAGAAGAAAAAAAAACTAGTTTTTCCACAAGATATTTTTGTAAACCGGGTTCCTCCGATACTAAGAAAAATTTCTAATCTTTACCATTATTATTGAATTGTTGTAACATTCGATGTGCTAATTACTTAAGACTAGTTCAAATGTGACTTACTTATTATCATCTAAATTTCTTTTGCAATCTAATTATGGTATATTAAGAAAAACTTAGTTTTCTATTTCAAATTTTTCTATTAATTAATATTAATAAATATTTTTTGTTTGTTTTTTTTTTTAGAGGGACGTGTCGAAGTTTCACGTGAAGGCAAATACTTATCAACGCTGTCCGGTGCTAAAGTACTTGGTGAATTAGCTATTTTATATAATTGTCAAAGGACAGCAACAATAACAGCTATAACTGATTGTAAATTATGGGCAATCGAACGGCAATGTTTCCAAACGATTATGATGAGAACCGGTCTAATAAGACAAGCCGAATATACCGATTTTTTGAAAAGGTAAAAAATTATTCCTATTTATTGTAATTATACGAGTACAAAAGAATTGTAAATTTTATTCCAATTGAATGGGATTTTCGATCTTAAATCCTTGAAATATATGAAAACGCTTTCGAACTTGTTGATATTGAAAAGAAAAAGGAATTTAGAATTTTATTGAATTCGCCTTTTTTGTAATGACTTTCATGATAATTATTTTAAGTTGTTAATTGGTTTTGATATCCGAACTTTAATTTACAAGTAATTGAAAAAATATTTTAATTTGATTTAAAACGAAGGTTAGGGACTATAGTGACGTGTAAAGCTTGTTCTTTTATTCGTCTGCCTGTAGTCGATGTTAATATCATACTTTTCGTAATAATTATTGTATTAATCATAATGTTTTGTACCCTTATCTTAAAACATTAGATAAATCTGCTGTTTCGAGACATATACTACTTATATTAATTATTTAATTACCCGAAAAGTATCATTTATGTAAAGTCGGAACAACAAGTGACTTTCGGATATCTGACAATCCGTTTTATCCGAAATAACGTACCTTCATTTGTTCGTTATATTTGGATATACTGTACACACTATGTACATGTTTTTATTTTTCCAACTGAATATTGATTTCGCCAGATTACCCATCGATCCAATTTGTTCAGTTTTTCTATTTGACCCAGACGTTGAACAATTGTTGATGTATATAAACTCTTAGCTTTGCCATTAGGTGTCATGTTATTTGTTACGATGGCATTTCCTAGGACATTATTATCGAATGTCTAGATTCGGTGCCACCACATGGCAAGCTTTTAAGGCTAGAATCTTCATCACAGAAATTTCTAAACCATCTTTACATAGATCGATCATCAATCGAGACAACCGATAAGATTGGATTCGGCAGAAAAATTAAGTGAAACAGATAAACTACATACACTTTCGAACTTCAGAACCATATTTATGCTACGTTCTTGAAATGGTATTAAGCTAGTATTCGGTGACACACATAAAGTATATTCGATGGTATTTTTAAATCATGTCATGAATACCGTATGTGTAACTCTAATATATCTGAGAGATACATGTAATACCAAATTTTTCCGACGTAGTGATTTGTAATACAAAAAAACTGATATTTTGCATCTATCAATCCAATAAATGATTATTTTAATTGAATAAATACATGTGAATCCTTCAAGACAAAACAAATACGTGCTCCGGTTCTGAGCGCTCTACAAAATTTTCATTAATCCAGTCACATATTGAATCATTTTAGGTAAGCTATGCCATTTTGTTGCTTAAGTAATATATGACAAAATATAATAGGTACTTTACTTTGGCTTAAATTGGGAACACAAAAAGTCTGCATTAAGAATTCATATTGACAAATGTACCTCAAACGTTGTTACATGAATATTGTGATGAACGTGACCAACAATTGTTTAGGAAAAAACTTTCTATATCTCAACATTTACCTTTGCAATCCTTTTAAGACATCTTCAACAATGTTAATTGTTTTTATTTTCGTAAATATTTAGACATAAAAAAATCGAAATATAAAAATATTCATGATACTCATGTGGCTATGCAACTTGCATTCAAAGTTATCACATCATCTTCAATTCCGTAATCGCGAAAGTAAAAGTGAAATTCATAAATTTTTCAATATATAGTGACTACCCGCGCATATAATTGCTAAACATGCCTAATAAAATACGAAGATGAAAAATTAACATTAAAAATAGTTAGTAGCAGATTTTTTAATGCTTTTCTTTTCATAGAAATGTAGAAATTTTTATCATTTTTAATATTTATGAGTAATGTACAAGGTGAGAAAAAATGTGAAAACGTTTTTTTTTTTTGTTTTTATTAAATAATTAGATACAAATTAAAAAAAAGCATCATAAAATATAAGAAACCTTTTATTACACTCGAATTACAACTTTCACCAACGAGAGCATAAACTGTTGCGTGTTCATAGGCCTAACTATATTTTATTAATTACCTTGATTAATGTCTCACTAAGTGGTATTATAAATAATAATGTTATCAAAACAAATTACTATCATTTAATTGATATTAATTGAAAGAATTTAAATATCATTTTTCTTTTTTAGTGTGCCTATCTTCAAAAGTCTACCAGAAGATACTCTTATCAAAATCTCAGATGTTTTGGAAGAAACATATTATCAACAAGGCGATTATATTGTACGTCAAGGTGCTCGCGGTGATACTTTCTTTATTATATCAAAAGGTCAAGTTCGTGTTACAATTAAACAACTAGATTCTCAAGAAGAGAAATTCATACGGATTTTAAGTAAAGGTGACTTCTTCGGTGAGAAAGCACTTCAAGGGTAAGTTTTCTCTTTTTAAAAATGTTTTAAATTTAATTGCATTCAAATTATTATTTGTTTTTCTTTTTTTTTAGTGATGATTTACGTACAGCAAATATTATTTGTGATTCACCAGAAGGTGTTACATGTTTGGTAATTGATAGAGAAACATTTAATCAATTAATATCGAATTTGGATGAAATTCGACATCGCTATGATGATGAAGGAACTTTGGAAAGGAAAAAGTAAGTTTTTTTAAAGGTTTTTTATATTAAAAATTATAATTTCATTTAATTCAACTTTACAAGCTTCGTAAAAGGATATATTTTTGGTAAATTTAAATATATTTTATAGGCTGTGTATGAAAACTAAGTAGATAAGTTTTGGTTGAAATTTTATAAGACGACATAAATAGAAAATAGTCGCTTTAAATCCTTAGGTTTTTTAAAGTTATTACTTATATTAAATAAAAGTTTTCATACCAATTGGTTTTACATGCCGCAATTTACTACCTTATTCTCCAACTGTAGTGATACATTTATTTATTGATGCCAATAGAAGTTTTGAGATCGCAAATATAAAACCACAACAAATAAAATTTCTATTCTGTAGTACCACCCAGGACTGAAAGAAAGAAAGACTACTCTTTCCCATGTTTCAAATTGGTTTTTTCTGGTTGCATCGGTTCCGACAATTTTCAATGTTCGTCTAATTCAAATCGCTGTCAAATGTAAACTGCACATCTTGCAATACTAAAATTTGACATGAATATTGCTCGACATATTGTCTGTCAGTAGTAAAAATTATTTGTTGGTGAAAATACGAGTTCTTATTTTTCGTACAATCAAAAGAGTAGAGCGAGCGTACGAACCTCGTGGCGATTTACCAAATTTGGTATTTTCGGATGAGAAAACATTTTGCATTGAACAATTTCTCAACAAGCAAAGCGATCATGTTTGGTTAAAGAGACGTTCCGATGATAATTCTGAGCATCTGAGAGTCACAAAAAAAACAAGGTGAAAAAGATTTGACTCGTGAATGGAACCGTTTAACCCAAGACATCGTGCGAGCATCGTGTGCATAGTTTACAAAGAGATTGAAGCTGGTGGTTAAGGTAAAAGGGCGTTTACATACTATTCAAATAATTGTAAAATGAACTATGTATTATAAACTATGATTTCCATACATTTAAAAAAAAACCGACCAATAAACAAAAAAAATACAGTGTTTTTACACTTTGACACTTCAATTGACAGACCCGGTATACGCCATCAGTGCTCCCGTATACATTTGAAGTATAGACTTCATCATAATTATTTGAAAATACTTGATTTTTTAAAACAATTTCTCATTTGAAACTTATAATGTTTTAAATAAGAATAAAATAAATAAGAAAAAATAAGAAAACAGACAACCATGGCTGCCAACAAGCACCCAAAACGTCATAAAAGGTATCAAAAATCCCAGGATGTGCAGTGCGTAATCTTATATTTTTTGATGCATAAGTACAGCTCGTGTTAACTCATATGTGAACGTATTTAATGGCAAATTTGTATAACATACGTTGTTTGAAATCAGGGAATTACGTAATCATAAAATTCAGATAAGTAAATTTTGAACGAAAACTCCATTTTGTTTATCACAGTACAGTATGTAAAATGAATCTATAACAACAAAAGGATGCAGTCAATACGGTTGGAGTATAAGGCCGTTAGTTGCTAATTGGTAAAGAAACACTTCCTTTATATCGGGTCTTGGTAAAAATGTACCAATAACTATCCCACATGAATTTGTGGAATAGTTATTCAGATTAGAATGAGAATTAGTGGAACCGAAACTAATTATAAAACATATGCGAATCCCTTTTGTGAAATATTGGCTGCTTGCAGGAAGCCCTGTAACAGAGTAACCGTAAAAAATTTTAATTTACAAAAAGGTACCAATGTTTGTCCTTTAATTAACCTGGTCAAGGAAATAATGGCGGTATATGAAGGAATTAGTGGAACACACAAAGGGTAAACATTAATTCAAATAGTGTCATTTAATTATTTAGGATGAACATACATGTCTTCTAGGACTATAGGCTTATGTGATTTTTGAAAAAGGGAAGATTAATATGCAAACGTTAACTCGTTAAGTTCTCATACACAGCTTAGATATAAAGTTAAACGAAATTTTAATTAATTTAATATTTAACAAGATTTTTTTGTAATTATTTTGATGTTTTTTTTGTTCCTAGACTTAACGAAGCTTACCGTGATGTCCGATTATGTGATTTACGTGTTATTGCAACATTAGGTGTTGGCGGTTTCGGTCGTGTTGAATTGGTACAAATTAATAATGATGCAACACGTTCATTTGCATTGAAACAAATGAAAAAATCACAAATTGTTGAAACTCGACAACAACAGCATATCATGTCTGAAAAAGAAATAATGGGTGAAGCGAATTGTGAATTTATTGTTAAATTATTTAAAACGTTTAAGGATCGTAAATATTTATATATGTTAATGGAGAGCTGTTTGGGCGGCGAACTATGGACAATATTACGGGATCGTGGCCATTTTGATGATTCAACAACACGCTTCTATACAGCCTGTGTTGTTGAAGCGTTCGATTATTTACATTCAAGAAATATCATCTATCGTGATTTGAAACCAGAAAATTTATTATTAGATGTACAAGGTTATGTGAAATTAGTTGATTTTGGTTTTGCAAAGAAATTACAATCTGGACGAAAAACATGGACATTCTGTGGTACACCAGAATATGTTGCACCAGAAGTTATACTTAATCGAGGCCATGACATAAGTGCTGATTATTGGTCACTTGGTGTTTTAATGTTTGAATTATTAACAGGTGAGAATAGAATCTGTTTTTTAAAAAATTAATTATGATTTATTTCTATCCCAGATATGCGAGTAAGGAAAGTTTGAAAATTTTATATTTGTGAAGAATTCAGATAAGAATCGGTTTGTCCATCTAATGAAGGTCAGCACCGTACTTAGGTCCAAGTTAGCTAACCCCTCCTTACTCAAAGTGCACGCATCCAGTTTAGCAAGTCTCCTTCTAGAAAAGACCGGGCATTCACACAAAAAATGTTCTGCTGACTCATTTTCCTCCAGACAGGCTCCGTATATCGGACTCTCGGCCACTTCTATTTTCCACATGTGTTCGTTTAAAGAGCAAAGAAACACTCAAGAAATTATAAGATTTTTAAGAAGACGTTGCAAGAGTATTTTTGAAAGTTTAGAATTATAAAAGTTTTTCTGACGTGTGGTATTTTAATTAATTATCATTTTATTAATACTAGTACATCTGGGTATCTTTTTTTGTGGAGTTTTTAAGACGATTTTGAAGGTATTCGGTTCATATCTCTACATAAACAAATTAGTCAAATCATTGTCTCAAAATTTAATCATTAAATACATTGTCACCAGAAAATCTAATTAATATAGACCGAGGCAGAAGTTTGGTGCCAATTCTACTGTTTGTGCTTTTTCAATGTGGTTTTCTGTAGAACGTATCTAAAAACACCCAGAAGTTTCCATCTTATAGAACGAAATATTAGGAGTTTAGATAGGACGAATTATTCCATGTCATCTTATTTATTTCCTTGAATTAACATTTTGATTTTCTAATTTCAGGGACGCCACCATTTACTGGTTCAGATCCAATGAGAACTTACAATATTATATTAAAGGGAATCGATGCAATTGAATTTCCACGAAACATAACACGTAATGCAAGTGCATTAATTAAGAAATTATGCCGTGATAATCCAGCTGAACGTTTGGGCTATCAACGTGGTGGAATTAGTGAAATTCAGAAACATAAGTATGTTTAATATTAGAATCATATTCTTCATCTTCTTCTTAATTCATTTACCTTTATTCTTATTACTTCAGATGGTTCGATGGATTCTATTGGGAAGGTTTAAGAGATCGTACATTAACACCACCAATAACACCCGCTGTTAAAAGTGTTATCGATACAACGAACTTTGATGATTATCCAGCTGATCCAGATGGACCACCACCAGATGACAATAGCGGTTGGGATAAAGATTTTTAAACAAAAAAAAAAAAACTATATTATTAATAATAATAAATAAAAATTTCATACCAAAAAAATCAAAGAATCGGAAATTTTTTTCTCTTATTATTGAATTTGTTCTTAAAACAAAATAAGTTTTTTGTTTTATCCCAAATTGGTCTTGCTCCCGATACCTTTTTTGTGTCCTTTATTGATTTGTTTTTTTTTTTTTTCATTTGTAGATAAATTTAAATAATTAAAATATATTTTAATGAAATTGCTCTAATAATTCTTAATTGTTTTAATTTTTCAACTTTGTATTTAATGTCTAATAATTTTTTAATTAAAGTTTTGTGTTTTTTAATATATCCTGATATATATATATGTATGTGTATATAAGTAAATATATATATGTATACTTTTTTTAAAAAAAGAAAATAAATATTTTTTAAATTAAGAAATAAGAAAAAAAAATTAAAAAAAATTGTTTGTAGAAAATTTATAAAAATTAGAAATTACTTGTTTTTTTCTGGAATTAAGCCATATGAAAAGAAAATTTTATTGTAATTTCTTTTTGAGTTTTTAAAAATCTTATTAAAAATCTTCGTTTTTAATTTGTGTTTTTTTTTTTTAAATTTAAATGGAAATTAAAATATAAAAATAAAAGAAAATTGTTTGATGATAAGGAAAAGTTATTTAAAAAAAAGAAGAAAATTGTTATTAATTTGTTTTTTTTTTTTTACTTATGATATGCAAATGTATTCGGTATTTACCAATTCTAAGGATGTCAGAATATTCCTGTATGATTCCTTGATTTGTCGTGTCCATGACTCACAACAATCTACACAAAAAATTATCGATTCTGCAGGAGTGAGATCGTGTAATTCGATTAAAATTAAATCGTATCGAAAAAGCATTGCTATTACTTTGTTTTTACTGTTTTCCTCGAAATATGTATATTTTCATTGAAAATCGTACTCAGCCTTATTTTGAGTTTCATCTCAAATTAAAGTGTAAAAATAAGAACACCGAACAATAACTCAGTACTACCTTTCCAAAATGGTGAATTTTAATATCAAATCGATCATTACTACAACTTTATTACTATTTAAAGCGAAATTACAAAGTTGAATACATTTGTACCGTTCGATTTAATCGTGTAATTCCTTGGAATTCCTATGCTTTTTCGATATGATTTGATCGAAATCAAGTTACACGATTCCACCCCAGAATATATTGGAAAATTTTGCTAGTTTAATACAAGAATCGGAGCCGAACTCTATTTCATATAAATTTTTTTTTCAAGCCTCAAAAATCTGGATATTTGATTTAAAAATTGCGTTGGTATATTTTCTTCTAGCTTTCTTTGTTCAAAATAAAATCGGGTTTAGGTAATTTATTAGGTATCTATGTTACTTTCCATCATTTCAGTTTAAAAAATTACGCTACTTAAAATTTCACAAAACGACAATAAATTCGACTTTCTTGGAATATGACGAAAGTAACATTTTAGCCTATGGGAATCCTAAAATTCAAATGCGACTTGATTTCATTAGTGACATGACCTAGAGCTGAATAATTTTATTGCAAAAAAGAAAATCTTAAGTCCATTCAAAGCAAATTATTTATGTTAAACTATTTAAACAAACGCCTAAAAGTATACTACACACGTAGTATGGAAATATTCCAAAAAAGAGAAGCTTCTTCATAAATGCAAATATGCGCGTGGTTGCACAAATCTTCTCGTTCCAAAAAAAAATATGCACAAACATTATGCGTTCGAAAAGAAACTTGGCACGCAAATGATTGCAAATAAGCATCTAGTTTAGAGATTTTATGCTTATCTGACGAAGGAAGAGGAGGAGTGCTATTTTTCTCAGATTTGTCAAAAATGGAAGCATAAGCAGGTGATCATAGTGATTCTTTAAGGTATTTTTATTATTTTATTAGATTATAGGAATTCAATTATGGGAATAGAAGGCAATGAAGAAAGAAGTGTGGTTAAAGAATCCAAATGGAAATGTACGCACATATGAATATGCTGACATGATATGCTGATCGCAAGTTTAATGTCACGTAAGCAAATGTTCCAAAAGTTTTCATTCTTATTAATAAAATCTTCAGCAAAACTAATTCGTTGTGTTTTATATACGCCATTTTTATGCCCTATGGTAGGTACTACCAGAGGGTATATTAGTTTTGTCACTAAGTGTGTAACGCATAGAAATAATCATCGCAGAAAAATTTCAAGGGTATGGTTGTGCAGGGAATCAAAAGTTATATCGATTTATGCATGTCCGTCCGTCCGTCCGTCCGTCTGTGGACAAGATAACTCAAAAACGCGTTATCCGATTTTGTTGAAATTTAGAATGTAAGTTGGTTATTCCTTAACTGCGTTTGGTATTGCATTTGAGCAAAATCGATCCACGGGGAGCAAAGTTATAAAGTAAAAACCAGGGTGACCAGAAAGTTTTGTCGTTTTTTTGGTTATGGTTTTTCGGATGTAATTGGAAAATTTGTCAATCGATTTTGTTTAAATTAATTACATAGGTTAACTACATAAATATATGATACCATGTTAAATTTCAGTCAAATCGATGCAAGGGTGTAGTGGAGAAAGAAATAGTTGTAGCCTAAAATAAGCCTGTTCATAAAGTTTTCCCGATGTATTTTAAAAAGTTATATACCGATTTCAATCAAATTTACGAAACGTGTTTATGCTATTAGGGTCCAGCACACCTGTGAATTTGAGACAATTTGAGAATGTAGAAACGAAGTTATAGAGAAAAAACCTTGAAATTTTGAGTTAAGTAGAAAGTTCGTGGCGTTTTTTACCAATAGATGGCTTTAGAGTCGTATAACTTTAGTAGTTCTAATCCTATCAAGTTATATTATAGCGCGCTTAAAAGGTGACATCTTATAGAATATTTGTAAAATTGTGAAATTCAGGCAGAACTAATTGGGGTAATTGGGTTTTGAAAATGAGCCAAAATTCTTAAAAAAATTCCCTATATTAATGCTCCATGTTAGGTACTACCGTCCGTTCGTGGAAAAGATAACTCAAAAACGCGTTATCCAATTTTGATGAAATTTAGAATGCTACTTGGTTATTGCTATAGTGGATTTGGTATTGCATTTCAGCAAAATCGACTGAGGGGCAGCGAAGTTATTAAGCAAAAACAAGGGTGACCATAAAGTTTTGTAGTTTTTTTTATATAGTTTTTCGTATTTAATTGGAAAATTTGTAAAACAATTTTGTTTAAATTAATTATATTGGTTGACTACATAAATAGACGATAACATTGTAAATTTCAGTGATATTACTCTATGGGTAGTGGAGAAATAAATAGTTGTAGGAGGAAATTAGCCTGTTCAGAAAGTTTTTTTAAAGTACATTCAGAACTAATACACCAATTTGAATAAAATTTGCAAATTAGACTTATACTGCCAGGGTCTGGGTTACTTACAAATTAGAGAAAATTTTGAAAAGGGCAAAAAAAGTTAGGAAGAAAAAACCTTGATATATTGTTAGTTTTCACAATTTTTCTCTCCCATTTCCTACCATAGGGCATCAAAAAATCGGCTATAGGCCGATTTTAAATTACTTTATGTTTATTTAAAAAAAGATTTCGTCTAGCAATTCTGCCGTTGTAACTCTGCTCTTTATTTACCCTTCGACGCTAAAAGCTTTTTTTATAATTTTATTTAGAATTTCAGTTAATTTTGGAATACTTATTTTGACCTCGCCTAACCTTAACTTCGCGTAATAAAAACTTTTTATCAGTATTATTAAATAATATCTTCCAGATTTAAGCTCGTAATCATTTTTTCCTTCAGTTTCATTTTTTTTTATAATGTTACTAATCTTTCTTTTTACCATATTCACCAATTCAGACATTTCTCTGCACATTTTTCCCTTTTTAAAATGAAAAGTAATCAATTCTACTTGTTCTCGAGAAGAATAATTTTTACATCTCATTTTTGAATTTGCGCTTCTATTGGAATTAAAAAATGCGATTCTGAAATTCTTCCTTGACTCAAAAACCTTAATAATGATATTAACTAACAAAAACCATTTATTTACCTGCAAAAAATTTATAATTTCGTTTTGTCCGGATACACTTCAAATGCTTATTTCAAGCAATGCAAGATATCATTCATAACACATCGAATAAACGATGAATCGAATGTACAAATAGTCCGAAATTAGGTTCTGGGATAATTTCTTAAATAAACAATCTACCAGCGTTTGCTTACTTAAAAAAGCTATACTACATACAAGTTTGGTCACTAGTCAAAAATTGGTTGGGAACTTTTGATGCATCCATCCTATAGTCCCGATCTTGCACTATCAGGCTATCATAGCATTTGCTTCGGTCTCTACAGAGTGCGTCAGTTCTATTGTATAACATTGTAGTTAACATGCGATACGTTTAAATATTCTACAAAAAAACAGAAATGTTACCCCTGTAACCAAGGCACTGAGAATTCTTCAATACTGGAAGGAATATTTCTCCTTTTAATTTAAAAGTGATGTGAATATCACAAATCTTTCATGAGAAGGAAGTACACCAGTGTCCCAACTCAATGCAAAGTTTCATAGACACGGTTCCTTGAAGAATATGCGCAGCAGACAAAGAAATAAACAGGCTTACAGATCTGTAAACGAATAAATGCCGGAATTACCAGAAACTTGTCATACTCGTATAAAGTTATTATGAAACAATAATATTCGTTTCATAATATTATTCTCTGTAAGCCCATTAGGTTATCGGTTCCCTAAATTCTTGATAATACAAACTAAAACTATTTTTCCCAAATTTTTGTAATACATAATTTTTTAAATTTAGAATAATTTTTGGTTTTAAATCATTTCCTCAAAGATTTTTAAAAATTCTATTCGAAAATTCTTCCTGTTATCACAAAACTTTGGAACGATAAGACTAACCTTTATGACATCAAAAAATTCGCAAATATAAAAGCAACTATCTAAAAATTTTTAGTATTCACCAAAAATTTCGTTGGGTGAAGAAGGAATTGGAATTTTCATTGCTTTAAAATGAAATTATTTTTCTCAATATTATTCTTAATCTTTTGTGCGAAAACTTGTGCTAAAAATCCGGGTAAAGACCATCTAAGACTAAAATTCATTAATTTATAATTTTCATATTTTCTTTTTTTTTTTTTTAAATAATTTTAGTATGTTTGGAACCGAAAGTCCAAGGACATTGTGATTCGATCAGTTATCGATATTATTATGATCCGGAACGAGATGATTGTTTAGAATTCGTTTACGGAGGTTGTGACGGAAATGGTAATAATTTTGCTGAAAGAGAAGAATGTCTTGATATTTGTGTAGATTCTGACGATGCCATCGTTGATAACGAAAATATTAGTCTTCAAGATGAACGTGAAAATTACGAGGATATGGATTACAAAATTGACGAACACGATTATAATTATGTAGATATTCATAGGTCGGAACACACTACCGGACTACCATCAACAGAAAGTATTTTATTATATATAGAATTTTCGCGTGAACTAGTTTGTAAACGGGATTTTCCATTTTAATTTAGTATGTCTGTTACCAAAAGATACGGGTCCATGTCAGGGTGCGGCTGAGAAATATTTTTTCAATTCTGCTACAAAACGATGTGAAACTTTTATTTATGGATTATGTCAAGGAAATGAAAATCGCTTTGATAATTTATTAGATTGTGAAAAACGATGTGGAATTTATGGTGATGCGAAACTTGAAACTACTTTTGCAATGCAAACTAGTACAGCGGATTCTAAAGTTACAGAAGTAATAAAAGGTGGTGCAATCGTATACATAGACTCCATGAAAAATAATAATAATGATAATTTTCAATTATTTATTTATCAATTTTTTTATAGTTTGTTTCCAAGCTGTGGCGCCAGGAAATTGTCACGATTCTCAAACTCAGTATTTCTACAATCCTCTTTATAGACGATGTGAATCTTTTATTTATACTGGTTGTGAAGGTAATGATAACAGATTTCCCACCATCGAGAATTGTGAAGAGACATGCGTGAAAGGAATGGAAGCTGCACAAAATCGAGGTGGTTGGACGGTAACGGTGAATACAACAACTACTAATGTGACCAAGCATACGAATCCAAGTAAGACTTTATGAGAGTTTCCTCAAAATTATAATATAAATTCAATTCCGGTAGGCGAAAGTGTTTATGAAAGTAGTGTCGCACCAATACCGAATATAGGCTTAAGTGTACATCAAACTAATTCCGCGCCTTTATCAACTGGAAATATTGGGCATAGACAAGTTGTGACTGTCACCACTAATACGACTACATCAGGGTTACATTTAAATCCCGGTGAGAATTCAAATTTTATGAAAATAATTTCATAATTTTATTTTTGTTTAATATGTTTTTGTAGTTTGTTTCTTGCCAAAGGAGCAAGGGTCCTGTGATGCTTACACATTAAACTATTTTTACAATTCTGATCGCGGAGAATGCGAAAACTTTTATTATGGCGGTTGTGAAGGTAATCAAAATAGATTTACCAGTGCTGAGGAATGCGAAGCCACATGCGGAAGTCAAATAAAAACCTTACAACAAGGAAACAACTGGGCTCTAAATGTAAACACAACATCTACTAACGTGACTACGAATCGACATCCAGGTAAAATTTAATAATAACTTTAAGCTATTTAAAGACATCCGATTTTTAATAATCTAGGCCTAAGTATACATGACGCTCATATTATCCCTGGATCAGACGGAGAAGTTGTGGGCACAAGGCAGACTATTACCGTCACTACTAATACGACAACCACAAGTTCAGGATTAAATCCATGTCAGGATTGAAGTTTACAGCGAAATTTCAATTACTAATATTTTGTTTTTTAGTGTGTTTGCTGCCAGAAGATCAAGGATCCTGTGATGCTTATAGTATATATTATTTTTATAATCATCCTCAAGGACTATGCCAAAGTTTCTATTATGGAGGTTGTGAAGGGAATCAAAATAGATTTGCCAATTTGGAAGACTGCCAAGAGACATGTGAAAATCAAAGAAATTCTGCACATCAGGAAGGTGGTGGTGGTTGGTTTGTAAACACAGCAACAAAAAATGTGACCACAAATGTGAATCCTGGTAAGTTTTCATAATTTGAAATTGGAAAAAATTTTTGAGTAGGTATTTCATTAGGTACTACATTACATCCAGTTGGCTCTACACCTTCAACAATTGCAGAAGTGGAAAATAAACAAACTGTTACTATTACTACTAATACGACAACTACAAGTTCAGGCTTAAATCCATGTAAGAATATGAAGTTTACAGTGAAATTTCAATTATTAATTTCTTGTTTTCTAGTGTGTTTACTTCCGGAAGATCAAGGATCCTGTGATTCTTTTAGTATATATTATTTTTACAATCATCCTCAAGGACTTTGTCAAAGTTTCTATTATGGAGGTTGTGAAGGGAATCAAAATAGATTTGCAAATTTGGAAGACTGCCAAGAGATATGTGAAAATCAAAGAAATTCTGCACATCAGGAAGGTGGTGGCGGTTGGTTTGTAAGCACAACCACAAAAAATATGACCACAAATGTAAATCCTGGTACGTTTTCATAATTCGAAATTGGAAAAAATTTTTGAATACGTATTTTATTAGGTGCTACGTTAAATTCAATTGGCTCTACGCCTTCAACAAGCGGAAAAGTGGAAAATAAAGAAATTGTTACTATCACTACTAATACGACAACTACAAGTTCAGGCTTAAATCCATGTAACAATATAAAGTTTTCAGCCAAGTTGTAATTACTAGTTCCTTCTTTTTAGTATGCTTGCTCCCACAAGATCAAGGGCCTTGTGATTCGTTTAGTATACATTATTTCTACAACAATCCTCAAGGACTATGTCAAAGTTTCTATTATGGAGGTTGTGAAGGAAATCAAAATCGTTTCGTAAATTTGGAAGACTGCCAAAATACATGTGAAAGAGGTATTCAAAATTCTGAACATCAAGGAATTAATTGGCTTATCAATGTGAACACAACTAATGTGACGACAAATTCGAATCCAAGTGAGTTTTTAAGAAAATTTGAAGAAATTATTAATATAAATTGATCATGTTTAGGCGAAACTAAATATGAGATTAATCCCACGCCTGTGTCCAACTTAGGTCTAAATATACATCAATCTTCATCGCATGTGAATCCAGGTAAGTTTTTATAATTCCTAAATTGAGGACTTTTGTAATGATTATTTCATTAGGTGCAACACAATATACAGTGAATCGTGTACCTTCAACAAGTGGAAATGTGGGACATAACCAAGTTGTTACGATCACTACTAATACTACCAGCTCAGGATCAGGCTTAAATCCAGGTAAAAGTATAAAAATCTGGAAATTTAGTACTAACTGTCCTTCTTTCGTGTAGTTTGTTTCCTTCCAGCAGCACCAGGACATTGTCATGCTTCTTTTCGTTCAATTTATTATAACTATGCTACAAAACAATGTGAATCTTTTATTTATGGAGGCTGCGGCGGAAATGGAAATCGATTCTATACTATCGAAGAATGTCAAAAAACATGTGGAGGTCCGTTAAATCCTGCAAATCATGGTGGAGGTAGTTGGTCTAAAAATACAACAACGAGTACCATAAATCGGAGGTATCCAAGTAAGAAAATTATTACATATTATTGTAATGTTGGTATACATCTATTATTTTTATTTATGTAGATCAGATTCATCACCCATGGAATCAAGGACATATTACTAGTCAAACTGGTGGAATACAACCATCAGAAGGTGATTATTAAAACTCAAATTAGTTTTGAATACTAAAAGTATATCTGTTTTTAGTATGTTTCCTGCCAAGCGAAACAGGTTCATGCCGTGGTTATTTAGAACAATATTTCTTTAATTCTAATTCGAAAAAATGTGAAATATTTGTCTATGGATTATGTGATGGAAACGCAAATCGTTTTAATACTTTACAAGAATGTGAAAATATGTGCGGCATGTATTTGGAAAAGAAAACTACAACAAATCAGAATTTAATTCCTGGAGAAGGTAGTTTCAATGTGAACATAAACAAAGAAGTTACAAATATTAATGAAAATGACAATTCCAGTAAGCGTATTTGGAAAAATTAATTTTATTCTTATTTAATTATTCATTGTTATTTCAGTTTGTCTATTACCTAAATCAGAAGGACCATGTCACGATTATACAGAAGTATTTTATTATAATCCTGCTTCAGGAAAATGTGAAATATTCTATTATGGTGGATGCGAAGGAAATGCCAATAAATTTACAAATTCAAGAGAATGTGAATCTAGATGCATTGGAAAAACTCATGTACAGGAACATTTTAATATCAATCCAGAATTGCCGTCATTCGGTATTGAAGAAGGACAATTCACTGGTCAAATTAGACAGTTGAATTCACACGCTCCACAGCCAGTGGGAACATTACCGCAAGTTATTCAAACACCTTGCGTACCTATTCAAGGAAACTCTCATTCACATGTGACCCGAACACCTTGTTCATCTACACCTGGAAATACTCCTTCGCATATGATTCAAACGCCTTATCTGCCTACGCAAGGGAATACTCAATCAAATATAAATGTAAATGCTAATTCTGCTATTCCAACATGGGGATATCAAGTTTTGCCATTAATCAGTACATATCCATATGGTTCTCCACCGCAATTTACAAATCCATCATTTTCAAATTCAATCCCATCGAATTCAATCAAATTCCCATTATTTTATCAACCATCTCAACCACTCCAAGTTCTTCCAGTCGGTGTTACACCGCCACAAGGTGTGATTGGAAATCCTTTAAACTTTCAACCAATTCCCAATTCATTGCCACCATCCGCCTTTAGTCCGTATACATCTCCCTTGTGTACAGGTGTGGGATGTGTTGACCAAAATAAATTATCCGAATGGTTCAGTCGACCTTCAGAACCATTAATTGCTCCAAGCAATCCCAAGAAAAATTGTAGTGTTTGTAATAAAAATCCAGGTAATTTGTTTTAAAAAAATATTTAAGCTTCCTTTGTAACATTTTATTCTATTACTTAAAGTTTGTACAAAACCAGCTGATAGTGGCCCATGTAACATGTTCAGTACTCGTTACAATTTCAATCAAGCTACTAGGAGATGTGAACAATTTAATTATGGAGGTTGTGCTGGTAATGAAAATAATTTCGTATCAAGAGAATTATGTGAAAATACATGTGTGAAAAAATCAGGTAATTTGAAGAATTTTTAAATTAAAGAAAACGGAAATGTTTATTGCAGTTTTTCTTGCAGCATGTTTAATGCCGGTTGATAGCGGTCCATGTAAGAATTTCTCACTCCGATTCTATTATAATAAATTATCGAAAAGATGTGAGCTGTTCTCTTATGGTGGATGTTTGGGGAATAGAAATAATTTCTTCAATCAAGCCGACTGTGAGCGTAAATGTAAAAAATTCTAATCTCTACCATATTTAAATTTTGAAGATATAGACATTTTTTTAAAAAAATGATGATGTAATTAAATTTTATAATTAAATTTATTAGTACAAAAAAATTAATTTTGAATTTGATTAAAATTTTAAACTGAAATAAAAAGAAAATGTAATTTAACCGAAAATATGATAACCTTATCCCTTTTTTTTATTAAATTTGATTAGAAAATATTTTAAAAGTTGCCAAAAAATGTTGTAATCAATTTATTTGTTAAATTTTGTGGTCCGAAAGATAACCTCTTAAGTGTCCTGACATTGGTCATTGTCATCATCGAAATAAAGTTAGTGATAACATAATTTTGGAAATATCTATTTTGTAATAATTAAATTGGTTTCAAAATATTGTTTGCAGTAGCGTACTTCCGTATTTTTTTTTTTTTTTTATTTAAATTGTCCAAAAAGGAACATTTTCCATATTTTCAAAGCACATTTAACTCAAACGATTTTTTTTTGTTAAAAGTATAACATTTTGTATTATGGCCAAAACCAGAAATATTAAATGGGAAATTTTAAAATGTTAACAAAGAAATACATGCAGAAATTTATATACAAATGCACACATACAGAAAAAAAATAAGTGCCATGGGAAATTGTATAGGATTATAAGGAAATTTCATAAGATTCCCATGCGTTTTTTTAAGATCATTTTATTCTCCCTCTTCCTGATAGATTTTACCTTTGAAAACTGCCCGAACTCTTTCCTACTTACTCCTACGTGTTTTTTTTTTACTTATTCTGGTTACTTTACTAGCTTTCGGTACTTTATCATTACTCATACTTCGTCAATACTTTACGAAATGCATCAATACTTCCTACTCAATACTTTTGTAGGGGTTACTATTTATTGAACACATTTAACAGTGTTTACTTAATACTATTGTAGCTGTTATTTTTATTCAATAATCGGCTTTATAGCATTCTCTATTCCAAACTTTCGTATAAATTGTAACTGTCACTTTCTACAAATAGAAAGTACTCAAAACTTGCTATTAAAGTATTGAGTACTCATGATTTACTTGAAAGAATTGAATTTGCACAGCATTACACTTCAATCAAAAGTGGGTAAGCCTTGTTTACGAGCTATCATAAAAATTATTATGAATCAGGCTAACACTATGAAAATAATATAACTTCATCTAAAATCGAAACGAATCTTGGCTTCATAGGTAAAGTTGTTCTTAGTCCAGTTCATCTTGTTGTATGAAAATTGTTGCATTTCATGTGTAGGTTTTCTTTAGATGAAAAAATCAGAAATCTTTTGACTTACCAAAACATATACTCTCAACTCTGCCGTTCAAAAGTTCAAGCCCACTATAATTTTTTTCAATTTTTCTACATATTCTTTTAATTGGAGCTCTCGCCATTTATTAACTATAAACAATTTAATAGTCACAGTATAACCTGGAATTCAAGCTAGCTTTAAATTTGTCGAATTTTGCTCGCGTTCCGAATTTTTGGACTATCAAGAATTATTATTTTGATTCCTCTTATCTGGATTGTTAGTCACAGAAATGATAGCTTGGCCTAGCTTAATAGTTTCTAGTCCTCCTTTTCTATTGTAAGTTTGATGGTTAAAGTTGGTTGGTTCTACAAATAATGTGTAGTTATTAGATTTTCATTCGTCAAAATGGGTAAAGAAAAAGAATTTATAATTTATACACGTAAGGAAAATCAAAAAGAACAAAAAACTACTAAGTTGAAAATTTCTAATTTCTAAAGGCGGAGTTCATGGAACCATTAAACTGAAACATAAGAAACAGTCGTAGACACGACTGATAACGTAATCCCACAAAAAGAAATCTAACGGCGTTAAGTCGCATGATCTTGGCGGCCAGTTGAAAAATCAGCAATAAAACAATTGAACAATTTTAACGCATTGAACGGTTGTTAAGCGACCCATTTCGTAAATGTGTTTTTAAAAACAAGTGATTATTAACAGCTGCTTGATTTACTGCCAATATAGGGAACTCTATTTGGATCACGCTATACGTTCGCTTGTAAATTACTTTTCAATCATTTTGTTTGATGGGAAATGTGTTTATTTGACTACATTTTCGCGTGATAATTTAACGGAAAATTCCATAGTACCAGCATTATCTTCATTTAAATATTGTTAGCCCCAGAAACGGAGGTCATAGATTACACAAGTAGAGACAATTTTTAACTAAAGTTCTATTCAATTTTGAGTCAAATATGGCCACCAAATTAATCCACGTTGCCATGTACTCTGCCAAAAGAAAGTTTTATCTCCATTTTCATAGTTCTGAGAAAATTGGAATTTTCTTTTCAATTAGGACGGGTCCGAATTTCTGAGTAAATTTGGGTGATCGGAATTACATGTGATTATTCTTTCATTACTTTTTAACTGCTTTTTGTCCTGAATATTCTTTCAGGAATGTCTCTGACAGTGCTTTTAGGTATATAATGGCCCCTGTATTAGTCATCATTAAATGGTGTTCCGGGCAGAGTCGATTTAAGTATCTGTAACAAAAGAAGTGCATAGGAAAAAATGAACTAACGTACTATTTGCGATGTAGAAAAATCTAATATACACGTATGAAAATATTTACATGAATTAAGCCGACCGATTTATTTATTTAAATACAATTTCATGCTTCGAATTCAAATTATCTTTTTCTTCAAAATCGAATCACAAGTTTACAATAAAACTATTTATTTTAACAAAAATATTAAGTTTGTCACAAAAAATGAAAAACAAACAAACAAACATGATTTGTCGCCGTTCTATTGAAAAAGCTAGTTTAATTATGAAAATAAGTACCGACATAGAAATACCCAAAAGTTTAACAACAATTACAGATAGACCTAACCTTTTGACTTTGATTTTTCCATTATAAAAGCACGTTCAATTGTTTCATTAAAATTATTTCTCTAGAATTTGTTGTCAATTCAACAAGAAATTATTTTTATTCCCAAAAAAGAAACAAAAAAGCCTAAACTTTAATCATGAAATTTTTAATTGTTTTATTTGCAATTTTCGGATTATTATTCAGTGCTCAAGCTTTAAATCCAGGTAAAATTTCTTTCATATTTATTAAGGAATTATTAATTTTTATTGTTTAAATTCATTTGTTCTTTTTTCAGTTTGTTCTGAACCTAAAGAAGTTGGAAATGGCCGAGGAAATCTTCCACGTTTCTACTACAACACCGAAACTAATAAATGTGAAAAATTCTTCTTTGGTGGTGGGGTAGGAAATGGAAATAATTTCGTAACTGAAGCTGATTGTGAAAAAACTTGTGCTTAAATCTTTAATGATAAAATAAAGTGTTAATTTGCATTTAAACTATTTTGTGTCATATATCTTTAACTCATCCATATATCTGTACATCGGTGAATCGGTAAACTATCTGAAAATACTCGATATTTTCTTTGATCCTTAAATTCGAATAGCAACTAAAAGGGAAAAGTTAGACTGATTGCAAACAGGTTGGTTATTGGTATAGTTATTTCATCAATTTCATCAAAATTCCAGAAAAAAGGTGTATACCGTCCTTCTAGAAGTTCTGATCCTTTCCTATTTTTCTCATCTGATGTAGCTTTGTTAGTAAATTCCAAAACATTTAGTGGTAAAAATATTTCAACCTTTCTAATCAATTTTGATGTGAATTGAAATGAATTATTTGATTACCAAAATTTATAATAGTTTTGATAATTCTTTAGGATCACGAGTAGTTGGTCTTTGAATCTAATCAAGTACTATGGATACTTGTTTATTAATTTATAAGGTCGTATTCATGTACGTAGATGAGTACTAAAAGTTTTAAAAAAAGTAGCAGTTTTAAGGATGTCATAGAAAGACTTGTGGTTAGTGAATCGAACGTTGTGTATCGAATATACTAATAATTGGAAATTTCATTGATTTTTCGATTACTCTATTACCCGGTCAATTGCATAAGTACTCGTCGATAGAGCTTGCAGTCAAAGAGTTAAGCAAATGTACTAACAATTTACTTAAGGGTTAAGCAATTTTCATTTTTCTATTAAATAAATTGGAACAAGTTAATAGAGCTCTCGCCGTCGACATAATGGAGACTTTGAAAAGGTTGTTTTAAAAACCTGAAAATCCAAATGAAATCATTGAAAAAGAACCAAATTCAGAACATGATGTAATTTGCTTTGAATTAGCTGCAGGAAAAAAATAGAGGAAAATAAGGCACAGATCAAAGCAAATAAAAAAAAAACGGGTTATCAAGATGAAAACTCAGTTTTGCAGCAATTTTCTGAAAATATCGTACCGTATACAAGAATATAAAGGTTCCGAGAAGGCCTGAAATTGAATTCCCATCATTTTATAGTTTTTTAATTAGATTTTTGGAAAGTCTAATACGGATTACAGATTATTTAAGATTTCTCCCGAATAAGTTTTTCTGTCTGTAGTAAAGTTATACTTGTTAAAATCACATTTTTTTATGTGCCTATCAAAATTGTAATCAGTCATATTTTTAAAATTTTTATTTTATTTTGTAAAATCAGCTTTATCAAAAAATATTTCTAATAAGCTCTTCATCCAGAAGTTGGCTTCATTTCTTGTTAAATAATTTTTAAACTTTGTTCCAAATAATTAAAAATCGATAACCTTAACCTTTTCGGCATTGAATTTGGCATTATAAAAGATCGTCCAATTATTTAAATGATATCATTTTAACCACAATTCTTAATTCAAGAAGATCCAAACATTTTTAAGATGAAAGTTTTTATTGTTTTATTTGCAATTTTCGGATTATTATTCAGTGCCCAAGCTTTAAATCCTGGTAAAATTTATTTCATATTTAATAAAGAATTAAAAATTTTAATTCTCTAAATTCAAAAATTTTATTAATTGGTTCCTTTCTATAACTTCGTTTTTTTTTTCTTTTTTAGTTTGTTCTGAACAATCTGATCAATTTATAAGATTCCATCTGATTTTTAAGAACATTTCATTCTCTCTCTTGCTGATGGATTTTGCCTATGAAAAATATATGTACTCTTGCGTATTCTTTCCCCCGTTGGCCACGTGCTTTTTCTGGCTACTTCGCTAGCTTTCCGGACTTTATTATTAATAACAATTTGTACTACACCTCCAGAAAAACTAATATGAGTTAAAAGAGTCATCTCAGTAATTTCAAAAAGAGACGCTTATTCCACACTTTCAAGAATACTATTTTTTCAGTAAATATTTTTTACACTTTTATAATTTTCTATGGAGAAAGTTTCATCGAACAAAATTTCATCAACGCTCTGCAAAATCATATTACTACTATTTTAAATATGTTGGTAAACGCAAGATCGATATTCTATTAAACATATGTGTACTGGGTTACGCGTCCTAAGACGAAATGTTAGGAATTTCAGTTTAGAAATTGCTGGAAATTAACAAGATTAATTCGCCACGTTACCTCCTCCGATCTCATAACCACCGCCTAGCCACCGCCTTCAATATTTTATTTTGTTTGCTTCGCAACCAATGGATATATTTCATTTCTCAAGTTAGCCTATTTAGAATCCACATTCCGAATTTTATAAAGATTAGGCAAAGAATTTACTGAATTAGGGGCACCATCCACCCCAAAAACCCGAGCGAAAACATTAAAATAAATTTGATCAACTTCCATTATTAAAAAAATAGCTACGGCCATAAAATATATGAAGTACAGGCGAAAAACTTCGAAAGGATAGAGGCCAAAACAACCTCAAAAAGATCGCAACTCCACAATGGTCAGAGGGCTAACCATATTGTGTTCGGCCAAAGCATTCCCTATCAAAATCTTTACGGCTGGTGAACACTGTATAGTAATTATGTTTGTGGACGACCTCTATATAAAAAGCTCTAAGAATTGCATTTAGAATTTTTTTTATAGTTATATCAAAAATATAAGATATGGAAAGTTCAAAAAGCTTTTATATAATATAAGTAAATTGCGTTAGGTCTTATGACGTGAGCTTTAAGTTTCTTAAAAGCATTGACGTAAGATCTAATGTAATTTACCCATTTTACCATAAATAATAGCTTTTAGAATTTTACATATCCTTACTCATTTATTGGTTGTATTGTAGTTCTAAGGTTGAGAAAGGCTCCCGACCGCAGTTAAGCTTTATTTCTTAGAAATTTAGCTGAAAACTAATCAGACATTATTTTAAACATCAAAATTTGCATTTATTTAATTTACATCTTCGATTATAGTTTTTCATAGTTTTTTCTCTAAACTAGCTAAATTTTTGGGAATAAAATAATCGATGCAATTTTCTAATAATTTAGTTCGAATATAATCTTGAATCTGTGCTAATCAAAATTTTAATTGAAAAAAACGGAAATAGAAAAATGAAAATTTTAAGCTTTTACACTTTAATGTTCGGTTTGTTTGGACTTGTTATGAATATGCCAGGTACCTAAATATTTTTGAATTAAAACGTTATCAAAATTGTTTAGAGAACTATTAGGTATCTGCCAATTGCCATCGGAATCTGGTGGATGTTTTGCGTCATTGAAAAAATACTATTAAAGTCCATGGCATTTAAAATGCGTGGATTTTATCTACGGAGGATGTCAGGGCAATACGAATAATTTTAATACGCTAGAAGAATGTGAATATATTTGTCATGATGAATAATTTTGTATAATTGGAAATAAAAAATTGTTTTGTTATTGTTAATGTAGTTCTTTTATTTGAACAAAATTTCACAAATTGAATACATTTGATAAAAACATTATGGGTAATTCCTTTAACAATGTAAATCGTTTCGTTCTTTTGTATCGGTTGTACATATGATTCAGTTTTTTATGCCCTATGGTAGGTACTACCAGAGTTGGTTATTCCCTTAACTGGATTTGGTATTTACATTTTTGCAAAATCGACTGAGGGGGAGCGAAGTTATTAAGGAAAAACCAGGGTGAGCAAAAAGTTTTGTCGTTTTTTTACTATATGGTATATGGTTTTTCGTATTTAATTGGACAATCTGTGAAGCAATTTTGTTTACATTAATTAAGTTAACTATATTAATAGACGGTAGTATGGTAAATTTCAGTATGATTGGTCCAAGTATAATGGAGAAAGAAATAATCCTAGGAAAAAAACTAACTAAACTAAAAACTAATACACGAACTTGAAAAGATTAGATTTACGCTATCACGGTCTGGGTTACTTGCAAATTAGAGGATATTTTGAAAAGAGGAAACAAAGTTATGAAGAAAAAACCTTGAAATATTGCTAGTTTAGACAATTTTTCTGTCTCATTACTGCCATAGGGCTATATGCCGATTTTCAGTTACTATATGTTTTCTTGTATAGAAAAGTACCCATTCATACAACAATGCAACGATACACAACGGTTTACAACGTTAAGAGAATACCCATAGTGATTTTATAAATCATACAAAGAAAACAGTGAACATTATTTAACAGTAAAAACTTTAGAGATAAATATAGTAAATATAATTTGAACGTACAGGAAAGTTCTGGACAGTCCCAGTCACCTCGAATTGAAAATCATGGCCCATATTAGAATAGTAGGTAAAACTTAAATTTGCTTATTTTTGCACTCAATAACATTCATTCTATTCAATTCGATCTCACCTCTGCCAATTTTTAATTGAAATGACAATAATTTAATTATTTAATAATTTGCAAACAAGTTTTTGATAAGTCAAAGGAAGATAAATAAAGATGTTTGATTCAAAATTTTCGTTCTTGACTTCATATTATGAATGAAACAACCTTTCGTAAAATTTCAAAATGTTTTAGAACATTTCTAGAAAAATAAAAAAATTACATAAAGTCATAAAAGAAAAGTTAATTGTTTTTCAAATCAATTGTTTGGAAATAATAGCCATATGAATTCAATTTCGAAGAAATTACTGAATCTTAAATGGGTTTATTTATTTGCACATAAGAAAAAGTACAAACATAAAATTTTTAATAATAATAATTTTGTAAAGAATTTTTAATTGTGCTTTCATTCCTGATAAACCTGAAAAAATAACCTTTTCAAAAATTTTCCTATAAATAAGAACTTTTCGGAATACATAAGTTCAGTTTCTTAAACCACATTACAAACTTAAAACATTATTTCAGGTATAATCAATTAAAATGATTAAACAAGTATTATTATTGTTATTAGTTGCAATCTTCTTTAGTTTTCCATCTGAAGCTAGAGTGGCAAGTAAGTTTTTGTTTTACTCAAAATATAGTTCAAAATTAGAGAATCTTTCGAATATTTTTCTAGAACTCGATTTAGATCGTTGTACACTGCCAGCTGATGGAGGTCCATGTCGAGCACTTTTCCTGCAATATTATTTTAATTCAAAAACAGGACAATGTGAAGAGTTCTTTTATGGAGGATGTCGTGGAAATAAAAATAATTTTAATAGTTTAGAAGATTGTAAATTGAATTGTATAAATAATAAAATGATAAAAGTTTAAAATGATGTGCGTTGTTCTGAAACAATCTTAAGTGACAATAAAAATAATATTTGTTTTAGTTTAGAATTTATTTTCTTTTCAATTCTGACCACAATGTAGTACTTCAACCACCCGTTTTTCTATTGCAGTTATCTCAATATTATAGATTTGTTCGACTGCCCATAATAACGATTTGTATTACCTTTAAGTTTGAAGAAAAACAAGACATATTTCATGTTTGACAACAAATAGATATCGCACGTGAAACCTGGTGAATAACGATGTGGCAGCACAGCGCCGTAACTAGCTTTTTTAGGGCCCCTATCTTTTTCGCGAAAAAGTAATTATAGTTCAAATAGATATCAAATAAAAAATGTATTGTACTGAGAATACATATTTTATTTTAAAATCTCGAATAAAATTTTTGTAAAATAAATTTGTAAAGAAAATTCAATTAACAATTTCCCCTAGATCTCTGGGCCCTGTTCGGGTGCACCTGTTGCACCTGCCTAGTTACGGCGCTGTGGCAGCAATTCGAATTGTACTTCATGAATTAGGAACATTGATAGTGCATTGTTCTTGGCGAACAACTTATGTATTTCCGGAACTTTTGGGAGAACTTTTAACTATGCTTTAGCTGTGGGACAAGCCATTTTTGCTAAATGAAACCGAAATTCAAAAATTGGGATTGTCGACTAGAGTAAATGCCCCATATTGCGGCCAGTTAAACAAAAAGTGAAGAAGAAAGTTAAATATTAAAGATGTAATTCAAATAACCCAATTTTAAGACAATTTAAATTTAATATTAAAGAAATTAAGCTTTATTAAAAGATTTAAAATTAATAAAGTATATGCAAATTAGTGTATGCCATCACCCAATTGACTAATTACGGCCGTTAATGGTTCGGTACCTAGGATTCACAAGGATGAAGGACAGAAAAATGAGTTCGTTAACGTGTTTATTACTATTTTGTCGTTGGTTTTTCCAATTAGAATCAATTCACTGGTTGTAATAAGTGGGTACAATTTGGATTAAGTACATATACGATTATAACGTCATTAAATTTAACGCCATTAAATTTAAAACTTAGAAGTGACTTGTGATTAGCGACGAGTAAAATAACGTAACACATTAAATGGTTCTATTGGTTGTTTTTGCTTTATTATTCTTACTTAAATTTATGTTTTGTCATCACTTTTATTAAAGTAATAATAAAAAAGTGGCCACAATTAAGAGTAAACTTGATAGATATTGTTCCAATTGCTATTACTAAACGACCGCAATTTATACAGAGACACAACTATTCAATCCGAATGGATTCCACGAAATAAAACAATTTTTAATAAAAGTAAATTATTTTGAAATTATATTTTAAAGTTTTTGGTGCCCTATAGCAGAAATGGGACTCCTAGTTACCAGGAAAATAGCCAAAGCTAATAATATTTCAAGGCTTTTCTATATAACTTTATTTGCTCTAATTCACAAGAAGCCTGAGGCCTATCTGAGATCTATCCTGGAGATCTTAATCAAATCGGTTTATGCTATTACTTTTTAAAGTACATCAAAACAATTTTATGAACATGCTTTTGTTCTTACGACTATTTCTTTCTCCACTATCCTTAAACCGATTTCACTGAAATTTAACATCCCTGTAATCAACATAACATATGTAAATAATTTAAACAAAATCGCTGCACAACATTTCCAAAATTACCAAATCGAGTTAAGAAATAACCAATTCATATCGTAAATTTCTTCAAAATTGGATAGCATGTTTTTGAATTCTCGGACATGTCAAATCGATCACTATATAATAATCGCAATAAGTCATATTCAACAACGCATTATTGGAACATTGTTCAAAGAGTTACAAAATTTCGGTGGTTGGGGATTTTTTTTTAATATATGTACAATAAAGAGTACCTTTTTTTAATTCACAAATATCATAATTGCTATTTGAAGCTGTCTATAAATTTTGTAATTTTGTATAACATTGCAAAATTCCAGGCCGAATCTAAAATCCCCGGATTAGAATAAAAGACGATAAACAATAAAAAGAATTTGTCTATTTTTAACTCGTTTATGAGTCGGTATCTTTATTCATATCTAACAAAATGATATCGAATGATTTAGTAATCAAAGAAGTGAATTAAAGGTAAAATTTTTGTGAAAGCGGATGTAATATGGCAGCAATTTGTTCAAATTTCAAAATTGTCACAAAATATTGCAGTCACTTCCAGACCTAAAAGTACGTCCGGACTCCGGACTGAACGTTTAGAAAGAGAATCTTTTCCGAAAACTATATATTTTGGTAAATTTGTGTATTTATGTTATGATTACTTTAAACGTAATTAGAGTTGGGTGCGTTTTAATTTATCGTCTAATTTTTACTCGCAATCAAATTTGTTTAAGTTTGTTTTTTACACTATTTTTCTCGAATTTGATAAAGCCTAGAGGTCAAAACTTCAAACTTGAATCGAAATCATAGTTTTTTTTTAATATTTACTTAATTAAAGATAACTTTTCGTCACAGTTGGAAAATCCAAGTTTTTGTATAAATTCATTCTTATGAGAAAATTATTTTCAACGAGATATCAGTATCAGAAATTGTATAGGGTGAGTCAAGGGTATTTAAGTTTTTAAGTATGCTTGGAGTATAAATTTGCATAACATTTGTTGAGTATAAATCACTCGTTAGATGTGTGGTTCTTTTTTCTTCACAACTTTTAAATCCGTGCTGTTACAAAATTGGTTGGAGCTTTGATCATAGGCGAGTTTTCAACGGCTTTTAGTGGCTGACAAATTCGAAACGCGCTTGCTTAAATCTTTTTTATGTTATTTGAATTTCAGATATGCGAAAATTTTGTTATCATAAATTTAAAAAAATTTTTAAAAAAGAATTGAAATATCAATATTTAACTGGTATTTTCCTGGTATCACCGTAATAAATTCAAAACATAATTAAAAACAAAATTTTTTTAGGGTTTATAATTAGTTGTTTTCGGAAAATTACTAAGTACAAACAATCTGGAAAAGTAAAAAATTCAGTAAAAATATAAAATTGTTAGTTTATGCAATCAAAAATATTGTAAAAAACACATCTCCGTAGCCAAGAATTCGTTTTCGACTATGGTTAAACACAGTTGAGTAGTTTCTGTATCATACAATATGAATTCACTTCCATACGGATGATCAGAATATCGATTTAGTAAAACTCGAATGTGATAATGGTTGATAGCTGCTATAGAAGCACTGAGCTTATACACAATCATGCACAATCAGTTCTAAGATGGTAGAAAAATGTGTACCATAGCTAAACTAAATAAGTTAGGATACCGGGACATAGATATAATGAGGGTAATGAAGGAACCGATAGACTAGCCAAGCAGGGGGCAGAAATACCCTCATAGAATATTATTTTATTAAATGTTGCAATTTTAATTGCGATTCTAATGTCCAATAGGATGTCTCGTAATGGATATAGCAATATATAATTTTTCTTAATTTCTAAAAAACCCATAAATTATTCAATTGAAAGCAGTCGAAAGGTATTGAATCTAGTTGTGTGTTTTTATTCGTTACTGACAAAATTTGGTTGACTTTTGATATACCCTGTATTCGGAAATTACTAGACATATTTTAAAAGGAGAGAAAATAGAAACATAGAATTTAATATTTTTATACGTAATTTAGTTTGTGATAAATTGTCCATAAAATTGGAGATAAACTATTGTAATTTATTTAATTAGTTAACAATTCATTGTTTAATGTGTCAAATTACTGCGAAGATAATTTTTAAACGCTAAATAAATAAATTTGAGTATTAAGAAATTCCCGAAAGAAATTTAGCTCTTAAAAAAATAAAGTGTGAATAATAATTAAGATTAAATAAATTATTACGACGGGAAATCCCAATGAAGTACAATATTTACTAAATATTCAACTAAAAAAAATATTTATTTAATATTAATTACATGAAATTTGTTTATTTGTTTTAAAATTTCTTAATCAGTTTCATTTTGCTGATAATTAACTAAAATATAGAACAAAAATTTTCAGATTTAAATAATAAGGACTTGGTTCAAAAGAAGCTGAATTTCATTCGCAATATAGTCTTAACTCTGATATCATTTAGAATGGCGTTCAGTTATAAAATTTTTTTATTGATTTTCGTAATTTTGCAATGTCAAGCTGATACGAGTCTTATCAGTTTTCCAACAAATGAAATTGATAAAACTACAACCGAAGAACACGAAACAAGTAAGTTTATCAAGAATAATAATTTCTGAAAATTTTCATTGAAAATTTGATTTTCCAGAAATACCAGCCGTTTGTTTATTGCCCAAGGATATTGGACCATGCCGGGCCGGTTTTCCAGCTTACTATTTTAATTCTGTAACGGGAGAATGTGAAAAGTTTGTGTACGGCGGTTGTGACGGAAATAATAATAAATTCCTTAGTAAAAAAATTTGTGAAGATACTTGTGTGAATTTTTAAAAATAGTGGAACTATCGTATTTTTAATATGTTACTTAAAACAGAAACTATATAATTATAATAGTTTTACTATTTAAGTACAAATGGATGTAATTAAATTATTATTTTGTTTTGTAATAAAATATCGTATTTAATTTATGTAAAAGAATTTTATTTTATTTTTAATTAATTTGATTTAAAAATGAAGTAAAAATGTTAACAAAATCTATTGCAATTGGACTTTTTTTTTCTACGACTTAAAATTTAATAAAAATATGAAAACTTGTATAAAAGTCGGATGACAGACAGTACAACGAAAAGAATTGATATTTTGAAATAATTTGTTTACAGTGCGATTAATTCAACGGAAATTTTTGGAACCGGTCAAGGGGCACCAACTTTATGGGGGATATTATGACTTTTGATACTAGACCTCTCTCATAGATAATATTTGCTTTTAAAACAATTTAATGATCAAAATCACCGCAAAAATAAATTTGAATTGTTTTTGATCAATTTTTAATTTTTGAATTTTCTCATGCGAATGCGTGTCATTCTAAAATATTATTTTATGGTCTGTGCGAATAATAAAACCTTAGTTATGTTAACGAAACGGTTTGAGTTTAACCGGTATACGCCGATTAAAATCCAGATTAACCAAATCGGCCAATTTACAGAGTTTAAACGAATTTTTTTTATGAACCAATCATATGTTGCATATTTATTGTGGTACCATTTCTTTACTCTCCTATTAAAATTGTAATCAGTCATATTTTTAAAATTTTTATTTTATTTTTCAAAAACAGCTTTATCAAAAAATATTTCTAATAAGCTGTTCATCCAGAAGTTCGCTTCATTTCCTCTTAAATAATTCTTATAGTTTGTTCGAAATGATTAAAAATCGATAACCTTAGCCTTTTCGGCCTTGAATTTGGCATTATAAAAGGTCGTCCAATTATTTAAATGTTATCATTTTAACCACAATTCTTAATTCAAGAAGGTCCAAACATTTTGAAGATGAACGTTTTAATTGTTTTATTTGCAATTTTCGGATTATTATTCAGCGTCCAAGCTTTAAATCCAGGTAAAATTGATTTCATATTTTATAGATAATTATGGATTTTAATTTTCGTTTTTTTCAGTGTGTTCTGAACCTAAGGAAGCTGGAACGTGTAATGATTTTACTATTCGCTTCTATTATGATGATGAAACGAAAACTTGCAAGAAATTCTGGTATGGCAGTTGCGTCGGAAATGGAAATAATTTCCTAACTGAAGATGATTGTAAAAAGACGTGTGTTGATGAATAATTTCAAATAAAGTGTTAAAATGTATATTGTTTTAATTATTTTGATTAAGAAGGCAATTTTTTTTCGGAGAGAGTATTTCGTACTAAAGGTACGAGTGGGAAAAAGGAATAAGTTTAAATTCATGTGATGATGATTATTATCATTAGAACCGGAATTTAAAAAAATATATTTCACTAACAAGTTTCTCTCTTCCGCCTACACACAAAAAGTCTCTTATAAAAACTGTTGTTTCAGCAGGGTTCGCTTATATCTCATAAAAAGTAGCTTATCAAATAAGGCCGAATAAGCGACTTATTATATGTATATAATATTGTAAATAATATTGTTTGCTCTAGTCCTAGTTTAAACATCTATCGTCATGTAACTGTCATATCTACATGACGCATATTTAACTAAGATCTTTTCTTAGTCTTATGTTAAGTCATCGTCCCCTTACCTACCCTACCATGTAGGTATCTTATCTACATGATTCATTTTTACGTAGGGCTTATTTGGAATCTTACCATGCATCTGTGTCTTCATGGTTGCATTCGCTATAGTCTTTTATTTATGTATGCAAGTCATATGTTTTCAACAACGGTAAGATTTATGTTCCAACCACATCTTCTCGAAATCGGCACGAAGTTTCCGGACAATCTAATACATTAATTTCTAAAAATGGTAGAAATATTAAAATATTTGAAAATTGGCGATCATAACAATATATGAATATAGTATAGTGTATAAGCTTATCACAAAAGTTTAAGATTGAGCATATACATATGTATTTGAAAAAGGTTATCGATGTTTTGAAAATTTGTTCTTAATTTTGTCATAATTTCAAATATTGCTTTATTGTTTATTCATATTTTTTTTTAATAGCAATTTCATTTCATTGCGATAAAACAAAACAATGAAAAAATTCGCTATTTCGTTTTAATTTTCAAATTTGCAATATTTACAATCAAACCTTGTAACAAATTTAAATTTCTTTACCATCATCAATGTGAAGGTCCGTGTCAAACAGCTTTTCATTAACATATTAGAGATACTATTTTATGAGCGACATTTGTATCGAAAATAATTTATATGCAAATTTGGAAATATAACAAATTAATTAAAGAATATTTTTATTATTTGTTGTTCAGTTGGATTACGAGTAATTATACAAGTAGAATGAATTTATAGACTAAAATTTATTGAAACGATTTCGATTACACAATTTTTATGTTTATATTATCGAAAAGAACTATCTTTACAGCATGGAACATAGATGTAGATGCAAGCCCGGTATAACTATACAAGCATGGTTTTTTATTTCTTTTGTTATACCGGGTTTTCATTAGTTTTATATAACTCTAACCAAAATTGATGAAATTTATTTAAAAAACTTGTACTGCGAAATGTTGCCAAATAATATTGCATGAAATGTATTCATGACCCCAAAACTTTTTTGCAAAACAGCAGTGGAATTCTGTAAGGTATCGGTTCTTAAACTACAAGTCTTGACCCTAATTGGGTTTGCTGGGGCAAAAGTCAAACACTTTCAGTTTATATTTTATTTCACAAACGCACAATACCACTATTGTTACGTGGTTCTTCGTTAAATAATAACACTTTTTCTATTTTCAAATTTAAAACCAGGGGTCGCGAAAAATCTACTCATGAAAAATGGGGTCGTAAATGAAAAAAAGTTTAAAAACCGATGCTGTAAGGTGACATCGATATTTTTTTGGACATTTCTAAAAGCCAAGGCTTCAAAGTAAGGATATACTATTTCAAATATCAACTAAACATTATTATTTTTCATTCTGCGAATTATACCAACTTTTTTAGATATAAACTAACTACAGGTAGGTAGTCTTTCCAATCACAATGTCTCTGGTTCAGCTTGTACTAAAAAATATAAGTGGAAAAGAAATATAAAATAATTAAATAAAAAAAATAACAGTTTAAACTGTTATACATCATATTTCGGACATAATTATGACCCGTTCGCGAGAATACCAATTTTCGCAGCAGTCATAATTTCAGCCAGAATATTATTGTCATAAATATTTATGACAGTAAAACTGTCACAGTGCCAGAATAGAGGGCTAAATCTTCTAAAAAGCCTCACGAAAATCGAGTTTAATTCTTATGTATGTATTATGTATATATTATGTATGTATTATTATGTATTATGTACCTAAATGTTTTCTATGAATTCTTTTCTTTTATTTTACAATTAAATTTAATTTTAAATTAAAATTTAACAGTACCAGTTTAAACATAGTCAAACTAAAACTATTTATTTATTTAAATTTGAGTAAATAAATCTCAGTGATTTATGCTCCATACAAAAAAAACTAATTATTTTAATCATAATCTTAATCTTGGCCAACCAGTTTACTGCACTCCCCGAACAAATAAAACGAAATTTTCTAGTTTTGATTTTGTTTTTGACAGTATATAAACTAACATCAGTCACAAAGCTTTCAGCAAACCTTAAGTTGTGCTTGAATTAAGTGAATGTGCTTTGATTTTAAATCAGAAATAGATTTATAACAAAAAAAAGATGAAAAGTGTAATTATTTTGGTGGTTTTAGCTTTTCTGGCTCTAAGTGCTCAAGCAGAAAATCCTGGTGAGAAAATTGTTAAACAAAGCCTGAATTTTTTAGGAAATTAGGACATTTTAATTTTTTTTTTTTTTTAATTTTAGTTTTTTTCTACTAAAATTGCATAGTCTATTAATAATTTTAGAATAATTTTAAAAAAAATTTTTATTTTACCGTTCTAGAAGTATGTAATTTACCGAAAGAAGTTGGTCCATGCCGTGGTCAATTGCCAGCATTCTTTTATGACTCGGAGAAAAAACAATGTGAACAATTCTTTTATGGTGGATGTAAAGGAAATGCGAATAACTTCCAAACCAAAGAGTTGTGCGACCAAGCGTGTCCTTAAATTTTTATTTAAAATATTGTAATAAAAATCGATTTTTGAAACAATTTTTGTGTTTTTAATTAATTTAAAAGAAGAATTTCATAATCCAGATATAAATTAGATTATGTTTGGAGAGGCCGCAGTAGAAGTTCGAACATGCCAAAGATTCCGCATTAAATTCCGTAGATGTCGGCTTTAAGCTCAGAATTTATTAGACAATTGCTTTCGATTACATTAAAAGTCTAGATTATTTGCCAAAACTCCCTGTTTTAATGTCAAACAAATTAAGCTATAAAAATTAAAGGAATAGACTTCCATATGTGTTATAAAATACTTCCTTTACTAGTCTACTTCCTTTAATAGTCAGTCGATAAATAATGATAAGATGTGTAAAATTGGCTTTGCCCACAAATTTCGACTTAAAAAACTAAATGAAATATGAGGAAGAAATATACGAGAAAAATTCTTTCTTACTTTCACATTTCGTTCTTAAGCTTTGGTTTTTGTACTGGATAAAAAATTTAAGCTTTGAATTCATATTGTTGGTTTTTTGCTCTACTTTTAAAATTAAAATAGATTGGTAGTACAGAACTTTTTTTTAAATCCTATGCGAATGCATATAAGGAATTTGTGGCTTTGAATATATCTTATGGAGAAATATGAATGGCATCAATTGGTTTATTTTGGTGTTGGTTGTTTGCTATTCTGATTTTAAAATTAAATTGTATTTTTGTAAATATTTTGTATGTTCGATTGCATAATTGTATGCATAATTTGATAATATTGAATGTATTATATTTTTTCTGCAAGTTTCTCGTGTACTTTAGATAGCGCTAACTTAACATTTTCAAATCTTGAGAAATTGGGCCAAGAATTGAATTGAATTTTGTTTTAAGTAATGGACATATGCATCTATCTTTGATTTCTTTTTCAAAAATTATAGATTGATTTTTTATGATCAACTAAGGATTATTGGATTTCCGTGAATTTGAATATATATTACTTATATGTATAATACGAGGAATGTTTGCACAACGATCTCGAAAACCCGTCTAACGATTTTCATGAAACTTGGGAGTTAAGGGTTTTCGGGGACTAGAAATTGATCTAGAAAGGTCTCACCTCTGAGAAAATTCGTTTTCCGCTCCCCTCGATACCTCTCGCTTGGTATTTTCGAATTGGGTGATCCGATCTTAATGAAACTTTACAGTATTACTAAGGTGCCTAAGGGCTTTCGATTTTCCCACAACAAACCTCACTTTTCCCCTCCCCTCGAGACCCCTCGCTTGGCATTTTCGAATTGGGTGTTCCGATTTTAATGAAACTTTACAGTATTACTAAGGAGCCTAAGGGCTTTCGACTTTTCCACTACAACACTCACTTCCCCTCTCGATATCCCTCACCTGGTGGCTTCGAATTGCGTGAAGGGATCTTATTGAAAATTCGCAATATTGCTGGGGAGTAAGGTTTTTCGATATGCATAAAAATATCACCTTTTGGATATCTATCGGCAGCGATAAATAGTAACTACAAAACCATCAAGTTCCCTGAACCTCATTATACGAATCAGGTTGCAATTACAATCGGATTCAATTACTCAGAGACAGACTGCATTAGGAATTACAATTCATGGCCAATTGTAATTACTATTTCAAACTGTCTCTAGTATAACTTGCCAGTTTCATCTCGACCGGGGCCTTTGCACTCTGACGTATTGCTCGACCCATTACATTTAGATGAGCAGTCGACTACTTCAACTCAACCTACCCGTGCTGCTAAGACCAGAAGTGAAGGAAGAATATCCGAAATCAAGGTTACCGAACATTTGTTGAAAAATTGCCGAAAATTGAAACATATGGATATGTAGGAACTTTCACATTTCTATATTTTAAATTTTTTGCAATTTTGCGGCATACTTTAACTTTGCCTTACCGAGCAAAGCTCGGTCCCCCGGTACTATATATATATAAAGATATAAAGATTATTATATAATATATATTTGGAAGGATTTTGTCTGACAGTTAATATGTGATGATATTTGGCAAAATACCTTTTCCTACATTTTTAGCATCGAATGTTGACTTAATTTGTTTCAGGAATGCTTTGATTTCAGTATGACAAATAATTCCGAAATGATCGAATATACAATATATCAATAAAGTAAAGAATATTTGAAAAGTCAGAAATCATAAATAATAACTGAATTGAATTTAAATCTTCTAGGAAGTAGGAAAATGATTTTTTTTAGTGAATTATAATGTCTAGTTTAGCAAAGAAATTTATTAAGTGATTTAAATGAAAAGAATAGCTATAATGATATTCAAAAATATTTGTCTCAAAATATCAATTATAAGTCTGCATCTTGTTATAATTTCTTGAGTGATGATTTAGGTCTTCAATTACCTAGTCAGTCAGCTATATATAAGTGGAGTCATGTGAAACGACTTCAATCAGGTTTTAATGATCTTTTAATAAAAAATTTGGTACAATTTCTTAATAAAATGGACAAGCAGTGTAAACAGGCTGTGTTATTATTTGATGAAATATCAATCAGAAGAGATTTAGTTTATAATACATCTCATAATCTCGTAGATGGGTTGGTGCATTTAGATGAAAATGATAAGAAATTATTACTAGGAAAACAAATATGCGTTTTCATGATCAGGGGCTTGTTTTCTAACCGAAAATATATAACTAGTTATTTTGTTTCTGAGAACAGCATTGATGGTGCTTTTTTAAAACAAAAATTGGAGGCTAATATGGAAGTATGTTGCGAAATAGGGCTTACGGTTAGTGCTGTTGTGTGCAATCAAGGTATGGAATAATCAAAAATGCTATGCTGTTAGATATTAATAAAGAGAAGCCATATTTCTATTATAATCAGAATAAAATAATTGCATTATATGATCCTCCTCATTTATTAAAAAATATAAGAAATACACTCAAAGATTGCACTATTGAGACTCCTGACGGACCTACGAGTTGGGAAGTTATAAAAAGTGTTTATAGCATAGACGAAAAATCAAAAAAATATAGGTTGTGTCCAAAGATAACAAAAAAACATATTGAACCAGGGGTTTTTGATAAAATGAATGTCAGACTTGCAGTGCAAGTCCTGAGCAATAGTATGGCTGACGCAATAGATGCATTATTAGAAAATAACTCCTTTCCACAAGCTATTAAATTATATGCAGCAGCGACGAGTAAATTCGCTCGTAGTTTTGATAAAGTTTTTGACTGCCTAAATAGTCGTAATTGCGCGGAAAAAATTCATATCGGAAGCCATTAACAAAAAATGGTACTCAATTTAATTATTTAAATGAATTCAAAGAATATCTTACGAAATTGGGTCTCCCTGTAAAAAGAAACTATTGCTTTGACGGATTATATCTTACAATTAATGGTATTTTAAATTTAAGTACAGATCTATTTTCAGACAAATATTTAAAAATTAACTTTATATTAACATCTCGACTAAATCAGGATCCATTAGAGAATATATTTGCGGAAATTTCGGGCAAAAGGCGATAATAAAAGAAATCCTAGTTGCGCGCCTAATGTCAATGGGAATTATAACCTTCTCATATGCAAATAAGAATTGTAAAACTGATGAAGACATTTTACTTAATTGGGATAATCCATTAGAAGATACTTAAATTGATAATTCTAATGAAATTACATTCAGATTATTGGCACAAAGTTCTGAAATTGTTTTGGATTATACAGGAAAAGATGCGAAAATAAATAAAACCTTAAACTCCAAAAGTAATTCCGACGTCGCAGACCCAGCAAAAAGATATATGGCCGGCTATGGAATTTTAAAAATTATTTTGAAAAAAATAAACTGGCCAAATTGTGCCATGATAATGAATAAAGACAAATGCGATTTTCTTTTACAGTCGGAAAAACTTATTAAACACAAAACTATTGAAAGGACTTTTCTACAAAATCCTTTCGATCCTTTTTTCGAAATTTGCAAATTGCATTTTCAAAATTTTTTTGATAATTATTTGCATTTTACCAACTTAAAAGCAAACATTATCGAGGAATGCATTCAAAGAACCAATTGATTTTACCGCAGTTGATTTGCTGAGAACCAATGTTTAGAACATCGAAAGGAAGTTCTAGAATTTTTTTTAAATTCTGGTTCTATTAAAAAAGAATTGTTCTTGGGTCAAAAAAAATGGAAGTAGTTTACCCAAAAGTTTTACAAAACACCCACGCTTAAAAATTTTAAATTAATAAATAATCCTGATGTATGATATATTTTCCGACCTTCTAACACGATATCGACAATCCTTTCAGAGATCACCTCATCTGGCTGAGTTAGACGTTCGTCCTTAGATAAAATCCTTCCAAATATATACAGTGGTGTTCAATGAAATCCGGACACTTTGAATTCCTGGAAAAATGCATGGTGCAGGTCAAAATTTCACCCCCCCCCCATTTTTTTTTCAGTATTTAGTTACTTGATTTATGTAGTAACTGTATATTTCAAAAAATAGTTTAGAAACAATCGATAACTCAAGTAATGAGCATAAACATTAACTAAGTGAAAAAAATGTCGAAATTAAGTGAGTCTGAAAAAAGTGTTATTATCGCATTATGGCACGAAGGATTGTCAGTACGGGAAATTAGTGATAGAGTATCACGGGGGAAGTCCTCTGTTGCTGATTTAATCAAAAAATTTAAAAATACCGGGACCACAGAACGCTCCAAAGGACCTGGAAGGAAACGCAAGACAACCATAGTAGAAGACCAATTTCTGGTCCTTCGTTGCAAACGAGACCGCTTTTAACCTTCCACAAAATTGAAAGCAGAGCTTGTTTTAGCCAGTGGAACTGAAATTTCTGCGATAACTGTGCGGAGGTGGTTACTTGAGGCAAATCTAAGGTCAAGTTGCTCGCTCCAAAAGCCATCTCTAAAGGTTTCATCAAAGATCACTCGGCTTCGGTGGGTCCAGGAGCATTCCAGTTGGACCCGAGAGATGTGGAATAGAGTAGTCTTCTCTGACGAAAGCAAATTTAAGCTGCATGTCGGGGTTGGGCGGCTACGCATCCGAAGGAAGTCAGGAGAACGCCTCAGTGATAACTGCATTGAGGAAATTCCCAATAAAGGTTAAGGAGTAATGGTCTGGGGATGTTTCAGTGCAAGTGGTTTAGGTCATCTGGGGTTTATAGATGGAAGAGTAACCGCAGATATGTATTTAAATGTCCTAGAGAGTCATTTGAAACCGTCAGTTTTGGAGCTGTTTGCTGAAACTGAAAGGTACATCTTTCCGCAAGATGATACGCCAGCACACACTTCAGAAAAGGTATTTATTTATTTTCTTAGAACCATTGGACAATCCTCAAGAAAATCCAGTCCTAACATTTTGTGAAATTTTATTAACTTCCGTTTTTTTTTCCATTTTCAGGTAAAAGACTACCTAAACCAAAACGATATTCAGACATTGGAATGGCCTCCGTACAGCCCAGATCTTCATCCCACCGAAAATATCTGGGCTATTATGGAGAAAAAGTCTGTAAAGGTAATCCCCAAACAAAACAAGACTTAAAGCGGCAAATTCAAAGTGTTTGGGATGAAATTAGTGATGACGTCACTGGAAATTTGGTGAATTCCATGAAGCACAGGTGCACAGCGGTAATTAAGGCAAATGGCAGTCATACTAAATATTAAATAGGAGGTGCCAGGAGGTGTGTACAAAATGCAATTGATAAATTTTAATGACTCTATTTATAACATGTTTTTTTTTGTACCCTAATAAACTTAATATTTACAAAAAATTATCTGAATTCTTATTAATTTCTTTAATTTTCCAAAAAAACCATAAATACTGATTGAACCATATAATTTTTTTAGTGAATATTATGTGAGGTAATATAAAAAATTATTTCACCGAATAAGCATCACTACTTTTTTGGAAAAAATCGCTTCAAATCGAAAAAAGGTAAGTGTCCGGATTTCATTGAACACCACTGTATATTATATAAAAATCTTTATATATAATATATATATATTCAAATTTACGGAAATCCAATATACCTTAGTTGATCATAAAATATCAATATATCTATAATTTTTAAAAAAGAAATCAAAGATACATGCATATGTGCATTACTTAAAACAAAATTCAATTCAATTCTTGGCCAAGTTCTAAAGATTTCAAATTGTTTATTTAGCATTATCTAAAAGTACACGAGAAACTCGCAGCAAAATACATATATACCATTCGACATTACCTAGTTACCCACACAATCGAACATAAAATATGTTTCTTAAAATACATTTTAAAATAGAATAGCAAAAAACCAACAACAAATATACAATCGATGCCATTCATATTTCTCTATAAGTTATATTCAAAGCCACAAATTCCTTATATGCGCACATGAATTGAACAAAAGTTTCTCACCCATCAAATATTTTAATTCTAAAATTAGAAAAAAACCAACCACAAAATATACTCATCCACGGCATTCATAAGATGAATGAATTCAAAGCTTAATTTCCTTATCCAGTACAAAAACCAAAGCTTAAGTACGAAATGTAAAAATAAGAAAGAATTTTCCTCGTATATTTTTTCCTTATACATATTTCATTTAGTTTTTTAAGTCGAAATTTGTGGGCAAACTCAATTTTACACATCTTCTCATTATTTATGTCTTTGGTAAAACTATCGCAGTGCCACAGAGGAGTAAATCTTCACAAAAATCATGTTTAATTATTTTTTATGTACCTAAATGTTTTCTATGAATTCTTTTCTTTTATTTTACAATTAAATTTAATTTTAAATTAAAATTTAACAGTAAATTTGAGTAAATAAATCTCAGTGATTTATACTCCATACAAAAAAAAGCTAATTATTTTAGTCATAATCTTAATCTTGTCTAACCAGTTTACTGCACTCCCCGAACAAATAAAACGAAATTTTCTAGTTTTGATTTTGTTTTTCACAGTATATAAACTAACATCAGTCACAAACGTTCAGCAAACCTTAAGTTGGGCTTGAATTAAGTGAACGTGCTTCGATTTTAAATCAGAAATAGATCTATAACAAAAAAAAAAATGAAAAGTGTAATTATTTTGGTGGTTTTAGCTTTTCTGGCTCTAAGTGCTCAAGCAGAAAATCCTGGTGAGAAAATTGTTAAACAAAGCCTGAATTATTTAGGAAATTAGGACATTTAAATTTTTTTTTTTTTGTAAAATTTTAGCTTTATTTTACTAAAATTTCATAGTCTATTAATTATTTTAGAATAATTTTAACAAAATTTCATTTTACCGTTCTAGAAGTATGTAATTTACCGAAAAAATTTGGTAGATGCCGTGGTGAATTGGCAGCATTCTTTTATAACTCCGAGAAAAAACAATGTGAAGAATTCTTGTATAGCGGATGTAAAGGAAATGCGAATAACTTCCAAACCAAAGAGTTGTGCGACCAAGCGTGTCCTTAAATTTTTATTTAAAATATTGTAATAAAAATCGATTTTTAAAGCAATTTTGGTGGTTTTACTTTTTAACTAAACTTACTTTTTTTAAAAAAATGATTACAACAAAACTCGCCATTTTCAACAATCTGCAACAAAACTAGCTATTTAAATTTATGGCTTTCAAAGTTTTTTGAATAATTCACTGTTTAATAATAACTTCCATTTATAGAAAATAATTTCTTAGGAGTCGTTTTTATGAATGTACTAAAAAATCATAAAAATTTCCAGTTCAAAGTTTTCGTTTTTCGGTTGAAGGGAATTTTATTAAATACACAGTTTTTGTAATCCGATTGCATATGTATAGGGAACATTATTAATTCGTGTTTAAGTAATGAACTTATAGATGGCGTGCAGTACTGTTAACCCGAAGTATAAAAATTTAAACAAAAAATTGTAACTGAAATAAGATAATAAGAAATAAATGGTTGACGTATAGTAAATAAAAGAATGTATAAAGGACAATATGTTTTCATTTTGATTACTGAGATGAAATTTGCTTTACAGAATCAAAATTGCTGGGTAAAGAAGTTTGTTGGGAAAAATATCATAATGCCTGCAAAGTAAATATCATAAAGTTATAAATCCAGACGAATCTATTTCCCATCTGCAATTGTAGTCCTCGGAAATATTAAAACAAATATATATTGACGGCGATAAGGAAACATTTTATTGATATTTGGACAAGGAGAAGTACCGACATTTATATGATACAGGGATGAAAGCCAGGAAGCAAATAGTGTGTTTAATTTCTCTATATTTCAATAATATTTTGCGGGACAGACATTTGATGCATTGTTTTAACCACATAAAACAAAATGCAATAAAAATAATAGAAAAAAACGAAACAAAATCAGGTAAGATTAAAAATTCAAACAACTTTTCTGTTAATTTCAAAAAAGTTTCGATTTGCGCCATCTATATCTGAATAGAATGTGCTAAATACCTGTCGTTAAATTAGACAGGGTTATTATACATTCCTTAAATAAGCCCGTCTAAAATGTATGGTAACCCATCTCATTTTTCTCAAAAAAACACAGCTATAATCATCATATATTGGAATTATGGAAATTTTCAAGAAATTCTAGATTAGCAAAATTATGCAATTTAAAACATACATTTCCGGTTTTTGTTCCATCCAAATTGTTCTACTAGATTTTTAAATTCTTATTTTTTTCTTAAAAAACTTGTTTTCTTTTTATAAAAGCACAACAAATAATTTCATCGGTAGTACTTCTAAAGTTTTTATCAATTCAAGACGGATATTATTTTTATTCTTAAAAAAATTCGAATCATGAAATTTCTAATTGTTTTATTTGCACTTGTCGCCGTAATCTTTACTGTCCACGGTTTAAACGCAGGTAATTTTTTTTTTAATATTGGGAAAATGCAAATTATATCCAATAAATTGTACTCTTTGCAGTTTGTTCTGAACCGAAACTGGTTGGACCATGCCGGGCGAATATGCCTCGTTTCTTTTACAACACGGAATCGAAAGAATGTGAACAATTTTTCTTTGGAGGTTGCGAAGGAAATGGAAATAATTTCAAAACAATCGAAGAATGTAATAATACTTGTACTGCCTAATAAATTATTGAGATGAAATCAATTTGTTTGGAATTTTTGTGTAAAATATCTAAAATAAATATTATGCACTTTAGATGGTATTTAGTTATTTCACAAATGAGAATGAAATTTCATAATATTCCAGGGGATGAAGGGCTTTGAGTAGAATATAGTTATCCAAGTAGAATTATATGAAATTTCTAGATCTTTGTCTTCGAGCTGATTTTTGGGATTAAAAAAAATTTTACAGTTGTAATTATGAAATTTTTCATGCATACTTAAAAGAAATAAGTAAAAACTAGAGAGTTACTCGTCCTAAAACGCAAATTTCTATTTACAAATCAGTGAAAATTAACAAAACTATTTTGAGTGTAGTATATAAACTCGCCATATTATGGATCTTGAAAATAATAGCCTTTAACCGTAACAATTTAACATCTGCATTCCAGAGCTCATAACTTACAAAATTTATTGATGAAAATTGATAACTATATTCCCAAAGCTTTAAATTTTGGAAAACTTGTAGACAGGCCATTTTTAAATGGTAAAAAATGGGAAACATATTTTGAAATATATTGTTTTTAATCTTTTGGGTGTCATTATAGTTTTTGCAAGCTATCTTAAAATACCAAAAGAGTTTTCGCAAAATTATACAATAGAATACACTTTTGGGTTGAAATGCGGTTGTTTTTCTACTACCCCAGAAAAATTGGAAATTGCATGCTTTTAGGCGCACACTTAAGTTGCTTGTGATGAGCAAACGTTGGATGTTATTTGAGTATAGTAGAATCCAAAGCGGTACATTTCTAGTTTTTGAAAAAAATGGAATTAAAGACAACGTTTCAATAAGTAACCTAAACTCTACTTATTTCGTCATATAATTTTAAACTATGGTACATATTGCCAACTTTATACTACATTCGATGCTACAAACGATTTACAAAGATGGGTTTCATCGGCCCAAAACTTGAAGTACCGGAACAAAATTTTGAAATTTCAAAATATTTATGCAATTAAAAGTTTAAAATGTGGCTTTTCCAAACAAATTGTATCAAAGAGAGCGAGCCTTTCTTCAAATTTAATTTCAATTTTAATACCAATTATTGATTTATTTAAATTCAAACAAATTAATCTTACTGATTTACGTTAGTACAAATTCAATATTTTCCTGATTTTCTCAAAATGTGATATTCATTCTACTTTACTTAACTTTGTTTTCTAAGCTTTCGGTACAACTTTTGTCAGAAATCACGTTAGTTCATTGCACTTTTTTATGTACATTTTGCTGTTAAGTTTAACATTTAAAATTTCTTGGAATTAATTTTAAAAAAAATTACATAATTAGAAAAAAAAAGTTTACTTACTGTTCAAAGTTCAATCGGTTTCAAGTTTAGAATTTTTATAGAATATATTTTTTTTTCTTGTTAAATTGGAGTCACAATAAAAATTAAGTTATTTACGACCTTGACATCGAGATTCGAATAAAAATAAAATTAATTTTATTCACAAAGAAAGCTAAAAACCCGAAATTTTTCTTATTAAAAAACTGGTCCTGCTTTTTTTTTTTTTTTATAGGGATGCTACTTTGTATTTAAGTGGAATTTTATGAAAATTTTAATAATGTAATTGAAAAATGATTTCTAGCTTTTAATCTGCAATGTACACCAATACTTCGATTTGCATCGTTTTCGAAGTTGCGTCCCTCATACATTTTCATAGGTTTTCGTGGTTTTAAAGTTGCTTAACTTCATATATGTAAGTACGTAAAATTCGATTTGTGTCGTTTTGAATTGCGTCGTCTTTCTCCGGTCTCAATTAACGACGCATATCAGGGTTTTGGTTTATATAAGATAATGGTTTGACGAATTGATTATTTTGGCATAATAATAATAATAATAATATAATTTATCCAATATTCTCTGAAGCCTTTATTTTAAAATTGAATTTTTACTACGTTTTCATTAACTCACTTTCTTGTTTGTTTGTTTGTCCAGTACATATGTTGCAATCGATTTTGAACTAACTTCGCGACTAGCTAGACATTTGAACCTCTTAGAGTAGCTCAGAACACGATGACAATGCATTCTTTTACAACTTTTAGCCATCTTTAAGCAAAATTGAATTCATTTTCAGTAAATTTTGTTTTATATGGAAAGTTGGTTCGAAAAAGAAAATGTTAAAAAAGTATTTATTAAGACATAGCATTGTCAAGTTTATGTGATTCAACAGAAAGTTTAAAAAGGGGGTATATAAAAAGTTCTTTTTATCTTGTAATTATTTAAATTTTGTTTTACAATAATTTTAAAACTGAGTTTAGTTTTATTTTATTCTTTTATTCTTTATACAATAATCATGTCAAAAAGTATAGACTTTTTAATTTTTTTCCAAGCGCTTTCAAGCAAGTAGTCAAAAGGAGTTGACAAGAGAATGTTAAAAGAGGTGGCCACCAGGATGATTAAAGAATGATCAAAATGGTGGTCAAGGTGGGTAATACAGGTGCTCAAGAGATCGAAATACACAAAGTAATAAATTGCGCATGTATATTTGTATCTGTTTCCTGTGATATGCCATCAGCACATGAGATTTTTTGTTTAATGAAATTGAATGTTTGAATTTTTATGAATTTTTTTTTTTCTCTTGAAGTGATTAGTTTAAGTTAGGCGCTAAAGCCAACTAGTCAATAATTTGAAATTTTAAAATAAATTGTACTATATGTTATGTTATGCTGATATGCCATCAGCCTGGGTAGAAGTTGTTATTACTTATGATATTGTAGAAAGGATTTTTCCTGGTAATTTTTTAATGAAACATTGAAAAATAAAATATGAACCGCATTGGACAATTCTGTTATTTCCTACATATCGAATATTTTGTACGTATTTTTCAAAATATTATAATTTAACACAATGGATCTACTTACAACGTAGAAAAATCATAAAATCGTTTTAAATCTTCTGACAACTGTACATTTTCGTCCAACCCATCTACGCGAATACATTGCTGCTGTACATGAAAATATATCCGAAGAGCTGGAAATGTCAATTTCAAGAAAATTTCAGCAATTTGGTCTCTCATACCACTCTTTGAGTTGAATTTTGCATAAAAAGTTTCATCCGCACCAATAAAAGATCTAGCTCGGAGCCGTATGCTATTCAGCTCGTGACTTCGACTTTTGTTTTGTTTTTTGGGTTATGCGAAAGGATGCGTCTATACCAAAAAACCGCAAACTCTTGACGTGCTTCAGAACAATATCCGTAAAGTTATGGACGAAAACTTACATTGCGGTTTTCGAAATTTACTTCATTGTTGAATTTACTATTAAGTTATAGCCATAATTACGAAAGTGGCAATAGCTCCTACCTGTTACCCTATATGAGTATTCTATTTTTTGCATGCTAAAGCAACTAGTTATTCAAAATTTCGAGAAATACTGGAATAATTTGCCATGTTTTTTTTTTATAATTAATACAAAAATACGACAAGCACTAGTTTTCAATATATTCAACTTGTTTTTTGTTTTAAGTTGTATAAATAGTCGCTTAAAATTTTTAATTTTTAAAATATTTTTATTAGTGTCGGATAAAAGTTAATTTTCAGTATACGGAAAATGGTTACTGGGCACCGATATAGCTATGTACACAAGTCAATGAAATAACCAAAGGTTCTTTAATAACTTAAATTAATGACTATGTGTCGAATATATCAACCCAAATAGTTAATCCTGGAATTTTCCTTTGATCTAATTTTGTACTAATTTCATATTATACGGAACTGTATTCTTGTAATCAAAGTATTAAATTCGGTCCTGATACAATCATTTATAACGAATTCCACCAAAATGTTCCATTCTCTAAATTTATGCAATTTAAAAGCATTTTATTTTTGATTATTATACAAAAAATTGTTTAAAAAAGATGTTTTTTATTTAAATTCCTTCAAAATGTTTAAATTTGCAAATAAAGATTAAATATCAAATCTATTCTATAATTAAAAATTTAGAATTTTAAATTTTTATTATTTTCTTCAAAAAAGTTTCTTTTAAAACTTCTAAAAATATTAAAATAAACTCGATTGGCATTGACTACTTTTTAAGAAGAAAAATCCTATAATTTTTATACGGAAGTTTTATTAAAACTTAGTCGTGTTCAGTTTGCTTCGGTTTTCATTAAAGATTCGTTACTTTTCTGAATATATTTTTGTTTCATGCTTGAGCTAAGATATGTACCTACTAATATTGAAAATGGCACTTAAAAATTATAAAAAGTTATTAAAACTGATTTTCTTTTCAAGATTTAGTTGATTTTGTTTATGCCGCGAACTGTCTCAAAACCTAATCTGAATGATATTTGACAATAAAGAATTTAATAAATGCATAATGGTCAGAAGGACATGGAACTGCACATTCTAACTCTGACTCACTTAGTAAAGTTAATATATGCGGATTAGTAGAAGAGAGTAAAAACTAATTTCCGTAGATTGAATTTGAAATTGAAAGTTGTTTTCAAAAAAAGGACAGCTTAATTACCGGAAAGCATGCGTTTCTAATTTAAAGTTCAGGTTTTTGCTAGAATATTTGAATTCTTAAAATTTTTTACTAGAAATGCGACTTGTTTCAAGCCGGGTTCATTGATCTTTAATAAATAAATAATTCTAATAGATAAAAGTTTCATACTGCGTCAAGAATACTAGATTTTGATTTCAAAATATAAATTTTTCGTAACAAAAAGTTATGCTAGAATTCGTCAAAAAAAAACTTGTGTGCCTGGGTTACATGTTTGAATTTCACTTTCAATTTAATTTGAAGAAAATTCATAAATTTGGTCTTGATATCTCGTTAAAGAAAAAATTCTATTGCAAATAAAACACGGCTTTAGATTCAAAGATGGGAAATATACGGGTCGGATAAGACGTAGAATGTTTCAGACTAGAAATCATAGCAAAATGTATATAACAAAAATGTCTAATGAAGAAATCAATTAATTAAGAAAGTTTATGAACAATTTTCTAGTCTAAGATATAATATCTAACCATGGCTGACACATGTTTAATTTAATGCTTTTAGCAACAATCTCCTTCCAAACCATTTGAGTTGGTGATCTATCAAAACTTCCAATCAGTTTTACTAGAACATTTCTCCAATACCTTTTAGAAGATTGTGCCAAGCACCATGAACGAGCTCTGAAATAGCGTAAATAGCTCACCAACTCACAGATATTGAATGCTGAAAATTGACTTCATAAGTAGTGAAATTGTTTTTCGACGCACATCTCTGTATATGATGATTTGTCTATGGCCAAACCTTGAATACCTTTTTAAAAGAAATATAAAACGCTGCTTTTGTATATAAAATAAATTAATTTCGATAGGTTTTCTTTATAATTAATAATTACATTGGCTTATATTAAAAAAAGTTAAAAAAAAGCTTTTTTTTCATTTTACTTTTCAAATATTTTCAAAAGTTTGAACTTAAAGCCTAACAAAAATGTAAATTATTGAATTTTTCTCGATCGTTTTTACACATATTATTATATTTCCATTTATCATTATCAGAAGAGGTCTTAGACCTTGCTGTATTTGGTGTACTCTTAGTTGATTTTGTAGTAGTCGATTCTTTTTGAACACTGCCAGGTTTTAAAGATTTGCCATAGCATTTGCTTGTATGCTCTTTATGAACCATTTTCTTGCTTTCTGTGATTTTAGTATTATGTTTCAAATAATTAATGACGTCTTCACGGAACGTTTTCAATGAACGTAAGAACTTGCAATTCTAAATTATTAGCTGAATTTCCAGTACGAGAACCTTTCCTCGAACATAAGTGCTTCGATAACCTAAAATTTGATGTTATTAGAATTAGAATTTCGATAATATTTATGTGCTGAAAATATTTACCTTAAAGATTTATAAAGCTTTTGCTTGGTGTCAGTCGAACTAAACATTGACACAAATCTAGCATTTGTTTAAAATTATGTTATAATAACAAAATTCCAGATGAAACTCCAATATTTTTGATAGTACCTGCAGTTGAGGTTGATCGCCGTTTTCTACTAACATTTTTCAGTGAAATAGCAATCGTTTAAATACTTTCATGGATCATTATGAGAGTGATAATCTTTTGCTATAGCGGACCGGTTTATACTATGGAAAATGTGAACGTGACGTTATGATTTGATACATAAAAAAGTGTCTCTTATATTTGTATAAGTTCGAATGTAATTGGATGAAAATAAGTTAGATTAGAAAATTTAACATTCTAATATATTGAAATCGATGACAACACTTATATGCAATGTTTGTACCAAACTTTTTTTTTCAAGATAGCTTCGTAGCAATCCTCTATTTGAAAAGCTACAAAAACTGGAGTTGCCAGATATTATGACTCGGTTTGAGGCATAATGCCGGTATTAGATATAATTCCTATTGAAAAAAACACTTAAGAATGTAATGCCATATACGCCATATGTTTTGATAAATCTTTCTCTGAACTGTAAACAATTTTACTATCCAGATTGAAAAATTGATGAGTTAAATTTACTCGAAATTCAGTATTAAATATAGTACTGAATTTGTGTCACTTGATAGATGATTTTAGAGCTATGAGCAGCGAAATAACCGATAGTTCAAAAGCGAACCAAAGATGCCGAACGATCAAAAAATGCTGTACCCTTAATAAATGCAAAAAAAATTATACTAGATATACAAAATTATTCCCTATTCATTAAGCTCCTAAAAGTGTTTAACGTTATGCCTAAAAAGCTGACCAATTGACTGCTGTGGCATGATGATTTAATAATGTTATATTGATTGATTGTTGCGTAGTGCTTAGTTAATTAATCCTTTTTTCCCGATTTAAAACAAAATCGGTATACTACAAGTTAACTTTATAACTAGCCAACAGGAAATTATCAAGCATTGACTTATATCATATAAGCGGGTCTGTCACAATCTGATTTGTATGAAACTGTAAGCAGTTTTGAAATAGTTTGGTGACTTTTTATGCGATATAAAATGCGTTATTACAAAGAGGCGTCCTTTACAGAGTTAAAAAAGAACGAGATCATAATGTTTGGGAAAAGGACTGTCTTTTCAAAAAAAGATCAATTGGAGACACTACCAATATTGAATACAAATCCCACGACTCAGCTTCGTCACCGGTTGGCATAAACAATAAATACTCAGCTGTCTAAGAAAAATTGAATTTTTCCTTTAGCATTTAATTACCTTAATGTGTTCCTTTTATGTTTTAACCTTAATTTGTTCCAAGTATTTCAATGAAATTAAATACATCAAATTTTTGTTTCGGTTTCTATTGTCGGCAATCTGGTAACTCTACAAAAAGAAAAACAATAAATGATTTAATTCGAAACAAATATTGCATCATCTTTTCTTTTCTTGATTTTAATAATATATCGTCTTTTTTAATTGCAAATTTTTATTTTAAATGAAATTATGTAGATGTTGTCCTCAATATTATTTAAAATATTAATTTGCATCAGGAATTATTGTTAAATAAAGTTTTATAAAACAAAACCATAAGTTTTTATATTTCAGTTATAAAAGTTCGCTGGTTCACGTTGAATTTGCCGCATGCTTGAATAGACTAGACCGGAACTAAATTTCCGTTAGTCTCAACCACGTAATTTCATATTAGTCTAATAATATTAGGTGAGAATTATCTGATATGATCATTTTAAATAATGCCAAATCCTTTGGCAAATTATAGTATGTCCTATATCTGATATGTACGTCGGACTACATTCCTGGGTGGTGCCATAGCTAAGATATTTATCCTGATTTTTTTCGTATCTTAAAACCGTTGTGAAACATTGACAATAGGTTGTTGCATTTAGCAGCATTGAAAGGTAAGCAATACAATGGATAGCGACGTAATACAAGGAGCTTATTTCGTAGCAGGATTTTAGATTCAACGGTTAAGAAATGTATGGGATAGTAACATTTGTTTGTAATTGTGTCTTATAGTAGGTCATATTTTCTGCAATTGATCTGTTCCAAGGAAAAGTAGAGCTCAGAAATAGCGTTCGATTTTGTCCCCAATGTAACAATTTCACATTAAAAATAACATAAAGATATAATATAAAACTTTTCCGGACCGGTTTTGCAACAAACAGTTACATGGTGGTATTCGGAAGTATATAGATCCAGTTAAATAAATTCACTTTCAAAAGACTTCTGGGATTTCTGAGACTCATTAAAATCTGCGAGTAGAATCTATTTTATCACCTATAAAGGGTGCCCCGTTCAGATCTTTCTATGGGCTAAGATATGCGTAATTAGAATTAAAACCAGGTCTTTTCTATTATTCCTTTTAAAAATTTGAGCTAAAGAAAACATTTTAATGAGGATCTCAAAATTTTTTTTAAAGTTCACATTGCCTTCAAAGTTTTCATTCAAAAAATAAAAATTCTTAATCATAGGTTTAATTTTTTCGAAATTTCGGTTCTAGTTTTGTCAAAAAGTTCTATCTTCAAAGTAAAAATATTTATGTATTTAATCTAGATCAATTTGGTATGTGTTTCATGAATATTTTCAGTCTTCTTTCTAACCTTCAAACCAAACCTACTTTCTAATGGGAATACCTATTCAAGTTCAATGTTCTAATATATTCTATTAATTCTAATTATTTAAGATTAATTTGTGGTATTATTCTGAATACGATTAATATTTAGGTCAATGGCCCGACAACTTTTAATTTATGATTTTCAATTTTTTCGAAATGACTAACACCGAATTTAATTCGTTAAAATAATCCAAAAAAAATCGCGTTATTTTTTTGTTTTATGACATCGCAGTAGTTTTCCAAAACAAAATCAAAGAAGTCCCAAAAACCAAAAATCACCAAATTTTCTTATACACAATTTTCCAAATTTATATAAGTTTAATCATAAAATTTCCAGTCCATTTTTTACTATGGGAAAGTCCAGAATGATTTTTGATTCAGCCCGTTTCTAAAGTGTTCTAAAAATGAGTCGTTTTCCTTGAACTTTATGTTAAGTAATTCATCCGGGATAGAGAACAAATAAAATATTAAGCAATGTTATCTTTTCTTTGGAAATCAATCCCAATTCTTAATTTTTGGTCTCCCAATGGAAAACTGAAAATCGCATTTCTTCCCTGGAGGCAAATTAGAAATGATAGGATACGAACATTGACGGATGGTGTTAGTTTTAGTTGATAGTGACTGTAGTTAACATACGTTACTATAATTCTTAATGTATAAGAAAGTGGTTTTGCAAATCTCCATAAATAACGAGTTTTTATCAATTTTGAATATAGTTATAGTTTGCAAAGCGCTTTTAATCTTTTGTCTAGGTAAAGTGATACCTGAGCTTTAGCAGGTATGCCCCTAAATTTAGTATAAAAACACTGTTCACGCCCTCACCAAGTGATATGGATTTTGTTTACATCCATTTGTGTTGTTCTTTATTATTAAAATTATAAGAAATAATGTTGCGGCAGGGCAGGTTAATTTTTGCAGTTAATAAAAACGGTTGACGACAATTTTGCATGATTTTTCGTAAACAAAAAGCACTGATTATTTAATTAATAAACTAGAAATTAATTTGCTGACATTTTGAAAGGAAATATCAAAATTGTATTCGAAAGGTTACGCGAGAATTAAATCTTGTTTTTCAAAAAAAAAAAAAATTTCCTGGACTTGACTCATGAGGATGTTTTTATGGAAATTTTGCTTTCCTTTAAATCAATTAATTATTTATTAATTATTTTGTATATTTTTCAAATGAATTAAAAAAAGACCATATTTGCTCAAACATTTATAAAATTGCTTTGCACACTCACCCAGTATTTAAGGGATTAAGGGATTAATCTTCAAAGCTTAATTTTAATAATAATTGCATTTATATTTAAAAAAAACCTCGCTTTTCGAAGTGGACCCTTTTTGAAAGGCATATTTCTATATTTTAGAATGAAAATTAGGCTTAAAACTATCAATTTCTTTGGAAAATGTGTGAAAAGCCTGCACCTTCTAAAATATGTCTTGGCTCAAATGGTCAATGGAACAAAAGTAAATATTTATGTTCTTTCTTAATGAAACTGCTAATATCATCTTATGAAATTTCGGTAGAGCAGATGTAGGAGCAGTATGAAAAAAATCCTTGACCGCAGGAAGAGGGATATATATTTTTGGTCAGAATTCTTATAGCTTGTACGAAAATTCCAAAGGTTCCCTTTTCAAAAATTCGAGAAACTTTTTTCTTCCATATACTTTTATCTATTTTAGGAAAACTTGTATAACGTGTTTTTCTGGTGATTTGTTTCAAATAACGTCAAAACAATATTATTCTTACGGCATATTATTTGAAAAAGCCGGTATCCCAATTTTGTTTAGGTATTTTTTTTGCAGAACACGTCAGTGTTTTTCGTAAAAACAATAATTTCCACGTGGTTTTTTTGAAGTTGATCAGATAAGACGTCATCAATGCTTTGAGAAGACCCATTTTTACGGGGATTTCTAAGCCATTTTACATTATAACGTGATGACATATTGGAATATTAAAATTGAATTATACAAGAATTAAAACTAATGTTTTAAACTGACTAATAAGTTTCACAAACAAAGATTTCCATGAGAACTTCTAGAAAGCCTGATTTCATATGCAAATGGAAACTCCTTTTTAATCATATTCATATAATATGGACTTGTTAATAAACAAGTATTAGTAATCTTATTAGTAATAGTCACCTTTTGTATAATTTCGAGATTTATCATTCTATATCTATTATTTGTAAGATAGACGCAATTTTCTGATAGTAACTAGGTACTTAGTATAATTACTTGTCTTCTGAAATTGCATTGATACAGTGCAGCCCATCACGTTCGTAGAAAATGATCTGTGATGTCACCTCTAAAAACAAGTTTTCTTATAAAATCTGTTTTTTATTTTAATTTAATTTTAATTCTAAGTTTTTATTTCGAAAAACTTTGTTTTGTCTTTTGTTTTTTACCTTATTTAAAAAAAATTAAAATGGAAGAAAACAAGTTTTTTTCAGATTTTCTTTTCGGAAGAAAAAAGTGGGGTAAATTACTATAAAAAGCGTTGCGATCTGAAATGGTGAAAGCAGTCTTGAAAAAGTATTTTTTACGATAACAAATTCGTTCTTTAACACATCCCAAATTTTTTGGATTATCAAAAGGAATCTTATGTGTCAATGAATTATCACGGTGACACAAAGGACAAGTTATTATCAAACTTAAGGTAAAGATTATTGGAAGGACTTTTATTTGGAAATTTTCTAATTAAATTATTTTTTTTTTTAAATCTCTAGATTATCTAAGCACCTCTCCACGAAAAAAGGTTCTAGAACCGGAAACTCAGGAAATCGTTTGGAATTTGCCATTCTTAATTTTCTACAGCACGTCCCTTGAACAATTTATTCCGACGGAATTAAATTAATATTAAAATAAACAACACGACAAAAAAATTTGAAAATCTCATCAAAATGGTTCATAAATCTAGATCAACAAATAATTTCTCAAAATCAATTAGTCCAGCGAGAAATTTCCAAAAATCCGCGGAAAATTGCAAACCGAAACCAGCAATGGTTTCGTCTGAACAAAAAACTTGCCAAAATGGCGAAGACAAATTTAAATATAATAATATGTGTTTGAAAAATCGCGAGGGTTTTAATAATCTTCATTTTTGTTAATAATCTTTAAAAATATCAAAAATATATTGTTTTTTTATTTTAAAATTTTTATTATGAATGTATTTAAATATTTAATTTTGTGATAAGTTTTTGCTTTGTAAAATAAGTGATTAAAAAGAAATAAAGTTTATAAGTTTAAATATGTGAAATCAAACCGCTTTTTATTATACATTTGTTTACCAAAAACGTGGAGTTTTTGAATAATTATCATCTATTTTAGGAGACTTACGTCTTTTCATAATCATTTGCAAAATTTTGGATAAAAAACTTGAAAATTTATGATTATTTTTATTAAAACTTGTTTGGATACTCAAAATGGAAACAAGAAAATAAAAAATTGTTAAATCTTCCACTGATGTCTTCCTTAAGGCAGGCTCACATGGTACAGATTCGAAACAAATGACTAGAGTCACGCGATTCTTACACCTTTGATATGGAATTAAAATGTTGGCAATCCTTTCATAATGATTCCATAAAACTTGGAACTCAGCTCAACTGTTTAGGGGTCCTACAGACCAACTGGCGATCACTTTAATTTGGTGGAACAATTTTCGTTATTCCAAGGATTTGCAAGATCGGTTATTTCACTTATATAGTTCTATTAAATAATACCAGTTAGTGTTGTACATATCATGTGTTAGATACTGATTTTTGAGTCTGAACATGCTGTAGAACACTAGTTTCTATTTGGAAAATTATCCAATTTCCTTGTCCGTACTTTTTAGGAATCCCTTCGAAATTTAGTAGGGTATCAATTTAATTATAATATTTATAACCAACTGGATACAGTCACTTAGCCAGCTTTTAATAATATTTTCTTTTTTTTAAACAAAAGGTCTTCCAACAAAAATGTCTATTTAATTTCTATTTAGAAATATTGCCATACCTATTATTTCATCTAATTACTTCTCCTTTTTAATTAGAGTCTTGTGAAATATAGGTATTGTGTTTAATGCTCTCTCCAAAAGAAGTAGTTTAATTTTTTTAATACTTCTATTGAAGAACCCTTTTCAAGAGAACATACATTGAAGCTAAAGTTTCAAGCTTTCCTATCGATCTCAATAAGATAATTTAGGTCAGGAATTCTTACATTTTTGCGGCTTGCAAATGTTTCAATTGCATTTACGCAAGCCCAATTTCGTGACGGGTCAACAAAAGTATTATATTTTCATAAATAAGCTACTTGAGGGGGTTAGTATGGTTAGGAATATAGTTGGGGTCTGACGAGACCAGTCTATACTAGTTATACTTTTTTACTAACATCTTTTATTATCAAAAAATGTCCTTAAAAGTTCCGACCCCTGATTAAAATTTGGTCAATTTTTTTCGTTGAGCTGGCGAGAATCTTATTCTGTCACTGAAAAACTTGGGATTTTTCGGCGAAAAACCAAGGCAAGCAATTTTTCCAGGCTCCTTTACAAGTCTAATTTTCAGCATAAAAAGAGTTTTGCTGAAATCGAGCTCCACTTTGAGACGCAATTTTGTATTGTATGGCTGTTCTATATATGTTCTAAAAGGCAGTCATTGTTTTTTAATACGATTATGCTTATTTAATTTTTAGCATTGCTTCTTATTTTTATTTAGGAATATATATCGATTATTTCATAGCGATCTATTCCGGAAGAGAGCAGGAAGTGAAAAAACGTTCAAGGAGAAAGCTAGAAAAAGCTTAAATATTTGTAGCATAATTTCGCAAACATATGGAAAATTTATGTATTAATAACATAAAATAAAATGGAATAAGAAATTTTGTTGCCAACAAAATTAGGTACGCAGAGTGAATAAGAAGGGAAATTAGAGGCCTTTTAATTAATACAAGGTTTTGATGTGGGTTTAGGATTGTTGTCTTTTTGATCAATAAATTCTTACTCAATTATTTTTATTCCAAAATGGAATCGAAAGTTTCTGCTAAAATCGAGAGGTAGCCGAACATTTATGAAAGATGATGTATACTCCTTTAAATTTATTTCAAACGTTTGCAAATTTTACCATAATTTAAACCATAATTTCTTGGAATATTTCGAAATCCTGAAAATCTTGAAAGATTTTATAAAATCTCGTAAATTCGTAAATACTAGATTTTGCTGGTCCTATACTAGTTTTACATAATCGTCATTTTTTAATTGTTTTCGCAAAATTTCTGGTAAACAATTCTTTAAAATAAAGCTTTTACGCGTTCTTTTTAAATTTGAAAATAAAATAGTTTTTATATTAAAACGATTTATAAAATAAAATTAATTTAAGATATTTTTTGTCACGTGTCACAAATCTCTTTTAGGCTAGATTTGAAATTTGCAATTTCATATTGCAAAATTTTATTACCCTCAATATTTACAGGAATTATTTAGATATCATATTAAAGTCATTTATTTTTATTATTAAATTTTGCTGGGGAAAGGATTTTAGGTAATTCGCATTTAGATGGAATGCAAATGTATGGATATGAGAATAAATTTGTCGAATATTATTTTCAATCTAGAACTTATTATACATATCCTGAATTCTTTCCATTTTCACCAACAGAATATGCAGAAAATTTGGATAAATTTCGTTTCCGTTTCATCAATGTATTACAATTAGGGCCTTACCAAGTTGGAGAATGGATACATTGCGAATCCAGGATGTAATAGCAATTTTTAAAGGTTTTCCGTTTTACTTTCCGCATTAGAGAAGTAGTTGGAGTCGCATTCAATTAGAGTCGAGCATAAATGGTACTTGGAGAAAATACGCGTTTATATGTAAATGATTGCACCGTAATTGTTAGAATGATTTTCATGAAATCTATTTATTTTTAATATTTTATTTAGTGATAAATTTTTATATGAAAACTATATTTTATGGTTTCATTTTTTTATATATACAAAAAGAAATTTACTGAAAATGGATTCAATTTTGTTTAAAGATGGCTAAAAGTATTAAAAGAATACATTGTCATCGTGTTCTGAGCTCTTCTAAAAGTTTCAAATGTCTAATTAAAAATTGATTGCAAAATTTGTACTGGATAAACAAACAAGAAAGCGAGTTAATAAAAACGTGGTAAAAATAAGAGTTGAATCTTTTTTGAATTCAAAATCAAATAATCGGAATAGAAATCACAATAATTGACTAAGCTCTATGACGTTAGTCGAAAAGGTTACTCAAATCGACATCGACAACGTGCAGAGTGTCATGATATCATCGTAATAAATTTAAAATTCGCAGTGAACACCAAAGTGTTACTTTTCCTTGCTTTTAGTGAACGCGCCCCAGAATGATTAGGAATTCATTAAACATAAAAAATTTCAAATTTAAACTTATTTGCTTTAAATGATAAATGATTATATACGAAAAAAGTTTGAAGTCATAAAAAGATGTTGGAACGAATACTAAAACATGGCCTAAACTTTTTTTTATTCTACCAAAATTTCCAACTGTGGAGGAATCCCGAAAGTGGAGGTAAACTCGAGACGTCTCATTGGTCTGAATAGGGAATACTAAGCAACTTCGTCAGTATTCTTCCAAAATTCATTAGCCAAAAAATGAACTCATACGATTTTTGTTTAATAGATTCTCCTTAATCCCTAAAACCTTTATATTATTATTTCTGATTTCCTAATTAAATTTTTATTATATTGCGCATTTAAAAATAAATAATACAAGTTGCATTCCTACTAGGAATATCCTAGTATAAAGAATTCCAAGTAATCTCTCCATGTTTTGCTTCTGTTCAAAAAAAGGAAACGCAGGATACTCAAATTCTCATCCGTCTTTTCCCTACCACCATGAAAATTGTGAAGTGAAAAAAAACTTTGGGTACGTTTCTTCTAGGAAATCATAAAATATTCAAAAATTATATATTGTAAATAGTTACGAATTAATTCCATTCCACATTTTTAAAATGAACACAAATTACTTGTGAATTTTATTTTAAATACATATAATAATAATTAATAAATATTTTCTAAATTATTAACAACTATTAGTTACTATAAAAGCGGTAAAGCACAGATTGTAGATAGTAAAAGCTGATCAAATGATTCGGAATTACGTCGATAATATCTTGATGAAATTTCAAAAATGATGATATTGAAAACATGTCAAGTTTTTTTCTTTTATGTAAATCTAGTTTTAGAAAGCTATAAAAATTTTGTTCAGAAATTTTGAAAACAACATCATCACGAAATCTCCACTGTGGATTGCATCAGAAAAATTTTTCAGGATTTCAAACCTAAACTTAATCACAATTTTGTTTATTTTGGTTTAGTTTTTATCCAAAAATTAATAATGGATGTTTTTGAAAGATGAAGCAAAAAATAAAGTACGCGATACATAAATTGATATAACATATCACGAAATTTTGGAACAAATAGTTTTGTTACAAGCAAACTGTTAATATAATAAGCCTTTTTAATTATAGCGAATTTGGTATAAATTTTATTTATAAATATTTCTGAATTTACAAAGTCTTAAAAATATTTTACTAGTTTATCGACATTTACCTTCGATGAAATTTATTCAATCAGAATATTTACAATACTCGCTGTAAAATTACTTTTTGATAATCGCCTGAAAAATCGCTAATCTGAACTAGGTTTAATAACTTAATGCAATCTCTTTGAATTGCGAAATGGAACTGTGTAGTCTGATTTGTTTAATGGCTATTTCTACCTATTCCTTAGCAAAATTGAATTTTAAAACGGTTGCAGTGCCGTTTTGAAATAGCGGTTATATAAATTGAGAAGTTTCAAGTTAGTAGGGAGTCTGACACCTATCAGTTTGTTGTAAATCTGCTGATTTACCTACCCTGTAGCATCCGTGTTGTTGGTTGCCGTAAAACATCAACATTGAAAAGACGTGGAAGCCCGGAATTATAAACACTATAATACATTGAGCCCGCAGTGTTATTGAAACGTGCGTCATGTGAAGTTGTAATGAAACCAAAAAAAGTCCCGTCGGATATCAATTATGTTATTTCCAAAACTAATCATCCGCATTTTAAAATTTTAGGTAAAGAAGAAAATACAATCATTGCCATTTTTGTATGCGAATATTTATTTTGCCTTTTGTAAAATTAGTAAAAATGAAATTAATTAGATGAATTTACATTCAGGTTAAAAGTATCGGTTGACATAAAGTTGCTGAAAAACTTTTGAGTGAAAAAGCGAAATCTGTTAGAAACGAATTCGTTTCACACGCATTATAAATATGTATATAAATAACTAATTCCCTTCAATTAGGTTTAAAGTGTACCTAGAATTATCTAAGTAATAGAAGGGTTACAATTACACGCTTTAGAGTTTGCTTGAAACCTAGAAGTATTCTGCATCGGGATTCCTAAAACGTATCGAATAGGATATTTAATGGCCCTTTTGTAAGGTGACATTTTAAAGAATTATGAAAAGATTCGAATAAATTCTTGAGTCACTTAAAAGTTTAATTTCTCAACGTTTCTTCGCAACTTTGGTTTATTTTTGTTAATTTAGTTAACCATTCTTCTAAAATAACATCAAAATATCTCGACAGACAGTATTTGTATAGAATTGCTGAGCAGTTTTAGTTCCCAAAAAATATGTATCGGGTCCCAAAGTTTTATCGTTGCATATAGTATGTTTGAATCCTTCAATGTATGATTTCGTTGTGAAATATTTCTAAAATTTTAAACTAAAACTGCAAAATAACGACAAATTTCTTTCAAAATCAACGCAAATGGTAGAAAAACGCGACAACTCATAATTCTTTTAAAAATCAAAATTTTACAATTTACATTACGTATAATTGTCATACAAAAGAACATATGTAAGACATGCTAGCATAAGAGTTGCCATATTTTCACATTAATTATGGTTCAGCCTTTTGTATTAAGAAAACAGATTTCCTTTTTAACATTTTCCAAACTCTTCCACCCTCGTCTTGTTCAAACTCCACACACCCTTCGAAAAGGCAATATGTTCATAATATCACACAATTTTAAATTTGATATTCTCCACCCATGGATTACATGACCCCCACCGCAAACAATGTTAATTAAGGATTACAAGGATTCAATTTTTGTGGCTCGTTGTTTTCACTTGACTGGATACCCTTCTTCGTTCGGTAGTTTTTGCTTTCGAAATGATAAGAAAAGGGAGTGAAAATGACTTGACAACTTCTTATTTGATATTTCCTTTTTCATCATATAGTTTTTATCTTTGGGGGATTGAAACAACAGGGATTCTCCTGCTTGGAATTTCTGTGTTATTTTTAGATGAACTAAATTAAGGATACGCAATTATATCAGATTTTGAGTGAAAATATTTTCCACTTGATTTGAGAGGATTATTTCGGTCAAAAAAATAAAACTAAATTTTAAGTTAAAAAAACTGTATTCTAAAATGTTTTTCTCACATTATGTAATGAACAACTAAAATGGAATATAATAGATGCTTTATTATTATCAATTTTGATCAAGTATTATCCAACAAATGACCGTGCAAAATCTATCGAAATGCCGAAACAATAACTTCTAAAGTTGATACTCGGATAATAATTATTGATAAAAGGAAAGGGATTCAATATAATAATGATATAATAAAGCTACAATGTCATTCCTATGTAGAGGGGTCAAGTATAGATCTGAAACTGATGGTTGATATGATTTATGATATTGACGGTCCTTTTGTATTTGATGTGTTCTCTTGTATCCTGATGATATAATATACACTGTTGTTCAGCCCATCGTTTAACCATTCCCTTTTCATAAATAAAAGTCTGTAAAGGAAATGTATCTAATAATGTAATAATCGTGTAAAAGACCAAGGATCTGATATGGTTCGTCTATTTTATGCGCAGACATTTATCGATAAATCGATTTAAGACGAGTATTTTAATGAAATTTCAGTTTATTATGATGTGTTTTTTATGGAACTCGTAGTTATCACTTATGAATTTTAAGTATATATTAAATGTAAACGAGTACACGAGCATTTTGCTAAATAAAATATATTTAGAATTTATTAACTTGTTTTTGAATTAATTAATGTTGAATTGGAATATCTTCTTGGTTTTTTTTTTCTTTATTTTTTATACTGTTCAGATGAAGTGGATGATAAGTCTCTAAAAAAGAATTTCTCAAACTTCGTGCCAGAAACTAGTTTCGAAAAAACACATGCTTTCGTAAAACTGATCAGACTAAAATGCAAATAGACACCCTAACTATAAACTTACTTTTAATTTTAATTTAGATGTCAAAATATGTCCAGTCTAACTCTTAGCTACAAAGAAAATTACAATTTGAAGAAATTTTCATTTTTATAATTTCGAACGATGATGACATGAAAAAGGATTCAATATGTTGACTTATGGAAGTGCGAAGTTTTTCTATTTTTTCAGTTGGTCTATCCAGAATGTACGTTCCAAGTTTCATAAAAATCGGAGTACTATTGACCGAATTAGGGAACTTTTTGTATTTTTCTCCCTCCCTCGCAGTCCCCATCGAAAATCCAAGTAGATAGATAAGGTTGACTAAGATTAGAATGAAATTAAATTATTAAGATATATAAATCGGGATTTTTAAATTATCCCAAAGAAAACATATTAACATGTCAGTAACCGATTCTCGAAATTAATAAAATTTTTTAACACAACACATCCTGCAAGTCAAAAAGTGCTACTCCTACAGATGATATTTCGCGTTGGATTCCAAGTACTCCTCCCAGGCACAAAAAGCCTTTTTCGTTGCACTATAAGTATTACTCATTCGCACATATGATTTACAGTAAAATATCAATTCCATTTACTCTAATCAATATACGGTTAATATTTTCGTCTCAAGACATTTATTTAAAATAACGACAGATCTCCCTTTGTAAAAACCAAAACCCATTTTCAGGCATAAAATAGACCCTTGCTGTTTTGAATATGTGGCTATTCATTCCCATTTCTTGTATCCCACATAGTACCAATCCATGCACAAGTGCGTTTACTAAATTTATAATATTTTCTTTAAATTATTGTTATTCTATAAGAATTAGTTTTTCAATTCCTTCAATCAAATTTTAATACTTATCTTTAAGACAAATTTCTAATTAATTTGAAAATTTCCTTTCCTTTTCAAGTCCTCTATAACGTGACTAAAAATCCTTTAAATAACATTTCATACATGTATCTTATACAAAATTAAATTCTGTCTTAATAATATCAAATCCCTAAACTACTTACGAATATTCTTTTGATATTAACTAAAGGGAAACGATAGATTTCGAAGGTGTTTATACAGTGTCTGTCGGATTGAAGTCTTCAGGAAATTATTCGATCACGTGAGGAGTGTATTTCAATGAAAATGGAAAACCTTCTACATATCGATATTGAATTGATATTTCCGTGACAGTAATCAATTTATTTCCAGACTATACTTCTTCCGGATGAAGACAAGACTACTAAGAAAAAGTTAGAATTTCAATTTTTCCATTAGTTAGAATTAAGGTACTATATATAAGAAAGAGTCGATTAAGATATTTGTGATTTCATACAAAAAAATCATCAATCTTATTCTTTCTTTAGGACATCTATTAAAGTTTTAATGAAATTTATTAAAAGGAGTAACTGTATGAACCTGAGCTTGGAAGACTTGGATTTAGATAAAAGAAATGTAAATTTTTAATTAATAATTCTTAAAGAGCATTGCGATCAGATGTACTGTGTGTTCCCAGACTATTTTAGCCAATTTACAACCAAAAGTATTTCAAAATTATTCTTCAAAATTATACAAATCCTAACTCATTTCTTATCTACTTTTTGGCAATATACGAGTATATTCATGGAATTAACATTGTATACTATACTAAATAATATACTTTTGTATCCTTACATCCTTAATTTTACGGTTATTCATTCCATGACGAATATTTATCTAAAAGAATTATATTCATTGATTTTATTTTTTTATACGTTTTGATAATAAATATGTAATTGATAAAGGATTCGTCAAAGATTTCCTCAGTTCAAGAAAAGGTATGATAAACGACTTCAAGAATAACACACTTCGACACACTTTTGGCACGTGTCTGTCTTGTAATTCATTGAAAAAATAGAAGCAATAATATCAAAATGGATGCAATAAAACGTGACACGAAAAACCGCTTAATTTTTATTGATTTTCTTATTTTCAATGCCCATGTTCTTTCAATATGCTGGATGCTTATATAGTGTATCAAAATGGCTTTTGGGTTGGATAATCAAAGGACGTCTTGTGGTCGTCGTTCTTATTAATCTCGAGAATAACTTTTAAGTTGTTTTAATATCATCGAAAATGTAGAAAAAGATAGGATAAAACAGTATACGTATACCGCATAGATATTTATCCAACCGGAAAGAGTGATTGTGTATATCATTCATTTTAGACCCTCATCCTTTTACATGATTATGAATTACGCTGTGTCGAAAAAGTATATGCCGGGGGTGATTAAAGAGACCACAAATGATAAAATGTTATTTCGTATAATTTTGTTAAATGAGGTGACGGGGAGTGAATTGGGAATGGATTACAAGTGCATTCATTTCATAATTGACTAATTACTTGAATTGTTTTTCAATTGATGTAATATTATAGATAGAAAGGAGGGGACGAAAGTGTTAATTTTATCTGATATAGAGATCATGTAATAAATTCTATAATAATATAAAAATCTGTCATTGGGTTTATTAAAAATAATTTAATATGATGGAATTTTTAGTTTATTCGAAAGTATTAATTTTCTTCGAATTTATGGTGGCACGCGAGTTTAATATTAAACTAAACTAATAAGATTGTTTTAAGGATCTTTTAATTAATGTATATTATATTGCTTTATAGAAATGTCCACAAAATGGTTTCCTTTCAAGCCTACTTAAGACCTGAACAAAATTATTTGGGTGGTTTGTATTCTTATCATTGAATATAACTGATACAATAGTATAATCATCAAGCTGGTAAAAGCCCTACAATTTCGATACACTAAACTGGGATGTGTTCCAAATTTCATTACACAACTGGCATAAATTTAAAATTGTTTCTTTTTTTTATTGAATACTTCAATTTCACAACTACAAACTTTAAGTTATAAAACGATTACACTAAATACTTTTAATCCCCGTAAAAGCTCGTGAGGAGAATTTGGAAAATTTCTACTTTATTATCGATGACTAACATCCATTTTTAATTAATTTTTACTCAAAATAAAATCGGGATTTCAAATCAGACATGAAACATAAAATATAATTGGCAACCCACAATAAATACTATGTCTATCATATGGAAAAGTCTTCTGATATAATTCTAAATGGTTTGAAATCTTCCTAAAATATTTCATGATGAATTGGTGTACTTAATCAACATTTTGTTAAAATTTATCAAATATGAAAATTTGAAATGGAACAAATTGAATGGACAATGGTCAATGTCCATGAGATTGTATCTTCGCCAAGTGTGTTGTAAAGATAATTACTGTTAATTTGTTACGAAACATGCTGTTCCTGACGCAAATTTATAATATGAAATATTTTTGGTGGAAGGAAATAGAAATTCGTATTTAAGATTTTAAAGTAATTAAATAAAATGAGAAAAAATCACGATAAAATACATATTTTTAGTATAAAAATAATAGATTTAATAACAAACTCATTATTACTGCTATCATAAATTTATGAAAGAAAAAAAAACTCTTTTCTTTCAGATAATCGATATCAATTTTGACTGCATTCAATTGAAGGACATTTACACACGAATTAGGGAAAGCATCCATATGTTTTATCCTGTATGAAAATGACGATAATATTTTGGTAATCGCATCTTCACAGAAGGCAATTTTCATCCGTATACAACATAATAATCATAATTTTTTTTCTGTTATAGGCTCAATAAAATGAGGGTGGGCCTCTAGGGTCAAGTGTGTGCAATTGACGTCCAATATGATTTATTGAATTCTATTCGATATCTAGTTCTATGCTTTGCCATGGGAAATTTTTTGAAAATATGTTACAGAATAATATATAATAAAAATGTAAAATATAAGTTTTTCTGAAAATTATTACAAATTCGTATTTAACCGCTGTAAAGGTTTATCATATTTTCATCTTTGTAATTATTTTGGTGAATTGAAATATTTACAAAGAAAAATTTATAAAATTAGAGCTTGTATTAAAAATTATAAAATAAAGTAACAAGATGGGTTTTTATATTCTACAGTTGACTGATTAAGGAGCAGTTTTAGCTGACTATCAAATTGTATTGAAAGATGGTACTATATACTATATTAGACGTATTGAAAATTTGACTTAGTTTACTTTCATAATCATCGGAAGATTTTAGTGCTTTTGTTCATTTTTTACTGTACTCACCCATTTTTCTTAACCAAAGTTCTCTAAGGAATCAATGTTCTAAAGTTTTCAAGAAAATATTAAGTTTTAGATTTGATTAATTACACTCTATCACCTAACAGCCTGTTTAGATAGATACCAAAACAATGTGGTTCTATTCCTTCTAATAACTGATAAGTCCACTAAATTTAAATTAGATCGGATAACACAATGAATATCGCGTAAACCTGTAACCTCAATTTTGGCAGGCGAAAGGACTTCTTTTTTAAAAATTTTTTCTTTTTTTTAATTCAAGGAACTTCAAAACATGAATTTCTATTATAATTACTATTACAAAGCTTATTCCCATTTCATGAAAAGAAACAAATATACTAGGAGTATAGTACTACATATCTTGCTTACAAAACTGCACAGCGTTATTTTTCATTACGCCTAAAAGTATAATATAATAATGTCATAAAAACTAAACTACTATAGTTGCAAGCTTTTGGAACTTAAATGTCAGATTTTCCATCATATTAAAAGCAAATCTTTTAAGTATTTTAGAAATAAATATTTGTTTATTCCAGTATTTTTTCCTGGGTCTTCTTGTTGATTTGTTATTCCAAAACAATTCATTTTCTCAAAATTTAATTCTTTATTCCTGTTGACATGATATTAGATAAGAAAATGACCGATGGTACTTTTCTCCTAAAAAACACTTTATTATGGTGTATTACGTTTGTCTGACACTCCATTTCACTTGACTACAGGATTACATAATACAAAAATGTTTTTTTTAGAATTCCACTTTTCCTATTCAGTATATTTCTAAGAGGAAATCATTTTTAATTTTTTGAAGTGATAAATCACGAAGACATGATAACAACAGACAAACACGTGCCATACTGTTGTTGCCACCTTCTACATATTCACTTAAAAGTTAAAAGAGTAAAGGGTGCAATATATGACCCTTTCAAAAACTGTTAAAACCCTTTTTTTGTATCTTTATTAAGAAGTCACGAAATCTGTAGTATTGTATGCGGTCCTTTCAGTTTTGGGGGTGAATATATGCGAAATGTTAATAGATACTATATTACACACAATAAGGGTTTCATATCGTGGGATATTTTTATTATATACATTTTTTTTTTAGAGAATATTATTTTATTTCAGAAAACAATAAAATTTCTGCCCAATTTTAATAGAAGAAACTATCTAAATTTAGGTATGACTTGGACTTCTTTATGAACAAATAAAAATTAATACTTTGCCAGCTTTAGCTTCCAAACAAATTATCATATTTTATTATCGCCAGTCGTAACACCTTTCCGCCCTTTATTTGCAATATTGCTGAGCTAGAATCTCTCTTATGAAACTTTGTCGATATAATTTCAATTAAGAAACTTTTTTCTCGTATATTTTGTCTAATTGTTATCAAGCAGATGTCGCACATCTCAGAAAATTTTCACATAAAAAAAAAATGAATTTTCATAAGTAAAATATTTTCATATTCGAAAAAAGGGCTTTTTTCATATCAAATCTCTTTTAATTATTCCCGATTTCTCAATGGGTCATAGCCGACGAGAAATGCTAATTAAAAACAAAAGACATATTTAATAATAATAATTTGAGAAAAGGCAGTTCCAACCAAGTGCTGCACGAAAAACAGCGTCTCTGCGCTTTGACATAATATCAAGTCAATAACTTTGTTCTATATTTTTGTTGTTAAAATTGTTTGGGGTCTGTTTTTTTTAAGAAATTTATTTTCCAAAAATTATGATCATTACGAGACTTGACTTGAAAAGTACAAAAACAAAAAATCATATGAAAATTAATTTTGAAAGAAAATTCAAATTACATTATTTTTGATAATGAAGGAAAATTATTGACTTAAGAAAATTTTCCAAAAAGTTTTAACATCTTATGATAAAGTTATTCAATAAAATTCGGTAACACCATCAAAATAAAGGATTTAATATGTATTTTACGAAATAATATGAAAAATATTTAAATTTGCAAATTACCAAAGGAAAATCTGTAACGATTGTGTGATTTTCTTTCTTTTCATTTTTTGGAAAATTGAAAAAGTTTTTATTAAAGTTGAAAATAAATATTTTCTACAGTATAACTAAATTTTTATTTATTTTTAGTATATTTAGAGACGATATCCGAACAAAAGTATTATCAGAGTTTTCTATATTTTGGAGAAAAACTAACGGAAAAATCGAAATAATCAATATAAGAAAATGGATCTTAAAAAGACTTTCGCAGATCGAAATCTGTTTTTATTTCGTTTCTTATTGCTGAAAAATATCAAATAAACTGAAATGACCAAAAAGGAAACGACCGGGTGAGCACGTTTAAAAGTTTTTCTCTTATCAGTTCCCAAGGAAAAAAAAAAAAAACTTAAAACTTTTCCGATGTGTTCAGAATTTAAAATCGCTTTAAATCGAAATGCGGATTGTATTGTGTTCTTATCGCTTCGCCACTTATATGAATGACCAGTTTTTTGATTGAAAAAATGACTTTTATAGTATTTTCATGACTAGGAAGGGTGATATCTGTATCAGTTTTTAGCTTTCTTTAAAAAAAGAAGTACATTAAATTGAATCTCTTTTAAATCTAAATCGATTTTAGATGAGAACTCTTTCATTTGAAGAATTCAAAGTAGTTTTGTCACTCGTATTATAGAGATGGTTTTTAATGTTATATACGTCCCCTCGCGGTATATGATTTTCTTTTATATATCTAAAATGGGAACTTTCTAAAAATAATGAATGAATATAAATCTATGGGAAATCAGGTGGGATGTGACCATTATTATCCGATTTCAGTAAAACAGCCTAGATATAGATTTGAACCTTCCTTCTGTTCATATAAAAAATTGAATTTCTCAATTGGCCTATATAAATAACTTCACTTTTTGTGATCATCTAGTTTAGGTAATTCCTTATTCTGACATTTAACATCACAGTTTAGTTTTAGGAAGATTAATTCTAGCGAGAAGTTATCCATGTTTCATCGAATTTAAATGCTGCTGACTATTTAGAAATGCCTTTAGCCACCTTCTATTTTTGTCAGATATTAATAACGTCACAACAAGTCAAGTGCAGAATTATTCACTATCTTACAATTTAAAAAGAAAAACGGCTCGCCACAGACCTTTACGCCTACAATTTCGATATACATTTTTTTGCGATATTTTTCAAATTATTTCCCCATAATTTTATTTTCAAATTTTCTTTTAAATATTAAAAAAAGTTTGCACCATTTTATCACCTACTCTGTCTTTTAGATATTAAACAAAAAAAATAATATTACAAAAACAACTTCGATCTTCGAAGGAATTGAAATGTGTTTTTGACATTTTTTGTCGTCTTTCCTTTTAACAAATTTATCACCACAATAAAGACGCCAGTTTTTAGATCGAAAACCAATTTACCATTTGGGAAGACTGTTCTCAAAATATGAAATATTTTCAATTTGTTTTTACCCATTTTCTATGTCAACATCAAGAAAGGAAGGAGCAACAAGGTATAGTCTTGTCTAGAAATTATTTATCATATAAATCCTTTTTATCATATTTAATAATAAGTTGAAGGTGTTTAACCAAAAGTATTATGAGAACTCTTGTAAATGACATTTGGTACTAGAAATTCAAAACGATTTGGACTTCCTGTGGTGAGATTTTAATTACTAAAAGAGACATATAAGGGTAAATGTCATATCTCATATTCATTCAGATTCTGGAGATTTTGATCTTGGACGTTTGAAGAAAAATTTCCAACTGTGTTTATCAGTGCCGATTTTCAAATGCCTACAACTGTGTTAAAATATATGAAAACGTTAATTTTATTATATTCATCATTATTACTTTTATCAAGGATGTATTCTTTTATTGATTATATATTCAAATTTTTTTTTGCATTTCTCAATTTCACAAGCAACGTTTTCATCATAAGTCCCATTTTAAGAAACATATAATTTACATTTTTCCGTTTTTTTAATAATTATAGTGAACATCCTAATTTATTTGAATCATCTGCGTTTAGGCATATGCTTCAACTCTCTTTAAAAATTCAATTTATCTGCCCTTTTAATATTTACTCCTGTGAGGTAATGTATAAAAAAGATATCAATTGTAAACGAGATACAACCTTTGACTCATGTTCGAATGACACCCGATGAAAAAAAGAAAATAAAAATAGGAAAAATTATAGCTTCACGCCTTCCTAAAATTTTGTTCTCGTGCCATACCGTCACAGTATCATATATTATACTATAAGTTCACTATATCGTAGTGTTATATTCAAGTATTATATGATTTCATGATTTTCGCGAGTGTCGTCCTTTATCCCTTCTTGATTCAACGTGAATTATCAGATGACAATTTGTAAGCCCATCAAAATGTAATTTTCTGTTTATCCGTCTTGTTAATATCAGGGTGGAGACACGTCGACGACTTCCGACAGATGTTTCCATGTTATATCGAAAAGAAAATTCCGTTTAGAGATTAAGGGTGAACATTTTTCGTTATAAAAATTCAGTTCTAAAAAGATGATGATAATATAAAAGGTAAAGGATGAAGTGATTTTTGCAGATGACACACAAGTGACTAACTTGTTTCACGCGGTGTTTACAATGTCATCATGTATTTAATAGGTTACCGGTTTAATATGGAATTTCTTGGAATTTTGGGAAAAAAAATCTTTAATGTAAGTAAACGTAAAATTAAAGATGTTCTAAGACTTTTAAGTTATAAAATTTGATTTTCTAACAAAATATGTCCTCTTTAATAGAGTCTAATGTCTCACAATTTTAACAGTTTACATGCTTCGGTTGTGACAAAGATGAGTTAATACGCATGAGATAAAGTATAAAGAGTCCCTACCTAAAAAAAAAAAACTTGAAGTTTCATGAAAATGTGCCCATTATTGACTGAATTATTGACGTTTTCCTATTTTGTCCCCTCGGAAAACCCCACCGAGTGGAGTTGACCTATTCACAATTCCGTTTTTCATGGAAATCTGAAAATTATTCACTGAATTAGGGCCGTTTTTATATTTTCCCTGACTCCTGCAACTACCATCGAAATTCCAAGTTCTGGATACTCTATGTTAACACATTGTTGACCGCCAATTTTACGCTGAAACTATCTCATGTCACCGGCTATTATTTCGTAATTCAATGTGGAACTGAAACAATATAAATAACCTTCAATAAACTTTATTTATACATAATAAATTGAAATGAAATTTTGTACATACTTTTGTACATACTTTTAATATTTTTTTTAGTATGATATGCTGTATAGCAATCACCTACGTGTAATGATACACGGCAGGTTTTGCAAATATCTCTTGTTTCGCTGCGCTTTCCTTTTGAAGAGCATACTCTACATGTTCTAGTTGGATTTATTTTTACACTGGTGACTATTTTTTCTAAAACGTGGTCTTTTAGTACAAGAAGAAGTGCCAGATATAAAGCTGGATTCATTTGAATCTACAGTTATCCAGAAATTTTTTGAATCTAAGTTTATTTTGTAAGTTAGAGTTACAGTAAAGCTTTTGCAGTAATCTATATTGCCCTGCGCTTCAAAAAATGAAATTGCTAATGCAAGTGCAGGCACGAGTTAGCTCGTGATCGGTCAACAACGTTTGGGCATGAAAACACGAGTTAACTCGTGACCGGTCAATAAGGTGTTAAGTTGGAAAGACAATCACATATGTACCACATTTTATTAAAATCGGTTCGGCGGTTTTTAAGTCTATAGGGGATAAACAACAAACACAAATAGTTACAGATTTATTATATAAGAAGATACACAAATGTTTTTACAAACAGTTTTGTTAACTAGTGTTCTCATTAGAGAATTTTGTTGAAAATTTAATCACTTCTGAGTTAGGTCTTAATATGCAAACTGTGGAAATTACATCAAAATTGAAGAGGAAGTTTTGACTGTACAGCGAATGGGCTATATTTGGACAAAAAGTATTTTTAGATAGTGTTGTCATACTCAAATGTGGCCCAAAAATCAGTTCTAAGTTAGGATCATATACATAAACTGTATGAATTTTACCGAAACCCTTCCACCGGTTTGTTCTGCACTGCACTTGCAAAATTTTGTCGCTTTTTGACAAAAAAGGGTTATGAAATAGTATTCCCCAATCATCTAGCATTCGGTGCAACACACACACTAAGTTTCATGCAAAATCGAACTAGCGGTTTAGATTCTATTAACGATTTAAGGAAGCGGATGGACATGAAGCTAATTCTTTTTGATGAAACGGATATTGCTCTTATTTCCATCTTTCTAGACCTCCTAGAAAAAAAGTTAGGTTTTCGTACGAATGTAATACTTATCTAAAAACATTCATTTTGTCGCTATAAAGTAAATAAAATTTTTACGGCTGAAAGAACTAATGCTCCCAACACAGTATCAAATCTAAAGTGGCATGTTCAACGTTATCATACCGAAGTATTTGAGATTGTTACTAAAAAGGATAACGAGGTGTCTGAGTTTGATCTTAAAGCAAGTTCTTCAAATTGTCACAACTATGTGATAAAATGAAACAGTTGCATCGTTGCATCACTGGATTGTTGGATTGGCGTTTTCGAACTCTTCGCCTCTAACCTTTTTCTCTACTCCAATTTTCGTCGCTTTAAATGGACAAATGAACTATTATCAACAAGATGTGAAAAAGTGCGAAAAAATGTAATCTAAGTAGATACGGAGGATACGTTCCGCGATATGGGTATCGTGAATTTCTATATCATACAAATTACGAATTCCTACATCCTACAAAGTATAGGAATATAAAAAATGAATATCATTCTTTTTAGTTAGTTAATTTGGTGTCAGGCGAACAAACTAATATTAAAACATTTGTTGCATTATATTGTAATTGCATTTGTAGGTCTTTTTATATATAGCTTGAAAGATGATATTTTTTTATTAACTACCTAGTAACTGGCATTTTTTATTATAATATTTTTTTAATGTGGTTCGCGTATTTATCGAATGGCCATTACGATATCCGTGTGTGAAATTTGAGAAATACTTGAGATAAAGTTTACCAATATTGCAGTTTCAAGTTAAAATAATGTAATATTGTTGTTTAATATTCAATATTTTCATGTAAATAAGTCGGACCTTGTCAAATCCTTTGGACTTCGGTTGGCATGGTATATTGAAGCATATTGATTCACCATAACTAATCATAAATATGTTTTACACGATGATGTAGTATTTAGATAAGTATGTAGCTACTTTTCTTTAAAATAAATCCATTTATGATAACAATTCAAAATAATTCGAATTTAGTAGAATTTCATTCTGCTCAGAGAATCAACAATTTTGACAATGAATAAGTTTTAAAGTGCGTAAAAGATCGTCTGTATACGATTAAAAAATATCCTTGAATTGCATTCATAAAATACCCTTTTTATACCCCGTTTCATTCCAAAAGTTCTTCTCATATACTTCATAAAAATCTGAAACATTTTCACGGCTATTACCTTAAATATTATTTTCATAAAAATTTCTTAAATACAAAAGCTTTAGAAATATTTATTATATTCCCCCATTTTAGAAATCATATTTTACTCGATTTCCACCGTCTGTTTGAGTATTAAAAATATTCTTAACCAAATACCGCCTCTTACCACCCTCTCAAGACCTTTGTCAATTTGGAAAATCTTGTTTTTTTTTTAATGCTCTTCTTGATATACGATGGAAGATAAATTTCATAACCAATCCCTTCTCTATATGGATGTCTGGTAGAAATTTTTTTTTAATTGGAACGATAATAACATCTCTCTATTAAAGTTGGTGAAGAGGAGCAACAGTACCTTTCGGGAAAAAATGTGCAACGGTTTATTTCGAGTGGTAGTACCAAATGTTTTCGTATTGTTTAACACTTTAACCTCTTAACAGTTCATTTTTTATTTTTTTTTTCTTTGGGGGGGTTAAGACACTTCAAAGGATCTCAAATATATGAGTAAATAAGGGCAGCAGAAGCTATAGTATGAGATATCAATTGTACCATGTAGATGTGGTGAATTGGTTAAGCGCGGTAAATACTATGAGGGTTGTAAACCACACTGAATTAGCGGATGAATTGATATAAAATGAATTTTATATATTCTAGAAAACAATGTAAATTTAATTGTGAGTTCTTTTTTTTTCAATGGAAAATATTAAAATGCTTTTAAGTACATCTCGAAACATATCTTGTTGAGAAAATTTGTTTTTAAATAATTTTTATTTTTAAAAGCTATGAAATCATAAAACGCTATATAAATAGTATGCCAAAATTAATACAGCTCATGTATTATATTGTATTTGGCTATTCACTGAGGTTTATACCGTACGCTATTATAATAAGTATTAGTATAGGTACTAAAAATGATATTATATTTTTGCGAATATCAGTTTTCAAAAACATAAATGGAAGATACTATACATATACGAATTTGAAAGTTCAACCGAAACTAGGCACTTAAAAAATTTAACAAAATGATCGGGAAATTCACTGCGTACTTTGTCGATTTTCATGAATTAATGTCCATTCAAATAAATCGATTACAATGTAACTCGTTTCAATGACCCTATTCCAGAATTTTCTTTTTATGTTATGTTAATATCGATTTTTAAAATGAAACAGATACACTCTAGCTTCGATGACAACTATCAGATAAAAATTTAATAATTTTTGATGAACGTTAAAGTCAGCCAATTGAGGTGACCCATAAAAAATTGTCAAAAAATCCATCGTTTTTGGATATCGAGTGAAAGTGCTCTGATAATCGACATTGTGGCCTCTTATATGTATTTTGAACATCTTATATAAATATTTATAGGTGAAAAATCTATTCAGAAAATATGGTAGGTGCCGCGTTTGCTCGCAATCGTTTCGAAACACAATCGTACGATATGTTTAAAGCAATGGTACAATTTCGCTAATTACGCTACGAATTAGTTAACCATCTCCCGTATTGTCCAGATTCATCTCCATGTGACTATTACCTGTTTCCATAATTTAAGGAATGAATTTGGAAGTTATCAACGATAGAAATGCTTATTTTGAGGAGTTAGACAAATCGTATTATACGGAAGGGATAAAAAATTGGAAATACGTTTAACTAAATGCTTGGAGCTGGCAGAAAATTATACTGGAAATTAAAATATATTAGAAATATATGACTTTATAAAGTTAATGTTGATGAATTTCTTTGTCATTACCTACACTCGTGACTCGTAAGTATAGTATATAAATCACATGAAACGCAATGTAGACCTAACCCTCGATTTAAGCGGCATTCGAATTGCACGTTTTCAGTTTAACACGGTCACAGAACACTTTATCTCAGCTAAAATAGTGATCTCAACTGAAATAGTGATCTAAACCGAATTTTTCATTTCAAGCCGTCTTTCCTCTAGAAAAAAATAGAAAATATAAATTGCTAACAAATATCAAAAAATAAATGCGAAATAGCTGATCGAACCTACTATATAACTCGTCAGTTACTATCATTCCTAACAGCACAATTACATCTCAAAGATGTCTAAAAGATATCTAAGTGTGACTTGCGAGATATCTATTAGATATTTCATAACGTCTAAAAATGTTTTCTAGATATCTCCCAGATGTAGTTATAATCGGCTTACATATGTATTTTGGATGCATTTTCAAGATATATAAAAACATCTTTACAGGGGACCCTTGATTCAACTTCTCACGATTACACTATTTTTTTTTTTAAATTTGTAAAATTTTTCAAAAATTAATTTCTTCCTGGAAATCGGAAAATCAATTTTGTAAAAACCAATCTTTTTTGAGTAATTTTTTTTCCGCACACATCGGAAAATTCTCTGAAATCCTATTTTCTAGAAAAAAAAACTTACTTTTTAGTTGGCCTCAGTGAGATTTGAACCCGGGACTACTGATGTTATGACTCTCATGCCATATCACTACTCCAAACCCTTATTAACGCAGTTTCATAAAATTTCCAATATATACATAGCGTTACAGCCAGGCAACGTAATTATTATTATTGAATTTGATGAGACATATTAAACATACTTTTCGCAGCATGTCTTTTTTAGATATCGCATATACGTTTTTAAGATAGCAGTAAATGATTAGAAAAATTAATGTCTAAAATCGGTATTCTATAGATATTATATAGACACCTTAAAATATTTTCCCATCAAAGTATTTTTCAGATATTACAGAGATATCTATCAGATATTTGGAAAATACGTATGAAAATACACATTTTTAAGACATCTTATATGCATATTTTAGATGTAATATCTAGACTAGATATAAGTTAGACATTTTGAGATATCTATAATACATCATGTGCTATTAGGGCATCAGTTTCAAATCAAGTGAACTACGGAATCAATACATTTATTGTCTTTCTATAAAATTATTTAAATTTTATTTAAATCGAATAGATTTTAATTATTTAGCAATGACTAAAATTCGTACAAGTTCGTTACATTACTTATTGATTTAAATAGTAATCTGAATCTCTCTTTAAAGAACCTCTCCAAATCTAACCTAATATTATAAAGAGGAAAGGTTTGTATTTTTGTATGGATGTTTGCAATGAATAAACTCAAAAACTACTGGACCGATTTCAAAACTTCTTTCACCATTAGAATGCTACATTATCCCTGAGTAAAAAAGGCTATATTTATTACTAGAAAAAATTAGGGATCCCTACTAAAACTTAAATAATGTAATCTATAGAAATATTATAAAGAGGAAAGATTTGTTCCGCATACATCTGTATCCAATGATCCTCACATTCATGTCTGTCGCGTCTAATATTCTCTGTAGTCTAACTTCATGCACAAAGACCCTTCTAATGTTTAAAAAATAAATGTCCACCCGTGCGAAGCCGGGACGGGCCGCTAGTTATTCATAATACACAAAATATTCATTTTATGTGATTTTATTTTCGTTCTGAATAACATATAAAAGTAACATAACATCGTAAAATGCAAATTTGACCAAAAATTTTATTTTGAATTGAATTTAAAATAACATAAAATAAAATTACTTGATTGTCTCGAATATTTTGTAAAACATTGAATTATATTTTTGGTATTCAATTGAATAAAAAAATCCTGTAAAATATTTCACTTTAATTTCGATATATTGAATTTTTTATAGAAATGTACTCGCTTCCAATAATTATCGACATTGGATTCAAGTTATGGGATAATATTAACGTGGTCCTTTGTGACAGCTGTCGATCAAAACTAATAATTTATTCAGATCACACTAATTTAAAGGTTTATTTTTCCTCTTTTAAAAATATTAAAATTATGAATAAGAAAATAAGAAAAATAATTCATGGATTGATTTCAGTTCGAAAATCAATATTAATATGAATATAAGTAAGGCAATAACAGGATTGAAAGAAATGGAAGTTTAGTAGAATGATCAAGGGGATAAAAGGGAGTCTATTAAAAATGTGATATTCATAACGAGATTTGTACATAATTGTTTTTTCTTTTTTATTATTTTAAAGACGGCGATATGAAGCTATATAAATTGTATGTATATTAAAATATATTCCTTTTTCACATATTTCTCATGCCTATGAGAATAGGCAGACACATTGGGTTTCATGGAAATGATTTTGTTTGTTTGTATTCAAATTCTCAAGACTGGAAGTTCTAATGTAATGACTAAAATTATAAAATAACTGAAAAAAATGAAATGATTGAAGGTTAAGTTCTTTATTGCCGGAAAAATTCAGTTCTAAACAACTTAAACCAAACAAAACAACTTCTTTACTCTTGCAGTAAATTCATTGATTTTAGATAATTAAACAATTTATAACTTTTTATTTTTATTTTTTTTTTATTTTGTATACGTCTCTGGATTATTGAATCTCCATGAGCTTAATTTCAAACAAGTGATTAAATTTTCCAAAATAAAAAATTTACAAACATAAATTTATTTACCGTGAAAAGGCGCATTTAGTTCATGTTCTTTAATTTTTTTCAAAATGCATTTTATGTGTGCACATCGCGAAACCAGAAGTCAAAACTGGCATACGTGAAATATATACTACATACGTACATAACTCAGCTCTCGGCAATTGTTTGTTTATTTCTTCATATGACACTACAACCACCGGTTTATGATCCATCTTTTGTCAACAAATCCTTCTAGACTTCGATACAAACAGTCACGTTCTGAGGATTACTCTTGCATCGAAGGTTTCCAATATAAACATCAATGTTAAATGCAAAACGAGCTAAATCGACTCGCCAATTGATTTTTTTTATTTTATTTATTTTTTTTTTTTTCATTTATTGGCTTTTCTTTCTGGATAGAAGTCGATTTTCAGAATCTTTTAAAACGAAATAATCTCAAATTACGTGATTTTTATGATACAAAAATCCGTTTGTATAAATGTTTTGATATACATTTTATTATTTACTTAGAAATTCTCACATCTCACAAAAGATACTGAAACTGATTTCATTGTCTTCACAATTGAAATTGTATCAATTTGTAACGTGATTTTTGATTTTGAATCGATTCAAAGATCATGTTATTTTTAAAATTATATCGAATTGCATTATTAAGATGGGAAATTTATGTTTGAACGCGAACATATTTTATCTTTGAAGAATGTTTTATTTCTATTTTTAATTTCATAATTAAATGAAGAAATTTAATTTCTACAGAATCAGAGAATTGTGTAGAATTGAGATTTTCTAAAATAACATTCAATTTTATACATTATATTTTATACGATTGTCTGTAGTCAACGCCGGTCCAAGCTATTTCAGCGCCGGGTGCAGATTAGGCAAATGTCGCCTTCAATACTAAAAATAACATATAGAAGGTCAAGGAAAAAGTACGTGACGTTTTTTTACCAAAATTCAAACACATTTTTATTTCATTTTCAATGAATTTTATTAAACCAAATATGTACAGTTTTTAACCATAATCTTTTGCCATTTATCTGGTAAAACCATTATGTCATCACTGTTAAATTTCTAGGATTTCTGGGCGAAACACTGAACCAAGTGATTTTCACAGGCCCCTTTTGAAGTCAGCTTTACACTATTAAAGGAAATCTGCAGAGACCGAAGAAAATGGTAGTCGGACGGAGCAAGTTGGGGACTATACGGTAGATGCATCAGAACTTCCCAGCCAAGCTCTCTCAATTTTTGCCTAGTCAATAAAGATGTGTGCTGCATGGAATTGTCCTGATGGAAAAATACGCCTTTCCTATTGATCGATTGTGGCCGCTTTACCTCAATTGCATCATGTTAGTTGTTGACAGTAGAGAGTGGAATCAATCGTCTGCCCAGATTGGAGCAGTTAATAATGCATAATTCGCTTCCAGTTCCACCAAACACAAAGATTACCTTACGTGACGTTAGTCCTGACTTTTCCACCGTTTGTGCAGCTTCATTCTTCTTGGACCATGACTTTTTCGCACATTATAATCGTATGTGACCCACTTTTTATCCCCCGTTATCAATCTTTTCCAAAATTAATCGATTTCGTTTCGTTTCAGCAGCGATTCGCAGATGGAAATTCGGTCTATTAAATTTTTCACTGTTAATTCATGTGGAGCCCAAATATCGTATCGGGCTTCTTTTTATTCCTCAGCAATTTCATAAGATGAAATGTGCAGGTGTCTTCCTCAATTTTTTGTACAATAATTGGTCTACGAGGGCCCGGCGCATCTTTAACTTCGAAATTTCCGGAGGGGAAATGAGCAAAGCATTTATGTGCTGCTGGTTTTGATAGAGCATAATATAAACACTACGAACTTTTTCACAAGTCTGCGAAAGCTTTATCGCCTTGGTCGAAGTGATATATTAAAATATAGTAAAATTTTGTCAGAATTGGCTCATTTTCAAAACCCAATTACCGCAAAATTACTTCTTACTAAATTTCGAAATTTTTTTCTCGAAATTGGTGATTCAATTGTTTTAATGAGTGTAGTAAACGAATTGGAAAAATTAGAAGCCCAAAAATTTGCTGCACCGTTTCCACTATGTTTTCACCTTAAAACAAAAAGAAAATTAATACTTTTACGGAACAAAGCAATCCGCTAGAAATTAATTCTCTCATCATGAGACGCCTTTTTTTATCAAACACGTCAGTTTAGTTTTGCAATGTAAATAAATAAATGTGGAAAAACTGAAAAACGTGAAATCGCCACCGCATGGGTTCGAACTCAGAACCCTCGGTTTACTACTAAATCGACTTTCTCACTCAGCCAACGATTCCACTTCTACAAGTAATTCAGATTCTCCACTACTTTTGTACAACTTATTTGTGTACTACTTCTTTTACTCCTACATAAATTATTTCGAAAAAATTTTATTCATTTTCCATTTTGATTATTAATTAATTTATTCTTTTTGTGGTGTTTTTTTTTTTTTTTTTGTTTTAAATTTAAAGTTTTCATGTCTACAAGACAAATAAAATTCAAAATGTATGTAACTCGATATTTTGAAGGTTTATGTAAACATATCGATTGTGGAGCATATAACCATAAGTATTCTATTTGGGGTTTTAATCAGACACCAATGAAAATACTTACCGAAGCTATTCAGACTGTAACACCATGTAGTACAAGAATGTTTCCATATGTTTATTGGACAGTTCTATTGATGAGTACTGCCGGCATTGTAAGTTTCTAATTCAAAACATAATAATATTCTTTCAGTATGATTGAAAAATAAGAAGAAAATTTTCTTTCTGTTTTTAAGTTTATTCGAACTGGTAACCGTTTATCATGGAAACAAGACTTTGACAACATTTCGTAATCGAAGATATCGTGTACTACCGAAAATATTTCGTCGTAATGTGAGACTAATATCGTCTGCATTTATGTTAAAATCATATTTATTATTAATTAATGGTTGGCAAGAAATATGAAAATATAATTTATTAAATTTTATCTTTTCGACAATTTGCTCATTTCAGATGTATCCTTCATTCCTGACGCCATGGATTATGATACAGGCATTCACTCTTACTGTAGAACTATTTACATGGGTTTCTGATGTTATGATGGATTATGAAATTTCAACTGCACTTTCTTATATATTTTTTATGTACAACATTCTTATGGTTCAATGTGTTAAGGATATTTTTAAAAATGCTATTCAAAAGGGAGAAATTGAAAATATATCACTTTTTTAATCGTAATTCAAATATGAAATACAGTGGTGTTCAATGAAATCCGGACACTTACCTTTTTTCGATTTGAAGCGATTTTTTCCAAAAAAGTAGTGATGCTTATTCGGTGAAATAATTTTTTATAGTACCTCACAAATTATTCACTAAAAAAATTATATGGTTCAATCAGTATTTATGGTTTTATTGGAAAATTAAAGAAATTAATAAGAATTCAGATAATTTTTTGTAAATATTACGTTTATTAGGGTACAAAAAAAAAACATGTTATAAATAGAGTCATTAAAATTTATCAATTGCATTTTGTACACACCTCCTGGCACCTCCTATTTAATATTTAGTATGACTGCCATTTGCCTTAATTACCGCTGTGCACCTGTGCTTCATGGAATTCACCAAATTTCCAGTGACGTCATCACTAATTTCATCCCAAACACTTTGAATTTGCCGCTTTAAGTCTTGTTGTGTTTGGGGATTACCTTTACAGACTTTTTCTCCATAATAGCCCAGATATTTTCGGTGGGATGAAGATCTGGGCTGTACGGAGGCCATTCCAATGTCTGAATATCGTTTTGGTTTAGGTAGTCTTTTACCTGAAAATGGAAAAAAAAACGGAAGTTAATAAAATTTCACAAAATGTTAGGACTGGATTTTCTTGAGGATTGTCCAATGGTTCTAAGAAAATAAATAAATACCTTTTCTGAAGTGTGTGCTGGCGTATCATCTTGCGGAAAGATGTACCTTTCAGTTTCAGCAAACAGCTCCAAAACTGACGGTTTCAAATGACTCTCTAGGACATTTAAATACATATCTGGGGTTACTCTTCCATCTATAAACCCCAGATGACCTAAACCACTTGCACTGAAACATCCCCAGACCATTACTCCTTAACCTTTATTGGGAATTTCCTCAATGCAGTTATCACTGAGGCGTTCTCCTGACTTCCTTCGGATGCGTAGCCGCCCAACCCCGATATGCAGCTTAAATTTGCTTTCGTCAGAGAAGACTACTCTATTCCACATCTCTCGGGTCCAACTAGAATGTTCCTGGGCCCACCGAAGCCGAGTGATCTTTGATGAAACCATTAAAGATGGCTTTTGGAGCGAGCAACTTGACCTTAGATTTGCCTCAAGTAACCTCCTCCGCATGGTTACCGCAGAAATTTCAGTACCACTGGCTAAAGCAAGCTCCGCTTTCAATTTTGTGGAAGGTTTAAAGCGGTTTCGTTTGCAACGAAGGACCAGAAATTGGTCTTCTACTATGGTTGTCTTGCGTTTCCTTCCAGATCCTTTGGAGCGTTCTGTGGTCCCGGTATTTTTAAAGTTTTTGATTAAATCAGCAACAGAGGACTTCCCCCGTGATACTCTATCACTAATTTCCCGTACTGACAATCCTTCATGCCATAATGCTATAATAACACGTTTTTCAGCATCACTTAATTTCGACATTTTTTTTATTTATTTAATGTTTATGCTCATTACTTGAGTTATCGATTGTTTCTAAACTATTTTTTGAAATATACAGTTACTAAATACTGAAAAAAAAATGGGGGGGGATGAAATTTTGACCTGCAACATGCATTTTTTCCAGGAATTCAAAGTGTCCGGATTTCATTGAACACCACTGTATATTTGTGTTTTTTTTTTATTGTTTAGATAATGTTTAATAATATTGCTTTTAATGAAATCAAAAAGTCGGAGATCGAAATAAAAGACGTGTTTTGAGGTTGACAGTTTAAGCAAAAAGAAAATATATTATTCTAATAAGAGAAAGTTGAAAGAATGAGAAACAGTGTCGCCAACGTACATAAATATGTTCATTTCCAAAATCTTCTCTTTAACGTAATTCACTAAAATTATTCCCATATTTATGATACAAAAATTATTTTTTGATGCTGGAAAAGCTTTAGTCATGATGTCCGCTACCATCTCTGAAATTCCAATGCATTGCAATATAACTAGACCATTGTCAACGCCGGTCCAAGCTATTTCAGCGCCGGATTCAGATTAGGTAAATGGCGCCTTCTATTTGTATCCAGTCTCACGCAAATGGTTTTTTGATCAATCTTTAGTTCCTCAGCAATGTCATAAGATGAAATATGCAGGTCTTCCTCAATATTTTGGAGAATTTCATCGACTTGTACAGAGCGCGGCGCATCTTTAACATCAAAATTTCCAACAAAGCATTTATGTGCTGCTGGTTTTGATCGAGCATCTTCAACATAAACACTACGAATATTTCTACAAGCCTGCGAAGCTTTATCGCCTTGTCAAATTGATATAGTAAAATATAGCGATTTTTTTCAGAATTGGCTCATTTTCAAGACCAAATAACCGCAATTACTTCTTACAATTTTTTAAAAAATATTCTATGAAATGTCGCCTTTCACGCGAGCTATAATATAACTTGATAGGGTTAGAACTACTAAAGTTAGCGACTCTAAAGCCATCTATTAAAAAAACGCCACGAATTTTTTCCTTATACAATATAATTAAAGAAAATATGTTGTCCCTTTTCTAATTTTCCACAAAATTTAATATGAAGCAAAATGGAAAAGCTCGCAATATTAAATAAAAAAAAATTTGGCGCCTTCTGCACTTTGGCGCTGGGTGCGGTGGCTCCATTACACCATTGGTTGGACCGGCCCTGTCTGTAGTCAGTCGCGATATCGAGGAATCTAAAATTTTATAATCGGCTGAAAGAATTTTTCAATTTGGGTCAAGATTTTATTAGTTTCCAAATGATATCTGCGACGAATTTCTCAGAGGATAACCAAAGATGAGATAATACAAATAATATAATGTTTACATTGTGGAAATAATCAATCAAATTATTGAATAATTTCTATTTAATGAGATGACCATATATTTGTGGTTTCGAAGACCAAAGATTTATTACCTTTTGCAGCAATTACCTTTGTTATATTGTACCAATTATTTTCATTTCATAGATTTTAAGGAAATAATATGGTTTACAACATTTTCTACACCATAATAACTTAAAACTGCAAGCTTTATGTTATAAGAAAATCGTGAAATGCTTATAAATCTCGCTGATTTGATGTATTAAATCCATGAAAACAAAATAAATAGATGGCGTTTTTTAATATGCCTATATATCTTGGATCTGATAAGAAAATTTAACTTATCCGAAATTACACGAAATAATAATCCAAAATGGAAAAATATAAGAGAAAATTCTAATAAATTGTCATAAATCAAATGAATTATTTCACATTCAGGTTGACTTTTAGATCGAAGGTAAAAAGAAAAACCAGGAACAATCATAAATATCAGTTAAAGTCTTCAGTTTAGCTTCCAGTATATGGTTAATGACATGTTTTACATTCAATTCCAGCATATGCTACCGCATGTTTTTTATTTGATCTGATTTATGCTACGTCCAATATCTGTCATCCAATTGAATTTTGTACGTACCACAAATCATATTCAATATAATCTTGAGAAAATTATGAAAGAAGCTGTAATCTTACTTTATGGAATTTTTACTACCATTATCCGCAATCTGGGTTTATGTAATCGTTTGGAATCTTTATAATAAATATGAACTAAGTAAATGTGGAAAGAATGTTTATAAATAGAGAATTTTAATTGATAATTTTCAATAAGATTATAAAATATTTTTTCAAGAAACTAAACATGTTGTAAGGTTGGTATTTTAGTGATGATTATTAAGGTGAGTGAAAGTACGCGGAAGAAACACACCTTTATTCTCTGTTTCCTGGATAATAATAATACTATAATAATAATAAAGTTTTTCTTTGATATTTGTATAACCAATTATTCGCGCAATATCTATTTAGTTTGTGGCTCATAGCAATAATCAATCACCATCATTACGAAATATCAAATGCATCCTATTTATATTCACGATGAATACATCAAATTTGTCTCTCAAAATCAATACATGTTTGTTCCTTTCCAAAAAGTAAATGCTTACAAGTCGAATAAGGACTTCTATTGACAGTTATTTAACCATTATTGAATGTAAAATTGGTTTAAGAGCTAAGTTAAAGGGACTTTAACCAGTAACAACAACTTCAGATCACTTCTCTTTGATATAAATTTGCCTTATACAGTACATAGAATATATATAAGTATATATATATATATAATAAACCCAAAGTATTTTTATAAGTGTCCAGAATAAGACTAAATAAAAAAATACTGACTATAAGAATGATTTCTTATTATATGCTATAAATTCAAAATCAAAAATCATTTGAATACAATAAAATAAAAAAAAAATTTAAAAAAAGGAATTTTTTGAGACCACTTTTGTCCTTTTTCTTTGAGAAGTTCCCTTCGATTTCCATATCCAATTTGTCGTTTTCTTATACCATAAAAGACAAGAAGTCTAATATTTTTATTATTCGGGCTACATTTTTTTTTTACTTTTTCTGGAGAAATTCAGGTTAAGGAATATTATTCTTATATACGTTGTATATACGTTTCGTGGATTTTTTTTTTTTTTGAAGGGTCTTACCCATCTATAAGTAGCAAACATTGTTTTTTTCGGAACATTTTTATTATTGTTCCTAAGTATATAATATTTTTGAAAAAAATTTCATATCAAGTAATATTGTTTTGTTTTTAAAAAAATCTTTATATTTGATTTGTTACTTCTGTTTTTGAGTACAAATCTTATGAAAAGACGTTTTCATTTTGATACTAAAGAACCATGATTGCAGCACAGAGAAAAGAAACATAAGATTCTTTATGTATACATTTTTGGCATCATTGCAGTGCTAGAAAGAATTCTATTTTGTCATTACTGTAGAAAATACTGTTAGTGCATGTATTTTCATACTGCAAAGAGTCTTATTTGGAAAAATTATTGACGAGGTGGCGTAGTTTGCAGACTGCAAATGTGACCAAATCAGAATCGAAGTTGAGAACTCTGTGATATAATACTGTTCCAGATCATTCTGCATTATTTTTATTGATTTTATTTTGATTACGAAGTAAAATTTACTTGCACTAAGGTTAGTCTCCAATATATATATTTATGTTTATGTGTACATAATAGGCATTTTTTAATTATCTCACTCTGTGTCAACATAACTACAAAAATGTATGTACGCACTTTCATATGAAAAATAATGAAAAAGCTTATAATATAATCGTTAAAGAAACCGAAAGGACTTGAAGAGTAGTATCAGGAACTGTGAATACGATCCTTGATGAACAGGCGGTAGTAGAGAAAAGTCATTTAGGAAAAGGACACTAAAGTGGATCAGTAAAATTAAGAATGTGTTTTTTCGATATTTGGAAAAGAATTAATACCAGTGGTTCTATTGAATAAGGTAAAGGAACGGGCCTAAAGACGTACAAGAAACGAAAAATACCAAAATTGAAAATTAAGCAGCCAAATACCGCTATGAAAATATGCGACCTCTTACATTAGCGTTTGGTTGATGTTTGTGATATATTAAATAACGACGGATTTTTCGAAACCAGGGACACAATTTTAAAATAAATTTAAAACAAGGTGAATGTATTTGAAGCATTTCCTATTGAACAATTTGAGCTAAAGAATGGTATGCTAAGCAGTTTGCCAATGCTAAAATTGAAGTCGTCAATTTTTCTACTGCACTATATATTATATTGGTAGTATAAAGAGGGATTCAGACATGAAATTGTGGTTGAAAAAAGATTTTTGTCCTCCATAAAATCTATAGCTCACTGCTTATAATGCGGAAGTCACGTTAAAATGGTACAAAAATAATCATCTCATGTTCATTGACAAAATTTGAAGCCACAACGACCAAATGCTCCAAAACTACGGCTCATTGAAAGATATTTTAATGTGAAAACAAATATTTTAAGGAGAGAAGGAACGTTAATAAAATTACTACCAAATTGCTCCCGGTTGTTGTATTCTTTGGATGGCATAAAAGTGGCCAAAGGAATTGAGCGAAATATTTAAGGATCATGTAAAGACAAAAGTACGAATATTTAGTAGGCAAACAATTAAAATAGAAAATTAGTCTTTTACTGCTTTAGGTTAACAATAAAAAGTGAATAAAAAAATTCATTTACCATATTTGGCTTAACTACTTGTATTTTTTGTATCTATTTGAAAAGAGTGCAGAATTTTTTGGAATAGTCCTATACTCATCAAATAATTCTAAATCCTTTGCAGTTATGTTTAGTGATTTTTTGTACAGGATACAAGAAAGTTCCAGGTACACAATTGTCTTATATTGAATTCCATTATGAAGGATTCTAACGCAGCTATGAATTCTTCCATTCCACACTATACAAACATTATGTCCATTAAAAAAATTATTATTTGCATTGCATGTCTTATACTACGTAATGTTGTCCATTTTCTTAAACATATTTGATATATTTTTTTCTCGTTGAAGAAGTTGATGAAAATCTGGAATGAACAAAAAAAAATCAAGAATTAAAATCAAACAAAAGACCGGAATTGAACTCTATGTGGTTGTGGTATATATTGAATTAAATGACGATAAAGATAAAAAGATGAACAGGATGTTCCTTAGTCCTCTTTTTGTCTCTTGAATTTCATCTGAATGAAGATTTTTTTACATCCGCAATATAGAAGAAGGTTCTTCTCAGAGAATTTCAAGTATAAGAACGCAGGATCTTTATACACATGTACACAACAGATTTAAAATGAAATACGAATCCCATATAGAATGTTTGATATCCATTTTTGTATTCAATTGCAAGATATCATCTTCCCGTGCCATATAAAATCTGATTACATGAGAAAGTGACCTTATTATTTATAAAATTGGTTGTGAATTTCGTTTTCTTAAAATCTTTATACAAGTTCAGAAAGGAAGAAAAAATCGATGAGAATTAATTTTAAAGCAAATACTATTTCAAGCCGTATGATAAGAGATGAAGGTTTTTGGCTAAATGAAGAAAAAAATTGCTCTAATTAAGTATAGAGTGCGGTCAGTCCGGAGTAATATGATTCAAATCGCTCGAATTTGCATCCTAAGTTTTGGAATAATTCTTGTGTGTCTGTTTCTTGTTTATTAATTTAGAACTAATACCATAAATTAGAAACTGTTAGTGAAATCCAGGGTCGCTGTGCTAAAAATATACTTCCAAAAAGTCTTGTCACAAAGAAAATTTTTTATAATAATTTTGGATAATGCCAAAATCAACTTAATCGCGAACAAATTAAGTTTTAGGAAATATATACTTATTGAATTAAAATTTCATTAATCTACAAACGGACATTAAATAGGTTTTAAAAGTTTTTAATTTCTTAAATGAACTCATTCGTCAAATGATATTTGTTTAATTTTATGTTTTTGGTGTTTTTTAAAAGAAGTCACAATACATTTCATTTTAAACAGTTTTTTCAAAGTTTTTCGGGTTCTATGTTTTTGTTATTTAATTTTAAACTTTAATATTGTATTAAGATAGCAATCAGTTTAACAAAAGACGAATGATACAAAATTTATAAATATTTGGCGTTTAACAAATCGTTTAAAAGGAGACAAACTAGTGTGTGCGATAAAAAGAAATGTGCATTAAAAAGCTTCAATTTAATCTGCGTATAAATACGATAACCACATTTCCTGTGTATTCCTATTCAAAGGTTACGGTCAGGGAGAAGCCAGATTACTCAGGAAAGAATTTATGAGAGTAAAAAAAGGGCGACCCTGGCAGTTCACTAGTTGAAAATGTGTGTAAAAGTTGCCTTAAAATATGAAAACATGAAGTCAAAGTTCCCCACGTGGAAGGCAGATTTCATTAAGGTATGCTAAAAATACTCATTTTATTTACTACTTTCTGTGAAATCTTATTTAATTTATATAAATTAAATATTTTTCTTGTTACTTATTCATAAATTCTGTAGAATTGTCGATATAGTAACAAGAGAAAAGAAATAATTCAAATATATTTCACTCGCCCTCAAGTTTCGCTAATATTTGGTCACAATTTGAGTCTGCAAAGCATCCCTTCATTAATAGTATTGGTAAGATGGTAAAAACATGTATTTTCATAGCATACAGTATTTTCCATAAGTACTAATAACGGGCTAAATTTTTTGCAGACCGAGAATGGTGTCATAACGAAATATAAGTTGACAACTCTGCTTACTTAAGTACCTGATCTGAAAAGGAAGGTTAAAGGGTTGCCTTACATATACATACATTATTTGTTTGAATGAAAATTACATTGGAAAAACGAGTGACTCTTAAAAACCATCAAAGATTTTGATATATTTTATGATGTTCCTATATTATTCGACTTATCCTTCTGCAAATTTTAGAAATTATTAAAAAATACTTATCCGAATTTTTAGAAACTACTAATTTAGACAAAACGAATGAATTTAATCAAATATACAATATTTTTTAGTACTATTTTGTGAGAAAATGTTGAAGGACTCTTCTATTTCTTAAATTTTTCTCACAGAACATTAATTTTTTACTTAAATACATAATTGGTTTGGTCTATTAAAGAAGGAAGCGCGAAATTAGATACAGTTAAAAATCATAGTATAGATAAAAATATTAAATTTTGAAACAATTTCCTTATTTCACGCCTTATTATACATAAAATCCTTGAAAACCCAGAATTTTAATGCGGGGTTGAAATTTCAATTTGATCGCCGGCAAAACTTGAAACAGATGTCCGACGCATTTAAGCGTATATGCACAATTTTCGAAGGTTGGTTGAACCGAGATGAACAGTGAGCAGTGTTTCTTATATACCACAAATTGTATTTACCACAAAATTTTTGTTAGTAAAGGACACGTCCAGTAGTAAAATTTTGACTGCATTTAACGATTTGGAAAATTATGATATATGAGTTTATGTTAAGAGATTTCTAAATTTTGTTTCAAGTAATATGGGAATATTTTGTTAAAAATGAATTTTGATGAAAAATTGTAAAATGAGATTCATTTTATTAGTTTTTAATGACAGACATTTCAGAAATTTTAATTAAGAAATTCGGGCTATTTTCTCTTTTTGACTTTATATGATAGCTGTCGAATGTAGTATGGTTTAACAAATGGCTATGACGAAATTAGAAGATTTTCTCAGAATAAAGCACAGGATTTTAGAAGATAATTCTAAAAGTTGCGAAATTTTTTGCGAGACAAAAGTGTAGTCACGTTAATGCGTATCCTTTTCAACCATAGTTTATATTACAATGATTGATTTATTTCCCAATTTCAACGGTGGTAAGAAATTTCTTATGCAATAAGCCTATTATAACAAAATATAGTTGCCAACAAGTGTATCTGAATTAAGTCTTTTTGATCTTTCCAAAACAAGAATATCCAGAATGATTTTAATCTATTTCAGAGAAGAAAATTTATATATCAAAATTCGCCAATTTTCATCTCTATCATTTCATAATGATTCCATTGAGAACTCAGTAGAGTGTCAAAGTAACGCAGTGGGAGGTATGATTTTAAATTGACCCATGATATTATTTTATAGATCTTTAAATGATTTTGTGGATTTAAAAACCAATCAATAATTTATATTTTCGGATAAAATGTGGGTGCGAAAATTGTCATAATGGACAAAAACCTAACTTTTGTTGAATTACATTTTTCTCTTTGGTGTTGTGTCCCTTCTATAAATGTCCGCAATATAGAAAAAAAATTCAAATTTTGATGTCACGTGTATGTGCCTCCGTTGTTCGCCTTTTACACTTCATTCACAAAACAGTTTCAAATGTGACATTTCAATTTAAAATTTTAGTGCATGTTTCCATTATTGAATGTCAATTTACACCCTCTCTAAATAGTCCACCTAAGATCAAAGTTAAAAATCATACAAAACTTAAAAAAGAAAAACATAAACAAAAATATAAGAAAACCGAACAAAAGATCCATCTACGCACGTGTCAGGTAATAATTCGTAGAACCATGAACTCACGATTTTAGTGGTTTTGGTTTTGAAGAACATGGAATCCTATAAGTCATATACACAAACACCTATATAGCCCAATGTCTTCTTATTTCTATGCGTTCGTCTTGTTATTATGTTTTAAAGAAACCATTATCAACTCATTATTCACCTGAAACTTAATTAATGAATCCGCACAAGATGTTTCTATCCATTGTCAGGTATATAGCAGACGTTCGCATCAATTGTTTATATTTAAGTTTCTTCGTATACATTCAATTCATCTCGAATCTATTCATTAATATTATACCATCATCATATTGTAGCATCATATTCTCTTGTCCTTGTGGTTCATGTAGCATTCAGACTTGATTTGAATAAGAAAACCTGGAAGGAAGACTATTCTTTATAAATTTTGTAGAAAAAACAGGTTGTCATCTGAATAGAAGTCTTGTATAAACTTAGTGAAGGAAATTGCAATTAGTAACGCACAAAAGGTGTATACTGTGTTGTTTGTTCCAAGGAAGTTGTTTGGTTTCGTCTCTTCGAATATTATGAAGTAGATTTATGCTACGTCCTTCTTCGATACTATATTTAGTATTGTTGTATATTATAGGAATGTTTGAGGTGAATTTTCATCGTCTCAGTATAGGAAACAAATATTTTGATGATGTTCAATGATTGTTTTGTGGGTGTTTTGTGATTTCTAAGCAATCCTATTTTCGTAGACATTCCTAAGGTTTGGCGCACAAATATAATACATATATTAATTATAAGGAATACGATGACAAAGTTGTTAAAGAAAAGTGTGAAATTGAAATTTTATTGTTATCAATTTAAATGGGAATTTTATCATTCAATTTAATTGTTTGCTAGTTGTTTAGCAGTTATTTGGATTCATATTATGTATTTTTTTCTTTTCGTTTTGATGGTAAGTGAATTTAAAAATCGATTTTGTTATTCATTTTCTTAAATCGAAATTTATTAATTTGATGTGCAAATTGGTAACTCTCCAGTACCGGTTCGAAGATAACTGAATCCTTTAGTCAATGAAGAAAATACAAATTACTCGAATAACCTTTTTAGTAGAGAATTATACTGCAAGAAAAAAATTGGTCTTCAGAATCCGATTTTCAAAAACGAAGTTTTTAGCTTTGAGCCACGAAGTAACTATGTTTACACTTTTCATTTGGCTTTTCTTGACTCATTCAGCTAAACCATATAATTGTTGATTGTATACTACACCAAACAAGTGGTAATTTTTTACATATTGCCTAAAACTTCTAAAGCTTAGCTAAATAACAATTAAAAAATTAGAAGAGGAGATAGAAATGTAACCCCACATTTTTTTATTATCTACTATGCAAACAAGTAATTCTTAGAAAATTCAAAAACACGCTTCAATTCATGTCATTCTGGAATTACTTTGGCAGACTATGACGGATAATTCAAATGACTGGTCAACATGGAACGATTATATATAAATAATAATTTCAATTTCATTTTAAAAGCAACTAAAGTGAATCCCATAGCAAATGTAGTCATAACCATATATGCAAATTATTGGCGATTGTAAAAATTGAAGCGTCACAAAAAATAATGAGTTCTTTGAATTGCCATATATTAAATACACAACTCCACACCAAGAAAGGGAGACCAAGAAAAATTATGCTACTTTATGGAAGACGCCTTCGTTTGCAGTTGTTACGAAATTTTAAGAATTGCAACTGTGACATGGCATAAATTTCCATATCGAATTGAACGATGTATTTTAACAAAATAATATCTCTTATAGTAGGTCGTACACGCATATAATAAAAAACTTCTAAAGTTTCACATTTCTTTTCTTGCATCCACGTCCAACAGACTATATATAAGTGTTTAAAATACCTTCTTGTATAGGTACATACTGTTTCAGGCTTCAACCTTGCATGTTGACGTCTGTTTTATTATTATAAAAATATAAAATAAAATATGTTTCTTAGCGCCCATGTATTTTCGGGTGCCAGTGGCGTTTCCTCTGGGTGTTCTAGTCGTTTTCCGAACGACTAAAGAAAAATAAATTAATAAACATACAGGAGAAAAATATTTCCAGCCAACAAGAAATTTTTCCATTTATTCATTCATGAAATAACAAAAATACCAATGCTAACACCTAATAGCCAAGAAAAATTGTTGAAAGTTCGTGAAAAGTACAGAATACAGCGTTCATATTTCGAAATCCAATTTGTTTTGATTAACTAATCTACACAGTACTGTCAAACCCTAAGTAGGCTGAAGTTACTTACGAATTCTTTCACTTGTGAACGTTATTTAATTCCTCTGCCACCTCTGCCACCGAAACCTACAAAATGTTAAAAAAAAGTTTATCTATCAAGAACAATAGTTTTCAGGTGGCATTTAGTGATGGCAATGGAAGACGAACCACGCACCGTCCATCTTGAACGGGTTCTTCGCCTTTTTGTAGGAAGTTTTGGTTAAGGAAAATTTTACAAGTGTTTTTGTTAAAACAGTATTTTCTTTAATACTTTGTTTTTTAATAGCAGTCTGCCTTTTTCAATAGCTGTGTTTGACGGGCCCCAAAGTCTTATTATATGCTTCTAATGGCGTAGGAGTAATCCTTGAAAGATTTAAACGATTGTATTGAATTGGCAGACTTTTCGCCCAATTACATGTAATATATTTTTCGGTAGACTAGCAGAAAACGCCACTGTCGGTTTCTGAGACCGATATTCCTGGACGTATGTTATAAGATATTTTTATGCATTGTGGCGTATATTTATTAATAATCGAGTTAAAATTAAATTAAATGAATGATTTGAACAAGACGAAATAGCATTCCACTAAATACTGTAAATATATAAAGAAAAAAATGTCATATAAAATTTCTTCAACTGAAATTATCCTTTCTTTCTGTTTGGCTTTTATATGATTTGTGGCTAAAAATGGGAGGCTGTCTACAAATTTACGAATAAATCATGGTCGTTGGCGCAATATGTTGCGAGTATAATCTATATACGTTCGGAAAGAACGTACTATAATAATTTCAGTCGGACGACTTCTATAAAAGGAGTTTTCAGGATCTAGAGAGGAAAAAAAAAACAGAACAAAATCGAAAAGGACATGTTTATGGTTTTGTTTATGGTTTTCTGCGACATTATGATATTATTGTTCTTCTCTTGCCACATTCTGGTCGTATTTCATTTCTGGTAGCTTTACCAGATGATGACATTTTCAGCGACATTTATCTTGAATTATATCCTTTTGGATTTTTACTGTATTTTATGATGTCGTTATATTGGATAAAATTCATGTTAGTGTCTTTTTTTTTATTTGTAATTTCTGTGTGCTTATAACTATTTTTTTTTTAGATAATTAATGTTATATATTCCGTATTGCTTTACGAAACTTATAAATTACCTAAATGTGTACGATCTATGGACCTAATTTTGTTTCAAAGATAAAAGCAATATTCGTATAAAATAATCCATTAGAATTTATTAAAATGTTTTTACTAAATAACGCATGATTTATCGTATCCCCAAAATCCGATATACTATATTTATCACATATCAGTATGAATCTTTTAACTCCATAGTCCTCTAATATACAAAATCGTTTCAGAAATTGAAAAAGTTTCATGTGCTATTGTTGATTTTTCCTCATACTTTAAAAAGCTCCACACTACAAAAAAACATATAAAATTTCAGACATCACACTATTGCCAAATGGCATCATGCTGCTACTATTATCCTCTTGTCGTCACTTCCATTAGCTTCTTTTTCCAGAATATCTTTTATAAATATTGAATTGAGTTAACATAAAAAGAGGACGACAGCAAATGTTTAAAAGGCAAACTGGTAAAATGAACATTACGAACGATGTCAAGTGGGGAGATGTAAAAGCCTCGAATTGGAGATACTCATATATAAGATGGATTATGGGTAGGTATGCCTATAAAAGTTTTTTTTCTTTTTTCCAAGCAAAAAAGATGGTGTATTTGTATTTGCTTATGGACAAGAAGTTATGCAGAGCTACCTTTTTTTATAGCACCTATATTTCAACCATTAAGTCACCAAGAATATGTGACGTTATATTTAGCTTAAGACCTTATAAATGGTGGATCCATGTATCTATATATATATGTGTGTGTATCTATATATATAAAGAAAAGATTGATTTTCGAAATTCCCCACATATCATATTATATTCCAGTCGGTATATCTATTCTATTCTATTCCATTCTTAGATACCATGCGCTTCCCACACAACTATGTATCTTGTGGATATCATTGGTTGGTTCCATCAGCAAAAACATTTCTGAACGATAAATATGTACACATTCTCAAGAATTTTCAAAAAAGAAAATTATATATTTTACTGTAAACCAATGCCAGTGTACATATTTCATGAGAATGCCAACAAATTCACCGCAATAGGAAGAAGATTATGCGGTTTTTCGGATCATCCCACATATAACAGCATGAGATGATGATGATTTCATGTATCTTTTCTTCCATATAAAGCTAGTATCCAAATTATAAGTGTGGGTTGGGTCTATTTACTTCAGGGAAGATTCACGACCACGCCTTTACTTTTGGAGAATCTTAATCGATTTTTAAAGGATTTTTTTGCTACAAAAGATGATGATGATGTTTAACAGGTTTATCTGTATGAAAAATTAATGTGTTTCGATGAACTGCTTAGGATTTATATGGGCAAGTATAGGATATATCCTGATGCCAGAGAGGTTCGAAGAAATCTTTTATACTTCTCTGATTAGAATTGACTTTTGAACTATTTTTAATTGATTTTTTAATAAAAAAATTTAACCCATTTAAATTGTAACCGGTTTTATAATAAACTATCTATAAATATTTCTAAAAATATGCAATAAGTGAATGTGGAAACATGTTGTATCAATATTTTTCGTAACGCAGCCGCACACATTTTTATTTATTGGTATCCCTGTGACTTTCTCTTTCGGATCATTTTAATACGTTTTCATAATTTTTAAAGGAATTTTAGGTTAAATCCTTTAAAAAGGTGAAAATGATACTTATATGTATAAAAATCGATTTCTTTACTTGAATAAAAGTGTAACTAGCATAACGTATGCAAATTTTATGGTGACTGTGTGACACTTTTTATAGTAAGGAATCAGTCAATTTGGCATTTGAATGGGTTAAAAATAGCCCCAACAATAAACTAACAATATGAAAACTTTTGTTTGAGTATTGATCAATGTCAATATCAAGGTTAATCATAGAGAGTAGAAGCTTTCAATCATATGATTCCCAAGAATTCTATTTTATGTAATTTGGAATAATTTTAATGGATTGCGATGGTTGATGAATGTCTGGAATATTTTTGGTTTCATGTAAAAATCTAAATTGCGTTGCAATTTTTAAACTTTCTCTATATTATGTGAGTTACAGATGACCATGTTCTTAGTGTGATTCAATTTTATTTAAAATCAATCTGAATGAGTAAATAGTTGCATATTTTGATACAATGAAGCATACACCTTATTAAATTGCCGTTTGGTTATCTATATCAGAACAATTTCACTCACGAATGAATTCCCTGTTCCATACGTGCATTAAGGTTCAAGCTGAATGACGGATCCATGATGGATTCATTATGCATTGAAATTTTAAATATATATGTTTTCAATTAGACTACACAGATCGCGACGGATCCACGGCGGACTATTTTTAATACAATCTGAAAACCAAAACCGTGGAATCCGTTGTAGATACGTCATTCTGTTTCCCGCATTATTGTTATCGGCTTGAATCAAAAATCAATCAATTTCGCCAGAGAAATGTTATTATGACTGCGTATTCCCAGTGCATTTTAGTTCAAAGGGAATAAAGTATTCATAACGCAGACTATTAAATCAGGAGCTAAATATAGAGGACACTATTATATCGAGTGTATTTCCTTATCTACTAAGCATTTATCGAATAGACGAACTAATTTTTAGACATCACATAAGTGAATGTGTTTATTCCAGTGTTAAGCAAATTTTTGACGTTAATCAAGTTTTGCACAGATAAAAAAAACATTGGTATTTGTAACTAAACCTAATTAGTTAAAAAAACATTTATGAATTCAATTAATAAAATTGATTAAAGCTAAAAAATCAAATCAAATTTTCTTTTAATTAGTTGATATTGCTAAAAGACATAATTTGATATTAATTAGAAATACTGACTAATTATTAACTATCTATTAACTATTAATTCATACTTTTTACTAATTTACTGAGAAATTTCTGGCATATTCGCACATGATTATAAAGATTGTAAGAGTAACGTATACCAACGAATTTAAATTATTTCAATAAAAGGCGATCGATGTCTAAACACTAAACGATCGCTGTTTGCTTGGAAAGTATGTTGTTTAGTAATCAAGAATGCTGAGTTCACGCCTCAGATGTTGCCCTTTTCAAATCCTGAGTTTTTAATCTATAAAATTCTAGGACTTTCTAGTCGTTTGTTTAAATACTTTAATACAAATAATTAGCTTATTATTATTAAAAAAATTTTAAAGATATACTTTTTTATTTTAAATTTTTCCATTTTTTCTTCAGTATTCTAATTTATAGTTTCATCTTAAGAATTATGTGAGGCATCTTATTAGGTACATTGTTTCTTTGAACTGAACTAAACAGCTAAAACTTTAGATTTTTCATCTAATGTTATGTAAACTAATCTTCATTAGATATTTGAACTAATGTGAGTACCACACGGAATATTATGGATTATATTAATACTAATTACAAACTTATTAGCTAGTGCTAGGTTAACTAGTGTTTATTTTCTGACTAGACTCGAAAATTCGGTGTTCTATTTATCATTTATTGAAATCTTTCATATTACCTTTTCCGGATATTAAAAAAACAAATGTAAAATATCTTTTTATTCAATTCTTTTAATAACGAACAACTCAAGATCCTTAGTGTTGAGGTATCTTGAGATCAAATGAGATTTTTTTCCTAACCGAATTGGTTATTTAAAAACCAATTAGATAAAGACGTATTAAAAACCTCTATTCGGAGATAAAAGTGTGTTATCTCTCCTTGATGGGATTTAGGTGCACGGATTATTTTTTATTGTGTATAAACAAAAACTTTGTTCTGCCAAATTTAGCAATATATTCGGTAATGTAGTTGTCATTTCTAATGCGTTAAAATTATTGTTTTGCAAGTTTTAAATTGTTTAACATTTTCATTCAACTACACCAGACATGTCAAAGTTCCGGCCCTTTCATTCCAATTCTACTGATTCAAATGATTAAATTCTATTGATTCCATAATCCTAATAGTGCAATAGTGAAGAAATAGTAATATGTAAAATATTGATTAATATAAATACTATGAAATTTAAAAATGTTCATGCTTGTGGGCCACCAAATTTTTATTCTTAATTATTTCGCCAAATTGGAATTTTGAGTTTGACATGCCTGAACTACACTATCTTGAAAATGTAAGCATTTTTCTACCTCATTTTGGATCCAGGCACAAAGAACAAAAACAACGGACTGAATTTGGAGCGTATGTCGTAAACTTTAGCCAAAATAGTGTAATGTACGAGTATAAAATAAAATTTAACATGTTGGTGTTATTTTAATCAGTACTTTTTTCGATGGTTTAAATTATTTAACCAGCTCCTTCATTTTTTTTTGTTTAGCTCACAAATTATGCAATCATGTCTTTGGTATTATATTTATAGAGAATCTAACTAACTCTATATTTATACACTAAAAATAATTTCACTAAATTGTAAAAACCGCGTTTCTTAGGATATGATCCATACGAATGAAATCGAACATGAATATTTTAACAGTAATTAAATAGAAAGTAAGAAAATGTAGAATTGTTTTGAATTTTATTCGATAGTTTTGCTATAACTTTGGCATAACGGACAAACAGTCTGAAACTTTATAATATTTCTGTTAATTTTTTATTTTAAATTTTTAAATTAATTATAGCATAAGAAAATTTTGAAATATGATATTAATACGAAAATAGTCACGACTCTACAGTTTCTAATTCATAAAAGATAGATCATTTATTTTTGTGAAAAGAAATAATAATTTATAAAATAGACCCGAAAGAATTCTAATTTGAAATCAAAATATTTGTATGCAGTCGTTCAGAACAAATTATGAAAATAACCTAAAATAATATTCATATTAAACAATTTCGGTATATTAATCCAAAATAGGCTTCAGGCGATATTTTGGCGTTTTTCAAAAAAATCTTTTCATACATTTTATATTTACTGTTTGGTGAAACAAATAATACTCATAGTTTTGTATATATTTTAATAAAATAGAATTATAATTTTAAAAACTTATGGAAGCCCAGCCACAGTGATAAACACTAACAACTAATTGCAAACTTTTTAACGCGTGTAAACAAATTTTCCAGAATTTAATTACGAAAACGTACGCCAACGTTTACACAATTTCACCCCACCCCCGAATAGTATATATATATATATATATATCTTTGTTATTTATTAATAATTAATTGAAAATGCATTCTTGAAAAATTAATGTAATTATGGTAACAAATTTTGAGCCCGTCCATGTACAAACAGTCCTTAGGCTTATTTATACAATCTATAGGATAAAAGGCCACAAAAAGGATGTTTCAAAAATATTTTATAAAATGGTATAAATCATCCCCCATCGAAAAATGGTTTAGTTAACTTTCATAGCTCTGTAAATATATTCAACTGTTTCCCAATTTGTTTGCAGACAAATAAAACAGTCTCTCTCTCTACACCAAGGTAGTACAAAAACAGAGGAAAAAAAACTTATGTTGAAATTATTATGAAATGATACTGAAAGAGTTCATTATCATAACCATCATGATAACAGCTGGAATATAAAGAAAACCCAGCTAAATGTTATAAGTATATTATTGTCTTTCGGGTTACCATCATGTATTCCCAAGGAACTATCACCCTTTCGATCCTAAATTTAATGTCTAGTAATTTATGACTTGAAGGCAAAACAATTACAACCAGTCTTCATAATTGTTTAATTAGAGCGGCACACACACCCTTTAAGAACATTGATAAGGATTCGCATATGATTTACGAAGAACGTTCTTCTTTTAAATGATAATGATTCTTGGGGATGGATATACGTGATGATTGAAGCACTTTATTGGTGTAACATATTGACAGATAATAATTTGTCTTAATGAAATTCTCTCAATTAATTTATGAGTGTATCCAAAACGCGGATGTAATTTATCGCTAAGATTTTTATAGAACTATATATTAAGACGACTTTAAAATCAAAGGATTTTAGTTATTCTTCAATCATGTTATAAGACTTCAAAACCGTTGCAAATCAAAAAGTTCAATTCAAATGATTTCTACTTTCAATTTTCAACGTCTTGAAGAAGGGCGTTAATTTGTTTTTTTTTTTTTAGTTTGCTTCTCTTTTTAACCTTTTGAAAGGTATTCTATATATAGAATACCTTTGAAAGGTGAACGGAAGTTCCTTTTGAAGAGTTTTCTGCTCCCAGACGGAACTATTGTTTAAAATATTTGAAAGCGAAAAATTATGTACTAGAAGTTCATCATAATGCCATAGCAATGATTTTATTGAATCATGTCTCGTGCGCGAGATCTATCAAAAGGACGAAGGGTGAGTATTTTATATAGCTATGCTTACATGTATATATACAATATATAAAAACTATATATATATATATATATATTTGTGCTATTCTTTTTAATCATCAAACACATCTGCTTTTATAAAATGAAGAGAAAGAGGAGGTTAATTTGGACAAACTATAACGGATTCAAAATTTTCACATAATATCGCCAAGCGGAAAAAAGGATGTCAGTATTGAAGATATACCTCTAAAAAGTTCAAATAAAGTTAAAGTTCATATATATGTAAAAGAAGTGTCATTGACTCTAATAAAAGAAAATCGGAAGTTCCTATAGCATATTTCCTTGGATAATTGTCATTAACGCGATTACATTTTTCTATAATTTAAATTGTTGTTTTCAGCGTTTCCAGATATACTCCACTGAATTTGCAGCCAATCTAGAAATTCGAAATTAAAATAAATTATATTCAAACCTTTTTTCTTTCAAAACGGAATTCACACATCCCACCTTCACCAAAATTTCATAGTAATTATCTATCAGGTTTTCCGAATATCAAATTTTCTTTCATCGTCTATGAGGAAAATCCTTCAAACCAGATGTCTTGGGTACTCAATTTCTTGTTTCCTATATACATAAGTATTTGTTTCTTTTTTTTTTGTAGACTAAAATCACGTCCCGTACGTTCGAAAAGGGAATTTGGTATAGTGATTTCTTCTGGAACAAACGGCGTAGAAAATTATGATTTATATTATATTAGTTATATTCTGAATCAAACTACATATTATATGTAAGACTGTTCTGGCCAGACATTTCATGTAATAACTCAATTTATACTTAAACTATTATCAGTCAGCCCACATACTTATATATATATATATATATATATATGCATGTAATATACATAGGATCTTTACTTTGAACAGGCATAAAGCTAAAAAAAAACTAAAAGGAACACAACAAGAAAAAACGGGAACCATATTAAAACCATAAACCCAACCAAATTACCATTATATGTGTATAGATCCTTTTCATATCCTGAAAGGGCACATTTAAAGTTTCCTGATTTTCCGCGTGATTTAGTGTTATGAAAACGATATGAAAATAATACACTTATGTTGACTTTTAGTCTTGAGGCTGATATTAAACCGCTACTAATCGAAAGGATATGTATCCTCAAGGTATATACATATAATGAAATTAACAGTTGTGCTCTAGTTCCGGTTAAAATGTACAAAATTATGGTAAATGCATGATCCATAATTTTTGATAAGAATTTTGCTGCAGTGGTCATTTTGATATTGGATTTTGTTAGATAAAATGTTCAGATTATATACTTAGATATGGATTATGTATGGTAGATATTTTATAGAATTATTAATTAAGTAGTGGCGAATCAAATTAGTTTGGCAATTTCAACGATATACCGATTAAAGTTTGAACAGCTTTTAAATACGGGAAATCAACAAGCATGGGCCGTTCGAGTCGAAATTGAAAGGAAAATGAAAATTTGCGGAAGTCATTAAGTTTTGGTTTTTTAATAAATTTATATGCTTTGGCGTGTTTACTTCTTTTACTGAACCTTTAATGAGTATTAAATTTTTTTTTGTTATGGCCAACATGGGGTCTATCGCTATTGAAAAGAAAAAAGCTAATATTCTTAAAATAGTATAAAATCTTTAATCATAAAATTCCAAAGAAATGAAGTCATCCTAAAAATCGATGACTTCATATATTCAAATCAGAATATTCTAAGTTCTTTGTCTAAAGAAAAGTTATCTTAAAAAATTGTCGCTTTTCTTAAGTATCAATAAAATTCTCATTTATTTGAAAGATTTCATTTACACTAAACATTTTATATTGATTTTTCCATATTGCTGTTCTATTCGAATCGACCAAGATGAAGGATTTCGTGTATACTTCGTGAACAAAAGAATCTCTGTTTATGTGCTCAGTTCTTGTTCCTTTTGTTTTTATTTTACCAATATTTTATAGTTTACATCTTCAAGAAAATTTATATTATTAATTTTCTTCATGTAATCCGTACATTCGTCTGTCAACCTTAAGCTATTGTTTTTATGAAAATAATCTTCGATACGTGACTGCTAACACGCCGTCTTCACATTGCTGATATATGATTTTCGTATATAGAGCTCTACGCAAATCTCACAGAAAGATAATCATTTGGCACAGTATTTATGATCTTAGTTCGAAATGAGAAGCTAAACAGTAAACTGTTTTTTATGAGTTAGTTGACGTTTTTATCATTAGATCTGTGCAGTGTTAAAAGTACAAATATTTAATATATGGGAATATTGATAATCTGGATGGATAATACCTGAACAATTTAAATAATCAGTACTACTTATCCATTCGGAATGAAATGTAATCGAAAATATAGCTTTTAAAAAAGGCATTAAATGGACACTATAAGAAAAACACAAAAAAAGACAATTATAGAACTTCTGAATATGAAATAACACGCACTTCCGTCTAGACAATTGTCGGAACGATTTTATTTTGTTGTCCACTTTTATATGAATAACTTCCTGATGACCACAACTATCAGCTTCACAAATAGATACTTAAACGTTGGAACATATATACTTATACTATATGCAAATCACCCTGTACTATATTCCTAAAATCAACATTATACCGCAAAATGTCTGCAACAAGGACATATTTTCCTGTTGTCCTTAAGACAGAAAAATAAGACAATATAGGAAAAAATGGTATAGTATATTACCATATACATAATAGCAGAAGAAACAGTAAAAAAAGTGAACAGTACATAAAAAAAAATTCAAGTCGGTCATTAGGCACTGTAAATCGCTTGCCGCCCTCTATTATTATTATATATGTAAAGAAGGTTCGTTTTTTTCTGTGCTGGAATATCCAATTGGAGATTTATTGGTGCGATATGCATATTTATATGAATAATGAAAATTTCACAACTCCTTAACTTCTTATATCTCATAAGTCCGGTTGCGTGATAGAGAAACGTCGTGATTCTCTTATATTATTTTACTTGAAAGAATATTACAATATAGAAGATTGAGGTGGATGGAACGATGACGATGGTCTATGGTTATAGAATAGAATCAACTTCAATGGTTTTTAGTTTGATTTGACTTACGGTTATGATGGACAAAACTCTTTATGAATATCCTAACTCTGTTGGTGGTATAGGATGGTGGCGCCCTCTCTGTGTATATCGTTCAGGGTCTTTTAAGAAGACCATTTTCAACTTTGTTCGTCCGCATGTTGAAAATTGTCACGAACGGAAGGTAGATAAGAGTTTGACTTTCTTGTCATATACGACAGATTTATTACGTATCGTTATGTATAGAATATACCAGGCTTCAATGGGTTCTATTTTGCATTATGTCCTTTGACCATTCATTAACTTTCCATATATAATACAGAACATTGAAGATATCGGAGGCAATTTATCAAACTTAGAGTGATTACTGTTGGCCATTACCAGTTTCTGCATTAAAAAGTAGCTATTTGATATATTATGGAGGTCGAATTTAACTCGTACTCAAGCCAGAAATATTATAAAAATTCAATGGGCTTTTTGACGAGAAAATTGGGTTTTTCTTGAAGTTTTTTTTTCGGACACGTGGCCTAATATAGCAAGATTAGAATTGGAAATAATTTCTTTTTTTTTTGTTTTGTGGATTGAAGGGTGTTTTTAATTGTCATGCTTCAAAAGTAATGATAATGATAATATTTTGAATTTTATGAGGTGAATTAAAACCTAATTTATTCAGGTATATTTTTTAATATTTATGGAAGTCAATCTACTTGTATTATGCGATGTCATTATGAATTTAGTCAGTAGGCTATTAAATTTAGAATAGGTTTTTTATAAGTGTAATTTTTGTGAATACAATTTGTGAAAATTTTTTTCCTACTATAAGAAAACAGGTAAGGGACCAAGATACATTGAAACCATTTTTGGTTGTATTCAAGTATTTAAGTTCTTTCCGTGTGGAAACTGAAAATAATAATAGATTTTATTCATTGGAAGATTTGGATTTTCACACTGAAAGAAAAACTTGGAAATCGATTGGTTGTCGTAACTAAAATTACGTTCCAGCATTTAAGAAATTAAAACTTGGAAACTGTTTAAAATAAGAGTTTCATAAATTTACTGTCAAAAACTATGAAACTTAGTATTTAGATATACAATTTCATGAAATTTAGCGTCCATGAAATTTAGTTATCTAAAAATATGGATTGGGTCACCAAATTTTTTGTTGAGCGCAAACTACTCTTAACTCTACTATTTCAGAGAATTTTCAGCTGTTTCAAAAAGTCAACACGGCCCAATTTCCTGTAGTGTAGAAAAGCATATTGTACAAATGGAATAGAAGTGTATGTTTGTATATTGTTTGGAGCTTAAACTTGAAATGATCTTTTCTTTTCTTGTATAAATGGTTTCTTGACCGTATTCGACTTAAAATAATAAAGTTTTTATAAATATCGCTCATCCTAGTGCAACTAATAGAGGCAAACAAGATTTACACTGCCCAAAAGATGCCAAATACTCTTCAGATTACTATAAAAGATTACACCCCATGCACAAAATTGTTCTACTGCCATCGTAAGAAAAAAATCGTTAGTGCCAAGAATCAATTTTCGAATATATTGTATTTTAAGTGGACTGAAATTTCCTTATCCAGTAATAGCACCAAATGTTCCTCAGCATTTTTTAGTTAATTTTTTCGCCTCTTCAGGAATTTCTTAAGGAATTGATCCGCGCAATTAACTCATATATTCAAATCGGTGATATTTAACGATGTTTATGGTGTTGTAGCTCAGCTCCTAACAAGTCATAATTTAACAAATTCATCTTGCAAAAGTCTCCATACAAAATTTAAATACAAAATGCTAATTTAATCAAAACTATGAAACTGGGGATAGGACTTTCCCTTTTATCTTCTTCGGGGAGATATCGGCATATTAGTATTCAATTCAGAGATCCCTATGGATCTATGGATCAGGATGCTCCTCCTGAAGATTGAGTCTTCTCTGGCTAGACTTATTAGAAACTGGAACTGTATACATTTTTCGACGTTTTTCCTTTTTCGAAGAGGTTTTCATTATATATGTACAAAGCATGTTCCTAGACCGTTGAGATATTGGAAGTAGGGGCTATGTGAATCGATATATTTTAATATTAAAAATTACTTTTACTTCAACAATACTAAAAATCTGCATATTATTCATTGATTAAGTTTTTATCTTTATATTCTTTCAAAACAATAATTCCTTAAAGTCTGAAATTCAGAATCTTGATGTTGTCGTTTATTTATTTTATGCGATAAAATTTTATTAGTAATTATAATCGTATTCTAACTTTCGTAATATTAATGCACAAATAATTACATAAAAAAATAGTAAAGCAAAAAAATCACTTAAAATTCATTTATTTATTCATTTTTTTCTGTATTTATTTTGATTTACTTAAATTGTAGATCATATTCATTTTTTTGGTCTTTGTTTTTAGATTCATATACACACAACAATCGCACTTGAATACTCATTAATCCTAATTTTCTGTCATAAAGATTTTTATCCGATCGCAAGCTCTAGCAATATCACGTAAAATATCCAAAACGATTTTAGACGAGAATCTGAAAAAGAAACTAAAGTTGGATGTCGCGTGCTAGGTCTGTGCTCGTGTTCAATTCATCCAACCAAAAACAACCGCGGGTTTTTTTTTCCTGCTATATTCATATATGAAAGAGGGCTCAAATGATATAAAATTATGTCACGACAGGAAAGTAGATAAGACTTTAGTTCGAGAGTCTTGACTTCTTGACCACTAGTCATTTGACTGTTTGACTGCGTGGGTTGAGTTCTGATGGTAATATCGTCTTTTTATGTTTTCATATACCCATCCATGTATCACCCGTCATAATCTCCTTATAATATAGTGAGCTGTAAAGTGCTTTTAAATAATGATATTGACTACCTTAACCTCAACTACAAGGTGTATATATAATTGCGTGCCACGTGACCGATTGAACTTATTTTATTTATTTATTTTTAACTTCTATACAAAGCATACATATAATTTACTGGAATCTTGATCGAAAATTTTTTGTAAATCTCCGTATTTCAGAAGATTCTCAATCGTTTGCTAACACTTTTATCGAGCGTCTGTCTGTCTGCCGTCCGTCGATCTGTCTGTAATTTTGAAGCGATTTGAATGAAAATTTTTATGAGAGGTTTTTTTACATATGAAGTTGGGTTTAATCGGCCCAAATCTTCAGGTAGCTTCCCAACAAAAGTTTTTCATGTTTTTGAAATACAGGGTATTGCAGCGGTATTTGTGGACCGATTTTAGTGAAATTTGGTACTTTCAATGAAAGAAGAATTATGCCCAAAAGTCAATTCAATCAGATTACAACTTTGAGTAGTTGCCGAAGAAGAGTTGGATTTTTACAAAATATGAAATGAAATGATTTCCGAACTTTCCTTATCTTATCTTCATCATTTGTAGTTAGAATAGTTCACAAACCTCATTTTGGTGCAAGGTCATTTGATGTATGTAGGGATAGGAATCTGTTGTTTCTCGCCAGGATTTAACGAAAAATACGAGTACCGCAGAATGAAATGGTTTTTGGCTGAACTTAATTTGCAAGCAATTTTTATGAAATTTTACACCAAGAGTCAAATGTTTGGGTACCTTTTACCAACAAGCAGACAATAAAGAAAGTTCTCAACTTATATTCTGATTTGGGCACGTCCGCAGATGCCATCTCATTAATAGTATTTGTTGAAAGGACTCTGTGTGATATAAAAATGCATGTATTTAAAGTTTTTTTTTACAAATACTATTAAAGAATAGGCGTTTTTTGCAACGCTGCAATGATGCCAAAAATGTATCCACAAAAATTACGTACGCTTTTACCCAACAGTATTAAAAAGGACTAAAAGGATAAAATAGAATAGCAAGTCAAAAATGAGATTTTGAAGAAATTTACGGAATATAGGTACATTATCAGTTGACGTGATAAGGACCGAATCAAGAACATTACGAAAAAGGACTAAAACGATAAAGTGGGGTATAAAATTAAATAAAATAGGATATCAAGTTAAATACTCCTTTTTGAAAGATTTCTCTCAAGATCAAGATTAAAAAAAAAATTATGTATACTAAAAGGATTGGTGCCGTATTGCCATAATTTTATAGTTTTTTTAGAAAGATTTTTGGAAACTAAAATCATTTGAACATATGCATAGAAGTTTCAATAGTGCTTTCGCACTATAACTTGTTTTTGTTCAAGTGAATTTAATTTTTTCTTCTTCCATAAAAACTTATAAAAGAAGAGCTTTCCTTCAAAGAAAAAAAAACCCAAAAAAAAGAAATTATATCTTACATGAAAAGCTAAGAATCCTGCACCAATTCGCGTGATAAAACTCACAACTTTCTCTATATTATGTCGTGTTTGTTTACTTTCAATGGGATGATGTTGATTACGTGTGGATTAATTCCCGTACTGGTATAATATTAAATTAATATTTTATGTTAAATGTGTTTTTTTTTTCCTTTGGACGGGCGCGCGTACTCCTTAAAGTTTTCTTTAATGTTGATTTTGTATTATTCTTAAGATTTTAAACATAATAATACGCTAAATGCATGAACGAGGTCAATTGTGAATTAATTCAAGGCTCTCATGATTGTGTGATTAACGTTTTTACCTAAGATATTAATATGCTGTTCTTCGAGAAGGGGACAGGTGTGGGAAGAAAATCTGTAAAGTTAATAGAAAAATATTTGTTTTAGACTCTTTTTCATTTTAGTTTTTCGTGTATGCCGAAATGAAAAGCTTTTCTTCAGGATATATGGTAATGAAATTATGCTTAACGAGTTTTTAGTAGATCTTTAATGCTTTTAACTAGGCTTTGATGGTTTAATCAAAATTTATTTCGAAATTTGTTGTAAGTATCATGCGTATATGAACGATTTTTGATATAATGTAGTCTAATGCTAATTTTTGCAATAAATTTTCAAGTGTAAATGCAAATTCATTTTATTATTCATATATTTTGTGGAACATATAAAAATTATGTTAGAGATTAGTATTTTTCAACAAATTTTATTGTAATTCTAATGAGCTTTAGTACTTATCTGTTATTATTAATCTAAATTTAGATTTAGAACAACTGATGTATGGATAATCATTTTATTTGGTCATAAACCAACTAACTCTGTTTTATTCGTAATCTTTGCTTATATATTAAGAGTATATCAAGCTAAGGATGCACAGTATTTTAAAGCGATAATGAAAAAAAGAACTATGGTATACATCCATAGTGTATATGTTTATACAATATTGTATTCAAAAAATTGAAGTCTCCTCATTGACAACGATTATTGCCCAAGTAACAATTTTTGTTAAATAATGCACTCAATCCTCCTATAACGCGATGATCTTATAAAGCGCTTTGCATATAATGCTGAGCGAAAATTGCAACAGCTCTCCTATAACGTGTTACTCTGAAACCGTAGTTTTCGTATAACGCGTCAGTCTTAAGTCTTATAATCGCGTTCTAGGAGGGTTCAGTGTAGCACTCTAACTGCTATATTGCCATGTTATCCATGAGATCGATACACTATTTAACGCGCATACACCTATGAATAATTGGATATTCTCCAATATTTTAAGTAGATTTTACAAAAATAGAGCATCTAAAAACGTAGTTCTTTTAAAGTCAGACTTCTATGGGAGCGATTAGCAAAAATTATGTGACGATTTTCTATGACGAAACGTGACATTACAAAAAATCTCATTATATGGACGTCCTAGACGATTACAATGTTCAACAATATTGTGCAGGTTTTTATGGCGATTATTTCCGTCGAAGACTGAATAGTTCTATCTCCCAGCACTTCGGCGGTGTATTTAAAAGAAAGCTTCTGTTTCACTTCTACAGTGTGGTTAAATGCACACTTCGGTTTTTTTTTAGATGAAGTTTAGGTATTGGAATAATTTAGTCTTTTTGATTATCCTATTTTATACAGTTTTAAAACAACATCAAAGTATTTCAGAAATTAAGATTTAAAACCAGTTCTTTTATAATATAAAGTTTAAATTAATCTAATTAGGAAATAGAAATATTTTTATTGAGATCTTTATTCAAGTCAGGGACGGAAACCATTGAAAATTATACTATTGTATATTTCATGGCTTTAAGAATGTATCTAGTGTTTTCGAGTGTGACTATGGTTTATTTTTATCTTCTTCTATCCATTTAGGAGTTATAATTAGATTATTAAAAAAAATCTTAGAGTAAACTCTGTTAACATTAACATTAGGGTCAGAGTTACAACCTCATTGATACTAAGAATATAGTAAAACGTATAAAATCTAGGATTATGTGAACCCTATGGACAAATCGACTTCCCACTTAGTTAATATACTTATAAATAAAAAATGTAAAGGTAAAAGCTCTTGACTGGGTCCTTGGATGGTGTGGGATGGAATCTTAGAAAAATTAAACTTGTGAGCTAAAAAGTATGAGCAAGCGAGGACAACTGAACAGGATTTGTTCTAGCGGAGGAATCTCTACGAAGATAGAATATATAAGATTTATCATTGAATGACGTTTCTAAGATAACACACTATTAAAAAGTATAGCGAAAACAGTTTATCTTTGAAAGAATGGACCACTTTAATCCAGTGCCCGAAAGAATATAGAAATAAATATATGGAAACTATTTTATTTATTTGATTTTACTCAACAATCTTATAGTTGAATTTGTTTTCATCGTTGTTTCTAGTTATTAATTGCCTAAGAATGAAAAATGTAAAAAAATTTCCATATTTCAATACAGTATATAATATATTTTATAATTTCCCACCCACTAAATGTCATTGTGTTGACACGAAAGATACATAAAAATATGACAAGCTTTTTCCTTAGTTTTTTTTTCACAATATACAATCTATATGGCTTATTGGTGATTGAAGAGACACGGATTGAGGTTTTTCAAGGAGGGTATGGTATATTTGATGGAAAATGATGATAACATGTCATGCGAAAGAGCATACAATTTTTTTTTATGTATTACAACACAAATATATAAAAGCACATACATAAAATATCATTATTATGATGATGATATTGTAACCACGCCTTTAACATAATTATATTTTATTTTATTTTATTTATTTTTTTTTGTAAAATAAAGTTGCCTCTTCAAAAATATAGTCTTATCTTAAGAGCGCACAATAATAAAATATAACACCAACAAAACGCCAACTTCTTAGGAATTAATTTTAATCAAAATTTGTTAAACTTCAAAAACAGAATTAATAAAACAAATAAAGGAAAGCTTTAAGAAAAATCGCGATTTTCTTTTTGTCCTTAATTTTGTCGAACTCACAAAACATGATTTTGATAACAACTAAAATGTATTTTCCGTAATTGACTTTAAATCATGATGTTTTTCAAACTTAATTTTATTTTTTTTAAAAATTTGTCAATGAGTATAAATGGAAAAAAAAGCTCCACCCACTATTAGAATAAGTAGAAATTTGTTTCTCTTGGAAAAACCGCGCAAACTCATCAAAATCACTTTCTAACAAGTGTATAGAGATGAATAAATCAACGAAATACGTTCATTTTGTGCTTTCATCAAAAGATATGAAGAAATTTAACTTTTCAAATTTTCTTTTTTCCTATTGTTTATTTCATATTCAAATATTTTCATATATGAAAAAAAAAAGGAATCATAGATTGGAAAACATCAACAAGGTCAACAAGAATTTCGATATACACGTATTTATTGCGTAAGATTTGAGAATGGAAACCTTGATTTTCCTATTTTTAAAATTTTTAATGTTGTGCTATAAAATATCGATTAATTGGCCGAAATAAATTAATTTTCCAATTTTTTGGTTTATAATATATTGAATGTATTTTTAAATTGGATCCATTAAAATTTTTTATATCGTTCCACTATTATCCGTTGAACAACACTATTAACATTGACCACCCGCCAGGTTTAATTCGAAATGAGAAACATAGGAGTAATTATTATTTCTATAATTATAGACGTTTACAGTATTAATCACAAAAAATATGGTTTCAGTGCCATTGGTTCGTATACCTTGAATTGATTTTTCATTATTATTTGACATTTATTTTTAAAAATTCAATTATTGCGTGAAGCGTTGGGAACATTGTATTTAATGTTGCTTTTGAAAAAATATTTGCGAAACTAATCTAAAGAATACCCGATAGGTGGCCAAAGGACAACATCTTTAATAGAATTTGAGAAGAAAAGAGGATATTTATTTCTATCAGGTATATTTTACACACATATTTTATGTTACAAGTATATTAAATTTTATGTAAAATAAAATTGTTTATCAATTTCAAATTTTGCACAGCAATTTTATTTAATGTTATTTACATTGTATATTTTATATAGAGAAAAGGTAAAACGTCATGTTATTTTATTTTAGGAAAAATTTGTCAAATATTTATACATTTTATTTTCACCGAAAGTCTAAATGTCTAAACTATGATATATAATAAAATTAATAAATTCAAAACTTGAAATATTGTATTTTCGGAATTGTGGATTTCAGTTGTTTGAAACAAATTCCTGTCAAAAATGTCGAGTTTGTACTAGAAGTCAAACAAAATCATTTACGTTTTTAAAATATATAGTAAAATATCCCATAAATTTTATTTTACGAATACGAGGCTAATAATATAACATAACATAACATAACATAACATAACATAACATAACATAACATAACATAACATAACATAACATAACATAACATAACATAACATAACATAACATAACATAACATTGAAACTGGAAGGAAAGCTCTGTTACATGGAATCGCGTTATGTTCAATTTGAATGTCAAATAATAGAAAAATGAATTCTGAAATTTAATTTAATTTAATTTTGCAAAATTTTGCAATAATATTGAGCCCATCCTGCAACATTGTCGATCTTAAATAGAATTTAACTCGATGGATAACAGAAAAACTTAGTTCGTTCGAAACGGATGACTCTGTAGTCATGATCAGCAGTTGAACATTCGTATTTTTGCAAGAAAATCTGCAACTCTCTAAGTTTTTCATTTTGTCTTTTTAAAAGTAGCAAGAACATGTCCCTAGGACTAAGCAACCTTTCTTTGTCTAAGTCATCTTTGCAAATTTTTACAACAATATCGACATTTCCGGGCGGACCCATAGCGAATCGTGTCAACAATTTGAAAAATCGAGCGGAATCTTTTTCGAATGGACTTTAATTATTCGAAAACTTGAAAGTACGATTTTCTGAAAAAATTTTAGGTTCTTTTGAATTTAAAGTTTTCGGTTGTACGTGAATCAAGACGTTTTGGAATTTTGTGCTGGTGCCTTTAAATTTGAGTATTATTTGCATTCTGGTATTTGTGTATTTTAAAATAATAGATATATAGTGTTGTTTGTATAGTCGTGGCGACGAAACTGAATTGAGACTCTGCCTTAGTGGGGAGAGATAGTCTCATACTAGTATCGACTAATCTGTGGCTAAAATCACCATCGGTTTTGTATATTCAAATTAAAGACAGTTTTAGACTAAAATACATATTTATATTACAATTTAATACAACTTTTTATTAGGGATCTGAAACTACTGTTCGAATATTTGTGTCAGTCATTGTAAAAAGTTTGTTACAAATTATATTTATAAAATATTGAACCAACTTTATGCATGGTAATTAATTTGATGTAACATTCTTTTTTTTATAGTCAACTAAAATGTAGTGTATGTAACAGAATGGTATATATAGTATATATACCTCTATTGGACGATCGCATTTGTAGATATGTTCGAATGATATTATTGAAGACAATTTGTTAAAGAATTGTTCTTCTTTCATAATTCTCCAATCAAAATGAGACACTCCTACAAAATTCAACTATCTTACATTTGTCATATACTCATATTTTTCATTATTATTAAGTAAAACATACCACAATATTGAATAGTACACCTTTTCAGGTGGAATATGAATACATAAACCACAAGTGAATACCCACACTTTTTCATATAATTCGTGACTATTCAAATAAATAACATTATTTCGTATATGGGATTCCCCTTTAAAAAAAAATATACCTTTAGATACTTTCTACTGATATTTGTTTTTATCAGATATTTTATATCATGGTCATCCCCACCTATCGAATATCACGATGAATCCACCCAACCGACTATATATATATATGGACACCACCTACACTATATTTTATAATATGCGACAGTGACAATGATGTGTCTCTTTCGTTTCTCTGAATAATTTATTTCTAATGCATCATGTTTCAGTTACAATCTACTGCCTATCGGTAAAAAAAAAGAAAATGAACACCTTATCGTATCCCCAATACCTGATGTTACCACAAAATATTCTTGTAAATTGTTGTTGGTCTCTTTGTTCCGTTCGGTTCTTGCGATTCGGTAACATATTCAAATTTGAATCCGAACATTCCATTGAAAGGATAAATGGATGGATGACATGAGACCGTTTTTTTTTCTTTTTCTTCTTCTTCTTCCTCAACATAAAGATATAAAATGTTAGGCGCACACATCTAAATGTATGAAAAAAAGGAATTGGTTTTTCCAACGACATTCATAAAACTTACTCTTCTATGTACACAACATTCTTTTTATATCTTTCTTTTTTGACGTTAATGTGTATACTAGTCGCGAATAGCATATCGTTGGATCCGCGTGTTTCCCCTAACAAAAACCCTTACCCTTTCGGGTTTCGATATACATATATACACGTACGGATTGGAGTATAGTTTACACATAAAAAATATATGAAGAAGCTCTCTATATTGAGGTAAACAAAGTCATGAAATGAATATAATTATTAGGAAGAAGGACGACATAAATGGGAATGTGATTTCATGGAGAAAAAATATGAAAGCAAAAAAAAAAAATTAATAATTAATATAAATAATAATAAGCACAAAATTATTTAATATTATAATATATTGTATTTCGTGGGTTTAGTTTTAACCTATTTCATGCGGAATTCCATGTCCTGCTTACCTTCGACCAAGCTGAGACGCAATTCACCTTCATCATAGTCGTCATCAATCCTAAAACAAGTTGAGCTTGATTTTTTTTCTATACATACTTTATGGAATTAAATGAAACAATTACCAAGAACTTTTTTTGATGTATTAGAAAATAGGATCCTTTTGTGATTCTATGACTGTATCTCATTCCTTGTTAACGAAATGGGCAATTATTCTCGATAATAATTTTGTATAAGATAATGGAGTTTCAACTGAAATAAAAAAAAAAAATACATTACTACCTACGCGAATATTATACTATTGTGTATATTAATTCTTATATTTTGACACCACCCACTATCATTCATATTTCCATAGTTTTATCGATGTAATGTTTTTCTTTTTTTCTAATGCTGTCGTATTGTCGCGGTCACTATATTGTCACTCGTTTTATATATTAAATCACTCTACCTCTCTTTACACGTGGTCGTCGCGTAATTCTTCGCGAGAGAGACGCGCAAACCAAAAACATAGAACAGACAGAAGAGAATTACTCGTCCGTTGAAATTTTTCCTGTGATAGTTAGATGATGTTTTTCTTATATTTTTTTTTAACTTGGCTCGATATTGACGTGGTGAGGAGTCAACCCCAAAAAAAAAGAAGAAACGAAATTTTTCATATGAAAAAACCCAAGGTGGTTGTTTTTTTTTTTGGGGATCGGAAAATGTGGGGATAATTTTTTCTCGGATTTCCATACTTTCACATAAATTTTCTTTACTTTAGTTTTAGTTATTTATTGTGATAGTGTTCTTGTCTCTTTTTTTTTGAACTGAAAGTAGTTTTTTTGTTTTATTATTATTATTATTTGTTATTATTTTTATTATTATTATTATTTTATTGAAGAAGGTGAAAAAAAAAACGGTTTTTAGTCAGTGAAAGTACCTTTGTACGGTTGGGTGTAATTAAGATGAGGACACTTTGTGAAGAACGTTAGTTTTAAAGTGATTTTGACCACAAAATTCCGCGATGTTTTCTATTTTTAAGTGAAATATTAAAGTGAACATTTTTATAGTTGAATTGTTTTGGTGTTATTTAGTGAGATAATTTTATTTTTATTATTTACAAAAAGGAAAACTTCTTCTTTCTTTTTAATATAATATGGAAGGAAAATTTTATAGTTCTTAAAATTTAAATGAAAGTGTGAAGACAAAAAAATGAATTAATAAAAATGTATTTTGTGTGTTTTTATTAAATTCGTTTTTCTTGAAAATTATTTTCTAAAAAAATCTTCTTAAAAAGGTGATTTCTTAATAAATTTTTTAATAATATGACAGTAAAAAAAGGAAAATAGAAAGTGATTTTATATGTGCTCTTATTTGGAGTTAATCATGCGATCGAAATCAGTTGCCAGGAGATTTACTCAAGGTAAAAATAAGTTAATTAGAATAATTTAAAGGTAATCGAAAAAAAAGAAAAAAAATTTAATAAACAATTACTGATATTTGCGATGTGACTAGGAAAAGGTTTCATACTATCTATATCAAATTAAGCTTCAAAGTGCAGATTTTCTTATCAAAACGGAAAATAAAAATTTTTAATTTTCTTTTAACAGACCCAAATATTATTAGAAGCGGATAATTTGATAAGAAATTTCCGAATTTCTTTATTGAATATTTTTTTTTAATGGTTTGGGAAAGTACCAATTAGATAAATATACCTTGAAGAAAATTGCATTATACATGTATGTCAATTAATATGTATTAATTTATTTTAAATTCTTGGATTACATTGATAAGAAAAAACCGAAAAACATTTATTTTGCAATTTTTGAAAGATAACTTTTTAATTCGAGTTAATTTTCAGGATTATATTGAATGAGGACACAGTATCTCTTTTTATCAGATTAATTTTTGTTTGTTTTGAAAGTCGGTTTTGATAAGTTTTAATTCGGGATTTAATATGAAACAAAGTTTAGTTATTTATAAGAACATGAGTGTGCGAATAGTAACTTAAGTAATTTTTAAAAATTGACTTATAATTCCCTTATAATTTGCAAATGGGAATCATTACATGCTATGGCAATAATAATTAAAGTTTTCATAGTATCTGAAATAACAAATGTGCTGTTAAAGCATTTAATTTTTGTTGAAAATAAATTAAAGTTCTATAAAATGAAAAATGAATTCAATGAAGACGATCTGAAAATGCCACTCAATGTGTCACAGTCGTTGATGGCAAAGAAGGAATAGGTGCTTTTATTTGCATGTTTTTAACCACTAAGAAAGTAAGTAACTGAGTAAGAAAGTTAGAATATTTATTGAAAATCCTGATTTTCTCTCCTCGTATTTACCCAAATTCGTTTAAGAAGCTAGATGTAAGTTTCGCGAAGTTATTTTGGAAGTTGGATATTGTATCTGAAATGATCGTTTGGGAAATTTCTAAATTAAATTTTAGCTTTATATTAAAAAGTTATTAAATAAAGTGGACTTAAGTAACATTTTTCTATACTTAAAAAGTTGAGAAACGTACAAAATTAGAATTATAGGAATTTTTTTTTCTAATATTAGTGTTTCACATGAAGAGATGTGTTCCATTTACGGGTTGTTGTCCTTACTATTTAAGCGTTTACTAAATACAAATAGAATGTTACTAATAAAAGTAAAATCTAAGATATGTTTTCGCGAGATAACTTTTCGTACGACACTTATTGGAAATAAATTCTTAAACAGGTACTTTTGTCCCATATTAGATACTATTCACATACACTTTTAGTTATAATAAAGAAATAAAATTATCGGTTGAGATAGGATGTTGCCCTGATTCAAGGATTCAGTCGTACGAATGTTTCGAGTTCTTTATTAAACGTTGATGGAATAACAAAAATGTAGATGGAACAATAGCGTTTATGAATCTCACAGAAAAATTGGAGTAAATTACTGTCGCAGATCTCTTTTTATCTATTAAATATGGTTATAGTATGTTGATGTATCTCCCATTGATTACATGATTAGATCTAAACTCTATTTGTTTTTGAGGCCATTCCTCTGCACTCTCTATTTGCTCCAAAATTATGTTCTATCATATTTTATTCTTAAAAAATATAATTTATACTCATAATTATTTATTTTAAAACATTTTTGTTGTGTTTATAATATAAAAGAATCTAAAACCGCTTAAACGAATTCTATAGTCGAAATTCTAATCGATTCTGACACTTAATAACAATAATAAACAAAATATCAAATTGGTTCTATGATCAGTTAAGACACAACAAGTGTTACAAAGTCACAACAAAGCAATTAGAATTTCCACATCCAAAATGAAAAAAATCAAAAATTACTTTAAATATATTTAAAAATGACAGTATTTTATATGGATTTGAATAGCTGGCTCATCTATTTAAAATTCTAAACCCGCAGAATGAAAGGCTTACATTGTATAAACACTTTTGATATATTCTTTTTTTCTTGAATAATCATTAAACTGATAAATTATTATCTTTAAATATTTAGAGAAGTTTAACGTGTCATAGCGCCATGTCTTTTAAAAACAAACATCTACTTGAGATCAATTTTTTCCGAGTCTTTTAAAAACATCCGATGCCCATAGTTTAAAGGCTTCTTTGAATTTTTGACTCATTTGTTTATAATTTAATAATGATTCTTTTTCTGTTGTTGTTCCTGAATTTGCATTTAAAATTTCTCAACAATTAAATATTTATTAAAGTTTTTCTGCTGATAAAGAAATTTCGGCTCGAAATATTATATTGGAAGAAGAAAATCGATTATTGGCCCACTTGAATGCGCATGCTGTATTTGACCTATCATTCCATCTTCGAAATTTTGTTTGATACCGTAAATTTGGGATTCTTTGATCACAGTTTTAAAGAAATATGTTCGTATGAAGAATATGTGGGTATTCAATTTATTTAAAGTTGTTTGTAAGGATTTTTGATTGCACCAAAATAATTGTGGAAAATTCTGAGTGTACTAAAATTAATTAAAAGTGAATAAGTATAATATAATGTCAGAGGCGTATTTGTTAATTTTAGACATAAAACAAGCTGAAATAGTTTTAATGCCATAACGTGAAATTCCATAATTTTGGCCAGTTTGTAGACTCTTAAAACTGAATACAGGATTAAATAAACGTGGTATTACTCTTTAAATCACAAACGTTTGATGGTATTCTCCAAAAATCGAAACTTCAGCTAGATAAGGTTGCAGAGTAATCCATTTGACATAAAAGTAAAATTAAACCTGCGATAGTTAGATTATATATCTTTTTGTGCCATAAATTTAGTTAGTAAAAAGTAAATAATTTGGGGATTTGCATATGAGTAGAGTGGACTCGATGATTGGAATTTAATGACATACAATATTTTTAATATTTTTGGCGAAAATGAAATGTTAGTAACCTTTGACATGGTGGAATATTTCTAATTTTCCTACAACAAATGTAACATACACAATGGCTACAATCTTACATTTTTTTCAGTTTTTAATTATTTAAATGAAAACATCAAAAATTGTGTCAAATTATCCCTGATTTGCGGTATATGGACTTATTTTATAAATGAAAATATACAATGTTAAGAATCCCCGATATTTCGCAACATAATTTTTATTTTTGGTTGAAATTATTTTAAACTATCTTATCTATTTCGTTATTAATTTTTGTTAAAAACGACGCCATTAAATAAAAGGAAGTCTCCCACACTTTAGCTGTGATTGAAGGCCTCTAAAATTAGATCATTTTTTTATTTGCAAGAAAACATTTTTTTTTTCTTTAGAAAAAATAAAATTTTATCATAATTATAAATACGAATGCTAAAACTTCTTCACATAAAAATAGTGATAACTCTTGTCCGGATAGTGATTGCCACACATTACATAATTATATCGTTTTTTTTTTATTCGCTTTTTATAAAAAAAAAAATATACTAAATAGTATACGATTTGCTTGAGAAGAAGATAATTTTCCCATAGAATACTTATTATCAAATTGCACAAAGGAAGCCAACATAAGACTGTGGCTCCACACTTTGTAATTGCGCATGCTTTAGTCGATTATTACTCCTTAATCTCTTATTTGTGTGAGAAATTCAAAGCAAATGAAAAGTGGTAAACAATCACATGTGAATTGGTATTTTTCGAAATGAAGATAGTTTTTGGTGTATTGTACATTTTTGTGTCTTCTGAATAGTTCCGAGGACACTCGAATGACACAGTTTTAATGAGAAAATTATCTGTTCGCTTCCCACGCTAGTTGAATATGGAGATTTTTATTTTTATCTTCACTTACTGTTGTATGAAACGCAGTACTAGACTAAGTAATTGGGACAAGAAATCTGTTTTATTATTACATAATTATTAATAAACATACATTATTGTTATCTATTTTATTTTTCTGGTATTTCAAATTGGAGCTCTTTTTAAATAGGGTGATCTCATTTTGAAGATGTTGTCAGAATGGGTTACTAATTTCAGATAAAATTGAATGGCAAAATGTTTTTTTGGTATGTGGGAATTTTTATATGCAGGGCATTTCTTTTTGGTATTATTTGAATTAGAAGGCCCTGTGCTCTTAACTATAATGTGAATTATTTTAGTACCAAATGAAATTCAATGATATATGTATATATATGGAATTTTAAACTTAGAGTCCAACTTATTCATGGCGTTTATTATTAGATGCATGAAAGTCTCATCTAAGATTTAGTAAAATATCTTTCCAATATAGGTGATAGTAATTGCTAAGGTTTAATAATATTGAAAAAGAATAATTAATTCGATCATTATGAATTTTTATAATAAAACCTAAAAAATCATATGAAAAATTAATTCGAATTGAGTGTAATTTTCCTGAATATGCAGTTTTTCATAGCCTTGGTCTTTTACTGGGCTATGATGAAATCTCACGCCTATGTTTTGTAGCTGTAAGTGCAGAAGGATGAGGATGTTTTCTTAAATTAATAACTAGCTTATTCTTCTCTAATTATAGTTACATTATATATGCATATGGCTTCAAATTAAGTTAAATTAGTTAATCAGGCTCCTAATATTCTCATTAAATCCCAGGTACTACTACTAAAAGATGTCCATTTAGGATAACGATTTTTCTTCACTTATTTAAAATTGTTTTTTTTTTGTATTTTTGATGTGAAAATTTTCTGTTACCAAAAAAAAAAATATTCAAAATATTCGTAAGTTTAAGCTTTTAATTATAAACAATTGACGAAAAATCAGTTAAACCGCAGCATTTTCATCAAACCAAAAAATATCAAGGAAATTGGTCCAGTTTTTAATTGCTCACATAACGTCTTATCTTAATTCTTAATCCCGAAAAACCGTTACTGCATAATATTATTAAGAAATCCGTTATGTTAAAAGTGCGGTTTAAGAAACTGTTTGTAAACCGAAAAGAAAACGAATTTTCGATTTAAAAAATAAAAAAAAATAAAAAATAAACTTTACTCATATAAAGTGTGACTAAAAAACCGCACAATCTGAAAAGCGGATGCAAAGAGTTAAGAAACTTTTTGGACCACTATATCCTAACTCATTAAGAAAATAAATAATTTTTTTTTTTTAGTTGCTTGAGAATTAAATGATAAATTTGCGGGTCTTTTTGTCGTAAAGCTCAACGGTGAACAGATTCATTTATGTCCGATATTTTGATGGTGATAGACGCATTCGAATGTTGTATTTTTTTTTAGTTTAAAAGTTTTTCTTTTTCATTTATCAGACATATACTATTTTTGTTGAAGTTTATTTTCGGGAGTGATAATATGTTATGAGTTCGTTAGGTTTACGGGATTAAAGGTGAATTATCAAACTCTTTTGATCAGAGAATAGTAATTTATCATTATAAAAAAGTCATCCGTCAGTTTTTTTTTCTGATAAGCCAGTTGAAATCGAGTAATTCACGTCAAGGTAATTATTTTGTATGACAAAACTCATCACTTCCATTGTACATATACACGCCTTTTTATCTTGTCCATTGATTACAAACTGTTTTTTTCTTTTATTGATTTTATTGGACTTTGGTGCGATTTTATCAATTATTATTGCAAATTTGCTTAATGTGTGAGTGTATTTGTTTTGAATTTTTTTTAAAATTTGACTTTTATTTCTTAGAAATTTCAAGACTTTTCATATTTCTGTATGGAAACTTTAAGGTAGATTTTTCCCAATTTGCTTTAATTTTGTATAACAAAACGACAGGAATCACAATCAAAAGTTTCGCGTAGTTAAAATTTTAGTAACTAGGATAAAATAAGTAATTAAGTATTTTCTTTTGAATAAATGAATTGAAAGTAAAGATCTTTTCAAAACCAAATTTCCTTCATTTATAATTTGATATAATTTTGCGCTATGATTCACGTTCAAGACCTTTACAGGCCTTAACATAGTTGATAAATTCTAGAAAAATTCCAACCCAACAGATTATTCTGTTCTTCCACTATACATGTTTCGTATACAGTCAAGAGTTTGCGTGGTCGTCTTACTTGGATAATTGTTTGTAGATCCCGATACATACATTGTAAAATAGTTTAATTTTATCTTGTGTTTACTATTTGGATAGTACAATTGAATTTAAAAAGTAATTTTCAATTATTCAACAAAAATCTTCCTGAAATAAGATGAAAGAATTAAATTCAGTTCGATATTATATAATTTATATAACACAAGATAATTTTGTCCTGAACCAATATTAAAATTATTCGATAATTATAATTATAGCCACGCCAAAATGAAAAACTTTAGTTAAACGGAATTTGTCTTTAACTTTTGTTTGAAAATAGTTCATCTATTTCACTGTGTCTGAAATTATAATTGATTGACTTTAATTTGCATGGAAATATATAAACTTACTCGTATGTCCTGAAAGTCGCGAAGAGCTTAAAAAGACGATTAACTTAAAACTTATTATGATCAACATTTCATCATGTTTATAAAAAAAAAAATTATTAAAATCGCCTTGAAAAAAACTTATTCACACATACCACAAAAGTGATCGTGTCCATCTAATCTTGATCGAGTCATTAATTACGGTTAATCTAATTTTGTTCAATTAATACGTGTCAAATCAATAAATAATTTTTGTCTTATATCAATAAGAAGAAAAAATAAAAACCATATTTACTGTGCTTTAGTAACAAAATATAAAAGTTTTATTTTCTTTTACTGACTTCACTGATAAGTATTTTCTTTAGACAAGATCACAATTTTGCGATATTTGGAAGTGTTTTGTTTCACCGTACAAATGTACAAAAAGATATGAGGACACTCGAAGCCCAAAATCTATTATCAGTTTTATATTTTTATGAAATTTATGATCATTACTTTTTTCGTTTAGTGCTTTTTTTTAAAGTGCTGATCTTTTTGATATAAAGTAGCAAGTTTTATTAGATTATACTTTTATCTATAAAATGCGATAAAGATAATTTAATTTGGTAAATGAATTACCTTCTTGAAAAATATGTCAGTTTTAATTTTGAGTGTAATTTGTTCATTTAAAGGTGGCAAAAAATAGAAAAAAAAAACACGATCGTTAAAAAGTGATTATATGAAAATTTATCATATTGGAATTTTTCTATAATTTGTGAATTGTATTGAATTTGCCAAAAAAAAGGAATTTTCTCACGATTACAAAAGTTTTTTTAAATTTCAAAGATAAAACGGAATTTCAAAATTTTGGAAATCTCATGAAAAAAGGGTAATAATTTTGAATCTTAATACAAAAAAGAAAATGATTACATAAAAGGATTAATAACTTTACAATTGGAAACTGATTTTTGGGGAAAAATTTTAACCCTTCTCGGCATATTTATAATTTTGGGTTAAAATATTTGAAAATTTTCATTCGAAGATGTTATGATCTTTTCGGTTATAAACTTTTGACATTTCTATCAATTCTTGTCAATTTCTTGCCTTTTATTTGAGATCTCTATAGCCTTTCAACCCTTCTTCCATCTTGAAATGATTTCATGCGTTTGACCCTAAACGACCTTTAATTTTTGGTTCAATTTATAGATTTTCCGGTCTTTGATTAACCTTTATTTCGTGGTTAACGGTTCTATCGATTTTTTCTGGTAATATTCTTTAAATTTATGAAAATTAATTATATTTATGTCTTTATAGTTCGTTGGCACTAGAAGTGTCACTCCTTTTATCATCATCTCATTCTCATGTCGTTATTGCTGATTATCTTTATTCTCATATATTTGCCTCACGGTGGTTACAATTAGGATTCCCCTGAATAAAGGGGTATTATGAAGTAATGATTTTCGTTTCTTAAAAAAAAAATGTAGAATCTAAAGCAATTGTCCTCTTTATTTTTCCGCGAATGCAATTTTCCATTTTTATGTATATATACTTACAAAAGTAGTTAGTGCACATGAAGTCTGAATGACAATTTCTAAGAGCTCAAAAGGGCATTTTTGCAAAATACCTATATGCACATTCTTACATACGTATATAAAATGAGAAAAGTACATATTTAGGTATATATAGGTTATATCAACCAACAATAAAAGCATCACAAAAATATAACAAAAGCCTCTTCGACGTCATTATGTCATTGTTTTTTTGCTTCTTCGATATAATATATTCCTTAAAATCCTTGCAAAAATTCACAGGAACTTGAAGCAAAAAAGGAAAAAAAAAAGTAGAAAATATAGAGAACTGAATAAATGCATTTCATATATTTGAATTTTTCAGTTTCCCTTCTCATTACGGGACAGATGATTGGTCTGATTCCTATGGTTTTGATCATGATGAGTGAATATCAATGAGAATCATATAATTTTGTATATCCACAAGGGAAGAAAAGATACATATATATATATATATACCTACAAGAATTTAGTAGAGTATATATAAACGTATTCTTATTAAGATGTTCCTTTAAAACGGGATTTTCTTTAAAGAAAATATCAAATGAAACTTATGAGACACGCGTCAGAATATATAGTATTTCCGGTAGTCGCGTAATATACAAAATTCCATCATAGAAATTCCATTGTCTATGTTTGAATAAATCGTTTAAAGAAAAATATCGAACTTCCGTTTTAAATGAAGACTCTTTTTTCTATACCTTTTAGTACACGCCTTCGATGCCTTATCGTCTTCTTTCTTATATGGGTATAAGGCTATATAGTAACAATAGAAATAGAGGTGTGTTTGTTCGCGTTTCTTGAAGTGAAAATATACTACATCTAAATTCTAAATGCATTATCATATAAAAAAGAAAAAAAAAATCAAAAGTCCTTGATTGCAATCCTTATGAGAAAATTTAAAGATATTGAATTACAATTGTGGAAAAAAAAAATAGTGAAGGAGGCGAAGTATATGCAATTATTATTTCTAGACCAGATGCTATAAGGATGTTAACCCAGTTTTTTCTAAATATTATTACGCGTCTTGATAATACACGGGAGTTTATACTGACAGATCAAGTCAGATGTTTCATAGACGTTAAAATCAAGGAACTATTTGTACTCCTGACCCTTCTCAATGAATTTTTAAACCACTTCATTTCTTCTTTTTTTTTTTCGGGGGTTAAATATATTCTCACTATACAATATGAACTGATCTTGACTTCTAAAATCGAAAGGAAGTAATTTTTTTTGCGATATTTTAAGATCAATTCTTATGTTTAAGATATGAAAATATTTTGTCATATATTATGTGTATATAGTGAAAAACGGTCGGTATTCTTAGTTCCGAATACTTATATATATATATAAAAAAAAGTTCGTTTTGATTTTTAAACAATAAAGTTTCGCGCAACATGAAATTCATCATAATTGTTCATTTGACAATGAACACAATTTCAATCTTATGACATCATTATATAAACTTTAAAATACAAGGAATTCATATAAATCTCCAACTGTGAAAATTATATAGAATGAAAAATATTCTTTTATTTTGGAACTTCCAATGGAGTCATCATAGATACTACTTGAAAATTGTTCATCACAAAGGTACATATACTAATACCATCCAATTTTTTTTTTTTGGGAAATTCCTTGCTTATTAGAAAATACGGTTATTAAGAACTGAATTAGATCGTTGAAAATATTCTATATAGTATACGAAAGTCACCACAGGTATGTATAAAAACAAATGCCAGAAAATGTCAAGGACATCAAGTAATTTATATGTGTTTCCCGAGTATATTAAAATATCGATTTGAAAAGGTGAAATGAACAAATTGGCGCGAAATAATACTATACCTATTAATATTTGTTTTGCTCCTTTTTCAAAATCGTGTGAAATATAAAAATGTTTCACAGTAGGATATATAATATTTGGATTTCATGATTCTTGTACTCATATGATCTTCATACATGATCCATAATACCAACAAAAATTTATTCATATTATTATAACTGATCAATTTCCATATGAAAGATGACAAATTTCTCTCCTATTATTGTGATTATTAAAATTTGATTTAATTGGATTCAAAATTCATCTCGTTAGTGTAAAAAGTCATATCCTTTTGAAAAAAATAATAATAATAAAAATGATTATGGATGAGCTTATAACTGCATGTTTATTCAATATTGGATTTGGATATGATATATCCTATTTAACATAACATAAGAAATAAACCTATGTTGTTGTTTTTTTTTTGTTCATGTCGCCGACAAAGGATTTCCAATGTGTTTTATTTATTTTTCATCTTAACGGCAATAAGAAAATGATTCCATCAAAATAAGTGGGTTGTAAAAGGATTTATTCTTTTTGTACGGGGACTATTTTGTTTGTAGGTTAAAATTTAAATATATATTAAAATTATTTATTATTGAATGAGTTACTTTTGATTTGAATCAATTTAGAAGGAGCCATAGAAAGAAGGTGAAAAAGCTCATAACGCTTTTTGAAAAATATTTTTTTTAACTACCTCATTCTTTTATTGTTGCAGTTAGAGCAAACATATAAATGAGTAGAGATACATATTTAAAATTCTAAACAGCATTCATAACATGAGTGAACTACATTAGATCTTATGCAAGGAATTTTAAGGACCTTTAAGCTTTTACCATAAGACCTAATGTAAATTACTTATGTTAAATGAAAACATTTTTAAACTTTCCACATCTTCTCTTTATTTATATCTTTGGTTACAGAACATAGAATACACTAGAAATTGTTTTTAGAATAAAAAGTAAGTAAAGACTTTAAAGTTTTAAGTTAGAAAAATTTTTAGAACTACGATTTTTCTTGAAAGCAAAGAACCAAATCGGTAAAAAGTCATTTTTCCGTTACGGCAACTGAATAATTCTATAGTCAGTTGTTTTACGTCTGGGTCCATGAATGCCTATATGTCAAGCATTCAGCTTATTTGGAAAAAATCGCCAACTGTAGAAAAGCGTATGATTTATACAAATGTTAGCATTTTACTATAAATAAACTTAAGCCAGAGCAAACTAAACATGATATGTGTTTGGATCTCTCGAGAAGTAGTACTGTGAACACATTAACAATAAATAAATTCATTATTTCTCTATTCTCCAAATGTAGATAATGAAACAGAATTTCTTAATACTTATTAATACTTCAAGTCATTTTCATTTCAATTCATTTTTAATTAAGAACTCTGCATTGTTGATTTTGCTTTTTCTCATCAATTTTTGTCTGTTAATATATTTGCCAAAACATAAAAACACTAACCAAAACATAAAAGATATGAATTTGGCGGTTTAAACTTCTCTTCTCTTTTTCAAAAACATAATTTTATTGATTTATATTTTTAGATTTTAAATACTTAAATAATAATTAATTTAATTAATATGTTTAGTGTGTCTACGATATTAACCTCGAACAGAAAAGTTTTAATGGTACTTTATGAGGTTTATATTAGACAAATTAGTTTGTTTTATAGCTGTTATAAGGGGTACCTGATGTAAAAATCTCTAACCAAGGGGTTGGAAACATTTTAGAAAACTGAATATAAAATTACATCGAAACTGGTTCATATTCATATGCTAATTTATGAAGCGAACTTACGAGAAACGTTCAAAACTTCGATGAATCATCATTAATTGTCAGATGAAGTTAATTAAAAGATGTCCAAAGTGAAAATGGTGATAATAAAAGTAATTTTTCCATTTTTCCTACAACGTCTACATTGAGATTAACCTTTTATCATTCCACAATTGGACTGGCTTAGACTATATTTAAGTACGCAATACAACTAAACAATTAGAATCGATAATTTTCGTATATATTAGGTAACTTGCATTATTCCCCAACAGATGGATGTAAAATTCAAAGAATCGTCTTCATTATATTGTGACATTTTAAAATTAATAAAATTCATGAATTATAAAATTTTAACCGAACCTGATAATATAGTACCTTTAAAACTTTATTAGAACATAATTTATGTTATAAACCATAACCTTCCACACTCTGATAATATTTCTAACTTTCACATATAAATTACAAATTTTGAATAAAAAATAAATTTATGATATTTAAAAAAAGAAAAAACAAAATCATATAAATAATAAATATGGATTCACCCAAAAATTTGTATTGTCCTGGATTGAAATTAATGTCATGTTAACAACATTCATTAAAATTAAATGTCTTCATATAAATTCTATATGTGTCATCCCTTCGAAATAGACACAACTATTTTTTTTTAGCCCCTAAATTACATTAAAATGACAATTTTATTCATTTCAGTTGTATTTACATAGATGATTTACATAACACTATCTCTTATCCCTTGACACAGTATTTCGAAAGAATATATTCATTGACTCGGAAACAGTCAAGAGTTTGATACTATATGTTTTTTATGAAGGTTAGATTTTTTTTTTTTTTATCCTATTAGGCTAAATGCATAAAATACACCTAATTTTCGAGAGGGGTTGCAATTTCTGGGTTTTAGTATGAAAGATAAAAAAATTGTATACTGATCTGTTAGAAAAAAGGTATGATATTTTTCCGAGATTCTTCACTAAAGAAGAGTCAAATGGTTTTATTTAATTTTATTATAAAAAAGAAAAGTGGGTTGATTTCTTTTCATAAATTTTCTTACGCATGAATATCATTATACAGAAGAGTATTTATTAGGATATAACGAACACATATAGTACCCTAATTTGCGCAAAAAAGATAAAGTATTTAGAAATGTGTGTGTAAAAAGAGTTAGGTATGAAAATACTTTTTTGAGGATTTAAAATCAGATTAAATAGAAAAGCTACCCAATATGTTGTCCATTTTAATCTTGGTGAAATCAGGAAGTGTAATAATTGTATAAAATCGTAGGTTTAAATCAGCTTTCAATGGAACTGATCTGCAATGAGTTGCACATCATAAAATTAAGAAGCAGTCTCATTAGCCTATAATTTTTCTTTACTGATATTTCGTGTAAGATACTTTTATACACGTTTCTCTTCCTATTCCGTTATATGGGATATAATTTTTTGAGCAGGATTTCAATTCTCACGTCCTTAGGATATAGGAATGGGTCAGGTGAAAATACCGATTTTTTGTTTTGAGCAATCTCTAAGTTCATTGTGGAAACTTATTTCCTATTTTTATTCATTCACATATTTTAAGGGAGTGGGATACGCAACAAAAATAAAAAGCACCTTAATATACCTATTTCAAAAACACGGAAATCCTCAGGGAAACAAATCAAATATGTACTGAAGATTTTGAAAGCATTTTTCCTAAAAACAGTTAAATTTGATTACAAAAGTCCAATTAACTCTATTTTATTAACATTTTTTTATCATTTACTCGAATCTATCTGTTATAACCACGTGTATCGCAAAATAGGAATAATGCTCGTACTTAAATTTTTAATGAAAAAAGGAAACTAAAATACATAGCTCAAAAATTAATTAAGAAATAAGTAAACCATTCCGAATATTATCAAAGTATACAAGAGATTTAAATTTTCCTTTTAAAAATCAATTTTCTCTGGATTTAAGATGAAAATTTAATTTTCTTCTTTTGTTAGAGATTACAAATGAAAGTCGCCTTCTCTCATTCTACAAAATTATCACTCCTATCTATTTCGATTAGAAAATACATACTTTTTTATTCGTAATAATTCTAAAATCTAATTTTTCACAAACACTTAAATCCTCAAAAAGGACATTTTATATTTATAAACGCGAACAAAACAAAAAACACTCACACACACATATTGTACACTTTCACTAAGGATGATAATATTTGAAACTGTCGAATCAGGGTAAAAGGCGCATTGAGAATCCGGTTGTGAAAATCTCCCAAAAAACACCGACAGATATATCTAGTCCCGGGCGAGATCCGGCCAAGCGAATCACTTCTTGTTTCTGAATTGAAATTTGATTGTATGTATGCGTTACAAATTGTTTATTCCATATGTATATAGTTTTACTATAGCTTGTACAGATGGGCTTAATACCCATTATCAATGGTATCATCATCATATTCGTTCCGCTACTGTATGAATAGCCACAGAACGAATATTATATTATATTGTATATACAGTACCCTATCTGGCTCGCGCAAGCTTACAGCATTTCGATCCCAAAATATAGATTCATATATTTTCTCCGTATGATAGATACACATTTTATTCTTACAATTTTTGGATGGTGACACATTGATAAAAGAGATTCTATGTATCAAACATTTCACTTCGTTACAGAGATATGCATAGCATCCTTTTTTTCGATCCCGCCCCATTATGCTCCTCCCTAGTATCTCTGTGTGTTTACGTAATCTCTATCCTATCGTATCTTCTATATTATATGGTTGTATTTCAAATCAATATGATGAACATCTGATGTGTATTTGTTTATGCCTCAGGATCTCCGGGAGTTGAAATAGGATAAACGAAGTATAAAAGGATAAAATCCTGTATACGAATAACAACCAAAAAAAGAAGAAGAAGAGAAGAGCTATCGCAAAGATACCACAAATACATATACAATGTTTGCAACATTTTATGATTATATGATTATATTATGATATCTTGAAAAGCAAACAATTTAAATTAAACAAACACATTCACAATAAAATCCAATTCGAAATTATATATTCGGATTTCAATGGGTTCCACATATATGTTTTTATTTGGTTCAAATTGTGTATATTCAGTTCGGTTCGTGAGGTTAGAATATGCCCGATATGAAGACCATATACTATGATGCTGGAGAGGAATTTCGATGTATGAAATTCTGTGAGATGATGATGACTCGTACTACTATCGCAATCATCATCATCATCATCATCATTCAGATGGGTAGTAATCACAAACAAGCATATCATTGCGAAACTAGCTCCAGGGAAGAGCACCAAACCAAGGCGAAGACTACGTATGACAGTGGTGGAAAATCAATCTCGGAACTACATTGTGGATTGTATGTGGAACAAATTGTAATATTTAATGTTCGTTTATAGTACTATATATAGAATCATCTCATCATCAGACATTATATCTTTGGTCGGAATAGATAGTGTTGTTGTAACATTTCGTAATATCATTCGAGTGAGAAATGTGTTACTATTCGTTGGTTTTTGATATCGAAAAAGTTTTTTCAATTCCGGAGGGTTGGACGCAATTATTTCGGATAGTATAAAAAGATATCAGAGGAAACAAAAAAAAAAAAAAAACAAATCCACATAAGGGATGAAATGATGGGAATATAAAAGAAGAAGAAGACAAACAAAATGAAGCGACAGTAGAGCAAATGTATATTTATTACGAGAGCATACTTATTTTGTTTGGAATATTTTTACCCGAAAAAAAAATAACAAAAACAAATAGAACAGGAATGGAAAGGAACAGCCCCTTGTATTTTTCTCGTTTGACAATTAAATCAAAACAAAAATTTTTAGTCAATCCTCAGCATCCATCAGACAGACAACGACGGCAAATGACGACATAAGGGATTGTCTATCGTTGGTGGTGTCCTGTTCTTGGGAATTATAATTTAATTTTGGAAATTAATATTTTTTTTTTTCGTTTTAAAGGACTTAATTTGCGGAAATTAAATTGTGATATTTTTTTTGTGGAAATAGTGATTTTAATAAAAAAAAAAGAAAATTTTCAATTTTGGGTCCTGATTTTGGTTTTTCAGTTTTTTCGGTTTTGAAAGAAAAAAAGGATCTACAAATTAGTTGATTTTTTGAGTGATTTTTAGTAAAGTGGTTTTTGAATGTGAAAATTTTTAATTTACAAAATGAAAATGAGTTTGAAATAGTGGAATATTTAATTTGTATTTAATTTATTGTAAAACAAGAAGTAAAAAAAATTTTAAAAATGTGATGTGTTTTGTCTGATTTTTTAGAAATCAATTAATTTGTAATTGATTTTTTTTTCGTATATTGAAGTGTGAAAAAGGATACTTATTAAACGTGTTTTAATGCTGTTCGATCGTTATACAATGTCAGGTACGAATTGGGAATTATTTTAATTAGTTTTCGAATGAGTTTTTGAGAAAATGATATGGTACCAAAGCGTTGAAAGAATGGATTTATTTTCCGTCGGTTTTATTCAATCCTTTTTAGAACAGTTTTAATATTCAGAAGTTTTTTTTTCAAATTTTGCTTAGTTGTTGATATAAAGATCGAATAAAGTGATCTTTCACTAATTAAAAAGCTTAATACTAGTAACAACTAATTGTATTAGATTAGATTGGGTTTAAGAGGTCTTCTTCTTTTTCCCGTTGTATACTTGCCAATTACAATTCTTAGAAATATCTGTTGCTAAATTCCTATAATTTGAATTGAAATCAGCTCCAAAATCTTAAATTATTAACAAAATATCATAACGCTTTAAAGCGGACCGAAGAAAAGATTTAAAAACGCTATAACTAGGATGAATTTTTGTTTTTCATTTGTATTAGTTGTGTAAGTACCGGTTACCTAGAATGTTTTATTATGGAATAGATGTATTATATAAACACCAATGAATTAAATTATAATGTAATGATATTAATGACAGTTTCTCCATTCATAATTTAAAGTAATTCAAGCTGTAGGAACAGAATATTTTAGTTATATGGGACGTAAAAATCCTTCTACTAAAATTTTTCGTAGTTAGATTCTTTGAACAAATCATTCGATAATCTATATAAATCCAAATTAAATGCTGTTCGTTGGTAAGCGCATCAGTTGAGAACGGCTGAACCGATTTCGCTCATTTGTTTGTTAAAATGTTCATAGTAGTCCGAATGAGGTTCTTACGGAAAGAAAAATGGGAAAATTTGCCCGGAAAATTGGAAAATTCGGGAAAAACTGAAAGTACTTTTCTTCAATGGAATTTTTGTAGCAGAAATACATTTTTTCTCATTTTTACTTTGTTTACACATTTTCAATAGCTTTTTACACAAAACGATCACAAAAATATTTATTGAAATTTGGACAGGACAACGTTTATCGGGTCAGCTAGTGCCTAATAGAATACTATTGTGATTGTTTTAATTAAAAGGTCTTTAGTTTTGATTTCATGAAGATTATAATTAATTATCTGGTATCGGGCTTCGGGCATTTTTTCTTTTAATAAAATTAATAGAGTGTTTTTTGTGCGCCACAATAATATAAAAAACGACGGTTATCTTGACTTCTAACATATATTTAACAGTCTTAAAATCAATAACAGAGAAATTTGTTCAGCATTCTGTATCTGGGTTTATTTGTTTCTGCTTCAATTCTAAATTGTCAATAAAAGTTTGTATTCTTATTTTATCTGAAATGTACGGGAATATAAAATTCTTTTTATCATAATTCGCGGAACAATAGAGAATTTGCGATCATAATCGATGAAAAAAGTATTTTCCATTTGTTCATTAAAACTGATTACGAGATGGAAAAACAAATGAATATAATGTGGAAAATGTATAAAATGAATTATTATTATTGTATAATAAAATTTTCTCATTGAATTTGTTTCTTTCCTAACAAAAAATTGATAAAATAAATTTCTTAATAAAAAATTTTATTGTAGAATAAAATATTTAGAAATAATTTGAAAAGTATTTTTCCTGGAAAAATTTCAACTAACTAATTGATTAGGTAATTTAACAGATCACCTGCGTTTTAAATAAATACGATTTAAAAAAAAAAAAAAGAAAATGTTGACTTAAAAGTATGATTTTCTTTACTTCTAAAAATAAAATATTTCACACAATTTCCATATCGGTTAGAAAAAAAAATATGGTTAAAAGTCGGTTTTTCTCGATAAAATCATTTGAAGAATTGGAAACGCCAAAAAACTGCGTGTGCGTTTTCTTATCGCGTTCATTTTAAGAAAGCGAAAAATGATTTGTTTACATTTTTCTAAATAACAATATTACAAAAGAAACTAAAACAAATAATTGCGGTTTTTTTCGTTCATTTCGAAATAAGGATATTTGAACATGAAAGGTAGATATTTTTAGTCCAATAAAACACGGATGTAATAAAGATCCTGTTTTTTTTTCTAGATCATAAAATTTACAAAAAATATTTTGGTTTTTATCTTATTTTTATGATATTTTTGGGCATTCCAATATTTGTTAAGCGTGAACCTTCAAAAAAGAAGAAAAAAATCAATGAAACCATCATGATTTCAGGAGAAGATCACTGATCATCTCGTATTACACTTTTTTTTTTCTGTGATCATATCTTTTTAAGTTTATGAAAAGCCGAAAATGCAGGTGTTCCAGTTTCCTTTCGTTGGATATTCTTTTGACATTGTCTCATTGATCGATGCAGATCATGTCAATGCATAATTTTTAGTATGATAATTTTTGCTAATTATATTGTCTCATGCCACCACTAAGTCACACTCTTCAGTTCCTTAATATATGAAATTCGATATACAGCTTAAGTGTATATGCAAAGTATTTATATAGGCATGGAAAGAACGACATGAGGAGTCAAAATATAAATAAATTAAATATAAGTGTAAAAGATCACTTACCCCTTGTTGTAACAATGTTCAAAAGACTATTTTTCTTTTTTTGGCTTTATAGTATATCATAACACGTTTCGTGTAATTCGATGCTTTATTTGTTTATATAAGCAAATTTTATAATAAGTTTTCATTTTTTGGAGGATATAATAAAAAAAAAGTATAATGAAAGGAGATTGCATGTAATTGAATAATTTGCGCGAGTGTAATCAATATTTTAAGACTAATTTATTGATAAAAGAAATGTTTTGTCAAATTTGAAGGATAATTTGAAGATGTTTGCAAAAAAAATTACGTCATTTAATTTGCATTGTTTTGCATTATTGAGAAATGATAGAGTTTTGCAAGGCAAAATATGAAATTGTTGAGAAGTAATTTTTTTTTTTTTGAATATGATCTTGCATAATTTTATATGCATTTGGCGGCGCCAGATTATCAAAAAAATGAGACGAATAATTGATCTTTATTTTTATTTATTTTAATAATATTATATGACTCAAAGGAAATGTCGATAAAATGTCGGCGGAAAGGTTAAAAAGTTGCAATGTTTAAATTAATGATTAGATCTTTTATTGTTTTGAAAACTTCGGAATATTTTTGGAATTTAATTCGAATTCAATTTGTAATATAAATCAGTATAAAAATTGAATATTTCTATTTGAGAAAATATAGAAAAATTATATAATTAAAGAATATGTCCTTGCAAATGTTATGTGCTGCGAAATCCTTGTAAAATATTTGATATGCAAAAGTATAAGGCTTTATTTTAATTAAACATTAGTGAAAATACATTCATTTTATTATTTCCAGTTATTTTTTGAATAACTAATTATTGTGAATATAGATGACATTAATTTAAAGGTATATATTCCAAAATTTAATGGATGTTCTGTACTTACTAATATAACGGAGTCTTAGGCCTTGTCCGCACTTGAATCGTAGTTACGATACAATTCATATACGGAAAAAAGACAGACGTAAAGTCCGAATTGTAAAAAAATGATAATTTGTCGTAGAATATTTCCGAGTGCGAAACTTTGAGATACAAGTACAAGGATTATTTATATCCGTGTTTCGGGGATGGATAGTAACTATATAAATTGTTCCGATACAAAGTTTCTGAACTATATCGCAAATGTATATATGGTAAACTCTTCCACAAGATTGTACCCAAGTGCAGTGGACAAATAAGATATCTTCAGAATTCTCAAGAACAGTTGTTCTGATATTTTTTGTTTCCAAACGTCATTCCAATAACACTGACAATGCTCTCAGAGTCTTTTAATTATATTTTTGAACAGTTTGATTTGAAATCTTCAAATTATGAATAATTTGGTTTATAAATTTTTCGACATAACTGAAAAGTTATTAGAAATCTTAAAATAAACAAATTAAATAAAATCAATTCAATTATGTTATATTTAGTTCATCTTATTTTTTATTTTTCTTTTTCATAAAAGAACGTTTTTCAATCGTGAGAATTTTTCAAGAAAATGTAATTGAAAATTTTCGAAGTTTTTTATGACCGTTAAATTGTAAATTTTCCAGCCTCTTTATGAAGATGAAAAAAATTGTCCATTATAAACCAATAAAGCCCCTTGTGAAATCTAAGATACAACGAACTCTTCATCAAACTAGCACTTCATAAAACAAAATTGACCCATGTCCATGTCGAAGAATAAAATGTTCAAACACTATATGGTCATTTTGAATGACCAAAGTCACAACAATAAATTATCAAAGCCCTTCCATATACACATTGACCGTACGGTCATACATGAATAATTTCCGGGTAAAATCGTAGTTAAGGATATTGATCATCAAAGGACGAAGTTTTTCTTTTATGATTATGATTATATTATCATATCTTAAGATCAAAAGAATTTTATCATTTTTAAACAAATAGGATATCTTATTTTGGAATATTTAAATTATCTTCTTTTTTTTCGGTTACTTGTTCACAGGCAGCAGCGGTGACGAGTACGAACCACCAAATCGGCAACGATTCACATCTGGACTAGATATTCCATCAAGCCTTCAGGTAATACCGTTGAGTCCAGATAGTAGTAATAATTATATGGCTCAATATAAGGCACATGATCGGACAGCGGAACAATTTTTAACGGAAATGGCCCGATTACAAGAACCAACAACAGATTTAGATATACGAGACGATGGGGTTTATGCCAAGGCAATTTTACATCGTGGTACAAGATTTGGTCCATTCTCAGTTAAATGGGCAAATGAACCATTAGATAAACGATTCGCTTGGGAGGTAAGTTTTATGTTTTACATTTTTTTTTTGTTTTCTAAGAATTTATTAGGATAAAATTGAATATTTATTGAAGTCCTTCTATGAGATATTTGTTACATATCAAATTTTAAAATTTGCCGACTCGAATCTCGTTTCGTAACCAATTCGGAAAATTAGATTAATTCTTAAAATATTATACATAGACTAAATGACTAAAAATTAGGCAGATTTTGGTATTAATTTCATTTAATCTTTTCTAATATTAATATTAATAAAAATTTCTTTTAAAAAAAATTGTTTTAAGACATGAAATATTGTGTAAATTAGTGTCCTTTAACACCAACCAAATCATAAATTTGTTTTGTGTACAATATTAATTGAAAGCAATCACGAATTAATAAGGACGTATAAAGAGGTCGAACAACGCTCGACTAGATTTTTTATTTAATATTAAAAATTCTTATTTTTTTGCCATTTTGATAAGACGTCGGTATAGAAAGAAATTGATTAGGTCACGCTTTTTCAAAGTAAAGTTCACTTCCTAACGAATCCTAGTAAAATTATTTCCATTAATTAATCCTGATTTCGCAAAATTTATTAAACAATTTTGCGTGTTCAAATCATTTTCCACAAATAAACCTTTTTCCTTGTTAAGGATTTATTCGTTCGAAGAAACTGTTAGAAGGAATTTATTATAACAGTTTAAAATCGCCCTTAATTTTTAGGAAAAAGATTATTATTATTTTTTTCTCCCGCCATTATCAAATCTAATGAAACGTGTTCTTAAATATCACTTCAATAATAATTTTTTATCCTTAATTGAAATCTAATCTCATCACTTTCATCCGGTTTCACATAATTTCCCAAAAAAAAACAAAAAAAAAAAAACTGATACTTTTACCATAAAAAAGTCATATGAAATCATCGGGAAAATATTTGATTAAAAAAATCAGTTTTTCCACCAAAAAAAAAAAACACAAAAAAAAAAATTGTCAATCAAAACTTTCACTCGCATAAATATGTCTGATAGCCTTAATTTTTTTCCAATATTTCGAAGGATTCTTTTCCTTTTCCTCTCGAATGAAACTAATCCGTTTGGATGCGTAAAACCCATCTGAATAAAAACCTGGTTAAAATGAAAAAAAGATTGGTGAGATCAATTCAAACAACCGTAAATCCACAAATGCCCTTAAATGAGACTTAAATTCGGTTTCATCACACATTCAGAGAAAAAAAGGTTTACAACAACAAAATAATAATATTTAAGGACACCGCACTTTTCTGATGCACACAAAAAGGAAAGAAATTGGATAATTTCAATTAAAAAGACAGTAGCCCAGGAATTGTTAGGGATCCCTTCATTGATATTATCCTTCGTGTGTTAACATCTCAATTTCCCTTGATGCTATTTACTATACCAAGTTCTAGTTTCTTGCGTGTTATGTTGTTTTGTTTGAGGACTATCTCTATCTGTATGTTGTTCACAGGTATTAAAATGAAAATATTATTTTTTTGTGACGTCCAATGCCTATGACATTTTTTCAAAGTATTAGATACATATATGTTTATCTGTCATACAAAAACTCAACCACCAGGTGTGTACAGAGAAGGTAGAACAGACACATTGACGGTCCCTTTATAAGGATATATCTTATCCTGAACGTGTCATATATGAATATTTCTGAGTGACACATCATCATAACGACAAATCAGTATAAAGGGGTTTTTTTTCATTCGAAATTGACACAAAAATTTGTATACCTAAATTTTTACCTGTTTTTCTTTCAAACAATATATCTTCTTCAATGATTGATGGACGAACCAGCTCTTGAAAGTGTATGTCGTATATTCGCGAATGTTTATAAAAAGAAAGATTACCTTTATCAAATGGTTTTGTGTTCGCGAATTTTGAAGAATTCCGATCAAATCTATTGGGATAATACTAAATCCTAAAGAAAAGTGCGTGATTCCAAACAATCATTTTAAACAATGGAAAATAAATTGCCGAAAAATCGCATCATCACATTTCCTGAAAAATAATAGAAACTTTAAAAAAAAAATAAAGATATGAAGACGACATCCTTTTCAAATTCATATATAAAAGGTATAGAGCTTCTGGATTTTTAAGGATGCTGATAATCACAATCGATATTGAATGATGGTACTTACATTTTTAACACTTCCAAGGATTCATACAAGATATTATGTTGTGTTGTTTTTATGGAAACAATACGAAGATTTATTACTGTATTTTCTTGATGCGGTCCTGGGGTTTTTCGGTACCTTTTTGTATTCAGTAAATGTAAACACAATTCATTATCGGAAAATGTTATATTATGATAAAAAGAAAAATGATTATTATGGTGGATAGTTTTGGTAATGAAAATAAAAGGCGGAGAATTTTTGTGTGGTATTTTCTGGTGTTTTCGTAAAGGACTTTGATGTGTAAGAAGCAAATTTATCACAGGAAATTTGAATAGTTCTCTCTGATAAGATTTTTTTTTTTGGGTAAACATATTTGATCATCTTGGGACTTTGAATTTTAGGAATGACGATTTCTGGAAATTGCTATTTTCTTTGAAGTTATTTAAATATTTTTTGGCTAGATCTGTTCGTTGGTATATTCCATTTCAATTCTTTCATTTCTGCGATTCTTCAATTGAAATGAGAATTTTCCCCTATTCATGTCAGTTTTTTTACTCTCCTGTATGAAAACAGTCCTTTCGGTTTATTCCCTCCATTTTTTGTCTTCTCGCAAATATTAAAACCCCTATTTTTATTGTTTAATGGTTCACAAATGAAATGGAATATAAATTTGACGCAATTAAATTGTACAATTGAAACAAAAGCATCTTATCACTTGAAACTAATTTTTTCCCAATTTACTCGATATTTAAACGAGACCGCAAACCCTTCTTCAATCAAATTTTATTCCAATAAATTTTTCTATCCTTCCCATGGTTTTTGTTGGACATCAAAATCGACAGCTGTAAGAAGTGTTTTCCTTAAAAAAAAAAAAAATAATAATGTTTAAAAATGAAGCGGGAAAAACTTCAAACTCGAATGAGAGTATTGACGGTTAAAAAATGAGTCCTTATTTTTAAGACAATGGTCACCCGTACAGTTTGTTTTCATGATATGATTTACAAAACGCCCTCTTATCATCAATTTTTGAAGGATTTTCGAAAACCTCTTCATCGAAATAATATATCGAGAAACCTTGTACACATTATAACACGGATTTTTGTACAGAATTTAAGCGTTTATCCTTCCTTTTTCTTTTGTATAAAAAATATTCAAGGATTCCGAACATTTTCCTGACTTGTAGCCGTAATTATGATATAATATTAATTTTATCCCATATTTATTTATTTACAATGAACGAAATATGAAAAAAGGCTTGTATAAGTTAACCTCCCTCAAACCAAAATGTTTTTTTTGTTTTTGTCCTTTTTCGAAGTCCTTCTAAAGTACTGTGTATGCACGATGTAACAAGAATGTAAAATCAACCTCTCAATTAAGTAAAGTCGCTTTTTTCTACATGACTGATTAGATAAGAACTTCTTATGGGGTTGTTACTGCTGTTCATTTTTTTTTTAGGACTTGTTACTTAATTCGTTCTATATTTATATCGATACATGCATAAAAAATGAACACTCATACGTACATAATAAAGAAAAAAAAAGGATAAAACTGAAAAAAATTATACATTTCATGGAAAAATTGTAGTTTTCCTAAGAAAAAGTTTTACTTGTGCTTACAGTTGCAAAATTTTAATATTATTATGTCAGAATTGTCAAGTCAACTGTGATTTAAGGCAACAAAAAATTGCTCTCTTTGCGTATACGTACTAATGTTCTCCTTAAGATTCAACCAGGAAACTTTCTACAATCATGTTTTTATGTTTTTTCAGGTGAAAATCAGTGCAATAAAATTTTTGTAACTATATACATACTTCTTTTCGCTTTTGATATGAAAATTGCAGTTTTCAAGAGGATTTGGAAAAAACTCTATAACAAACAAGACGAACTTTGTAGACCAATAAGTTTATACTAAAGGACTCAGACTTGTTTGACCTTTTTCTGCATGTAATTTCTTCACTTCAACTGATTTTCACTAATTCATCATAAATAAAAATATTAGAGAAATATCGTTATATGAAAAATTCGTATTTAAAGATTAGAAAATGAAAATTTTTTTGATAATCCAAAATTTGGTATGCACTTTTCTTTCACAAAAAAGAGAAAATTTAACACTTCAGTACAAGAAGAAATGCAAGGAAATTTGCATATAGAGTACAACTTTTTTTCTGCTTATTTATAATTATAATATTTTTAATAATCTATTTTAAAAGAAATTTCGGTTCAGCGAATTGTTTTGGTTGGTGTTCGTTTGGGAAAAGTTATAGAAAAAAATAGAAAATCGTAACGAAAAAGTTTTACAATCGTCTCTAAACAGAGATTTTCATTTATTTAAAAAAAAATTTCATGTTTTACATTTTGTGGTAAAGTTTTGAAGAGAATAATTTTTTTAAGCGAATAATTCGAACAAATTTTGTTTAATTTTATATTGTATTTGTTTTGTCGGTAAAAATACAAAAAATTGGAAAAAACCACAATGCTATTAGTTTTACACTGTTTTTTTATTTATTGATTTTGTATAAATTTTTGAATAGAAATACACTAAACTCGTGTAAATATGAATAAATCTTAAAGTGTAAACTTTTCCATTGTACGAATCCGAATCAATATGAACTGACTAAATTAGTTTTGTGGCATTTAAAATAGTAGCGATACTAATTTTATCTGTCCAATTTAGTAATGGTATTTTTAGTGTCTGTTTTGGACACTATTTCTTATATTTTAAGAAATGTTAGAAGAATACCGAATAAATGAAATAAATCAGTTTACAAACAAAATTTTCGAATTCAATTTGAAATCACTTTACTAGACTTGGTATTTTGCGTTTGTCAGTATAAACACACAAAAAAATTAGAAAGTTATTTGCTAGTTGTTGTAATTAAATTTTCTGTTGGTACAACTAAAATTCAGTTATTACAACTAACATATTCTTCAGTTGTCAAAACTAGTCAATAACTTCACAATTTTTATATGTAAGGCCATTTATAGATTAGAATTTTTTCTCATTATTTAATATTGTCAGAAATTTGGTTATCGATTTAAATCTTAACGTATCGAAACGTTCTAAACCAGTATTTCCCAACGTGGGGCCCACACCTCACACGGGGGCAATTTGATTGTTAAGGGGGGCAATTCGAAAATGGACATGACACGAGTTTAACCCTTTCGCTCCGGGCCATTTAAATGCAATGCTAGATTTTGGTGCCAAATTTAGTTTCTTAAGTGAACAATTCAATTTTTTAATATTAAAAATTATGTATGTTACATGGGGAGGGAGGGGGGCATAAGAATTTTAGAAAGGCTAAGGTGGGGCATGGCACAAAAAAGGTTGGGAATCACTGTTCTAAACCATTAAACAGCAGCGCCCAGAATTGATGAATCGTAAAACTGTTCACCTAACTAATGCCAGACAATATACAAGTTTTGTGACTCACGAAGCATTTACCGTATAATCCTGACTCCTGACTGATGATATCCAGCTTATACGGTAGATAATCTTTATTTTTGTATCTGTTGAACTCCGTTAATAGTTTAAATTTGAGTTCAAAGGAAGCATGTAAAAATAACTTGTCTCAAGTTTTTGTCCTGAAAACCTAAAAGTGAAAAAACAATGTCTCTGGAAAGAAAATGGTAAAGGTTGTCGACCAAAGCGAAGAATATATTGGCTAATAAAGGTTTTGTTTCACATTAAAACTTTGCGTTTTAATTACACAGAAAAAAATGTAACAACTTTTTGGCCCATCAAACTTCATATTATCTCTCTATGGTACCTAGACCAGTTGGATTAAATTAGATTAGTAAATTAATCTAGTTAAACATTTTTTTATGCCATTTTTCATAAAATATTTTAGTCAATATGTCAAAGATATTCTTGTTCCTCTGTAGACATCCTAAAATCAATCATTTCGTAACTGTTATAAATCCCGAATTTAATTTTCGAGGCAACAAATTTCTATTTTCTAGTTTCATTGAAAGAAAAATTCAATTTGCTAAACGACGTAAAAGAAAAAAGAAAAAAGAAAACTATGTTAGGAGCATGTTTCTACAACAATATCACCGGATTAAAGATGATCTTATTGTCAGCTTAAATATTTTGTCTTCTTTGCAAGGCAAAAATTCATCTTTCGTTCCTTTTTTTCTTTTCCATTTTTATCTTGAAAGGAAAAAAATTAGATCTTCGGATCGGGTCCATTCAAAAAAAAAAAAGAAAAAATTTCCTTCTATCTTCCTGTTTGCAGTTAGACTGCTTTTCTTACAGAGGACAACTCATCCCAAAAAAAAGCAAACTACAAAAATTAGTTCTCAAATCTTATTTTCAAAACTGAAATATATTTATAAGCCGGTGTTAAGGATTATAAGAGCTCCTTTCTTTCTGATTCTTCCAATTTCAAATCATTCGAAAATATATGGTGTGAAAGATATTTCGGTGAAAATTTGTTGACACAATGAAATCAATTGATTTGAAGATCTTTAAGTAGGATTGTTTTGTTGGGTGTCCTTTTTTTATGGATAAAATATTTTTTTTTTCATCCTTCTTGATTTGAGTTCTGTTAAAATATATGTGATAAATATTTCTTTTAGAAATTTTTTTTTTTTGCCAGTCATTTTAAGGATGATGTTGAAGAAGTTAGGATGAGCTATTTTAGGTAATAATTCAAGAAGTTTATTTTGTAATTGAGTTGTTTATTCAATTTGATTACATTTGAAGAAGGATTTGATCAATATTGAAGATCACTTAATTTTATATGATTGATTTTAGTTTTTTAAAGCGAGTGACATTAGATTATTTTGAATATAAGTCCAGGAAAGAGTAAAAAACTTAATGTTGCCATCTTTTAGATATTAGATTTCTTCAGGAGCTCATCCATTTAAAACATAATAAAAAACGTTCAATTTTGAATGATTTTGCGCATTGTAACAAACATTTAGTTAATACTCCGTTTGTCCGAAAATATGAATTTTACTTAAATTCAATTTACCTTCGATTGACGAGGATGTCTTTTATTATTCGGAATATTTCTTATGCTTTCATATATGTACATCTTTGTTGTTCGATGAAATATCGGCAAATATAACTTCTCCCATATTTTTCACCTTTTGGCAAATTCGGGACATGTAATTTATAAAATTTACCAACCGCATCGCGGTTCTTTCGTTGCACAAATACCTGAAATATTGCATTTCAATAATCAATCGTCAATTATTTTGATTTGTTGTATTTTCTTAAGACACATTTTCCTTATTACGATTACAACGGGTGACAGTTTGAAATACATTTATTTTTACATAATATGACATAACCGGATCTCAAGAGAACAAACAATTACCTGCAGTGCCTATTAAAGGAAAGGAATTTGTTTTAGATTCATATAAGCTATTAAAGGCATATTATTCTCAGTGTCGGGTCAAGATAAGTGAGACCACAAGCGGTAAAAATTTTGGGGCCCTCAAACTCAAGTTAGAAAAAAAAGTTTCAAGAAAATTCTCATTAAGTTATTAACAAAAAGTATTTCTTCAGTTTCAATTTGGTTTAAAATTTCCTGCTCTATATAGAGAATGGCCATATTATTTACTCTTTCTTCGTCCAGTAGTGCTCCTTAAATAATTTTTAGACGCTTTAAAACAGAAAATGATCTTTCTCCTAAGGGATAAGGGAATGTTTAAAAAAATTTCATTGTTGGACCTGATAAAGGAACCTCAAGGGGTAGTCGCGGAAGGTATAACCGTAATTAAATTGATCAAAATTAATTAATAACACGCAAAATCTAATTGAATTTACAATTAGAATAAGATATGAAGAATTAATATGCACGAATTTTACTTGTCCTTAAAGGTATGAACAATTTTAGCACAGCCTCGGGCCACTTACGGTCCCTTTGGTATTCTGGGTCTGTGCGCGGCCGGTTAGTTCGCTTATAGGTTCACCCCCCACTGATTATTCGTTACCTTCCTACTTGCCAATAATTGGAAAATTTTACAAAAACATATTACTAGAATAAAAACCGGTAAGCGTATCCATTTTGTTTGAATCTGAATAAATCAATAATTGGTATTTTAGGCAAAATTTAGGATAAATTAATGCAGTTAAAAATATTTTTAAATTTCAAAATTTTATTTCCCCTCTTGAAGTTTTAGACCGATTAAATCCATCTTTTTGTAGTATTTTTGTAGTATCTTTGGAGAGACCGAACGCTTTTACCATTTTTCGTTCAGGTCTCATAAATGCTATAATTTTGCAGACGAAATAAGACATTTTAAAACTCCCAGATCTGGGGAAAAATTAATTTTTTAATGGCGATAGATTTATATTATGTACAAAAGCTATAATAATAAATGAAATGCATTCTAAAATCCATTGACGCAATTTTAATTTGGCAAAGTCTCACTTTTGAAGCAAATTTTAACTTTTAAATGAATATTTTGTTTTGGAGTTTGTTTAGACGGAGTTTAAGATCCTTATCAAAACACTCTAGTTTAAATTTTTCAAAAAAAACGAAATGTACCGCAATACCATAGTTTGGGGCTAAAGCAGTACTGTTTACCATTCAAAAAAACCTTTGTAAGAATTAGTATTTTATTGTTTTAATTTATTTCTTTTGGACCTGGAAAGAAAAATTGTGTTTTTACAAATAAAAAACTAAAAGTAATTCTTTTCAAATACATATTTTATGAACCAAATCATATTTTTTTTTTTATTTCTTTTCGTGTTCACAAACATTTTTTTAAAAATTAAAATGACCGAAAAAATTCTTAAAATTTTTACGATTCAAAATTAATTGTCCAGAAAACCCAAAAATTAATAATTACAAATTTTATTGATTTTTTATTTACAAAAGAAAAACATTTTCCCAAAACTTTTAAACCTCTTTTGGACGAGGTTTAGAAAAATCCCTTTTTTAGTCAAAGGAAATTTTTAGTAAAGATACAAACCAATTTTTTTCTTACAAAATTATCGCATATATAAACCCATTCACATTGTTTCACAAAAACTCAGTTCGTCGTAGATGTCACGTCATTCGAAATAAAGAAAAATACTTAAAATAATAAACTTTTTTGAAAGAAATTTATATTTAAAAATTAAATTTTCAATTAATTTTAATTAATTTTTCTTATCGTTTTTCTTAGGTTGTTGCTGGATCGATTGTTCGTGGTTGGCTAGAACCAGTTTCACAATCGGGGAATTGGATTAAACGAATTCGAGGGGTGGAAGCGAATGAAGCGAATTTAAATCATTTTCTAGTAGCTGGTTATGTGAGCGAAATAAATTCATATATTCATAAATTAACGTATTTAATTATTTATTTCCGTTTTTCATTCTAGTTATGGTATGAAGTAAGTAGAGATATCCCCGCCGGAATTGAAGTTGTTACTGGCCCCAAAGTTCCTTTACAATTACGAGATATATTTAGTAACGGTTCACATGAGGATAAAAGTGATCGAGAAAGTGGTGAGTAAATTACTTGCGATTTCTTTTTGATAAGTAATTGCTTAAAAAATTGTTTATCAAACAAATCGACACTCAACTTTTTTTCTTTTGATTTTAATGAAGTTGTAAAACGTTGTGTACTATTTACTTATTCTATAACCCAGAAAAAAGGAAACTACCAAATTAATTTTAAATAAAAAAAGAATTATTAAAATATTAAATATTGTGCGCGTGCGTTAAAGGATTATTAAAATAACAACGAAAACAATATTTTCTCATCCTGAAAAAACACTCATATCCAGTTTATGATGGTTTATGATAACATTTCTGTTTTTTTTTTCTAAATTTAACTAATTTGAAATTAAATTTCTTTATTTGTCGTTTCACCCCTTTCCCACTGTTTCTAGTACGATAACACCAATGAATCAATGCCGATGATCCTTCAAACGAAACATATAGAGACACAAAATAATCCTTCATCTTTAGATTAACTTCATCACCCCGAAATCTATATGAAAAATAAATTAGCCATGCTCATAATAATGACAAGCATTCTACCGCCGAACAAAAAAATAATATAGACAAAAATAACAACAACACAATAATAATGTCCTGAAAGGATTAAACACGCATTGATATGAATCCCTTTTTTCTTTTTTGTTTAAATCAGACGAGTTTGCGCAAACCGAAAAACTAACACCCTGAATTTTTTACCTAACATTTATTTTTGGTATTATGTAATCTTCATTGGAGTCATCCACATGTACTGTTGGGATCACCCTTTCCCGTATATTATATGGGTTGCGCATAGAAGAGGGCGATGCTATCATATATTAATAATAGAAAAGAAAAAATCAAATGGAAAAGTTTTTTTTCTGGTCAGGACATGATGATATTATTTCGATTTTTCGCGTATTATCCATGTCCTTTAATCAGGTATCTATGTGTTTGATGGTGGTAGATATATGTGTGCGCACGATTAAGCCCCCTAAGTGTGAAATATTTCGTGATAAATTGAGCGAAAATGAATCAAATGATGAGGGTTGATTTTTCTCCGCCATGTTCATGTTAATACTGTTGTCATATCTTTCTGTTTTTTGTTATCACACACAGATACGGGGTTGGATATTGTTAAATGCATTGTCTAATAAAGATATCTCATGTATTTGCCTTTTTGATTCGAAGTTTTTCTTCTGTTAATTCTTGTTGGCCAATCTGTGGGATTTTTGTGTTAATTTTTTGTTTTGTTTATTTTTTTGATTTACAATAGAATATGTTATCCCAAAAGGACTTTCGTTCGGTTTTTGTCAGCGACCACATGTTTTATTTCATTTTAAGATTTTAACAAAACAAAAGGAAAAAATATTGACGTGGACATGATAACATCTTATTTTCAATATGTATATTGAAAAGTTAATGTTATCATTTCTAATCAGGCGTGAGCATATCAACCCCTCTAAGGGTTATTGCATTTCATTTGTTTACACAATCAGAGGTTTACCAAGATGATTTGCATCTGTGCCGTTTTATTTTCGGCTGTTATGATCTTCTCTATTGTTCAAAATTGTCCGAATTGCATTTTTCAGTTGCATATGATCACTGATTATAATAATATTTTGTGATCGTCAATTTTAGATGAGAACTCTGAAAATCTGTTTGGGATTATCTTAGATGTGGTAATAACGAATTCTTTTTCCAGACGATTAATTTCATTTCTGGGAGATTTAACAACTGGTTAGAAAAGATTATTTTAATAAAATAAAATCCCAAGAGGACATGATTTTAAGATTTTCAATGATAAAATTTATATTTTTGGAATATTTGGGAAAACCATAAGTCAATCAATGATTAGAATTAACTTTTTTAGTAAAACCACAAAGAAAACAATTGTTTGTGTATAAAGTATTGGCACCATTACAGGACCCCAAAGAAAGCTATCTCGTCAATTGTGTTTGTAAAAAAAGGCTTCATATTATATAAATACTAATATCTTGTTTACAGACTAAAAGTCTGTGCCACTGGTATTTTTCGTTGACCTATGTTTCAATATCGTACATCGTTTATCATTAATTTAGCGACTGCTTTAACTAAAATGTTAATTTTGCTTGACAATGTATATGTGCTTTTGGTCCTTTGGTACTTCCTATTCGTTTAGGTAGCAAAAGGTTATAAATACATATATCTTATCAAGATTTAAACTTCAAGTTATTAGTAGTCTTGCTCGAAATTAGAAAAAGCATTTTGAGTACGGAAAGAGTTTAAATTATTCGTACGTAGATAGAATTTGCCACCGTCATAAATTAATCGTTGAAGAAGCAATAATCCACTCTAGAAAAACTTCTACCTAGATTTTTATATTCTATGGTAGGTACTATAACGCACCGAAATAATCGTCGGAGAACGGTCTCAAGGAACTAGACGTGGAGAGAATACAAAGTTAAGTAAGTCCGTTCGTCTACACAATAACCCAAAAACATGTTGTCTGATTTTAATGAAATTTAGAATATAGATTAATCATTTCCTTAAATCTGTTATGTATTATATTTCAGCAAAAGAAAATGAAGTTATATGGCCACAAAGTTTTCTTCATTTTTTCATTTTTTGAAATTTTCTTCGACGATCTTAAAATTAATTTTTTAACGGATTTTTGTAACGTATTTTTGTCAAATTTTCCCATAAGATGAATTATTCAACAGGTTCTACCGTAAGTTATTCCACCTGTAGTAAATCGTCCAACCGTACGACTAAAACTTCTGTGTGACTTACCGTTAAAATTGAAATATTTTTTATCACTTCTTAGGACTTCCTCATAAATATGCGTACATTTCTTTTTCCCTTTGGTAGTTATCTCGTTATGGTTGGAAGGAATTATACTATCTTTAAAACATATGGTGTCCATAAGTTTCTCATATAGCTTCTAATAACGCTTTGCGAAATGAAGTACATTCACACGATATTCAGGCAAGATAAAATCCATTCAAGCCGCATCGATTGTTCACGATTGAATTTAATCTTATCAGTCTGAATGACCAACGGTCAAATTTCGTGTCAACCACACTTTCTAACTACTTTTCCAGGATATACAAATCATACGAACTCAACTCTTTGATCTTCAATTCCTTTCAAAAAAATAAAAAATATTTTGTAATTTTAAGTTCGTGACTTCTAGTGACTTCCGCTGATTTTCTATTCGAAACAAAAAACAAAAACAAACCCTTAAAATGATCAAGTCTTTAACATATTCAACTCTGTAAAGCTTTAACAGGGAATGAATTTCATAAGTTATTTTGTGGTTTCTAAATAATTTCATGAAATGTTCGTTGACTAGTATAGAAACGAACATTTGTGATTCTTAGTACTGATATATTCCCACCTGTTTTACTATACAACGAATTTAAATCAGTCAGAATTTTATTCAATTCTATTAAAAGACAGCTGAATATTATTTGCGCATCGATTTATCATTATTCGTGATGCAATTGAATATGCGAAACCCGATTAATATGTCTCAATTTAAAGATATCTGTGAACCCTTTTTCTATACAGCGTTACATCCCATACGACATACGTTTGCAATTTTATTAATGATCGTGAATATGATTTTTTAACACCGGTTAATGCAAAAATTAGATATTAAAAGGGATATCATTATTGTCACACATCATCATCATCATAATTTTCATCCCTTTTTTCGTATGTTCCAAGATGAAGGAGAAGAGAAACTTTGTCGTGTGTTTGATGGAAAATTTCTCGAATAATTATGTGCACGCGTGTTATTTCGATCCTATTTTCTGATGTTGCATTCGAATGATGAATTATTACAGAACAGAAAATAGTCCTGGTCGAAGTTTTTATCCTAGGTATCCCTTTTTTTTTCTTCTGCCGCATGTATCTCTCTTGTTTATTGTAGTACACATGCTTTTAGGGTTGCGTATGTTTTTATTTATTCATTAAATGATCATTTTGATTAAATATCAGTTTTTTATACAAACAAATGAACGAATGTAATAATACAGGTTTTTTTTTTGGGTACAGGATAGGTTAATACGAACGACGGTAGCAAATGCACGCGTGCCCTGATTTATATCGGAGAATTGGTTAATGTGTATATAGTTTATAGTTTGAATATAGTATCGAAAGGCTAAGTTTGGTATTAAAGAAATATGGGAAATTATATATAATATCAACTTGAATGGCTGTTTATATTTAGTAATTTTTTATTGAATGCAATTTCGATAACGCAAAGTCATCTTGTCCAAATTTATCGAATTTAGTCTAGTAGTAAAATAGGTGAAGTACTAAAAATACTACTTGTTTCTGAAGTCTCTATACTGACTTCGGACTTTTTCTGAAACTTAATCTCATGCATTCTAGATCTTCAAATTCATTACATTAGAATCCCATATCTAGTTAGTTGCTATTTGGTATATACAGTGTATCTTTAGATAAAGTGTTAACTGTATTAAGTGCCATCATTTCGAAAACAGGAATAAATTGAAGCGATAAAGGTAACATTTTTGTTGATTCTACAATGTTCCATTTTGCAAAAGTACTTTTGAGTCTTTTTTCAATTGTTAATTTTTATTTATATACCAGAAATCGAGTCACTTAAAAATATACCATCGATCAAATAACATCGTAGTTTTTATATCATTTCTAGCCATCCTTCAATTCAGAAGTGGGATAGAGTTGATGAAACATAGGCAATGGAAGGTTGATGACGAGAAATTGAAACAAGAATATCGGCGAATTTTTTTAGTACACGTAGTTTCAGCCCTAAATATTGCTAGCAGTTTAAGAGGTCTCGTGTTCAACTCCGGCTTCGGGCTTCGACACATTCACATTTTTTCAATTTCCTATATATGTGAATTCTATACAAAAATTTACATTGAAATTGTTAACTTCTCATAATTTTTCGGTTTTAAGCTTGCTTGCTTGCTTGCGTACACAGAGAAAAATTGTGAAGTTAATTGGCTAGTTATGACAACTAAATAATAGTTGTGACAACTTAATTTTAAATGCAATAACTGGAGTAGAATCGTGAAATTCGGTGGAAACTAAATCGTATCGAAAAAGCATAGGAATTGCAATGCTTTTTCGATACGATTTGGATCAAATCAAGTTACACGATTCCACTGCAGAATTTTCTGTTGTCAGAACTAAAGTTCAGTTGTTACAACTCACTAATATTTTCGCGATTTTTCCTTATATATATAAATATATATATATACTTGTATATCCAAAATAGATTCTCATAATTCTTAATATTTAGGATAATTTAGAAGGAGAACACATTTTAGTAAAATTCTATATACATGTATATTTTCCATTTCTATAAAAGGAAAGTATTTTTCTCTTTACCTGAATATACAAGCACTGCCTTCCGCAGATAACTTCCCAGGCTATAATAATTGAAGGTAAAATCACCAACTTCGCTAAACAAAAATAATAGAAAATTATTTAAGTCGGAAGTAAATTCCGATCAAGTCGATTATTACATTATTTTTGTTCCATTTCAATAATTTTAGCGCATCAGTGAAAATTTGTATTTTATTTTCCTTCAAATTGCAAAAGTCAGATTCACGTAATAAAGTTTCGAGTTATGACAATTTGAAAAAAATGGTTATCATTAATTTGAAATTACTAAAAACGCTATAAAGTGTTTGTTATTATTCATTATATCATTTCTTTTACATAAATTCCCAGAAACAAATGTAAATATTAAACTTTAAGAAAATATATTCATATTCCCATGAGATCACATCGGGATTGTCCATATCCAGTACATCTTATAGACGAGTCAAGGATGGATTATTTTTGCTGTGCAATATGTGACATGATTATTATCGTGAGAATTTTTTCTTTCTTATGAAGGCTTGATAAAGAGTGTGCTCCCCAGACCAATAAAAGATGACCAAAAGAAAGAACATTTATGTTGCTACTTTCTGAAACCAAATTATTACGAAATAAAACACCTGTTTATCCTTACCAAAAGGGATATACTTAGGTCGTATATAGCGTGAGGTGCAATATGACTTCAATAAATATGCAAGTCAAAAATTCAGTCCAGTGGAACATGGAAATTTAAACGGCGAGGGCAAGTAAAGTACAAGAACCATATGTGATCTGGTCATCTTTTCCGAGTTTAAAAGTTGACCCTTTACAGAAGTCAGTAAGCGATTCAAGAAACACAAATTATTCCAAATAATAAACCAAATAAAACAATATACAAGGGTTGTTGTAAGGTGAGGGTGATTCGAATTTTCGAATTAGAATTGACGGTATATGTTCATGTCCTTTCTATACATTTCATATTTCCATATATTTATCACTCGATGTGGCTAAAACGATGGTAAACAATTCAATAAGAAGGGTGGTTGGTCATTTTATTCGAAGGTGAAATTTCTAGTGTCCTCTGATTGAATTCAGGTGTTTTATGGGTTTTATGTCCTCATGGTTGGTTTTTTTCTTTATTGTTCACTTGATAAAGGGTGGGGGTACATGATAATTATTTGTCGTTTTTTTTTTTTTGTACTTTATAGGCATTTTTACCATACATGTATAATTGCGATTGAACTCTTCAAGTTCCTACCTGAAGGACTCTATATTTTCAAGTGAAGTAGTGTCGTCGGATGAAATATTTGAAGCAATTGTTTTTTAGTTAAGGAAGAGTTCGGATGTTTCAAATTATTTCGCGATTATTTTAAGAATATTTAGTTAATCTTCGAATATATAAGAAAATAAAAGACAAAGTGATTTTTTTCAGTGAAAGTGTTTTACATGACCAAACTTTCAATACGAGTGTTTCTAATTCAATTTTCACTTTCATTTTGGCAAAAAATTGTTTTAATTGTTGGACATTTGTTTTTGTTTTTTTTTTTTTGCTGTGATCTTTGATCGAAAAACAACGAGAATAGTAAACGTGATCAGGTAAAAATTGATCGTAACCGTTTCTGATTGATCAGTTTTGTCAAATTAGAAAATTACAGAAGAAAAATAAAGATAAAAAAAAAGAAATGAATTACAAAACATAGTCGATATAAGAGATTTTCAAAAATTTACTAAAATCAAACTAAAGCTTGATATACTGTTTTTTGTGGCTCCTAATTCAATTGCTTCGAATGATGAAGTGGAAGAGTAAAGTCGGGTAGCCTAAAAGAATCTCTCAAAGATCATTGTTAAAAACGTAAAACATCCAATCAACCTAAAAGATTTGAATAAAACGCCGTCACAGTTGAAAATGTGGCGAAAAATTGCGTTTTTTTTTCTGATTTTTTTTTCTTTTAAATTACGTTTATTTGAAAACATTTTTTTTGAATTTTGAAAATATTTAAGAAAAAATACTTTCTCAACCTTTTTTCTTGGCAGAAAGACAAATTACACCAAGCAAGGTGTTTTATAGTTACGTTAAGCTTTTTTCGGTGATTTATAAAGAAAATTAAATGTGAATTAAACAAGTTTTTTTGTTTTACTTTTTGTTTCTGAGTTTGCACGTAAAGTTGTATAATTTACAAATTTACAAGAGGAATCTCTTCAAAACTTTAATGATGAAAACACAAATTTATAATTCCTCTAAAATTTATAAAATTTTAACACTAATTTGACAGGGACAAGTCAAAATGTTATTTTACATTAGATTTATTTTTATTTCCAGTCGAAATTTTTATAATTTCATGACAGTCGAGATAATTCATATTATCGATGAAATATTAAATAATCCTTATTATATGTTGGTGTTAAATTTATCGATTGTAAAATTACTAAGCGGAATAGTTTTCATATATGAAATTATTGTCAAATCAAACTAGTTCTGTGCTCTAAAACTGTAAAAACACAATAATTTTTCCAGAAAATACCACTGGAATCTTGTAAGCCAATGATTATTACTTTGATCATTTTCAAAATCGATGGCTTCAAAGTAAAGTTATCCCAAGGGCCAGCTTTGTGGCCCGTGTAATAGCCTTATCCTATAACTGCATTCACAAGTACATAGTCCAAGAAAAATATCAAGATTTACTTTTGAGAAATTTAAAAATAAAATTGGAGATTGTGAGTTTTGCAACTATTGGTAGGAGATCGTAAGTTTTAATAATGGATAGTTGGCATGTAGTTAGTTTTGATAGCTACCATAAAATCAAAATCCTTTAGTTGATATTATTAGTTTTGCAGCAACCGTCGATTTCCAACATGGAAAGGCTTAGGTATGTTCAGTCTTTTGCCACAATATTAGTTTTCAAAGTTGAAGTAGTAAATTAATGCTACTAAATAGTATCATTAACTTAAAACTTTTGATTTTTGGATATTGTTAATGTTGAAACTAGATTCCTCATACTAAGATTCTTCAAAATTTTTCATATAAATTCTTCAAATAAAGCAAATATGATTTCTTTACTTTGGCCCCACTGGCGACCGTCGAGTCCTGTGCAAATGCAACAACTGCACATGGTTTAAGCCAGCCCTAGTTATTATTTAGAATATTACGTAAACATTATTTGAAAATTACATATCAATAGCCATCATTTGAAGCGATAAATTGCTCTACGAAATGTATGTAAGCGACAATCGCCTGTCACTTGCGGATTAATAGCTAATTGCAATTTTAACATCCAGAAACGTAGGCCGGTAATTTCAATCAGAGCTTCAAAGTAAATCAAAACATCTTACATATGTATGTCCTTAGGTGACCTTTAGTAATGTGATTGATATATGTATTCAGTGAAAATCCAAAAAACAAGTGTAATGATTTGGAATATATTCCTACAAAAACAAAATTAAAATGTTCGGGTTGAAGCCCTATAAATAATTTAGTTTGTAAGCAAATTTTCTGAAGTCATTAACGAAAAAGTTAAAGATAGTAACTAATTTAACTAGAAGCTTATATACTATTCACTTCTGGTTTTGATTTGAAGTTGCAACTGTTTATTTCGAGTATGTTTTAGTGTATTCATTGAAATAAACCTATCCACCTTTATATATGACGGCTCTAAGGCTGGGTATAGTTCTTATACGACCAAAATTATTATACACTTAAAATATTGAATTTGTAACATTACAACAGTGTAAATAAAAACTAAAACTTCTTGGTTATCACGATGTAAAAAACTGTAGATGGAAGACGTATGAAAAAATTCGAAACTTATCTAGAAGGCTCTTTTTCTATTTCAGATTCTGACAATTTCCGACAATTTTCAATGAATTCAAATATAATATAAATATTTATGTTTTCTTTTACTAAAACCAATTTATTGTTAAAAAATCCAGCGTAACGTTGCCTGAAGGTAAATAGTACGGATAGTGCAAAAAACAGAAGAATACTTCTGATGAAACATAATTGTTCGAATAAACATTTCAAAGAAATGACTTCCTTTGGCTTGAAAACTCATAAAATCCAATTATGTAAATTTTGAATACGCTTTTAATACTTAATTACAAATCAATTCTTTTAATTTTTATGATTTTATGACTCGTTTTATATTACAAAACGGTGAATATAATTGCATCCATTTATTCGTATGCAATTAAAACGTTGAAATATTAATATTGCAAAGATAAGAAAATTTCAAGACATCGAATGATATCATAATCACGATCAAAAGAAGAAAGAAGAGAAATGACAAAATTTACTTTAAATTAAAAAAATTTAATTGATAATAATTAATTATAACGAAAAATCGTTTTTGCTTTTGTATTTTGTTGTAGGTTCTCAACACAGCGGTGAAGATGATTTTAACACTTCAAACGATTTAGATAATAATAGTAAACCGGATAGTAATCATAAAGAACGCGATCGTGATCGTGATCGAGGTGGTGGTGATCAAGATTCAGATGACGAAGACGGTATCGATTATAGATGTGTTGTATGTGAACGTCAGTGCCACGATATCGACCAGTAAGTATCCATTTTTATTGTCCTTGTTTATTTTTTTTTATTTTATTTCTATTATTAATATTATAGTTATTTTCTGGTATTACTTGTTATTGATTTCAATAATTGGTCGACAATCAATTATTTTAATTTATTTACAAATTGAACTTTTATTTTGTTGTATTTGGGTCTTTACGAAAGTCAACACTTCTTCTTAATTAGATGTGATTTTAGGGTTTTCTTCGAATCTTAATTAAGTATAATTACCCAAGAAAAAAAAATTTGTAGGACAAATAATATTTGATGTTCTGATAGATCTTTACTAATTATATGAAGTACAGAATTTTATGTGAGTATTTAAATAGTTCCCCATATAGTTTTCCGTTAATAGGTTGATTTAGTTGATGATAATTTCTTTTCAGTTTGGAAAGATAATTACTAATAATTAAATATGTTTATTATATAAATTCGATGTATTAACAAAGTATATAGAAATATTGTAAATAGCAACAATTTTCTATATTTCTTTCTTCCTATAAAAAAGGAATAAAGCTTTGTGGTAGTAAAAAATACGATCGGCAGATCTTAATGGATTTTCATGTTTTAAGATCTTCTGAATTCAGAAGCCATATTTCTATAAATGAAAATGAAAGCGACCTTTCGTTTGTGTAGTGTAAGTTTACAAGAAATTTTTGAAGTTTGAGAAATTTTTCGGTTATTCAGAGAAATAGGATACTATTGTATTAAATTCTTCGTAATCATCTGAAAAGGATTGATAAAATGCTTAAACCTGATTTTATTTCAGAAACCTTTGAAACAATAACAATATAATTTAAGTTATTGCTTTTTAGATAATTTTGTTGTAGAAAATTAAACTGGAATTACGAGTATATCATGAATGAAAGAATATATAGATTACGCCATGCGCATGTCGGCCATTTTAAATATTTATTTTGATACATTTTTGACATCACATGTGATTTTCTTTTAAATAAATAATCGTAATTTTTCACATAATCAATGTATTTCAAGTCCCCTGTGACGTAGGTAAGCAATTCGAAATATTGGAAGGTGTAATCTGTATATTCTTTCATTCATGCGAGTATATGTAGCGCATATACAGGTGCAAAAGTTTCTTCCAGTGTACCTATTAGCAGTGTATTTTATATTTCGATTATTATAAATTTATTCTTCATATAAAATGACTCTAGTAAAGCCAGTGATTTTTTATTGCATGCAAAATATATATGTGGATTTAAATAACTGACCAAAACACGTAGACCTGCGTGTCAAATGACCATCCAAATGGTTGAATTAAATCTTTTTCTCTTTTTGAAGAAAAAATGGAAATGCTAACATAATGTACCTTTTGAAGGAAAATTGAAAATATAAGTTTACTAAAAGAACAAATGGAAAATAACATAAAAAAATAGTGTTAATTAGTGAAAGACGACAACAAGCATCCATATTAAAAAAAAAACTATTTCAATTTAGAAAATGAAATCAGAACACGTTAGAGAATCTCTCATTTGAATTTTCTTTTAAATCTGATATTTTTACTAACTAACTAACTATGTTTACATTGTCATGCCACCTTCCAATTTAGACACTGTTTTTAGTATACAAATTATGGTCTCTTAACACTTTCCACACCTTTTGATGTAGTCAGAAAACTTGAACGTTTCTTTGTATAAATAACATATTAAAAATAAAATCACAAAAAATATAATACAAAAAATGGTTTACAAAATAAATACTAATAATGAAATAGACTTCTTTCTTTCCAATGAAATGAGTATGAGAGAAATTTATCGAAGGATTCATGTTCATTAGGTCATATAACTAAAGAACTAATGTACTAAAGTATATGAATAAATTCATAATTAATGTTTAAAAAAAGAAAAGAAAAACTACATCACAATAAAACAAATGAATATATGATTTGTGTATCGATGATTCCTATGACATTTTATTGTAGACCATTCTTTCGACATTGGCATGGTCTTTTTGTGATTAATGCTCGCTAAATGATAACAAACAAATCAACAATAGTTTGAGGACGTTTTGTAAATACTGTATAGAGTAAACTTTATTGTGTTACCATTGCTATAAGAGAAATGTCTTCTTGGTGTGTATTGCACTATATTAACCACGACTAAATTTAGCATTTAAGTATTGAAGACATTCTAGATTCTAGCAATTATATGGAACTAGGAACACAAGTTTTTTGAATACATATAATTCCAAATCTACTAAGAACACAACTTCTACTGCCAAGTCTTGTACACACATCTCTTGTCTTATCGAAGAAATACCCTTCCAAAATGCTGTCTATAAATCGAAATTCCGTTAATTCAATTTTTCGTTTTCATACAAATCTGTATTAGGTAATTAGAGTTTGTAAGTGATCGAACTCAGGCTTGCCCATATCGTAATTGGGTTTTATTTTCCAATTCCAGTATACTAACATACCGTATAAAAAGTTTCCGTAGTCAAAGTGTATTCATAAATTTCGAATATTATTTCTTTTGATACCAAACCAAGTGTCGGTGAAATGCCTAGAAGAATTATTGCTAAATAATTTCTAAATCACTGCACAATAATGTTTACTAGACTGTCATAATGCACTTGATGCTAAAAATACGGGAAAATGTTATTTGGATACATTTCAAATATCTAATTTCCAACGTCTTTATAATATTCCTTATATAGTTGTTTCCAGAAGTGGGATAAGTTGATTATTCCTAAATTAAGGGGGATAATAAAGGGGATACATTCCTTGTGATCTCGGATCAAAAACGAAATAAAATAGAATGGAAAGCCATAATATATGGTAATACTGTCAACTAAATAAAAAGTGCTCTTCACACAATTACCAATCCTTATAATAATTTCATTTTGAAGCTAAGCAATGAATCAAAACACGCAAATGTGATGATGATGACTGATTACATAAATAATTGATTAGGCACATATGAAATCGAAAAAAAATGAATTAAAAGGAAAAAACCTGCTGTCGTATTATGAATAGACTCTTCATTAAAGTAGTGGTTGGAATATCATCTATATATATGTTATTTGTTGGAAAACTTATCGCCACCACCTCCCCCTATATATATAAAATCCATTATGTTATTATGTTTGAATTGTGCTCGATTGTTTGAAGTTGGGTTGGATATCAAAATATAATCAAAAATTGACCAACCACTGTGCATACAATTGACTTTATGAACGCAAAAAGGTGCCAATTTTACTACCAATACTTAACGATGCATTTCGCATGTATTTCGATCAATCATGAATGCATTCCCTTGGAGTGAATTCGATGAGCATATAGAAAAAATATTCAACTTACTCACAGGAGGACATATCGAAAAGCATTAAATATTGAACATCATTTCGTTAATTATCCTTCGATTCGGTGTTATCTTTGAAGTGCATGTGAAACTAGGCACATGACAATAATTTTTTTGTCGTCTTTTGAATGGATTTAGATTCATTTTATGATACGAATAAGAATAAATGCGCGCGCATTCATTAAACTATTACACCTCTTTTTGCCCAAGGGACACGACACCTTCTCCTAACATTGTGTGGGAGGAAGTCATCCTATTTTTAATTTCTCTTTTTTTATATAAGCCTATTTAGTTTTTTGCTTGATATTTCAAATATTCTTCTAAAATTTAATATTATTTTATATTTTCAGTTTGGATGACCATTTGATTGCTGCTCATCATTATCCAAAGGACGCTTTTAGATGTGAATTGTGCTCAAAAAGTTATTGTTATCGACCATCGTTATTGCGACATCGTGCTCTTGTGCATGGTGAATTAAGAAAGTATCCCTGTGAGAATTGCACAAAGGTGAGTAAAGAGGTGAATTATGGAATTTTCTTAATAATTGTTAATAAATTTCTTTAAATTTTAATGTGTTCAAGAGAATTTAGTATTGCCATATAATTAAGGTTAGATTCGTACTTTTGTGTTTTTTTTAATTTGTTTTAATTTTTTATTATTCAAACGGAAAAACTATTTACTTATTAAAAATTCTGCTATTATATTTTGAATTTAATATTCGACAACAGGAGCTTTGACATCTTTAGCCTATGCATTAGTAGATGTTTTACAGATCATTACATTCGTATAATATCGGAATACGTTTTTTAAGCGAATCTTTTTAAAAACAAGTTATGAAGTATTTTGATCAGAATTTTGAATAATATGTCGAACTTATCCTTTAGGGACAAGGACACCTACTTATATTAAACAGTCATATTTGTGTGACGATTAAATATACTCTTCGGTACTTCTCCAAGTATCCCGTTGCTTACCAAGTTCTTAAGGTCTTAATAATTTGACAATGTATCACGAAATATACACTATTGCATTTTCGAAATCTCTTCAAAATGGTCAACTTTTTTACAATGAGTACAAGATTATAAAGACTGTGTTTTTTGGGAAAAATAAGCACGGTTAGCATACACTCTATTATCGCTTATTTAAGAAATGTATAATATCGCTGTCTAACTTAACGACAGTTATTATAGCATTACTGTCTATTAGATGGTAGATGGTACTGATCAAAACTTTTGCTCTATTATTGCAGTTTTTAAATTAACACACAATCTTACCTGATTCTGGACATTTTTTTTCAATTAATTTTATTGATTTTTGTTTTATTTGGTTAAAACAATACTTCAAATACCCGTCTCGCAAAATATTATTTGTTTTAATTTCAATATTTGTCTAAAAAAAAGAACCTCAAAAAAAGATGACTGAAGTTGGTTGCGTGTTCCAGGAAATAATTTCAGTGGTATCAACATTCGAAATTAAAAGTTCTAAGAACATAGATTTGAAAAGTCGTGTTTTGTAAATAGTCGCCGTTAGAAATTTCCAAAAAAAAACAGAGCAAAATTACCATAATCTAAAATTAATTAATTCCGTTTATTTTTGTTCTCCGTCTGTAGAGATGATGTAAGAAAATTCCCTAAAGGAGCTAAAGTATATGTTACAAATATAATTCTAGCATTTTAAAGATTTTGAAAAAGTGGGCGGCGAAATAAATCTGGAAAAATAAATGCCTAACTACCTAATTTATGCTTATGCCCCTACGTACTACCAGAGGGTACATTGGTTTTGCCACTAAGTATGTAATGCATAAAAATAATCATCGGAGAACGGTTTCAAGGGTATGGTTGTGTGGAGAATCTATTTATGCGTGTCCGTCCGTACGTGTACATGATAACTCAAAAACGCGTTATCCGATTTTGATGAAATTGGAAATGTAAGTTCGTTATTCCTTAACTCGATTTAGTATTTTATTGAAGCTAAATTAGACGTGAGAAGCATAATTTTAAAGAACAAACCAGGGTAACCAGAAAGTTGGGAAATAAATAGTCGTAGGAGAAGAGAGAGTACCGATAGGCTACTTGCGAATTAGAGCAAATTAAAATAAGTACAACCAAAGTTATACAGAAAAACCCTTCAAATATTGCTAGCTTTGTCTGTTTTTCTGTCCCATTTCTACCATAAGGCATCAAAAAATAGAAGTTAAGAAGTTCCAATATTTTTTCAACGCAGTAGTATATTAAAATATTATCAAAATTAAAGTCTCTAGATTTACGGACAGTTTTAATATTAAATAAATAAATTCTGGAAATGCAAAATTTTAATTATTTCATATTCTTGAAATCTTGTAAAAAGTTAAATTAAATTATAAAATTAATTAAAGTTAAAAAAAAAATGACCGTTAAAATAATTATTGTCAAGGAAGGTGCATTTTTTATTGGTACAGGCTAGGTTTTTTTTCAATTTCATTAAAAATTTAATTAATAATAAAACAAACAAAAAAATCAATCAAATCATGTTAAATGTTTTCTGTTCGTCTTATTATCTGATTTCAATGTCGTTTTTGCATAATGCAAAATGCCCTTCATTTAAATCAACATTTTTATGGGTTTTTCGGTTGTTGCTTTTTATATGTTCATAAAAAATCTTTAAATTCGTCAAGGATTAACATTGTAATGTCGGAAGTCTTAAAAATTCTGAACAAATTTCAAAAGTTTTTGTAATAAAACTGAAAAAATACACGAAATAAAAATGAAAAACTTCCGAATTATCATAGAAATCATATGAAACTAAACTCGATCAACCACCCGCAAAGATAATTGCAATATAAGATCAGAAAAATGAAGAGAAGCATAAATATTCATAAAAATAATAAAATTTCGAAAGGTAAAAAAAAAGAAATGATTACGAAATAATAATCTTAACACCTACAAAAAAAGAAACTTCCATTTAAATTTTCGAAAAACTGCAAAGCAACGATCTCTACAAAATAAAAAATTCCTCGATCAAATTAAGATGATACGATCTTCGAAAGGATTATTTTGAAAAGAATTTAGCATAATAATTATCATTACAATAAATTTCTTATTCATAAGTTTTTTTTTGTTTGTGTCGATTTCAATTTCAAATGATCTTTTTGGGGGTCCTAAAATATGATGTCGTAATCTATCAGTTTTAAATATCAAAATATATTTAAATGATTTCATTTTTCTTCACTTTCTGCCTAAGGCATTGATTATATCCAAATTAGAGCATAGTGATCATCGTTTGTCTCTCTATAGTCTATACCATGTTCGATACATGAAACTCATTCGGGTAATATCTTATAATATTTTGAATATTATCTAATGATTGAATCATTTTTGACTCCTTTAGTGGCTTTCCTGTCAATCTTTTCAATCAAACTTTTTTCTTTTTTTTTTTTTGCTCTATCCTCCAATATTACCAATTTTCAGTGTTGGAGAGAAATATTGAGGGCAATCATAGATAGATTTCGTATTTACAACTTGATTACAAGATCTTTTAAATATGATTAATAAAAACGAAATAATGTAATCGTTATTATTTAAGATAATTACTTAAAAGCATCTTGTGAAATCGTTTTCTATTATTTAAATTTTTATTGAATTTTTCTAAGTGTTTTTCTTTTCATAAATCATAATAATCTTTAATATTAAATAATAATTTCGTTGTTTTTTTTTTGTTTGTTGTAGGTATTTTGTGATCCATCAAATTTACAACGTCATATACGTGCACATCACGTCGGCGCACGAAGTCACGCATGCCCCGAATGTGGTAAAACATTTGCAACATCATCAGGTCTTAAACAGCACACACATATTCATTCTTCGGTGAAACCATTTCAATGCGAAGTATGCTTTAAATCGTATACACAATTTTCAAATTTATGCCGACATAAACGGATGCATGCCGATTGTCGTATGCAAATTAAATGTACAAAGTGTGGTCAAAGCTTTAGTACAGTAACATCTTTATCAAAACATAAGCGTTTCTGTGATTCAACAACGATACCACCGCATCATCATCCACATCATCCTCATCATCCGCATCATAATCATCATCATTCACATCATCAATCACATCAGCAATCAACAGGAACCGGATCGACAATACCACCGCCTGGAATACCAACTGGTGTACCATCAGCTATGTCTACACCACCATATTTTATGTTTCGTGGTCCGCCACCATTTTTTTCACCTGGTTTTCCATCATATCCAGCATTACAAGGTCTATTCCCACCAAGCCCAGCACAAGCATCCAGTTTTCCAATGTTATTTCCGAAACCGAATCTTGATTTAACATCAATGTCAGAAAGGGATCGAAATAGTAGTACATCACCTCCTTCAACACCACGCCACTTAAGTGGATTCGGTTCACATTATGGTGCAAGATCTTTACTTGATGAACCAAGAATGAATCCATTGAGGCCATCACCAGCGCGACCAATACCACAATTACAACAACAATTAAGCAATAATAGTAATGATATACAGAAACTTCTTAGTAGAGAATCATCAAAAAGCAGAAATTCGCATAGTTCAGAGGAGGATACCACTTCATTGACTGGGGCTGATGTTAAAATTCATGTAACAGATAACGAGAATTCAATAGAGGTGAAACAAGAGCGTACCACTCCGGATGAAAAGGTAATTCAGATTTTATAACTAATATTCCAGATTTTATAATATTTTATTAAAATACAGAAACATATTAATGTGACAACACCATCTCCAACACATCAGTCGACTCCGACGGAACAACCTTTAGATCTTTCGGTGACAAGGAAACGAGAAAGAAGTCGTAGTCTTTCCCCGGATTCAGTTCCAATGAAACGATCACGATCCCATCAATCATATCAGGAAAGTCCAACACCATCTGTATCACCAGGTCCGACACCATCACCATCACCGCCCAACCAACCAATGGCATGTCCCAGACCAATTCACCCAATGTTATTAGAAGCGATTTATCGACCATCAGCTGGATTAAGTGCAGCATTTCAACGTCCGTTTCCTTTTTTAGGGTCAATGGGCGGTCGGCCATGCTTTGATCATTTACTTCATCATCGGAATGGTCCGTTTCCGCCCAAACCATTTCATGAGGCTCTAATGGCAGCCGGTGGTTTGTCTGCAGGAAGTGGTGCTGCTGTTGGTTTAGCTGCTGCTGTAGCTGCAGGGAAAATTAAAGATCGATACACATGTAAATTTTGTGGTAAAGTATTTCCACGATCGGCAAATTTAACACGACATTTACGTACGCATACCGGTGAACAACCGTACAAATGTAAATATTGTGAACGTTCCTTTAGTATTTCGAGTAATCTACAACGACATGTTCGTAATATTCACAATAAAGAACGTCCATTCAAATGTCATCTATGTGATCGATGTTTTGGACAACAAACAAATTTAGATCGTCATTTGAAAAAGCATGAAGCTGATGCCAGCGGTTTAGGATTGGGTATCGGTGATTCACCATCGTCAAATGAGGCCGATCGTGAAGACACTTATTTCGATGAAATACGATCGTTTATGGGAAAAGTAACTTATACGGGTGGATTGTATACACCGATTAGCATGGGTGGTGGTGAAAATGAAACTGAAGATGGTAGCGACGTAGAAAATGATGTTATCAACGAAAAGGAAACACTTAATAATAATGAAGCAACAATTGAAGTTTCAACGTAGGAATTAATTAAGAATATTAAAAAGAAAATCGATTATAATAGATTTCTTGTTTATTCTTTTAAAAAAAGAGAGAAAACAATTTAGAAAGGAAGTAATTTCCTTTTATTCAAATTAAACAAGAAATTGTTGTAAAGGACGATATCTAGTACTTATATTTGTTTTTGTTTTTTTTTTTTTTTTTGTAAATAAATTTAATTAAGACAATTATTAATGAAATGAAAACAACAAGAAAATTAAAAATAATTATATCACTTCTTTTTTTTTGTATAGTAAGTTAACACACACGATCAATTTGTATTCAAATTTGTAAATATTAAATTTTATTAAATACTATTAAAGAAAAGGAAGAAATTAAATAAAAACTAAAAGAAAAATATTTTTCAGTTTTAGCTTAAACGCATTGCGAATTTTAAATTATTAATAATTATTTTTTGAGTAATTCTAGTGTAGTTAAAAAAAAATTAAAGGAAACCTTAATTTCTTATTTTAGTTTATTTTAATTACAATTTCTTAATTGAACAAAAATATTATTTGAAAATTACAAAACGTGTACAAAAGTTACAATCTAATTTGTTCTAAAAAAAAAAGATTTATAAAATGCAAAAATTTGGTAAATCAACAATTTACGCCAAATTTCTAACTTTCTTATGTACAATATTGCAAGTTTAATTTCATTTGAAACTACAATAATTAAAAATACATCTGCGTAGTTATTTTTACCAAGATTAGTTCATTTAGGATATGGTTTGATTAATTGATTAATTGAGTAATTAGAATTTGTTCAATATTTTGATTATTCAACAGAAAAATTATTAATTGTTTAATTTAAGAGAAACAAAACAAAATAAACTTGGACAGAGTATTAATAAATTTTGAATAACTTTTAAATGAAATGTGAAATATTAATATATTCGACGTTTGGCTTTTATAACAGAAACCCATTAATCTGCTTAAAACCAACAATTAATCAATTAATCCTCTGGAACCAATAACCAATTAATTAACCATGCCCTGGTTCATGTACTTACGATCACTTCACACAAATAATATCACCAATTTTTGAATCGGAATTCCTGTTCTGTAAAATATGTATTTTCGTTGAAAACTGATTGTCAATTTTTTCTTGACAGCACTTACTATTAACTAAACAAAAATACTAATTGATATAGTCGTGCCTCGAAATATATGATCACAATTTACGAGATCTACTATCACATTCCATATATGATCTGATCCATTATTCTTCACATGAGAAATACTTTATGATATTTTGAATAAAGTCACCAATTTCAGACGGAAAGTCTATTTAAACAGTTGTTTTTAAATTTGTATGGTTTTTGCGAACTTCAGCGCGTGCTAAGGGCCACACATTTTTCGACTTAAAAAAGATTTTAAATGCCATATTTTCTTGTAAGTTGAGCTACTGCATGCTCAAAAAGGAACTTAGTGATCTGATTTGTATTTCTAGAGAAATAAATTTTATGGACTAAAACTTTTATAAAAAGTTTCATGATTTTTGACAATTAAATAGATAGCAGTTCCTATCTTAATCATTGTATACTTTTTCTAATTTAAAGTTATACATAGGAAACTTAAGTTTTTCTTATGCCTTGACTGCGAAATTCGTTTTGTAACTTAAACTCAGTTTTCCAACAGAACTTAAGCTCTCACCGTGAAATTGGGCATTAGAAACCGAACCGATGAACCCAGTGAAATGTTGCTAGATTTTGTACACACACTAATAATTGTAATAAAATACTTTATTTAATGTATATTTTTTTTATAATTTACAAATTTTTATTTTTATTCGTGATATTTAAAATATTATTCGAATTAATTTAATTCCTTTCTCTTTTGCTCTTAAACCAAAGTTTTTAGCACTTAGTACTAATAATTTAAAAGACAGACAAAAAAAACAAAGATTCAATTTTAATATTCATTTTTATTAGTTTTTATTTTTGGGTTTTTTCATTTTGTTTTTAAATAATTACAAAAAGAAAAACATTTAAATTACTTTTAAAAAATCATAATAAATAAACTAAATAAAAGTTTTAGTGAAAAACTAAAAACCAAGAAAAAATTTGTTAAAAAAATAATAATTATGAAAAATTCACTAATTGCATAAAAAAAATTTCTCTTTATTAATTAATTACAAGAACAAAATTTAAATTTAAAATTTTATTAAAAGAAGAACGAATTTATTGTGTTTTTTAGTTCATTTTAATTTTTAATTTTTATTTTTTATTCCAAATTAATTTTGATTATTCCAAATTATTCTAAATTATTGTCAAAAATAGAAAAATTTTAAATCTAATTTTTTGGATATTTCTTTTTTATTCTAATCGAAATTTTTTTGATTTGTTTTAAGTAAAACAATTTTAATGTTTTTTTTTTATAATTTTGGCGTTTTTTTTATTTTTTTTGAGAAATTTACAATAAAAACTTAATTTTACTATCTTATTTTATGTTTTAAACATTTTTTTTAAACAAATTTATTAGCAAAAGAAACTAAATAAAAATAGGAGGACAGCGGTTATTAAAATAAAATTACTAAATAAAAAATCGGAGCACTTTATGAAGAAAAAAAAAAACAATTTGATCTTAAATTTATGCATAATTATTATAGAAGAAAAAAATTAAAAGAAAAAAAATACAATCTATTTAAAAAAATAAAATTGTAGTTTTATTTAACTTCTTCGCTCAGAGTTTGCTTCGAAAGGCAAGATATATATTATTGTTGCATGCTACCCCTCTGGTTCGATAAAATGAAAACACTTTTTATTTATGGTATGTGAATTTAGTGTATAAACTTTATTTACAATTATTTCTGCGTTAACAATTTGTCTTAAAAATATTTGTCTATCAATAATTAATTATTTTATAAAAGATTAATTTATCCACAATTTATTTACAATGGAAAACGCTATTAATTACTTATTACTTTAATATTTCACTGATGTAAACACTTTCGCTGTTTGATTTCAACTGTTGTAATCGCTTTCCGAAATCTTTCTGATCATCACTGATCAAGTTCTGAATTTGAACTGTATTTTGTTCTATCGGTATTTCCACCTTATACACTGCTTGAGTTCAACTTCGAGAATATTCCTGTATGTAAACGTACTTTCTATGAATGCAAAGAAACTTATTCTTGGAATTTCTCGAAATGTCAAATCAACAGTGATCATCTTGTGTTTTAGAATGCTTTCGTGATTTTGTAGAATATTTGATGGCTTCGAGAACCAGAAAACAGAAGATTAAGTCTGACTCTAATGTAAAACTTTAATATAACAGTGGGTTAGGAGTTAGTTAAGATTCATGGACCCGTTTCTGTAGTCAAAACTTTTTTGATATAAGCAATAACTGCAACTGGAAGAAACATAAGCACCACGTTTGACGCATATAGATTTCAAGTACTCCTTCGTGACTGTAGACTAAAAAGTGTACAAAAGCGTCGTTAAGTCTTATATATGTCATTTGATGCTTGGAAGGACCTCCGCAACGTTAAAATTTAACAAAATAATTGCTATATTGTATTGAAAATGTCTTTTATTCTTTCTTATGAATTTGCAGTTAAAATTTAAGGTAAATTCAATAAACCAGTAGCTTTCGAGATAAGACAATTGGAATTTAAATTTCTATGACGCTTTAAAAAAACATCATATACAATATTTGTATAATATATTATACCAACGTATAGAGAACGTCATTTTGGACTAGTTTACATTTAGTTTCGTAACAAGTATAATAATTTATTAATTTTTAAAAATATTATTAAAATTTCCAAAAAATAAAAAAAAAATTTAGCCCACCTACTGCCAGTTGATTAAACGCTTAAATTTAATTAATATTAATTACTATTATTAATTTTATTGTTGAACAATTGAAGACTTGTAATATTATAGTGTTTAAATTTGAGGTGTTAAATTGATCGTTAAACGAAGTCGTGACAAAAAACGGTTCGAATTTAACAATTTAATAAAGTTTTCTTGTTTGCACAATATTTGTTCACTTTTCATTTTCATAATTCTTGTTCTTCAATTTTATAAATAAATTTATTTTTGAGGGAGGGATTTTCTCCTCTATGAAAATTGTTAGGCACCTTTCCTATAAATTGGTGATTCTAATATATTGAATTTTTATGAACTACCATATTTTACGACAACCCACTTGATTGCATTTGCCACTGTCACTTTGGATATTTCTTAGCCATTCCCACTTTTTTGATAAAAATTGCATTGTTTAGTTGAAATGATTAATATTTTTAAAAATCATTTCTAGCCTACGGGCTCAAATCTCAATGAAAACTCAATCGGTTCCAATTCAAGAGATTTTGTTTTTCGTGTTGCAGAATTTCAACATTTTGTATTTTGGATCTGATTCGATTTTTGTATTTTTTTTCTTTTTTGATAAAGATTTAAATAAATAAAATGCGGTGTGCTGCAACCATTCAGTAAGAAATATTGTTGTATTAAATTACCTTAGTTTAAAAAAAAAATCATTTATAATTGGGGTGGTGGCCCCATGTTGAGATCGAAACAGAGATGAAACGAATCCATTTTACGGGTGACAGTAATACAATGTTAAATTTAAAATATCATAAATTTTAAAGTTTTGGGTTTAAATAGTTGTGCTGTTTCAAAGAAAACTGAATAGAATGAAGAGTTTGATGAAACTGTTAAAAATCTATATATGTACCCATACCTCACTATACGGCCGCTCTTTATACGGTATTTATTTCGCTATTACGCCCTTTTTTAATTATGGGACTTTTTCGATTTGCGGCCCAAATGTTTCGTACATACGGTTAGGGACTTTCTGTTTAGTTTCAGCTTCATCCTTTAGGCGGCACTGCTACATTTTGCCTCACGAAAATGTGAGGAATGTTTGGCACAACATTGTCATCATCTTACGTTTACGTTATACAGCTTTTCGATTTACGGCCAACTTTTACGGAACGTATCTAGGCCGTAAAGCGAGGTAGTGGTGTATTGCCTTTTTTAGTTCAAATATAACATCAAATTAATTCATCATTCGCTTTATAATAATTCCCGAGGATTTTTAGATAATCAAGTTTTAAATTCTAGTTTTGTAATAATTTTTGAGAATCGGAAATCCAAATTTTCTTCAAAATCTCGAGAATTCTCAAGACAGGATTCTCGAGGTACAATCATTATTTCTGGGCTTCTGGCTACTACACTGAACAAAATAATTTTCAGAAATTTACTATAACTCATTGTTGATATGACTATCTATCAGTTCAGGTTCCATTTTTTCGATGAAAGCTGGCTTTAATCTGTTGATGGAAACTATGTCTTCTTTGTTGTTGAATTTGATTTAGAAAAATTTGGTGCGTCTTTCCAGAACAGGGTACGGTCCGTTGTACTTTCCACATCTTCTCTCTTTATTAATATCTTTAATTATACTCCCTATGTTAATAATTTTACTATATTAAATCCCAATGATTTTGCTCCGTAGTGTAATGATTTGATTAGGGGGCTAATAATTTCTATATCAAATAGTTAAATAACATTTTTTTAATGTTTTATAATTCAGAGGTGACATTTGTACTATATCGAAAATGCCAAGATGGGTATTTAAATTAAATTTATACTATACATATATGTTGTTAGATGTTTTCCCACCTTCTAAAACTGCTTCTCTTTTACCATGCTTTTACGAACGTTACATTTTTAAGGCTTTAGGGTTATATGGAAGTAATTTATTTTTAAATTTTTCGTTTAAAGACTATTGATTTAATAATTTAACAATTTTATAGTTGGAACCATTGCCGTCGTCAATACGCAAAAAGGACGTCATAAATTAACTAGTTCGACTACCATATTTTTGGTTGCGGAAGTTTCTTTAGGCATAAATTCGGTTGCGAAGAACAAAGTCCTTAAATGATTGGTCTAGCCTCTAGTCGGTAATTGTCCTTAGAACTTATAAAGCTCTTTGAAATAAATCAAAATGATAGATATGTGTAAGATCATAATAAAAATCTTTCTTTTTCTATTGAATAACGATGTATATTTTCATTTTAAAATTGGTCCAAATAATTTTTCACGTTGACTTTTAAACTAATTAGTAAATATTTGTAAATTAGTCTCAACTTTTTATGGTTTGAACTTTTTTATCGTTTCAATAAACCAAAAAATTGCCAGTCTTTACATATTTTTTCTTCTTTTTTTTTTATATAAAAGCTTGTTATTAGCAAATTAAATAAATTATAGTGTTTTTGATTTATTTTAGGTCATCGTTTATATTTTATCAGTTTTACACTTTATTATAAAAAACTTGATTTTTATATAATACAAAAAAAAATTTGTAATAATTTCAGCATGAAGAAAGCTTAAACATATAAAATATTATATTAATAATAAAAACCTGTATCGATTTCTGTCAATTATAATTTTAAATATTGTTTGCTTTTATTAAGACAAGAATACGCCGGAAATGTTATACTTTTGCTTCATCAGATTTCAAGTCCTTCTTCAATAAAAGGCAATTTTTGTGCATTTATTGCATTTTTGTATGTTATCCACTTGAAGTATTCCAGTACAGTAGCAGGCATCAAAATATGTACTCTGGTTAAATTGATGTCATCTTGTATCCATTTTTAATATAGGTATCTCAATATTTCCTTCATTTTTGTTTAATTATTGGATACCATCTTTTTTTGGATAATGAGGAATCCAAACATCAAGTTTTGGGTCTGAAATTTATAATATTTTTATTCATTAGCAATGTTTTTCTGTAATTTATTCGAAAGGCAATTATTTTAACTTACATTATAATTACCAGTTATTAATTTTCCTTTTAATTAGACAGTTTTGGATTTTCAAATATTTAGAAATTTCAGTTGGGTCTTTTTCTCATCATCAAATACTTGGAGTTTCTAAAAATAAAAATTATTTTGAGTAACATTTTTGGGATAGCTTTGTTCGATTCATTATTACAATCGTGAAGTGATTTCGGTCCAATATGAGTTTGAAGCTCTGGTTATTTGCAGTTCAAATTCCATCAAGACTAAAATATTGCCTCAAAAATTAAATCGTTTGATAGGACAGTAAAATGTTGTTAGTCAATTTAGGATGAATTCGCACAGCAAAAAATGAATTCCAAATAATGATATGAGTCTCTATTAGATATTTATATTCCTATTGTAGTAGTTTTATTTTTAGCGTACACAAACAATTAACATTTGTATTGTTTCAATGATATTCAATTTATAACTCAAGTACAGAGGTGAGTGGGTCCTGTTGCTTTCAAACTCTCATTCCAATTGTTGTTAAGATTCAGGTTCAGCCTCTGTACTCGCCCTTTTCATAATTATTTATTTTTGTTTAGCTTAGTTGTAAGGTTTATGTTTGGTTTGAAAACTAGATACAAATTTGATTAACATGCTTCCTAATACATTGTGTGAGTAAATTTCACATTCCATATGCAAGGTTTATATGAAATACGAGTACATCCTGATAATATATTTGTTGGTTTAAAATATTCCAAGAGCTATCTGTTTTCAAAATAAAACATATTTATTAGTAATTTGTAGTATTTAATTCATTAAACTATTTTACTTTCCAAAGGTTTTTCACTTGCAATCCAAATCTATCCAAAATCAATAGCTTTTCATTGTTCAAAATCCGATTGATTGGACGTAGTAACTATATTCGGAATCAATCCTATTTTAAATTGTGTAGTTAAGTTTTCTCGAGATATTTGTGGAGCAGAATTTTACGGTTGCGATTTGTAACTAGCCATCTCTATATCCTAATCACAACAGTTCTAAGACGTTACTTTCCATATGATTCCTCAAATTTGATTGCCGTCCATTTGTCAAGCAGCAAAATTTAATATCGGCGTACATGTGTGGGATACAAAATGTTAAATGTTATAAAAATCGATTGAAATGAATTTTTATTTGTATAAAAAATAAAATTTAAATTATGATGTTCAATAAAACACCTTAAAAATCGCATAAAATTCTGTATAATTTCTATCAAATTAAAGCCAAATAAAACAAATTCATTTATCTCACCTGAAGATTTGTTAATAATACCATAATTTCGGGCCTAAAGGAAATCTATATTGAATTTTATATATGAATGCAATTTTTTATGAATTTATTCCCATATATTTTCTGTTTTCCCAATTTCCAAATTAAAAATTCATCTCATAATTCACATCTGAACGGTTGTACATAAGAGTAAGAACATGTAAACCGGAACGAAATCTCATTGAGCTCATCTTCAGATTTTCGGATTTATGGTAAGTAAAGTGTAAGTTTTATGGGTTTTATTACGAAGAAGAATACAATTCAGGAACATATTTGCAATAATTTATGATCAAGGATTTGATTTATTTGTATTTTTAAATAAAGAAATAAAAAGTTAATAAATCATTTGGCAGAGGTCTTTATCATCCCCATAAATCTTAAACATGCTCGGTATTTGCAGCGTTTTGGTTTTTTTTCGTATTTTATAAACTTTTATTTTGACTCTGAGATCAATTTGATTTGAATTTTGAATAAATTCATACAAAATTCGGCTATGAGGAAGCGTGAAATAAACGTAAAATAAAATACAAGATTTTTGGGTTTTTGTAATCGAATTTTTTCTGTACGTATGGGATTTTCAAAAAAAAAAATTGAAAAAATGTACTTTCAGAGCGAAAGATTAAAACTGATTCCATTGTGAAATACAAAGATAATCGCGGACGTGCAATGAAAATTCATCGAGTCTTCTCTTAACATTTAACGGGAACAAAGATATTTTGTCCGCAAAGGAATCCATCTTCAATGTTTCAATAATTTTTCGCGCTTTAAAATCACATAAACGGTATATACTATATGTGATAAGAATGCCCGTTGGTTCACTCCCTTCTACCTGACCAGATTATTTCAAGAATTATTTGGTCTGATAATCACTTTTAAGAGTGGATGCGAAAATAAACAATTGCTTACATCTATAGTATTTATAAGAAGAGGTCGCGAAATATGTCGAGAATTTTTTTCAAATAAGGAGATCTGTCTCTTTGGTTTTGTGCCTGTAATTCTTAGTTTAAAAGTTGGTATGTTACTACTGAGCCACTAATTTGTTTTATGCTTACACCACTCAAATTTTATTTGTTTTTTTTTAGAATCTGAATTACTTAAATTTAGGTTGCTGGTTCAGTTGTAGATACTTAGTAATCAGTAATTCGTAATCTGGATCCCTAGTGGCAATTACACAGTTCTTCAGTCTACAACACAAACCACTATCAAATCAACTTCTAAGTTAAGGCTTATTGATAATTAAGTATTTTAAATATGAATTTTATTCATCAAATGAATGTTAAAAACTATTCAATATGGCATGTTCTCATATAAGTACAATAAGGTTTGGGGTATCTGAGGTAATACTTGATTATCAATAAAACTTAAACCTGAGGGCTCTCTCAAGTTGCTCTTAAGTAATTCCAGAAATTTTGGAGCAATCTAATCAGCGTACTACACAATTTTACACAAACTAGGCACAACGTATAACTCGTTAGCCGAAATTTACAAACTTTATTTATTTGAAACAATAACAGATATTATTCCAACAGCCCGACTTTAACCTTTTTCGTCCATCATAATTTGAAAGGGTGAACGTCTTTGAAAAGCGTTTCCAAAAAAAGAAACAAGTCAAATTGAGTGCAATTCACTTTGATAGACAAGATTGAATATTTTTAATATGAAAGGTTAAATGTCGACTCGGGCAATAATCTACTTTATTTACTTATAGGACGTTAAAAATCTATAATTATATTGTTTAAAAAGCTATTTAATTTGTTAAAATTTTTATTCAAAAAAAAAAATCCATCAACAACTTTCAATGTCAATTTTCTGTACGGTTAATAATTGAATTCTACCCCAAATTATTGACCTTCCCATACCCATATTAAAGGACTACTATCACTAATATCATTCGGGTATTAAATTGATCTTATATTTAATCAGACAAACCGCAAGGTTGCCCTGTAAGTAATACGTTACACGCGAATACCAAAAATATTCTTACAGAATCTTAATAATTATCCCAAGGACACAAGAAATTACTGAAACATAATATTGTCAGATATTCGGATACAAAATACGCACTTGTTAACGCACTGACATAAAAAATTCTTCCCACATTTTTTTATCACGTATTCAGATAAAATGTGTTTAAAAGAAGTTGTGAAAATGGTAAGAATTCAAATTGAACTCATTCGTAGTAATTTCGAATTGTAGCCAATCTCCAACATGACCTTGGATATGAAAAGAATGCCAAAGGTTTACTATATAATATCATAAGAAAACCAATATGAAAATTGAAGAAAAAAAAAAACGTCTTGACAAGATTTTGGCCACCAGTCAAATTGTGAATAATTCGCGTCTGAATAAATTTTTCACCTGATTTCATGATCCTCTCACCTGTTTTTTGAGTTCTGGTTTTGTTACCAAGACGAAATATGTTTACAAGATTGATGAGTGGAAAGTAGCCCGTTAAGTAACTCAGAAAAAAAAACGACGAAAAAATTTTGTAGTGACAGAATCAAGTGACTTACCGCAAAATAATCGGAAACTTGTTACAGTTTTTTTCGGAGGGGGTCTTTTATTTATGACCGCTTTATTTTGTTTTATGTACTTTTTTTTCCAATTACCACATATGATAAAAATTTTGTAATAATTTGTAGAGTACATGTTTAATTTCACCAATAACATAATTTTATGGTTTTAAATACAGTAACGAATTAAGGACATTTGATAAGAAACGATCTTATAGTTAAGTCGGTAAAGGTAAGATTTGTATGGGGACTCTTTTTTTATAAAGAGAGGAGGCTTTGTTTCGATTTACTACATAATTATTTTGTATAAAATACTTTCTTTTTTTAGAGCTTAGATGCAATCTCCGGGTAACAATTATCCAAGGTAATTTAGTAGTTATTCCTTTATGCTATAATACATGAATGTAGCCGAACACATATGTTACGAGCAAGTTTATAAGTCACTGCTTTACTGGTAAGTAAAGGATAGTTTGGTAACTAACTAATTACAAGCTTATATTCTATTTGAACGAAAATTAAAAGTCATAACTGGCAAATCCGATTGTAAATTTTAGCAAAATCGGATGACGTGTTTTGGAGTTATCTTGTATACGGTAGTATCTACCATGGGGCATAAAAACAAAACAGATTCAATTTCCAGTAAAACTACACGCCCATTAAACTAAGTCCACGTCTGTTGATATCGTCACTGTTATAATGTCTCTATATGATACAGTATGTAGTTACTCTTTAAATATAGTTCATATTTTTCATTTATCTTTTTTATTAGTAATAATATTTATTTAATTAACAAATTGTTGTTTATACATGTTAAATACGACAGAAGACAGTTGTAAATCAGGTAACCTCAAAGACTTGTATAATATACAAATCAAAAATTACAAGAAAAAAGTTCATATTGAAAGAGAAAGGGGTTTTTTTTTACTGCGGTTCATGCCGAATAAATTCCGATAAATAATCTCAAAATACATAATCTGTGATTTGTTTCATTTCTTATACTTTTTCCTGATATGTTATTTCATATGAATTTACATGAATACCAAACAAATTACCTGTATGGAATCCATTTGGATGCATTTCTTGTTCACTTTTATCATCAACACAAACAACAACAAAAAAGTGTCTTCCAATCATACGTCAACTATAATTTCTGTTCAGTTGAACGTTTTACATGCTTTCAATATTTGTGTGATGGTCAAATTAATCCCGGTTTAATTCAACAATTTAATGGTTTTCGACATCTTAATTGTGGGAATTAAAAAAAATTAATGAAATGCAATAAAAAAAAATACTATAACTTTTACTTGAATATTTTTGGTACTGTGATCTAGGTTACACGGGTCTCTTTTTTGGTTAGGAAATATTATACTATAGGAGTTAAATTTTATAAAACAAAAATACGCATCTCTTTATAGCCTATGGTAGCTACTGCCAGAGGGTACATTAATTTTGTCACTTTGTAACAACTATGGTATAAATAATTATTGTAGAAAGGTTTCAAGGATACGGTTGTGTAGAGAAGCGTTTTTCCATGTCCGTCCGTCTGTCCGGCCGTGTACAAGATGTTTCAAAAATGCGTAATCCGACTTTGATGAAATTTGCAATGTGAGTTGATTTTTTCTTCACTTGATTTGGTATTGTATTTCAGCTAAATCGGCCGAATGGAGCGAAGTTATAAAGCAAGTAACAAGGCAACCAGAAAGAAAGTCTTGTCGTTCTTTAGGTTTAATTGGAAAATTTTTGCAGCAATTTTGTTCAAATTATTTACATACAATGGGGGCATCCAGCAGTCCTAATCGCTTAGTCAAAATTTTGAATCCATTCCAGCTAGAATTTTTTGAACTCATCGAAGCGAATGATTGTTATCTGTGCTAAGGTGCCAAATTGGTTTTATTTGAATAACTTTAAAAAATATATTTGTGTTAAACGAAATAAGTGTCGGAAGTGAATACAAAATCCATAATAAACTGAAATAAAAAGTTTGTCGGAAAATGGAAAAGTTTTATATAACTCATTTTTTTTTAGAAATTTTAATTAAAATTGAATAATCCAGAGACATTTCTCAAAAATGCGTGTCACTTTAACCTTTATACAAATCATTTTTTAGCGTAAACACCAACCTCAAATATGCTCTTTGAGTTAGCAAGAAAAATGTTATGCTATCCCTTAAAGTTAGCACTTAGTCAGAATTGCATCCAGCAGTATTTCTAGATTTAATTTCTATAAAGCGCTTTAAGCGCTTGGGACTGCTGGATGCACTCATTGATTGCCTAAATAAGCGATAATATATTAAATTTTAGTAAAATGCGTCCAAGAATAGTGGACAAAAGACAGTTGTAGGAGAAAATAAGGCTGTTCCTAAAGTTTTTTTGATTAAGTTCACAAAACTGCTATACTGATTTGAATAAAATTTTCAGAAAATATTTGTGCTATTAGGGCCCGGGTTACCTATAAATTAGAGTAAATTTGAAATAGGAAAAAAAACCTTGGATTATTATTAGGTTTGAATATTTTTTTGTTAACTACGAGTTTCATTTCTACCAAAGGCATCAAAAAATCGGCTATAGGCCGATTTTGAGTTACTCTAAATTTCTAATTGTTTTCATTCGATATGCTTTCGGTTTTAGGATTACAATAATTGATATGTTTTTACGGTGACATCTTTTTGTTTTTTTTTTTTGGAAGGAATAAGGAAGTATTCTTTCACTTTTTCATAATACTTTGAATGCATTGTCGAGCGATTTTATATAAACTTAAATATCATTTTAATAGTTACGTATTAACTAGCTTTTTTTTTTTAATTTGACGAGGGTAATTTGAATATGTTAGGCATTTTTTTTAAATTTCATATATATTTCAATAGCCGTTAATTAATAACAATAAAGAAAAAAATAGAATTTTGATTGTTTGTACTTTTAATAAATTTGACTGAAGGTGAAATTTATTTCTAACATAAAAAAATTGATTTTTGAAAGGCTTTATGAATTAGAAATCTATACGAGTTCTTCATATTTATATAAATTCATATAGTTTAAGGCAGTAAGCTTTACAGCCCAACTTATGTAGAGTATTATTTAGTCTATGTTCATTTGAACTTGAAATAGAAAATTTTGTGTTAAAACTTCTGGTTTTAAAAATATGTAGTATATACTATTTATCTATAAAAGCAACATTTTATTTGCTGCCTGTAGTCCACAGAACAGTTTTGAAAAGTGCTTGCAGAGCATCTTAAAGGAAGAATTATTATTTGAATAATTCACCGTATTCACCAGATCTGAATCCATTGGATTATTCCATTTGGGGAATTTTACAAGCAGCAGCTTGCAAAAAAACACACAACTGTGGCCGGTTTAGAAAAATATTTGACTCGTGAATGGAACCGTTTAAGTCAAGACATCGTGCAAGAATCGTGTGCATCGTTTAAAAAGATATTTAAGCTGGTGGTTAAGGCAAAAGGCGGTAACATACCATTCGAATATTTGCAAAATGAACAATGTATTATAAACTATTATGTAGTCAGGAAAATCTGTCCGATATGAATTTAGCTTCTTTGCAATCTCACAAGCCATTATATGCCGATCAACTGCAATCAAGGTGTTTAATTGGTCCTCATTAATCTCAGTTGACATAGAAGTGTATTCTCAACTAAAAATATTCCAGAATAAAATTGTGCAAACCAATTCTGACATATGCGCTCAGTTGGTGCATCTAAACCATACACAGCACATACCTTTCTGTGATCTTCTGCAGCTCTTTTTTGAAAGAAGACGGTGAAATATGTCGATAATGCTCACTTTGATCTTTCATTTTTAAAATGATTTCAAATAAATAAATATAGGGTGATACAATTTGAGTCCCCTCTGTTGGCAGCACGACAAATCAAGCAGATGTTTTTAAAGGGTCAAATGTCAGTTTGCAACACCAATTTACGAAATGGATCGCTTAACCACGCCTCAACGCGTTAAAATTGCTCAATAGTTCTACAGATTATGCTCAGTCGGCGTCATTGGCCTTACTTTTTTGAAAACGATCAGAGTGAGACTATAACAGTCAATGGTGACCGATTATTTCTGGCACGAGATCGGATTATTTCACTTTTCACGTTTTGGTAGCGCCAACTGGCTGCTAAGATCATGCGACTTAACGCCGTAGGATTTCTTTTAATGGGGTTACGTTAACAAACGCCAACAAATCAGACACGTTGGAGCACCTAAAAAACAATATCCGCCATTTAGATCATCTTAAAATAATAAACTACTTTTATTGTACTTGTACTAATGTAAGTCAATAAATTATTATTTCCAATTTTTCTGGAGGTTGGTGAATTGTACATCGTCTTAAAGGAAATCCAATTTTATGTATTCATCTAAATTTCTCTAGGAATCTTGTTGTTTTATAAAAAAGTGCCTTACATTTTTCGAGATTTCTGAAAATTTCATTTTCTTCCCACACATACATGAGGCGCCTGAAAATTCTTCTTTTTTTCGGAAATTTTTTTCTTCTCAACTTAGGCTACAAGAAAACAAGATCGACATCTACATTTTAGTACAAAAATGTTCGAATTGTATTTTCTTTTCTTTTCACTTCTTTTTTTTTTTTTTGGTGTTAAAAATAACGTAGGCCAGAATGACAACAAAAAGATGTTCGATTTCCATGTAACACAATCCGTAAAATAGCTTCTTTTTATTTTGTCTTCTTGATTATTTTGATGCCAAACGAAAAAAAACCTTCCAAAAACCTCGTAAAAATCGAAGATGTACATTTCGAACATATTCATTTTGATAGTGTTGAAGTTCTTCTTTTTGAAATAACCACCAACAAAAGTGGATATATATCGAAAATGTATTGTTTTTATAAAAGATTTATCTCGAAAAATTCAGGACATAATCTGATTTAACATCTTAGACGTGTTCAAAAGACTTTCACATATTTGTTCTAAGAAGAAAAAAAAACATATTTTGAACAGGAAAAGATGGGTGTGTTCGCCAACAAACCTTAAGAAACAATAAACAATTCTTTTATAACAAAAAAAATTTTTCTCCATGTGATCTTTCAAGTTCTTTCATTCATCTTGAAAGAAATTTTGCAAGTTTTGGCTTTATCAGATTCCTTGGATTCCATTCAACTTATGTGTTATGTCGTTTGATGAGTCTTGCGAATTCTTAATGAACTTCTTCCTTGTTCGGATTTTTGTCATTTGATTTCATGTAGCAAAATTTCAATGTTTTTGATTTTTTGGTCATCGCGAAAGAAGATGAGGCGAAAGAAATATTATTAAGATGTGGTTGTAGGAATCGAACGAAAGAAAAAAAGTCACATAATTATGTCAAAACGACAAAATTTTTAAATTCATTTTATTTTTTTTGAAAAAAAAGTATTATGAATCGAAATGAAATTCGATCGATATTAATTCTTGATCGTGTATTAAAGATCCTTTCTCTTTTTTTTCGGTTGGGCTTTTTTTTTCGTCTGATATCAAAATGTGATCATCAAGTTTTATATCACATTCATCCAAATGGAGATGAAGAAAAGTAAAAAAATGATTCAAATTGGATACTTGTCCTTATTGAACTCAATTTTTCCATAATTTTTTCTGTTTTTATTAAATTTAATTTATTTTGAGTTGATTATTAAATAATAATAATGTTTTTCTTTTGGGGAGTTGGGAGGGATTTTTATTTTTTTTGTAATTGTTATTATCGTAATGAATAAACTATAAAATTGATATTCACTGTTTTTTTCTTGTTGTTGAATCGCGGTATATCATTGGCAATTGTTTTATTATAGTAAAGATTATTACATTTTTAAGAAATGCCCGTTGACAGGTGAAAGGTTTCGGATCACCAAATTGGTATATATTAAAAATTTTTGGTTACCTACAGGTTGTCACTTTCGGAATAATATTACTTTAAAAAAAAAATTAAATACTGAACATTTTTGCTTGATTGAATTTTGCTTTTGATTTTAATTTGGTTTTATATTAATGCGTGAAAAATTGTAGAAAAACTGGTAGTCGTCATTTAGAAGGACAAAATGTAATGACGGGAATATTTTGTCTTTTATTTATTTTATATGAAATTATTAAGTTCAAGTAGCTTGATTAATTCATTATGTCATATTCAGTGAAGTTATATTCTCTAAAAGTTCATAAAATATTGACGATTTCAAGCCTTCCAAGGTAGTTTTTGATATAAATTCATGTGATTTGATCGAAACGCATTGATTTTAGGCCTCATTTTTATCCGAAAGTTGGATGAAATCAAGTATTCAAGCCTAGGTTTATAAATAACATGTTATATTTAAAATATTTCTTTATTCTCTATAAGATAATAATGGCTGTATTTTTTAAGAATGGCATCCGCGCTTACCATATATTTTATAGGCGCTTATAAAGCGCCTGATAATATCGGGCGCTAAATTAGCGACGGATAGTAGACATGTGCTAAGTACTATCTACTAGATGGCAGATAGCGCACATCAAAATTTTGATTTCTTTTATTCTTTCGTTCCGTCAAATAATATCAGTAGTACCAACATCCGAAATTAAATGTTATAAGAGTATTGATTTTAAAAAAATCGTTTTTTTTTTAGAAAGTAAAATAGCGCCTGATAGAATTCTCAATAAAGCACAGGTAATGTTACGAAGTGCGTTGATTTGTATATGAGGGAACTATGAATTCGTTTAGATAAGTATTTTTTTGTTGCATTTCAAATCCTGTATAAGTTTATCCCATTTGCAAAAATTGATAAATTTGGATCGCCAAGATAAGCTATCAGACTTTTATAAACATTGATATCTATGAATGCAGGTGGATTAGAGTGAACATTATATATAGTAGAAAATGTACATAAAAGTCGACAAGTCGGACGAAAAAACTGGTATATGAAATTTTTAAATATTGTATGTATAAGGTAAAGCGGAAAGAAATGTCATTTCTTTACTCCGTTATTTTGAAACCATTTTGTCTTTGTTCCCGTTGAGTTAACACATCGCGGTTGGTATCGTTTTGAAGTTCGGTTAATAATCTTTTTGACAAATAGAATCAAGGAGATCTCTTAAAATCAATGATGACACTCTAAACTCATTGATTGAGTCCGGTCCGCGTAAAACAATCAATGAATTTCCACAACACTAAGGTCCATGGTCAATGCTCAACAGTGAAGGATCATTTGAAAAGACTTCCAGATGGTCTGCGTAGTTTTTTTGATTTCAACCCTTTATCAAATAAAAAAAATAAATGCCGCAATTGTGTCTCTTCAATCGCTGGATTTTGCATTTTTTTACTATGGCCAAAAAAAAGGAAAGGTTACTAACAGCTTCAAAACTATTGCAATTACGACATGTTAACTCAACGGCAGCCGTGACAAACTCGTTTCAAATTAACCCAAAAAAAAAAAATTACATTTCTTTTCGTTTTACCTAATATTTATTAATTTTGGCCTGGAATTAAGAGGAATCTTCTATCTATTTGGGATTATTTTCTGTTACAAGATTTTTCGTATAAATGAGATCTGAATGCTTTTTTCCGTTTAGTATGTACTTTACAATTTTTCGACTCGTTACAATTTAGTGTCCAATAGCAGGAATTGCCGGCAGTCTCAAGAATATTTATATTTAAATAATTGAATTTATATGTTTTGTGAACAATAATATCAGTTTTTTTTTTTTTTTGATTATAATAAACAATTAGTTTTTTAATCGACCATGAAATAAACTAATCAATAATCTTTGAAAATTAAAAGTGCTCTTATATGTTAAAGCATATTTTTCTTTATTATATTTAACTGCAAAATATATGCACGTGAAATTCAGAAAAATAAACTCTATTATATTTATTCAAAGATAAGAATAAATACGACGTCGAATAATTATGAAATCCGTCGCAGTATTCGATTTCATATCTAAATGTAAAATATATATTTTCAATTTTGAATTGATCGTTACAATAGAAATTTCTGTTTAGTTTCTTATTTTATAATAGCTTAATGTTTCGGATCGGCCTTGGACATCGATGGAAAATGTAATCCGTAAAGAACTGACCATACCACACCCAATCATGCACGATGGAAATCTTTTAGCAGCTGCCGTTGTTACTTTTGCTGTCACAATCTTAAATAAATACTCATAATATTAAAAAGTCATTTTTCTCATTCGAATCTTGACCGTTCTATTCCTTGTTATGTGTTTAGTCTTTTTTTTTTATTGGAATTGATCATTTTGATGTAGGTCTACGACAACAAGACTATACAAGCAGTTATGATACATAAAGTGACTATAGGGTTTGTTAGAGTCAGATAATTACCGAATCAAAAGATTGTGAATGAACTCAAATTTATATATATATGTATATACATATGGGATCGTGGTCTCAAGCGATCACCCCATTCGAGTGAAAGTAACAATTTTAAATTTATGAGATTCAAAACTAAGTTTTATAGAACTGAGACTTGCGATCGTCTATGTCTCTCTAGCACTGATAATATATTGATCGTGCACCATAATGTATGCCCATTCGATATGTAATTGTCGAGATATTTAATACACACGATAATATAATGAACGACTAATGATGTCGAATAATTAATTTGTAATCAGTTGATTTAAAATTATGGAAAACAATTTCTTTAAAATGGATTTTATAGAATTGACAGAATACTTTTAAAGATATCTAAAAGAGTGTTAAATAGAGGCACCGAATTTCACATGATCTGGTGCATTTCCGGCTTAACTGTTTAATTTAATATGGAATTTAGTATTCACCCTAAATCTTAAATTTTTTCTTCTTTTGGAAAATTTCAATTACAGCGCTCTTATTCTTTAACACTTCAGATATGCTTATTACAAGTAATGCAAGATATCATTCTTTATCCCATCAAATAAACGATGAATCGAATGCATATGCTAGCATCATCATTACTGTCGCGGGAGGCGCGAGTAGGCTAGAGGAATATTAGTGCTAGTTGGTAGTTCTCCTGGTATAAACTCTTTGACCAGAGATTTTTCAGCCCAAAAGGACGGTGAAACAACCTGAGAAAAAAGATCATCGGGGACCGAAAGTTTAGAAGAAGCGGCATTGCTATTAACCTTACTAATTTCAACACATCTAACTGCGTTTATAATGTCACTAGGCAGCAAAGATCTCATATTATTTATTACATTCGTAGAAATAGTTGAAGGTAACAGTAGAGTGGAGTACAATGCGCAGAATACGTGAAAGGATAACATTGGTTAGAGATAGCTTATTAGTATTATTTGTATTAGTATTACTGCTATAACGTGTAGTATTAGTGTTACTACTATGGATACTACTAGTTTTATGTTTTTATTTGTTCAATTCGTTGATGAATTTTAATGTAATACTAATATCGGTGCGTTTATCCTATTTTGTGAAATCATTAAAATTTTCTATGATTTATATAATAAATTGTCGGTCATCAAAGAATTACTATGTTTATAAATCTTTTCTCAACTTAATTCTGTCTTATAAGCCTTATAAGGATGAGAAAAATGTATAAAATCTTTTCATTCTAAAAACCGAACAAATTTTTCTAATAAATCGAAAACTAGTTTAGTTTTGTTATAATTTAATTGCAACATTGATTTTGTCATGTAAGTCCAATCAATGATTGTTATTTGTATAGCGAATATACTACATGTATCAAACTCAGAAAACAACATAAGAAATCACATCAAATATCTAAAAGAAACATTACCTTTATATCATGTTGTATTTTCTCTGGTTGGCTTTGGATAGTATCGCCTTGGGCAAAGGTGTGGTTGAAGAATTAAAGGAGACGAGTGTTTCGCAATATCTTATATTTTGCAGTTCAAATTGAAAAGACGCACAACATAAGAAATGTACATAAATATGTATATATGATCTAAATTGCATAAATTCGATAAATATGCTTGTAAATTTAGTCATTTACGTATTTATGATTGTAGACTTTTGTATGATGTATATCCGAATATACAAATATACAGGGTGTTTAAAAGGTTCCGAAATGAAATAGAATACATTTTTTTGGAGTAATATTTTTGAAATATATACGACAGGTATCTTTTGCAGAAATCAGATTAGCTCAAACTTTCAATAATATTTCAAATATACAAAAAAATTAATTTTCAAAACAATAACAATTTAAATTTGTATAAAAACAATGCAAGTTACCCAGAAAAGTTAGACCATGTTCGCCTGATCAACAAATGCATGCAATTAAAATGCCCGATCAAAATCTTATGGTGCTAAACTTATTTTCCTGTTTTATTAGCGCATAATAAATAGTATATATCTACCAGAATGTGCTGGTAAATGTCCTAATAAAAGGAATTTTGGCAACAAAGGCATTTGTTGAAAGAGTAAAATCAGTAAGATGACTTCACTATGTGAAGGAAAACATGTGAAAAAGAGTTTCTACGAACTTTTTGTTAGTGCTGTTGAACGTTTACGAATGCAGACTGTCTATTTTACTTCTGGCACTAGAAGATAATGCTTTCCACGAAAGGATGACATTATAATCAAATTAGAAGAAGCTTTATAGACGGCACTAATAGACTTCACCAAAAAGATATATTTTGCAATATTTTTTTATTGTTCATGAGTATAGAATATTCCCTATAGTCTAACTACGATTCCCTTTTATCCACCTGATGCGAAGTAATATAAAAAATTTAGTTCACAAACTTCTCCTAAGAAATACCCTGTGGAACATCCTATAATGATCACTATTACATAATTTTTGGATTGTTTTCAATGCATATTAGTTTTTAATTAAATTCATTCAAACTGATTCCATTAGAAACAGTTTTGTTTTGATGTTATTTTTCTAAGATATTAACCAATTTTAGTTCAACATTAATTAATCTGATTACATAATATCACATATTGATAAGATGCTATTAAAAGTGTGGGTTAGAAATTAAGATCTCTGACTGTCGTTTTTATTGTACATTCAGATAATATGCCATTTCAAACAATTTCATTATATCTTTCATGATTTTAAACATATTTATTAATTTTCGTATCTATTTTATTTACGAAAAGATCTGAAATCAAATGAACTCTTATTTAGAGAGTAATTTAATCCTGTAAAGTAAATTCTTTCCAAACCGAAAATTGTTTTAAGAAAGGAAATATATATTTTTTCTATGTTATATGTTTTTTTTCTCTGGTCTCTTCATGCAGAATTTATGCAAATTGTTGAACCATATTATGATGGCATGCAACACATAATTCATGCCCACGCAGCCTATATATAGAGATTTGAGTTGCACATAGTAATTTATGTTTTGATAGGTTATTTTTTTTCCTGAAATCAGATTAGATAACATTCATATACATCGTTTAAAACTGGACGACATTTGAATTTTGCTCATGCACCTATTTTATTAGACTGTATAAGAATATTTATTATAACTAGACAATAATCTAGTTTCAAGTATCGTTCAAGATCGTTCTCTTGAGCAAGTATTTTTTGAAAGTGTTTAGAATCCGCGTATTTTTTTTTCTTCATAATCTAATTGCGGGTGGATATTACACAATCGAAATGCAACAAATCAATGTTATAATAAATTATTTATAAACACCGCATTTCTTCAAAGTTATAAGAAATATTTAACTTCATATTATGTAGAAAAAAAAATAGAATAGAATAAAAATAATTTACTAAGAATTTTTGTCAAGAAATGATTTACTTTTTTTATGATAATTATTAATTAATATTTTAAATATTTGAGATTACTTTGTTTCATGACAGTTGAGAGAAAAAAGTATAAAAAAAGACTTATTTAATAATAATTGAGGCTGTTTAGCAAATGCGATTTCAAAGGCCACTTTAAGGATTGTGATCGTTCATTTTTGTACGCTCAGAATTTGGTGATTCTCCAAAACTATTATGGATTTTTATTACTTAAAGAAAAGCGGACCTAATTTTTCACTTAAACGCATCCTGAATTTCATCAATATTTAAATCCTATTCCATATTTAAAGCGTCTCTTTTCAACCTAGTACATTTTTCTCCAACATATTGGAGTCATATTCCATTAAAAAAAGGGAAATTTGATTTCAGAAGCCATCGATTAATTTAAGCTTCATAATTTTATGGGTTAAAAACCTGTGACTTTAGGTTCTGCGTTATTAAGAGGTACCCAGCTCGTAGCCGGCTCGGAGGGGGGTATATAGACAAACTTTCTGGTTCGATTTCAATTTCACTCTTCAATGAGCATCACATTTTTTCGTACTAAAACTCGACCACTAGTAGTGATACACGATCGAGACTAATTATAATAAAAACTAGATTGTATTATTGCTAAAAAGAGTTGCATAAAATATAGCAGAAAAGGATAAATATTGTCTAGAAATGTTCATCAATTGTTGTCAGTTGCATTGGTATCCAGCCTTCTAATAATTGGTCAGTTTTTTTTACCTCTTATGTAAAATACACAGCTTTTATAAGTTTTCTTTCTTCATTTTATGATTTATTGTATTCCAGTACGATTTATGGCATTCGAAACATATTTCATTGAAAATTACTATACTTTTGATAACCTTTTAGTAAATGCGGTAAGTATTATAATATCGCACATTAAATTCATTTATCATATTACAAAACCTAAAATTAAGTCACAAAGCGTTTTCTATATGTTGTTGTTCTTTTGACCTTAAACTCCTTAATTGCTTTCATAAATTATGAAACTAAATTGATGCAAAAACATATTTTTGAAAATCGTATACAATACTTTTTTACTTTTTGAGTTATTTTATATTTGTAGCACGAGTTCGACACGAGCTTTAGACTCCGTTATAAAGAAAATCATTTCAATTCTAGTACAAAATTTTTAAAGATGAATTCATTTAAAATAAGAATAAGGAGAATTTTTCTTGTTGAAATAAATAATTTGAGCACGATTTTTCCATATGAAAAAAAAATTATGGACACTTTAATAATAATAAGAATGAAGAGATCATATTTATATACGAGAGAAAAACTTTATAAAAGCCAATTCAAAAGAAAGTTTATCCTCTTTTTTTGAATGAAAATTTATTAACAAAAGGCTAGAAAACAAGTTATCTTTAAGATAGTCGCTATGGAAATAAGATATAACGTTTTGTTAACTATTTCTGTTTTAGATTCGAGATAGAAAATAATACAGATATAAACTGATAGAGAAGCAGTTTACAAATTTTCTTTTTTGAAATAATGATAGCTTTGTTAAAATTCGAGCTATAATTTTCATTTTAAGATATAAATAGATGTTACTGGTACTTACTACTGAATGAACACGACTAATAATTTTCATTCAAAAATATGTATGCATATATTTTTAAGTTAATTTATTGTTGAAATTAGCAGGGAGTCAGGGGGATAGAACTTGACAAGGTATTTTATACTACTATGAGAGTCACATCACTTGTTAAGTGACAAGACTGGGTCATAGACTTATAATATAGATTTCCAAACAGTCTTTCCTCAACTGATTCTTCTTCAATTTAACTTACAACAACAACACTGAATATAATGCTACCCATATGCCTTGGAAATCTGAGTATATACTACTGTTCAGTCATAAGGAGCTAAGAAGTGCGGCTAAATCATTTTTAATTTCTAACAATTTAAAATTGAAACTTTTCATATGAATCAATGATTTTACCGAAAACCTAGCTTAGAAACCGACCGAGGCTATATTAAAGACTCAACGCACTCAAAAATTAATAAGTTATGTGTAAGTTTATTCATTTTCGTAACTACTTATACTACTACTCCTAGCTATAGTTGAGAGCGACATGAAAATGCTGAAAATTTTCAGGTTCACTTTGAAGAAGATCCGACTATTTTCAGGTTGACTTTGAAGAGGATCCGACTATGAAATATGGTATATTTGGTGTTAATTGAAAATCATAGTAGAATCAAGAAATTTATTTTATAGAAGATGTTTAATTCAGCTGGTAATTTCTCTTCAATAACTAGAAGCTGTAACACTGCTCATGATCGTCTTTACCGCCGTTTTTCTAATACTTGAAGAAACATATTTTAAGAGATGGTTCTTTGAAAACTTTAAAAAATAGATGGTTCTTCTTTGCACCTAAGGACAAAACCAGAAATTATAAATATTTTATTGATTTTATACTTTAACATTGAGCTACACTGAGAAACAACAAATGTAATTATATTGATCGGAATTTCTTAATTAGTAAAAACTGAAATTTACCCTGCCCGGTTTAATTGACAATTATAAAATTTAAATACAAATATTTTCACTATAATTAATAAAAATATATCCTTTATGATAATTTCATCGATATTTCCCGTATTATTTTCCGTAATTAATATGTTATCAACATTCGAAAATTAATGATTGTACATAAAAAAAGAGGCTTTTAAAAACATAAAAAATCATCAGAAAAATACCCTAAATCGTTATTCAGTAATTAAACAGTAGCTCAGACAACATTTTCACAATTATTTATTCAAAGAAATTAATATTTTCGTTATTAAGTTTGGTTTGGCAAAGAAGACCCAAAGAAACAACTCCCTTTTAAATATGTTATGTTCACCAAAATATTCACTCCTTTCCAAAACCCAAAATCATTCGAATTTTAATATTTTTTTTTTGCATTTAATTTCTTTAAAATAAATGAAATGAATTGGTTTTTTGTCGATTTTAGTTTACGAGTTGTGATTTTTCTCTTCTCGAAGATAACCCAAGAAATTGGGATGTTCAATTTGGAAGATGTTTGGTAAAAGCTTCTTCGATTTGTGACCGGTTAAATTAAAACATTCACGGCTTTTTATTAAGTTGTTGTTTTTTTTCTTGTTATTTTTAAGATATTTTTTCTTTCCGTATATTTTTTACTTAGTTTCTTTAAATGTGAAAATCACATTTTTTAGTAATTTATTAACAATAAAAAAAAAACAGAATACAGTGTCGAGTATATAAATAATTTAATGTCGGTAGATTTCAAAAGAAAAACATTTTCTTACTTGTTGATGCTTAAAGATTTGGATGAGCTTCGTTAAATAACAACATGTAACAAACAAGCCCGTGAAACAGAAACAAAATTTTTATAATTTAATTTTGATGACATATAATTTTTGGATTTGGTTGTATTTTGTACTTTTTTTTTGCTGATATTGTGATCACCTACTGATTATATTTTGTTGTTTTATTGATTGCCAAACCAATGAGCTTTGTCACTATACTGCCGACAATTTTGTGGTTTTCTCACAGCTTTTTTTTTAAATATATATATCTGATGATCGATTTTATCTTTCTTCCTTGTTATTTGTAAGAAAAGACAATAAAAAAACTTGTTAATATGGTTATTTATTTAAGCTTTTATATCATTTTTATTATGTTGATAAATTCTTAAAATAGTTGAGTCAAAATAATAAACAATATGTTTGTTTTTTAAATTCGAGTTCGTTACTTAAGTCTTTCGTTTCTTTCTAACTAAACATTTTTTTATTGATGGATTGCAAGTATTGATTGATTAAAGATTTTAAAATACAAATTCATTTAGGCCAATTGATTTTGATTCATCGAAACTGATGGTAGAATAAACCGCGAGTAACAATAATTTTCACATACAAGTATTTCCATAATATGGGCGCAAAAATATACCGGAAATTGATATGAATTTTTAGATATAGACATAAAAATCTGGATTTGAAACGCGAATTGTGACTATTTTTAACTAATCTATATAAAAATTTATCACGATAATCTTTCTCTAAACGTTTTGAGATAAAATGTTGCCGGCGTTATCAACAGTTTCAAGTCACTACGAACTTTTTAGGATACCGACCTAAGTGGAATATTTAAATATTATAATATACAACGTAAACGTAAATATTTTAGGAAAACTAAACGATTAAGCTTAGGGATGAGAATATTCATCACATTTTTTTGTATTACAATTGCTTTTTAAAATATTATCAGTTGTACTGGAACAGTAGCTTCTAGTAACTAGAAGCTACTGTAAACTAGAATCTAGTTTATATATTGTATAACGGTGTTGCCACTATATTAATAAACTGTCTGACTCAAAGGGCGCTAAAGATCTGGTCTTTCACTATTTTTATTGAGTTAAAAATTTTCTGATTCATCGATTTGAAGTCTTGAATTCTTCTCATAGTCTAAAATTGGCCTTGACTTTAAGTGATTACTAAAAATATATAAACTTTAGAATACTGTTCTTACTAAAACCATAAAAAAAACATCATAAAAGTAGATAAATTCTTGAAAAAGATAATTAATTAAAGAAATACTCTTAAATTATCTGATTGAAAAAAAATTATATTACAAATTAAGTAAGAATGTATTTTATCTGATAAAATCGCTTGTCAAAAGTAATATATTCATTAATTCTTCTCACTGCTATATTTCGGTTATTTTTCTGGTAATTTTTATGATGGATCACTTTTTCAAAATATTTTAATACTATACTAATTTTCATATTATCTCAAAAGCCGCTTTTTAATGTTAAACTAAGATAATTAAATTATATTCATTGTAAATTACTTGTTTTTCTTTTTTTTTCTGTTTGTCTACATTAATAGTGTAAATATTCAATAACTTTGAATTTTAATCGCTTTCCAATATATATGTGTAGTTTATTTTCTAGTAAAATAAAAATTATTATAAACTTGTATTTTATGACCTTAAGAAAATCTCGCTTGAATCGATTGTTTATTTTCGTTTGGGAATTAAGTGAAAACAATAAGTCAATTAATCTTTAAGAACTCAATATTTTAATATTAAAGATTCAATTAAGAAATCTGTACTTGATCGCAAATCTTGATGACAATCATGTCTAAAGATTCGTCAATTTTCTGGAATAAAAACAAGTTATAATTAATATTAATTTAATTAGAACATCATAAATTATATAAAAATTTCAATTAAACATAAAATAATCCAGAATTAAATAGTCGGCTTACAATCAAAACACACTAAGTCGAAAATAAAATAAATAATATACATATAAACGGTCCAAAAGTTATATTTGCATTAGACTTAGCATTTTATTAATCACATTCAGTTGTAAATCGACATGTGTCATTGTATTAGGTCGAATATCCACCTAAAATATAATACACCAATATTGCGAGAATACCACCGAATTTTCGAATGAGCTTTCAAAATTCCAATTTATATATCCTTCGCTTGCACAGAACTAGTTATATTTTTTGATTTAGTGTGTTTTGATTGTAAAGCGACGTTAAAATATTCGCAACGAACTGTGTTAATTTCGATCGTAAAAGTCACCAACTGTTCTGATACTGATGATATTCTCTATGTAAGATTACTTAATGGGCGTACAAGGAAAAGAAAATATTCGACTCAGCACATTCGCAAGATCTGTCAATATATGAATTAATCATGAGATAAGAAGCTGCTGTGCATTATAATATGCTGATCGCACACTGATCATTCGAAGAGGAAGGCAGTTGATTATCTTATATGCGGATTTTTTCATGCGGTTGTAAATATAAAAATGTTGTTTATAATAAAAAAAAATTCAAAATATTTTAAAATGCGTATATATACATTTTTATTCAACATTATAGAGATCACTGAATATGAACGCAATATAGTGTAACTGGATGATCATGATGATGAAAGTAACAAGCGTAAGAGTGATTGATCGGTGCCATGGGGACCCAAAAAATGTATATACACTATAAACACCAGATCTTGTGTAGTTACTACATTTTTGTCTGATGGGATAAAAGTGAAAGGACTTGAAAAAAAATAGTGGTTATCAGTTATATTAAATCTGACCCAAAAATAACAAAAAAAAAAATTTTTTTTTTTAAACATACCAACACTGTAAAATACAATAAAAAATTTGTTAAAAATATTCTGTATTGAAAGCTAAATATTTTATCGCTAACAGATTAAAGTTTTTAATTTATCGAATATTTTTGTAAGCTATTTGTTATTTCTTTTCTTTTCTTTTTTTTTTAGTCTCGAATCTTGATAATAGTATATTTTAATCAATCATCTATATTTGTAAAATATAGCGAATCGAATTATTCGAACAAGAAAATACTATATAAATATTATTTAACGTTTTGAACAGAATTTCAATTGTTTAGAAATATTTAGATATATTTTTTATTACAAAATTTACCCAAAATAACAAAAAAATATGTTCATATTAAGAAGTATGTTGGTTTTAAAAAGACGAATCGATGATCATTAAAATAATGGTCAAGCTTCCGTTATGATCATTAATTTCATGATTAATTTGAAATTTTAACACAGTGGTTTTGTTCATAATAACCAAAAGAAAAACCAAACATAATAAATTCACAATTATTTAAATGTGATGATAAGAAAATTAGGATAGATATTCATTAACAAGAATTTTCAAAGTTTTCATGTAAATTTGTTAGCCAAGCTTTTATATCGAAATATCTTTAAAACACGATCGATCAGTGGTAAGTTGTCAAAAGATATCAATTTGCATTAATAAACTTAGATATATAAGTATCGATGTTATGAAATATTTTTGAGAAAGACTCAGGTTATGCTTAGGTTGTTGTGCTATCGAAGGAAGAGAAGAAGAGGTACCGATCGTAGGTCAAGTAAGATAAAAGGACAGTTATAGTATTTTTAGAAAATCATCTGTGGTTTTCTATACATTAAAACTTATCGGTAACATACAGATTTGTATTTTGGGAAGATATTTCACTGAGTTATCAATAAGTTATTACTTATACCGGTTAACCCATTAAAATTGTTTACAGTACACAAACATAATATAAACTATAAAAAATCTGTTGTACGAACATTTAATTCTACAGAATTGGATAGTAAATTTCAGTTTAGTAGAACATATATAACGTTTAAGTCTCCTGCAAATTTAGCTCCTTCAATTAATTAAGTCAAGGATGAAAAAATAAATGCATTCATATATCAGAAATAAAGTTTAAGTTAAGATATTGTTGTCCTAAAGAACATTACCTTTAGTGTTTGTATATTTATTATAAGGTAAGATACGAGTAAGACTTAATAAATTTTTTGATGGTGTGAAAAACTCATATACTACCTCCTAATAATAATAAATTGGCAATTGCAGTAGATGCTGTACTGTGGCAGCATGAGTTATCAAGAGAATCTTTCTTCAAAAAACTAGATCTTATACTTGGTTTGAAATTCCACATAACACACAAGTCGCTTGATAATCTAATTTTGAACTTCCCATCATTCGTACAAATTCTTCATGTATAATTATGGAGTCTAAAATGAAGTGTTACAACAGCAACCATGAAACATCTCAGGGAAATAGTGAAGTTAACGCTGGGAATTTCGACAGGGCCATATAAAAAACCAAAAATCAAATGTTTCTCGGTGCAATGAGAAGGAGTTGATACAGGTTGTTTCCATCGAAATTAAATTAATTAAAATCTAATTAAATAAAAACTTTTTTTAATGTAGCTTTACATACTTTGTTTCATTGGTCCAAAAGAAACGAAAAAGAGAGTTATTTTATCCAGATCTATACTTCAATTAAAATCTATGAAAGTATACGTAAAAAGGACGAAAGTACCCTTGTTTTTGATATATTTTATGTAACATTTGCAGAACTTAAAAGGCCTTATACATTTTTTGTTTGTATGTTTAAACCTCCAAAAAAATTCATACACATTTTATAAAGACTCATGACCCAATTCTTAATTATTATTATATAGTATTTATAATTAATTTTTGATTGAAGGTAAATTTTTTAAAGTATATAATGTTGAGATTTTCTTTTTACCATAATTTCAGGTAAAAATCCAGCGGAAAATCATTTCTGAATTATTCGAATCAACATCGATCATTTGATATCGAATTTTTTATTTTCTAATTATGTGAATATGAACATAAATTATGGAATATTATATTTCTAATTGGCGGGAATTTACAAATCAATCAAGAACTAAATATCAAGGTGCATTTAATTAACTATGAAATTTTTAAATTCTGACAGTCTACCAATTGTATGATTGTAGTATATCGATTGCACAATAGTTGCTGAGATTTATTACAGAATTCTATTCGTTCTGGGTCACATATGGGTCAGTAATCATAAATTCAATAATTTCATATTAATTTCTTCCAATGAAAAATTTGCAATAATATTATCTGGTATTATCCTCTTATTATACTATGTATATCATATTTTTTTTGACGTATATAAGATCAACCATTGATTTATGAAGTACTCAATCTCAAGTTTTTTTATTTATGGTTCATATAAATGTGAGTATAGATTATATTTTATTCGCCAACTTTGTAATGAGACAAGTTAGGTCGTAAGATTTTGTTACTTAATTTTATATTTTCAAAAAAAATTTCTACCTCGAAGTTGTCCTCTCAAGTTTCAACTATATGTGACAGATTAAGATCAAAAATAATTTTTATTATGATTCAGTTATTAAATATAATCAAAGAAATAAATTAAATTTAGGTAAAAAAAAAAATTTCATGTTGGAAGATAATTTTGCAGTAATTAATCTTAAGCCAAATTATTTAGTCGAAAACAATTTAATATTGAAAAAGAAGTAAATACTATAATTCATAATTTTCGTACATCCTTGTCCATCCCAAAGTATCCTACCTCATAATTAACCTTCACGAACTATATACATTTCCCAAAGTAAAACAGACTTTTTATCACGTGTCATTTCGTAAATCCGAACTATTTATTAACAAATCAGATAATATAATATTATCCCAGGCCACATTGTGATTAATCACATTAATTGAAAAATTTGCCCCAATCTGACGATCACTAAATTGCTACGGCAAAATATCGTTGTATTAATTTTTAGAGTCGCATAATACAAGATTTTTCGTCGATTCGAATATAAAATGTAATTTGACAGATCAGTAAAATACGATCGAAGATTTATAAATTATTAATCGCCTGAAACGATTTCAATGTATGTGATCTTCACTTGTACACATATGAAAATTCAATGTTTATTTTACATTGAGAGCACAATGCTATGTGTTTTATCGGTAAAAATTCAGGAGAAAAAAAAATAACAAGTATACTATAGAGACCCCTATAATTAGGCCTCATAAAAATTGAGGACTGTGCAAATTAGATAGGACACATATCATGTTTTATTGAGGATTTATGGATGATGACGGAAAGGAGTGAATATATATCAACATTATTGATTTTCAAATGAAAATTTGGGGCCCTCGTTTTTACTTTATGATTCCTGTAATGATAATGAAATTTTTTGATTTATTAGTGAAATTGTATATTTTATTTGTGCAATGATCATAAATTCGAAAATTTCCAAAGGATAATTAGGAAAATATATTTTTATTTGTCTTCAATATATGGTCAAACATACATCAACCTGTAATGATCGGTCTGTGAAGATCATTTAATGATTAATCATTGAAAGAAATACATGACATATTTATTAATTATTTTTGGTGAATTTCATTTCAATTGCGTTTCGCTGTAATCAAATTTTAAATTGCGTGATCATTGATCATGTTAAAAAGAAAAAAAAATTCTAAATATTAAAAACAATTTCAAAGTAACTTGGAAATATCTCTCCGTACGGCTAACATTATTTATAGTGATATTTTTGAAAAACTTAAAGAACATATGATTCTTGAAATTTACAATGAGCACATACTATATGGGGATTACGTAAGAATAATATGTCTTTTGAATATAAGATGACTGTCTAAACAACTCTAAAGCATCCTAAACGACAAGATCCTAAACATAATCGCATGCAAAAATGTAATATATATAGCTATGTTGAATATGTATACAATATATATATTATTAGTGAGTAGTAGTGATCTCGTGCTGAACTTAACTAAAAATAAAAGAATATAAAAACATACTTTGAATATATGCAAAAAAAAAAAAAGGTGAACAGACATAAAATGGCATACCTTTGGCACGATCAGTAATAAAATAAAAAAATTTGCTCCAAACGGAACAGAATCAAAGACTACATCACAACATGTACTAGTACTACTTCTATAGGTACTGTAGTTGATCTTGTTTGTAGATTCGTCTAGTTTATAAAAACCTAGTTGAAATTTTTCCAACCCAGAGTAATTCCTCAACATCTTTTCAAGACTTGTTTTCAATGTACATTTAATATGAGAGGGATGGCAACGGTTTCATTATATGTTTCAATGGGTACATATATAATTTAGTTTTTTCTATTCTAGTGATGCAAAAGATACCCCGCATAGTTGTTAAAGTTTTTAATATGAAAGTAGTTCGAATTCTCGGTTTTTTTTTTAAAAATATAAGAAACCAAGAGTCTTTTACAGTTTGATATTAGATATTTTTATACTTTAAGTACGAGACCACACCTATGCCGGAGGGCATTTTCTCATATACAGTACTATTCGTAGATTTTCTATATACCCATGAGGTCGTTTTGTCATACAATTTTAAACCCCTTTTAGCTTAACTATAAATATATTATATGTGCACATTGATCTGTATTTAGGAATAGAAAACTTCAAAAACTGCAATTACTTTTATAGCATATACATAATAGTGACGATTGCTTTTATTTTTTATTGATATTAAAATCCGGATTAGATGCGATCTTTCAATGCTATACAAGCCCAAACAAATACTCACTTTCGATTATTAGGTGGGCTGATATCAAAATCATTTATATACGCTATTGCAAAAGTAAATTGGACACATAAGCGTAACTATATATATATATGAAATGAAAAAGTGGTTTAAAAACTTTTGACATCGAAAGTGAACTCGAAATCATAATATCAAAAATGTAATACAACAATTTTGAAAAGCTTTGACAATGAAGGCTTTTTTTTGTTGGTTATTCCACCTTCCATGTTTTATGAGGAAGTTAACATACAAGATTTTTTAATTCTACGTCAACTTTTAAGTAATATATATAAAGTACACATTTAGACGTTTGTTTTTTTTTGCATTAGTATATATGCTTTCATTAAATTTAGCATATGAACTTTAAATTGATCATCGTCACTCTTGCCCTCTTTCTATAGCATATAATATCTTTATGCATATCACAGCATTATTTATCTAGTTTTATCGAAAGCCTTTTCAAAAATAAATTTCGTAATGATCGTAGATGAAAATGTTTCGTTTTAAATGCCGTGAAACGCGATCATTGTGTTATATAATAGACACGCGATTGGCACGAGACAATATTTCATTAGAGCGATGTAATAATTTAAATAAACGTCAATTGAACGACGAGATCGATTTATTTTATATTATTATTAGTCTGAAGCTTTTTTTTTTTCTTTATACGTATCTTCAAATTTCTTTAATATCTTCTAGTATGTTAGAGTTTTTTTTTCTCTTGTAGGAGCATTTTTATAAGGCCGATTGCTTCGGGCGATAGACTTCAAAAGAAATCAACATAAAAATGTAGATTTAGCAAGTCGTTTCGATTTAAATGATGCTAATTATTAGATGTTTAATTCATTATTTGCTTTGTTTTTTATAATTAAGTTTATTTATTTAGTATCCAAAAGCTAGTGTTAATTCATTGTATTATAGCTGAGCAAATATTTTATGATTAAAATTTTCACAGAAACGTTAAATTATTTAAATACTGTACCTACTATTATCTTAAGAGAATGACTAATAGTTTTTAAGTTAGTTAGTGTTACTATGACTAAATTGGAAGTATTTAATGATATATTTTTAAACAGTAACTGACTAAAATGTATCTTATTAAATAACACTAATAAGAAGAATATAAGAGTACTGACAGGAATACTAACGGGACACTGCAGACTCAAAGCGCACCTTGAAAAAACTAGGACTCGAACTAGATAGCACCTGCAGATTCTGCGAAGAGACCCGAATGTTACTTTTCTCCGACTGTGAAGCACTACTCTGCAGGAGGAGGAAACACTTGGAGCATACTGCTTCTCTCCAATTGAGATAGAATCTCTTAGCCCACTCTGGATACTAAATTCGCCAAAGAAGTAGGCCTGGAGGAGGTTCTCTAGAATGTGAAGTTAACCTAACTACTGCACTGAAGAAGAGAAGCTACAATAGATCTTAAAGGTCGCAGTACAAGAACACCCTAAAACTAAATCTTAATCTTAATCTTATTAAATACTTCATCTCATCCATTATTAGGGCTTGAATTTTTTAACTTAACATCATGGTTGAGTTTTAGTATAACATGTAGTATAGAAAAATTACCACAACTGAGTAACTCCTGCAATAGTATAAATAATATCCGGAACAGTGCGACGAAACTGATGCCTAATTTTTGATTGTTCATTATACAAGTAGTTGGGAAAAATTAGCGCGCTTACAATATAATTTATATGGCCTTTTTTAATCAATATTATTATCGGGGTCTAATTTTAACAGCAGTTATTTAAGTACAATATTAAAGATATAGATGGCATAAATCGAAACTTTTGTTTTTTTGTTGTAGTATTTGAAATTTACAGAAAATTTGTTTGAATTTTGAATCTTACCAGATTTTGTCCGTTTTTTAAAATTATTTTTATTGCTTTCAAATTTACTTGGTGAAAGCAATAATTCAATTGGCGGTCTCCTAAAATGTTATTTGTTTTCATTTCACTATTTGTCTAAAAAAAAGAATTTTTCATTTTTTCCAACATCAAAAGATATAACTGAAGATGCAGCCAACTTCAGTTATATCTTTATATCTTTTTCCATCAAATAATATCAGTAGTACAAACATCCGGAGTTAAGAGTTATAAGTATATAGATTAAGAAAATCGTTTTTTTTTTTTTTTGATAAAATGAAATTGTGGCCGATAGAAATTCCCAAAAAAAACACAACTTATTAATTTTTTGCACTGAAATGTCATAACAAATGCTTAGATTTGAACATGTCAGACTTCTTTCTATTACTGCTATGTCAAGACATCATCGTTTAATTATTTCATAAAAATCGTCTTTAATTGCTTTTATTTTATGTACTTCTTTAAAATAGTTATATCTTGAAATAAATCAATTACTTACATATATAGTACGTCAGAAGATTATAACTTTTGATTACGATTTTTAATTATGATTGCGTATTATGAATCTAAATAATGTTGAGTGAACATTAAATTTTTCATTACTTCTTAAATATGCTAGTTAAAGTTTTTTTCTTACAAATTCTGCTTTTAAGTATAGTTTGTTTGTTTTTTTTTGGTTTTACATAAATATTTGAAAATATTAAAGTCTGTCGTAACTCAAGAAAAACTGATTAAAATCTATAAAAATCCATTTTTATAGGCCTTTTTAAATACAATATATTTAGGAAATTGGAGAGTTTTTTAGTTAATAATATTTCTATTTGTTTTGCAGTTTTCTTTGGAATTTCATCAAAAATGCAATTAATTCAGAAAAAAATGAAATTTTATTAAGTGTTCATAAAATAATTTTTAATTAGCTTCCGTATTAGTTTGGTCGTTTAATTTTAACGTTAAAGGCCTCAGATGGAAAACCAACCATATTTTTTGTACATAATATTTCAAGCAGAGAAACTTGTTATAGACATATTGAGTTTTCTGAGCCACATGTCACTAAAACCCTTTATGCAGCTTTTATAAGACCATTATTGGAAAAGGTGTGGTTACCGTATCACAAGGTTCATGCCAATAGCTCAGTATAATAAACAGACAGTAATTTGACTAGGAAATGCAGAGAAATTAGACGCCATCTTCCCAATACTTCCTCTGAGAATGACAGAAAGAAAAAATTCCGCACAAAATAAGGAAAGAAAATTAAAATTTTTCATTAGAAAGAAAGAAGTAACCTATAAATCAAATATATTAAATTTTAACACGTGCTCCCTATAAGATAATTGTAGCAAGGGAGACAAATAATAGTTTTATTATGGTCTTATGCGTTTTCGGCAAAAGAATGGATGAAACGAAGAAAGCAAAAAGCCCCGCGTGCTTCTTAAGCGCCTAATCCATGTCCTGACACTTTTTTCAAATTGTACTAAAGTTTTTTTCAAGTGTTAGTGCCTATTTAACAGCAGTTTTGATAAGCACGTGGGTTTTTTTAAGTAGAAGAAATTTTTTGTTATGTATTTTTCAAATATTTTTGGTGTTAGTGCCTGTATGAATTATTATTTACATAAATGTTAGAACTGTTTATTAAAGCTGAATGCATATTCATCTCTGTTCCACCAACATAGCGTAATCTAAAAAAAATGATAGAACATAAAAAGATATCGGTTTTTTTTTATATATATTTTTTATTGAGAAAAAGCACACATGCATGGAAAATAACAAGAATGGGTGGCAAAAGCGGGTGTAAAATTCTAAAAATAAACGCAAAATTGGCGAGGTCATTCGTAATTTTTCACATTTTGTTCGCCAGTTTTCTTACTGTTTATTATACTGTGCCAATAGGCTGGAATCTGTTCAACGTAGGTTTTTACTTTTCGCCTTATGCAAACTGTTTATGTTGCCTCATCACTATGATAATAGCTAAAATTATTAGCCATTCCTAGAAAATCGGCGAGAAGTGGCTGATTTAGTGTTTGTTTATCAAATTTTTAATGGTCCGATTATAGCTTCATCTATGTTAGACAAAATGCACTTTGATTCAAACCTTTATTTCTTGAGATCCGTGAATTTGTTTCAAATCAATTTCCACCGAAGTGACTACGGTAAGAATGTTATGCCAGGTAAATTAGAATGTACAAGTTTTTAACTGTCTCCTCAGCAAGTACAAGCTAAAAAACTTTTATATAACGATTAGCTTCTCTTTTGAACTAACTTTAACGTGATCGTGAAATTCGTGGTCAATTATATTATATTGTAGTTTTGTTTGCGTTGGTTTAGGGATGAGGTTTATTTTTTACTAACTTTCTATACTAATACATCCATTTTCGTTGCTCCCTCATATAGTAAGTCAGAAGATGAGTTTAAACTATATACTATAACTAAAAACTAAAAAATATAAAACTAAAAATTAAACTATATACTATAACTATATATACTATACCACTACATAAGAAATATCAAGAATTTAATTCTATGTAAAATGTATTATAAACATTTTTAGTTGAAATAGTTGATAACTCTTTAGGTAGAAACCGTAAAATGTAGCATGTTTTAGCCTAGGGTATTTGTACTGTCGGTAAACATCTTAAACATCATATGTAATAAATAAATTCATGTGTTCTCGACTTTTTTCGACAGATTTCAAACCGTATATCTATATTAAAACTTATGTCGAATTGCTCTTAAATTACAGCAGATAAGACCTATTGTTATAATGAGTTGAGCGTCATGTATAAATATATATATATATGTATACACATGAAGCCAATAAATGCAACTCATTATCACGACCTATTCCAATATTCTTTTATTACATATTTCTCTGCCGGCGGCATTTCTTATATCATATCCTGACTGCCTTTTTATTACCGACTAAAGCGGATGAACATGTTTTTACACCATCGACGCAATTACGTTTGTAATTGCCGAAAGGAATTTCTTTGGCGGGTCCTAAATACTTATTTCAATCCTTTTCTTGACCTCGTCAAAGACATTTGTGCTTAAGTGTTTTCGTATCGTTAAAGGGATTTACATAAGTGTTTCCTGAGTCATCGCTATGCATTTTCGTCTAACAAAATGCATTAGGTAATAAAAGCAAACTAGGCAATTATCCTTCAGTTCTAAGAACTATTGAGAAAGGAATTTCTTTTCGGTTTATAGAATTTTTGGTGGGAACTAACGCCCGCATTTAAATACCAAAAATTTACTATAAAAAGGACGAACTGAAGATGGAGTCAGAGTCAGTCGAGAATATACACGCGAGCTGATCTTACCTTAGTTTCGTAAACTGGACCAAGCCATAAATTCCCTAACGTGAGGCTGCGTTAGAAGTTTAAGAACTAAGAGCAAGATCAAGCGAGCGAAATCACATAATAATAATATTAATAATATAAAATAAAAGAAAAACCAATAAAACTTAATAAATAAAATATTTATGTACAAATAAAGGATCGTTTTTTCGACTCCCCTTTAAGTTGTAACATAAATTTGGTGGCAGCGAGTGGGATGTGACGACAGGTTTGTAAGACCGGTCACACCAAAAATATAACAAATTAATTTAAAAAAAAAAAAAAATCGAAATCGTGGAAAATATAAAAAAGGGTGAAAAATATAATCGTGAAATTGATACGGCAGGTTTGTTAAGCGTGTTACCCCAAAAAAAAAAATAATAAAAAAAAAAAAAATCGCGCAATCGTGGCGCCAGGTTTTGACCGGCCACCCGCGAGGAATAATACAAAAAAAAACCCTCCGTGAAAAAAGTGAAACAAATACGTGGGAGTGTAAAAAGTGTACGAAGTACTATATATAAAGTCAGAGGAACAAATTCCTGGCCAACACATTTAGGGAGGAGCGTGCCCATACAAAAAGAAAAACAACAAACAAAAGTAACGCAACATAAGCAGCATCAAATCAACGCGCTAATAGCAGCATCAACAAAACTAAAATAGCGAAGACCAGAATAATCAAAGAAGAAAATAAATAGAAAAGTAGTAAGTCAAATATTGTATTTTTTTTTTGAAAATATCTTTAGAAAATAAAGTGTATGATAGATAAATAAATAAGTATATAAAATATTTTTGTAAGACCCTATATTTTTTTTTTAAAGTGCAAAAGTGAAAAAAAAATAATAATAATATAAAATTTTATATAAATACGTGTGATCGGTTGAATTTTTGTGTTCCTTGTATTTCCTTTCTGTCGACAATAATATTTATATTTCCGTCATAGGGCCGTTCACTAGAAGTAAGAGCAAAATGACCAACAATAATACCATTACTCCAAACCCAGGGCTAAACATAAGGGACGCTGCAACCCTTATCCCTGAGTTCGATGGTAACCCTATAGATTTGCATCGATTCTTGATGTGTTGCCAATTATTTACAGCTACTCCTTTTACAGAAACTGAAAAAGTATGCCTTTTAACGTTAATTAAAACAAAATTAACGGGAAAAGCGTACGAAATAATTAAATATAACTTAATAGAAAATTGGGAGGAATTAAAAAAACTGCTTCAAGATCAGTTTTCAGAAAAGCGATCTCGGTTGTCTCTGCAAAACGAGGCAATTGCATTAAAGCAAAAACAGAAAGAGGATATTTACGAATATTCATTTAGGACAAAAAAACTTCTATTCTTGTTAAACGAAGTAACAATAAACTCCCAAACAAACACAACCTTACAAAATCTGTTAATCTCAGAAAACAAAAAATTAGTTCAAAGAGCTTTTGAAGAAGGGCTATCAAATGAACACATTAAAATATTAACAAAGTGTCAATCAAAAAATTCTTTGGAAGAAGCCATAGACTATGCTATCGACCAATCTGATAGGATAGAAAATAAGAGTAGCCCCAAACAATGTTCCAAATGTAATAGTGAAAGTCATGCTGAAGAGCAATGTTTCGCAAATAAAAGAAGAAACTCACATATAAAAAATGAATTTCGAAGTGTCTTCTGTTCTTATTGCAAAAGACCTAATCACCATATTTTGGAATGTAGAACAAGAATGTTCAGCAACAGTTCGCGGCAACAAGGTCCACTAAACACTTCCTCTCTGAGAATTCCCATGACACAAACATATCAAAACTCCCAGTTTAACACCAAGTACAATTCTGGAAACAATAATGTAAATTATCACAATAACAACGTTAGAAACAACAACGCGAATTACAATAGTCCAAGAAACAACAACCATGTTACAAACGATCAAAACTATCAATCGCGAAATCGAAGCCCTGTGGAGAGGCGAGTAAATTTCGCAACCACAGAACAAAGCCAGAATAGTAACAATATTAAAGCCCAAAATAAATCGGAAATCTCCCATGGGCGGGATCGAAACCCCAATCAATTCGCGTCCCGCCTCAATCATAATAACAATAGAAGTCGACATACACCACGAATAAACCCACAACAAATCAAAATAAAACTGAACGTTACTAGAAAAGACTTGACAGTAACATTAAAAAATGACTTATCTAAATCAGGAAAAAGCATTTTTCTTATCGACACAGGTGCCGAAGTTTCACTTCATAAAGCATCTTCTACATCGGGTGAAACTATAATAAATCAATCGCAAACTATAAAAATATCTTCAGTAGCCGGTAAAACAATCTCGACAATCGGTACAGCCAAATCCAACATAAATATATCGAACCAAGTATTCGAACATTCTTTTCAAATAATAAGAGATAACTTATTATTAAGCTACGATGGTATTTTAGGCCACGACTTCCTTGACAAATTTGAATGTCATATCGACTATTCAAACCAATTTCTATCCCTTTCCGTACTTCCGAAACAACCTGTACAATCTTTTGACAGAATTTCTAAACCCCAAAATGCTAGAAAATTTTTTTCAAAACCCGAAAAAATCGGAGAAAAAACAAAAAATGATTCAGTAATCGAAACTGAAGACGTATCTAAATCATCTGTAATGAGAGCTATGTGTGCAAATAGGAAAATTAAAATTCCTGCACGTTGTCAGGTCATAGCGGTCATAAAAACGGAAATTAAAGGCGAAGTATTTTTTTTAAATCAAACATTAAAACAGGGTGTATATTTGGGAAATGTAATAGTGAGGGCTGACCAAAACGGTTATGCAAAAGTACCAATATTAAATTCGAATAAAAACGACGAATACTTGAATATCCATGAGCTGAAACCACATGTCGAACCTTTAGACAAATATGACATCTTACTCTTAAATACAGAGCACGACCCTATACAAAATCGTTTAAATCGATTGGAGAACGAAATAAATCTAAGCCATTGTAATAAAGAAGAAGCTAAATCCGTTTTCGATATCTGCCGAGAATTTAATGATGTTTTTTATCTAGAAGGAGATTATTTAACATGCACGATTTTATCTGACAAACCGGTAGTGAATGTAAAACCATATAGACTACCGCAAGCTCATCGTCCAGAAATCAACAAACAAATCGACAAACTAATAGATGAAGGTATAATTTCACCAAGTAATAGTCCGTGGAATTCTCCTCTACTACTTGTACCAAAGAAGACTGATTCATCTGGAAATAAAAGATGGAGGTTAGTTGTTGACTTTCGTCGTCTAAATGATATCACTGTTGGAGATGCATTCCCATTACCAAATATTACAGATATACTCGATCAGTTGGGTAGAGCTAAATATTTTAGTACCTTAGATTTGGCAAATGGATTCCATCAAATACCAATGTGTGGAGACGATAAAGAAAAAACGGCGTTTAGTACCGCATACGGACATTATCATTATAATAGGATGCCGTTCGGTCTAAAACGCGCCCCAGCTACCTTTCAGAGATTAATGAATACGGTACTTATTGGTCTTCAGGGAATCGAATGCTTTGTTTATATGGATGATATTGTAGTGCACGGGTATAATTTAAAAGATCACAATGAAAAACTAATAAGAATATTACAACGATTGCGGTCAAATAACCTTAAAGTACAACCTGAAAAATGCCACTTCGCTAGCAAACAAATTCAGTATCTAGGACATTCAGTAGGAGAAAACGGCGTATCACCGGACCCTAATAAGATAGAAGTTGTCAAAAATTACCCAGTACCAAGAAAAGAAAAAGATATTAAAGCTTTCCTCGGATTCGTGGGATACTATAGACGATTTATTCCAGAATTTTCCAAATTGGCAAAACCTTTGACCAAATTATTAAAAAAAGGTGAAAACTTTAAATGGGATGCCTTTTGTGACGAATCTTTTACAAAATTAAAACAAAGACTAATTACAGCCCCTTTATTACAATATCCACAATATGATAAGGAATTTTTAGTAACATCTGATGCCAGCGATTTTGCGATTGGAGCAGTACTATCCCAAGGCAAAATAGGCGAAGATAAACCTATCTGCTATGCAAGTAGAACACTCAATAATGCAGAAACGCGATATTCAACTATCGAAAAAGAACTGTTAGGAATTATATTTGCAGTTGCACAATTTAGACCTTACCTTTATGGCAGAAAATTTACCATTATTACTGACCATAAACCGCTTACGTGGCTTATGAGTCTGAAAGACCCAACCTCTCGTTTAATGAGATGGAGAATAAAACTCGAAGAATATGAATACAAAATTGTGTATAAACCGGGTAAAGCAAATTCAAACGCAGATGCCTTAAGCAGAATAAAAATCGAAAAACTTGGTCAAAGTAACACAAATGACATCAAAGAAGAATATGACGAAATCGAATCTAGAAACGAATGGAATACAATATTTTCAAAGATTAACAAAAAATGTAAAAAAGAAGCGAAAGAGAATTCACTCTCGTCGAACGAATCTCAAAAAAGCAATAATCAACCCTTCAATCGATATTCGGATATAATCCCTTATGATCATTCTCGAATAAAAATTCATCGCTCGAAAACCGATTATATCAATGCTAACCTAATCAAAATAAATAAAGTAGAACGAAAATACATTTTAACTCAAGAACCTCTTAAGGAAACCATAAGTCATTTCTGGTCAATGATCTGGGAACAAGACAGTAGAACAATAATAATGTTAAACGAATTACTTAAAAACATTGAAAGTCATATATATTGGCCGACGAATTTTGAAAGGAAACATTTATTGTATTTAACAGATGTTGGTCTCACTGTTGAATATATTAAGTATGAAGAATATGCAAATTTTGCAAAACGAACTTTTAAACTTACAGATGTTGAATCAAAAGAAAGCAGAAAAATTACACATTTCCACTATAAAAATTGGCCGGATTTCGGAATTCCAAATTCCCCAACCGAACTTTTGAACTTTCTTAAGGAAATTAAAAACTCAGGCACATTTAACACTGAAGTCGGACCACCTGTAATACATTGCAGGGCCGGCATCGGTCGATCAGGAACATTCTGTTTAATCGAATGTTGTCTTGCTGTTATCGACAAAGAAGAAAAAAAGTCTGTGTCAGTACAACATATATTGTGTCAACTACGGCAATATAGAATGGGACTTGTTCAAACGGCTGATCAATTACAATTCGCATATCAAGTAATTATAGAAGGAATTAAGGAAATAAATAATATGTCTCAGGAAAATGAAAATACTAAAGAAATTCAAGTAATAACTAGAAGTAAAGCTGCAAATAAAAAGGAAAATAAAATCATCATGGAAAACAAAAATTGCCTATTGGAAGTAAGAAACATAAAAAATAAATATTTCGTTTATTTCGGAAATAACAAGAAACTAGAAGAAAAATTTAAAGAAATTAAAGATATGAGACAAGGGGATATAAAACAGTTCAAAGCAGACAAAATCAACTACACTATAGGCAAAGTACCTATGCAACAAGACCAAAAAGGTCTCGAGGAAATTTTCTCCAATTTCAAAAAATCATGTGAAAAAACACAAGAAAAAGAAATTAATATTTCTATTCAGATATTAAACAATGCTCACTACTTCCTAACCAAATCTATTTGTTCTCAAATATTTCAAAATTCTCCGATTCAACCTATTTTCTATTTAAACCAAATTTTAACGCTCACAGATCCTGAAGAAATAAATAAAGTCATGAAGGAATATCACAACTCACCCTTAGGTGGCCATCAAGGAGAAAACCGAACTTTGAAACGAATAAAACGTAGTTATAAATGGAACGGTATGGCTAATGATATAAAGAAATTTATAAGGCAATGCCCTACTTGTCAACTTAATAAAGTTCGAAAAAACCAAAAAATACCGATGAAAATTACTACTACAAGTTCAAAACCTTTTGAAAAAATATTTCTAGACATAGTAGGTCCACTACCTGTGAGCTATAAAGGCAATAAATATATGTTAACATTCCAAGATGATCTAACAAAGTATTCTGAGGCCATTGCAATAAAAGATGCCGAAGCAGCAACAATCGCACAACACTTTACAGAAGAAATTATTTGCAAACACGGTATCCCCGATATAATTCTAACTGATCAAGGATCTAACTTTTTAAGCTCAATGTTTTCAGAAGTATGTAAATTGTTAAAAATACACAAAATACAAACTACCCCATACCACCCGCAAACGAATGGTGCATTAGAGAGAAGTCACAGAACCTTAACTGAATATTTACGTCATTACGTCAACAAGGATCCACTCACTTGGGACACTTGGATACCTTACGCAATGTTCGTGTATAACTCTTCTACTCATTCAAGTACCAATTATACTCCACACGAACTATTATACGGTTTTCCACCAGCGATACCATCCTCATTAAAAAGAGAACCCGAAATTAGCTATAATTATGACAACTACGCCAACGAACTTAAGGCTCGCCTTCAAAATAGTTACAAAATCGCACGAGAAAATCTTATTCAGAATAAAAACAGATCAAAAAATTATTATGACGTAGGCAGCAAAACAAAAACATTTGTTATAGGCGACAAGGTATTACTAAAAAATCAAGTAAAGAAAAATAAATTCTCAGCACTATGGATAGGTCCATACGAAATAACAGAAATAAATTCCAGAGAAAACTCTACAATACGAGTTGGAAATAAACAAAAAAGAATTCATAACAACAACCTCAAACCTTTTTTCGATTAAAACTATTGATATAGTATGCAACAAAAACTCATCTTCAAGCTATCCAAATTAATGTGAAATTGACGAAATTCCACCCAATTTCTACATTCTCAGTAAAGATCCTATACCTACCTATTTATCATATACACTTCCCGATAAAATTCTACTAGAGTAGAAATCTAGAAATGAAAATGAACACGCAATGGATACCCAGGGAAAAAAAAAATCAACCGATTACTAATAAGAAAAATTGCACAAAATATAATAATAATATTGAGAGAAATTACTAAAAACAAAAAAAGGGGTCCATAATTTTAACATTCATAAATACATATATAAACACAAAATGTACAAAAAAAAAAAAAAAAAAAAAAAAAAAAAAAAAAAAAAAAATGTATTACAAACATTCATATATTTATCAAATTTTTTTAAATTAACTAATTCAAATATATAAAAACACAAAATGTATTTTTACGATATTTAAGTATTTTTCATGAAACAAATTATTTAGAAAAAAAAAAAATAAAAATTACTATTATATAAATAATTAGAAGTAAAAAAAAAAAAAATGTACGACTCAATCTTTCAATTCGTTCCTACAACCGAAAGTTTCATTTCAAAAATATCAACTTTCGCAAATAAGGGGTATGGTGTTATAATGAGTTGAGCGTCATGTATAAATATATATATATATGTATACACATGAAGCCAATAAATGCAACTCATTATCACGACCTATTCCAATATTCTTTTATTACATATTTCTCTGCCGGCGGCATTTCTTATATCATATCCTGACTGCCTTTTTATTACCGACTAAAGCGGATGAACATGTTTTTACACCATCGACGCAATTACGTTTGTAATTGCCGAAAGGAATTTCTTTGGCGGGTCCTAAATACTTATTTCAATCCTTTTCTTGACCTCGTCAAAGACATTTGTGCTTAAGTGTTTTCGTATCGTTAAAGGGATTTACATAAGTGTTTCCTGAGTCATCGCTATGCATTTTCGTCTAACAAAATGCATTAGGTAATAAAAGCAAACTAGGCAATTATCCTTCAGTTCTAAGAACTATTGAGAAAGGAATTTCTTTTCGGTTTATAGAATTTTTGGTGGGAACTAACGCCCGCATTTAAATACCAAAAATTTACTATAAAAAGGACGAACTGAAGATGGAGTCAGAGTCAGTCGAGAATATACACGCGAGCTGATCTTACCTTAGTTTCGTAAACTGGACCAAGCCATAAATTCCCTAACGTGAGGCTGCGTTAGAAGTTTAAGAACTAAGAGCAAGATCAAGCGAGCGAAATCACATAATAATAATATTAATAATATAAAATAAAAGAAAAACCAATAAAACTTAATAAATAAAATATTTATGTACAAATAAAGGATCGTTTTTTCGACTCCCCTTTAAGTTGTAACACTATTATTAGTTAACTATAAGAAAGTAAAAATGTGATTTGAAATAAATTCATGATAATTGAAATGATTTTAGTATTTCTGACTTAATAAGACTTCTTTTAAATAGTTGAAAAACAAAATCATAACTTTTTTTAAGTAGAACATGTATGTTATATTTTCTTAGTGACCAAATTTTTTCCTGAACATATTTTGTTGTTAACAAACATGTCGATTTCATAAATTTTTAAAATTACAATTAACCATAATTTTTAAATTACTTTCCAGTTCATCTTCTCTCCTCATTTATTTGCCTTTTGGCAAATTATTGGAAATTATTATTTTTTTTTTAAGAAAACCGAAGTAAAATTTATGTACTTAATGAGAAGATTTTCAAGTTTATATACGAGTTTAATTTTATCGCAGCGAACCAATCAATTTCACATAATTATTATAATAATGTATAATATTGTATTTTTTTTATGTCTTTTATTTTTAATCAATTTTCCTTAAGATTACGATCTTTTGTAGTTAACTCTAAATGAATATAATGTTATATTTTTTTTTTTGTATTTCGATCACAAAATATTGCGATCATATTTTTCTTAAATTTGTTAATAAGTCCGCTGTACTTTCTCTGTACTCTAATAAATATTCAAATATAACAGCTTGAGGTAATTTAAATTGTATATATTTTAGAAAACTACAATATTTCCTGATTCATAATTAATAATGAATAGCAAAACTAGAAATGGATCAGCAGCTGAAATACTAATTTGAATTGTCTTAATACTAGTTAAACACATTTTTTAGTTAGATGTATATAAAGCCTTAACACCTATCACTTGGTAATGTAAAAATTATCTAAAGTTAAGCAAAAGCTAACCATTACATCTTATTGGTATACAATACCATATTTGGGTTCCATTTTCTACTGGATATGGTTCTCAATCTATGACATTGTAATTTTTATGAAATATATTTCAGGAAGTTAAGCGTCGCAAACTGCAACTTTCTTTTTGTTATTTAGTTGTTAATTATGTACAAAACTTTACGATAGGTATAGAGAAAGTCGTGCTATGTCAATGTTGCATAAAACAACAAAAAGAATTAAAAATATTACATATTAAGTTAAAAATACATAATTTATATAATTTGGTGTCATTTTAATAAATTTTATGATTTTAATGTCCAAAAATTTAAATTTATTAATTTCAAACATAAAGCAAATATGTTTATTTAAGAACGTGCTCGGTGGTCACGTAACTGATTACCGCTGTCCATTATGTTATCTTCAGGCTCTGCATTATAAACGTATGTAGTTTTGTAAACTATATCAGTTTATATACAAGATTGGAATTTACAATTGTTGAGTAATATTACGAACTAAAAGAATCCGTCCTCATTGATTTTGTTTAATGAGAAAAGTTTGGATCCAAGTTCTGAAGTTCGTTTATAAAGTTTAAGTATAAATATTTCTTAATACTTGTTCATCTCAAACACTAAGTCAAATGTTATATAAATCTAGTAAATTTGGGTATCACAAAAAAAATTAGAATTATGATGAAATTTGAAAGGTAAAATAATTTCGATTTCCAAAGTAGATAAACTTGAAATAAAAACAAGTTCTATGATATTAAATTTAAATTAATCTTCAATTATTTATAAATAAATTCAATTGATTTAATTAATGACATGGAATTACCCCAAAAACTAGTGTAACACGTGATGATGCTTCCAAATCCATCTAAACATACGCAAATCGATTTAAATTGGATTAAATGTGTTTTTTCTTAAATGATTTCATTAATATTCATTAAAATTAGACGAAAAATTTGATTGCAAATTAATTATTATATGATTTATCATTGATTATTTATAACATTAATATTTAATTGATATAATTAACCTCGTAAAAAAGAAACAATTAATGCAAGCTAATTTAAACAAAATACTTTGCATATAAAATTATAAATTACGAAATAGTGTACTAAAATTTCTAATAAATTTAATAATATTTACAGCGACCACAAATCATGGAACTTAAATGGGCTAAAAATGTATTTGGAATATACATCTTCAGAGAAGCTAGAAATTTTATGATCATAATTACATGGTTCTTTAGAAAAAAACGATTCAAATAGCTGTTAACTAGCCCCGAGCAAAAATAAGGAGGAGGTCAATATTTAAATATATTCACTACCATTTAAGTTTTACTATTTTAATACAAATGTTGTTAAAACGTTTTTTTCTGCTATGTAGCCCAAACATTTGCATTGAGTTGATTTTGTATTCGCGAAAAATATTTTCTGATCTTTAACACTCTTTATGTCTGGCAGTAGTAAAGATTTTTCGAAAAATATAATTTATCCAATAAGTTAACAAGGTGAACGAGGCGGAAGTATTTGAAAATCGATATGAATTACCAATAAGATTATAGTGTTTTCCTGTGTTCCAAAGCAGACGTTATGGAAAAATAATATAGTTCTATATAACCGTAGGTCACTTTTGGAATCGAAAATCGATTGAAGAAAATATAGAAATGTAATTTAAAAAACTGAAAGGTGTTTCTTTGGGGTATCAATTTATTAAATAAATGGTAAATATAATATGTTAATAGGAAATTAAAAATAAGTATAATAAATTGATGCTGATGGATTAATATTTGGGATAGCTTTTTCATGCCTCCTTTTTAAAAAAAAAAAGAAAAGAATGAAGATGCCTAAGATTACTAAACGGCTTTCACTTCAAAGCCAATGTATACGACATTGCCTTTGAAGCTCTATGTTTACAGCAGAAATCTGACATGAGCATTCTAAAAATTCTGCTACATAATAATTTGGTAGTACGTGCCAGCTTTAAAATCAGCTTGCCTTATTATTTACTGATATTGAAATTTTTGAGTTTTACGCAACTTTATTCATTTAAATCTTTAGTAGCTATTTTCTTTCAAAGTGTGGCCTGATTTTTGAATGTTTTTTGTAGAAACTAACCATGGTAATATAGGGCAATCTGTGTACCATGTATACTAAATAGATATAAAGTTAGGAATTTCCCTATACAGGGAAAAACGGTGTCAGGAACTATCCGACATATAGTAACCTACCGTAATTAGCTATGACTTTTGTCCGTCTTTGCGGTAGGGCACGGATTCCGTGCTGACAGAATTGTTCATATTTCAGTTTCCAGTTTCGAAATCCTTTAAGATTGAGCATGTGTGTCTCAGCAAGCCCATGTTACATCGACCGAACTAAATGTTAATTGGAGGGAGCAATGGCTGGCGAATACAGCGAATGGGTGGCATTTCCCAGTCAAGTACTTCCAAAGTTTTTTGAACTGGTTTCGTAACATGTGGCCTAGAGTTATCATGCTGCAAAATTCCTTTATCGTGTCTACGAGCCCATTTTAGTCGGTTTTCCTTCTTTCTTTCACTTCACATGGGACCCACTTTCTTTCCTTTTGACTCTTTCCCATGGCATTCAAAATACTTGAAATCGTCATCCGACTAACGTTTAATACTATTGTGAGTTGTTCTTGTGTTTGACATGAATCTTCCTCCAATAACTCCTGCGATTCTCTTCTTTAAACTTCTTTGGCGGTTTCAATGCTCTTTATCGGCCACTTCAAAATTGCCAAAATTGAATCGTCTAAATAAAGATTCACAACTTGAAATTGACTGAGCATTTACACTATAAGCTTTTCCCATCCACGGATGTGCTCCAGCTGCATTTCCTTTCTAGTTAAACCAAAAAAATAAAACTTCTGGCGAATGCTGTTTTCTAATACGTAACCTTCCATTTTCAGTCGAATAAAAAATAGCATTGCTTACAATTTAATGTCAAATAACTTACTGATTATTTTAGCTTAACGAGAGCTCTCTCTGAATAGAAATCCTTTAAGTTATAGCTTACCTCCTAATATAATATCTTTAATTGTATTTTTGCAATAATTATTGATAATAAAAACTAATTTTTGTTTTTATTATCCTTTCATAATTTTTGAAAATGGAATAAAACTGCTTACTTTTAAATGAATATTATTTTGGCTTAATACAACTTTCGTTAATAAATTCCATATGAATTTCTAATGACAATTCCGACGGAAAAAAAACTCCGAATGAAACAACTTTATCAGATCGAAATGAACACGTGCTTGGCTAAAATAAACTAGTCGAAACGTACAAGAAGTGTTTTATCGTAAATTTTCTTCTTAATTTCCGTAAGATCACCAATTCCTCCATATTTTTCCATACAAAATACCTTCTGAAACAATTTTCGTCTCCTTATTTTTTAGATTACGTTCATATCTTTAGTTTATCAATTGAAAAAAGAAACAACAACAAGGAAACCAACTCATCTAGTTGTTGGGCCTGTTAACAAAACATATATTTGGACTTAAACAATGGTATGTCGTCGACTAAGTCCATCTACATTCCTATAAGAGAAATTTAAATGTAACAAAATATTGCTGGAAGTTAAGTATTTGCATCCAATCGTAACGAATTTCTTGATCGCAATTTCCATTTGTATAGTAAAACATTTTGGAAAATAACAAACAACAAGAAAAACAATGACAAAAACAAATTAATGTTATCAAAGTGTTGTTAAATTTAATGCCTTCTCTAATTGTCCGGAATTTCACCCACACAAGATGCTCTTATCTGGAGGTTTCGTATGTAATCCAAAAATACAAAACCAAACTCGAGGTTGAGGTTTCATTATTTTCTGTATAAAGGCACTCTTAAAACCCGTTAACTTATTACTTTGCGTGATTCTTGACTATTATAAATCTTTCACAGGTTGTGGTTTATGTGGAAAATGCGGGAGGAAAATTTGAATAGTATAACTTCGGGGTTTCATGGCGTATTTAAATTAAATCTATATTATTTTTGTAAATATTTTAAGTGGAAACTTTCCGTTTATAAAATGTGATTTGTGTTTTTATATGATATTTAATTAATTTTATGCAAAACAAAATAAATAAAAACAAAAGTGAATTATTTCTATATTTTAAAAAAAACATTTAGTTGATTGTAAAATTAAAATGAATGTTATTTGAATTCAATTTCAAAGTCTTAAAATTAAATTTATAAATTAAAGTTGCATAGAAAGGTTTTAGATAATGCTATTAAATTAGGATAAAAATCGTAGGAATAATTTTATACCGACACTTGCGGAATATCTACAAAACGTTTAAAACAATAATTTATTAGAAAATATTAACATTAGTTGAATTGGACATTTTTGGTCGGCATTACGTGTTTGGGGATACTGTTTACGTTCTCATTTATTCGATTCTTACCATATTAAATCTGCTGATACAAAACTATCCAACGAATCAATATTTTATTATAACTGATTAAGAAGTTTCCAAGAAAAAATTAAGTCTTCGACGTTCTTTCCAAATCGATACCTAACATAATATGGTTCTATTCATCCTAATAGTTACCAGTTCCCCAAATTTTAATAACATCGAATAGCGCATTTATGAAATATGGTGCTTATAGACGAACTGATCTTTAAAATGTGAAGAAGCCAGAAATAAATTATGTAAAAACATTTGAAATCCATCTAGTAGGACTTTTAGGCGTTTGTTTAAATAGTTTAATAAAAATAATTAGCTTTGGATGGTTTAAATATAAGCAATTGTATTTGTTTATCAAACAATGCAATGTATATGATGAGAAATTGAAACAAGAAGAATATCGGTGAATTTGTTTAGTACACGTAGTTTAAGTAGCAGCAGTTAAATAGGTCTCGAGTTCAACTCCGGGTTCGACCTACGACAATATTCACAATTTTTAAATTTCCTACAATTTTCTATACAATCCAGATTTTATGCTCTAAAGATTTCTATTTCTCAAATATTTTAAAATCTAAAGATCTGATTTTCTGATAGAGTTTGCGGGAAGAATCTGCTGAAAATATACTGTATTGGAAAATCCAAGTATAGAATGAAACGCTCAAAGCGTTCACGTGATCAATTTATGCGCAAGAACCTAATTTGAATTTTTTGTATAAAATTTCATTAAACATTTAACGAGACGAATATTGTTGTTGATGTTTTCGACAGCTTCAAACCGAAAATGAACTCACTCCTTTATAATTTATAGCAATTTTGATTGAGTATTTTATTTTTACCAAACAATTTTTTAAATTTTAAATTTAATTAACATATTCATATCGGCAAAATAATATGCAAATAAAGTCTCATCAATTACTTTACGTTTTAAATTATTATAATTTTAATTATTATTATTAAGATTTTATGGGTCCGTAGTAGTCGCACGAAAATCCGAAAATACCGAAGACATCATCTCCTCTGCACCAAAGTTAAAAATCTCATTCAATTTAGTTGATCAATTAATCTTAAAACCTGTCATAAAATAAATTGATTTAAAAATTTTTATCAACAGTTTTTTTTGTGACACTTCCATGATGTTGGCTGTTTCTTGTCTTGGCCACTTCTTACGTAGTCTCAATTTTATGTGCTGTGATATGATTTCGAGCTCAACATAAATAATGAATATCTAAAATGGTTTTTACGTTAATAATACTTTTTTTTTTTAATGAAAAATTATTGAATTTTGTTTTTAAAAAAGAAGAAAAGATAATCGTGGAACATCCATCAAAAATCAAAAAAAAAACATTGGCAAAAATATTATATTTAAGAAGAGAAAAAAAAATCCTATTCCAAAATCATATTGATTGAGACCTCAAGAAAGTCACTAAAAAAAAGGAAAATCAAAGCATTGCCGATAAAATGCGATGACTACAAAGTGAATGGGAATATTGTGAGTTTTTTCCGAGCATACCTATATATTGGCAAGAAAATGGGCCGAAAGGTTTATATCTTATTAATTATTCGTAATTAAAATAATTTTATTTTCAGAATATGAGAAAAAAAAGACGGAAATCAAGACATATTTTTCATAAGAAAGTATATAATTATTGGTCTTCTCACATAAAAGTCGTTATTTTGTAATAAAGATTGAGTATAGGTGATTATGAAAGAGTTGTCCACCTTTAAATCTAAAAAAAAAGCCCGAAATTAAGTAAGACGATGTCTGTATATAGGATCCAATGTTAATCGAATAAACGTATTTGCTCCAATATAAGATTTATACTAGGGCGGAACAAATTTTGGTGTTAATTACCGATCATCGACTTTACATATTAATTTTTGCTGTACTGTTTTGTATAAAATATATTAATTGCATAAAGTAGAGTTTATAATTACTTAAAAAGGGTAGAAAATATCTTAATTTAATAATATAAAAAAATTGAGAAAAATAAATATTTATTCTTAAAGAAATTAATTAATTAACGTAATTAACTTTTTGATACTTATCAGTCTCGCGAAAATCGCCATCACGTAACTTGTAACTTTAAAGTGTTAGATCATTCATCTGATACTAAAAGGGTGTTACTTCAAGAATTGATCATTTATTACATTGATTTCATCGAACAGCAAGATCAATTGTTGTAGTTCCGGGCATTGGGAATCTTTACGAAGTCAATCCAAGGAAATAATGATGACACAAGATCCATATTTTTTATATTTTATAAGTTTGATCAAATTTTGAGTCTATAATAGTGTGATAGTGCGCATAGAGCTTCTATCCTAAAATTTGATAACGAATACGAGATTGTAATTTTATAGGTGCTGGAACCTAGTTTTAGTAGCTACAGTTACTGAATTTCTAAGTGGTTTCCTTTCAGTATGCCCAACCATCGGAAAATTATACGATTTCTTCAAAATGTTGTTTATTTTTATAAAAAAAATTATTTTCCCATTGAATTTATGACTTCTTTAATACATGAAAATCTACGAAAAATCACACGACACTTAATTAGTTAAACTTTATGACTGTTTTTCATGTTTCTAGTTTGGTTTAATTACAACTGTAGAAAAATGTATGTGCCAAAAAAAAGGGAAAATGACTTTCTTATTGCATTCAATTTTAACCACAACTAAAAGAAAAGCGACAAAAGTTATGTTGGCCTTGCAAAATTAACCATCATTATTTTTGGTTACAATTACAATTTTTTTTTTCTTTCTTCTGAAACACCAATTGGTCATGATTCTTTCTTATAAAAAACCGCTCTTGTACTTCTTTTATCACCATTTTTGAGTGAATTATTTCTGTTATTGTTACATAAGCATATATATCTGTCTTCCTGTCTACAGATCTGTCTGAGCATCTTTTTTCACTGTCCATTCATTGTGATTTGACCACACGTACAAAAAACTTGAAACAGCCCAAAAAAAAGAAACCAACTACATTAAGAAAAGCCATAAGAATGGAATATTCATAAAAAGAAAAATAAATGCCGAGGACCACCAAATTACTTGAATTTTGTTGAATTGTTGTATCCTCTCACTTGATTTCGAAATTATATTCATCAATGTTTTCCAGGTTTTTTTTTTCTTATTTATTTTTATAAATATGAGATTTTACAAGAAGTAAATAACATTAACATGATAGTATAATATTAATAACAATAAAAATAATAATAATAATAAAAGTAATACAACAGGTAGTACATCATACGTAATAATAATTTCGAGGGAATATCCCAGAAGGGCAACATTCGTAACAAAGTTCATAAAAATATGATTTTCTTTAAGTGTAATAATTTCATTTTAATGATTTCATGTAAATGATGTCGTTGGATGAATGCCTTCCGGCAGGAGGATACATGGGAAAAAGACATCTTTTGAGTACATTTTTAGATGGACTTTAATAAAAGGAAAAATTATAAAAACGATTTATTTGATTGGATTTTTTCTTTTTGGAAAAGAGAAAGGTTTTTAGGTTGTCGAAAAGTTCAGTTTTAAAAAGTGAATTGTATTTATTTATTTTTGGGATTCGATTGTTATTGAGTTCTTATTTTCAAAATATAATAAATTATAATCTCTTACGATGAAAATAATACGTTTTATTGCGATTTTTAAATTGAAAATAAGAGAAAAAGGTGGATTTATTCGCAAAAAAAAAAATGGAATATATCCCAAAAAATTTATATTCAGAAAACGGAAACTACAATCCCTTTCATGAAAATAAATATGTATGAAATTATGAAAGTAAATAAGTGAAAATATTCATGTCGTTTCTTACTGTTTTTTATTTACATAAAGACGATCGGGACCCCCATTAAGCCGCTACAATAATTTGAATTGAATTTTATTTTGATATTATAAAAAAAATCTAAACTACCAATTCTGTAAGTACTAGATGGTGCCATTTCCCGGATTTTTTTTGTTCCCGGAAAACGAGGAATTAATTTCCAATTTCTAATTTAAGTTTTTAAGAAATTCTGCTGCATGTTTTGATTCGCTGGAATTTCGTGCAACTTACTGTGCTCTATTCGATAATGGTACTTTAATAATGGCGATATTTCTTAAACTCATGTTTTTTGCCTAGTTTAGAAGAGTACCTTTGGAATTACATATTAGAAATACTAGCTGCATTTCCTTATCGGTGTACTATTGTATCGGTTGAATGATTTGTTTTTTTTTCTTTGTGTAAAAAACTATAGAATCATACAACGATGCAGCAATACACTATGTTTGACAACTGTAAAGGAGTACACATAGTGTTGTAATTAAATTTTGATTGAATTAATTTAATAGAAATTACTAGTATAACTTCAAATAATGTGGAAACTACTCGGCGCGTTTCTCATTAGGAATATGTTTTACAAACTGATTACCAAATTTATTGGGCAGTTGAAGTTCCTTAATTAAATTTGCACTTAGAACAGGATTTTCTTTACCATTATCACTATGTTCTTTGGAGTCAGGGGACTTAGAGGCAGCATTTATTATTTCAGTTACGCTAAGGGCTTTATTAACAAATAATTCATATTGTTTTAGAATTTATGTCGGTCTTGTTAAACCAAAGTAAATCAGGTCAGAGAGAATACAATTTTTTTTGTAATTCGAGTGAAATTTAAATCATGTAAAGGTCAATGAAAATGATTTCACCAATATATTTCTAAATCTTAAAATATCGTTTAGAAGATTTTACCCCACGACTCCATTGGACACATTTCAAGACATAATTTCAGTCGGACTGACAAAAAAGTCCAAAATGTTCGAGTCTCCATTAGACTTTGTTTCAGTCCGACTGAAATTATGTCTTGAAATATGTCCAATGGAGTCGTGTGGTTAGATCATGCCACTAGCATCGGGACAGACATCCTTTTTCAAGCCTAAATTTTTAAAAAGGTAATTCAAGTCCAGTATATCCTAAGAAAGATTGGCGAATTTGAGTATTATTAATATGGAAAATAAATTTGCTAAAAAGCAAGGAATTTCGGAAATTCTAAATGAATTTTCAACAAAAAAGGCCAACTAACTAAAACTTGAATTTAAACTTAATAATTTCTAATTTCATCATTTTAGCTTTGTACTTTGGAGAAACTAAGCCGTGTCAAATAAAAAATTAGAACATAGAAATGCAAAAATATAATTTTAAGTATGTAATTTTTATATTTCTATTTAAATGCAATTATTTTTTAAAAAATTCTTTTTTTATATAAATTTATCGTGTCAGTTTTTCCTTTCCAATTTTCACAAGACTTTCAATTTCATGTCGAAAAGAAAAACATCAAAATCACTTTTATAATATAAAAGAGAGTATATACTGTATACTATATACTTTTCCTGTTTTATTCGGATTTTTAATGTAAAAGATTTTAAAAATCCGATTTATATTTTGGTTTTTATGCAAAAACAAAAAAATATCTTTCACTTTATATATTAAAAAGGAAATCATAATACCTTTATAACATCTGAAATTGTCAAGTGAAAAGATGTTTGAGACACAAAAAGAATCCCGCCAAGATTGATCTTCGAAAGAAGAGAAAAATAACTTTCAACTTTGATTAAGAAAAAAAAAAACAATTAAAAACCAGAAGAAATATTTTACCATAAATTGTAGAAAAGGTGTTATTTTCTTGAATAAAATGCTACAGAAACTTATTTTTAAGGAAAATATACCATAACAAAAATAAATAATGAAATCAAAATACGACCAATAAGAAGTTGCGTGTCAAAAATCAATATATCACGCAGTTGAAAACGCAATCATCTTAAGGAATTTTATCGATTCGATATATCAATGAAAAAGGGTCTCGATTTTCGGTGTTGTTTTCATTTCTAGAGGTGATATATCCTATTAATGGTGTTGTGAACGATTTATCATATAATGGAATAAACACAGTGGCTTAATAAGAATAATATATAAGTTTATGTTTTTTTTTTTGCAACGTTATCCGTGAAGAATGTATATTCTGAGGTGATGTTAACCTGTAAGGTCATTAAAGATCTTGTCAATAAAATGTTACTCTTTGGATTCGGCTATAAGAAACGACAGAAAAAAAACCATCCCTATGAAGGTTGTTTGCTTATGTCTTTTATGGTTAAGAAGTACAATTTTTTTTTCTTTCTTAGGTAATTGTTTTGATCTTACAATTTGATAGCATTTAATTACATGAATCAGAATGTAAAGTTATGTAAAATATTTTCGATGGTTTGTTAGGTTTTGTGTATTCGTACATGTTAGTGGTTAACATATGCTGCCTTAATATAGAGTATAGGTACTTTAGTAGCACACTTGGTGATGGCTTTATATAGTGTGAAGGGCATATTTTACACAAGCCTTTCTTAGGTTAATTTTTATCACATACCATGGCTATTAATCAGTTCATATAGTGCCATATAGTATACAAAGTTTTTAATCATTATATTTTCACTTATTATTTACACAATATTTCATTAATATCGTTCTTTTTTTGCTCTTAATTTAACATTAATTAACGTGTTCGAAAATTATATACTTATATACTCATAATTTAATTGTTAATTAACTGAGAAATTTTTTGTTTTATAATGTTTTGAATGGTAAAAAAGGGTCTCAATATATTGGTTGTACTTTCAAAATGATTAAATATTCGAATTGTTCAAAGTAAATTTGCTTTTTAAAGGTCGAAGTAATTTTAATCTGATTCAGATAATGGTGCTATTCATTGTCTTTTAATTATGTCTTAAATATCCAGCTTTAATAAATTATATGTAATAGCATCCGTTATCTAAATATACGTATTTTTACTTAGTTTAAACCTGCTTTAATTATTCATAAGATTCATAAATTTGCTCATAATTATTTTCAGTTACTTCAAGAATTTATAATTAACAAACCAAGTAAGTCGACATACTGAATGAAATGGTGATGTTTATGAGGCTTTTATTACAATAAGTAGCATCAAATGATCAGAATTCAAAAAGTATCCCAAAGTATCATTAAAATTGTATTTAAGCGCTTATTAAAAGTACGTAAATTTCTCGATTAAAAATTGTTATAAAAAAAAGGAAAACGTTTGCCCTTTATATATAGTATAATCGTACATTGTTTTAAGATATTCTTATATAAGTACTCACTTTAGTTGAGCTACTGTAATTGGGAACTGTAGATTTAATTGAAGGTTTTTATGCGGACAACCACAAATCAAAAGGTAAATGAAGTACCGAAATAATTCAGTATCCATTTTTTTCTTGTCAGTGCTCTTGATTTCAAGCCAGCCAAAATTATCAGATGGCAAAAAAAAACAAAAATAAATTAAAGTGAACAAAATTGAAATAAAACTAAAAATTAACCAGCTTTAATTTCAGTTTAATTTTGAGTGAGAATGGGACTTTTCGATCATATAAGATCACCAAAAAAAAAAAAACGAAAAAAAAAAATTCCTCTCATATACAATATATTAATAAAGACATCAGATATCAGAACTTGGATCACGTTACGGTGATCATATACTGTGATCAATTTACTTAAAATATAATATTAAGAAATTACGACGTGATATTCGTTCAAGGATGATCATGGCGTTGATGAGAATAACCTGATCAGAGATCTCCTTTAGGAAATTTATTTTTTTAATATTATATTACTGCACACTTCTTAACTTTCTTATAAATCTGCCAACAAGTGATCTTTATTCAAAATATAATTGATCGTGTAATTTCATTTTTATTTTTCGTTTATTGTACACATTTCATGTGACATGATCTTTTCCCCAATTCCGTTATAATTATTTGAATCTTCCCATCGTTATTAACAAAATTATAAGAAATATCGAAGAGTTTGTTGTGTGAACTTGTTCGATAGGTGCGTGAGCCAATGAGTGCCAACAACAGGTATATAAGTAAAATAAATTTTTGTTGCATTGTATAATATTACATATATAAAAACGTCGCACAACTTTTTCAACAGGCCAGTTATTAAGTTGTTACCCAAGGCTATATTTCGAGGATGTTTAGTTTGTTCAAGAGATTACAACAACAAAAATATTAAGAAATAAAATACAATAAGACCAAAAAAAAAATAAGAGCAAAGATTCCTTAGTTTAATAAAAGTTTAAGTAATTAGCCCTTTAAAATAAAAGAAATATTAACCAAAAAAAAAAAATTTCGATAATACAAAAAAGAAATTTGGGATTTTTTAATGCTGATGGCGGTACTCTTTTTTGAATGTAAAAAAATTCATGTTACATATGCGAATCCGAGAGAACTTAATTTGATCACTTAAATACTGTGGGCAGAAAATCTTTACAGTTTCTTTTATCTTGATATGCATTTGTTGTTGTCTTTTTTTAAAAAAGTTTTTGGGTGGAGTTTTTTAAGGACCCATCAATGAACGATAATATTTGTTCGGCATCATGTTAACTTTATTGTTTGTAGATATTTTCAATCGATTCATAAATTTCTTTGATATTCATATATTTTTTAAGTGCATTTCTTTTTAAAAAGAAGTTAATTTTTTAAGCGATTAATATAATCCGCAGTGATCACTTCCGTTTGATAAAATAATTGAAAGAAATTAAAGTTTTCCTTAATAAATATCGGTATTTTATTTGAGTTGAATTTCTATCTGAATTCAAAAGAACCGGAATTTTTCATAATTAATTCATGTATACTCGATCAGACTTCTCTTTGGAATGGCGCCATATTGATAAGGAAGAAAAATAAACGGTTTCAGATAATAAGATAATGAGTTCGATATTTTTCTTAAGTTACATGTGAAGTTGAAATATGTACTCATATAAATTATTATGGAACAAGCGTATATATAAATAATTTTAATTTCGATAATTCTAACTTGTTTTTCAGATCTGCATTGATCGGGAAGATTGGCACTGATCCTAAATTATTTTGAAAGATTTACACCCTAACTCTTCAATATCTTCAACGTTCTTCATTTATATTCACTGATCTTCATCGATTTTCAATGATTTTCAGTGGTCTTTACTATTGTATGATTATCCTCTCACAGATTTTAACTTCTTACAATTATTCTTTACTTTGATTTTACAAATATATTCTATAAAAAACTTTCACCATATTATTCGATTCTTGGTGTAAGTCACTTATTAGCCCTGATTTCCTCCCATCATTAGTGATATTTATCGATTCACATGAATATTTACTGAAATTCCCCGATCTCATTGCTTGTCAATGATCCAAGACAACCCAGTAGTTTCCGCAAGTTTTATGTGCTCTTTAAAGATGCAAGTCTTAAGAATTGTTTCTAATTATTTTCTATGTCATATTCTTTGGAATTTCACTGAAGCCGAAAAAAAAACATTATTGCGAAATAATAATTTTGCCATAAATATTAAAATCTGGTTGATTAAAAAGAAAATAAAGTAACATGTTTTCATCGATAATAAATAATTGATGAGAAAATATCTAAAGAAATTAATTGGTTATTTCACTCTCGATAGATAAAAGCTGGTTAGGACTAGATGTGTGGATTGGAAATTGTGGAAAAAAAACTGATCATTATTAAATTTATATGAAATGATGTAACTGTCAAGATCGTCGCTTTGAGAGGACATATATCAGTCATCGCAACACATCACGTACCGTGTGATGTCTTTAAATGTCAGCCCAAGATAATTAAAATGTTTTGTAGCATTAACTGCACTTATGGTTACTGTTTTTTGCCTTCTTTTCTTTTCGTAAATTAGCTACCTACTATAAATTTTCAGTCCTCCCAAGAGACCGTTGAGAAAATGTTTATTCTGAAAATTCAAAAGATATATTATACTATATTAAATTTTACTTCGGAATTGGATGATAATATTGCGTAAAAATTGCAACTCAGATAATAGTAATAAAGATCTGATTTACTTTACACTTTTTTCCAATTTTTTATATAAGTTTTTTTTTTCTCTGCAATTGCCGTTAATTAAATTTTCTAGTAAAGAGATTGCACTTATGAAACATTTATCATTGCAGTAAGAAATGATTTATTTATTTAGTATTTGACTAAAGGTTTTAGATTAGATCTTTACTAACTCACACAAGCATAATTAAAGTTAAAATAGCCTTTATGATTAGTAGTAGGATAGACCAGGAGTGATAGTGACTATTCTTTGGACAATTTTTCCAATACTAATCCGTTACTTTTTAATAATTATATATTATGTATTATTTTATTACGAAATTCGTAATTATTTTGATAGTTCAGAAGGATTATAGTTGCTCTTTACATGACTTTACAGTTCGAAATTATGTTTTTGAGACTATTCATAACCGAACTCGGCCTTGTCAGGGATTCGTTACTGAAATTGGATCAAAACAACCCCAGAGTGTTGATGGGCGCCCCAATGTGAGGCTGCCTCTACAAACATCTGCACACCATAGATATCGTATTTGATGCAAATGCAAAGTCGCCGAGGAATCGTCATTACATGTTCTATGTTTATGTGATGCCTTAGCAAGAAGACTGTGAATAAAACAGACGTCACACGAAATAATGTTAAATCGACGTATATACCAAGTTGTTGGCATAACAAATTACTTGTAAACATATAATGTTCTTTAATTGCATAAGTGTTCATATTGCTCTTCTTAAAATATTTTCCATAATCTTCAATGATTTCTCTAGATTTTAACTTCTGATTCCAAATAATTTAATACAACAAATAATCATAATTTTAACTACAATATTATCTGAAAATTTATTATGAATTAAACCTACACCAAGAATTTGTGTGCTTGAATCGACTTCATTAAAACTTTGAGGAAGATTTGTTTTGAAACAGCTTCTTTTTATAATATTAAATACTCTCATATCTCATCAGTATAATATTTTGTTCACGATCAGCGATTGTGTTTATACACCTCAAGAGTTAAAGATTTCTTACAGAAAAAAAGGATGATTCTTTTACAAATGAAACTTGATGGTAAATCTTGAAATTATTTGACATCATAAAAATGTCTGTCTTCATAGTCTTTTTTATCTATTTACTTTTACAATATTGTCACTGTTCATCAAGTTCATTAAAACAATTTCTTCCAAGGTGTATGACTATTTTCTATATACAGTCGAAAAATGTAATGAACATTTACTGAGCCCATTACTTAGGCAAGGTGATAAAATTGTTGTTATTCGTTTATATAAACTTGACGGACTGACTCTATATATGTGGAAAGTAGTATAGAAGTATAAAGAATATGATGCAGTTTAATGCATTTAACAATTGCAACACTTTAATGGCTGACGAGGTGCAGGTATCATAAAGTACAATTATACTGACAACAATCTAATAAAGGATTATGTCGTGGATGTTATACACTATGTTTGTCAGTTCAATTGGTATATGAATTTGAATGGAACAATTTTTGAATTGTTTCTGTTTATATATGCTTTTATATGGAGTGATACTGACAACCGATAAAGAATTGTTAAGGGATTTGTAAAAATGACAAAAAAAATTATTTGAAGCTCCAAATATAATGTTGCGCATATATTCTTTTATATATTTCCTGAAATGCTATAAGACTGTTGTTCAGGATTGGAATTATGTAGTGAATAAAATACTTTCATCCCGGCTGTTCGGATGTACTTCCAAAATTATTTTAATTAATATAGATTAAACATTAAAGTAGCCGCTAAACAATTTGAAATTGTATAGTACAGCAGTTCTTCAAGTTTTCACTTCACTGACCACCCAGTAAAAAATGTAAAATCTGGGAACCGCAAAATAAAACTTTGTATAGTTAAATAGCCAAAACTCCAATAATTAAAATTTTCGATTACCTATTCGATGTACTGAAAAATCGTTGCATTCTTGATGATGACAAAACAATAGCATTGGTTGATCTCAATTTGGATTTGGCGACTTGAGAGTTTACTTAGAATGTAACCACATCGAAATCGAACCAGTAAACCATCAAACAAAATGGTCTTGAATTGGTCAATCATAAAAGTGTTGTGTTTCATCTTGATAACGCTAGAGGTTGGTCATACTTCTTAAAAATTGAGAGAGCTTAACTGGGAGTCAGACTGACATTTGTTTTGATATCTGGAAAATTCTTTTTGAGTTCAAAAGAGGTTTGTGATAATGACTTGTCTTGCATACAACGCAGCAGTTCTACAATGACGGGATAGTCACCATGCCAAGATAATAGGCAAACGAAGATAGATCAAATTAGCTTTATTAAGAATTTTTCACTCTTCTTTACATAAAATGTGTACCTGAGTGAAATGTTGGATTATTTTTTAAAATTCGTTTTATCTCCAGCCTTCAACAAGTGAATCACTTTCAAAATTGATTTATCCAATTTGGAAGCAAAGTTTACTAGCTTTATTTCAATTTGAATACACTTTCATATTATAATATATTGTCTTTTTTATTATGAAATTCGGCACTTAAATTTTAATAATAAAACTTGCAAAAACCGCATTAAAAGAATTGAAGGATTTTATATTTTATATTTTAAGAAAGTATAAAAATCTGTAACGATAAACGTTTCCTTGAGTATTTTTCGTCATTAATCACATTTAAAAAAAAATCATATTAATTAAATGTAATTCATCGATGACATTATAAACTCTGTGCACTTAATTATTATCACTAATTAAGATTAACTTATCTATTTGTACGTATTCCATAACCACATTTATTTAAACGAAAAAAAAGGAAAACTAAAAGAAAACAATTAAGAGTTGTGAACTAAGTTTATGTTATCGATATTCGAATGTGAGATGTACAAGATGATTGCAGAGGAGGATATATTGAGTACGCATAGATACGTGTGTGTCTAGGCTCGATCATAAAACGAAGTTTATGTGAAAATTAAATTAAATTTTATTATAGTTAAAAGGTGCAAATCGTTGTAATGTTCGTTGTAATATATGAAAATTATTGATAGTAACGTGTCGTTTCTGAGCTCTGAAGATGTCTCAATCAAGTAATACAATCATTGATATAATAAACATATAGAAGAAAACTGTACGGTAAGTAAGGAAAACCAAGTAAAACTCATCACAACATAAATTTATTCGCAATAATTATTATTATTATTATTATTACCATTATAAGTGTTATGAGTCTGGATGTTTTTATATGTTATTGGGATGCGATCAATTAGGTAAGTATATTTACGCTAAGATAGTTTAAGCTAAACTTTTATAACCCGGTGAAATAAACCGTTATTTTTTATTTTAGGACAGACGAAACAAAGGGTAGGGAAAATTGTAAAATAGACTTCAGATATCGCATAATTGCAACCATCAAACATATAAATATATTAGGCAGCTTAACTTAGCACCAGTAATATAAATATCACCATCGATAGCGTAGTCCGAGCCAAATAATATGATAGAGAATAGGCTTTTCATTCAGCATAGCGTGAGGAGAAGGAAAGTTGAATGAGATGGTTTAAATTGGTTCAAATAGGAAGTTAGTGTATTGTATTAAATATTACGTATTGAAAAGTAATGAATAAAGTATCGTTAGTACGTACCTAATTCAGCCTGCAAAATACTGAGATTAAACAAACAAAAGCTTTTCAAACTTTATTATTACTTAAAGTAATTCTTTAGTTCGTTTTTCCTATGTATATAAAGATTAAAAATGTTGGTTGATCATTCGAGTCACAGGCTCTCGTATTCCATGGGTTAAAAGGTATGACTAAAAAATTCTAGTTATGTGGTTAGTTCGGAAAGAAATGGATTCAAGAAGACCTGGGGCAAAAATAGACTGTTGTAGAAAACTTAAAATTTATACAATTACAAATTTGATACAGCATTGAGCATTGACTACTTAAATCTAGTATTTGAGTAAACTTAGGAAGAGCGACTATAAAATTTAGGTCTCTAAAAATACTGCTAGGAGTACTAAGATTTTCTTTACGTGTAAAATTTGCTGATATAGATTTTGTTACGATAACATTTTATAACAACCAATAATAATATTATAATTAGTGCTTTTCTTCAAATTCCAATTTTTCTAATAGAATTTAGTTCACACTTTCTAAAACCTTCGCTAATGAATTTATTTCTATTTCAATAATAAATAATTCATAAAAACACAATTTCATAATAACAATAATAATTTAATAAATGAAAAAAAGAGCATTTTTAAAATTCCTTGAAGAACAAGAAAAAAATTAGAATAAAAACAATAACAACGATCTTGCTTCAAAGTTACATCTCAGATCGTTTTGATCAATTTCCTTTCAGTTTAATTGAATTTTAAAATAAGTAAATTGTTTGTGTTCAGTTCGTAGCTTTTTTCTAACCTTGGACATCTGAATGGTTTATTTTTTTAGAAAAGAAAAATACCTGACCAGCTCTATAATAACCACACCTAGTCATATAACATCAATTATACTTGGACGACGGTACTTGGACGGTACATGGACATTAAATAACGAGAAAAAAAGAAAAAAAGTTATAATAACACAGAAGTAAATGAAACTAACTTTAAATAAAATGTTACTACAATAAATATATAAAAAAAATTATTATTATAAATAAAAAGTTGAGTTACATACGTCTTTTGATGGCCACTGTTTCATTATATTACATTGGTTTAGTGTTGCGGCAATATGAAATGTCAGAAAGTATTGGCGTGGTCTTTTTAAGAAGAAAAAAATCTATTTATGCATACCAAGATCACACTCCTGTACACAAATCAAACTGATCTAAATCTTGAACGTTTGTTGTTTCTACATGAAGAAAAAAAAATACTTCTAGACAGATCACTAGACGTATTCACACTACCAAAACGAAAGTAAAAGTGATCTTTTTTTGTTTTTGGACTTCTCCTCCGCACAGATTTTCTAATGTAATGCTTGTTCATATAATAATTAATTTCGTTGTATTTGGATCGTGCCATTGTTTTGTTATTCTATATAAAAAAGAGAAAAAAACTACAAATATTGAACATAGATATAGGTACATGTGCAGGGTGTTCCTTAAATGAAAGAAACTTTTTTCTATTTCTTTTGTCACAAATTTTTGCCTCTGAAGATTTCATCTTACCTTACGTTACACCACACGTTACACCACAGGCGGAAGAAACAGAAATTTTTTGTGTATAAATTTTTGTCACCATTGCAGCGCTGCTAAGCATAACTCCACGTTAATAGTATTTGTACAGGAAAAATGAATATACTTGGATTTTGATATCACAGAAAGTGATTTTTAACAAATACTGTTAATGATGTGGCATGCTTTGTATACTGTACATGTGATCAAATCGAAATCCAAGTTGAGAACTCTATTTATTGTATACTTTTTGGTTACACCCAGAAGCATCTAGAGTCGATCAACTTCAATTCTCATGTGGCACAGATTTTCAGTCTGTAAACAAGATATCTCGTTATTAGGATTTCTAAAAAAAACCTCTGTGCTAAAAGACAATATTCCAGTAAAATTCCTTTGTAATATCAAAAAGCATACAATAATGAGAGTTTCCAATTTCGGCACGTCTGCAAGCGCTATCTCATTAATAGTATTTGTTAAAATGACTCTGTGCGATATAAAATTTCATATATTTACAGCCTGTTTTACAAATACTATTAAAAAAGAAGCGCGCTTTGCAGCGCTGCAAACGTTTCATCATTTGTATGGAAATGATTACATGTGGTAATATGCACGAAAGTGACTTGGAGAAACTGAATCCTTATTAATCAAAAGCCGGCATATCTGAATAGCTGAATTTTGAAGAGGATACGGCAACAATAGAGGCAACATGAAGCAAATTGTAGCAGAAACCTATTTTAAAAACACACTGTACATTTTAGGCTTGCGTAAAATACAGTTAGTAGTAAACCTATTTGAGATTAGGACCTCCCGTTAATATAATAAATATTTTACCTTCAGATCGAAATTTTTGATCCATTTTCAGTAGGTTTATATCAAGACGAAAAAAAAGGCCTCTGTTTTAATCTAAATTCTTTTTTTTTTTCTTTCTTTTAAATGGCTTGTGCTGGATTTGGATAGTAAATAATTATTAATCCATATTATTTGATCAAGATGTTAACTGACAATCTAATTGAACGATCGTGATGGTTTAATTTAAAAAGAAGATGTCCTTGGCAGATTGGTCAAAACATTTCCAAAAAAAACAGAACGTTGCCCCCCTACAGTGATTTTTTCTCCTCCCAAAAAAAAAGCTTTTTCGGCAATTCTTTTTTTTTTCGTGGCGCCGACATTAAAAGCTGAATACCTACTTTTTTTTTGTTAATTAAATACGATTTAAAAGTAGTTATTATAGTATTTTTTTTTTAGCAACAGTACTTTTGACATTGATATAAAAATTTATTCACATTTCTTTTTGTTTGTTTAGTATTTTGATGCCGTCATACAATTTCTGATTCAACAAACTTTTCGTCCAACTCTTAAATGGAAGCCATAATTTTCAAACAGTGTTAAAAAAATGTTATGATTTGATATTTGACATTGGCATACATTTTAATCATAATAATTCATTATTTTTGCTTCCTTTTCATAATAAATAAATTTTTGATCGATATTAAAAGTCTATACATAAATGGTTACTTTCAGTTTTGTTTTTTTTTCTTAAGATGAATATTGTTGATTTGTTGATTAACTGGACACCAAATATTATTCAAATTGAATATAAGATCATTAGAAGCGTTATTTTAAAAGAAAAAGGAAAAAAAAAAACTTTTACTTATACAAAATTCGGATGGAAATTGGCTTTTATCATTCTGATAATGTCCTTCAAATTAACTAAAATACATATCTTTTAAGACGTTTTATTGTCATACTACTTGGAGATGATTTGCAATGGATTTTAATGAGCAACTTGACATTTTGAAAGGCATTTTAATTATAATGATATCATTTATGATTCATGTGAGTTATGGTAGTGTTTCTTATTAAAAATGTCTGATATTTGTTTTTTAATTAATATCTTGTTGGTTTGTTTCAATAAACAAAAACTGAAAAGCTTAAAATTTCATTTGAAACCACTGTCAATTAATTTATAAGATTCAAATGGTTTGATAAAATAACAAATTTTTATAATGTCCAACTTATCGTATGAATTTCGTAGTTTTTTCCAGAGCTGTGATATCACATTATGCAAGCGGCCAATTCACCTGTCCAAAACTGAAAATCAGCTGCTCACCGAAATGATTTCTCAATGTGACCATTTTTTCACGCACTATACGCTAGAAGCCATACTGTAGCGCTGTTTTGATGAAACCACATATTACCGATATTATGGGGGTTGTCATTCACGGTAGCGTTACGTCCATCCTTATTTTTGAATAAATGTGGACCGATGATTCCGCCTGCCCATAAACCACACCAAACCATGCATTTCTTGGGATGTAATGTTGATACTCTTCGGGTTGCTTATCAGCCCAAATACGACAATTTGGCTTGTTGACGTATCCTATGACGTATTCTATGCGGGAGTCGATTTCAAAACTGGTCCAAAAGTTTTATTCAAAAAGTATTCGTAAATAAATTCTAAGAGAGAAAATTGATCAAAAACTATTATAAATTACAATTTTCCATTTCATATAATGAAATTGATTTTTATAATTTCTCGTTTTGAAAATTATTCACCTCAAAAATTTATGGAATTCAAAAATATTTTTAACATCCTCTCGTTTTGTATAACAGATCACCTGCTAGTAAATTGCAATGAGGAAGAATTTTCTTTTCATACTCAAACAATTCATGCCTAATTTATTGCATTGAATGAATTGCAATCTTCCTGCATGCAAGTAGAACTGCACATAAGAAAAAATCTTCATATTCACATTACTAAGTCATGTTCTGTCCGATTCCATTATATCACCTCGTTTTTATTCTGAATATCTTCCAATAATTTTTAAAGTAGCTCTTTTTCAAATGATTATATTTGTTGGTAAAACTGATTCTAAAATGGAAACATATTACGAAATAGTTTTCTTTTTCATCTTCTTTGTTGAAAAAGCACAAAACAGTTACGACGTTAAGAAAATTGCATTCCTATATCATTCGATATCTGATGATATCTTAGTTTAGTTTTTGTCTCTATAAATATTTATATATGTACAAAACTCTTAGATAGAAAGTTTCCATGATACCTCATAATAGTTATAGTAATGCAATTTTTTTTTTTTTTGCATCAATTGTTCCAATTTAGATAGTATTCGCTTAGTTAAATGTTAGAGGATTCTATGTGATTATATTTTCAGTTTGCTTTTTTTTTTGTGCAGCATTTATACTGTTTGAAATATTTATTTATACCCAACGGACATCACGCGTATCTCATTGATCCATGAAGAGACCTGGGCACAAGCGGATGTCAGTTTGATTTCGTAATAACAAAACATCCTCGGGATTCTTTATTGGTTCAATATGAGGATCAGATCGAAATGGAATTTAGATGGGTGGGCGGTAAAAAGAACGAGTTAGTCAGTATGCTTTTCTTTTTTTTTTAACTTAATTTAGTTTTGCAAAATTATCTTCTAGAGGGTGATATCGATTTTTTCTTCTTTCAAATTAACTTTGATTTCCTTAGGCTATAAAAAAAAAATTTCAAAACGTTTTGTCAATGTTTTGTGATAGTAGCTTATTTGAGTAGCACTTGGAGGTGAATATTTTGATCTTGTTTAGGTTTTACATTTATAATGAACCAAAACTAATTTAAGGTAAATGTTAAATAATGATTTGATGCAGTAAGAAAAATGAAGTTAATTAATATTTTTTCATTTATTTACAGTAAATAAGGTATCATTTTTCCATATGCGAATATAGTGTATCTTAACGATTGAATATAAAGAAAGGTGCAAACAGAAAGGTAAAATAATGAATAAATATTAAAGTAAAATAAAAAATTTAATTGGATTTGAGTACAAGTACGAGATTGTTTTGTGGCAATCACGAAATTGAAGAATACTTGCACCTGACACTATTTTATGGTCGCAGTTAGCTGTATCTTTTGTGGAATATTTGGTGTATCACTTTTGGCCTATAAAATATCTTATTTATTGGCCTTCCATACCAGTAGAACCCAGTACGTTTATAAGGAAACTGTACCTTAGGATGGTATCTAGATCAAATATTTGATATGTAACTTTTTTAGACAAAATTTCACATTTCATAATTTGTATTTCTTAATCATATTTCCGGTGGTATTTATTTGTGTGAAAATTTTTATTATATCGGCACGTGAGAAAATTATGTTTTTGTATTAAACGAGCGTTATGGACAATTTTCAGAAATCATTTTAAAATCTAGAACTTTTATTATTACCAAATTAAAAACATGTTCTCAAACAGTATTAAATTTCGATTTTCGTAATTTTTCAATGTAAAACATTTTCTTTTCATTTTTCTTTTGAAATTGTGTATTTTTCCAGAGAATATTGTGAAATATTTGCATTCTACTTAAATGTGATAAGATCATATATATTATACTATGTAAAATAGAATTCGTACAGTCAATAAAAAGGCATTGTCGTAGGCCTCGACATGAAAAACTGAAGGCGTCAATATATTGTATATATAGAAACGGAACTATTCGGGCGGAGTTCAATACTTTATAAACTACATAATATTGTATTATAATGTGCAATGTTCTTTACTTAGATTGTAAATCTTGTGGCCTTTATCTCTATGAATTGTATTTTAGTTTATCCACACTTTAAAGGTGTATTTAAATTACATTACATTGGAAATTGTTTTAATATTATTGTTGAAAATATGTTTTTTATTGTCAATCACATTGAATTTCAATTGAATATTGGAAATTGCTTTTTTTACACATGTTCATGGATGTTCGTAATGATGTTAAAGTGTGTTCCATTGAGAAAGTTAGTTGGAAAAAGTTGATTGGTTTTCTTAAGTAATTCTTAAATAGTTTTGAAATTTTATTGATAATTTAAGAAGAGTGTTCTACTAACTATCCATTGAAAAAGAAAACACACCTAAATGGTTTGATAATACATTCAAAAATAGCGACCCCCCGATTTTGGTGTATCTTCATGTTTTGAGATCCCCTGAAATCAAAAAGGATTCTTTATCTTGAGTAATTTACTATTAAATTGTGGCATTAGTTAATTTAGCTAATTTCGGTATACGAGCAAACGTGATTGAGTTTGAGAATAGATACCCTGGTCGCTTAGTAGGTGAAAAAGAACCCTATTGCTTCTGATATCGATGAAATCTGAGACTTAATTTTGAGAAGTAATTGTTTATTATTTAAATTAAAAGCTAATTCTGTTTATTTATTACTATGGTACTTCATTGGTTACATAATAAGTAAGCGGTAACTTTTTTAAAGTTTCCTTACAAAACAAATTAACAGTATTTACAAACACCTATCAAATTGACCGGTTTTGTCAAATGTTATCGAACTTCACAATGGATAATTTTATAATATGAAATTCAGAGGAGCAGATAAAAACCATTTAAAAGGAACAAAAAACCATATCTCAAAAATTTAATGGAAGAGAGCATTAATTCAGTGTTTCCATTGGCAGTGTCTTTTTATTCGAACTGAAACAATTAAACCTAGCAAATGTCTTACTTTGAGATGAATTGGTTTATTTCAAATCCTTAAACTAGTGAAAGGTGAGGTTGAATGCCTTGAAGCGATCAAACAAATAACAGTAGCAAATCGCACGGGATACATTTGATGTACACAAGAATCAAAGGCTCAAAATGTTCAGCGATTCATAAAACCCCTAAAATTATAAAATGTTTTTAACTGGAACTCAATTTGGTGTAACAAAATTATGTGGTCTGTTCAGAAAAAATTTATTAGACCTAATGTTGATGTGACACTAAAAAATTGAAATTTGTATTTGTCGGTTTACTTTCTGATAATGTGTATAAAGTATTTGAAACGTTATTTCAAACTGTTTACAAACCACCTAAAACGAATTCTTCAAATTCGCTTAAATGCAATTTATTCAATATATTTTATAAATGGATTTTTTCCATTAAATATTGAATTTACCAAAATATGATTAATGAAATGCAATCCGGAATAAATCATAAAATTAATCAAATATTTAAAAATATATTAAATTGATTTCATATTTCGCTATTATACCATAAGCATAAGTACAGTCTCTTTTTATATCCTTTTCATTTTAAAATAATGTAATAAATGAAAACTCCCTTGTGGCCTCCGGTATGATATCAGGTCACCGTTCGCCTTCTGCCCTCATCTCTCTAAATAGTTCTCATTTCTTTCAAACATGTATCAATTTTCTGTTCAACATAAATTTCATGTTGAAAATAAAATTTATGTGATGTCGGCATAACGTAGACAAATAGTTTCATGTTATATGATCGAAAAAGAAAAGAATATGAATCAACTGAAACGATCTCACAGATCCATTCCATGGGCCCTTTCATGTTCGCTATATGTAATATCTAAAAACCTTACCATAAAGTTCAAGTTAATCATTTGCACATAGAAAAAAAAAACAGAACTAACACATTTTGCGATGCTAACCCTTTCATTTTGTCTATTTCTTTTTTTTAGTTTGCAAAAAATAAAAAATAAATATAGTTTTGGAATAAAATCGTGCCTAAAAGGCAGTGGAAAACACCTTTAACCGTTTTCCATAACTTCCAACTGGCAGGTTGAAAAAAGAAAAATATTTTATCTTTGATTGTTAAGAATTTCATCTTTATTTCAACAAAACAACCAAAAAAAAGGGCAAGAAAAACAGTTTGACTCTGTAATACTTGATAGTTTTTAATCTATGAAATAGCATAACCATAGAAGAATCTATACATATATTTACTTTGTATCTATAAATGAAATTAATGTTTTGGATGCTGTACAACATTAGTCTGGATGATGCTACCTTTAACAAGATGTTATACAGGTAGACCGGGAAATGTACTTTACCGCCTGCTGATTTTCATGTTGAAAGATTCAATTTAAATATATATATATATACACTACTTGGTTGCTGACATCATCTGAGATTACTATGAGATTAATGATTTGCTATTCCAAGTTAGTCTAATCGCTTTTGCTACTACAAAGCATGCCAATTTAACTATCGTATAAGAAATTAAACTATCCATAGAGTTATTCATTAAAATTTTATTATAAATTGTTTGATATAAAATTTAACTTGTTATAACTAAAATTAGTCATTATTTTGTTTTTTATACAGGGTGAATGTTTTAAAATTGCTTTTAGTTTTTATTTAAAAAAAAATTAAACTATACTTGCTTCGATTTCTTAGGATATTAGAAATCGTTCTCAATGTACTTAAGATAAAATTTCAGATAAAAGAGCAAGTATCATACGTAATCTTGGAAGTCTTTAAGATATTGTTAAAGTTCCGTATAGATATCGTATGCGTAATAAGAATTTATAGTAAATTTTCCAATATAATATAAGAAAATCGATTAATTATTAAAAGTAGTTAAAATATTAATTAAATTTATAGATCTTGCGAAATTAGTATGCGAAAATGGTAATGAAAATACGAAAAACATAAGAAGGAAGACTAGAAACTTGTTTAGGATTCCCTTTTAACTTTCAATAACCAGCGACGAATATATAAAAGACAATTTGATATATTCTGAAAATTCCTGGTTTATTTTCATAATCTTATCTTAGTATAGTGTAAAAACATTTACAATACATGCACTGAAAAGTTGCTTTCTTCCATTTTAATTATAAGAAAGGATCAAGAATACTGTTGATCAAATATTTTTGGGTTTTGCGAGCGAAGCGTGCAGAGGGCTTGGCATCTATCAATAATAAATATTATGGATTGACCTTAACCCATAAACTCAATTTGAATAGAATTGGTAAATTTTTTTGGCAGTAAATCTGTATCAAGAAAATTATTGAAGGAATCAATTTTCCAAACTATAATCGACTAAGAAGTTTCGAAGATAAAATGTCACAGATTTCAAAAATCACCTTTTATCACAAAACTTTATTAACTTTAATAAGTGCTCGCAAAGGATATACCAACTGACCAGTTTCGGTATTATCAGAATCACCAATCAGAAGAAAACAAAATGATAAGTAATTGTGAAATTAGACCTGCTCTCTGTTTAATAAAAATTTCCTAAAACAAATATTGTCAGACTTCCGCTTGTCAGTAATTTTAGTAACCAGCGTGGAAATATTGCTTCGTGGAAGAGTGGGGTTATGCTTCTGAAATATTCTTATGAGGTGTTTGGTTTCACCTACGTTTACAGATTTGGAAAGTTTTTTAATTGATTAATTTGATAGTTCAATCGAAATATAGAAATGAATTCATTTTTAACTTTCAATAATCAAAAACTATACAAAACTATAACACAAGTTTTTATGCAAAATCAAAGTCAAGAATAAAAAATACTAAATACTAAAAAAAAATTATACAGGATTTTCCGGGCAACTTTTTAAGAACTTAATTTATAACTTTCCTAATTGATTTTGAAGAGAACATGAATCAAAATTCAGATTGAAATGTATTTTATCACAAGAAATTGATTAATATTTTGGCATCATAAAAATAATATCTTGAAGGTTAAAAATATAAAATTAAACTTTAAAAACATTTTTAAAAAAACTGACTTAAGCTACTTGTTTTACAAAATGAGATATGTACGACCTTCGAAACAACTTCAGTTCATCTTGAATTGCAACAAATCTGTCATTCTATTCTTGTTTTTATCATTAATCAATACTTTTTTAATTGATTATAAAAGAATCACGATCACACGACAGGGTGCCTTTTACAATTTGTCATAATTTCCTGACTTCAAATAAGAAAAAAGCGATATTTTTTAATTCCTCCACAACATCCTTATGAAATAATCTGAAATTCCCTCATGATTAGTGGCACTAACCAAAAGACCACACCTCCAGATTAATAAAATCAATAAATCGAATCATATTAATATATGATTTAATTTTACACGCGTATATAAAAGCAAACATCTACCAAATAAAATGGAATTTATCCGAAAACTTCCGGCTGTTTTATGATATTTATTAAATCGTAATGAATTAATTTATGCAGAGTAAAAACCCACGAGATGTCAAGCACATATGAAGTTTTGAAAAAGAAATAACACTTCGAATGAAAACAAACGATCGCGATCAATTTTTGAAATTTTCAAAGATCTTGATGACGACTTCTGATTGTTATTATTTTTATGTCTCAAGTAAATGTTCAATGAATAGTCACATATCAATCATATTGAGATCTAAACAATGTCACTCACTACTTATTTAGAAAACTTTATACACATTTACGTACATGTGCATAGCAATTAAATGAAGTAATTGATATATCACTCATTAGTCAACACCTGCCGTGAAAATAGTGACGGAACAGCATATTAGAAACTATTAAAAACAGTAAAATCAATAGAATTGAATAGTAAAAAATGTCAGAGTCGGAATATTTACAGTGTTGGTTGAATTCAAAGCTTCGGATATTAATATGGAGAGAAAAAAACGACACATATAACGAGGTGTCATAAAATATAATGATTTCATATTATACAGATTGATATCTTAGGACATTGAATTCAGAGACGGTCACTATTTATTATATGGTTTTTATTCATATTGAAAATTTTAACTCTTAAATGTTGATTATTTATGGTTTAAACATCAATTTTATAATATCATTTTGCTACAGCCTACATCTTCGTTTCATGGCGAACATTTTTATGGACCAGTTTAAAGCGTTAATAATAAAATTATGGTTTTTAAAACTCTTAGGTATCAACCAATTCAATAAATACTACATGAAATCGATACTTGGTCAATTGACAAGTAATCAATTCGGTACTACTTCGAATAGGAAACACTTTTGGAAAATCATATAACGAAAGATTTTTTTTTGGTTTTTCATCCTGGTTTCGAGAAAGTTCATAGTGTTGAACTCTATCACCAGAAAAATACTCGTTAAATATACGGGTGGCATGTATCTAATTATAATTTTATATTCTCTCAATCTGGAACCAGAACTGAATCAAATCTCATAACGAAAAATACGAAAAATTCACATGATACCTAATAAAGCCTAATTCTTTCTAGGCATACACAATTTATAAAGGAAATTTAATTTCAGTATGTAAATTTTTTAACTGATAAATAAAGCATTATAAAATTGTCAAATGTCGACTGATAACCCTGATAAATTTAGAGAGTTTATTCAGAAATGTCTAAGGTCCAAAATGACACCTCCTACGTATGGCAGAGATATTGGAGAATTCCTGAAATGTAATCTTAAGTCCGTTTATATCCTATTTATTTTAGATTTGTATATCACAGGGAATTTTTATGGTAATGATAGTAAATTGAAAGGTAAGCTTTAGAGCAGGATCATGAGAAATATTGTTCAATCGTATTTATTGGAACTAATAATTTAGCTGACTCGTCTTCGTACTAGTTGGCATAAACCCTTGTGCCATAAAGGAAAACGTTTGAAGAAGAAACAAGCTTAATATTTGTATAAACTTTCACCAAAAGCCATCGTGTCTAGAACTTGAAGACAATATAATGAAAAGCAAATTATTTATTAACTCGAACTTCCTATCCTGAAAAATTGTGTACTATTTGCAAGAGAATAAAGTTGTGGCAAGATAAGACTATGATAAAATATACCGGAAATATGTTTAGGTATAGTGAACATCTGATGACAAATAACAGACTGTAATAAATTCAGTAAAAATTTTTTAACTTAAAAAACTCGGTTAAATTCGACATACAATAAAATCTGTAAACACATTTTAAGATAAAGTGTAGACAGTTTTAAAATGAACGCACACAGAAAACTAAAATCGGTCTGTTAACAATTTTTTCTCATTCGGATTCATGGATTTATACCAATTATTCAAAAGGAAAATCAACTATTGAGATTTAACGTTCTTTAGTCTCTATACTATCGCATGTTCGAATTGAATTTGTGTGCCATTAATTTTATATCTATCCAAGCATCACAATTGAAGCACATAAATCTTAAGTAGTACTTCGTGACTATATACTGTGCTGTAAAGTCTCGTTAAGTCTTTTAGACGTCAAATGTGCTGCTTGTGTAATATAACATATATTCCCAAATTTTAATCAAAATAGTAAAATCGCTTTTCAATTATCACGTAAACTGACGAATATTGAGATTGACTTAAGGAAAATCGAAATTAACAATTATTTCTGCTTCCATCAAGAAACTGCACATTTTTTCGTCCTATACATCTTCGACCATAAACAGCTTGGCACTCTTTGTATTTAGAAATATCATCATTTAAACATAAATGTCGAATGCCTGGCTCAAATAAAGCTAACTCGATAAACATCCTATTCTTAATACCGTTGCACAAGCATTGTTTGTTGGATATTTTACAAATGTTTAATCAATATTATTGGTATTCTATACCATAGGATATAAAGATCCATACCACATATGAGGATATTAAAGTGATCTTTAACTGATTTTAAGATGAGATTATTTTTATATTCATTTTTTTTTTTTGTAAAATTTCAACTTTGTGAAAATTAATGTATTACAGGTGAACATTATGAAGGCATGGGCACATAACTTTCATAGCCCACGCGAAAACCACTATGTTTATGTTTTCACTAGGATTTACTATATTTACAGTCTCTTGAATGAGGAATATCAACAATTTTTATTATCTGGAAGTTAATTTTCTCAGTTTTAATATGGATGAAGATCAAACAAGAAGATAATGTACGGACTTTGGAAAATCACTATTCTGACATTAATCCTATATGATTTTCTGAAATCTTTACTTTAAATCATCCGGTTTTAATATTTGTTAAAAATTTGTAATTTATTATCTTTCAATCAGAAAACAAATTGTCTAAAAGTAGCTCACTAGCTAACAGTATCGAGAATTTCAAGATTATGAACAGATACATTTCGTCTGAAGTCCGGAATTAGTGGATGTTAAGTAAAACAGGAATTGGTTTTTTTTAAAAAAAAAAAAGGTCATTAAGGTCCATATTCGCAATAAAGAAATGTAAAAGAGGAAAATATGTGCCGAAAGTTTCAATGGGTTCACCATAACTTTTTAGAGACTCCAAACTAAACATGAAAATAATAAGGCTTTTATCAGTGTATATAGTATGCTAATTCTCGACTAAAATTTAGTATAAAATATTTTCGATTAATTTTATTGCATAGAATCTGCGAGAGAATCATATGAGACTTACATCTTCTCTGAAATATTCCCAAAATGATTGAAAGTTATTTAGTTCAGAATAAATAAAAGAATAAGTAACTGTAAAGTAACTCAGCTTCTTATCCCTTCAGTGACAACATTTTTCACATTTCGACTGTAAATTTTCCAACAATTTTCTTTCTACTGCTGCCATAGATAGAGTTACAAGTTTTACGTATGGGTGACAGAGAAATATGAATTAATTTCACAAATTGAAATTGTAAACAAACAAACACATACTGACATTTATATACCAATCCACACATACTAGAAAAAGATGAGAGTGATTGAAATTTCATAAGAGTGAATAATGAAAATTTCATTCTCCCTCTTCCTGATAGATTTTGCCATGGAAAACTGGCTGTGCTCTTTCGCACTTATTGCAACATGTTTTTTTGCACTTTATTCTGGTTGTTTCGCTAGCTTTAGGTACGTTATAATTACTCATATTTCAGTTTAAATTGAAGACACTTTCCAGTAAGCGTCAGCTTATTTCATAAAACGCGGGAGAAACTGAAATTCTCTCTAAACAAACAAAAATATTATTACAAAATTATAAAAATTCTGCAATATAAAACTTCCAAAATCATTGTATTACAATTCAAATAACGCAGAAGAAAAACCTATATCAAAAATTTGGACGAACTTTGTAACAGTTCTTTATTCAAGTGCTAAACTGTCCAATATATGTAATTTAAATAATTGTACAATTTGTGGATTTCCTTATGATTGCATTTCATTTCAATAATTTTGCTGCAATTTAAATATGTTTAAATTTTTGAATAGGAGAAAACCGAGCATGTTGGAATTCATTTTTAATTCTGATTCATAATTAGGTCCTAGTCCATAGGGGTAAGAATTTTTAGATTTAATATTACAATTCAACATGTTTGTTCACAATAAAAGTGAAAATTATAACTAATTTATTTTATTTTATTAAATATTTTCATAATTATGAAATGCACTTTCATTGTAACAACTTGCACATAGTGTTGCGCATGCTAATTACGGTATAAGGCATTATGGAAAAAGTAAAAATAGTTTGTTTGGAATATGTCCAAATCCAGATTGAATACTATCAGTTATAAAACAATCTTTCCTAACTAAAGCAGTAAATTTCTATTCAATATTGTTTACACCCAATCCTCCCACAACACAGTTTCCTGCAACACGGTTTCGCTCTAACACGATAAGAAGATTGGGGGAGGGTTCACGTTTTCCTTCTTTGTAGGTTAACTATCTATCGTGTTATAGGAAGGTTGGGTGTGCTATGCAAAAATGTTAAGTTCGACATATACAAATTAAGAACTTCAAATATAGTTTGAAATTTCGATTTAAATTGCCCAAGAGTGCCAGCGAATTGGTGGCTAATGGAAGTTAACTCAACAGGCCACGGTCTCTCCTACATGGAAATTAAAAACAAATTAAATCTGAAAATAAGACATAAAATTAAAAGGAAATCATTTCCAAAAATATATGAAATTAAATGACGAATGTGCAAATATATACATGACCGAAAAATAAGAATTGGTGTCAATGTACAGAATCAGTCAAATGGTAATTTTTTGGCAGGATTATTTTGCATATAAGACTTACATAAGAAGAATTCAGTGAAATTTCCTGAAGGTTAATGCGGCTGTTAATTGAATTCAATGTGAAATTCTGGTTTTTGTTTCATTAAAAATTATTGCACAATGAAATGAGAAATGATCAAAGTGAAAATATCTTAATGATAGCCTAAAATTTGTTGGAATCCGTGAAATTATTATGTAGTTTTTGGGCACATAAAATCTCCAACCCAACATTTAAAGAATCATTCAAAAAAAGAAGAAAAAATTGAATTTTATGTTCATCTCTTTTAATAATTTCAAGATGAAAAAATTAAATTCAAAACGATAAAATTATGTTTTTGTGAAAAACATGAATTTTTTTCTTTTTATTTTTGGTGCAAAAAGAAATATACATTAATTTTAATAGTATACAATTTGAATGCATTCCGACTGGAGGACGTTTAAATGTGAAATGTAAATGAGTTCATGAGTTTAAATTAATGACAATTCCGATGTAGGTTTGTACTCGATAATATGAACAAAATTTTGTTTTGGTGGATATAACTTAAAACAACTTATAAATATGAAAAATTTCACAAAACGAAGTATTTGAAAGAAAAGCTTTATTCTAATGGACGACAAATTAAAAGAAATGATCGAGAGTTTATTCAGAATCTTGACATAGCGAAATCAAGCATTAAAAACCATTAGATCATCAACCAGAAGCATCCAGAATCGGTGAGTCACAAAAGTACTATACTGTGTTTCATCATGATCACATACGGTATAAGTTCAAAAATTTAGAGCTTGCCTGGGAACTTTTGATGCATCTATTGCATGGTCAGAATCTTGCAGAATCATTTCGGTTTCTGCAGAACCCCTTTAATGGCGTAAATTTTAGTTTAAAAGAAAAGCCCGTGAAAATGGTGTATCTCGGTTTTTCACCCAGAAACCCCAGAAATTTTACAGCGATGGGGAAAATGGCTTTCCTAGGAAATGCCAAAATCTCATCGACCAAAATGTACAACATATCCGTTAAAAAACTTTTATTTCCAATGGAAAATTCTGTTTTCATTTACACAACAAAAAAAGCAACGACTTCCTGAATGATCCAATATAGAATAACTGAAAATGATTGGAAACCTTACCCGACTCTGTGCTATAAGGAGTGTATTGGGAGATTTTAAAACATCAGATCTGCGTCAAATATAATCATTTACATATCTTGACGTAGTTTTAAGTTGTACCATAACTATATGTTATGCTTGCATTACGTACTTCATGCAATTTTCATCGAAATCACAATGTGTAGATTTTATAGATGTTATTCTCGAGAGTGCAACTTTAAAAACAAAGAAATTGTTGTCAATAGAACTGTGATTATAACTCTGAGGTGTCATTCGCTATATAAATACAGAATTTTATTCCTAAATATGCGAAATATATCTGTCCTCATCATTTATGACTAATCTTAAAAGTCATCCTGTTCTTATATTGAATCACAATACCATCAATTACGCTGTATCGTCATTTAGCTTCATGTTAATTGAATCAAAAGAGTTAAACTTGAACCACAGGATGTTGATTTGTGCTTTAATGCAAAATTAATTATAGGTGTTTAATTATTTTTTACGTCTTCAATTGTATTCGTAACCTTCTTCTTCTTCCTCTAAAAAAAAAAACCATTTCACTGCCAATTTATATTTTCTTACTTGACCCAATTTATAGCTTTAATAATTCTTAGTCTATCATAATTAAAGGTCACATATCATATTAGTCGATAATGATTACCCTTTCTGGAAAGATCTCCTTGCAGAACCAATTTATAATTTCTTTTAAAAAGCGTGAAAAATACATTTTTTTTTTCATTTTACTCAATTTGAAAACAATAAAAATTTACTTTAATTAGTTATTATAGAGGATCATGGTCGAGTACATGACCTCCTCCAAAAAATTATTTTTGTTTCACTATTATTATTATAGAATCGATCAATTTGTGTTAATATCAGGTGGGTGCTGTGAGCGAGTTCAACGTAATTGCAAAAATAAAAAAAAATAAAAATATAATTCCATCAACAATTTTCGATTAAGATGAAATTATTTTCTAAAGTATAGCTTTTAGTGAAAATTGTCAAGGTTTTAAACAATAATTATGGCCTAATACACTCATCCAAAAGAAAAAGAGATGTTATACAATTTTGTGCGGGGACTGGATTAAATTAGAAAAATAATTGACTCAAAAATTTGGCTATCAATTGAAGTATGGAGACTTGAAAGTGAGACTGAAGGAAAATGTGTTTAGTCATTTAATTAGTTTTATCAAATTTCCAAAAAAAAAAAAAAAATTGTAAAGCTTTTTTTAGCTTCAAATATTTGGTTTAATTTAATTTCTTACTTTCATCGTGAAACCAGCTAAAGTCAATGATGATATTTACTCTTTCCATTTTGGATACGAACCGGCAGCTATATGCATGGATTGTTGAAGGATTTTTACTCCAACGGACGACGTTAGAGAATGCATGAAACAGTGGTGTTTTTTTTTACTTTGTTCTCTTCCTGAACACGCTAGCGATGAAAAAAGGGCAAAGGAACAAGAATAAGAAAATGTTTAAAAGTTGGGATCCTTAATTTCAACCAAATGGGAATTACATGTTGAACCTCAAAAAATGACATTTTGAAAATAAATTTTATTGAAAAAAGCTGAAGGTAGATAAAAAAAATTTAAGAAACTAAAAATTTGCAGCATTTTGGTATTAAAAAACACAAAACAGAAACATTTATGTTGTAACAAACATTTTACACCAAATATAGTTGGGTTGTTGTTGTATTCCATTTAAAATATTGTTCTGTGTCGGAACACCTTTTAAAAAAAAACACGGTTTATATAAAATTGCATTTGGTTTAATTCCCTTGATTGATATCTGTCCTTCTTCGAGTCTTTATTATTGCAACAATGAAGGAGGCTTTCGTAACGTTGTGCAACCACCAAAGTGCATGAAATATGTTTCCAAGATAAATTGCCTTGATAAAATTTTTCTAAATAAGTAGCTTTAATTTTTTTTTTATTATTATTATATAGTAGCTAGTAATTATCCAGAGCATAGTCGGTAATTCCTATTAAAACATCAAATTCAAAGAAAAAAAACTCCTTGAAAGCCCAATTTTTTTTAGGAATTTATACAATTTTATTCAATTTCTTATGTAATTACCGATTATTTTAATCATATAAAATCAATCAAATTATTCTTTTGTAATAATGTACGAATATGCCAAAATATTCAAATTTTATAATAATTGATCTCACAAAAAATTACAAATTGATCGAATGATCTTTTTACTATTTGAAAATGGATTAAGTATTGTACAAATAAATTTGAATTAAAAATTAATCCTTAATGATTTCTTACAATAATAAATAATTATTGATATTTCACTAAAAAAAAAAACCTTCTAGCCTTACAAAAAAAAAAATAACAGTGTACTCTCATTTTCAGTCCCTCCCCATTTCTTTTTTATACCACATTAAATAAATTCATCAAGAGAAATATAACACGTTCATAAAAATATCACTTTCGATTTCCGTGTAAAACTCTTAGCTAAAGAATTTTCTCTTCTGATCGTGCAGCCACAAACATTACTCGTTTACTCTTTAAAAATTGTAAAATTCTCTTCAATGATCGTAAATCACAAATACCTGAAAACCATGACCAGGTGAGCAAAACGAGATCAATTGTAACAAGAAAAGCAATAAGGAAAACTGTGTGGATATGGAAAAGGTATATCATCCCACTATATCACGAATATTATCGGTGTGGAGTGTGCGCAATTGGGAAAAAAAGCCACCATTGACAGACGACAGGCGACTATATGTACAAAAAAAAAACCCGCTTTTTGCTTTAACGTTGATCTACGATAGTGAATGTATCGTCTCCTACCACACCCAAGTCGATTGCGATTGTGCATTGAACGAAAAAAAAAAAAAACGAAGAAAAATTGCGACAAGGCTTAGCGCGCGATGTTTTTTTTTCGATCATGATTTATTTAAGCTTTTTTCTATAATGTACTGTAAGCTAGTCGCGATCTGCTTGATTTAATTTTAAGTTTTGTTTTATTTGTTTTTCTATTGAAAATTTTCTATTTCGAAGGGATCTCGTTTTTACCGCAATAAATAATTCGTTTTTTGAATAACAAGAAGTAAAAAGCCTATATCAAGTAGCAACTACGCGTTATTACAAAGTATATAGCGAAAATAAAATCATGGTACAAAAGTTTGTATAAGTTGGAAATTCATCGAGCTACGAGTTTCTATACTATAGTTTTCTTACATGATAAAAAAAAGAAGATAAAGTTTTTCATAAAAGGCAAAATAAATGAACGGGTGGTGTAATTTTCTTCACTATTAGGTAACTACGGGACTCGGTTCTGTTTAATTCATTAATTCGTAAATCGTCATCTGGTTTGGTCATTAACTTTATCTCTTTCTATTTTGGCACATTATCACCTGGTCTCTAACCTTCTAGGCAAGACAGTTAAGGTAGATAATAACTTAACCATAATCAATTCCTAATCATTCTATGCAAAAAACAATCAACCAACTAGGTTGGCGTTATTTTTGGTCTTTCAGGTTTTCATCTACAAAAAAAAAAACTTCAAAGCGAAAAAAATTTGAAAGACATGCACGATGTTGTCCGGCTACGGGTACGGGCGGATATCAACTTATAAAATAACTGAATATCGATGTAGAAAGACTGGTTCAGTAGGTCTGATTGGGGTTCTTGTAGATGGTTGACGTTGGATTTTCTTATTCTTTTTTAGACATCATTAACTGGATGTTTGATTTTTTCTTCTTGAGTTGTCTGTTTTTATTTCATAAGGAAAATTATAGCAAAAGTAGTTTGCGACCACTTTTAATGGTGAATTCAAGTCTGATATGAATTTCTGACTCATTCCAATATTTCCTGTTTATCTGAAAATATGTTTCTTGTTTTTTTTACAAGAATATGATTTATCAAGAATATCGAAAACGAAAGTAATTAATCATTTAATAACAGGATTTGAAATACTAGTTTAATAATAAGAAATTGATTGCTAATATAACTCAAAATAGAAATATAAATTTATTACAAAATGATTTTCATTAATCCTCGAATGAAACTGAAGAAAATGAATACTTACTATGGGAAAAGTGTTATCAGGTCGTCCACATTTGATTCAGTAGTGAATCCAGAAAGTTTGGATGGCAAAACCCCTCGAATATGACAAAAGTGAAATTTTACGTCGGGTTTTGAGCCAAATTCAAATTCGAAGTTGAAGTCGAAAAAAAATCTACCTGGAAATTTAAAAGCCGAAATGATCAAAACCTCCCATAGGTATCCGGGTCTAGATTATATAGAAATTCAGGGCGTTTATGGGCCTCTTCGCCAGGCTAGGTCTTTATTTTGGTACCGAATCAAAATGGATTGATTTAGTCACGCATAAAAACGTTGATAGATCACATAAAACTTCCTTGAAATACGAAGAGAATTCAGGCAGATCGAATTTAATCTAAATTGCTATAGGCTTAGTTATGATAAAAAATTTATTAATACTGCATTAATTCGCACAAATCTATGGGACTTCTTTCCATACAGCTTGTACTTTGATTCTATTTCAACTTTCACGACTTTAAGACATTGTTGCAGTAATTAAATAACGGGTTGTTTTTCATTTACTTGGTCTGACATTCATTTGATTTCATTTTGATTAGCATTGGTAGGATAATAAATAGATAAATAGCTGAGATCAGCGATCGAACCGGGATACATCCCAAATTACAAGACTTGTCAACCAACGATACCCATTTAGCACAGGACTTAATTTATTCAGTTTCAATTCTATGAATTGACCACAAATAGTAGTTTTTTTCGACTAAAATTAAACTCCTACACATATATCAAGAAAGTTAGATAATTTTCTAATGTTTCAGATTTTAAAATTATGCATTTGTAGTGCAGTCGTATTTCAATATGAAAGATTTATATAAATACCCCAAATTTTGCCCAATTTCATTTTAGGCCGAGATTTGCAAGTGAAATGAATTTCAATATATGGTCAACAGTTCAACAATTTTTGGCAAATGAAATTGTGCTGGTAAATATTTTCATTAAAGATTTTACCCTGATTTTGAATATTTAAAATGGATTTAATACAAAGAGGTCAACAGTGCAAATATTTTCACTGTACGAGCTCTCATAATAAAAATATTATCGAAATTAATTAAAATAAAAATTAAATATACCAGCATGAGTTTAAACAACAATGGTATTCATTATAGTTAATAAATATAAATATCTTTTCAACTACCTATTTTGTAAATGTAATAATTTTCTTTCTATTAAGTCTGTGAATGACTTTTTACGATTTTCTTGGTAAAATACGCCTTTATTTAACAACTATATAATATGTTGATTTGATTCAAAGTATGCTTCATCTGAAGCTACAACCTTCGCTCATTTTTCAGGTAATTTACGGATTTCCTGTCTGGAGAAATCTGGGGCTGTGGAGGCGATCCAATTATGCGGCCAAATTTTAATACTTTCATAAGAAGTGAAGCGCTCTTCAGTAAGAGCTGACTGCATCGACTGGAATATATAGTAATCTGAAGGAGGTATGTATGGTCAATTCGGCACGTGGGATAACACTTCCCGACCGTGCCCTTCTAAGTATTTTTAATCGGTTGAGCAACATGTGGTCTAGCATTGTAATGTTGAGAAATTATTTTGTTGTGTCTATTCACCCATTCTGGTCGTTTTTCCTATACAGGTCGCCTGAAACGCATTAGTTGCCAGCGGTAGACAACGCTAGTAATAGTTTCAAGCGGTTTCAGCAACTCATAATGCGGAGCAAACCTTTCGGATCCCGGAAATCCAGAGCATAACCCTATTTGAATAAATGTTTTCTTTTTGGGTTCCCGAGACTGGTTGACCAGGCTTTACTTTTGCTTTTCTGTGTTTAGAATTTTGGTAGCAGATCCATTTTTCATATCTAGCAATTTGATGTAAAAAAAAAACATTTCTTTGTTATCTTAGAAACAGCATTTCACAAATGGTTTTTCGACGTTCGATGTCTCTTTATTTTATATGGGACCGACCCAATCGTTTCTAAATCATTCCCATGGCTTGGAGACGTTTTGTTACAGATGATCGATCAGCATTTAATTATTCTGCGATCTTCGCGTGGTGCTTCTTCAACACCTTAAACACCTTCTCTTAATTGTTTAAACCACTTTTCACAGCTCTTTTGGCTTGCGGTATGTTCTACAAGCAAACGATAACTTTCCGTATCGTTTTCTTTGATTAAGACCGAAAAGTAAAACTGTCCGCAAATGTTATTTATTTGACACGTATAAATCAATCGAATAAAAAACAATGTTCAATACACTTTAATCAACCATATACGTTTTGAAGCTTGTCATAAAATCTTTCAAATAAATATAATGTTGGTTTACATGTGTTATATATAGTACAACTTACTTCATCTGATGTTAAATCGTAAAAACTCATTCACAGACTTAATATGTCAGATATTTTTCGGAGTTTCATAGACAAAAAAGTATTTAATGGACGTTGATTGCATTGAATTCAATTTGTGACAATTATTTTCTTTAAAAACATCTTCCTCGAAAATAATTGCGTATATCGAAAACAGTTTTGCTAATTACAAGAATAGTCAAGAAAATACTGCAAGCGTGATCCACATAAATATTTAACGGATTTTAAAATAATCGCCATAAGGAAACCATTTAATTTAAGACAACAAAAAAAGTCCGGTAATTAACAAGTGTCTTACCACATTATAGCCTGGCAAATACCACACTACGGTATCCGTATCGTAACTTTTTTTTGGAATTAACAAACAAGCAAAACAAACGTTATTTTGTGCACCTTCCTGCCTTTTACGATGAACTGTTTTGCAATCTGATTCAATTAATAATCTTCGATGTTGCTGGTAAATGTAATCAATAGAAAACCATGAAGGTATCATCCAGATATCAGAAAATTTAAGTTAAAAGTCGTCTTCAAAGTAGAAACGAAAGAGTATTACATATATATATGTTTGAATATAGCATCAAAGCCAGAAAAACAAAGCACTTGAGGCGAAATGAGGAAAATATTGATTTAATTTAAAAGAGGAACATTGTAAGAAAAAAAAAAAACATATCACGACGGATACTTGAGTAGTATCCGCAGAACAAAACGGTCCCGCAGAAGACATGACGATTTTGTTGGTTGCTCCAGATTTTCTTTTTTATACATAGTCGAAAAAAATTATAGTAATGGAAATGAAAATGAAATAAAAAAAATTTATAAAAACTGTTTTAGTATTTTTTGTCAGAAATGACGGCATTTTTTTTTTGACTATCTTTAAAGACTATATTTTTAATTTGAAAGAAAAACTACTGAAATTATTTAAAAGAAAATTTAACTCATTTTAAAATTAGTTACAAATAAAATTTTTTAAATACCTTTTCCACGCGGCTAACATAGTAAAATGTTTGAGAGACCTAATATTTCATTGGGATTTGTAATGCTGCATAATTTCGTACGAAGTTCCCATTCCGAGTGACTGTCATACATTTGGTAATGAATGGTTGTTTGACTACCCTGTCGTTGTGTTGAAAGAAATGCAAAAATTTCATCTCCTTGTAGAATTTTCAGTTTCATATATTCAAGATTCTTGTATTTTCATTATGTTCAACAGGATATGAAGATTGGATGAGTTCCTGTGCATCATTGAAGGGAGGACAATCAGTGAATATCATTTTCGTAAAATTTGTCATTTTTTAGATTAGGAGAAATATCAATTGGATTCGTTTTTATACCGTTTGAAAGTTGAAAAGAAGTAACGAAACTAAACAACGACTCATTAGCTTCTTAGTAATAAATCATCATGAACATCACCAATATATTGCTGGTTCCAATATTTCCGTATTATCGTGAATGTTGTCCGTTAACTGCTTTTGTTGCAGAAAACATGGATTATGTTGCACGACGTGAAAATCATTGATCTATAATACATATGACATGTCGTTAGATAGAGTAATCCCTTGGCATCGCTGACATGAACGAAAAATGGTGCGTGAATATTTTTGGCAGAAGTCAAGTCTCAAATCTGCAAAAACAACGGTAGAAGACTCAGCTTCATGATAATGCAAGCTTTCAAAAGGCAGCTCAAATTATCAATTATTTGAAGTATGCCAAAGCGTCGAAATAATATCTCACTGTCTTCATAGCTTTAATTTGTCATCTAATGGAGATTTCTTTCTGTTCGTAGGATAAAAATAAAATGCCTGAATAGTGATTTTAGATCTCCCGAGGAAGCTGTTGAAGCATATGAATTGCATGTTTTGGCTATACTTCATTCTTAATGGAAACATTGTTTCAAAAACTCGTTAGAGAGTATACAAAACTGTACAAATTTTAAAAGAGAATATTTTCTAAAGCAATAAACTAATTTATTCTAATTTTTCTGTGTTTTTCTTATACTTTCCCCAGACTTTGGCAGCAACCTATATCCTGACCATTTCGAAAGGGTATTCTTCCTGATCATTATTTGAGTGAAAGGTACTATGAGTGGATATGTTCCAGGATCGAGAACGGTTGGTCACCAACCATAAAGCAAAAGACAATAGGTATTCAATTTTAGATTAAATAAAAAGTGACATTAACATACGGATGTTAACGGTATGTTATATCTTTAGACTAATTAATAAATTTTTATAACGGAACTATTTGTAATAAAATTTCCTTCGTTAATAACTAAAGAAAACCAAAAATAAAAACAACAAAAATGCCTGTTCCCTCATCCAAATCATTAAAAATATTGTTAAAATGGAAAGCGAAATTTTCAGATAATACCACACACAAAATCCCATATTTGTCGACCAAATGAATAAGAAAATGACGATAAATGTTCGAGTAACTTTAAGAAAACAGTACCAAACACATTTATTATAACTTTTAATTCGTCAGTTTGTCCATTATTATGGTTGGATCGGGATTAAAAACTAGAGTATAAAAACGAATTAAGTGGAGAAAAAAAGTGTAATAAAAAATGATTATAAATGAAGATCGACATATTTGTAAAAGAAGAGAAGTTAACCTGACCATACGTGGGCAATTAGATGTTCATGTTCAGACAATTATTCGAGACAAGTTTCAAATGGAAAATAATTACCAACCAAAAAGTATGCTTGAATCTGTTGGTCTAACAATCATCGTGTCACAAAAAAAAAAAAAAACTTTTGCTCGCATTATTATTAACTTGGGAAGAAAAAATAGAAGAAAATACATTAAATTGAAAACTATAAAGAAAGACCATAATTTACCCGAACGCGAAAGGTAAAAATTGTTTCGAATGGTCGCAATGGGCAAAGTCATCAAAGCATTAGTTAAAATCCATTTCTGGTTCCTTCATAATAAACATTCACCTTGTAATAAACAGGGTGTACAATGGACTAACAACTAATTCCAATTTCTTCAGAATTAACACGACCAAACCAAAATAAAGTACTGTATTGTAAAATAGGTACATTTAATGAACTTTACAGTGTTGTAAATCGTTCAGTATACGTAGGTTGCTATTTATATTCCGAGAATCTAGCATTTGCCACTTTAAATTTGATGTTTTTTAACGTAATCGTACTAGGAACATACGACCAATATTTGTGTTGTTTCTATTGAATTGAAAACTTCATCTCGGACAAGAAATGGAACCAAAATCGTTTCTTGTGCTAGATAACATTGATGCTATGCGCGAACTGATATTGCAAGATCGTCATGTGCCTTATCGTGAGATTGCATGAACATTTGGCTGTCAAAAAGATTTCTTCGCTTTGGATCCCACATAATTTGAGAATCGCTCAAAAAAAGAATCGAACCAATTGGTCCAAAGAAATTACCAAAATACAATCGCGGTGGATTAAATGCTGTGTCTAACATCTACACAGGTTACGGAACCTGAAACAAAACAGCAATTTATTATATGGGTCTTCCAAGATGAGCCAAATCGGACAAAATTTGTTCGCAAACGAAGCACTTCGAAGCAAATGGTCGCCAGTTTCCTCGGAATAACTAGATATGTGGCAACTGTACTATTAGAGCAACGTAGAACGATCAATTCTGAATGGTACACATCCATTTGTTTCCCAGAAGTAGCCGGAGAAATAAGGAAAACCAACCGTCGAAGACGGATCATTCTCCACGATGACACGCACATCAAAGATAAGCTAAGTGGAAAGCTATTTTCGACGTCAGAAAAAGTCGTTGATGCGTTCAAAAACCATATTTTGGAAGTACGTCAATCTGAATGGAAAAACTGCTATGACAAGTGGTTCAAGCACATGGATGGAGAATATTTTGAAAAACTATAATGCCATTTTCGATGATAAATATCTTTTTTGTTCTCTACTCCCAAAATATAAATAGCAACCCTGGTATAGTTGTCCATATGATGAAATAGTCGTTTATATATATAATATATAGTTACGAAAGTGGTAAAATAATTTTCAAGATAAGAATTTGATGGTAACTATAAAGTAAGAAAAAAATAAGATACCATATAATGTTGGAGATTTTACTGTCCGGTCAATTAGATACATATATATTGTATTTAGGCATAAATACACGAAGCCCATAACTCTTCTGATTCAATTTCATTTGGCAGATTCTGGTATAAAAAAAAAAAAAAATCTGGAGCAAATTTAATAGAAAGTTTACCAAGTTATTTTAGATTTATTTCAATAATGTTGAAAATGTTCAATGTGTATACTTTTTTTTATGACTTTGTACAAAGTGGTAATTTTACAGGTGCTTGTAGGTGGTCGAAGATAAATCTTGAGAGAAAATAAAAAGAATCCAAATCATAAAAAAAACAACAACAATTAAATATATAGGAAAATGATTGATGCGAAATTACTTCGGTACTGAGATAATTGTTTTATAAAAATTGGTTTTGTTTTACAGGTTAGGTTAGTGCAGACAAAAAAAACATTGTTCCTAATACCAAAAACTATTAAATTCTTGTATTATTTTTTTTTGATGATTTCTTTTTTATTAAATTAGAACAATATATGTTTCTCTTCTATCTTAGGATGCGTTGGTTTTCAATCACGCTAATTACATTTGGCACTTGTTTAACTACAATTTTATTGTTGTAATTTACAAGAATTCAGGTTAAAAATCAATTTTATTTCATACATTTTCTGATGATATTTCGCTAAATTTAATAATTTATATTCTTGGTAATTAGTATTGTAAAAAGAGGTTACAATATTTCATTGATAGTTTTGAATTTAATCTAATTGAATTTAATATTTAAAGAAAATGTTTTAGCTTCTGAAGTTTATATCAATAAATTATTATATTCCCACTTAGTCCTAAAATCAAAGAAACAGTAAACGGATGGATATTGAATAAATCTAGAGTGCGTAAGAAAGAGGTGTTCAGGATAGTATTTATGATAAAATTTAATAAATAATAGCTAATTGAGGATCCTGGGATCGTTCTGTCCAATAACCATCAATTTTTTCTTCTGTTATGCAAACCGTACTTTTGCTTTTGGTATATCAAATTCAGAGAGATTGCTATTGAATATTTTTAAGTAGCATTTCTGCCAAAAGAAAGCACCATCCCAAATTTGGGTACTTTCCGATGTTTAGAACAAGTTAGTTAAAAGACTATCAGAACTCAAGTTTTGTTTAAACAGAAAATACATTACCGCTAGCAGGAAAATGAAAAAAAACCACTCATATAATATAAATGGAGTATTCCAATAAAAATCGGACAAAGTATTGATAATTCTTCATTACCGACTGTATTTAAATCTGAGTTATTGAAACTGATTTCAAAACTTTATTTTCAGGACTAGAAATCTATTTAATGAGAATAAATAATATTTGTACTAGCTTTTGATGAGATAAATATTGCTTTAATAATTGTAGAAGCCTCATTCTCATTTAGCTGTCATGTAAGCTTCGACCTCTGAACACTGTGTGGGAACTAACAATTTGTACAGTGACAAAATGACTTTCTACTCCTTACATAATATAGCAATTTTATCTATTATCGCTTCTGTTAATGTTAAATTTTCGAAAAAATTGAGGCCTGGTTCCATATATGACAAAAAACAAAAATCATGATAATTTTACTAGAAATTAGATACTAACGCTTGGTTCTTGCAAAATCCTGGAAAATAATCAAACTACAATATGAAAAGGAAGCTGTTCTGTCCATATTTGAAGTCTAAGGATAAAAAAAGCAATATCTATCTATTTTTACAAGGAGCTAACTATCCTAAATATCAACTTACCCAACCTGGGAGAGGATCTGAAACTAGTCCACTGTACGATTTCTACTAAGACTTTGACTATATTTCTAAGCAGCTACTATCTATGTACTCAATCTAGTTGAGTTTAATTGCAAATTTGGTAGGTAAACTTTAATAACAAAATCAAAATTAATATCAGATTTTAATATATTTTTTTTTAATTATATATTTCGTTGCCATTTTCTTCCCAATCTTATGGTACTTTAAGAATTGAAAACTTTAATTACACGTGCGCTCTTTAATTACGGAAAAAAACTTGGAGAAAAAATTTGTCAAGTCACAATCTGCCTGATGTCATTGCTTCGTTAATCACAATAAAGTAACGAAAATAAATGTGTCATCATATGTACATATGTGAAGTAACTTCAAAAACATCTCTACATAAAAACGTTTAATCCGTTGGCAATCCAGACAATCAGTAACCACAATAAATTCAATTAGTTGAGTATTCATCATGATGTTTCAAATGATACAAATATAAAACTCCTACATTTAGAATTTGAATTACAATACAATTGACCAACTACAGATGAATGTTATTAAATCTTGAAACGAAAGACTTAAGCGAGAAACCCATGTTTACCATGGTATCAGGTTAAGTCAATTCAATACCACCACGCATTATAAATTTAATGCGATTACTTGGATCTTTGACATTAGAACCATTTCTTCATTTTTTTTCTATTGAATTTCTTATTATATACGAATTTATTAGTAAAATTTGATTGAATTTTTGTCTTCCTTTCGGATTTCAAATCTTTTGAATTTTTTAGTGAATCTTTATGGATGATCATCATGTGACAATGTGATGGATTATTAGATTTCAAGATTGATGTCATCGAAACTTTGGCAATAATATATGATAGTTAAACTTGTTTCTTTCTTTTTTTTCCATTAAAATGAAGTCGGTTTTAGATAATTCGATTCCATATTTATAATGTCTCATCTTTTTTTTTTGCCTCCACGTCTTTGAACAAGGAATAAGTGTCGGATATTATCTTAAAATGAATTTTTCAATCATCTTTTATAGAATCGGTAGTGACATCCGAAATTGAAGAAACTTTTCTTAAATTGCCTTCCAGCTATGATTATATGATTTCTTGTTGTTTGGTTTTTTTTTGTGCCTCTTGTTCATCCATATTCCTTGATGAGTTTTATATGTGGGACTTTATAAGGTATTAGATGATGTTTACCTATTGTGTTCTTTGGTTGGAAGATATTATTTTTTATGATCAAGATAATTTTTTATTAAGAATGATGATTTTTATTTAGAAATTGGATTATTGAAATGATGAAGAAACTATAGTTCAATGACTTCTGGAATATTTACAGGAAAAAAAAATGTGTTCGATGATGTGCAAAATGTAATTTTTTTTCTTCATAGATAGTCCCTAATGTGAATTCTATGTCATTATTTTAGTTAAAAATTGATTTGATAAATAAAGCGATAAGAAAAATCATTTTTTTTTAATATAACTACAGGCACAGGTAGTTTCTAATTCGAATATTTATTGATCGGTTAAGATCCCGTTTAAATGGCAAACTTATATTATATCTTTAATATGATTCTCTAAAAGTGCATTTCACATATATTGGTTCTGATATATATAAGTCCTCATTTCTGAAGAAATTTTCCACAAACAAAAACGGGTAAGTACAGAGTAGTTAGTTATACGTATTTATTTCTATCGATTATTAAAAGTCACTACTACCCACGGAAACTGTTAAATCGTTGTTAATTCAGATTAACTTATATGAACTTTGTATAAAATAATAGCTAATTGTGTTCCATTTGCAATCGTGGTGTTCTGCTAATGCTAGGATTTTAAAATCCTATGTTTGATAAAATGGAGTCTACTGCTGAAATTTCTTTGGACAAGAGTATATAAATTGACTTTTGGAAAAGGCCAAACTATTTTTTATATATGTACCAACATTAATATCGATTGGATGTCATCTTCGAGTTGGAAAATAAATGGATTTCGTAAAATTCCCTTGAAAATTGGTTTGTAGTGCTGTTGTTATGTCAATTACTCCTATGAACAGAATAAAGTAAAGTTAATCTTGACCAGATAGCTAAAGCAGTAGTAATATAATAATCATTGGAATAAGAGAAATAATTAATTAAAATATAACAGAAAACATTGGAAATTGGATAAAAAATTTGTTGTTATAATTGTTTTATTATTATTTTTATTTATCTATTATTTTCCTTGTACAACATTTTAATTTCCATTAATTCCAATGAGGAGCTATTTATTCCATTCATTGAAACTTTTTCGTCCATTGTTAACTTCGAAGTTGGGAATTAGTATTGAATTTCCCTGGCATTCGTATAACAATTTTTCACGCAAAATCAAAAAAAGAAAACATTTAGTTTTCACTTATTCCACAATTTTCTTTATCCTAAGGATAATTCTATAACTTAGGCCTAAAGCAGTTTTTTAAGGTCTTTGATATTAAAATTCTGTAGCAAAATGATGTTTTTCTAATTGAAAACTGGCATAAAACTAAAAAACGATGTAATTATTTAGAAGTGTGATAAAATTTGCATCAACTTAAGTTTCATTTTTTCCTAGAAATCCAATGAGTAGTAACACTTATTTAGGTAGATTTGATACCAGCTGAAAATGGATGTTCTAGGCAATTGCCTACGGTGCATTACGCGGCTGTTTTTCTTGTAGCTGTGTGCCAGTCATATTCTTGTCAAATATTTATCTACCCAAATACGGAATGTTTTGCGTAGATGTTACTCGCAAACCATTTTCATAGCAAATGTACTATTTTTCATACCAAATCAATCTGCTTTCTTTTTTATTGCACTAAATACCATTCGTAACGCCATATTTTTCGGTCCTTGGACACAAGTTTAGAATTCTAAAAATTTGAATTCAATTATATTAGTTTTAAAGTTTTACTGCCGACATTCGAGAAGAGAAAGCAAAACGAAGGGCTATTTCTATTTGTATAAATTAAACCTGTATAATATAAGGTAATATAATTTTTACCGTCTCTATCAATTAGAACTGCTTTATCTTATAAGGTTACTTGCTAAGTGGAACGGTATTTTTTGTTCATGATTCTAATTTAGTGTATACTAATTTATTTATTAAAATCCCTGATTTTATTGTACTATAGTATAAAAGAAAGTGATTTAAATTCCTTTCAGTTAATCAAATTAATCAATTGCATAACATATATTGATAATCATCTAATTTCATATGACACTTACTTTCAATAACTTCAAGAACAATTTGACTAAAATCAAGCAACATACATTCTCTTTTTGATAACTTCCTGAATTAGTCTTCGAGGAAAAAAACACGAGAAAAAACAATTAAACAATTATCAATTTCACTTTATTATCTAAATCATAATGATAAATGAGTTCTATCAAACATAAACAATAAGAAAAACATAATATTTGTTTCTTTTTTTGTCTATTTTAATATTAATCATATCTTATCTCGGTTTGTATCAATATTTTTCGGATTGAAAATTTCCTATACGTTTCTTTTTGTTTTAATATGACACAAATCCGTTTGGACATCTTTAAAAATTCGAACACAATCTTTCTTTTTGCTCGTTCGAATTGAAGATAAACAAAAAAATCTCATTACGAGCTCTACAAGACGGCATCATCTTAAGAAGAAAAAAAGAAATTACATATAGGGTAAATGTATCAAATTGAACCAAGCGACCAAGTTGCTACCGCTCTATTAAAAATGTTTTCGAAATAGTCATGAAATGTTCTTAAAGGCCAATCTCCACACAGCCGTCATCCTATTCTGACGGGCAAAATCAGAAAACTAGAAAGAGATGGACTTTTGCAAATTTTCGCTAGGATTGATGGAATAGAAACATCAGAGTCGCCCCGTCACAATTTATAATATTATGGAAAATTTAGTAGTGTGTGACGGTATCGTGTGTGATTATTGTGAGAGTATGCAAACGCAGATGAAGAGCCATAAATCAGATAAGCAAGTTATTCTGCTTTTGAGGAGAATTGTCTGGCAGATCAAGAATCAGATGGGGAAATGAGAAATGCAGAAGCCGACAAAATTAGTAGGATGATTGTTTCTCCGTTTCTGTTTAACCAAACTTTGCATAAGTGTATCCCATACTTTCATCAGAATAAGATATCGGCTGTGTGGAGATTGGCCTCGACAATCCTAAAATTTAGTTTGAGTATCAAGTATTAGTTGGTCAATCCTCAGAAATAAGAGAAATAAAAATTTGCTAGAGTGGCGGCAATTTGGTCACCGTTTCTGATGTGGCACATTTACCCTATTTTAGATGAAGACGAATGCCATTTACCCACAAAAACATCGAAATTCGATCAAGTTTGCATGTTAATAAAATCGAAATGTGAGGAGTTTTCATTTCTTATGATTTATACACCATATTTTTTTGGGGAGATATTCTTATGGATGGGAACACAAATGGACAGTAACACATCATTAATCTGTGACGGCGCATGCAAAAGAGACAAGAGCCCCAAAAAATTCAGTTACATTTGAAACAATACCACCAACAACAACGAAATTGACCACAATTTCAAAAAGTTGATCCAGCAACTTTTGATTTCTTTTACAAAGTACCGAATTGATGGTGTCCAAAAAAAAGAAAAAATGGAAAATATATGGCGACGATGAATGAATGGACCATTTTTTGTTTTTCTGTTAGTTTGAGCTTTTATCATTTCTGACTGTTGCGTTTTACGCCTTTTTTTTCGTCTTGTGGTCACTGCAGGTAATTTTAATCTGGTTTAGAGTGATGAGACCTTCGGAAATTAACGACAAAAATGATATAAGTTTAGTTTTTTGGTTTGAAGTAAAAGTACATGTCTTGTTTTTTGTGACAGATTAATAGTTGACAGAAATTGGATACTATAAAATGCGGGTGGATGATAAATATCCATATACGAAAAAAATTAATAATAATTTTTCAACTCCATGTGAAAGGTGTTAATTAATAAATTGAATGAATCTGGTCATTAATTTCGTCCTATTAGGACTAAATGAAAATAATTAAAATAATCGAGATCAATAATTGATTTCTAATTGGTAGCAAAATAATTATAGTGTCTTCACAAAAAATATGTCGGCACATGCTAATCTTGTGACACAAAATTTTCTTCAACATTTTCCAGTTAGACTCTTATTTAAATCGAAAGTAGGCCATTATTGATAACTCATCTGATTTCTTCTTGTTTCTATATAAATACGTAATAGATGCATGCATGTCAAACTGACACATTATATTCCCAAAAATATCTCATTTTCATTAACTAAATAATATTATTAACCCAAATAAAAGAATTAAGAACATTTTAATTGTGTAAAAAGTAGTTTATTTAGCGTACTAAAAGGGTTTGTGGAGCAAAAACCGATAAATCAGCAAATTGCCGGTTTTTTTCTTACACTTTCAGATTTTTTTTATCAGAATATAAAGTTGTTCATCTCTAAATCAATTGAACGATATCATGAACCGCCTTCTATATAAGAAAAATACAATCAATTTCATTGTTTGAACTAAAAAGCAGGCCAGGAAATGTAGTTAAAAAGATACCAAACACGGATATACACGTATACGCATCTTGTTAAGTGCTTTCAGGCCAATTTTTTTCATGGGATTGAACTGCATCTGAATTTGTAAAAAGAAATGAATAAGAATAGCAACAAAATAAAATAAATTAAACCGAAGAGATTGTACATATAAATAGGACTTCTTTGGTTGTAAATTTTTACCTACGAATTGTATAAAGAAAATTTTGCAAAGTCTAAAGTGGTCAACAAATTCGATTATGGAAAAAGATCAATAGATTCGAATAGATGAGGTCTGTAAGAGGTCATTGCTACATGAAATTGTTTAATGGAATGAAACGAGATTAAAGGGATGCGACTATTCGTATATGGATTGATATAGACCAGCAGAGAAGGTACGGAAAACAAGTTGGTGGTCAATATGCGTTTTATCAGGGAATTTATTGATCGAAAATTGTTATGCAATCTATTTTCAGATTCAAGGAAATTGGTTTGAAGTATATTGAATTGGAGTTTTTGGTTTGTGGCGGTGGTATTGCACTTTGTTTTACAAGATTGTGTCTTACAAAAAGGTAGAATGACTTCTATGTGATCGATTGACCTTGTGCAGTTGTCATAAATGTTTGTGCAGGATTGCAGGAATCCTTAATAATTTTTTCTATTGATAGTTAACAAATAAAATCTTTCTTTCCCGGCACAGTTTCTACTACAGTTTCTGCTATATCAGACAAGTAATATAAATATTATGTAATTTTATGAAACATACTGTACTACACGTCGACTAAATAATACATATTAGTACAGATATATTACTTCAACTTAGTTTAGACATAGTTTATTACAAGTATATAGTATATATGGTAATCTGCTACTTGGTAATCGAAAAGAAAAGCACGAAATGCTACTCATTTCAATATTGGGAATATTGGTCCTTCCACATCTGTACGGCTTATTACTCATGATATTTTGTTCGGCTTATGCATACAATTTCTTCAAACTCGGTATATATGTATATTATACCATAGTTTCATCGCTTCAGGGTGCGTCGAATGCATTTATTGCGTCCTCCTCCAAAACATGTGTCACAGACCAAGCACTAATAAAATTATTTTTATTTGTAAAATGCAAAATTGAAGCAAAATTTAAATTCATGATATAGAAGAATCTATCTACGAATATAGTATGAATGCCAAAAGAATGATCGCAAACATTTCAATATAACTAAAAAACTGATAGACCGCAATTTATTTATGTATACAAAATTATCGGCAATATTAGAACGGTCAATAAAAGTTCGTTAATCGATAAATAAATCGTTGTCATTAGTTTTTTTTTAAATCAGATACATGTTTCACCTTTCGTCCCTTGTAACGTCTCTCCAAAATACATACTTTAAAAGCTCTTATTATGCTTAAAAATATGAAATATTAAAGTGGCCAATATATCACAGACAAACCGATTTGTGTTAGAAAATAGTTATAAAAGTCTTCAATTCTAACAAACACCTGCCTGTACACCTCCTATACCTTATGCAGTGCAAGATTATACATTGATCGAGCTGACACACGATTCCATACCAAGACTGTCTAACTCATTTCTAACTCAATTGACATTTTTCAATTAATTCTATTTAAAATTTAATATTAGATATCATGAAGTTGCAAATCGATCTATACTCGATATATACGATCATATTCATTTCACTTTTTCGAACACATGTGGCGATATCCTGAAACTTTATGAAAATATTTAATATGATCAACTTCATTGATTATTTGCGTACAATTCTCCTTAAGATTGAAGTTCGTCGGTCGCTGCGATCACTTTCAATCTTCATTTAAATGAAATGGGCGATCGCAGCTGTATAATGTGGACACAAATATAATACACTATTAATTGATGTAGATTTTTTACTATATCGATATGCATTTCCAAAAAAAACAAAAAACATAAAACAAAAAACAATTTATATGCATTTGTTTGCCTCCGCCATGCATTGGTAAAGAGAGTGGACGTTCGAAATAATAAATGGGTACAGAATCTAAAAGATATTGTTGTTAGTTATATTACTAGTTGAATTATGGTATGAGGTATATATGAGTATCACAGTACATATATACTCGTTTCAGGTCCACTCACCACCTGGATGGATTCAATTACGAAGCATTTGGGTGTGGTTTTTTTGCTATACATAATACTGAAACTCTATGGGTAGTTAAATTTATAAAATACCGGCCTGAATAAAATGTACATTATTTTGTCTATACATCTTTAATTGCATTACTATATATGATCTTATAGTGCGATCATTAGAATATTGGATATACAGTCATATCCATTAAAACCAAGTGGAGGATAAAATTGTATAAGAGACGCGGTATAAAAGAGGAACTTTCAACTTTATTGAAGTGAATTTCTTGTTCAACGCTATTTTGAACAAAAAAGCAAAAAAAAAAAATGATGTTGCAATATTTTTTGGAGTATTATATGTTAGAACATAAATTCTTTACTTTTTGAGTCATCATCGTGCATGGAATTCCTACAAAATAAGAAAAATCACTTTTCGCATTTAATATACGAACGAGCTTCAGGATTTGGATCTTCATGTCATTTATTTGTTTTAATCAAATTTTATCAAAATAAAATAAATTGAAGTGGTCTTTAACCTAACAATCGAACGTCTCGTTTCGTCAAGAAATCTAAGAACCAAAATTATATGAAGTAGACTTTAGTATGTTACTTTCATGAGGGTTTTTCGTGCCAACTTTTTCTGCTCGAGGCCCCAATATAGTAAAACACTAGTAATATTAAAAGTTCTCTCAAGTGATAACAAAATTCTCTACTTTCAGAAATTTTGAAAACAAGATTCGTTCAAAGCCTATTAAAAGTTTATACCTATATTGTGATAGACAATAAATGTTATACTGTCTATCAATTAACGGTTTTTATTTGTTGATTAATTACAAAAACAAGTAATTGCCCAAAACGAAGAAAATCATTTTTGATCCAGCTTAATTGAAGTGCCAAATGCCGAGTAGCAAGCCTAGTCATCTTATATAAGTCAATATTTTCCTACTCAAATTGATAATATTCCATTTCCTTATAACTGCAAGATGAAGATCAAAACGATCGCGTTTAAATTTGAATAAAACACTCTTCCGGAATAAATCCTTGATAACCGAAAAGAACATTATTTATACAAAAAAAAAAAAAATTTCCCAATAGTTGTTTTTCAGAACTCATGCTGTTGTCAAGGTCTAGGGAAAACACGATCATCACCTGCTGATGAGATCAGTGTGCTCGTGTTAAATTAAATCAAAACAAAAGCCTTGATTATTTTAACCGAAAGAAAAAAATTACTTTTTTTCACGGTCTTTTCTTTTTGAAAAATTTGTTTTTGAAACAATTCCGAAAAACAATTCAAGTTTATTTTTTGGGAACAATAATTTCTGTTTACATGAAAATTTCAATGTTTTACAATTTCATCGAATTTTCCAATTAAAATATTTAAACACATAAAATTATTTTCATTTCACAAATCTTAATATATCACTTTCAGTCCAGATTTATTCTCAAATTAAGGAAAATGAAGCTTTAAGTCGAAAAATCAAAAGTTCCAGAGTTTTTCATATAAAATCTATTTCATATAAAACGGATTTAAATTAAGTAATTGATTTTCTTAATTTGCATTTATGATTAAAAACTGATAAAATCGAATTCATTTGTCATTTTGATCGACTACTTTATTTTTTACTTCAACAAAATGCCGATGACATTATTTTGAATTAATTACAATTATTATTAACTAGATTTCTACTTAGTTAATTTACTATTGAGATATTAAATGTCGTTAGAACAATTAAAATGATTGGTTTTATTGGAAAATTCTTTGTAAAAATTGTTGTTATTTTGTACTTAAAAAATGTCGATTATTTTTTGCTTGTTCTGATATTTTAATTATTCATTAAATTCCGGTCAGTAATAAATTTTGTAAAAATTTTTTTTACATAAATAGATTGTCATTCATTTTGATGCTGACAACATTGGGATTTTTCGAATGCAAATGAAGTGGTTTTTCTGAGGACTATGCTAACAAAATTCTGTATCCGGACTTAATAGATATCAACATCTCAGTTTTTTCGTTAATTCCTTGTTTTAAAAAGCTCTCGTTGTTGTAAAAGGTTCGTGTTGTCCATGGTGATGTTATTCTTGTTTTCAACCCGTTTACAGTACCTACACTGAGGAGAACATGTAATTGCTACAACATAAATAAATGGAACATAGACATAATTAAAATCATATTTGTAACAAACATATTAAAGTTGTTTTTACAACCAAACAAAACAAATATTGTACAAATTCAAAAATTGTGACGGATCTGAGTTACTTTACGCATTGGAATCAATTACTTTCTTGGAAAAGCAGAGGACTTCAAGGAATTCACTATTTCAAAAAATTATAGAAATTTTAATAATTTCAACGAAAACATTTTTGGATACATTAGAATGAATTAAAATATATTTTTTTCAAACATTTCCCATATTTATCAATTATGATGCAAAATAATTTTTTTTATGATAGTTGTAAGTTATGACTGGATCAAAATACGAATTAGTCTTAAAAAAATGTTATGATTGTAGCGTCATATTATGACAGTCAAAACTTCTCATGATTACGCTAAGAATTGATTTGTTAGCTTTTCAAGTGAATCATATAATCATATATTTTAGACTTACAATCTAATAATATAGTTGCTACTAAATGAATTTCACAACTCTTAAAATGTTTGTGAAAATCTTAGGGTTTTTACAATCATTTTAATAGTTTTTATAAAATAAAATACGTTAACATACTATTAGGAAGAAGAAAATGTACTTCCAATGCCAATAGAATAGTTTCATTGAAAATAGTTAATCCTATATTTTCACTCAAAGTACTTACGCAATTCTTTTTAATTTAATGTTTTCAAAGTAATTGTTTAATGAAAAAAGTCGTTCTAAAAGTGACACTATAAATTAATTCGAAATACTGGGGGTATTGCAATAAGAACTTTTTTATTTAATTTTAAATTGAGCACACATTTTGGATGAAAATTCAGAATTTTTTTTTCTTTGAAATATATTGTAGAGGCTCTACAATTTATGCATGGAAAACATTATCTTGTATATGTCAACCACGACTACGTTTGCAGACATCGATTCTTTTGACAAAGTTTTCGATCATATTTCTGCATAATTGTGGCTCTATCTCACGAATTACATACGTGTTGGCTATTAGTTTTAAGATCTGTAATTATTCTCAGATTATTCTAATAAACCTCATGTTCCAAATATAGTCTCAAAAAAAGTCTAACGATGTCAAATCGCAAGATCTTGGTGGCCTATTGACATCACCTTTGTGAAAACTTAGATATCCATTAAATTCGGTTTTCAATAAATCAATTATTTCTTGAACTGTGTGGCACGTTCCGCCGTACAGGTGTTTCTTTGGTGGATGGTATTTGAATAAAATTTTTAATTTAGTTTAATTTAGTTAAAAACAATTGAAAGTTTATGATGCAAAAAAAAACGAAAATAACAGTTGTACTAATATTGATAGCAGTTGAAAAATCTCGAGCTTAAGTTTGGGCTTTGATGATTTTGACCTTTTCTTGCTTACTCTTTAGTGGCAATATAGAATTTGAACGCTGAGTTGAAATTTGTATCATAACATATAGTATGCTGGGTGGAGAAAATCATTAGCAATGAAGAATCATTTTTCAATTAAAATTAAAATTATTCATAATTAAAGGAAATTCCTTTTCATCAAGTATGAGATTTCGTAAAAATAATTCTACAAGTATATAAAAATGAGCAAATCACGCAATTGACTTTTTTCATCATTATTTAATATATTTTCAGGAGATTTTTTTTTTTATTGATTATTAAAAATCAAGCATCGCGTGGTTCATTTGCTCCACTTTCAAATGTTATGAAATATTTTATTTATTTTTCTTTTTTTTTATGACATCTTAATTTTTCCATCGAAAAATAATAAATAATAAAAATCCGAAGAAAAAAATCCAATTGAAATCTGAACAAATTAAATGTCTTACCACGAAGAAAAAAAACCAATTTTTCGGCAATTTGTCTGACACTGACATCGAGTTGAATGTCAGGAAGAGAAGGAAAAAAAACCCCAAAAACTTATCAGCAGCAGAAGCAACATAATAGTAGCATTAACATTGGTAACGGTGATGCGAATCAATGGTGGAATTTTTCTCTTCTTTAAATTAATATGTTTTTTTTTTTTCATCACTATTGATTATTTGGTACATATATACAGTTGGTGGTAGTTCTTTGCAAAACCACCAAAAAAAACATCATCAGCGCAACATTTCGTGGTAGAGAACTGAGGATTTGCTACCGAGCCACTCCCCAATAAATGAATTGATCGATCTCGTGCATTTGTGGCTTGAATTTATTATTATTATGCTTATGGAGTCATGAAGTGAAAAAAAAGATGATTAATGGATCTCTGATTGAATTGATATGATCCTAAAATATGTTCCAGTGGCGTCACTCGAATAACACAATCAATGCAAATCATATAAATAAGTTTTATTATTTCAAATCAATATTTTTTAAGTAACAAATCGATGATTAATATTTATTTCTCTTTTTGTCAATAAAATTGATTATATTGGTAAAAGATTCTTAAAGAAATCAAGTTTTAATTTTTCATTAAACTTAGAACTTTCAGTGATTTGTAAAGCGTTTAATCATAAACCGGATTTTAAACGTAAAAGGGAAATATCATGGAGATTTTCAATTCCGCCAGCATTGTTATATGGTTTTTTTTTTTGGAAATCATGATCAATAGAAAATCCTTGAATTTTTCGATATTGATCTAGCATTAGAATTTATTAGGTGTATCATCATAGATCCTCCTTCACTGTTAAGGTTTCAATTGAAAACTCAAAAAAAAAAAAAAATATTTATTCGGTTTTTTTTGTGTCTTGTATAAAATTTCATTCGTGATGGCACGTTTCGTTTCTTTTCATGTCCACTTTTTTTGATCAACGATGAAATTATTTTCAATAACAAAACCTTAGGCGAAGAGAGTTATGCAATTGCTTTTGGTATCATAAAAGAGTATAGTCTAAAATTTAAAAAGGTAGCTTAGGTAAATAGCATCTAATATGTATGTGCACTGTGACCACGCGCGTCTTTTTCATTCGATCAGAAATGATGAAATCATCAATTTGCAGACTCATTTTTTTGAGTTTCATCAATAACCTAAACCTGAGCCTGGGTGGAAGACTGGATTATATTAAGAATATAGTCATTTGAAATACTAACAATAATAATAATCAAAAATGTTGTAAAATTTGTTACAATTTTTCCAGTAATTTATTATTTCATTATTATTATTTTTTTTTAGGGTCTTCGATTTGTAATAATTGAAGATTTTTCTTTTATCAATTATAGATAAGACTATTTATGCAATATTCAAGTTCAGATAATATAGGGTTTTGCAATAAGAACGTTTTTCGTCAACAGGGTTATACTTGTCTGTGACGACAATTGTGTCATTCAGTTATTTGATATAATTGCAGCAGAAGTTCTACAATTTATTATAATAAATTCAAATAAGCTCGAAAATTGCATAAAAATAATGAAAATCCATTAGGAAAATGGGCGATTTGTGACAACCAAAATTCGTAAAATATTATTTTTTCTGACGAAGGTAATTTTCAAATGAATGACTAACTTGATAAGCAAAATTGTCACTTTTGGGCCTCTAAAAATCTAAGACAAATTTTTGGACAATCATTATATTCGTCTCGTGGCACTGTTTGGATATGTTTTATGGGCTGGAGGCATCATTGCACTGTAATTTGTGAGATAGAGGCACAATTATGCAGAAATGTAATCGAAAATTTTGTCAAGGGAATCGATGTCTGCAAACGTGGTCGTAGTTGATATTTACCAAATATAGTCCATACAACATATTTCAATTAACAAATTCAGAATTTTCATCCAAAATGTGTGTTTATTTTAAAATTTTTAAAAAAAGTTCTTAGTGAAAAACCCGATATACAAGTATCTAAGATCTCACCAACTGCAATCATATTTGACTAAGATAAATTAATTGCATGATTAAGAGACATCCCAGAAAACTCATATTCTAATGATGATGTATGTAAAGGTCACCAAGTGCACGATTATGATGACATCCTAATGAATAATTGATGCAATTGAAATCTATACATAATAAGAAGCTAGTTTTGGTGTGATAATCGAAAGGATTATGTCAATTAAAGAGTTTTTGAATTATTCGAAAGATCTAAAGAAAAATATCAAGGTTTTTCTCTTATTTATGAATACCTAACAAATTGATAATGATCTTCAAAAGAAAAAAAAAGGTTAAGAAAAAAAAATATGTGTAAAAATTTGACGTATATGTTATGTCGAGATTAATGAGTTTATAATGATTTTTCAAGAAAACTATACGTAAATTTAGATGAAATTGTTATAAACTTTATACACTTTGGTAATATATTATATTTATATATATTTTTTTAAATCATAATAAATCAAGAGCATTATACCTAAAACAAGAAAAATTATAGTTCGACTACTAGTTTTCATATTAACAAATGATTCACAATATTTATGAATAAAACAAGCGAATTTTTGAGAAAGGTTTTCTAAGAAGTTTAGAATTGACCAAGAAGGAAGTTTAAGAGATCAACAAGTTCTTGAATCATATATTATATTTACGGAAATTCATGTTTATACAAAAGGATCGTAATGATCGTAACATAAACTTCCAACAGAAAAAAACCTGACCACAGAAAAAAAAAGAACAAATAAATTTGAAATTATGAAAAAAATTATGAAAAGCAAAAATTAATGAAATAAATCACCATCAATTATAAATTTCTATGACTTCATTATGATCATATTTTATATCTCTTCACGATTTATCTATTCGGCAAAAAAAACATCGAATTGATCACTATCGAAATAAGTATATATATTCATAAAAAAATCATTATTCTTAATCAAATAATTGTGCAAAATCCCGGACACGGAACCCGATGCGACACAATAATTTTTAGGACCTTGATCAATTCAAGAATCAACAGCAAAAAAAAACACTTTATCCAAACAATCGATCTGACACTAAATATATATCGATCGAAAAAACCAGAATGACAGAAATTTTGATTCAATTCCGAAACGAAATCATAATTTATTTAAAGCATAAAGCATTACTTTACAATTATGTGTTCTGCAATAGCATGATCAATATCATAAAATAAATATCGAAAAATAAGATCTTATAAAAATAATATCGATATTATTGAAAAAAGTTTTTTTTTTTTTTGGACGACCTTCACCCAAATCAATTTGTCGAATCAATTTAAAGCACTATCGCCGAGAAATGTATAAGTTTATGTGATTTTTAACAACCATCCTGAAAATGATCATCCGTAAAATATTTCCAATTTTCCAAGGTATTAAAATTTTAGATAAATTTATTGTATGAAATTTTTAGTGAATAAAAATCTAAATGGACCTGAATAGTAATAAGAAATCGATAAAATTGTTATTGAGTCAGTCGCTCGTGCCACCCAGTCAAATTTTGCAATCGATATCAATGAGTATACAATTTTTTTTTTTTTTGATTCTTTTTTTTTTATTGAATTTTTGTAGTACCCACTCTTTTCAGAGTCTTTTCACTCTTTTTCAAATTTTTAATATACCTTGAAATCGTGTTTTCGTGATACTTTTTGGATATTAGAAGATGGACAGATACAATTGTTAAGAAATTTTTTCTTAATTTTTATTATATTTTCATATCGATCAAAAAAAATTAATTACAAAAAAAGAAGAAAATAGTGGAGGAGTGGAATAATCTGACAAAACCTTTTCAAACATACTCACTTATATTTTTAATTCCTTAGGTAGCTTCATTAGGTAGTATTATTTTTCAGTAAGAGCAAAATTATTTAAAACAGAAATTACGAAGATGTCTCGCGGCATGTTTATATATGTACATTTTGAACCGGCATGATTGGGTCAAAAGAATTAGTTTTGGTTCTCGCATAAATGAAGATCATATTAGCCATATCAATTGTTTTGGAACGAAAACATAAAATAAATTGTTGGTAGTGAATGTCAATAATATCAAAAAATTTTGATATTGAATTTATCGTAAAAATGGTAGTTAAAATTACACTATATATAATGAACATTGAAAATAATTCAAGAGAGTGCTAGGATTTTAACACGAAAAATGTTAGGGCAAAATCACGCATAAACTTACTCAACGGCTGAAGAAATCGAATCAGTCTTATCGTACCCTTGCTATTCTTTAATATAGGGTATAATCGGGCTAAAGAGTATATACTTAAATATTTACCTAGGCAATATGGTATATAGCTTAATTTTGTCCGAAATCTAATTATTTACTGACTTCCCCGACTTAATATTTCGTTTAAACATCTTAACTTAAAACTCCTGATAATAATGAGTCGACAGAGATTGATAAGCCATTGAGAGGTTTTGTATTTCTCTTATACAATAACTTGTTATGGCATCGACAATCATTCATATTAATTTTTTAGGTAAAAGCAGCCAAAAAGTTCGCCTTTTTCTCAGCTCTTAAAATGTTGATATAGTCCGTGTTCTTATCTATATTTCCAGGCCTAATATTAGAATGAAGCAAATGGAGCTTTTATGCACCTTATATTACATTTTTCCTCAAAAAAATTCATCTGATATCAGTTTCCCAGTTTCTCCCTATACCAAATAATTCTTACAGAATTACTCATTTTAACCAAATATTAGATATTTAAAATTAAACGAAAATCATATCCTTTTCATTTGAATAAAATCGAAAAGAAAAAAAAGCAAAAAAAATATATAGTAGTAAATAACAAATAGTTGGTTTTCGTGTTGTTTGATCGCAAATAATCTTACCGCGATCGCCAATAATAATTCCAAAATAATAACAATAATCGAACTACTGTGTCGAGGTCTTTCGTGTGCCAAAGGTCTCAATTTGATATTGTGTAATACACCAACGATGAACTACCATGGAAATGAACGAAACGGAAAGACGAAACACGGTAATTTTTTTGAATATAATATATACTATATATATAAGTACTTATGAAGCTCTAACTTTTTTTTTACCGATACTTCTTGGACGCGATTCAATAAATTTCATTTCATCTCTAAATATAAGAATATAATATTGATTTGATTTATGGTATTCCATCCCATTGCCATTATATTCGGATAGTGCAGATAATTATGCTAAGAGGAATTTAGATCGTTGCATTGATGTATTTATTAACAAATATGTGATCCATTGATTATGATGACTGTAAATATTGATCACGAGCACGATCGAGCGAAAACTATGGATATATTATGGGTGGTGATTGTGAGCCCGCGATATTATACCTAGTTGGAGAATGACGAGATCATAAAGCACATATTTTGTAATGTTTCATTGTTTTCATTCAGGCGTTTTTTTTTTCTTCTTCTTATTTCATGAAAATAGATCTTGCAAGATTTTGGTAAATGATTTTTAGTTTGATTTAGGAGCGGTTTTAACTTCATGATAATGAAATTTGAAATTTAGTTTAAATATTAAATATACAATTAATTCTTCTTTAACGAACACTGCCATTAAGTTTAAGATTAAGATTAAGATTAAGATCAAGTTTTTAGGGTGTTCTCGTACTGCGACCTTTAAGATCTATTCTAGCTCCTCTTCTTTAATGTAGTAGTTAGGTTAACTTTCCATTCTAGAGCACCTACCCAGTCTTATTTCTCTTAGCAATTTTAGTATCCTAGGATACCTCTTTTCAGCCAGCCATAGATGCTTAAACATGTTTGGTAAATCTTAGAAACTTTTTAAGGCATCTATGGCTACTTTTAGACGCACAGATTAGTGTAATAGAAATTTACAAACATTATCATATGCTTCCTTAACTAGATACACTTCAAGAAACATGAAGAGATTCTTCAATGTGTACAGCTACTTCATTTTCCGCATCCACCTAATAACTAATCAATAATTTTCAGTTCATTTTTTTCCTTACTTTTTTCATATTACCTATTCAAATAAAGTGCCACTAATGTGTCACTAAAATGGGGACTAAGTTACTCAATCGCATTTAAATATAATCTCTAAGCTATACAAAACTTGTTCCTATATATGTAGAACTTCAACTTCAACATTTTGATTACAAATTTTTTAACTTTGGCATACTATTTACGAGATTTTCATTTATTTTTCTTATATATTGTGTTAAATATTTATTTATATTTCTTACTTTTTTTTGTGTACCCGATAACTTATCGATAGTGTTTGTATAAAATATAGTATAATAAAATGAAGGGTCTATGAGGAAGAAAATCTTTAACATAAGTGGAAAAAAAGAAAATAGTCGACACTGGCGAACCTCGTAATGTGCAGCACGCGCGAAATTCGTGACAGGGCGTACGACTGACAATAAATCTTCGATCAGAGATATTTAAATATTGGTGCAATATATTTTAGTACTATATGTTAGTAAACTATCTACTAAGTAAGTGGTTTTACTTGAGGAAATTATATATATATATTTGTAAGTATTTTAGTTTACCTTCCAAATTTAAATTTAATGGCATTATTGTTATATTTTTTATTTAAATATTTTATTAGTAGGTGTTTAATTAAAGAAAGACATAATTTTTTCTTATGATTTAAATACGCCTTTGATATTTCTTTGACTTTAGACTAAAGAATACTTTATAAATCTCAAATTTTGAACTAATTATTACAAATAAAATTTACTGTAATTATCTATTTAATAAGTTATATTTAACGCGATTATTGGTATCCTGTTATATGGAAACCGCGTTATAAGAAACTCAGAATGAATACAAATTAAATGAATTCCTACCATGTTATATGGAATCTCAGAAATAAATAAATCAGACCTATATACTTGAAAACTACATTCTCAAAGTATCAAGTTATCCGTGCTTTCTTCCACAAATGCATTTGAGGTAGATTCACCAATTCCAATTCCCGCAGTAGTTCTTCTATATCTTCATGGTTGCAAATCTTTCGCTGCTCAAAGCAGAAGCAATATTTACTATTTCTGTAAGTGGGGCTGGAATATCATTTTCATTTTGAACCATTTTAGGTAAAAGAGGCCTCCAACATGCATTAAGTGTTGACGGTTTAATTTCTGCACAAGCTGATGAAAAGTTCGAATGCGATCTAAAATAGAAAATTATTTCCACACTGGCGGAAGAGTTTTACGTTAATCATTTTCTAATCTGTAAATCTGAAAATGGTTTGAAAAAACTGGCGTATGTAGTACATTTTGGTCCAGCGGCTGTATAAATGCAGTGCAGTTAAGAGGAAGATAAACAATTTTCACATTTGGGTGATTGAGAATAATGTAAACTATGTACATATAAAAACTTAACACATCGAATAAGTTCTGCCATATATAAATTTTTCAAATTTTTTTGAGTTGTTGGAGTGTTCTTGTATGAAAAGCGCGTTATAAGAAGACCGCCTTATAGGAGAGCGGTTTTTTTTTTCGTTCGGCGTTATATAAAAATCGCATTCTAAAAACAACGTGTTATAGGAGACTTGACTGTAATAATAATAATAGTTGTTTAGAATGTTTTCTTGTTAAAGTTACTCAAATATAAAGAATAAACAAAAAAACAATTTTTGAATATGCGGACCCGCGGGTGCCATCATGAAACCTTGAAAATTTTTCACTGAAATTTATCATATATTTTTATTAAAAATAAGTAAACATAACCTTGACATTATATTAAATATTTGCCAGATTTACCCATCCATCGTCATAATAATCATCATCTAGTTTATAGTTGAACTTTGACATTGGATATTTGTCTGTATAACAATCGATTGCTTCAGGCCACAGCATGAAATCAACGGGTATAGTCTTCGATTTTTCATTTATTTAATGAATAATGTTGCTTATTTGAAATCAAACCGCAACAATATAATAATAGAGAATAGTGGAATCAAATAAAACCATGTAAATCCAAGGAGTACCATAGACGCCCAAAAAAAAGAAGAAAAAAGAAGCGGCCAAGTTAATTGAACAATATAGTTGAAAAGATGAAAAAACTTTTCTTTTCAGCTATTTTTTTATTTAGCTTTTTTCTTGTTAGTTTTCTTTAAGTTTCTGCGGTATCCAAGGCCATAACATATTCTTTTATTAACAGTTGCACATAGTTCAACCCATTTTCATAAAGATTTCGGTCATCGATTTCGCTTCTGTGATAAAAGTATATAATATTTCGTAGGAAGGAATCTTTACTGTACTGTTAAACATTTATATTGCTTAACATTTTGTTTAAATTGGATTTTCGGTTTTGTTGTTATTTACGTTTATAAAACTATATATCTATATATACATATCTTTTTTCGCCTATTATTGTGCTAAAAAGTATGCTTTCTTAACGATATTGCAAAGAAGGTGTACTTAAAATTGTTTAAAAGTGCTAAATAATAATAACTAATGCCGATAATCATACAAAATAACAATAACAAACACTTTAGTAATATATATATAGATATGTAATTTATACATATTTTATTAACCTTATCGTTTATTGAACATAATAGTTTTTAGAGTAGAGTGTTATAAGTTTCCTTGGATACTCTTTTGAATATAGTTGAGTATGTTTGAATGCGGTTACATCATTTTATTTACCAAAGTTATTTTGCGATCCAATTTTAGTATAATAGTGAATGACTTTAATATTTTTGAAGAAATGAAAATTAACAGAGTGTACAAGAGTGTGATATAAATTCTCGACCGGCAAATTTCCGATCAACAAAAATAACTTTTAGTTTCATTATGTCTGTTTATGTAAAATAGGCCTATAACCGATTTTTTGATGACATATGGTAGAAACAGTTAACAAATCTATAGTTCAATGAATTTACTCTGAGAAAGAAACACCAAAACTACTAATATTTCATGTTTTTCGTCCATAACTTCGTTTCGTCTTTTTCAAATCCGCTCAAATTCACAGATAGGCTGCGGCCTAATAGCATAAACACCTCTTGGCAATTTTAATTGGTATATAAGTTTTTTAAATACATCGGAAAAACTTTATCAACAGGCTTATTTTTCCCTATGAGTATTTCTTTCTCGACTATCGTCAGACTGATTTTACTGATATCGTCTATTTATGTAGTCAATCCATGTAAATAAGTTAAGTGGCTAAACAAATTTTAGAAACAATTGTAAAAAAAGAAGCTGTAGTGTAAAACCATGATCATCTTTGCATACCGAACAAATTATTTCAGTAAACAATATGTATTTTATTTTGTAAGAAAATTCAGATCTTTTGAGCAAGCACCCAAAATTCTGAAATTAGTCTTTTCTGGAACTATCGTTTCTTACATTCTTCTATTAGGAAGTTTATTAATCGAGATTTTAATGCGATATCCTGTTTTATCCCTCAAGTATTTTTTCACAATGTCTTTGATTTGGTTTTTATAACGTCAATCCTGATACAGAACTTTTTAAAAAATACTACAAAACAGATTTTACTTCATATCCAATTTTATGTTTCTCGTCTTTTTTATAATGTCCTTGATTCGGTGCACGACATTTAAATCCTGATGCAAAATTTTATAAAAATTGCTTGAAAATTCACTTCAGTAAAAGTTATCTCCTTCTGCAGGACTCATATCCTTCCTCAGATTCTGCCGAAACAACAAACATCTATTTCTACATACAGCCAATGAACTCGCCAAAATTCATTGAAATCGGATAACGCATTTATCTGTTATCATAAATACAAGTTATGACGTTAATAGGAGGAAAGGGAAGTTCGAATATCATCTAATATTATACAAGTAAAACCAAATTTTGTTAGCTAACTACCCGAAGCTGTATTCGGATTGAATTGATTTTCCCACATATTCATATAAATTGAAAAAACACCAAGTTTAATTGGAAACAGTTCGTAAAAAACAATACAGTACCATTGGATTTAAAAACACAAAAAATTTTTGTTCGGCAGTTTTAGGCCGATCGTACTCAACTTCTGAAAAAGTGCTTCTCATATAGACTTTGACCAATTTTCATTCAAATCGCTCCGAAAATACAGCCGCAATTTGGTATGCACAGAAATACAGGTGTAAGAGTGATTAAAAATTTAGACTAATATTTACTTAGAACCTTTTGAAACGTGGAGATTTGAAACTTATTTACTTTGTGTAGAATTTAAAAAATATTCATAAATACGTAAAGTTTGAAAATCTGAAATCAAATTAAAGAAACTATGCTTTCCAAAAGGAATCATTTACTTGCAAGGGTAGAACCACTTCCAACCGTTACATTTAAATCTGTTATTTTTTTTGTTTCTACATTTTCACGTGTTTTGACAAATGTATAGTATATGGACTTGCCAAACTGACAAAAAAGCCAATTTAAATACGAATGACTTCACTAAATATTTCCAATTGGAATATAAAAAAAATACAGGTCATTATCAAGTTTTGATTAGGAAAAGATAGACAATTAATTTAGTGCTAATGTGTCTACGATATAACTTTTTTCTTGGCGTCATTAAACAAAATTGACATTAGAATTTCGGCTACTGAATTATTTCCTAGAAATTATTATAAAACAGTTGATCTTAGTGAAAAATTTTTATAACTTTTTAAAAAAATTCAAAATATTTAAATAAATATTTTCGTATGTAAAATAAATTAAATCGAAATTAATATCATAAAATAATCAAAATAAAAAATTCCTTCCACATTCCATTTCAATATTAAAAATTAATAAATCTATTACCATTAATCAAACAAAAATTAATTTCCATTCGTTTTTGATTTATTAATTCAAAATTACCGCCAAAAAAAAAAAATAGTTCATTCATTAACTGAACATATTTTCTTCTTCTTGAAACAAGGAAATCTTTTAAAAACTAATAAAAGAAAATTAAAACTATATTATTATGATTTTGGTACTAAGAAACATGTTCAATAAATATTTACACATTTTGGTATAGTAGCACCAAAGGCACTTTTTGCAATAATGTCAAGACTCCAAAATCATTTCGTTATTATTTTCATTTTTTTGTAAGTTAATGGTAAGGTAATGTGGAAATGTTTGGTCTAATTTGATTAAAATTTAGATTATATGTAGATTTACGTTTAGATATTTTATTTTGATTTTGAACATAAAAAGTATATAACAATCGACTATATACATGGTGGCGCAAAATGAACGTTGTGGTATTACTTAAAAGAGCCATTGAGTTCCTTGCGCTGTGGCTCCATCTTGTTGAAGTCAAAGGGTTGGATGGTTTCTCACAGCTGGCCTTCAAAAATTTTCAAACATCGTCCGATATTGAGCACTATTGATGGAAACTGCAACACCGTCTTGATTTTTAAAAAAATATGGACGATACACCGCACTAAAGAGCGCATTTAGTAGTATTGTAAAAATTTCACTTTGCTTTTATTTCGGTTTTACAAAGATTTTCGACTTATTTTATTCAAATTTGTAAAAAATTGCTCCTTTATTGAATTTGAAGGAAAACTAAGCGCATTAAAACAAATTAACAATTAAATCTCAATAGCTTTTTCATCGTTTTGTGATGTGATTGATTAGAAATTGTATTTGTCAAATTGAATCCAAAGTCAGCATAAAAAAGATGAAAAAGACACTGCAAATGCATACACTAGAAGAATACACAAGATTTGAATTAGAAAAAGGGATCAAGACTTACATTCTTCAAATAATTCCTCTTTCGGATAAAATTTTGTAGTAAACTGAGAAAAAAATATGATTCCTATAAACATAAACGGAAACATATGCATAGCTAGAATCAGATTTGTAACAAACTTTTTTGCTAGAAGAAACGTTGTTTTAATTTTTACTCTGGAAATACAAAATTCATACACAATACTTACTCGCTTCCTTTTCTATTTAAAACATTTTGTTTTAATATATAAAGACGTAATTGCAATAATAATTTTATACATTGTTAAAGAGATCAAAAAATTGAAGAATTGAAAAAGCAAGACCTGGATTTGATGCGGGCAAGATAAATTTTGCGAGGCCCTCTGGTGGCGCAAGAAGATGGATTTTATATAGAGAAGAAATTTTTTAAAACTGTCAAATTTTGATCATGGTTGCATAAAATACATATGTTACTATTATTAGGAAGAACAAAATATGCTTCCAATGATCATAAAATAGTCGCATTGAACTTATGATGTCCTTAACGCGATCTGCACGAAATTTCATTAAATTTAATATCGGAAGTTGAGAATAGTTGATAAATTTATATGGCAGATATTTTTATTTGAATAACAAGCAATAATTGACTATTGGCCGATTTTAGTTTGATATATTTGCTTTTTTGGATTGAAAAAATATTAAAAACAAAAATCAAAATAACTGCTTTTAATCTTTTTTTTTCTAACCTAGAAATTAAAAATGTCCTTGTGAATGATTTTCTTTAAATTATAACAAATCTGAAAATAAAAAATTAATGCGGCCACACCGAACCTTCAGGGCAAGTGAAAGCAATCGTCTCATTCTTTTTCGATTACTCGCGTATAATTGTACCGCGGTTAACGTAATGTCTTGAATGAATTACGAAAGACAATTATTTCTATTACATATATTTCTTTTTTTTTTATTCAACCAAATCGATCAATATCAAAGAAATTAAAGGTAATATATGATCTTCTAGCCATCTTCTTGTAATCTTAAAAAAAAATGAAATAAAATATAAATTAAATATGAAAGACCGCGACGTTATTGACATTCTCGTAATTTATTTGTTGAAATATTTTGCCTTTTGGCAAATGCGTGTGCACCTCGTTATTTTACTCATATGGCTGCGTGTCCATCCATCTCCAGATTGTATATTAAAAACAATTGAATTGATTTTTGAAGAACGAACTTGATAACTTGAAAGGAGGAAAAAAAAACCACTATAAAATTTTGAAATATGAATGAATGATCGAAATTGATAGAAAAAAGGCGTAATTATGAAAGTCAATTAACAAATCTCATTATTTTGTCTTCAGGGGTTTCTTTTTTTTGTTGTTGTAATAACTTCGAAATATACTTAAAATTAGTTAGATATCAAAATACTGATGATGCCGATCTTTTATCGTATTTACTTCAGTGCAATCAAAAGTGTAGGTGAAGCCTTGGGATCAACAGCTGTGTGCTGCCAATAGTAGAGTACCTTTTGATTTCGTGAGTGTTATTATACTATATAGTATAGCTATTATATGATAGTATTACGATGCAACATTTATTTATCTTAAAGTATGACCTTGCTTTTAGGCTATTTATTCGATTTAAGAGAGTTCGATTCGTTAGGAAAATATTATGAAATATTTGGTATGAATGAAGAATAAAAAACGAAACAAAATTGGTATAAGTTTGTAGATAAAATTGGTTATTAGAAGCAATTTTATAAAGTTATTAGATAAATTGAAGGTGTCTAATAATGTGGGTTTTGAATTACTGATAGTAATGCACAAATGGATTTCTACGGCAATATGAGCAATGAAAGAAACCCGATTGAAAGGTTAATAAAGATAGCATATTTTGATAAAGATTTTATTAAATAAAACTAAGTGTTAGTCCAAAGCCTCGTAATACAATAAACCAACTTAAAGCTTGGCAGCAGCGGCATACCATATTACACCGTAGGCAAATAAGGCAATTGCCTAGGGCACTCGATTTTAGGGGCATCAAATCTACAAAATAATCATTAATAGTCAGTGAATTTCGAGAAACAAATAAAATTTAGTGTAAAGCTAATTTTGTTATATTGCTACGATGCGTAGGTTGTGCTCTACTTTCGGTAGATTTTTCAAAAATGTTAAAACTTTGAGAGAAACTAACATATTGAAATGAATATAAAAAATCCTTTCTTACATCTGGATTCATTCGAGAAAACAAATGACAATAAGTTTCGGAGGTTACCCATCATTAAATCCAAATATCCGTTGTATCATTATATTTTAGGGGAATGAGACTTTTCGATTTAACAAAATTGTATTTACAGACCTTCCAAAGAAATTGGTTCAAAAGGATTTAGTGGGTAATTCTCAAATCGTATGTCTATATAACCGTAACTTTCCATACGAAGAATTATAGTAGCTAAATTACATAAATACCCACATTCCTATTCTGAATTTGTTTCCATTTCGCTGCTGGAAAATTAATTCGCCGTGTTTTGAAAAATGTCAAAAATGGGAAAAGAGAGTTTGAAAATTTATGTTTTTTTATTAAATTTTTGTTTTTATTTATTAAAAATTAATAATCTATATAATTATAATGGGTTTTAAAAAGAAAAATAGCCAAAAAATGTCACGGAACAGTTGGAAAACATATTTGTGACAATACCAACATCAGCTGTTATCAGTTCCCCTGTAGTAAGTAGTGTTGTGATAATTCCGCGTGTAATTTTTTTTTTTAAATAAAATTATTAAAAAAAAATTTTTTTATTAGTTTAAACCAAAACTTTTCTTTTTTTCTCTTTTTTCTTTCCAACGATGAATTATGTCGAAATATTTTAAAAATTTCACTATAAAAAAAATTAGTAAAAAATTAAAATTTTCTTGGAATTATTGATTTACTTTCATTTTTATCTGTTCCACACACAATTTAAATAATTTTCACTTCAATTTTCCTTTTATTAAAACACAATTTCAAATTTTATGTCACTTTTTAATGAGTACCGATATTTTTAACTCACTGGTAAAGTTACAGCGGATTTGACAGCAACTTATAGAACAGTTACATATACATATAATTCCAGAATAGGAATTTTGACATTGGTCAGATCTTTGTGGCTACAGGGCGAATTTACGATTTGATAACACACATAAATCAGAAAAGATATGTAAAATTCTTAAAAAAACTTTGCTTTAACATGGGTAAATTGCATTAGATCTATCCGCAAAGCTTTTAAGGAACTTGAAGCTCACCCCATAAGACCTTATGTTTTTTCTAACTTTCCATATCTTCAGTTTATATATATCCTTGGCTCTACTAATCGCTCCCCCGAATAGCATAGACAAACTAAATTAAAAGAATTTCGAATTAGAAAAACGAAATTTTAAAATCGAGCATTCAAATTTTGGATGTTCGATTGACATCATTAATACAATGCAATATTTAAGAAAGCCCTATATATAGATATAAAATACTCCATCGCTCATCTGGGAACTATGGATCACGAAGGTAATAAACAACAATAAAACTGAGCTCCCGAAATCTGGATGCACAATTTTAAATTTGCGGTTGAATATTTTCTTCTTGTTGGGACTTCTTTCTACTTAGTTTTTCTATGCGAGGAACTTTACTATTCTATCTTTATGAAATTATATTCTGAACATTAGATGGCGCTACTAGTATCAATTTTAACATTGAAAAATATTCCTGAAATTTATGTTAGTTATTATTATTAAATGTTCAAGAAATTTTGCGACAAAAAGGGCTATTTTGGTAGTTCTTGTTTCTTGAAAAAAAGTAAATATGAATTTTCCATTCATTTTCAGATTCATTCATCACGTAACTTTTTTCGTTGCCAATCTGGAGGCGTTTTTTATGGGGGAGTTTTTATCGACTACTATTTAACTTTTTCTAAAAATATTTTTTTTTTAAATCTAAAGCCTTAGTTATGTTAGCGAAACGGAGACGGGACGGCGACGGAACGAAAAAAAAATACATGAAATTGTATGACCGCGGTTATGTAGACGAAACGTTCGTAAAATTTGATTCAAGTCAATTTGAGTCCGTTTCGTTTTTGGGCATTTGTATTTATCGTAACGATTGTGCTCCTCTTTTCCACACTGTAAATGAACTTTCTACATCAAACAACTCGAAAATTTTATAAAAATTAATGGCGCGAATTTTGAAATTGAAAGCGAAATGCTAATCGAAAAAATTAAAGAATATCCATTTTTTTTTTAATTTAATAATTAAAATTAAAACCATGACATAGAACTCGTAATCCATTTTTTCTTATTTTTCTCATACACGTCGCCGTCCCGTCTCCGTTTCGCTAACATAACTAAGGCTTTATACTTAAAGTTTGCCGGAACACGTAGCCAACTTCAGTTACTTTTTTGTAAAGTTTCAAAAAAATTATAAATTCTTATTTTTAAACAAATAATCGAAATTAAGCAAATATTTTCCAATTTGAAGAATGGCTTTATACAAATATAAAATGGAGAAATTTGGTAGTATTCACGAATCAAATAAATTCCATGTTAATTTTAAATATTGTGAAAAATATAAATAAGTGCTTCGATTTGTACTATCGACTTTTTCAATATAACATTAAATAACTCTGTTAAAAATAAGCGGCGATGAAAACCTGTCGATAAGGTAAAGTTGACCATGTCACACATTTTGCTATGTGAAATTAGATAGTGGCAGAAAGAAAATAGTTTATGGTACATATTACATGAATTCATTCATCTGTATGAATTATCTTTGATTCCACTTATTTATGCTTTAAAATATGGGAATACAGGAATGAAGTTCACTAACTTTAATATTAAATATACACTAAAAAGAAACTCATGAGAACGTTATTTAATTAAATACTTCCAATTTGTATTATTAGACTTATTTCTTCTTTTCTTACTTATGTATATCTATTTTATTAATGCCATGATTGACGACTTCATATCAGAAATGAACAAAATATTCTGGATCAAAGATCATTAGCAAAATTGTCAGCTTAAATAAAACAATTTATCTGAGCACAATTCCCTAACTTTATCTGCATTTTACCATACTTATAATGTTGAACTCTTCAACTCTTCAAATATGATATGTAGAGACATATATTTGTATATCATTCGAATGAAATTTATCCGAAAACATAAATTCGGATTTTTCTATTTACCTATTATAGCGCGCTATTTCTTTTATGGGATGTAGCAGAATTAGTTTTCAAATTTTAATTTTTCTTAGGCAAACCGAAATGCAAATTTTAATAAAATTTTAACCAATTTTCGGGTACTATAATTTTTCTTTTGGATATTTTAAATTTTTTTTCGGGGTCGAGCTACTGATCTAATAAAAAAAAATCAATTCATTTTCAAATTAGAAACACTTCATTTTTAAATAGTCATATAGTATGCTTTGAATTATTTCGTTTCTTTTCAATTCTGGAATTTGTAATTAGAATATATCAAAAGTCTTGCTGATAGGAGGTTTACAAACGCTTGCACTAGAGAGTAACCAAAAAACAAAATATTTCTATAAAAAAAAGAAGTTTATAAAAGATGTCTCAACAACTCCGGAACAAAAGATTTAGACTAGTAAAAAAAACGGTAATTTTTAAATTAAACTTTTCGTATTATTAAAAAGAACAAAAAATCTATTTCCATTTAAGATATTACTGGTAAAGTCTACCATTTCTAAAGAAGAGTGCAAGTTAAGGACACATTATATTCTATTTGGTTGTCCTGGCATAATAATACCAAGAAGACTTCAAATTCTTAGAGAATTTTTAACTTTTTTAAAGCATGTTCTGAATAGAATTCTAGCTGGAGTAAATAAAAATTCTGGTATGTATAAAGAATTCTATAGAGCCGTCCAAACGCACGGTTTTTACTAAGTTTTGCATGCGCAAATCAGATTTGTTTGTTTATTTTGTAATCCAATAATAAATTTCTTCTCCAATTCAAGACGAAACAATAAAAATTCGATCAGGAAACTAAAAAAACCATCGATGATGTCTCGAATCCTGGATAAACGTAAAAGACGGGACACACAAAAATATAATGAAACAAAAAGAACAAAAATTTAAATTGGAAACAAATCGGCCTACTGTTTATGTAATAAATTTTCGTTTGTTTGATTTCTTTGATGGTAAAACCATTTTTAATAATTAATTTTCGTTATAAAATACCTTAAAGGTATATCCTTTTGTCATAAATTAAATAAAAATGAATACAAAAATAAAACAAATAAATTGAAAATAAGAAATTTCGAATTAGCTTGCAGTGTTAAATTTCTTATACAGTACAACTTTGATTCTTATAGCATTGCAGCCGACATGTATTTCTGAATTTTGTCGTCAATTCGTGTTGACATTCTACTGGTCTAATCATTAATAAGATTTTGAAGCATGTTTGATTATCAGCCAATCCTCCTAGGCAGGCTCATATGATAAGTATAAACAAGTATAAGTATAAACAAGCAGTTAAAGAAAGCTCAGTTCCAATGTCTGTTAGTTCAATAGGGAAAATGAAAATATATTGTAATTAGTCTAAAACAGAAAATAATATTTATGAAACAGTAGGTAATATAGCAACAGATTTAGAAAATTGCTTGAAAGCCTAAAAACTATTCGTCCAACGTCCACTGAAATTGAGAGAGTTTTCTCAATTGCATCAATTTTTTCTATTGTGAAGCGTTCTTCACTAAGTGATCCTTCGTTAGACAATTTAGTATTTCTTAAAAAGCTTGTTATTAATAATACATAATAAGAACATAAAAAAATTGTTTTGCTCTAACTAAAGTATTTCTAGGTTTGTATTGAGAAAATTCCCGGGAAACTACCATCAAAATTTCCCGTTTCCCAGGATGCTGAATATGGGCGGGAAATGGAAACTCTAGTGCTGCGTCGTCATTTAAAATGAAATTTGAATAATTATCGATCAGTTTTAAAACTAAATAGTTATTTTTCCCAAACATATAATTCCAGAATAGGAATTTCGACATTGGTCCGATCTTTGTGGCTACAGGGCGAATTTGCGATTTGAGAATAACACACTTAGGCTACACATCGTCTGTATCTTTAGACAAAAAAAAATTAATCTGCAAGGATAAAATTCAAAAATCACACCGCCATTTTTTTACTTTTCCGACAAAATTACTACTTTTAGGGTAAAGTATTATATTCGTGCGAAAACCTATCTTTTTTCTAGAAGGGAATGAAAATATATAAGTGCAAAATCCGTTGCATCAAAAATAATTAGCTCCATGTTGTACCGAATACTAGATGATATTAATTTTTGACCGAAGTTTATATATCGGCACACTATTTGGTAACACTTTTTTTTTCAAAAAACGACCAAATTCTGCAAGTGCAGTGCAAAACAAACCGCAGGTTCGATTTGTACAAAATTCATACAGTTTATATACTTGACCTTAACTGATTAGTTTTTTAGTCACATTTGAGTATGGAAACACTGTCTAAGAATACTTTTTGTCCAAATATAGTCTATTTTTGTACTCGTAGTACAACCGAAGCTTCGGTCTTAGGGCAGGTCTGGTAATTCTTGAGACGAGACAGATCCCAGATGAGAGGAATGAACTGGACCAGTATGGAAGCGTAGCCGGATAGACAGAGTAGCACGAGAGCTGAGTGGGTTTTGAAACGAAATTATCAGGAAAGTTCCATAGCGGTTAGGCCGTAATAGAGAAAAGAGTAAACTCACAGCTCTGGTATACTTCGCTGATTTTTTCCTGTGAATACATTTTATTTATACTCACTCTGCCCATATTATTAAAATGCAAATTATTACTTAGAAATAAAAATAAATATCTTATAGAATTTCATAAATCTGAATAAAAATTTCACAATTTCTAAGGAATGTATAATACGCTTGATCTAACATCATTTCAAAGTGACCACATAAAATTATAACGCCAAGTCGGATTTGTTAATATCTTTCCACATCCATATATATCCACTTATATATCTGGTTTCCTATATTTTAAAAATCATAGAATTGTTTTAAGAAAAAAAGAATCCCGCATCACAATTTGTGGTGCTACATGTTTCCATGATGGAAAAAAGGTGTTATATTATGCAACCCATCAATTTTTACTTTCGTTTAATGGGAGCGCACTTTTTCGCATTATAAAAATACTTTGTCTATCGACATATACTTAAAATATAAAATTTATTATTTATATATTATTAAAAAAAAAAAAAAAAACAAGGAAAAATTGTATATCTTATATTAGTTTGGAATTTAGATGAATTATAATTTTCTTATTTACCACAGAACCAATTTGTGGCTGGAATGGAAAATGCAAAACAGAAAAGCAAAAAAAAAAAAAACACGCGAAAAACTGTATAAGAAATGAGCTGAATTTCCAATTCATCGAACTGTTTTAGATATAAAAATAAAAATAAAAAATAAAAATAAGAACATATAAAAATGAAAATAAAAAGAAAACACATACCATAGAAGTTAATAATGCCAACATTTTTCTTTATTTTTCTTTTTTTTAGCAAGATTAAAAAGGTACTCTACACTATTTTGCTGCCCATGAGGGGATCTACATATACCTCTTCTATGCAATAAATACTACACAAGATCCAGTTTAATATTACATTTTAGAATGGCCGTTAAAGATGTTAGTTATATTGCGGTACCGAAGATCATTTTGTTGCGATAAAACCTTAACTAACACTCATGTTTGTAGTATGTTCAAATTTTATATATTATACTCGTGCGAGATCTCCTGCGCACCGCACATATTCTATAAAAAGAAATATATAGAACATAGTATAGGACTAGATTTAGTACATATATATATATATATATGATGCAGTGTAATGTAAGTGCGCGGGTGTGGTCGTCGTCGTCGCCACAAAACTAGCGGTACTCAAGGTTGTACTATGTGGACTGGTTAGTAAGCTAATATCTAGTGTTCTGCTCTGAGGCTATCTGTGGATTATGAAATCGCGCGCGCAGTCTTCATAGGAGGAATTTCTTTGTTGGTTCGACTTTTTCTTATAGAGTATGCTATATATGTTTGTTTTTTTTTTCTTCTTCTTGTTTTTGATTTTGTTCAACTCGCGTTTTACTTCTCTTCATGATTTTTCATCTTGTTGTTGTTGTTTTGTTCTCTTCAAATCTTAACATAGTTTATAATAGTTAAACCTTAAAATGTAATACACCATCGACATCTTGCCATCGCCCCAACATAAAATGTGGTGGATGTTGCAAAATCATTTCAAGTTATTAGACGCCAGCAAATTTCTATATATATATTTTTTTTTCTTCTTTTTTTTGGTATATAAAATGTATATCGACATCGATTGATTGCGGTTAATGTTATTTTGGATGCCATTAAACAAAAATGGTATAAATAATAACAAAAAATATACTATGTATATATATATATATATAGCTATTGAATGAATAAATAACATAATACTAAATAAGTAATGAACTCATCTAGTTACAATTATTTGATATTTGAAGAACATTTGGCAGATTTTATTGTGTTTTATTAAACATTTTTAAATGTAATGCCAATCGATTACGAAAGAAAATATTAATATTTAAATGTTCATTCAAAACTCATTAAATTTAGTCAGAATTAATTAAATACTCTCAATTATTTATATTTTCACTTATTATTAAAAAGTTTAAATGATTTTAAATAAATTAATAAAAGTTTTTAATGTTGTACGTTCGTAATTTAAGACTCAAAGCATGAGTTGACTCAAAATATAGCTCATACTATGGTAGATATTTTGCAGCCCTCATAATATGTTCATAGGAAGATATATTATGTACTTTTGCATATTATTTGGTTCACCTTTTTCGAAATTGTCATAGTTTGAAGGTTTAGATATCGTAAAATTTCATAATAAAGATAAAACCTAATACTCAACCATTTGAATGTGAGAATAAGGAAAAAGTATTTTTTATTTCTGTATTTTTTGATATAAAATCACCGAACAGTTACAATACAATCTGGATATAGTTAAAAGACTGAAGGATATTGGTGGGATACATGCACATGGACTTCAACTCTCCGCAATCGTTCAACACAGGAGCTGTGATGAATTGGATCAGGTCAAGCCCGTTGAAGATTTCCTCTGATAATATCCGTCATTCACAAAGACACGGTTAAAAATCGTTTGTCAACCATTCTTCGAAGATCTAATCGATGCCTCTGACTACAATATGAGAACAGTCCTACAATTCGCACTAAAATGGTTCTATTGAAAGTCCATCTGGGAGTTCGCAATAAACTCTGAAAATATTTATAATATGAAAAAAAAATGGTGAAACTTATATTCGAAGTCAAATTGAATGAATAAACCTTGCAAGTGACACTTTTTTATTTTTCGTTCAAATCATTACCATACCATAATAACACCCTGTAATATTCTTTAAACTAAAAAAGTTTTTTAAATTTAATTAAGCTTTAAAAAGAAAACAAAATTTATAAACCAGGAAGGATAAAATTAAAAATGATGAATGTCATAGAAAATGAGTCAGTTACATTTTTAGAAAACTCTTCAAGGATTCTGGAGCATAAAATTTTTGTCATAAAAAGCGTATGCCCAAAAAACAAGAAAATAAGAATGTAAAAACAGTATTTAAAATTGTCTTTTGTAATTCATCATTTGGAGAGAAAAAAAAAACAGACTATTGTAAAGCTTTGCTGCAAATAAAAACTCCTTCACTTTCATGGTCATTTTTGGTTATGTAGTTTTTAGTGTACTACCGAAAATCATGTAAAACTGTCTGTGTTTGTCTTGAATTTCACTTGAATCTGGTATACAAAAAAAAAAATACCACCAAATTTCAGTCTAAATTTTCGTTTTAATTAATTAATTTAAATGTGGTTTACACTTTTTTGTTGGGACATTCTTATTTGTTCAAATTAAAAGCCAGCGAGCGCACAAAAAACCAAGCTTACATTTTTTTCTTTTAAAGGTCATCGTTACACCCATTACCGATGTCTAAAACTTCATGCTTAAATATTTTGTTCAAATGCATTTTCTGGTTTTTTAAGTAAATTTACAAAAAAGAAACTACACATTTGTGTATCGTGAGCTTTTTTTTTGATCATATATGCAATTCGTAAAAGTTAGGAACTAATGCAATTTTCAATTGAATTTTAGTGGGGGACTTCTTTCTATCGATCTTTTGCATACCAAAAACAACAAACCGTAACATAGCAAAAACAGCATATTAGAAAACCGGGCGAATGGACCGTATCGGATGCTTTTGAAAATATGAAAGTAGTTTCAATGAGACCACACCTAAGCCCGAGGGCAATTCAAATACAATAATAACAAGTAACAAATAAGCAATAGCGCAATAGTATATAAAACAAAAAAAAAGTAATAATATAAATAAAAAACAAATATAAAATAATATTAATATGAAAAGGCCATGGAGACAGTGGCGCATTAAATGCAGGAACCAAATGGCAATGATTAGAAGTAAAAACAACTAAATCAACAAAAACAACAAAAAGCCAACAAATAGAAAATGGATCTTTCGAGTGCGCTTGTGGATGCTTGACGTGATCTTTTTGTATTTGGTTGAAAAGTGATCTACAAAAAAAGCAAGCTAATAGTATATCCGTATTTTGGAATTGCATTGTGTACCAACTGCAAACGAATATGGACGGGTTTAATTTTCAGATGCATTTTTGCCTGTTCGTATCTTTATTCGTTCGAATTTGTGTAGCCGCATTTTCCTTTGAACGCTTTTTATAGCGGTATATAATCAATTGCGATGACATTTTTAATTAATGGACTTCTGTCAAGTGTTGTAAGTATAATTAAGTTTCGTTACAATGTAATCTACGGTTTCGTGCTTTCTTTAGTTTTTTTGGTGGGAGATAAGAAAATTATTTCGATATGAAATTTTCGAAATTTTTAATATAGCTATAGAAATTTGGATTTTATATTAATTTCCAAAATTGTTTTCTATATGAGTGTAGAGACAGTATGAATGTTTGCTAACAAGACCAATTTTACAGCCTACCATTAAGTAGATTATTTACTTCATTAGAATAGTAATTAATTTCTTTGCACCATAGCCCGGATCTTCAGGTAATGAACAAACTTGAAAGATGACCAAAAGGAAACTCAAAAAAGGCATTTATTTAAGAGTTTATACAGCCATTTTTTTAACGTAGTCTATTTCAAAATAAGGATGACCTGTGATTTTTATCTTTATTCTCAAATACAAATATATGTATGAGTAACCAAAAAGGATACTATTCTTTTTTCATTAGTGTAAAGTGAATAATTTTTTATCGCATAATTCTATCAGAACAGAATAGGTTTTCATTTTCAAAACAAAGAAAATAAAATAACTTAACAAACTGGGCTCTTTTAAGCCAACACTGTGATTTTTACAATCTTCGATAAAGGAATAAAACTGCAACCTGTTCTTTTAAGAATAGATGTTTTTATTGAACTGTTATTTTGGATGCGTTATAAAATCACAATTTGCGATATTTGACGCTCTCTATTCCAAAACTTTTCAACAACCTTTTTTACAGAAAACATACAAAAGTTATTTCTACAAGAGAAATTTAATCAAATGGTTTTTATAATAGGAATAATAGTCTTTTTTAAGGAAATGCCATGAAAATTGGAGTAAAATTAAGTGGTCACATCTACCTAAATAAAAACTAACTTGATATTTCTGAAAATCTTCCAAATTTGAAGAATATATCCAGAAAATTTCCTATCAACATCTGTATCAATTCTACAGACAATGACGTGAAGTTTTGGAATTCTGAGCGAAGGAAATTTGAGAACCATATTTGAAACTTTGAACATGTTTGTCTCATTGTTTACATTTCCATTTTCACAAATGGAAATTTCATATTTTGTATTTAAATTGATCGGTATTTTATAAAATAAAAAATCGATGTAGTTGGACTTAAATAATCCGTTTTGTTTCTAGACATCAGATAAATTGTTTCAATTGGGTAGTGTCCACCACAGTGATCGAAAGAAATCTTAGTACCCACAAGGGGCCAAATTTCTTTTGGTTCAATATTTTTTGTATGCCCACAAATACTTTGTAAAAAAAAAACTGAATTTAGATCAATTCTAGGTAAATATCGCCCTTTTACCAATTCTCATCTATAATAAAGTAAAAATCTCTTTAAATACATTAAAATTAACCTCGTAGCATACTTTCAAAATAATATAACATTATAGTAAGAATTAAAAATAATAAAATATTGACTTTGAATTGACTTAAAATAATTTCAGGTATATTAATGTAAACACCAAAGTGGTTAATTATAGGAGAAATAATTCCTCGAGGTCTTAACGCATGTATACTCAAAAATTTATTTACATACTTTTAACTTTCCAACATAATGTTTTAACAAAACTAAAACATTAAAAAAGAACATGTGTTAACTCTCATTAACATTAATATCTTCAATAAATGTCACATTCATTAATAAAAAGCTCATTATCAATAATAATCAACAAAACAAGAAGTAAATAAAATTATTCAATACATCACATAAATACGTGCTTATTTGGATGTTGTAATTCCCATAATACTGATTTTATATAGCAACTAGTTTTTATCTCTTCTACGAATAAACTACTTAAATATAATTAAAATTCATATATATATGATACAATATTTAAGAAGACCGTTGTAAATGCCCAACAATAAAAATTAACATTTTATCCATCAAGATATATGATTTACGAGTAATTAAAATCACTTTTGATGAACTAAGTAAGTGATGGTAACTAAGGCGAGTGCTTGGGTAAGGTCAATTTCTTGTTCATTAACCGAATGGCCGAGTATAGGAATATCATAACCAGATTGGAATGATAATAATCTTTATATAAGGTGTCTTTATTTCTCATTGAAATGTCCAAATGGGATATTTCTTTAGCAGATTTTTCTTTCGCGGCAGTCTATGTACGTGTCGGTGCACTGTTTCTGTTTTACATAAAATACCTTTCTTATATAGAATAATAAGAAAAGCACATTTCTCATCATATTCTTTTAAGTTTAAGACAAGGTCACCGAAATATTGAGCAAGGCCGTTTTGTTAAAAAGAAATAGTTTTACATTAGTAGAACGATTTTTTTTTGGTTGTTTTTTTGTTTGACAGACATGACATGAGGTTAAAGTTAATCATTTTTGTTTTAATAGTTTCTTAATTTATAGTCAAATAAATATAATTTTCGAACAAGTAAAGTTTTCTGCACAGCAGTATACTACTTGGGTTTTGATAGAAGATATTTCTTTTATCTAAAACTGTATCACTTGTATTAGACAATAGGCTTTTGTTTTATATCTAGTTAGACCTTCCTTACATATATAAAATAATTAGTTGAAAGTAATTAGATTCGATAATATCAAAATTCACATGAAAATGAAAATGATTTTTGAAAATTAAAAGAAAAAAAAGAAATTAATTTTAAACTAATAAACTATGTATTCAATTTTTTAGGAACCAAAATGCATTTTTCTATATAATAAAATACCTGTCAAGTTGAGTGATTATTAACTACACTATGTTTTTGAAATAAAAGTAATTACGTTCTTTTTTAACGGGCTGTGGTTAGAGTATCAAATTTTGTTAAGTTTAAGAGTATATTTAAATATTTCTGTCGGAAGTGGAAAACGTTTAAAGGAACAATTCATTACAAATCGGTTAGGGGCCCAATTCCAATAAGAAATTTCGCTAGAATTCCATAACGCTTCAAAAGCGGGAGTTATGGAGCCATCGCACTGCAAAGAGAAATGTTTAATTGTTCCTAGTTGGAATGCGATTTCAAATCTCTCCTGGTTTGGGAAGGCACTTTAGGGCATCAATTATGCTGGGTTAGTGCATAACTAATAAAAAAACAGGGTCCTCTCATTTTATTAAAAATTTCATCCTCAAACATTTTTTTTTAGTCTAGAGTCTAGACGGTATCCTAATTCTAATTTACAGCTTTTGATCAAAAAATTTTACCTAGTAAGGGCTAATCAATTTTCTCCTTAGTTTAGTGGTTAGATATATTGCCTAATATTGTTTGGCATTCAGAATTCTATGGAAAGTTTGCGAGTTCAGCTTGTATTTTGGTTATGTTCTAGTTCTAAAATTACAAAGGAGCTATCACGTATTTCATCATTCGGTTTTCTTTCCCATCCCATGGGTCAGAGCTTAAGTCCTACAACAACTTAAATTTCAAATTATATTCATTTGTTTATAACGTTTTGAGTATTTTTTAGCTACGAAAAATCACATTCTCTTGCATTTATATAACACTGAAATGACTACATTTTAGTTATAAAAAAACTGTTATCGGACTTTTAAAATTTCAAAAATTCACCATTAAACGAAAAACTTTAAAGATTCCATTAAACCAGTTCAACATTATCATATGAAGAAGAAACATCCAAAAGAAATTAAGTTAGGCTACCAAAAAATGATATAAAATTTACATTAATTTCCTGATTAAAATTGAAATAATTTGTTTTATTTTAAAAACATTTTATTTCTCAAAAAAAAACAAGCAAAAAACATTTAATTTCAAGTAATTTCGTTTCGCTCCAAATCCCATTAAATTTCATTTCATTTAATTTTAAGTAAGACTAAACAAATCTTACGTAAATGTGAAAGACTTCCACCGAAATACAAGAAAAAAAGAGACATTAATTGTTACAAAATACTAATCGATATCGGAAATTTAAATCAAGCTTTTAAAAATAAAACAACGAAAAACTTGTTACGACGATTCAAAATATCTTCACCGAAAAAGAAACCGTTGATAAAATGAGAATTTACTTCTTGACATGTTATCTTCAGCTAAGTCTTTGACCAAGTGAAATTTTATCAGATAATTTATCAGAAAAGATTTTAAGTGGAAATTCAAGTAAAAATGTATACAAAATTTATTCTTAGAATAAGAAAAAAACTGATTATAGAAATGGTGCCAATAAATTTCGTACAAACTTTTTCTACGTTATCATAAATAATTTATCTGATAATAATGCGTTTTCGAACACTCACTGTACTTTTGATTACCTTTTTTTTAATTTAATCTCTTTTTTTTGTATGTCTTTTACGTTTAAGGTAATTTCCGCAAAAAAGGAAAACAAAAAAAAACCGATAGTGTTAAAAGAAAACAAATTCCAATGTATTTCTTATAACATCGATAATGGCACGTGATTATTTTAAATCAGCTTAGAAATCCGAACGTACTATACCAAGAAATCCGACTTGGCCATTATCGACATCAACCTATCATAGTTTAACAAAATGGGAAGCCAAACCGCATTCATGTGATATATTGAGTTATGAACGCAAGCGCAACTCACAATAGCTTCGATAATAATAATTTTTTTTGGTTTTGCATCGTTCAGTTTTAGCTATGGTCGAAGCAACCAATTACAAGTCGCATATAAGTAAAATCGTCATGCCTACATAAGTTTCGCTTCTTCTACTACTTATCTAGGCATGTATATAACATATTCACATATAATTATGTTAATTTTTTCTATCGACTCTGATGTTAATTTATCTTACTGACTTATTTACACTGTTGATCTTCATTTTATGGCCAAATGATCGCCAATACGATCACCATGGTGCTGTATGGTTTATGAACGAAATTTTTTTTATTTATTCTTTCACATTTTGTGAATAGAGATGGGAGATGTCACGGTGAGATGAGTATATAAAAGTCGCGATATTTATTTATGTATTCAATTAGCATAGTTTTGTTGTTTGATGGGTTTGCCTGTTTTGTATATTTTTTCATATTTTATATCGGAACGATGAAGATCATTAAAATACTAAAGAAAAGAAAAAAAAACTTTCTTGCTATTGGATAAAATTCAAAATTTAAAAAAAAGGCGGACATATATTATTAAAAATATAAAAGTGGATTTGACTACTAGAACATGTTGTTCATTTGATAAACGCTGAGCTTAACATATTTTACCATTTTCATTATTAACATAAGATATCTTCCTCTTCACTTGCAAACAAGATAATCATCGTTATTAGTTGGAGAGACGAAAAAGACTTTCCCTATTCAATATACGCGTATATATTGTATTTTAGTTTTATGCAATTTGTTTCAACAGGAGCTTTTTAAATAGTTTCATATGCACATGCTAACATTAAGATTTCAATCAAATGTAGTTAAGAGAAAATTTAAAGATATGTTTAATATGTACTATGTAGGCGGATGGAATCATTTATAAAATTGAAAATTCAAAAATTAATTCATAAAACATAATTTCTTTGAAAACATTATACTCCTTAAAAAAATTCAGGAAAAACAATATATGAAAAAATATTGAATTTGATGCGGATACAAACTATTCCACAAGAAAAACTATTCCATAAGAAAATTTAGGTAATTGTAAGAACTCGAACGACATCCCTTGGGCATGTTGTTATTTGTATTTCTGAATAATAACCGCTAATTTTGGGATTATTCCAAAATTACCAATTGTCATTTAATGAATGCGTCCATTTTTATTTCCTATTATTATATTGAGTTATCTTCAGTGAACTGAATCCAGCGATGACCGAGTAGAATTGTGCCGGATTGGAATTGTCCGAGTGGAATTTGCCCAGTAGAAACGGCCTAAAATCGAATCCAGCAGGTATGCTAGTTCCGCAAGGAATTCTAATTTTTTCGTATAACTATTTTATTTTACGTTTGAGATAATTGTGCTAATAAAAAAAAAAAAAACTTCAGTAAAGCACTACGATATGAAACTACTATAACTACCGAAAGAGGACAAAAATATTTTGTATAAAATTGCCTTTTTAAACTTTGAAAGATCTTTCTATAAAACCAGTGTCCATATCTATTAAACAGACTGTAGTAGATCCTGCTAATGTTGACTATTCAGAGTCAGATTATATTACTTCATTACTCGATTAGATAATTTAGAAAAGATTAAGAAAAGTTTATTCACAATCAACGTTGCTACATTTCGATTTTGGAAAAGACCTAACCCACAAAAGTATTGAAAATTTCATCGAAATCGGTATACCTAGATTTCCTTTAATAAACGAGAAAAGAGCAGATCCATACAAACGCGAAATTCTTGTTGACAAAACATACTTTGTATTTACTCACGTGTATCTTCTTCACTGTACAAAAATAACGATTTATTTACTGTCATAATACTTTTTCCTGGAAACTTGACTTTCTTGTGGTCGAAAATACAAAAAGTTGATAAAATCTTAAAATTCTACACGACGTAATATTATACTAAAATTATGAAAAAGAAGAAAAACTTCAACATTTTATATACGAAAAAGCAATTAAAATTTTTGTTCTTGAGCCATAATCAAATCCAATGAATTAAAAGTCGACAAATTAAATTAGTTTTATCTTCAGAAATTTTTTTGAATAATGTCGCTTGACTTTTGGTTTAACGAAAAATAAATTTTTTTTTTCTGAACGGCGTGTTATAAGCTTCTGTTAACGAAAACATAAATTTTCTTGTACTGGTATATAAGAAATTTATGATCACCTTCGAAAAGATATAATTTGTGTCTCATATCTGTCTTCAGGTCTGAACGTATGGTATTCAAATTTTCGGATACAAAATAAAAGAAGAAAAACGAACCGATATATAATTCAGTTTAATTGTTTGCGGATAATAAAAGAAATCTGATATCAATTTATGAGGTTTAGTTTTATCTTGGAAAAAATTATTTTGAGATTATCCGTAATTATTGTGTCAATCTGACGAAAAAAAACGGCAAGTACTTCATCTTTATGGTATACTGTTTCACAAAGCTTTAAGAATCATTAAAATTTCAAAATAATTACCGAAATTAAACGTTTTGATATCAAAATATAATTTTAAAGATTTATTTAATAGAAAATAAAAATTAAAGTTCGTCGCTTAAGTCTTTTGTTTTGTATTTTCTCTACTGTAAAATACACAATAGTTTCTCTTATTCATGTGGAAACTATGGTTAATTTTTACAATATAAATTATATCATTTAGTTATTGGATTTGCTATTGAAGTTACTATGTTCCCATAATGGCCGTAAAGTTGCCAAAAGAAGGCACGTGAATGTTAGAATATATTAAATATTTTAGCCGAATGGTAAGTACTAGCAGAGGGTGTATTAGTTTTAGCAATGCATTTGTAATTATTTATTCATGTCCGTCCATCTGTCTGTGTACAAGATAGCTCAAAAATCTGTTATGTGAATTTGATGAAATCAACTAAGCAGGAGCGAAGTTATTAAGCAAAACCCAGAGTGACCTGAAAGTTTCTAGTTTTCTAGGCTTTTCTGATTTAATTGGAAAATTCGTACGGCAATTTTGTTTAAATTATTTACATATATTGATTACATAAATAGGCGATATAACATTAAATTTCAGTAGCATCCATCTAAGGATAGTGGAGAAAGAAATAGTCGTAGCAAAAAAAAAAGCCTGGGCCATATACAATATACCCATTTTAAGTTGCTATATGTTTTTCTCTTCCAACTAAATTGTGACTGAATTAATTTCATAGAAATTTATCGTTTTGAAGTTTCAAATAAAAAATAAATTATTGCAGATCATGATTTTATATATAATTTGTAAGAAACTTAAATATTGTATGTTGTTGTCATTATTATGTGAATGACGAGACGTTTTACTGCCATAAGAAATATAGTATAATCTGACTTCAGTTTTCTGTACATATTCTGAACAACAGTTTAACATTTCTAATTTACAGAAATAGAATTAAACCGAAATAATACAAGTTACACTAGCACAAGATGGTTTCTAGTTACAGTATAAATATTGAAAATCAATTATTTCTGATTAGATGGAACATTCCAAAACTAACGAATAAAGTTATTATCTTGCTAAATAAAATAACTAATCGATTTTTTTTTTCCTTCAAATAAAAAATTACTGTAATAATTGTCCTATTTTTAAAATTACCTTGATTTGGCGAAAATGTATTGTTTTTTTCTTTAAAGAAAAAAAAAGGTTAACAGATTCACTTGTATGATATTTTTTGTGACCTTAATTTGTTTCATACTACTCAATCTTAAATTGATTACAAATCAATATTTTCGACAATTAAAAAATATTTTTATTCTTCCGTATTTCAAAATAATTTTCGATTATATTACTTTCCATCAAATATTTAGTTTTAGTTCCGGTGCCAATAAATTTGATGATATATGACCTCTTATACAATATTACTATATAGTTTTTTTCCTTCATTAATTTATCATTGCGGATGATGCGAAACAATGCGCGAAAGCTAAGATAACCTATAAAAAAAATGATTTAATAGGAAGAAAATCGATTAAGGTAGCTTTTAAAAAGCAAAAATCCAAAAGAAAAAAATTTAGAAAAATCTTCCAAAAATTTTTTATAGTAGTAAAAAACAATAACAAAAATCAATCTTGTCGAAGAAAACGGAATGAAATAAAATTAATTGATTAAACGTGATATTGATGATCGCAGTAATTTGATAATCGATATGAATTATCGGTTTTATAATCAAACAGTTTTTTAGTTTTAGTTTTAGTTTTTTTTTTTCGTAAAATAACTGCCCATCCCTGTGAGTCTTAATAGATTTTTATTATTATTAATTGTTCCATGCGAAATTTACACATAGAAATGATTTTTTCCTTGATTGCCAACCATCACAAATTTCGATTCTTTTCTAATGAGTATACCGAATTGAGAGTTGAGCTTTTTGTGTTTCTTACCAAATTGTAATCATAGTAATTGAAGTTTAAGTAAAAAGTGTCGGAGTTTTTTTTTTATATTATTACGAAACTCATATAAAAACGATATTCTTCCAGATATTGAAAATATCCCACGTTCTCAATTGCTAACGTTCAAGATGAGTGTTAAAAGAAAACTGGTCCTTTACTAAAAGAATTGATCACATATTCAAAAAAAAAATGTATACATAAAGTAATCTTATTGTATCGAGACTAAATGATGACCGACATTCTATCATAGTGTATCGAATGCTTTCTATATTATCGTTCTTCATACTACATCTCAAATGCTTCATTATGCGACTTTTTGAACAACGTTTTTACCACTTGAAACAAAAGTTGAGAAAAAAAAGAACTAAAATGGACATGCATATATAAATTAGCCCATGCGTACCATAGAAGAAAATTTCACAGCTTCAGAGCCAACTGTACCCGACTGTGTACTCTGAAGCACACAAGAAAAAAAAGCTGAGAATCCTCTTTTCTTTTACATTCAATTAGCGAATGTGTTAAATGGATTCGTTTTACTTTCAAGATATTGATCCAAAATAAATTATTGAACAATCGAATCATTCATTGAATCATTGAACATGCCCGCAACACTTAAATATTTCGTTTTTTCTTAGGTTTTTCTTTTTTTTTTTGTTTTTAAGCAAGAAATGATAAAATGCATTTACTGGGTAGAAAATGAATTCAATTTGTTTATAAATGAAGAAACGTGGTATTTCAATGCTTCATCTTAAAACGCTGAAAAGTGCGAAGAAAAAATTATGTCTCAAAAGTAGTACTTACTGAAAAAAACAAAATAAATAGAAAATTTTACGTAAAAATCAATTTCACTGATTTTTCATTCTTGAACAAAAAAAAAAAAGAAAAACTTTTTCTTTAGTAGCTATAATAAAAGACAGTTAGATGACCAGAGGACGCTTGGTATATAAATCTCTGACGTTACATGTGAACGTTATCTGACATAGATGTGCGTTCATGAATGAAATTTAGTTAGCGCGGACATAAATTCATTTAACAGCATAACTTTTTTCAGATCCGATATTCTCGATAACATTTTCCAATATAATCAGTTATGCGCCACCTTTTTTTTTTTGATTTCATTTTAATGCTATTACAAATTTTACATGGTAATTTTACGTCAAGAGTTACTGCGGTTACACAAATATATATATAGTAAAGATCTTTGTCACGTATTCTATTAATTGAATATTTTTCAAGATGGAAATTTTCATTCAATTGTGAAAAAAAAGCTTTCTTTATAAAAATTTCTGGTTAAAGTTCCGAATTTTGGACCAATGTCTACAAACTTTCTGTAATTTAAACTTAAATTTTCAATACTTTATTTAAATTCATAATTCGTAGATTTAATTTCGATTTTATAGAGAAATTTCTAGAATGGAAATTATACTTTCCATATATTAGTTGCTTGAATATTATCTCTACTATGGATATTAGTTGGTACACAATTTTAAATACTTGCTTGTAAATGTTCCTTGTAGTATTCTCAAGAATCAAAACTGTTTTCGTATCTGACTATACATAATTTTGCTTCATCTGTCTAAGGAAATATTAAAATTATAGATTATATTATAGAGAGAAGTATCTTAAGAAGTATCTTAGATGAATTATCTAATCAAAGCGTCACGTGAAGTTAGATAGTTTACCTAATTTTATAAATTATCATAAAAGCGTTAAGTACTATGGCAATTAGGAACCAGTCTAGCAAGAATATAAGTTTTGATGTTAACAACAGAAGGAGTAGAATTACAAAATCATAGCTGCTGTAGAAAAGACATCGCTGTTAGTGTTTCCTTTATTGTTCAATCAATTTGTATCCAATCAAAATTTAAATCTCCTGTCTAATCCCATACTTATTTGTTTTTTTTAAGATTAAGGTTTTCAAGTTCATCACAGATTAAAATTCTTTTATTTATTTTCCTTAAAAAGATATTATTTTGAAATTTTTGATCAAAAACCAGATTAATTATGAATGTTGTAATCACAATATGGATTATTGTATTGCATTGGAACGTCCTTCCAAAACGCGGTACACCTGTTTCATATATAATTTTATGCTTACTTAATATCGTTTATTTTCTTTTTTTTTGAGCAACTTACTTAAAAGCTTATTGCAAGACAAAATAAAAATAAACTCGTAACTATTAACTAAGATTTAAAAATACTTTAAATATTTAAAGAGCAAAAAATCTTGTTGGCTTTTTTGTGGATTAATAAAACCCCAAAAAAAGATGATTTCTCAGCTGGAATTTTAATATTCACGTGCTTTCTATCCAAGATTAGATATTATATATGTATATATATACAGAAAGCTCTTACTTTTTCGGACTTTTCAATCACTTTAGTAGACTATATAAATTCGATATCGAGGCAGGTAATTTAGGTACCTGCTTTCTAATGAATTATATATAGTAATAGGTATATACATAATTCCTAATCGATCGACGAGTTCATTTTTATTTGTTTTTTTCATTTGAATACAATTATTTTAATTATTCTGTCTTGAACAAAAATTTTATATATACTTATGTAATCGATTAAACAACCCATAGTAATCACTTTTTTTTTCTAATTAGCATCAAAAATTAAAACTAGCCTGCATAGTAGCAGCACAAGTAAATAAATTAACGATATCAAATATAAAAATTTTAATATGCAAATCCGTTCTCTTCAGCACAACAAATCAATTCCAATCAATTCACTTTAGATAAGCAACTTTATACTGTCATCAGTTGATTATATTAAAACGCGAGGATGTCAACTTTTTGCGGCAATCATAGTTAACGCTATTGCGCACGCGTATTTCATTTAAATTTAACGTAGATTCTTCTATAGACGCATAGATATATATATTTCTTACGATTTTATGTAACTTTCAAATGTATTTTCGAATTCACTAAAGTCTTTCTAATGAGAGCAACTGCCAATCTTCAAGATTGATATTTTGCTTTTAATCTTTAACCGCTTTTCATTGTTGTCATCGTGAAAATCTTTCTTTCTTCTTATTAATTTTTATTCATGATTTGATTAATTTTACTTTCATTTGTTAGTTTCAGTAACGGATTTAGGATATTTTAGGGCGGAATAATGTTAATATGGTATATTTGGGTAATTATAATCAATTAGGTTAATGTTTTCAGAAAATAACGAAGCAATCCATATCGGTATTGATAATTTAAACATACAAGAAAAACAATTCAAGCAATAGAAGTAAGACATTTGAAATTTCCGATTATGCTCAGAAATATTACCGCTTTCATATTACTATTTTGATTATGTTAAACCAATAACCATATAGTATACATTATATTATCTTTGCCCTAACTTCGAGTTTAAGACTTGCTGAGGAATCAAATTGGTTAACTAAGGGCTCCGCTCTAGGCTCACTAAAACTCGCCATCTTCCTTAGTGCTTTTTTTGTAATTAATAAAATAATTTATAGTATTTTCGTTTAGAATTTTGAATTTTTCACAATTTTTATGTATGCAAATGGTGGATTGGTCAAATGGTTCCCCTTACAGCTAAGATCAAAGCTAAAACATTTCTAACCCATATCATAATTGGAAATTTTGTTATTTTGCCGATATATGGCCATTATTATGCCTTTTCCTCATGAAAAATTATGCTATAGTAACAAGTTTTAATTTAAAACATTTTAAAATTTCAAAGAGAATTTGTTTAATTATGGTACAAGATACTTTCGAACATTGGAATATCAATTGACACTTAACATATTATACGCTCCTGTCTTCTGCTTATTTTAATAAGAAAACAAAAATATATCCGAATTACTGATGTTCAAAATAATATCTTTATTATGTATATAGAAAAAATGGTATCTTTAGTTATGAATAAGAGATGAAGAAATCAAAACCAGCACCTTTATTAAAAACATACTCGCAGGTACTCCGTAAATAATATTCAAATGAAGTTGAGAAACTACCACGATCGCCAAAAGAAGACGACTTATATAATTCTCAATATTCATATATTAATGTCCTGCGGCAAAAGACTACACTGTTTTGAACGAATCTGATCGTATGTGAAATATTCGTCACAGGTATTTTATTCTTGTTCAGTCTTAAGGCAGATTCAGCATAAAAACGATAATATGAAGAAAAAAAAAAGCCTAACAGGCGAAGAAAAAATTGAATATAAATCATTTACATATGCCAATTGATCAGCACCCAGTGGACTTCTATATTATATATGTATATAAATCTTTCTCAAAGATATTGTGTGTTGGTGTTTCGTTTGGTGCGAATCGTTTGACAGTTTTTGAAATGTCTTATGATTTATTGATCTCTTGAGATGGCTATTTTTCTTTACCATCTCGAATAGAGTCGCGATAGTTATGTTTTAATAGCACATGAATTTTTCGCTTTTATATATCCGTAGTCTATTCGAAGGAGTTCGAAGGTATTGTATTGATCTTGATTTGAGATAACAACAAAAATTTTTGACGGCGGCAGCAATAGAAATAAGTACAACAACAACAAAATAGTATATATCGTGAAAAGTTTTGTTATATTTCATCATAAGTGGGTGGAGCTTTGACATTATAATAATGGATATATTTATACAAATATTCAAGCACATAAATATATATGTTTCGTTGTTGAAATCCTCCAAAAATAAGAAAAAAAAAGACAATCATGTCGTTTTTAAATTAAGACATTTTCTTTGCTAGTTTTTACAATCGATTTGCAATAATATGGTGAATCGAATTTTTTGATCAATGAGATTATTTCCGAGAGGGTGTTTCGCATGAGAAGTGTTTTGACAGGAACATATTTTGAAGAAGTTTACAATGTAAACATTGTGTAATGATACATTTTTTTTGCAGAAGAGAAGAAGTTCAGTTTGTTGGTAATAAAATATGTTCGAATGAGACGCATTGGAAAGATTTAAAATAGCATAAGAATTTCCGAAAATTTTTTTGTAAGCCCTTTCAAGGATCCATATTTACCAAGAATTGAATTTTATGGACGATCTTCTCAATTTGGAGGAAAATTTAGGTTGAAATACCAAAGTTTTATGGTTTCGAACTTCTATCTAAATTTATTATTATCCCAATTTTTAATTTTATAAGATGATGGAACCTAATTCCTATCAGAAACAACTACAATAGGTTATTTCCAAATTTTTTCTTTCTGTTCACTTTACAAGCATTTGCGGTACACCAATGTTCATTTTGTACATATGTACATATGTACATATGTGGTAATATATAAACGGGTCAAATAAGATCTAATTAAAATGTCCAGGATATATACTTACGCGGTTAAAAATTGGACCTATATATCCACCTTTTTACGTTCAAATGAAAAATTTAATACGTACAAAATATATACAATATTTTTTTACAATTTCAAAGCGTTTAAGACCTAATACTGGTAATGTTGATTTTTGTCTTACACTTTTCGTCCATTTAAAAATTGTTGTAAGATTTTGAACCATGTGGGTACTGTATTATTCATTAAATTACTGAATAGAAACTTGTGTTTTATGGATAAACATTGGTGGCTTTATTTGACTATGATGTAAGTTGAAATCCAATGTTGAATCGTAGCTGAATACATCTCATTTGTAGTTCGTCTAGCAGAATTATGTCTGACGGGATCGTCGAACCGTGCTTCTTCTTGCAAAAACTGTAAATATGAATGAGAAGTAATACAACTCATTGTCTTGTTTCCAATGGTGTGAACTGGGTTTTCAGCAAATACAACTACAACTAGGACAACAATGGTTTTATCAAGGATGGGTGTGTGCCAATTTCCAGATTATTATACGTTACCACTTCCAAATTCTGAGTGAAATAACCAAATATTACATTAATTAGTAATCTGATTTCATAGAATATCTGTATCCTAAAAACCCATTGTTACAATATTTCAATTTGTAATTTATTCCACAAAATATCTTAAAATTCCTCTTTCTTAAAAGAATTTAGATAAACCATCGCATGTTAAACTTTCGCAAATCTGTGACCAAAGAGCATCATCATCCTTTTACAATTTGTTTAAACATTAAAATCGCATTCGTTGACTGCTCAATGATTTCCAAAATTTGTGTGCTTTTCTTAAAAATTAATTTCTTTCTTTTTCCTGATCTTAAGTGAATTTCGGTGAACAATCTTTTACTGGGCAATATCAAAATGTTGTTTGTCATTAAACTCTTCTGCCTTCTCATTCAATATATATATATAGTTAATTTGAATTATCCCAAAAAAGCAAATAACGATGGTAAAAGCATGTTATCTCAGCCAATTTGCGTGGTTGTTATCGGGCTAACTTGATTAATTGAATTATTTAGCGGTTTCTGTTATTCTTCATCGATTTTTATGTACAAAAGGTTATGCCCAGCGCCATTGAAAGAGGCTCAATTATCTTTTTGGCAGTGAAAAATTGGTGCACGCATTATTAGGTGCAATTTTGCACATATTTTCGTGAAGAAGAATGAATATATAAGAAAAGGAAAAGGAATTAGTTATTTAAATGTGAGAGAATCACTTTTTTTGTTATTTTTGGACAAATGATTAATTGTTAATTATTCAAATTTTCTAGATTGCTTAAAAAATTTCATAAAAACGTTTTTTTCTTGTTTAAAATCTAATGGAATTTATAAGGAAAAATAATAAAGAAAAATTTAAAACTTTTAAAACATATATTTTATACAGTTTGTGTTGTTGCATCAATCGTTTCTAATGGCGTTCGCATTATTTATAGTTGAACGATCTTATCGGTGTACACTTTCTTATGTAGCCTAAGATTACCTGTACATATCGATACGGATTATATTATGGATGTACATTCGAATCAAATTGCTCTAGTTTTCACTTTTTTTGCGCTTACCATGTCCTATAAGCTTAGAAGAACCGCATTTTATTCGAAACGGTAAATTTATCTTCATAAGATTCGATTGTGGTATTTGATGGTATACCATTATATACACTATGTGCTTCAGGTATGAAATGTCTTAAGATGTTTGTATATTCGATGTAAAATGAATCTTGTTTTAGAGTGCTAAAATATGTTATTCATGGAAATAGTTTTGTGGTATAATAAAATGTTTAGAAATACCGGTGAAAATTCAAAGGCGTAATATAATAATTTTTAATGTATATAGATTTCACAAAGGATTTTACTAATATGGTAAAAATTTTACAAAAGAAGCTGCGTGTGAAATTTTTCATATTTTCAATGTATTAAAATTTAATGAGCTTCTCGACTAATATTATTAAAAATTTAAAATACTGGAATGTATTACACGCAAAAAAATTATAAAACTTTTGGTTAGTTGTGAGAACTGCATTATAGTGTTCACAATTGAGTTTTCAGTTGACACAACTAAAATCTAGTTATTACAACTGATTTTTCAGTTCTCGCAACAAAAAATTCAGTTATTAGAACTTCTAAAAAATTATGGTGTAGGTTATGAAGTTACCTAATAAAACTTCTTATATGTTCTTCAAGTATTTATTTATTTAGAAATATTGCACTATATTTCTAGGAAAAAATCCTCTGCTTTTCTTGATAAAAGAAAAGTGTAATGTTTCATGATTTCTTTAAAGGGAAAGGTCATGAAAAATTACGAAAAAAATTACACAGAAAGGATCACTGTTGTTTTGATATTTCCTGTAGTAAATTCCAGGAATAAATTTTTTGACGTTTCGAGAAGTATGTCTCCATGTATGGTTGAGCAAAAGTTCAAGATTTTCACAATGAGTGTATAAGGTGGAAATATCGCTGGAACAAAACAGTTGAAGTCAAATTTCGAAAGTGATTGAACCAAAGAGATTTGAAACGTAATTATTTGTAGTTGGTTTACAAAGTGATAAATAAGGAAATTAATAAGTGATTAATAATGTTTTCCATTGTTAATAAACTGTATTAAAATAATTTCGTAATAATTAACTATTGATAGACAAATATTTTTAAGACTAATGGTTAACACAGAAATAATTGTAAATGAAGTTTATACACCGAATTCACATAAATAAAATGTGTTATCATTCTATAACATTCGAACCACAGGGATAGCACGCAACAATATCAATAGGACTATCCCTAATGAATAATATCTAAAAGAAAAATATAAATGATTTTAATATAAAGAATTAAAATAAAAATAAACTAAAATTTAAATTAAAATAAAATAGTTAATAATAATAACAAAAACTAAGTGGTTGGAAACACCACAAGCTAGTTTTCAATTTTCTATTTTCCAATATAAGAGAAATCGAAATTATCTAAATTATGATTTGAAGTGACTATAAATTCTGATTAAATTTACTTTTGTATTGAAAATTAATCAATATTTCTAAACATATGTACACAGTATAATCACAAAGCTTTTGCTTAGTTCTATATCAGTCTGCCGTGACTGTGATAATAATTCCTCGGACGCTACTGACCATTTCAGATATTTGTAAGCCAATTTAAACAAGCCTTATTACATGAGGATGTGGGCGATACTTTATAACTATGCACAAAAAAAAATCCAAAAACTTGGAAAAAGTATTTTCTAGACGATATATAATATGAATAAATACGATCATATATAATGAATGTACAATTGATGTCGTATATTTTACCCCTTTCGAATGATTGTACTTATTTTTCTATAAAACTATCAAATATCACAAAACGAAAGCATCTGTAATGAAGACTCAGAGAGACTGTAACCACGAACTAGATCGATTCAAAATCAATTGGAAATTCACTTTTACATATTTATAGAGGTTATGAAAAATGGAAAACTAACAACTTGTTATTATAGAAAAATAAAAAAATGCATAGATCATCCGATTTCCAATAAAACCACATACGTGATATTACTTTGTGTAGACTCATATAGTGCTACTGGTTTAAAGTGAAATTATATACAAAATGCCGGCTTTTATTTGATAAATCTTAGAAGAAAAAAAAAAGAAATTCTTATAAAATTTATTCCACCTTCAAGAATTAATTGAAGCGCATTGATTTTGAATCACATCATCGTCTCAAATATAAGATTTTTATGTTAATAATATTTCCATTGAAGGTTATAAAACGTATGAGACAATCGTGGTCAGTCTGTTATTCAAGCTTGTCCGTTTTTGATGTTCTGATCTAATGTAGGTGACAATTGTATGTAGTTTAACATTAATCAGTTTTTTATGAGTTTACAGTAAAAATGAGGAAGTCTACCGATGAAGGTGAATGCTAAGATTACTGAGGTGGTTAATCTACTTAAAGACGAAGAAATTAATTTAGAAATTAGCTTAAAGTCGTGCACAACACTATTCAAATTCAGGAATTAAAAAATTAGGGAGTAATGGCGGTACACAAACTGGTAATTAAAATCATTCAATAATTAATCATCATTCCAATTGCCTTAATTTAGAATTATGTTGGCTGTGTACGACATAAATCTAAATACCCTAATTCGAGGATAATAAACAAAGTGGGTTTTATATAACCCGATAAGCATTATTGTTTCCGTTGAAGAATTATGTTTCATGTTTTGTTAATGATTGTTACCACCAAAAAGTCGTCTAACCAATTAGATTCAGCTCAATTTAATTCGAGTTTCTCGTTTAAGTTTTTCGTTTTAATCAATACGAAACAGACTATTTTCCCTTTGAGAATACATTTCATATACAGCAGTAAACTTGCTTAACTGGAAGGATTTTCATTTTTATTACACAATATCTACATCATAAAAAAAAACGAAACAAAAAGGTGATCATCAAGTATCCAGAACTGGATCATACACTTTCACTATACACCACTGGTATGGTTATCTTTATCTTATTCCGGTATATAAGCAAAAACAAAAAACAAAATTTAAATAAAACATTTCGAATTATTACATCAAAAGATTTTACGTTCACATATATGTACGTAATTCAAATGGACAAAATGCGACATGATTTAAAGTTCTTCATTTTCATTTCATATAAACTAACGATATTTAATAGAAAATCATATAAAAGTAAAATTCCCATCCTTTAACGAGTTTTTCATTTCTTCAGCTGCTTCCGTTCAAAACTTCTTATATTAATCAAAACCGTTATATAGTAACGCGATTCAATTGATTTAGATGTACGGATTTTATGTACACATTTTTTTCATGTAAATATTTTAAAAGATTATAAGAGATGCCCTCATCTATTGATCGATATATGTTCAAAATCTCATCCATAATAATATTTACGTTCGACTTTATAATTTATATGCATTAAAGTTCACAAGAAAGCTGTAACTACTGTTTCATAAGATATACTATATGTGATTTATAATAATGTTAAATAGATCTTTCTGATCTAGATTGAAAATTTTAACAATTTATTTTATATTTCTTTTCGATGGAAAGTGCTCGCGATTGATCTTTACAAGAGTACCATCACATGTTAAGCGGTTTGCATGACATGACAATGCTGTTAGTTGAAGTCCATCGAATATATAGTAGTAGTTTAATCTGATCCCATATCCGATTTTGAATAGTACAAAAAAAATATTATATTTACTATTCTTCCTTGATCCTCTCTCATTCAAATGATGTGATCTTTTCATTTCTTTCTTTTGGATATGCATTTATGTGCAATGAAATATTTTTATAATTTACAAAATTCGTATTTATACATCGATCAAATTGAAGACGGGCTTACATGACAGTCACAATTTAGATCATGAGATTGTTTTTCCACAGAAGAAAAACAGAAAAAACTATCCAAGTTCCAATCTTCGCGATGAAAAAAGAAATGCAGATGATCTTCTACTGCTGCCACCATTTAAAACGGTTTGTGTTGCTATTACTATTTTTCTTTTTATGTTTTTGAATCGATGATATGATACTTCTTTTTCACTACAATGATGCAAGGCAAGACTGCACTTGCTACTTTCCTTCAAATAATTGATCATATCGACAAAAAAAAATGTATTAAACTTTTTAATATACCTATATTTACTTGAATATTGTACCAAATTTAAGTTGAAATAAACTACAATTTTGATTGACTGAATCGCGTAAATAGATAATCATAAAAGCGGGAAATTGGTTTTAAAAGAGCCAACATAATTATAACTATAACTATTAATTTTTTACAATAAATTTCAAGTTATTGCGATTTCAATTATCTAAAAAGAAAAATTGATTCACTGAATTCGAGATGCATTGTTATTTTCTTTATTCAATTTATATGATTATTTTTCTTGGAGAAAAATCGTGAAATTGTTTCGATTTAACTTTAAATACTTGTTTCTTATGAATTTATAAAAGCGCGAGAAATACAGATTTTGCTCGGCAATCATTTATAATCGAAAATAAAAGAATGTATTTTTCTTCTTTTTTTTTTAGATTTTTATTATTCGAATTAAAATCATTGAAGTTTCTTGCTTAAGTTTTTTATTATTTTTTATTACTTAATTTATAGGTTTTATCGTTTATCAAATTAATGAAAATATTTTCTTTCGGAAAAACTCTGAAAATTTTTTATTTCTTTTTTTAGGTAGTATTTAAGAGTTTTTTTTTTTTAATTAATTAAAAATTGTACAAAAATAAGTACAAGGTACGGTATTGCATGAATAATTTCAAATTTCATTAAACCAACATAAAAAAAATCATTACTTTTAAAAGTAAAATCTTTCCAAAAAAAAAGAAATACTCTAAAATACTTCCAAAAATATTGAAATTTGAAACCCATGCTCAACTCACGATCATTTCATATAACCAACTGAATCGAACTGAAAGCATAATAAACTTGCAATAGAAATGTACAGCGTCTGATCCAAGAAATGTCCAACAAGCGTATATATTCCACCAAATGTTAAAATTGTAAATTCTTTCTACAAAATAGTATAAATAACTCTTATGTACCAAACAAAACAAAAAAATTGAAAAGAGTAACTTGTGCAAATGAAAAAATAAACGAAATACAAGTAATATGAACGCGCGAGCCAAGAAATAAACTACAAGATCATTCTGCTATAGTTAAAAGCTACACAAACACACCTCATAGAAAAAAGCTATGAAGACGAGTAAAATAGCAAATAAGTGCTGCTGCTTCAAAAGCCTTACAAGAATAAAACTAGTATATAAAAAGAAGGTACAACAAATGATCAAACCCGATCAACTAAAAAAAAAAAATGCCTAACCCATTTAGGGAGGGGGATAGGTAGTGATCATTAAAAAATGAGAGCAAATTCTTTTCACAAAATTATATGCTCTTATTACTTTGGGTCCAGACTATGATGCTGTTGTGGTATAATTTGCTGACTCAAAAAATTCCGTAACGATCAAGAAAACTCAAAAGCGGTATGATCATATTAAATCTTAAAAACCGCTTCTTTTCATTTTTGTATGTAATTCTTGGAGAGACTACAAGGTGGAGTCCAAAGTAATCAGGACTTTAAAAAAAAAAACAGAACAAATGGTTTTTTCGGCAAAATCAATTGATTCTATTCAAAATAGTCTCCTTCTGCTTCAATACAGCTTTTTGCACGGTCCAAAAGCATATCGAACGAGTGTTTTAGCTCGTTGGCCTGTATGGCCGCCAGTATGCCGGTGCAAGCCTTTTGAATGGCCTCTACGTCTGCATAACGCTTTCCTTTCATCGGCAAATGCATTTTTCCGAAAAGGTAGAAGTCGCACGGTGCCATATCCGGTGAATACGGGGAGTGGTTGATGGTTAAAATGTGATTTTTGGTGAGATAATCGGTCACAAGCGTCGATCGATGAGACGGCGCATTATTGTGCAACAAACGCCAACTTCCATCTTCGCGATATTCGGGCCGAACACGTCGAATACGGCGCACCAAACGCTTCAAAACTCCTAGGTAGAATACCGCATTAACGTTTTGACCGGGTGGAACAAATTCTTTGTGGACAATACCCTTGGAATCATAAAAACAAATCAGCATTGTCTTCACTTTTGACTTCTCCAGGCACGATTTTTTGGGTTTCGGCTCGTCCGGCGCCTTCCATTCAGCACTCTGGCGTTTCGTTTCGGGATCATATTGAAAACACCACGTTTCGTCACCAGTCACAATGTTATAAAGGAAGTTTTTGTCCTTTTTGACCTCTTTAATGATGTCCTTCGAATGTTGAATTCTGAGCAATTTTTGGTCGTCGAAGCTCATTTTCGCACCGATGACACAAACATACTGCACTTAAAACGCAATAACTTCACTTTCAATAGATGAAATGTCATGAAATTCTCACAGGAAGTCGATAAAGGATAGCAGATTCTATCGCACCAGTCGGCATATAGACGGCGCCACTAGGGGCGCTAGATTCAAAAAGTTCTGATTACTTTGGACTCCTCCTTGTATTATTGTTGTTGGTAGTTTCTTTTATTATTAGTATTATTATTATTACTATTATTATAATCATTAGATTATTGTTGTTTTTGTATTTATGCTCCCGCGTAAAAAAAAAATATTCTCTTGTAAACATTTTCATTCATTCATCTATAAATCGAAGATAAATACATTGATAAAATTTTTTGAATTGATCCGTAGTTGATCGTGGTTGAAAGAGATCGGAATTTTTGTTCAAAATAACTAAAATATAAGAGATTTATTTACAGTAAACTCATATAAAAGAGTTACAGATATAAAATGTATTTATGATTTTTACTCTTTGATCGTGTTCTACTCATCTTTTATATTAAGGTAGATATATATTGAAGAGATCACCTGGTAAGGTATAATAATTTCATTGTGATCATATGATTTTGTTGTTGTTTTTTTTTTTGGTAATATAAATTTTTGCTGTTTTGTTATTATTATTCTTTCGTAGTTTTCTCCTTCTTATACGATCGTTACTTATACTATAAACATCTTTTACATTGATCGTCATCATCTTTTCATTTAAGATCAGGTATAGGTATAACAAATGCTTCCATGTATTTACTTAAAAAAATACTATATTTATGAACATTTATATATATATATATATATACATAACATTCTTCTTCTTTGGTCGAGTTTTTTTTTGTGTTTTTATTATTTTTTTCTTCTTTCAATTCAACGATCGCATTTATTACAAACTGCCCGCAACAACTCAAGTATGCTAAAAAGTTAATACAGTTTTCAGTTGGTATCTAGTACTTGGTACTTGTAATAACGGACGAAAAATGTCTTTAATAATAATATTGATATCGTTTTCGTTTGAATATATTTTTTTCAATCAAATAATATAATATGATCATTTAAAAATAAGAAATTAACGATCAAAAATTTCATTTTCGTTCTTTTTGTTTGTTTTTTTTTTTTTAAATAATTAATAAATAATAATAATAATAATAAATTTTGTTAACGTTTTTTTTAATTTGGTTCTTTTTGTAATATAAATATATTTAGATATAATTTTTTTCTTGTAAATAGTGTAAGAATATCTTTGTTTTTTTTTAAAGTAATTTTTAAGTTTAAAAATTAAGAAAAAATTATTAGTGTTTTTAAAAAAAAAAAATAAAAGAAAAATCTGTGAATATTTCCGATTAAACCGCGATAAATTTTTGGATTAAAAAGAAAAGTGATCTAATTTTTATATAACATAGAAGAAAATGGAATTCAGTTCAATTTAAAAAGGAAATAGAAGAAAAAACTAGTACTTAATTGGATACGAAACTAATAACTTATTGAATCGGGAATAATAAAAGTGAATCTGAAACTTTTAAAAACAAATAAAACTATTAAAACAAGAGAATTCGCTAAATACTAATAAAAGTGATCATGTTTTATTAAATTAAATGAGAATTGCTTTTCCGAAACCGCATCCTCATAATTATGATCATTTTTTACAAAAAATTGTTTTTTGTGTTACTAATTTGTAGTGTTTTTTTCTTTTTGTAACAAAACGATCGAAGATTGAAGGAAATTTATACAAAACATGTTAATCAAGTGATTTAAAGATCAATTTAACGATCAACACTATTTTATTGTTAACTCTCTATAATCATTTTCACACACCATAATTTATTTGATTTTGTTAATCAAATCGATGTTTTTTTTTTGTTATAAATAAAATTTATATCACGTTTATTATATTTTTTGTTAATCCTGATTTAATGTCCACAAAACAAACAAAAAAAAAGATAATAAATTCTATTTTATTGGTTTTTAATCGCGATCTTATGCGACATTTTGATAAGTGATTTGAAATAGTGTGATTTTTATTTCATTTACGTATTTTACAAATAAATGAACTTATTTTCTTATTTGTGTAAAACAAAAAAATGTCTTTTAATATATATTTGAGAAAAAATGGAGTTAATTAACAATCGTGCATGATTATTTTCAATTAAATAAGATAATCCTCTTCGAAAAAAGAAAGTAAAAACAGTTTACAAAAAAAAACGTAGTGAATTATTTTTATGAGTTTATTTGAAATAAGATCATAATTTTAGTGTAATCGTAACGATTTAATATCTTAATCTTATTTCATAGATCCTCTTAAATGTAACTGAATTTATATGTTCATATGTGTTGTGTGTACTAGTTTTTTCACATAATATTAGCTGAATAAAGTTTGGTTCGGTGGAAAAAAATGGATAAGAAATATTTTGCTCAATAAAAGTGATATTATTATTGCGACAATTATCATCATCATTACCATTTCCGTTTTTCTTATTATTTTTTTTTTGCTTCTAATTTTTAAAAATTGTGGTTAAATCGGTTTTAAATGCAATTTTCTAAGGAATAACACTAAAAAAAATATATACGCTTTTTTCTAAATTAAGAAAAAGAAAATTAGATATATATATATATATAAATCAAAAGCAACAAATGTGATTTTGTGATTCAATAATTGAGGTAAGTCGATTATTATTATTTGTTCATGTTTTTATTGGAAAGCATATTTTCTTTTTATTTTATGATCGTAAAAATTGCTTATAAGATCGTTTAAATTGGTTTGATTTGAAAATTTATGATATTAAATATTGAAAAAAAATTAACTGGAATAAAATGATATTAGGATAATTAATTTACCACAACTTCTAGATATGAATTTTATTTTCGGATGATATTTTTATACTATCTTCAATTATTGCAGATAGTGTAAAATTCAATGTAATTTTGGATTATTAAAGTGAATTGTTGCTCCTTATAATTATCTACATTGGATTTGTATTAGCTAACTCCTATGTAAATATTTACTTTATATTTTTTGGAAGAGCTTGACAGGCTTCTATGCCGTCTACACCTATTTCTACTTAAGAAATGTAATCGCTTAACTGAAAACCTTTTTAAAGTACTATATTAGCTTAAGATTCCCTCAGAGTTTACATTATTTTTAATTATATGTTTTATTATATGTTAAAATTATAACAAATATTTGAAAAATAATAATAATTTAGGTTTTCGCAATATTTCGACAATGTTTATATAATATAAAAAATATTTTCTTCAGACTACTTTCGATTTTATTGTAATAAACTGAAAATTTAAATATAATATTGATTGTATGAACTTATTGAAGTTTATCTGTAAAATTTTAATAATAGACCAATAACTATGATCAACTATTATCATAGTCTCTAACCATTTATGCGGCTTTCAAGCAATTAGTAATTTGGTACACTTTTTGCAAAAAATACTATATTAGCGAATTTACATACAAAAATGAACATTTATGTTTTTATGTAATATTACATTATGATAAACAGCGTAAAATTATATGCTTCAAAAGTATCCAAGTTTCTAACAAATTTGCCGTGGAGAGAAATATAATTTAGCACTATCAAACACAAATTTTAAATAATGTAATTTTTAAAATTAATTTCATTTTTATAATATATTATTTTACAAACACAAATTCATATTTACGCATTTTAATTGTTATTTTTTCTCAATTTATAAATAACACTACAAAAACCCTTGAAGTATTTTCACTTGTTAGAAACCAAAAAACTAAAGGACAGAAATACTTGAAATCGCCACCGGCGGGGCTTTAACTCAAAGTGTTTTGTTACTAAACAACAGATTTACTAACTCAGCTATCAATTCCACTTATTCAAGTAATTACGATTCATCGCTATACTTCATTCTTACATATTGCTACGCATTTGGTTGAAATGACGGAATTTTATAAGGATAGGACAAATATGAACGAATTCCAAATTTGTCCACAACCATAGTGCAAAATCACACATCATATTTGTAAAATACACCGAAAATTTTACATATTTTGTATTTCTCTAAATTTCCAAGGTAACATTAATGGCAACTGGCATGTTTTTGCCGCAATATGTGAATAAGTCAGTACCTGGCGCATAGCGGTTCCTGAAAGGGTAGTGTTTTACAATAAAATTGTTAAATTTTTCAATAGTTTTCGAGTTCAGTGTACAGAATTACATGGAAAATATTAGTATCTTTGAATACAATATATTTCTTATAGTGTGTTCAAATTCGAACATTTGCAAAGTATAGCTAAAATCAATTAAAATTATTAGACATATGGAAGGACTATTTGATAGTCTCCTTAGGCTTAGATAGTAAAACTTGCCAGCTACAATTCTTTAGTTTAATTCTTAAGTTTTACTTTTTTAGGATTTGGGAAAAATTGAACTTGCTATGCTTCGAATTCTTCTCTGATACTGATTCTGATATAAGCTGTTAAAAGATTACAAAAAGTAGTTTATTTTATATTTAATGCAATATCTGTATTTTCGTATAGGCCAAAAATCCCTGTTTAAATGCTCTTCTAATAGTTTACAAAAGAGTAGAATTAAATGTGTTAAATTCTACTATATTTGAACTGAAGAAATAATGTAATATCTAAGATTTAGTTTAAATTGTCGTTTGACAAGTTGAAACTGTAAAAGAAAACTAAATTAAGAACTAAATATGGATTCGAACTAGACTATCATCAGTTTTAATGACATACAACTGCTCGACCACTCTGACACGGTTTTTAAATGCCATACTATTATTGAAACAATACAACAGTCATTTGTGCTAATTATTGGCAATAGTAAAGGCCTAAAACTCCTACGTAACGTTTCTCGAGATACTCCTAAAAATTGTTCGCATTTAGATTTCCGCACAGAATGCCTAAATTCGCTTTATTAACTTATGTACCTATTATAATTAATTTATTTATAACTTTGCATGAAAAACAAGATAGTACAAGTGTTTTACATTGTCTTAAAACAATCTTTTTTTTTTATGAATTTCTTCAAAATAAATTTTAATCCTTCATAAATAAATGTTAATAAAAATATCATAATGTAAGAAAAACTATTATTTTCATCAGAAATTCAGCATTTTTTACAGAGGCGTGAAATACATCGATAATCCATCATGAATGTCAAATAATACCTGTTTTCAAATATGTTATATGTTTTTATTTTCAATCAGATTGACCTGTTCGTTTTGTTTTTTTGTCATTTCGAAAAAAAAAATAATGAATTTAATAATCTAATTTATATTTATTTATTAATTAACATAAAAATAAACTATATTATTGAATAGACGTGGTCTCGCTTTTTTTCTAAATTGAAATCTAAAAAAACAATTTTTATATAATTATTAATTAAAAATATTGTTACGACATTGGATTTATGTCAAATATTAGAATGATGAATGAATTTTATACAAAATTTCAATGATGTCTCTTCTTTGTAGATGACGAGCGCATATTTAAATTTTTTTCTAACTTTATAGACTATACCAACTTTTATTTAAGTATATTTAAGAAATAGTACACTTACTACATATAAATGGGATGGAAGCTTGGAATTTGAGTGAGCTCTGAATTAAGGCTTGTCTAAAAAATCAGTCATAGTACTAACAACAAGTTTGTAGTCACAGTGCTAAATGGTGTAGGCAAAGAAAAATAAATACGTGAAGAACCGAGACCTGGATTTGAACCAGACTCTCATAAGCTTCTAGAAAGGAGGTCTTTACCGACATGACCATTCAACACTGTATTTATCAATCTGTTCAATTTGTCTTTTCTAAACATTCAAACAATACAACTGTTATTCGAAATATAAGAATAATTCTATAACGTTTCAATGTCTATGCCAATTATTTGTATTAACAACTATTATGAAACTAATACTCTTACAATGGCATACAAAATTTCATAAAGGCAGTTATAGTGCACTGATAAGTATTTAAGTATGAAACAGTAATTTTTGATATACTATATTCTATTAATCAACTCTGGAAAACGATTTCTCTAAAACAGAAGCGGAATTAGTTCTAAAAAATGCTATAAAATAATCGTTATTATTAGTTTATATTCTATTTTACATATCTAGTACTTAATTTCATTCAATTTTATACCACAATAATTTCACTTTTAAAATTTTATTTATTTTATTTTCACTTTTAATTCCAAAAAATTTTGCTATAAATTAAAGAAATGTGGACAAAGTGACTTAGAGCGAAAATTAAATCCAATTCTAGGATGGTTGTAAATTTTTTAATACTTCCATGACCTAGATTCTAGGTCCTAGAATATACACAGAGAAAAATTGTGAAGTTATTGGCTAATTTTGGTAACTCAATAACAATTGTGACAACTGAATTTTAGTTGCGACATCTGTATTTTCTGTTGTTACAACTGAAATTTACTTTTTACAACTAATATCAGGTGGTCACAAATACTCAATAACTTCAGAATATTTCTGTATATATGTTTCACACTTTTCTAAGGCTATACAATTTCCTAGTGCTGTGAGTATACTATACTGTCCATAAATAGAGTAAAACCTCTGAATTTTAACAATTTATGAATAATTCCTTATATCAAGTATAATAAATAACTTTTACTGAAATAATTCAACTTCAAATCTTCAAGGTTTAGTTCTGATTTATTTCCATTTCCAATTTGTATAAAAATTCTTTAATATTTATAATAAATTTGTTGTCAAATTTGTAAACCTTTCACTTATTTCTCTTCCAGTATTCGGCAACTTTTAGAGAGTATGAACATAATTTATGTGTCTTGATTTTTAAAACACACCTCAATATCATAAAAACTGTCCAATGAAGTAATAATAATTAAAATTATTCGAAAACTTGTTACAACCTACGATAAAATTAAAAAAAAAAAATGTATCAAATCATGTTATTTCAAGAAATTTAAAAAATTATAGTATATAATCGTCCATCAAGAAACTATATAGTATCCATTTATCAATCAATCTTTTTATGATAATTACTAAAAATAGAAATAAATAAAAATTCCTACACATATGTTTTCTTGAATCACAAACCGCAATCCATTTCGTATAAATTCAATATTATCTTGTGGCCTCTTCAAAAACGCAGCTTCTTTTAATTACATATTACCACCATACTTGAATAAAATTACATGTAGAGCACTTTCACTTCTTTAACATATTTTACGATGCGATGAATGCAATTTCATCTCTTCGATACATTCGATAAATATACATATATTTATTTATTTTACATCCTTCTACATATTTATTATTATTATTTGCAAAAATAGCAGACTACATAGAAATAAAAAATCTAGCGATCTTTAATATATTATTTGTCACGTCTTATATGAATTTTTCACATTCGAGAAAAAGGAAATTTTTGTTGAAAATTTAAATTACTCTAATAACATAGTTTTTTGTAACAGAATATCAAAATAAGAGTTTTTAAAATATATATGTTATCGATAGAGAAATGAAAAAAAAAAGAAAAAAGAAAATTGATTTGATATATACTTAAGGGTCTTTCTGCTATTATTTATATATGATTAACTTTCCACAAGAAGATAAAAATGTTTAGCGTTACAATTTGATAGGAATTTTGTTTTCAAGTTTCTGCCTTAAGTCTTTTGATTTCAATTCGCAATTTCAATTTTGTTATTATTTTAATTTATATATACATTTCTTATTTACATCATTATTTTATATATTTTTTTTCGGTTTTATGATAATATATAAATGATTGGGTCAAAATAAGAAAAACAGAAAATAATCACCTGCAAAATCAAAAAACATTCACTAATGTGACCGAAATTTTTCTCATCCAAATTATTATCATTAATTCGCGAAAAATTCAGTAAATAAAAAAAAATCCCATGAGAGATTCTTCAGTTAATAATCATTTTAAAAGTACACCTAACCCTCGATTTACACGGCATTCGAATTGCACGATTTCGAATTAACACAATCGAAGGAATGAGAAAAAACTTCCATTTACACAGCACTATTTCAGTTTAATACAATCACAGAACACTTTTTCTCTTATTTTCATTTTCTCCAATGTTTTATTGTGCACATTTTTGATTTACACGGTTTTCTGAAGAACATATCTCCAGTGGAAATCGGGGCATATGTGTATTTCCTTGTTGAAAAATGTTCAAAATTTTTTTTTAAATTGAGTACAAAAATGAAGGCAAATGACTTAATATGATACGATTGGATCACATCCATATACTCTATATATTTCCATTCAATAATGTATATTTTATTACAGCCCAATTGGATTAAAACGAAACGAATATTAATGGATGAACGAAAATTCAGTTCTTTTTCTTTTTCTTTTTTTTTCGCTCTTAATTCACCATCAATTTGGTTATTATTACTTATTACATCTCCTTATTTGATGATAATTTAATATCATATATTATTTTAACAGTGACAGATTCCATTCCATTCTGTAAGTATTTAATATTATGAAAGTCCAAAATGGTATTTATAACCAAAAAAAAAAGAAAAAAACCAAGTTAATTTAATACTGATTAATAAATAACACCAATAAAAATTTTCGGCACAAAAGAAAGAAGTATTTTTAATTGATTTAATACTCTCAAAAAAAAAAATATATCAGATTTATAATAAAATAAAATCAATCAATTAATAACAAATATGTATTTCTTCTTAAAATATATATGAAAAATAACAAAAGACTTAAGCGAGAAACTCGAAATTCAATTGATTTTCAATCAATCGTACAAAATTGCATTTCAAAAATTTCTTAATGCTTTTTAAACAATTTAATATCAATTTTTCAAGTTCTTGTATCATTGTTAATAAGGAAAACGTATACAATTCTTTTTCAGTATACATATAACCCTGATCGCAAAACAAGTAGTTTCAATGGAAAAATTACCAACCAAATACACTAAATAACACTATAAACACAAAAATATTCATAACATCGGTTTTACATACATTTTGGATACGGTTTAATGATTTATGGAATTCGTATAGTATGTAGAATAATCAATACAAGAAACCACATTCATTTATAGAAATCCATCATAATAAGTTCTGTATGTAAACTTGAGCGATATTATTGTTGTTTGATTCTCATTACAATTATATTATTGACAAGAAGCATAGAAGTAAAAATATATAATGTAAAACTTGCTTTTATATAAAGTATCTACGAATAACCCAATCATAACGAACATTATTCTATTAAATTCGTATATAGCACGTGCTTCAAATGTTATACGCTGATTTTATTGAATATCATATAACAAAAATTCCATTTCGAAAATCTTCTAAAAACCATAATAATACCAGAAAAAGAAATGAAAGCAAAAAATTCAACAACGAAAAAATAAAACATTTTGACAAAGAACACCAACTGATATATTAAATCAAGATGAAATAGCATAAATTTTGATGAAATTTAAAATCATAAAATAATATAATATCCATTTTGAATATTTCGATAATTTATCGCGAAAATGAAAGACTTGTAAAACTCTATAAGAAATCGTTTTATGAAAAATATTTAACAACAATCAGAAGAAAATTAAGATGCCCTTTTTTTGTAAAAGTAATTTACATCAATTTAAAATGGTAGAAAAAAAGAAAGAAATGAAAATTTTTAAAAGGAAATAGAAAAAAGATGTTACATGAGAAATTCTGTCAAATTTAATAACCAATCATGACTTTAGTCGAAGTATTCTTTTACTAAATATTTGTTGTAATATTATGAAATATATCAATGGTAATTTGTTTTTCCATAAATTGGTGAAAAGAAAGTTATAGTGTTTCTTTTGAATGTGGACTTTTTTTCTTCTTTTGTGATTAATGATTTTAGTCTAGAAAAATTCATTTTGTAATTTTGTATTCTAATTAGTACATGAATTAAAATTTATTACAATGACTATGATAAGACAAATTTTTTGGTATTTTTAAAAAATATGACAATACTAAGAGGTAATAAAAAAAATTACTTCTTTTTCATATGCCAATTATTTCTGGACATTGTTGGGAATATTATTAAATAGAATTTTATATAATACATAACTTAGTTTCAATGAGATGACATTTTTTGTTCAATAAAGTCTGAAAGCAAATTTTTGGGAAAACGAATTGCCACAACAATATCAAATTGAGTCTGATTATTTCTAGTTTTCGAGTTTGGATTGAAGTTTTGGTTTAACTAACTCAATTGATACTAGTAGTCCTTATACCAGTGTAACAAGCTATATTTATAAAAACTATTTTATTATAAAGTATTAAACCAGCAAAAGAAAAGAAATTGTAAATGTGACTCGATCGGTGTTAACTAATCAAGCTATTCTGATTAAGAAAATGTTTGACTCCTTTTCACATACAATATTTACTTAACCAAAGATTTTATTTAACTGCCAGAATACAAAAAAGAAATTGGAGTTTCAGTTTTAGTTTTTTAATACAAATTATTTGTTTTGATTGGCTAAGAAAACTGCAAATAGCAATTGCATCGTCTGCACAAAAACCAGAAGGTTTATAAAAAGAATTTAAAATAGAAATAACACTGACCCCTATTTGATTCAAGTTGCATATTGCTAGCAAGGAGTTGTGAGTTCAAATCGTAGTTTCGGTAATTTTCACACTTTTTCTGTTTCCTACAAAATTAATATGAAATGTTCGAAACTCTATCTGCTTTCATAGAATATCACCCAAGGGCTTACATTCAAATATGTGACGGAAATAAATTCTTTAATCCAAGAAATCGTAATAAATTATACTAAATCATATTTTTGATGAAATACTTGTAATACTTTCATGACATCAACCAAATTTGAAATAATCCTCTTGTTACTATTTTAAAATAATATTGGAAATATTTTTCTAAGGGGATTCACACAATTTTTGATAAATTCTAATTCAGAAGGAAGAATTTTAAAATATTGTCTATTTCAAGTACTTTAAGATTCTAATGCTAATTCCACTAATGTAACTAAAATTTGTCATCATAGCATATATCAAACAAATATTTCGATTCAAACAAAAGACTTAAGCGAGAAACTTGAATATATTAATTAATTAATAATTAAAAACTACTTATTTATAAATTTTTCACTCCTCATAAAATGTCAATTCTGTCAATTTAGTTGTCTGCTTATGCCATAATAAATAATACAACCACCTCCACCTTCGCCAACATCATCAACAAAAACTCAATATCTTAAAAATACTGTTCTGCACATCATTTATATTAATTAATATGTTTTTCTTTTTCTTTTTGCAATAATAATAAAAAAAAACAACAAACCTGATTAATTAAATTAGAGTCGAAATAACTTCTTTCGATAATAATAATAATAATAATTATCATAAACAAGACTGAAATCTGTATCTGAATTGATCTGATTCGATTTGGCCTGAAGTGATATCTCTCGTCACATTTTCAAACAGATAAAAAAAAATACTCGCAACAAGCATCTGCAAAGAGAACGTGTTCCAGCAAAAATTAATATTAAATATGAATTTTTTCTTAAATGAAAATGAAGATGAAAGAAAAAAATTCAATGAAAGTTTTGCTCATCGAAGAATTTCGATATTGGAGAAGAAAAAAGAAGAAATCAATGAGATTCAATGACAATTTTTACTGGAAAGAAGTAATAATTGTTCGAGTCTGTTGTACATGACCAATGTTATCTGCCTCAAGAAAAATTTTTAAAAAATATCGAGATTACTTTTGTTGACTCGCGGTCGTGGTTCATTAGTTCCGAAAATCATCGCCATCATCATCATCATCTTCCCTTCTGTATATAGAGGAAGCTATCAACAAGATTATATTTACTGATTGGTATTTACTACTTCTGCCGTTCATATTAAAGCTGTTCTGTTGGAAACAGAGTGGAATCAAATTCATGTCTATATAGTGAAAGTTATTTTTCTGATCCACGATGTCCAATGAAATTATTATTATTATGTTTTTGGTGCGTTTACGAATAATATATTGAAAAATCCAGATCACAAATTTTCCAACCGTTATTTCATTTATTTTGTTTACTTTGCTTGAATGATTTTGTGGATGAGTTTTTGTTTTTAATGGTTGACTTTGTTTTTCCATGAGTTTAGTTAGATTTTCACACCTGACACTTTCTATTTCCATTTAAATTTTTTGTTTTCTTACTTGAAATTATCAAAAATTTCAAATCCCGTCTTTTAAAATTCAAAAGAATACAGTTATTTGTAATTATTTTTCTTCTTATTGGTGTAGTACTAAATAATTTACACAAGGATGGAAATTCTTTAACAAGTACCTATCTCTAGTCTCCAAATTTCATTTAAACGTGAAACTTAGACATCAAGAGGATCTTTACTAACTTTAAATTCCATAGTCAGAGAAGTGTGAATTGCTAAATTAAGTACACACTCGGTAAGTGCGTTCTACGAATGTCTTGATGCAATCTGGATTTGTTTCAACATCTCGTATAGATATTGGATCTGAAATTTTACAAACATATGAGCTGTGGAATATTTTCCTTGTAATTTGCAGGGAAAGTCAATTGATAATGCTGTATTTCTCTTTTATGCAAAAACTCAATGAAATTTTGGGTGAAAGATCGGTTTAGGAACCTGATAAGACTGGTACCAACTTTACTATTAGAATGAGAAAATTTCCGAAGCTAACATATCTAGAAAACTATATAAACCATTGATATTCTGTCAGCTCATCCTTGAACCTTGAGTTTTAGCTTCTATTGTATTTCATTTAAATTTTTTCGTGCATATTCATTTCGATTATCATATTTATTGGCAAAATATTCAGATTTGATTTGCATACAAAACCAAATTGCATGTTTATTATGATTCATTTTACATAATTCATCTCAGGTTCAACACTAATATTCTAATTAATTAATATTAATACTTGATTATCTTTCATTTTTATAATATCAATGACATATTATGTACCCTTGTCGTGTAGTTGTCACGAATCGAATTGAACATAAGAAAAAGGTGTATTACGAAAACTTAAAAAATTTAGGTCATTGATAATCGCTAGTCAAAACCAGACCAAGATGAAAGTACATATTTTAATTTCATATAATCATGTAAAATTACATCAAATTCACTTTTCCACACTTTGTGCACTTCAATAATATTACAACATCATCATTTTTGCACTATCCTGACACCAAACCAAAAAAAGTTTTGTCACATTATTTATTATAAGCTTTTTCTAATTTTTTTTTTTGCACAATAAATTAAATAAGATTACATTACTCAATTTGTTACAAATATTATGCAATTTTTCCATCCAAATTTAGATTTCCTATTTCTTAAACTAATTCTTTTATTTCGTTTTTTTTTTCTTAAACTGAAATTTGCAACAAGTATAATCAAAAGTGTGACAAAATTACAACGGATTGTAATTTTTTTCAGCGAATAACATTACCACGCCTTCAATTTAATCCGTTCAACGTAAAATTGATGCTAGCAAATTCATACTTAGAGCATAAATTCATGGTAAATATGTGATTGCAAAAAAGAAAAGCCCCATCTAGACAGAGAGTTCTTTCGTGGCGCACAGTTATTCATGGCAGAAAAAACTTCATTGGAAACTAATGTTTTTTTTCTTGGTTTCTAAGTGCACGGTTTCGTCATTTGAATTATTATGTCGTGGTTTATTTGAATCTTTTTTATAATACTTGACATAAAAGACCATAAAAGTCACATACAATAAGAACTATGCACATGAAATGAAATTATATCCGTAAATAATATCAAATTAATTAGAAATACACTATCAGTATATTAAACTAGAAGTTGATTGCTTTCCTGAATACAAAGCCAGGACTTTAATTTAACATTTAGACTAAAATTTTTTTTTGGAAATTAAGTATCTTTTAACTAGAATTACAAAATTTCATCCAAAAGGATTTAGAAATTGCTAACATATAGTATAATTACATTTCATATTTTACTAATCTTATTTTAGTAGTCCAATTATCCTTCAATAATGTCAACAGGCTGGAATCTGTTCAACATAGGCTTTTACGTTTCATATTCCGCAACCTAATCTGGGATAAGCCTTTTTCGTTGCCTACTTATAATGCTAGGCTCAAATTATTAGGCTTATATTCCTTAAAAAAGAGGTGTGAAGTGGCTGATGTGGTCTTTGTTCATCCAATTTTTAATGTAGTTTGAGTATTCCCAATATTCAAACAAACCAGGTAGACAAACAGACATTTGCTTCTAAAACATATTTGTCAATCTCAAAGGATTTCAAAAAATTTAAATTACATCAAAAACTGTATTGAATCAAAACTTGAAGGCAACAAGGAACAAATTTATATGTTTTATAACATATTATTATTTACATTTGAGGTTTATTGTTATTTTTATAAAATTTGTTTAAAGAAATTTATTAAAAACATAGAAAATATATCATAATATAAATTGTGAAATGACAAATGAAGAATTATAAACAATTGAAATGAATGTACTGAAATATTATAATTCATATTTTTTAATATACTGTTAAATGTCTAAGAATAATAATAATATTTGTATTGTCTTAAGGCGAAACGACAATAAATCAATAAGGAAAAATATGAATAAATAAATTTCTGCATTAAAAAAGTATTTTTAACAGCACATTCGGTCATAAAAAATTTATTTAGTGCAGTGCTTTTTCTTTTCTGATTGTTTTCATATAAAATTTGAGTTGAAAAGGATTGAGATTTCTTTTTTTTTTAAAGATATAAGTTTAACAATATTTTCTTGTGGAGGCGGAAATTTTCTTTATACCGCGAACTAATAATATGAAAATTAAAACAAATTTCTTTTCGGTAATATTATAACTGAAAACTGTCAAATTATGTATATAGAATAAAATATTATAGATTTATTACATTTTCCAATGGAAATATTAAAATATTTTATTACAAACATGACAGAGAAAATTCATCACAATTTTGTTTATTGCTAATGGTTTTAATTTTATGAGAAAATAATTGCATTTTTAACAATTTAGGCTAATTTTTTACATACTAAAAGCTGATAATTAAAACCTATAAATAAACTACTGACTAAAAAGAAGCAGTTATGGTATCCCAACTAACATTTTCATTATTTACTACGTGACAGCGATTTTTTAACATATTGTCATATATTGGTACAACTGTACCAGCGACCAAAAATGCTAGCTGGGATATGATTACAGTTTTTTAAGTACAGTAAACTGCAATAGAATTCATATAGCAACGTGTACTCCTTTATAGAAAGATCTAAAATCTGACAAAATTCAAAATAAAGTCCAAACTTTCTTCTTTATTATATTTAATCTCTCTTATTAAATAAATATTGTATCTAATACTGGTTTTAGGCTAATTTAATATTAATCTTCTACTAATAATTTTATACCATAAAAATGTTTTATTTATATTTTAACTAATTTTTACATCAGTTTAACATTTTTATGTTTTCTAGTTTTACATCAATTTTATACCAGTTTCTAACGTATAATATTTTCTAGAAATATGTGAAATTTTTATATTTTAAATTTGAGCGATTAGAGTAAATAATATCCCAAATGAATATATTTGTCTATTTTTATGTACGTAATTTCGTACTTATTAGAAAAAAATTCTTTTTATTTGATGAAACTGTTATCCAACTACCATTATCTAAAGATGAACTTATGAGAATAACCAGTACCAAGAAATATTCAGTGGTTGTACAGAGGCTAACAATTTTTTAGTAATTTCACCATTATTATTAGGGAGAATCGGTTATAAGTACTGATCAGTTTTTTTCTCCTTTTATTTTCGTCAAAACCTGAGTGAACTTGTAGCAACGCTACTGAGAATCGAACCAAGGACCTCCGGACCTTACTATTAAACGTTGACATCGTGATATATCTAAACAATTTAATAATTTGTGTCTAGTGTTGAAAAATATATTTAAAAATAATAATTTACGACTAATAAAATTTATATTCTGGACACATAATTCACATAAAATGCGGAAGTACTTGTACTATATATGTAATGTGAGATGTTCACCTTGACGGTGGTCATTTCATTTTACCATGAACACAAAATTCAATAGTCTACAACGTTTTTATTCTTGTCAATAATATGTAATGTGCAAAATAATTATATTTTCCATATCCCCGTATTTAAAAAAAATTCGTTGTCGTTCATATTCACAAAACTAAAAAAAAAGCCCCAAAAAAACATCTTTAAGTTTAAAGTTCCATTCAAGAAATCTCCATAAAGAAAAAATATAAAAAAAGAAACTGAAATCTCATAATCATAATCAACATTCAGAGATCCATCATCAATGATGGATGATTAGCTAAAATAACAAAATTCATCTTCAAAAAAAAAATTAAGTGGTATATCGTCATACCATCTTAACTTTTAAGTATTTCTTAATAATTTTTCAAGTAAGGTTTTTTTTTTGTGATCCACCTACGTTAGTGTCCATTCAAAAATACCTCTTAACTGTATAACAATATCAGTTAATTAGATAAGTGTTTTTTTTTTTCTGTATGAAAAATATATATTGAAGTTGAATTTTTGAGGAAGCTCCACTACACAATTCAGCTGACATTGCGCGTCGGGGACATTTTGATGGATTAATTTCATTGATTCGTGATACTCTTTTTGATTTTAGATAAAACTTGGAAAAGTACAAGAGGAACCATTATACATTCGGTTTTGATGAAAGTTATATAATTTTTTGGACCGAATCAATTTCACTTGAACTTTTGCATTATACAGATACTCATTTATATATTGTAACAGATGGTTGAAATAAATTGCAAAACCTAATAGAATCTTAACGAAATAACAATGATATCAAAACATATGTTTAGATATTCAATGTTATGTAATATAATTCGTTTTTAACATATCAAAAAAAGAGAAGAACCATCTGCATTTATTAAAATCCAAATAACAATTGAAATTATTCAAAAAGTTCACATTAGAACTCGACCACCCACAACTTTAGTTAACTATTGAATATGTTATCTCTTTATATGAAGCCTAAAAAAAATCATATAACCGAGAGAATAAAATAAAAAATTCCAAAATATCATCACTAAACGATAAGAAAATGTATAAATGAAAGTCAGAATGCAAATTCAAAGACCATCAGTTGGACCTTAATTGATTTTCCAATGAATATGAAATAAAATCAAATGTGAAACAAGGAGGAGTTCCATTTTATGTATATATATATATATTAATAGCGAAATTCTTTATAGACCATATCTGCAATGACACAAGATCGTATAGTATTCAGAAAAGGCCAAGCTCTATACACAAAAGAAAATATCAAATCAATGTATTCGATATATATAAGCATTTGATTATCTATTAAGACTCTTAACTATATATACATATATATTTTAAGACGTATATATTTTTACCTGTTGTAATTTATCTGGTATGTTAAACTTCCACTCGTCTGTATATTATGATATAAATATTTGCATAAGTTCAAATGGAGTATCAGGCCACACCGTTCATTATAAAATCAATACATTTTTTTTTTGTTTTTATTTATATTATTAATTATATATAAGAGTATAGCTTGTTAGACGCGATTGGACGATAGATACCTAGTAAAATGTTTGAGAAACAATAAAATTTCCATCACAACGTGCGTTTATCGAACATTGAGTGATTTTTTTTTTTGTATAAATTTACCATAATGACCAACACACCTTACTTTAAATACTATATATAACAGAAGAAAAAAAACAACTATCAACAAAACTATCAGTTTTAACCTGTTACGATATGATGAACGCCGCCTCTGTGTCGATAAATTATTAAACAAGCTTTTACTATGATTTAAAGCTTGATATTTAACTTTTTTTTAAAAAGAAACGAAAGACTTAAGCGAAAAACTTGAAATTTTATTCGATCGAATAACTTATTCTTTTTTTTATTTTTACTTTTAATTTTAAGTATAGGCAATTTTATTAAAAATACGCGAAAAAGTAATGATCTAATTACGTGACAATATTTATATTTATATTTTGTTTTTAACCTGATTTATAATCATTGTGAATGGTCATAAAAAAAAAGTAAAAATTATTTAACACTTGATTTTAAAATCAATAAATCAATATTTTTTTTCTTTCTCGTTCAAAAATTTATACAAAATATTGCAAACTTAAACTTATTACAATAATATTTAGTTTTATCAAATTTACACCTCCGCAGTAACTCCTTCATCAATTATGGATTGAATTGAATTGAATTCAATTTCTTTTTTCTGAAAAATGAAATTAAACATTTTCTTAATTTGGGGAAAGGAACGCGTTTATCTTATCGAATTGGGAAGTAATAAATTTAATTTTTTTTCCAACGATGAAAGAATACATTTTAAAAAAAGAAGAAATTATGAAATTTTTCAATTGTTTTTTATCATTGAAGTCACCTTTGGTCTACGATTGAATATGGAATATATTTCATCACTAAAACAGTGTTACTTCTAAAATATTCGGTTTTTTTTCCAATTAGGAAATATCAATTATATAAAATTAAATAAATAAATTCTGAACTGTTGAAATCTAATCTAGACCGACTATTATAGTAGCTTGTATAAAATCTTAAAGAACAACTGTCTTTACAATCATAACTCCTGTCTAAATTTCGATTGAAAAATGTTCACCCCTTTATACAGGATAACACGCATTCAAGCAGCACATTTAACGTATATAGATCTAAGCTAGTACTGTGAAACTATATACTATGATAGAAAAGGTCGTCAAGGCATAAATACGTCAAATGTGTTGCTTAGACATGTTATAACCATTTTCATTTAAAACGCTTTCTATCATTATTTTGATCACAAATTTTAAGTAAAGAAATAGCACAAGAACGGGATTAAATAAAAGAAATTTTGAAAGAATTCTTCTCTGAACGTTTAATCGTACATTATGACGCTGTACTCTGTTCACCAAGTCCACTCAATTAAACGGATTCAGACTTCTCTATGAGAAAGTATAAGCACGTGATCAAACCAAGAATCTGCCTGTCAAAATGTTGAATACAGTCATTAATTATGTCATAAACGAAAGCCAACTGCACAGAAACTATAGCCAACTACATGGCCGAGATTATTTTTGTAAATCGACAAAACAAAATATAAGAACTACATAAACGTATTTGAAAACAAAAATGTAGAAGCACTAAATTAAAGAATTCTATCGTGAAGTAACATCAAAACCTTGATTTAAAAGATTCCCTTACTGACACAGTTCCTTGTTCTACCAAAACGTGTTTTTCTTGCAGGTGAGAAAGAATTTCATTTCCTCGTGATACACGGATACTATCGAAGGATATCAACTTGTAATTTAATCCAAAGAAAAGAAGACCCTTCTCTCTTCGGTAATAAAATCACATTTACAAAACGATAATTGTTTTTATGTTTCTTTTTTTATTAAAACATTAAAAATTTTATTTATTTCAAAAAAAAAAGTCGCGATTTTTAACAATTAAAAACAATTTTGTAATGGAAAATATTAAATGCAACAAGTTTACTTATCTCGTTTAATTGTAATTTTTGTACAAAATATCAACATGGCAACATAATGTAAGAGTTTTTGCAAAAATTTTATTCAACTTAAAATTGAGACAAAAACCAACTTCATATGTCTTGATATGACCGCACCTCAGGAAGGAGTTAAAAAAGAAAACCTGTCAATATTAATTCTAATCGATGAAAATTATAAATTCCTAATCTTACTCCAAGAAAATATTGTCCAATTAATGCTTGGAAAAATCTCTTCATTAAGTTCGTAATAATTATAAATTAGATTTTAAACAATTTCATTTAATTCAATTTCTTAATTAACATGAACGATTAGCAATGAGTTAAAATGGATTAATAATTTCCGCTCATAAAATATAAATATGAAAATAAAATTATTAAATATTGTAAATAAAAATATTATATTTAGATTTTCTAATGTGGAAAAAAAGTTGTCGTAATTAGGTGGCAGAGAAAAAACTACAAGTTTAAATTACAAAAGTACGAAGTAATTCGTTCTCTATTTGCAAATATTAAATAAGTCTAATAGTATTGCGTTTCACTATAAGCTAGTTTTCTTATTCATCTTGAATCTATAGAAATTATTCCAGTTTGCTTCTTTCGAAATTGTGAATTAATTATAAATTAATTTTAACATTTGCATATACACTTGAAAATGCGAATATTTGAAGGAATATCATGGAAATTTGAATATTCATTAAAAAAGTCGTGATATAAACATTAATCCAATAATAAAACACCGGCTGTAGCAATATTTTCCGAAATTCGATAAGTTTTAGAACACAAGCCACTGGAGGAACACTGGAGCTTAAGTTTACTCTTACTGGTGCCGTCAAATTAGAAAAAGATTAGAAAAGATTACAAGTATAAAAGAAATATTCTTCTAATATCTTTTACGACATAAAATCTCAAATACGATATGTTTTAGAATCCATTCACAACAAGTAGAAAATTGAAAATTTAAAAACCAAATATATTTATATTTATATATTGTTAAACTTAACGCTTTCTCGACTGCACGGCAAAGATTAATAAAATTTTGAAGAACCAAGATCTGGGTAGGCATTATGTAGGGCGACAGGCGATATTACTCAAAAAGAAAACAAATATTTTGAATGTTTCAAATAATATTTTTAAATTAATTTTTTTGCTAAATCATATGAAAGCAACGAGCGACAATCGCCTGTCACCGTACATAATGCCTACCCAGGGTTTGAAGCAGGGTCTCATCAGTTTATGGAAACGATGTCTCACAACGAACTAGACCATTCCACACTCTCTGTTCTTACTAGTCTGTTCAATTTATCTTTCTAAGCATTCATCACATTATTCAAATATTAGTACCGTTTTTCTTCTAACCTCTCCAATGTTAACGCCAATTACTTGTATTTAAAGCTCTTTTTTATTCTTACACTATATTGGTTATAAAGAAAAATTCTGGTGAACGCGTTATGATGTATCAATTTTTTATTTCAATACATATAGGACTTTAGGAAATGTTCTGGTCTACAAATATTACTTTATTATTTAGGTATACAATCGCCCATGTTTCTAGTACGTTAACGGCTTCAAAAAATGAAATATCAATTTCAAATATCGAATTGGCATCAGGATAATATTTTTTGGATGCGAATATAAGAAATGTATTTAATATTATACTGTAACATACTTTTGTGTGAAGTTGAACATAGCATAACATAAATCGGATGTGCCGAATAGATTTCTAATTATGAGACAAAATAACTAAAAAAAATAGAAGTTTCATTTTATAAGTTAAATTTTAAGGAAGGCATGGATCGGTAATGGTATCTTTATTAAAAGCTTTTTAATAAAATTTTACCTATATAGAATTTGAACACTGAAAGAAAAACTTGCAAATCGACTAGCTGTCGCTACTAAAATTAGATTCCATAACACCTATAAAAATAATAATAACAATTATCATTAAAATATCAAAAGTTTGGATATAAAATTATATGATAATGTCTAATTTACCTTTTAAAATCTTATTAATTAAATACTAATTACCTACAAATCTTATCTAAAACTTGCGTTAATTACATAAGATATTGTGGGAACTTAATTATAAACTGAAGTAAATTACTAAACTTAAAACAGTGTTTTCAACTGTTAACATTTAAAAAAAAAACGAACATTGTGTAAACAAATGAAACAGTCGGTATATAAGAATTCATCAGTGATCATCAGTGATCACTGCGGTGTAACGAGGTGTCAGTTTGTTTATTCGATTATGTAATCAATAATACGCCCTTATCAATTACATATCATTACAAAACATGCATTGAAAATAGAAGTGTTAAAGTGGAACTTTTACCTTGTTGTATTTAACATAATTAACTAGAAGTAAATAGTATTAGTTATTGATAGCTTTCTTGCTATTAGAGATGTCATTGTATAATAATTAAGATGATAGTTGTAAGACACACCATTAAAAACGCTACTACTTCACTTAAAACTGTTTCATTATGTCACAATATATAATAGAAACGTTTAGTATCAGTCGTTTCAAAAATTTTAACATTTTCATTTTAATAGACTTGCAAAAATAGTATTATTTTTTAATAACTAATTTCCACATTTCGCATATCTAAAAAAATTTTGTTTATTACTGAAAAAGTAGATCTTCCTGGAAATGAGATGAGTCTTTTTATATTAAAATTAGCTTTAATTAAAAACCATTATGAAATTTTCGTTTATTATTAAATACATAACATTTGCAATTATTTAATTATATGTCATCCGAAAGACTAAGTTTTATATATCTAAATTGCCTTATCTATCCGGTTTTTTTCTCGTTTTTTTTTTCTTGACACCAATATACGCCTTTATTATACAACATATATGATATATTTGCGTTCATATAATCTTGCAAATTGAATAATCAACTACTTAACTTCAAGAATGTTATATGGCATAAAATATGTGTACCTTTGGTCGTTTTTCTTCCACTATGTAATGAAATTTGGTCACCACCTTCTTAGACTATTTTTATTTAAAATATCAAAGACAGACGAATAGCAAAAAAAAACACAGCACTTAGCCTTAGGTCATCTAAACAATTTTGCGATTAGTTTATTGCAAATAACACCATAAGGAAAAAAAATGAAACAAAATCTCTAAGTAATAACAAAATCATATCACTTTTTAAAAAACACTTTGCCTTTCACTAAATAAAATTTTGCGTAATTTTGTTCGAAATAAAATTAAAAAAACACATCAAATAAAAAAGCTAAGCTTTTTTTTCTAGAAGAATTTCTGCACGACCTTGGAAACTGCCGAAAACTTTTGCTAATTGGGTAATTAGGTTTTCGATTAAAAATAAAAGTTTTTGGATAAGAATATTTATGCCGCTATATCGGTACTTATTTATGTCAGAAACGCGCCTATAAACCTAAACCTAAAGCCTGAAATGAATTTGTTTCGTTTTTTTTTTTTTTATTATATTGTATTTTAAATTTTTAATTTTTATTAACTCATTAAGATTTCTTTTTTAATGAGGAGATTTTATTTAATTATTGTAGAAAGCAATTTAAATGTTTGCTTTTTTTTGTATTTAGAAGATATTGAGTTGGATTTTTTTTCGGATGAATTAAGATTGCAATTGAGAGATTTTAATTTTTTGTCGAATATAATTGTTACTTTAAATATTAATTAAATTCGCTAATAACCCATTCATATACCTCTTAATTAAGTCATAATCAGCTTTTATTTCATTGTTATTACGTAAATTTATTGATGTACACATACTTAATTAAAATGACTAAGAATTTATTAATTAATTTTCGAATTGCTATAGTTTTAACAGAATAAAGATGTTATATTTTTATTATCCAAAACAAAACAAAACTTTTGTATACGCAATACAAACCTGATTCAAACGAGTGTAAAGATATTTTAAAAGAAAACAGTTATAAGTGAAAGAGATATTATATAGTGATCTTCTTAATCCTTTTCTTCACCAAATAAATCCATAAGATTTTCACATAATTAAGGTTTAAAACAGAAAATCACTTACTTTCATAATACATAATATATGATCAGCCCTTCGAATTCAAATGATAATAATCTTTTCTTTTCGAAGATAAACGATCTTGCATGTTTCATATGATCATACCCATAACACCATGTTTGTGCCATGAAGATAACAGTTTGGGACATGTTTTAATTAATTCTTCTGTCCCTTTGTATAAATTTCAAGTAAAATTCGAACTGATCCTCCGCCGATTATAATATATTAACTTTCGTATTATTTTCGTGATCACTTTATTCTTTTTTTTTGGGAAATAAACATTTTTGTTTTTCGAAAATTCGGATATAAAACAAGTTAACTCTTTTATTTATTTTGTTTTTTTTAATTTATTATCTTATTTTTTTCGCGACCTGTTTACACGTGCGAATTTTAAATATCGTGCTCGATTACAAAACTGCTAAATAATAGTAATAAATTAAAAAATATATTTTTTTAAGAGGGAGATAAATCGAAAGGAATATCATATAATCCTGATAAATAAGTAATATACACCGCCCTTTCGAAAAAGCCAAAAAAAATAATATTAAAGGCGGGTTTATTTTACCCAACAACAACCATATCGAATAAATTGTTAAATAAATTTCAATATATTTAAATAAAAAAATATGGTCTTAATTAATTGAAAACACTTTGCACGATTTTTCTGTTAAAATCAATGAAAGTAGAGTAATTAAAAGTTCACCCGAAATGACTACACTTGATTTGAACATCCATCGATAATTGATTTTTAGTACATTATAATAAATATCATTCAGTTACTTTCGAAAACTTGTTAAAACTGAAAATACGTACTACCGCGTTACCGACCCAATACATTTGGTGGGAACTTTCCCTTAATTTCTTATCGAAACAATTACCTTAAGGTGATTTCTTAATGGTTAATATAAAATGAATTTATTGAAATGGGGAGGGTTTTTAATTTATTTGTTTTACACGATTTCCAATTTAACATAATTATAATATTTTAACTTTTAAGATAACTAAAATACAAAACTTTTTTTTTATAATTTCAGATTACCAAAAACAAGAAAAGACAATTAATTTATTAAGGATATTAAATATTTATAAAGTACCAAATTCCTTCGCAAAATTTTAAGGTAAGTCGCAATCACTATTTAATGTATTAAAGGGAATTAATTATTATAGATAACGTTTAAGAAACTTAAAACTTAAGCCGCGTTGAGATCTTTGCGTTTCTGGACTAGGAACGATTTTGAACTTTACATGTTGTGAATTACAAACATGTTGACTGAAATCCGTGCGTGTTTCAAGATATCGAGTGAACTTTTACTTAAGTTTAGGCAAACCAAGTTTAAAAAAGTAAACCCGATCAGTTTATAGTGACTTAAACTGTATATTCGCGGTTCAGCTAAACCATCTTCATGGCATATACAGAAAAACGTTCTCAAATAAGAAAGCAACATTTCTTTGATGTCACCACATGTTAGAATTTTCGTGGATGAGAACAAATTGAGCAATATCACTTTCTCGAAATAACTGATGAGAAATTTTCTGAATATAATATGAGATACTATATCCTATTCCATTATCTTTACCTAAGCTTAAGTTTAAACTAGCAAACTATTTTGTAAAAACACGCAAACTAAATAATATTTTAATCAACGTCCTAATATGTGATTAAATTCCTTTTGCAATTTCCGTTCATTTCATTGAAAAAGATTACAAGCTATAATATCACAACAACTTTTGTTATATCTATTATAAAGCCGTAGGTAATTACAATTACCTTTAATCTTATATTTTGGTTGCATTAATTGGATTTAAATCGAACACTACCACGTCATCATCATCATCATTAAAACTAGTAAAGCACTGAATAGAAAATCTTGAAGAAATTAATTTTTGAAGTTAAATTAAATCCACAAAAAAAAACTATATATATTACTATACGAGTAAATACATATAAAATAACAAAAATATTAACAATTTGTATTAAAATCTTAAAGGGGCAGATCTAAGACCTGCAATTACCTCTTCATCTGGAATGATTAAATAATGGGTAAATGAGAATAGATCCATTGAAATGAATGAAAGAATTTATGAAACCAAAATTGCGCCAATTTTTACCCGCCTTTCGCTGGAAAATTAAATTTCATTCATTCCGAGACTAGCCTAATCAAATGAATATAAGACAATACAAGTATATAGTTTCTTTTATGTTATTACAATCATCACTCATTCAAGTGTACAAAGATATGGGTCATACTATATGTATATGAAAGAGGTTTGGTTTTTCTGACAGGTCATCTATTATAATGTGCAGCAGGTTTCAATAAGGACCCAGTCAATATTTTCGATGAAATTTGGCGGACGTTTAAATTACTGTGTTATATAATCAAAAAAGAGTTTGATACGTGAAATAAATGATTCAAGTTTAATTAATATTTTCGGCTAATATTAGCTACTGCGATGGTAATATATAAAAATTGATTGATTATTTATTAAAATATAAAAACAGTTCGGAATTGATTTAAGTTTTTCGAGAAGAAGCGCAACCCGATTTTTTTTTTTAAGGGAATACGTTAATTTATTTTACAACTGAAATTTTCTGGAGTTTGGACATTTGAACTTTGAAAGTATTCATCAAATTTAAAACTTGAAAAGATTTTAAAGGTATTTTCTTACTGTTTCTAATTCCTATTCCTCAAAATCCAGAAAAATTTCGCGATGTTTATCTACGAAAACGAGTCTCAAAGTCATAGCTTTAAACATTTTTTTTATTTTTTTGCACAACTCTATTTGTTATGATAATAAAAAATCAGTTTGTTAAATAAAAAACAAGTAACCTACGTCATTCGAAATACCAAAATATTGGTTTTATATAAAAAAAAACAAATTACCAGAGACGGTAAACTAATAAACCGCGATCGATAAAGACAGTTTTTCTAAAATTAGTTAAGTTTTTTTTTCTTTTTTCTGTGGAAAATTTCCGATTTCAACAAAACTCAACGAATCGTTAAAAATTATTTTGTTTCTCGAATTCCAAATAAATGACAATTGTTTAAATATTTACTATAAGAAAGAATCTTATTGAAGAAAATTATTTTACGTGTCGAGTCTTATTTAAATTACAAAAAAAATTATCTTTTCCTGAAAACATGTGCCAATATTAAAATATTAATTAACGATATTAAAAGTTCTTATTAAGAATTTATTGGTTTCTTTAAAATTCATTCATTTTTTTGGATTTTGTCATTTTATATATGTTTAGACCGAAAAATTTTTTTTAAAGAATTGCATTTTTCGACCAGTTTTATGCGTTTTTCAAAAAAGAGCTAAATTGGTGTAACTCATACGAGTATAGGCTCAGACCAAATAATGTTCAAAGAGTACAATTACCTTGACTAGCAGTTTGCTATTGCCATTTTATTTGAAGGAATTTGTAGTTTGTAACGCAGGTAGGCTTTCTGTTCATCAAACATGAAGCTCTCACGAAATTATGAATATCTTTTCGGCTAAACTTCAGTTCTTTTCGCTTTATATAATTGATTATATTCTTTGTGAAAATATCATTCTCTTCATTGAATACAAATTAGACCATACTTGATTGGCATATTCCAAAATAGGTCTAACCAAGGTAATGAAGAGCGCTTTAGTTACATGGGGGTCCGAGAATTCCTTAGATCATATTTTACTAATGTAGAGTTAGCTCTATGAACGAGTGAATTAATATGTAGCTTTAAGTTAAGTTCACTGTCACAAATTATTCCCAAATTTCTAATGTTAGACACTCTACGTAGAGGCGCATCGTTAATATTAAATACACATAGACAATTTTCACGTTTCCTGGACAATGTGATAACCTCACATTTGTTGCTGTTGAGCGCCAAATTGTTTTTAAAACACCGTATTTAAAACGCGTATTTTCACTTCATCTTCATACTAATCCAAAACGCCTTTGCTGATAAATCCCAAGCACTAATAATGGGTGATTCATTTGGAAGTACTTTTTTCAAAAGTAAAAAAGTAAAAAAGATTTCAATTTTATCACGTTATCTTTATTATCAAACAAAAGAATCATTTTTGACATTTATTTTTAAAGATTATTTCTTTCAAATGTTGGCCGTAACTGCGTTTAACATGGTCCATTCTGAAGTTCCAATTTACGACGAGCATTTCATCGCAGTCATTGCGTACACTCTCAGCTACCGTTTGAATATTTTCTTCACTACGTGCAGGATGTGGTCTATTTGGTCGCGTCTTGTCTAATAATGAAAAAGTACCTCTAAAAAATTCACCCTTTAGATCCAAGATAATGTCAAGATAATGTTTGAATATAATCATTCCCAGTAAGTATTAATGATCGCTTGCACGTTTCGTCACAAGTGATGATATGTGAATAAGTAGCTGACACGTAGCGGTTACTCAAAAGTGACTTTGGGTTGTCATTCGATTAAGTTTAGCTTTAACAGTGAACATGCGCGTAATCAACAAATAAATGTATCCTCAAACCTTCTGCTAAACAATTGCCTGTCCTTCTTTTGAAAACGTATACTTTCTAATAGTTCTTCTAGCTCAAATTTTCATCCGCCAATTCAGAATTTTCTGGACTTTTGAGAAATTTCATCGGATTCCGTACTAAAGAATTGTATAATACAATATAACTAGTGATTAACTTATAGGCACAGACCCGTGTTAAGTTATATGACAATGAAACTCTAAAATTATAATTTTGAACGTTGCGAGTTTATGAAAAGACAGAATGTTAAAAAAAGTCAAAGTCAAAGACATACATATATTTCTGGGTCATTAAATTTAAATAAATACATTCCCCTTTTAATAACTCTTGATTAAAATAATAACCTAGAAATAAAAACTCTTTAGATTTTTTTTTAAACTCAAGTAAAATAGCAAATCTTTCATAAAAATGAATTCCAATTAAACTTCCAAACCGAGAAATCAATATTACCTAAAAGATTACCTTCATCAAGTTTAGATCTTCTCTAAATTCCCATTGAAAATAGCCGAATTGAAGATGAAATCATTTTGAAAACGTTTCTTAAAAACATTTTCCCATAAAAACATTTTTTTTTTTTTTTAATTTGTTAATATTTAAATTGCTAACAAAAAAAGAAAAAAAGTAATATTGATTGATTAAAAACATTTTTAAATAATTTTTTAATTTTAATTAGTTGTTCTTACGAAGCTTATGACCTGTAAAAATGTCAGAAACTATAAAATTTAACCAAAAATTTATTTTGCAAAGTAAAAAAAAAAAAAAAACATTAAATTAATTTTCGTAATACTTTCAAATGTTTTTAAGTTTTGTACCGAAATTCATTAAAATCAAGTTCTGTTTTTTTCGTTGTTTTTTTAATTCTTTTATGCAAATGTTTCAATAAAAAAAATTACGTTTGGGTAATTAAAAATTATTTATTTAGTACAAGTTTAGTTTTAAATGATTTTTGCGCAAGTAATTCAGGGTTATTTATTTGCTTAGTTTTTTGTGGTTGAAAATGTCAAGTATTTTATTTGATTATAAGTAAATGCTTTAAATTTAAATAAAATTTAAATAAAACTTAAACTAAAAATTTATCCTTCAAATATGTTTTATGAAAACAAAAACCTAGGAAAAAAGTTACTATAAAATTAATTTTTTTTATTTGTAAATTTTTGAAGAATCATAAATCGGATTTAGTTAAGATTTTAAAGTCCTCGTAACCGTCAAGCTCGCAATTTTACTCGAACATTATCCCGTAAACGATCAAATTTGCTTGTCAAACATACGTGTTTGTCAAACAATTTGATCGTGTGTCGGTTTGTTTGACGTGTTTGATAAACAATTTTTGTGTTTGACGTGTTTGATGGAGATTTTGATTGACGGCGTGTTTGCCAAACATGATCTCAGTCGTCGCCTGTATTACTCATTGTGCTCGATAATTCGTATGACAAGAATGTCGCCGAAAATCGAAATTACGGGCGAATTTGATAAATTTGTTTGTCAAACAATTTACGCTGTTGTTTAATGAAAACGTGAAGACAAACAAATTTGTCAAACAAATTTGATCATTCACAGGGCCCTTTAGGGTTTTCTTATTCATCCAACACGCGGAAAATCTATAAAAGTTGCCTAAACAGTAAGTTTTGTACTAAATGGTTGATGATATAAGTACAGTTTTATCGCCTGTATAGAGTTGAGTTAACTGAGAATATTGCTAATCTAGGTAGTCAGCAGTAAATTTTAATATTACCAGTTTGAGAAGAACACTCAAATAGTATTGAGTATAGACTTGACAATGACCACTACACGTGGTTTAAAAACTTGTCCTGCTGGTTATTATAAGTGATTTATTTGGCAAAAAGCCAAAACTAGAATATTTTAAGCTACTGCAAGTGACAAATAGATCATAAATAAAAAATTGAGTCATACTTGCAGACGAAACTTGGTGCTTCTATCCGTATTTTAGGAAATCTAAGATTTATTAGGAATCAACACTTAAAAGATAAGCGTGTTGTTTTTTATGAGAAAAGTCATATATTAACTCCTAATATGAACACTGTTCCTTTGCACTTACTATTATAATTATGTTAAAATAAATTATAATTAATTGTTCTGACTACCAAATGCGACAAATGCCCAAAATTGGATATGTATATTTTTAAGCAAATGCGAGTGTATTAAAGTTATTAGTTTAATCGGAAAGTTCTGTCTGTTTGTGAAGTGAACGAAAATAATACATTTTTCATACACTTGTAATATTTATTGTACAATATAATTTCCGTCATCACTTATGACCTCTTGCCGGCGTAATAGTAATTTGTAAATATCATTTTTGAAAAATGCCTTGTCTTTAGAGGCGAAGAACTCAAGCAGTGATTGCCTGACAGCTACTTCCAGTTTTGAATTTTTCCTCCTTCAACAAATTTTGCAGAAAGAGAAACAGGTGAAAATCAGAGGGTGCTAGGTCTGGTGGATGTGACAGAATTTCCCAGCTTAACTCTGCTGATGCTAATGCAGTATGATGTGCTTTCTATTGAATATCGTCGGCCTCTTTTCTTTGAGTGCATTGTTTAAATCTTCCATTTTCTGACAGTATTTCTCCGAATTGAGCTTTTCGTTAGATTTCAAAAGCTCATAATACATATATTGGTCCTTGGATGTCCTACCACATACAGAGCATTCTCTTATTTAGGCTTAAGGTCGGTTTAAAGGTGGAGGGGGCAAGTTCTCCGTGTTCACAATATGCTCTTTTTCTTACGATGTTTTCATCACCAGTTATCACATGTTCCAAGAAAGGTTCGTTTTTGATCCGAGCAAGGAGAGATGTGCATATGAAGATCCAATAATGCAAATTTCTCTCACTTAACTTATGAGGCACCCATCTGGAATATTTATTGAACAATTCTAGTTTCTTAAAATGGTCCGAAATGGTTTTTTGGGCTGAGTTAAGCTTTTCCGCAATCTTCGATGGTGTCAAAAAAGGATCTTGCGCTATCATGGTCTTGGCAATATCGTCATCGATAAAAAATGGCCGCCCAGAGCGTGGCTTATCATTGGGGTTGAAATCAATATATTATTCAATATATTATTTTACGAATTTAAAAAAAAACTGCTTGCCACTACTTACTTATATGACCATCAAAAGTACATAAAATCTTGTTCTCATTCATCTCAACTATTCGTCATATAAAATCATAATATAAAAAAGTCTCACAAAACAATTTTCCAAACGCCTACATTTTAAATTTGCAAATATATAAAATTTATTCAAAATTTTACCCATCCTTTTGTTGTGTATCATTTAATGAGATAATTTACGTGTGCATCTCATTATTGTCCCGCATGTTGATGATGCCACAATAAGCAATATTTCATAATATATCATTTATTAAAAAAAAAAAGATTTTACACAATAGATGCTCTTTTTTTAGAGTAAAAATCAAATAATCAAGTTTATAGCATCATCAGAAAATATAAAAGACTTAGCAGATTACAAATTCATAGAGAAATGAAACAAATCATAAGTCATGTCTGGTATATTAATTGCCGTGTAAATTTGTTATTAAATTCTTTTCTTATAAGAAAACATAAAATAAAGCAAATATGCTTCAATTTTATTCTTCAGCCCCACAAAATCATAATAAAACTGCATAATGTTGTCGTTTGCATAGCGATATTGTCTAGCCAAATCATATTTTAAATAATACCACACACATGCGACAAACTACTAAAAGACAAGATATCAGCAATTAGTAGTAACATCGATATTGTTTCTGCATACATAATTTCGACTAGAATCTCATTTGAAGAGGAGTATAACAGACATTGTACTTATTTATAGATATAATACCTTCCATTATTTAGTAACAAGCTTTTTTCTTTCGGTTATTGTTGTTGTCTAATCGAAAACTTCATCGCTGTCGTTTTTTATAATCAAACTTCACTTTGGTATTCTGTCTAAAACGTTCTTCTCCCACGTTTTCAAGATTTGAATAGATTTTATCTATAGAAATGATGCATATCAAATTAAGAGCTCTTTTATATGAATTGTTCTTTTAAGATTTTACAAATTTATCCTAAAAATAAAATGAAAACAATTCTTTCACACCTATTTATTTGAATGGAATTTGTTTCACCAATTTTATATGATATATTAGGTAAAACTGAAAGTAATGACAATATTTTTTTATCCATACAATATCTACACTATTATTCTGTTAAATATTTTCCGTTGTTATCTATCAACAGTTGTTATCGTCCACAGAATAGACATTTTTTTAAAACTGCTCTGGTTAAAATCTGACTGTTTTTCATTAAAATATGATCTTAAGTAATCTCCGACTTATTACAACATTGCTAAATTTTTTATCTCGAAGTGAAGTGACTTAAAAGATGCAATGTTAGGTGAATCATCCCCAATAACGATCCTTTTAAGAAACGAATCAATTGCATATCTGGACGATAGAGATGAACAGATAGTTGTTCGTTGCTCTATTGGAGAAAATTCATGCGGCGCCCAATTTATTTGTCTATAGTATATTTTTTTCGAGGCTTTTCAAATGATCCTTCAGAATTACTTGATTCTTTTAAGCGAAGCGGCCTCCACTAATAAATTTAGGGTGTTATCAAAGATTTTAAAAGGTTTCCTTGATTTTGGTTTGTCCTTTAACTGTCCTTTAACTCCCTATCACTACTTTTAAACTTTTGAAACCATTTGCAGCACTTTCGAGGATTCGGGAAGTCTCTATAAATATCGCATATGGTCTGCGTAGGCTCCTTTAAAAAAAGAACAGAATAAAATACCGCAAATGTCTGTCATTTGTACTTTTTTACTATGAGCCCAAAAAATTGTCAAAACAGAAAGATTATTAACAAATTTTAAAACAATACCATCCTATTTTCCATACTAGTTTCAAAGTAACGCAACAACAAAAATTGCATTTCTTTTCGCTTTACCTTATATATAAGAAGAAATGATAAAACTTTTCATGTACCCAACCAAATGAAAATTTAAAATTGATTTTTCTTTAAAGTATCAATTTTTTTATAATAATATTAGGCGGTTTTTGGTATTTCACTTAATATGCATTAATAGAGATGAGTTCAGGCCTCGTGGGCTGATTTATTATTTATACGAATACAGATGTTAAGCAAAATTGTGCATTCCTAAAATTAGCGTACTTCCGTTTACATTTCGAAAGTAATTAGTTTTCTTATCCCGATATTAAAATAAAGGCGTTGAATTTAATAACTAACATATTTTGTAAAATAAATAAGAAGGAGATTTTATGAAAACGTTTATATATAAAGATAAAATAGGCTATCCTAAAACATAGGTACGTCATAACCAAACTCCATCCTATTACCCAATAATGCGACTAGTCAATATTTTTATATGATTCTTTTTGGACATAAGTGTAAGAAAAATTGAAAGGCATTTGGTACTTTGGAATCAGACTATATTCTAAATCTTTAATTGCAATAGTTGTTTCATTTCTTGGCTGCCTTAACTCAGGAGCGTTTACAAAACTACTACATTCGGAGCTTTGGGTTGTTTTGAACATTTTTCTTTTTAAATTGAATATAAATTCAAATACTCGAGATCCTTGTGACGCACATTACAATTAAATATAATATTTTAGCATGCATACATGTCATCTTATAACAGATCTTACGGATGATTACTACATGACCAAAATATTAAATCAATCTTTAATTTTTGATTTTGTATTGCGATACCAAATCTTACAAAACTTATTATTTTCATTCTCAAACCATTAAACACTCGTAATTTAATTATAAATTAAATGAATTACAACTCAAAAGATCATATTAAAATCTATTGCAAAATTATAAATACAAATCACGTACCAAATTTCATCAAAATGTATTTACATAAATTGCATTTTATCCACGTGCCAATGTCGTGATCGCAAATTTAAATTACTTTACCAAAAATAGAATTGATCGTCAAGTTTTGATCAAAAAAATTTAAATTTAATTTAATTCTTTTCAAAGTGGTAATAAGTAAAAGTTTTTTTTTTTTGGAAGTAATTTTAGATCGCGTGTAAAAATCAATTAAATAACCTTCAAATATACAATTTTTGTCATTCTGACAAAATTTCCTTTTGACCAAATCAATCTAATTATATGAAATCCGAGCGATTCAAATTAGAATTTTATATTTTTTCAAGATGGATGCAAAAAAAAAAGATAAATCAAGAAAATCATTGATCGATCAATACGATATGGAAATTCATTTGCGAAAGTTATTTGTAATAATATGTACACAATAGCAGCCATCATAATGACTCACACCTTACCACAAATATTCACCATCCTTCTTCCATCTCGTATTATATTACATTGTGATCATCCTCATATTGTGACAAATAGTCCTTTACGATCATCATCCATCTTCATCATAAAATGTACATCTGATCTGATCATCTTTTTACGATCAGTTATATGATATTTTTACTGCTTTAAATATGGCAACAAAAAGTGATCTTCAAAATACATGCAAGTATATATTAATATACAGCTAAACCTCTTAATCGAACCATAGTTTGTTTTATAAGGAAGGAAGGAAGAATGTTTTTCTCCATTTTAATTTCGTAATACCTGAAACACACGGTGATACTTATTTTGCAATTAAGATATTTTATAACAATTAGCAGCTCGTTTGACTGTCTCAATTACAAATAGGTTTTCCTGTTATTTTAGAGTTTAAGAAATGCTGGCAATATTTTCAATTTTCTTTTTAATATATTTATAGTACTTTTTTCGCAAAATAATATGCATATGTTATGACATATTATGAAGAGAGGCCAAAACTTAATGCGAAAAAAAAAATAATGATTTTATTGAAGAACCACATGCCAACATCAGGGTTTATTGGTTACGAACCATCATAATAATCATCATTATTGATCTTTTATAGTATCTTCATATCACGGTGTTTCGTGTCATATCCATTTTACTGATCTCCTCATGGTGTGTGGTTCGTTTGGCGTTTCTTTACAAATATCCAAATAAATGTTCAATGATGGAATTTCTGACATTTCTTATCTGTTGATTTGACTCTAAAAAGGAATGCGATTCATTTATTATTTGGAAGAAGAAAAAAAAAAACTTTTACTTGGCGGCGGTACTGTTAAACAACCACAATAAAAAAAAAAGAAACAACAACAATGTTGGCTTACTTTTGTTGTTACTATTATTGTTGGTTAGGATCTTAATAGGAAATCTTATTTGGTGGCTTCCATTATCTGATCGATTTGCTTCGATGAAATTGGTCAAAGTATATATCTATATAGAAAATATTGGTATCGGTTTTATGCATGCTCACCGAAGATGTTGAAAAGGCTATATATATTGTATATAATAAGTGAAAGCTATATATATATATATCTATATGACTGATTCGGTCAGCGCCTTTTTCTATATTACTTCTGTTAAGAAGGTTACAGTGGTCAAAATGCGATGAAAGGTTATAAATAGTATAATAAGATGAATATTATTGAAAAAGAAAAACTGTATAAATTTGATTTTGAAGCGATCATTAATTGTCTTCAATCGTCACTTATTCATGTTTCGTTTTATATATAAAAACGAAATCAAAATCGATTTTTTGACGCAACCCTTTTTTGTGTTACTATATTTATCTTTAAAACGATGAAATAGCAATAATTTAAATAATAATAAACGATAATATAGTTTTGAATGCAATTCTACGCGATCAAATATGGTTCGATTATGAATTCGCAACAAATATATGTTTTATTGGGCGTTTATTGTTTAGAGACGACAACTATCGTATAGGGTTCCTGTTTCTTAAGTTATATAACTTTATCAAAAATATTGATCATGGAAAATCAAATTAGCTTATCGCATGAATTTCAGAACAATATTGGATAATATTATTTCTTTTTTTTTCGATGGTGTTATATAAAATTAGAAAGCTTTCGCATAAAATCGATTAATTATTATATGAAAGTGAAAAAAAGAAAAGAAAAATGAATTATATTTTTCATGTCAAATATTTTATGCAAAAACAATTTTAGTTATCATGTTTCAAATTTTAATTAAATTTTCTGTGATAAATAATTTATATGAAATCAAAACTTTCGAATATAATATAAATTTTGGGTTTTTTTTCTTTTTAATTTAATATGAAAATGTTCAAAACTCCCTTTATACTAAATTTAGCCCTTTATCGAAAAACTATTATTTTTTTAAATCAAAATAAATTTGTTACAAATAATGGGAGAAAAAATAATTACCACCCAGAGTTTCTGAAACGTTTTCACAAAGTTACATATTGATATTCGATTAAAACAAGTTCGAGAGTAAATAGATATACAGTAGGAAGTCTTTGATCTAAGGTAGAGCAAATGCAAGTGAAATTAATTTGATAAACAGAAGCAGTTATTCAGTGAATTATAAATATACTATTTTCTACATACTTAATGGAAAACTGTATAAAATCCTCATCAGAATAACATGTTACAATTCATATGAAGATTATTTTTAAACCCTATGCCTATGGTATAGAATACTAGCCCAGCTTGCAATGGATTGTCGCCATCACGTTTCGGTAGCAATATATATACTAGTCAGTGGCAGTTAGGTACACTCAAAGAAAAATTTTTGGGTCCGATTCATATTTTTAGGCAACTAAACTTTATGGATGCTTAATTTGAACCAATTTTAAGGATAAATATTAAACTTAATGGTTTTGATTACTAAATATTGAAAACGGCAAAAGTCATAATTGCATATGGCCTGAACAATTAGTTAATTTCCAAGTTTTTCCCTTCAGTGTAGCGGTAATTAAAAATATTAGCTTAATAGTGTTGCTGTTGAGTTTATTGAACCAATTATCCGAGAACAGTCTCAAAACTTAAAAAAATTCTTTTCAAATTTTTTTGATAGAATCAACATATAAGATATGAACTAACAACTTTTTAATGTCAATTAAAGATAGTCCTGGTTTACCTATTCCAAGCAAAAGCTAGACATATCAACGTTAACTAAAAATATGGTACTACCAAATTCTCAGGTCATTGTGCCCATGCAAACACAGTAAACATTGCAAAAGTAGTTGATTTAAATTTTCATATTTTTTAACAATTTAATAAAATTTTGCATTACTTTATACTAATTTTCACTTACAAGCTGTTGTCTGGCACTGCGATAATATTGCATTGGACAATTTTAGTTTTCTGAATGTCGTTTTCCTATCCTTAACAAATTCAATCCACTGAAGTACACAAAGAATGGTTCAAGCATTGCGAAGGGTTCACTGGAATCAAAGTCTGAATGTTGGCTATAGCATAGGTTTAAAATGATTGTGATTAAACTGATCATCGGGTATGATCATCGTACGCCATTGCTTTAAAAGTAAACTGTATCAAGTGAAATTGATTTGTTGATCAGAAAAAATAAAAATTAAACTCGAAATGCATTCGAAGCGCGTGATTTATAGTAAAGTGTTTCAACTATTTAAAACTACATTTAAATATCTACGTTGTTGATGATGATGCCGATCAAACTTATAAAATCTGAAATATAGTATACCTTTTTTTGGTCTCTACAAAATTAGTTTATAGCATCTTCTCTCAGATAAAGAAAATATTATCTTTGAATGAAGATAGTAGAGTCCATGTCTTAGGCTTTCTCTGCGAACGATTTTTTGTTATTATTTGAACACGTACTATGATTTGTTGTAGCTACTATTACATGATTATGTAGTCCATAAGGAAAATATATATACTATATATATAAAATTCAAATCAAGAAGGTGAAATAGGTGCACTCGATGGAATTATAACGGAAGCAGAATTGATATTCGATATATAAATGTTTGTATATGCACGACTATCATTGAAACGCACATAAATAAATAATATATAGGCTAGAAAATTCTCATCAATCTAACTCAGTTGGATTAGTTTAATGTTGTTTTTGGTTTCTTATATTATTATTATGATTATATCACCTAATTGTTATGCCGCCATGAAGAAAATGTTATTTTCCTGTCATCCATAGCTTTTTTTCTTTGCCTTTTTTATCATTTAATTAAAATAATTTTTTTTTTCACTATGGTATTCTTTTAAGACGTTACAATTTCTTCATGTTTTTTTTCTCAAATGAGAACTCATGATGAGTAAAATTAGTTCTTTAATTGTGGAAAGTTGACCAGAAATTAGATGTAGAGCTTTTTTTTTCTTATAAATTTTTTACTTTTTCATCTATCAAGTAGTTTGATAAATTAAAGAAAAATTGTTTAATGGAAAGTTTTTGATGTTTCAAATCATTCGATTCTTGGCGTTGTATATTTTTTTTCATTTTCAGGTGTTTGGAAGTAGCTGATGAGGTTTAAATAAATGAGAATATCATAATTACTCATTAATCTAAGACCTTAAAGAATATTAATTTAAAATTTGAGTGATTATATCATTTTAGACTAATTAAACTGATTTTGATTGATAACACGAGCTTCAAATAAAAATTCCTTTTAATATTTACGATTTGAGTACTAGATAACTTGAAGTAACCTTATTCGAAACGGTTGTAACTGATTTATTATGACATCTTTAGAAAAAATATGAGAATGACAAGGAATTTTAAGAACTTTCTATATGTCCATGATTGAATGAAATGTTACAAACCGAAAGTATTATGTACTCAAAATTCATTTAAATTGAGTAGTGCCTCACTATATGGTTTACATCATTTGTTATACATTACCATTTTCCGTATATAGAAAATCTATAAAATATTATTCAACAGCTGAAAATATTAGGGACATTTGTAACAAAATATTGATAACATTTTTGAAGAAATAATGACAACATTTATAGGAACTATTCAGTAGATTTGTAAGGAAATATTGAGTACTATATATTTCTAATGCTATTGTTACAATACAATTAAGGGGAGGTGGAATCAAGTACTTGAAATCATATTTTTATGTATAAAAGCCGATCAATCTGGCTTGATATAAGGAAAGTCAAATTTTTTTTTCGTTGAACCCATTAACAAACCTTAAAAATTTAATAACTCCAAAAATGAAATAGATATTACTTAATACATTATTTTCATAAATATATGGATTAATATCGTTTTCTTCAATCTTATTTAAAATACCGAAACATTATTCTGTGGATTATTATATAAAAGCGGAAAATCAGATAATTTTTATCGCGATCAATATTTTTGCTCTAATTTCGTATACTCAGTACAAAAGTTTACTATATATATGAAAATGACAAATAAATGTTCATATAAAGCCCACGTTTTGAAGAAATTAACTCTCTTTTTCAATAATATCCGAAAAAAAATCTTAAACTAAATATGAACTAGTTTATGTTATATAGCCCCTTAAGTGATATCGTTAAGACAAAACTGTACGATAGCGGCACATTAGAGTTGTATTTAAAATAATCATAAATTACGTTGTCGTGATTTTAAGAGCGTATGCAGCACTTATAAAAGAAGACCCCTTAGATACACTTTCTTCCTTTTGATTTTCTTTTTAATATTACATTTTTCTCTTTCAATCAGTTTTAATCTAAGACCGTTTTTTTAACGTTTAAACGTTAGTAACGACTATTTACAATCTTAAATGATATATCAACATAATATTCTTAATACTTCTTTTTTATTCGTCGTTTTTTATATGCAAATTTTATGAACCTGAAAATAGTTTTTATCATTCCTCTACTATTATATTATAATATGCAAAATTAAGAGCTATAAAAAAAACTGTTCCAGAAATGGAAGAAGACTTTTGTTGAACTCTTGTTCAAGTTGATGTTCGTAAAGTTTTTGTACAATGGTTTTGAAACACCAATAATAAGATTGTGATACTCTAACCATAATGCTATGAAAACAACTTGTTAAGTTCAGTTTAGCATTATATTATCATATTTTTTCGATTTTTTTCTGTGTACATACAGTATAATATTCATATTACAGAAGGTGTAGTCAGTTTTGGTAACAAAAATAAGAAAATATCATTGGATAGTAAGTACTTATCCGATGAGGAAATTATAAAATTGAAAATTCTATCAATGGAAATTCGTAAAAGAAGGAATATATAGTCTTGTTTTTCTATATGGAGATGAGATATTAAGGATGATATAAATAAGACATCACGGACGCACGCGCAGCTTGATATATTTAAACTAATTTCAATTCAACGATTTGTACAATTGTTTTCCGAAATTAGGCAACAATATGTGTATAACAATGACAATATCTAAAACAATATCTCTCCATTTATAGAATAGATTCCCAAAAAAATGCAAATAACAAAATATAGAATACACTTTTATATTATACATAATCCAATCAAAATATCGTTAAATAAATTGTAATTTATATTATATCTTTTAAATTTATAAAATTTTTCAAATTCCAAATCATAATTTCCAGTATTTAGTCGTCTTGTTATAAATTTAAAAAACATACAAATAAAAATACATACATTTTATAAATATTTGCATAATAGTTAATTTGCCATAAATAAACTGAACGACAGTTTTTAACTCGTGGCATATACGATCTACAAAAGTCCTACAACCACACAACATGGATCTTATACTATATAGTTCATATTTAGATATACAGCGATGTTTAGAGTAAATTCCATAGGTTACAACTCTACCAAGTCTGTTTTTTAACCTCAAACATACATCTTTCTATCGAATATACGTAATTCATTTGATTTTAATCGATTTGGTTGTGTACCATTCGATTGGTACGTGATGTATCTTCGACGATCAAACTCCATTTTATATGTATATATTTCTTTCTTACTAAGTAATATTTATATTGTATATATTATTTGGAATGTTTGTCATAATATAAATCTTAACTATTGGAAAAATTATTTTCAAATGAATTCGAAATAATAAAATTTATAAGTTATAAATTTTGAAAATGTTTTTTAAAATCGATCGCGAATTTTTTCATGAAGTTTATGTGATCCTCTTTTTTTTCTTGATTTAAAAATTGAAGTATTTTATTGAGCGTGATATTCACGTTTAAATCTAAGATGTGATATTTAAAAACACGTCGTTAAAAAGGGTTAAAGATCATAGTAAATAAATGAAAGAAATTGGATCGAATTTATATGCGATGGATTTCTAATTGTTTGCTTTTCAACTGGTACTTTCTTTTATGTCAACTAGTTGGCTTGTGAAATTTATAAAATTATAATCTACAACACATTAGGGATTTTATAATAAATTTTTGATATTAAAAACTTTTTTTTTTTTTGATAGAGCTATATATATAGATTTTAAACTCCGCTAAATATTATACTCCTTAACCAAGTTTTATAGAAAATTGAAAAAAGAAAATCTTCTGTTCTTATGAAAATATTTTAACTTTTGACAACTATCCAAAGCTTAAAGGGTATTTAACTCATCTTTTGATACTCGTCTTATCAATCAATTTAATTCAATTTGATACATTATTGGCGTAATATATTCGGTAACCAACCGAAGGTTTGGTTGGATCCAAGTCTCAGTCAGTTGTATTGTACCACATGTAATTTTTGGGGTATAAATTTTTGGCACGATTACAGCGCTGCAAAGCGCGCCTCCGTTTTCATACAAATACTATTAATAAGGTGGCTTGTGCAGACGTGCCCAAATCACACTTCAATTTGGAATAGTTTGTTACTCTTTGACATAAGCTCGAAGACCTAAACTGATCCATCTTTTGTAAATATTATACTTCTAAATAAAATATATATATATTTTCATACCAATTTCCATTCGTGTCACTCCATAAATACAGCTTAAATCATCTTAACATTCGAACAGACTGCAGATGAGCAAAAATTATAGAAATTAAAATCAAATGCTCAGACATTTAGTAACATGGACAATACAACGCTACTAAATGTCAAATCATACTCAATTTAATTTCTAGTTCAAAGTTAGTGCTTATATTAAAAAAGGAGGATCGTTTTTATTCACGATCACTTTATAAGCTGCTCTATTTATGTCCATTTTCCACTCAATACCCGACACTTTTTTCTATGGCTTTCCAAAGTTAATATCAAAAAGACGTATTCATCACATCCCTTATACATTCGTCAAGTTTCAAGTTTTGTGTTCGTCGAAATAAGGACCCATTTGAATATATGTTAAGAAGTGTAATTTTTTCAGAATTTTTTAAAGAAAATTAATGTTTTATTAATTTCTTTTTTTATTTTAATTTTATTTTCAGGTAAGAGGTTCCGCCACTCGTTTTAGTCTATTTTTTAATAGAAATAGAAAGGTCAGTTATTTTAATTATATTTTCGGGAAGTATTAATTAAGTAATATTTTATTTTTTTCTTTTTTCTTTAAATGGTAAAACTTGTTACAATTTTTTCGGTTGTTGTTCTTCAACATTGTCCTCTTTAAATTGAAACAACTATCATCCGCGAATTAAAAACGCGTCTAAATTCAAGGACTTTTAAATTCAAATATAAAATTATTGCATAACTAAGTTAAAAATTCATTAGGTGAAGGTTAAAAGAAAAAAACATAATAAATAAATTGTAACAAATTAAAAACGAAAGTGAGATTGCATTTATGCAAAAACCGCCAAACAAACAAACAAAAACTACTGTAATACGAACACTTCTAGGATTTAATTTTAAAGTTCATATAAAAGCTTTAAAAATAATAATGAATGTGAAAAGAAAATTTATTTAAACAATATATTGTTTGTATTTTTATTTTAAAGAAAAGGAAATTTTCCCAAAACTACAACAACAACAAAAGGAAAGTTTTTTATAAAAAAAAAATTCGCGAATTTTAATTTAATTCAATAAACTTGAAAATTTTAAATTATTTTAATATCTTGACAGTGCTTTAATAGACTATTTTGCATATGAAAAAAATGTATTTTTCTTTGCTGTTATAGAATTGTTTTATTTACGTAATAAATTCGCCCTCAATTGTTAATCGAAAGTGCTTGTGATTTTATATGAAAATGAAAATCATTTTAAAACAAAAGAACTTCTGTACATTCAACATATAGTATGTATGTCGAACGTATATACTCTAGATTTGGAATACCATAATAACATATCAACAGAAGACGAAAAAAAGGCCTACCACTGAACTCAATATGAAAATTTCACAATTTTCCCAGGATGATTATAATTTCCCATGAAATTCATTATTTTCTTGTTTTTGTTATTTTTCGTCAGCATTTCAATCCGAAATGAATTAAGTTAATTTAAAAAATTATTATGTAAGATGAAGAATTAGAATTGTTTTCTTAAAAAATGATGATGATGATGCCGTCGTGTGCTAAGAAGATGTAAATTAAAATTTGAAACAGTTTTTTTTATAGAGGCCTTAACTTTTAGAATATACATTTTTTAAGAAATTTAATCTTTTTGTTAAATATACAAATGTGAATCATCGAGATGAATGATATTTCATCTTGAAACTGATTTGCATCCATATGCATAGAGATCTATGAGGAGGATTATATAGGTACGTGTGCTCTATTTCTCACCTATAGAAAAATTATAACAATCGGTAGACACACTTGAAAATTATCTTGTTTTTAATATTTAAAGGAAATTATGTAATATTTAGCGGCAAAATATTAAAAACAAAATAACAAGAAAAAAAAGAGTTTTGTGAATTGATTGTTGTTACCCAGTTAGTAGAGATTTGTAGGTGAATTGTTGTGTATGTTTTATGCATACACTTGATAAAAATCGTTTGAAGGTGGCCGGCTTGCAAAAGTGCATTTTTATCGAACATGTATTAAATTAAAAGATAAGCAATTAAAAATGAGTATTTTGAAAGTCGAAAATTCTAAATGGAAATTGTTTTTAATATGGATTTCGGTATAGATGAAAGAAATGAAAATTCAGCTTAAAAAATGAGTATATTCGAAAATTTAGTATAAAATATGTTTGATAATTTCCTCATGTTATTTAAAGTACCATTCTCTAGTATTACATTTTCATCGCTAATAAATCTGAACAAACCTCAAGCAACAAACTTTTAAAGTGATTTTTAAAAGCGATTGCTTTAAAGTAAAACCATAGAATACTATCTAAGTATTATTTTAAAGTAATAACTCAATAGGTGTCACCTCAAATTTATCAAGTTCAACCGGACAAATTACCTTACGTTACGTATTAAAGCGACAGTCAATTGTCGTTTGTCACCTTACAGAATTCCTTTGCAAGGCTTGAGTCAACGTTTAACTTTGATGATAACAATCTATTTTATGTAAATATAAAATACGTTAAGAAAGAATAGTCAAATTCCTTCAATGATTTTCCAGAGAAAAAATTTGTAAAAGAAATTAATGAAAATTATGGTATTTAGCAAGAAAGAGTTTTATTATCAAATTAGCTGACCCAAGTAACATTTTCAGCATCTGCTACGTGTCCAGCTACTTATTCACTTATCACGACTTGTGGCAAAAAGGTTTACCATGTGGTGATTAAGAGCACTACGCTACAAGAATGTATTGAATTAAAATTCTAACCAGAAAAGGATTGCAACACAAATCCACAAATAAGATCAAGGACTCACTTAGTTAGTAGTAAACATATCCATTTCGCAGAAAGTTGAAGAAATTGAAACAGTAATTGTAGTAAACTTAGAACTTTTAGAGACAAATGAGATTAAGCAAAAATTTAGGAGTATCAAAGACATACTTGGAAAACGCTAGAAAGAGTCACAAGCTTTAAAATTAAATATTTTTAGTTTCCAAAATTTTGCACAAAAGATTTTATTTTTTTTTTGGCGGGATCAAAAAGTTCAATATTCAATTCTACTTAATTATTTGTAATTTTTTAAAAATATCTTTTTTAGCTATCTAACTTATAATTTCATGGTTTTATTGTCTGGTCAGTTAAGTAATTGAATTAATAAAAAGGTGAAGATCAATATTCTTGATAGACAAGCTGTTTTGTTAGACCACATTCTAAAAATGTATATAATTAAATCAGGAAGCTTGAAATATTTTGTTGACCTTTTCCAATATACCTAAACTACATAATGCCATCGAAATCAATCAAACAAAATTGATTTCTAAAGAGGTGGCGGGAGCCGCTTATATTATGAATCAAAAATATACAAAAATGATCAAGGTTGATGAATTTTCAATATAAAAATTTTCGTTTTTTTTTTTTTTTGCAAAAGATTGATATCCAATGATATATGAGGAAGAAAAACAAAAGTGACATTCAAACAATCTTCTCAATTTCCTTCAAAAAATTTAACACAATTATTCCATGAGTTTTTGATATAGGATGAAAAGATTTATGATAGTTGAAGGTTTCATGTCACTGGGTCGGTCGATTTCTATTTATTGTCTATCTAAATATTTCATATACCTTAATCACGATTTGAATGTGGATACCGAACACCTCGGGTTTGTAAATTTTTTGATGACAAAAATCATATAATTTTTATATAAATAATCAATTTCACTATGATCTTCCGTTAAATTTTTGTTTTTTTTCTTCTAATCATGATTATTTATCTACCTTTAGCATAACAATTCATTAGGAGGCCTGAAGGCCTTTCTTCTGTCTTATATTATTTATAATTTTTGATATTATCTTTTTTTTAGAGAATTTTTATACACGCGATATCATTGAATCTTTAAGAAAAAAAACGTATTTTTTTTCATATTGAAATTGATAAAATGACATGGCTTCTGGTCATAACCGCCAAAAAAATAAAAAAAGTTCGAATTGAAATTATATTCAATAGTGAATAATTGAATTTGATTGAATTTCCCAAAACAATTCGTGGTCAATTTATGTGGTATGTGCCAGTTTGTACTTGCTTTTAAATTAATGAAGAAAAAGTACATACCAATGTTTCTTCTTCGATTTTTTTTTACGTTTTTGAAACATTAATATCAAGTAAACTGGCAAAAATCTCTTCGATCCATTCTAAAGCATCCATTTGGACAATTTTTCTTATACATTTTTTTATATTGAATATCCAAATTTTTACTGTTGTTTTAATTACAGGTACTCGAATAACAGTAACTTTACGAAAAGCAAAAAAAAATGATCAGCTGTAATGTAATGAAAAACACTTTAAAGTCGCTTAATGATTCCAAAAACGAAGAAAAAAAAAACGTTTTAAAATTAACTTACTTACGATGATTATGGTTGAAGATGCCATGTTGATGACTACTGTGGGCAAGTGCTAGTGGGTTTACGTTGGATTATTATAGATAAATTGCAATTCCATACCATACCTTTTGAACAACCTGGATTTTATGTTGAAATTTCATAGATAAATCGATTAGTGATGTTATAGTAAACGTGAATGTGACTTAGTGCGTTTCGAAAGAAAAAAAAAAGTACAACTTTTACGGAACTAATTTGTTAATTAACGATAAGTAGAGCATGTCCCCGAATATGTACCAAAAGGAAGGTTCATTATTATAGAAAAACTTGCATACGGATGCAATAATTGAACTAGTGAAAATTCTGTCAATTATTTAAAAGTAAAATTTTTATACTAATGGTATTTTAATTGGTATTAAGTATGTGAGAATTATAGCTAATAACTTTTCTTATGTATTCAATCGCAGAACCTTTATATCTAATGAAAAAAAGACACATGATCAGTTTTACTCAACATTTCCAATATCAATTTAATTAGTAAAAAAAAGTTTTATATATGTGACCTCTCACATTAGTGGAGATCGTTTGCTATTATATCTCAATTTAGGGTTAAGAAATATAAAACGATAAGCGAAAAATTATCAAAAATTCTCATGGAAGCAACATTTGAAACATTTCGAAACAGAAACAGCGAACATTAAAATGTGAATATAATCAAAAATTATTTCTATACTAGCTTATTAATAACGCAAAATGTGATTAAAGGTATATTCGTTTAGGTAAGGATACAACTCTACATTACGGGAAAAAATCTTTAAGAAAACTATAAATTTTCATCGAAAAATTATAAATTGCTTAATTTTAGGCGCACAATTAAATGGCGTTCAGATTAAGAGAATTATGTTATTTGATTTTCAGCATCGTCCGCATACTGAATTTGAACCAAATCGATTGAAATCGAAATCGAATCGATCGAAAAAAGTGCGTCAAATTTATAAAATATTTTTTGTATATAACTCATGTACTTGTATGACACTCTTCAGTTCTAAATCATAGGAATGGGCGAAAAAACGGCAAAGAAACAAGAACAAGAAGAAACTTGAATGAAAATTTATTGTCGAATGATAGTAAATACTATAAAATACAAAAATAAAATTAATGAAATGAAAATCTATAAGAAATATGAATCGATTTGAAATATAACATTCTTTCAATTGATGTCATTCAAATATTGAAACCAAAACTGATATTCAGTCATTACAACAGGACCGCAGAAGGATCAAAAATTCTTCCGCCAAATATCACAAGATATAAAAGTTGTTATTGTATCCAATGTAAAATTTTGGCCTATTCTAAAGAAAAAGTACACCTATTAAGTTAACACAGCTGCTGTTATGTTAGCTTCGCTAGTTGAACCAACATTTTTGAATTACCATTGCTACTAAAGGATATCAAAAAATTCCCTATAAACAAATTTTGTCTTTATGTCATTCAATTAAATATTATTTTGTATTAAAGTCCAATTAATGTTTTCCAAGAAATATGCCAAAATCCCCAAATCCTTAATATCGATAAGAACAGAAACAATATAGTACAAGAAATAGAACTTTAATATTTCACAGTTCTTTTAAGAGCACGAAGAACTGAAATTAGTATTGTAATTTTTACAGTGTTTTTAACCTTAAACTAATTTCTTTCAAAAGATCATTAAAAATATATTCACACTGAGTAAAATAATTCTTATTTGGTTAAAACTGAAATTTTATTACAATCAAATTCTGAAATTTCAAGTTCTACACAAGAAAAAGACAAAACAAACTCATTATCAGAAATCTCACAAATAATTAAGTTATTAAAAAATGAAGTTATAATTTTTTTTCTCTTCCAACTCATTAAAAAATATTATTTAGCGCTGTTTCAATGCGTTAATTTGCAAAGTGGGCTCCTCTTCGTTCTGTCATTATTTTTATCATTACAACGCTCGAATACTTCCTGTTCATTTAATTTTATTATTATTATTTTTATGATAATTATTTTATTAAAAAACATAATATTATTTTTAATATTTTTGTTTCTTCATTAACGAAGTTTTTGTCAAAAATTCGAAAGGTTCATCGAATTTTTATATGTCTTTTTTTCGTGTCTTTAATTAAATATGAAGCTACCGCAAATTTTTTGATAAACTTGTAAAAGGCTCGTGTCTTTAAAATCGCGGAAAAGATACAAGAATTCAATAATAAACTACCTAAGAAAAATGTTCAAAATATCGCTTCAATATCCGGTTAATATAGTAACTTACTTTCTTTAAGCATTCTCCAGCAGAAAGAAATTATACGTATTGAAAAGTAAATACGGCAATAAATATGGAATCTAAATCTTTATCGTTTTTCATGAAAATTTGTATTAGCGTAGAACAATTAATTATATTTATTATTATTGATATATACATTCCGTCTAATAAGTACCGGGAATTGCAAATTTAAAAAAACCCGGTAAAATGTATGAGAAAATTTATTTTGCCATTAAGCTAGTATCAATGAACCTAATTGTCACATAGAGACTTGCCTTGTTCTGTTAACCAGTCTGTTTACAGATGTTAGTTTTGTTAGTTGAGTTCAGGTATGCTCTGCGATTTTTATAATGGTGAAAAGTATTGAACAACGCGTTTTGCTCAAATTTCGTATTAACAATGAAATATAGTGTGCTGGATCATTGAAAATGTTGGAAAATGCCTACTATGAGCCAAGTATATCGAAAAGACGAGCATAGAAGTGGTACAAAGCATTCAAAGAAGGTCGAGAAAACAACAGCAAAGTCGCTCGAAAATCAAAATCAAAAAAAAATTTTGACCCGTCAGAGAGATATAATGTGCGAGTACAGTATCGATGAATTATTACTATACCTTTTCTACAAGACACTTACACATTTATGTCGACAAGATAGTACATACGACATACTGTACTTTTGCAAGCTTCGATTCTGCACTGTCTAATGGCGAAAGTACGTAAGTTAGTGTCAGCGATGCCAGCCAAGCTCGTTTGCGTACTTGTTGCCTGAACTACATGAACAAGCTTAGTTCGTGTCGCTCATGGCCAGGCGACGTAGTTTCAAAGCTTCGCTGAAGTGTGCGACGACCAATGCAAATGCTGAATTTTTCACTTTCAGCGAGAAACTTAGCTTACGTTGTTTAGCTCGCTGAGCTCAAGTCTGTGCCGGGCATAATACTTTCTCGATTTTAACTTATCCAAATACGTAACTTTTGATCCTTCCTTGTTGTAAAAAAAAGAATAATGCATTTCCACTTAGAAAAATTATTGTGTTGGTGTCAAGAATTGAACATTATCAAAGGGTATATAAAATTTATGTGTTATGTTTAAAAATAATTATACAAAAAAAAAAATATATACACAAAACGCTAACAAAACATATACCAGACTCATCTTTACGCTATATTTCACCGCCTTCGTACTTACATCGAAGATGTCATTCCTTCTAAGAGCCGTGATTTTCGCGAATCAAAAAAAATTTTTATTCATTTTATTTTCTTACATATCTCTTTGTTAGAAATTAATGCCAGTTACTTAACAATACCGCGACTAACTACACCGCAAGAGAAATTGCAAACAAAAATGGAAAAATTTACAATTCAACAAATTACCGTGTATGCAAATGTCAATTCTGAACTATTGAACTGATTTGTAAATGCGAACAAAAATTTGTACAAAAAAAGCCTACGTAAAATGCATTTTGTTAATAAAATCAGAGGTCTTTAAGATGGGGCTATGTTTTTTATTCATCGCATATCATTTGTACTATGAAGTCTTACACAATTTATAAACATATACTATTTATATACGAGTATAAGGATGTAATCGAATTTTCCTCCTCTTCTAAATTTTTTTTAACTAAATCTCGAATATACTTAAAAAGATCGTAATAGAATTATCGAACTAAGGTATTCTCCAATCCTAATTTGCGTACAACGATAATTCATTCATAGTACTTTACCTTTTTCAGTACAGTTTGCTGGTTCGGCCTATCTTTATTATGTTTTTTTTCTTCTTCATAGAGCATCAGAAAATTTATTGAATAATCTAAGTTATACGATACTTGATCATACATCTATATTTCATATGTTAAATTTATAATTTGTTTATGCATATATAACATCTATCGAAAATCGGAATTTGAATTTCTAATTTTTGTTTTTCGCTGAATTTATATGTCGTGTCCATGCAAAAACTACAAGAAAAATTGATATGAAAAATTACTAAATCATTTTTTTGAGAATAAGGTTATTAGAAAAGACTCTAAATGAATGATTTGTTGAACTGGCATTCGAATTAAATGTCGTTTAATATACAAATATCTTCTAGAAAATTACAGTTGATGCAAACATTTCCCTGAAGTTAGGGTTCGAATACAAAATATTTATTTCCCGTAAGCTAGGTCGCACACTTTATATATTGATAAGATTAGATTAAGATTTAGGATGTTCTTGTACTGTGACCTTTAAGATCTATTGTACACCTCTTCTTCAGTAGAGCAGCTAGGTTAGCTTCCCATATTAAAGCACCTCCTCCAGGCCTATTTCTCTTAGGAATCTTTAATATCCGGAGTGTATCTCACTCGAGGAGAAGCAGTATGCCCCAGATGTTTCCTTCTCCTGCGGAGTAGTGCATCACAATCGGAGAAAATATGCATTGAGGTCTTTTCGTTCCCCTCACAGAATCTGTAAGTGCTGTCTAGTCCAAGTCCTAGTTTTTTAAGTTGTGCTTTGAGTCTGCAGTATCCTATTAGTATTCCTGTCCGTACTCCACCTCTTCTTTCATTAAAATTTCGAGGATTATGTTTGTAATCAATTTGCTATCAGCTGTCATTTTTATTAGTACCAATTGACGGTTCATATTAACTAGCTCCATCTATAATCAAATGAACAAAGAAAGCTTTTATACTGAGAATGTAAACGCAGATTACTATTGGATGTTCAAAAATAACAAAATCCAATCATCCTTAAATCCAAATCTTAATGAATCGAGACTAAACAAATATGAAATTTCCCATCTGCTCCATTTTCATTTTACGTGTAATTCAAAAAGGAATAGTCTTTCTAGGGAAATATTTATGGGAAGGCATTTCGAAAATCTTGTCTGTGATATGGAAATCCAAAATGCCAAATGTACTAGCACAGGGGCTTGTTATTTTATTTAAATATTGTTCGCAATACTTTGAAGTTTTTTTTCGATATTTTTATAGTTATAATACTTTTCTTTTATATCCGATCAATTTTAACCTTCAAATGAAAATCGATTAACAATTCATCAACATTAATTTTAATATTAATTACGTTCAGTTTTTCTTTGGAATTTTTCATATTAAAGATAGGTTATTGGTGATATTTTTACACACCTAAATACTTTCTCTTTAAATGATTTAATAGAATATTAATTAATTCATAATATTTATGCAAAAAAAAAAACGAGGATTGCAAACATATTTATGTAAGAGAAGGGTCAATTTTGTATAATCGATGAGTGATTAGTGGATTATTAAGACTGATAAATTTTATATAATAATGTAACGTTAACAGGTCCTATACGATCACGATACATTCTTCTAAAAATCGGTGATGTTTCACAAAGTAATTTAATGAATATGGTTCGATTACTTATCCTGAAGAAAATACTTGTTTCAATAGCATTTGATGAAATGTCACAAATAATTTGAAAATTAATAATAATCTTGAAGAAATTTCTATCACTAGGTATTGCCTGGAATTTATCACTTTCAAGCAGGACCGCTCTGGCCATATGGGCATAAGGAGCATTTGCCATATTTCCGCTTTGACCTGATACACGTTAAATGGGATGTTTCATTTCGTTAACAACTAAGATAGATTGAAGCTTTCAAACCTTGAAATCCATGAAGTTAAAGAAATAAAAGTGACGGACAGGCAGTACAGATCTATACGATACATACAGTTCTGTTGAAAATGAGGATGAGAATTTAGACTTGGTCTTGCGCAGAACAAACCTTACAGACTTACAAACACCAGCTTTTACTGGGGCAGGTCCGGCTTACAAATATCTATTGTATACAGATCACTTCATAGTAATGAAGCATCAAATATCTTTCTCTACAGTTGTATTATATTTAAATAGTAAAATCGACATTGGTCAAGGGCATGCGAATAGAAGATTGAATCCTAACATTGTTTCCATGAAATAGTAAAAATCCGTTTATACCCATGGAATTGTCATTGTTTTAAATACAATTCATTTAATATCATTATCAATTCCCATGCTTTGATATCACGATAAACTATATTTTTCCTAACTAAATAATGAGTAAGAAAACAAAAAGTATCCATTGATAATAATGTAACATATTTATGTATATTATGGATGACAAAGATCAACTATAGTTGACCTGACCTGAGAATGTGAATTTCAGAATAGTAAAAATATATGATATTTAAATCTTTGTACATGGGAGAATATTATGAAATTACCAACCAATTAAGTTACAATAGCAAAATTGTTAACATTTTATCCATTGTATACATTCTTCAAACAAAACTACATGTATGGTAGAAGTTTTTAATAAATAATTTCCCTGAAATATCGTACAATTTTCATAATATGACTTACATATAAGCTGTAATTAGAGAAGAAACCACAAAAACATTTCAATTATTCAAGTAGCTTTAAGAAATTGACCTAAAATACAGAAAACAATTTATATGTTTCGTTTTGTCAAAAAAAAAAAAAAATAATGATGATACAATGATCGCATCATATAAACATGTATTTGGCCCCAAAAAAAAAATTGTCACAATTTCCAAAAAAAACTAATGTAAAGAAAATGTAAGTACTTAAAATTTTCCTTTTGCATGCGATCGCGATCGTGTCTAACACGAGTGAATTGTATATAACATTTTTTTTTTTTTTGAAAAACCATGTATTTTTAGGCTTTTATGATCAAAGTTTTTCTACTGATCTTCCCAGAGTAATTTTATGATTTTTTTTTTTTTAATTTTCACAAATAAATAAGAAAACTTTTAATAATAATCTCAACAATTTGTCATTTTGTTCGTAATTTGAGATTAGACCAAAAATTAAATAGTTTTAAAATTACAGTGATTTTTATTATTCACAAAATTTTGTCGAATTTTGTACGTCATGAGAATGATGATCAATTTAAGATCATCATCATCACGTAAGCTCTAAAGACTACTTGCTTTTTTTTGTGTCTTGTTTTCTTTAAAAAAAGATGTTTTATTAAAATTAAAATATAAAAAAATTATTTTTCCGTCATTGTCATAAAATATAACAAAATTATGAACAAAAAAAAAAATAAGATAATTTAATAATAAATAAACAAGTATTATTTAAGTTAATACAAAAATTATGTGATTGTTTTGTTAAAGGCTGAACAAGATTTTCCATAAAACCTTTGTATTCTTTTTGAAAAACATTTTCTTTCCAATTCCTTTATGTACAGTGTAGGGAAAGTATATTATAAAAATAGAAGGAAAAAAACGTTTTTAATGAAGATCCAGAAAGAGTTTGTTTTAACGACTATTTCAAGTGGTACTTGAAAGTAATTATGATATGACTCATTCAATTTTGCTTAATTTCGAATATAAAACTGGACAATATGTAATTTAAAAGATCTGATGCATCATAGTAAAATACCAGGTGCCTATTCTCGAACTCAATCACTGGTATACGGAAATATGCAAAGTCGATCTGGTCATCCGTATATGAGTGAATGCGTATCGCTAAAATACGGAAGTCACGGAAACTGGACTTAACCAGCTATAAATTAACTATTGAATACGATAATGTATTTTTAGAATATTTTTGATCGCACAAAGCAGAAATTTTATAATTTTTAATGAGTTTTTTACTTTTTCTGAATGCTTATAATTATTAATTTTCAAAAATAACCAATAACATATACAATACACCCCCCAAAAAAACGAAAAAATAAAATAAAATTTTTAGTTTGGTTTGGAATATTTTAAGATGGTTCCAGAAAAGGCTTTATTTACAAGCTATTATTTACATATATTTTAATTCATTTTGAAAAAATTTTTAAAATTTAGTACAAGAAAATTTGCAGAAATCTGGAATTCAAATAGATTTTGATAATGAATTTTCCTTTTTTGTTACCTGCAAGTTGAATATTAAGAATGGAAACCGTTGTTTTTACGCACATACATACTCACATAAAAACTAAAACTTTAAGGATTTAATAACCAGCAAAGCAAAAATTTACTGTAAAATATTCACCATAGCCGAGTTTCATTACTTCATAACCTCTTTCGTATACGAAACTCTTGATACGAGAATACGATATATTAAACCGATACGAATAGGAAAGATACGAATTGACTCAAATACTACTAAAGTCGATTAAGCTCGAAACTATGCACGATGCAGCAAATTATTCAAGCTAGGATGCATAATGCATAGTGTATAATGCACTCCAGTCTGGACACAGAGTAAATAAATGATTGTGAATGGATCGAAATCGGGACTCTAATCAGTTTCTGATCAATTACCCAAGCACTATCTATTTATTAAATATTAATCAAGCAATAGAACAATTACTTGTATTAGTAGTAAACCCCTAAAACTTCTACATCATGAAATCACAACCTCCTAACACAACTTCCTAATTTTTACAACTACATATATATTATGTATAGAGAAAGTCATAATATGGTCACATTGCCTTTTACTACGTTTTCCCTTGATTTAAAATGATGACACCGACAGTATTATATTTGGTAGCATAATTGAATTTTTTTGTACAATGTTTTTTTTTATTATTATATATACAATATATTGTATTTTTTCTTTTTTGATAATTACTTGTAAGTCATGTTAATTTTTATATAATAATAAGAAAAGGCACGCTTCAGTTGTTCGAAGGTGATCATAAAATAAAATAATTTTTATAGTACCACTTTTATATAAAACCGTATAAAAAAAGCGGACTTGCCATTAAGGAAAATGAATTCTATACGACCTAATCAAAATGGTCTGCAATTAAGTGCAGTAGCTAAATTATTATAAACTGTGAAGTCATATATTTTTAATCAAGGTTTAGATTTAAAGACAAGGAATTTTAAGTTTTTTTAAAAACGGAAAGCAAATAACAAAAAATGTTTGATGACACCACATTTTGCTGTATTCTGTGTTTTTATATAAACCAAATCAAATGTATTTTAATTAAAATTAACTAAATTGGTTAAATATCAAAATTTGATTTTAGTTAATAATAAAATTACTAGAAATCGAGTTTGTTTAAACAAACCCATTAAACTTAGCTAGACAAGTCAAAATTTCTAGTTATGTAAATGGAGTATTCTAGTAAAAATCTGAAAAAGTATTCATAATTAATAATTTTTAGTTAGTGACTTTACTTTATACTATACTGAATTACACTAGAAATCTATTGAATGAAGACACTACAAATGTAGAACATTTGGAAGATTTGCCCATGTTCCTCTAGTCCACTGAACGAATGTATTTTTGGCACGCCAATAAATATCTACCATGTGAACACTGCTTTAGTCGGATAAACGGATAAAACGCAGTACTATCTAGAATCTAGATAACAACAATTAGCTTATTTTAAAAATGTACAAGCTTTGTCCCTACTTAGTTTAAATATGCGTGGGAAGACTGTTTCAAAACTAATAATTTGTACAATGATAAAAGGACTCTTTCCTTCCAAATAGTATTTTCTATTTAATGTGAAATGTGCCCCAGGCCTGAATATAATTTTTCGTGGAAACTGAAAATCATTTTCATATATTTTGAAAAACTAGAAACATGGCCATTTTACCAGAAACTAAGTACTACCACTAAGCTTTAACTCTTATAATATGACAATCAAGCTGTTTCAAGATTTAAAAAAAAAGCAATAACTGCTTCCTTTTATGTGGGAAGTAGTTGATAGACTGAGACTAGTTAGACGTAGAACCAGAAATCTTGTCAAAACTTTGTACCTAGATATTGACTAGAATTCTTAAGGTGTAATGGGAATTTAGTCAAATTTAGTTTGAAGACAACTTTTGCAGAAAATTGTTCACAAAATTAATTCCAATTGAACAACAATTCAAATTTCTTATCTAACCTAAAACATTTTCAAATAAATTGCCTTCAAAGTCATTTAATAAAAAAATTAAAAAAAAAGCATTGATTAGGAAATCAACAAACACCTTCCTGTCCCAGTTACATTATTTTTTTTTTTTGAGTAACAAACTTACTAAATTGCATTAAACAATTCGTTGTCATACCGATGTCTTAATGCCAACACTGTTGGGATTGTGATCTCTTACGGCAATCATTTGACATATCATATGCAATGAAAACTTGTAACAAGTGCCAGACCTCACATCACTGTCAGATAGAAACCTAATTTTAAATTTCAAAGAGAAAAAAAGCGAAAGAAACAAGAACATATATTTAAAAAAAACCCAAAAGACATTGAATGTAATAAACATGCACAATTAATATAAGTACAAGATCGAAATGTAAATATGTATGTTCGTATGTTGCAATGAAAAATTAGAGCATATTGCATTGTTATCATTTTCTTAGTGCATTATTAAATGTTATAGTTTATGTAAATTTTTTTTCTGTTCCAAAAACAAAAAGCAACCCAAACAAACAAATAAATGACAAAATAATGAAGTATAAGCATCGCGAGCACATGTAAATGCACGTGTCATAAACACGTTTAACAAACCTGAAATCATATAGATTAAGTATATATGCAAATGAATATATGTTTTCCAAATCAATGAATTTATTATTTTTGTACTGTCGCCAAATGCGCACTTGCTACAGGCTTTGCTTTAAGGCTTAGAGATTTCTTTTTTTTTTTATCTTCAGCCGAAAGAAAATTATGCAAGCTTTCTGGTATATACTAATTGGACATGCTTCTAGTTTGACATCTTAATGGTCTTTCAGATTCATCTATCATTATTCAAAAAAAAAAAAAGAAACCAACAGAAAAAAAATTAAACACAAAATTAATGTTGTTACTTGTAGCTCAGTTAATTAGTTTTTATATTCGTTTATGTTTGTTATGAAATTTTTGTTAATTGCCATAAAAAGAGATGACACTTTTAATCCACCAAGTTATTAGAATGAACATGGTTTTAATCAAACTAATCCAGTTTAATAAAAATAATTAAAACAAGTTCGTTTCTTAAGTCTTTCGATTTTATGTTTTTGATTGCAATCAATATTCTCTTGTTTTTGATTTTTAGTTTCTAATTAGTTTTTAAAGTAGTGAAAGCATTTTTTGAATGATTAAAATGGTTTTGATAGAGTTTGTTTGATAAATGATATTTATTGAAACTTAAATTTTAGCGGACAGTTCAACCACGATTCTTGTAACTTTTGACTTTTGATATACTCTTATAATCATCAACCCTTTTACCAATTATTATAAAATAAATAAATAAAATGTTAGTGTCGATCTACCATCATCAAAATTAGGTTTAATAGGTACCTGAAAATATGCATTTTTTCCATTTCCTAATTCAAATTTATTGAAATATACTAGCATTTGTGGAAAATTGAGACCATGGCCGTAAAATGCACATAAATTCTAACATTCGTTCAGTGAGATCCGTGTATTTGTTTAAAATCAGATTCTACCGGAGAGACTACGGGAAGAATGAACCGGTCTCCCGAATGGTGCGCGTTGTAAATGCCAATGTATTTACAAGTTTTTGCCTTTTCTCTTAGTAAGTACTAACTGAGAAAGTTCCTATTTAATTCCTAATATCCTATCAATAATATTTTGTATTAATTTCAGGCTTGATTTGAGTGTTATTATTATTATTAAAATGTTTTAGAATTCTTTCGGCTTTACTACAAAAAGAAATCCAACTATTTGGCAGTGATTATCTTAATGAATATTTCCAAGCTTTATCTCTCATCCATCCTAGTACGGAATGTATATGACTCGTGTCTAAATAAACGTTCAAGATATAAACAAATTATTGACTGCAAAATTTAAAGAATATTTTAAGGAGATGAAAGCCCGAGTTCAAATTTTAAATTAACTAGTATGAAGACTAGAATGATATTGTAGGAGAAAAAACCGTGAAAATCATATACGATCCATAGAGAGAAATAAGTGTAACAGGATGTATGCCGATTTTATTAATTTTTTTTATATATTAATTCTAAATTAATTTCTCCAAGATTTAAAAGCAATTTCATTCCAAAAAATTCAGTTCACATACTGGTAAAACAATCATATTAACCTTTTTGTACAAGTCACCGCAAAAAAAGAAACACTTCATAACACGTTTACGAAGGTAAAACTTCATTTTTGATTGTACACAAAAACAAACCCTAAAAAAAAACTGAAAATTTGGTCCAAATTTTAACCTTCTTCTTCTTAAAAAAAAAAGAAATGAAAATTACACAAACTTAAAGATGAGAAAAATTTCTTTTACTATATAGTATTCTTCGTTAAAATCTACTTTTTTTTTATAACATTAATTTCTTAAACGTGACATGCGTAGAATTTTTGAGAGATTCGGTGGTCCTATAAGCTTGCACGATTTACTTCTATATACTTGCAATGAAATACTTTCATAAACATAAAAAAAAGCAACAACCAACTTCAAATTGATATAAGATAAAAATTCCGCGTGATCTTGGTAGCTAAATCTTCCAACCATAAAATAAACCTACAAAAAACGAAACAGACAAAATGAGTTAACAATTGCAGATACAAGTAAAAAATTGAAAAATTATGACCTTTTCAGTGCGCTTGAAAGCACATTACTTACTGCAATAAAGATCATCAGAGGTAAGTACGTGAAGACGAAGTAAATAAAAAAAAATTGATATCTATATCTTCATTTGGAAACAATTGATCACAGATTTAATGAAGCGAACGGTAATAGTTTTTTGCTTCAAATTCATCTTAAGCCCTTTTCCTTAGATTTTTCTCATAATTTTAATGTATTGTAGTTGAATTAGAAATATTTTTTTAATTACTACCTACTTTTTCAAAAAAAAAAGAAGAAAAAATTCAATTAACAAATCATTAGATAAAAATCTTCTTGTTAGAACGTTATTGAATATTGATTTTTTCTTTCCATTGAAAAATAACTGATCGTAATTCATAATTCCCATTCGAATAATCACTAAAAAAAATTGAGACATAAAAGCATATGAGGTCAGGTCTACAATCATTAAATAGAAAATATTTTTTTAAGTACTGTCTATTTAATAAAAAAAAGAAAAATTTATAGAAACTTAAAATCGGAATATAGCCGATTTTTTGATACCCTATATGATAAAAAGGAGATTCGTAGTTAAAAGATGTATCATTAAATTAATTAGCTACAAGAAAAAGTACCCAGAACTAATAAGAGTTCAATGTTTTTCCTTCATATATTTGTATCCTTTGTATCGAATTTAATCTAAGTACATTAGTATTGTTGGATCTCCAAAATATCTAAAAAAAAAACTTTAAAACAGTGCAATTTTTCTCTACAACTATTTCTTTCTGCAGTATCCTTAGATCGATTTTAACGAAATTTAGTATATATCGTTTTAGAATATAAGAAATACATGTCATTATTTTCAATCAAATTACTACACAAATTTTCCAATTAAATTGGAATAAGGGAAAAATATACTTCAAAACTTTGTGGTCACTCTGATATTTAGAACTTCATTCTCCCTCTGGCGATTTTGCGATTTTGTACTAAATCCATGTAAAGAATAGTTAACCTATATTCCAGATGTTATCAAAATCAGGCAACACGTTTTTGAGTTATATTGTATACAGATGGACAGACGAAAAAATATAGGCCGTTTTTTCGCGTGATAGAACTCCCGATAGGGATAAATGTCAATCCGAGCTGTCATTCTCACAGGTCTTTTTGATATTTCTGTTCAGTTTAGTTTGACAAATAATCGTGAATAGACTCACGCTTGATGAACTATCAAATATTATACAAATTTACTTTGAAAATCTGTCGTCGATTCACGACCGCAAAATAGTGTTCAGTGACGAGGCTTATTTTTAAGTTAAATTGTTACTTCTGGAGTGAGATCAATCCAGAAGAGACTCTAGAAATCCAACTAAATCCAGAAAAATGCGGTTTACATACTGGTGGCAAAGTGGTAAAAGTGAGCCAGGTGCTAGTGTTATGGTCTATCATGGTTTAGGCAGCAATTGGCCAACATTGTTAGTGGTATTTGTAACATACAGCCGACATTGCACGAAAAAGTTACCCAAAACTGGACTAAGAGAATGTGCTTCGTCAAGAATAGTCGCGGTGGCCATATATCCAAACTCATTTTTAAATATTGATGCCATGAAATGCTCTTTCGAATAAAAAAGATTTTGGTTAAGAATTAGCTTTTGTGTTATTTTTTTGAATTTAAAGCTCATCACGCTTAGAAAGTCACCCTTTATAAACCGACATACTTTTTGATTGCCTGATGATTATTTCTCTGAATCAAAAATGCAATGGCAAAACTAATATACCATCTGGTAGTATCTACCATAGGGTATGAAAATTGACCAGAAACATTAGAGCTACGACTATGTAAAATATGATTTAAATTGATTGCATCTTATTTGTATCAAAGTTGAATCAAAACATCATAAAACGAGTTATTACTGTCTTCGTTCATGGAGAGATTTAATCTTCGAAAAAAATTTTGGGTTTTTATATAAAAAAAAAACTTCTGTTTATGAAGAAATCTCTGGTAATTTCGTTGTTGTTTTCTTTAAGATAAATTCTCACGCCTAATAAAGAGTAAAATTTCATCAACAAAAAAGAAAAACACTTGATCGTATGAAAAACGAAAATGATTTGTTCTCAATTTCGAAAAATATCTAGGCTGAATGAAATCTATTGATGCGAATCGATGATTTAAAACAAAAGATTTCTTCAAATTAACACTGCATCGAATTTTTAAAGGCTGTCATTGAAAATTTGAAATCTTTGCAATTTCAAAAAAAAACGAAAAGAAAACAAATTCCAATAAAAAAAATAATGAAAGAATGAACTTCAGTATTGCATTGAAATCGAGTGATTTTCTTACCCAAAAAAATACATGTTTTTGCATACCACAAAAAGCTAATTCGAAGTTTTTGTAATTAAAGTGTAACAATTGAAGTTTAACTATTTATGGAAATCAAAAATTGAATGTAAATTAAGTAATTTTTTATGATATACTTTTGATTTTCAAAGAAAAAACGACCACTTTTACTTTGCATAATCAAATTACAAAGTGGAACTCTTTTCTGGTGTAATTGAAATCAAAAAAAAGCTAATATTTCAGGAAAAACATTATTACTAAAATGTTTTTTTCTGTTTGTTAATAATGGCTGTTTTCGAAGAATATTTCCTGATTGCCGAGTCCATGTCGTAGGCAACTGCTTTTAGTATAGTTAGTCAAAACTAACTCTTTTCATTTTGTTTGCGAATTGGATCGATTGGCAAACTTGAAACGCGGGAATCTCGAACAAGAAGAATACTTATTAATACTTTTCAGAGCTAAAAAAATAGCTTGAGTAAACTTTTATTCAATCTCATCCTTTTTGTGAACAATCAAAATTATAATACTGCACTCATACTAACAGAATTGGAAAATTTAAACCATATTTCGACCTGAATTTCGATCCGAATTTCGGATGTCAATTTGAGAATGTATTTCTTCTGTAAATCGGGAGATTAGTCTATAATAATAACACTATTAGTACAAAAATTGGAATACATGAGAGCCAAATAAACAGCCTTAAAGTTAAGCTTCTAGTTAAAACTCATTTAAATTCATCGAACCTTTTCTTCTTGTTATCTCAAAATCATTACCAATTTACCAAAAATCAATCATTTTCAACATTCTAATAATAATCAAAGACATAACGTTTCTTATCACAATAATAATAAAAGAAAATTAAATAATAATCCATTTTCAATTAGATATCATCTCATTATTATCGTATTTTCCAACATAACCATCGATTTTATTGGCATTCAAATAATAATTAATTGTAAATGATTGATGGCTGTATAAAGCGAGGAACCGCATCTCATCAGAAGAACCACGACTATAAGAAATATCTTCTCCTAAACCACAGATCATTACCATGCCAATGTTTAAACATATACTATTTTTTTTTTCTTATTAAATGAGCATAGTTCTTTTGTTAATACGAACATAAATAATAAAATCTCTAACTTAACTGGTAAGATATATTATAAATTTAACGATATTACTAACTTCAAAACGATCTATTCAATTGAGCCAGGCTTGATGCACTTAAACTGAATTTAGAAAAAGTCAGAAGGTGGAAAAGCGTTTTTAAACATTCGATGCTGATCGTGGATATTGTTGATGATGATGATGAGAGGATGCTGATCGTTTTTTTTTGTTATTGCAATTTTATCTTATTTTAAATATATTTTATCATATAAAATGAACAAAAGAACATTGAGCGCGTGCTAAAGTGCTTCTTGAGTATGATCTGTCTAGGTTTTTTTTTTATCTTTATTATTATTTACAATTGCATCTCATTTTCGTTGTCTTCTTCTTCTTTTCCTTACTATTATTAACTATTTAACTGACAGATATGGTAAATGTTCATGTCTTCTTATCTAATGTTTAAGAGAGGGCTCTTCGAAAATAATTTTTGATGGCAAACAATTGGTTTTTAATGAGCTGCTTTTTCATTATAATGCTTATATATAATGTGTGCTTAAATTGTGCTGCACATATGAGTACATATATATGCAAAGTTAGATAGAGTATGAAGATGAAGGAAAACACGATCACTTTTCTATTCATTTAGATTAATGATATTTTCCTCGAGTTATTGTTTTTAATCATTTCAACTGTCAAGATTTCTAATTCATATTTTCTTATGTTTTCCATAATTTCAAGATCTTATATTTTCTAACCACTAAAACTCAATTAATTTTGCAGTTCATTAGTTTGTGATTTATTAGATTCTTCACGTCAGATAGGTGATCTGTTAAAAGGCGCGTATTTTACACTTCTGTATTTTCTAATAATACAATATTTTATTTTCTTTTCTTTTCAATTATAACAAGACTTATAGTATGTTAATATTGATTTAAGAAAAAAAAAATATTTGTAGTTTTCTAAATAGGATTTCACGATTTCGATTTAGACTTTCAGAGAAATTTCTAATGTTTTTCATTTTTTGTTTTTATGTTTTTAGACCATCTTTTCGGATCACAAACAAAAAACGTATTTATAATTGAAATGATTTATTTTAAGTATCGAGATTTATTTTGCTCATACACTATTTCTTTAACGTTGAGTTAACCCATTGGTGTCTTCGTCCATTCCTAAGAAGTAACAACAGAAGTAGCAGCAACATACCTCAGATATGATCTAATTTAGTGTGCGCTAAGTCTTTTTCTTTAATGACTTTAACTTTAATAGATCTTAAAAAGCATGTATTTATTTTATTGCTAATTTTTTTATTAATAATAATAAAATAAAATTCTTCTATATTCTATTGAACAAATTTCAATTCTGGTTTTTCATACGAGCTAATTTTTCAAACTTTCAGAAGTTGTATGAAATCATACAACTATAAAACTACATTCTGGTATTTTTGTCTTTATTAAATAGTACTTTTAATAAAAAATTCAATCAGAAGAAAGTTCCTTTTAAGTTCGCACATATTCCTATATTTGAAAAACGTGAAGATTTGAAACCATTTTTGAAAAAAAGAAACACTTTAAACAGAACTCCCAAAATTTATCCAAATATCAACTATTCTTTTCTAAAATACAATTTAAAAATGTTGTAGGTTTTTTTCCTCCATTATAAAAACGAGAAACATTTACGCGAAGTCATATATTCGTGTCCATAAATAAAAGAAAAAAAATTTCAAATATCTCAATTAAAATTCTTAAAACTATTTTGACCAGCATAAAATGTTATAAATTAAATTATCAACATATTAAATTGTATCTATAAAAATTCAATTCATAGAAAATCGATAATAATAAAAAAAAATTCAATTTATAATTGAAAGGAACACCCACAGAAGCTTTTACACCCATTCTTTGAATTGCATTTATTACAACTTGATTACGTCTTATAACATCAATTTAAATGAATGAAAATGAATTTTTAAGAAAAGAAAACAACATAATATGCTGTCCTTATATTGAAAAATCATTGAAAGAAAGGTAAATCTAACAACCTGAACAGATTTTGTCCAAAAGATGAAATGAGATGATTTAAAATCCAAAATAGAAAGTTGTTATTGGCTGTTGATCTTGTTATTGCAACATTATAATCTATATCTATATATACAGTATATAGTATGTACATACCTAAGATCAGTTTTTATTATATTTCTCTTCCTTTTGCCTGATTGAAAAGAGATCAACCAAAAAACATAACGATGTAAGTATACGAAGCCACTATCTGGTTGATATGCCATCCCTCAGCTTCACCTTTTCAAATGATGATGTTTTTCTTTTTTCGAATTATAAGGTACCGCAGGTCGTTTTCATGTATGTTCGATGCTACATATATATATATAAAAGAGATTATCATCTTTAATTTCACCGTTAGGTATTTTAACTTCCTTCTCTTGTGATCAACATCATCATCATTCCAAAATGGAATTTATTATAATATTTTTTTTTTTTTGTATTATTATTAAATATGATACAATAATGTGAAGAAGATGTGCATAATCATCTTAGCTGAAATCACTAGAGAGCTTCTTCTTTTCATGTAGAAGGAAGAACAAAAAAATAGAAAACTTCGATCTAATATGTCGATCAGAAATTATATATCGAGATCGAATCTATGTGGAAATAGTATACAGAATGGATCTAATGTATATCATCCTCATTATCATTATTAATATTATTATTATATGAAGTATGGTCTCCCGTTAAGAAGTGACTATCAAACATCAAGAAAAATATTCATAAAATAATAATAATAATAACAACAAAAAATGAACTTGCTATACTTTGGGTAATGGCAAAAAAAAGTTAAAAATATCTTTAAAATTATATTTTAAAATTGTTTAGTTCTACCTCCTTCGGAGTTTCATTTATGTTCATCGAGTCGGCAGCGAAACATGAACATTTTGTTTCACGATATATGCATTCGAAACGCGCCAAGTAATGCAATCAATATAAATTAATAGATTAACTGATTTTATCTCGTATTTCTGAAAACCAAAGTACCGCGAAGTATATTTTAAATAATAATATTCGCGGATTATATATATATATATATAGGTTTACATCTATTCAGACATGATTGATCACTTCCATTCAACCATAAGATGATGTAGAGATTCAGATTTCGATCACATGGATTTGGTTGCATCCGAATGGAAAAAATGCTTAACAAGCTACTATAGTATAATAATAATTTCTAATTTAAGTATAAATACGAGCTTAATTCAAATAATTATAAATTAATTATTGATAAAACTTGTGATCAGAAATTATATGCATTTAATTTTTTTTTTTTTTATAATTTTATGACTTAGTTTTTAATCATAATATTTAGATGAAGTTTTTTAATTTAACAAAAAAATGATTAAAATTAATAATTGCGTAGTTAAAAGAATTGAGACCTGCGATCTAGCTAGCTTAAATAAATTAATCCAGTTTAATAATAATTTCAAAAATATACATGTTGAGTCTTGCTCAACATTTTCTATAAAATAAAAAATTAAAATAAATGAATAAAAATATGAATTACCAAACTCCTTGTTTACATTTAAAACTGTCAAACGACAGCCATGCGCAGTACGCTATGTTAAAATAAGACCATATTTTATGCATCCACTGAACAGAATTATTCAGAATAAATTATAATTTTTTAAAATTAATTCATACATTCAATTAATTACCACATTATAAGTAATATGACGAATTATCATGTTATTAGTTTTCAACAAAAAGGAATATTTGATTAAATATTCAATAAAAACCAACACATCAGTTGTGAATTTGATCCAACAATAAGTTTAACCACATCCTCCCAATTGTACACCCCTGCATTTTGCTACTTTCATTTAAGTTTGCAAATCCAATTTAAGTGGAAAATCCAAAACGATAACAAAAAAACTTAAAGAAACCGTTTACACACCTAATGACGTCAAAATTAAAGAACATACGATAAAATAAGTTAATAAGATCCAAAACTGTATTTTGGGTTTTTACACACCCCTAAAATTTTGAAGAAGTTTTTTTAATAATTATTGTACAAAAAATTATCAGGGGGACACAGGTGCGTTAGCAAAATTTGCAAAAAATAAATTCAAATGAAGTAATGTAAGAATTAGAGCATCAATACTACATATCATAAACATATATAATTTTTAAAGTCGTAAGGACGACAACTTGACTCAGAAGTCAATCGATCCCGTATCATTTGAAAAATCCGTTAGACACCACAGTATAAAAAGGGGAATCAAATCCAAATCAAATCACTTAGTTTTCTCAACCGAACGAGCAGGGATCAACCAAAAATGGTGAGTACAATTTAAAATTAAGTCGTCTTGGTGAAACAAGTAAAAAATTGAAAATTTCCAACGGATAAATTGCCTTGCAAATTTTCAATCGGTCATTGATAAAGGATACTCGTTGCCTTATCATTTTTTCATATTAAGAATGGTGATGGATAATTTGCCTCACTATTTTTAATCGGGATTTAATTCTGGATATCGTTGCCGAATTAATGTAAAATCAAATAAGCTTGATAAATACAATCAAGAAAGTTTCAACCATAGACAACATTATTATCTTTACATAAACACGGACATTGTTGCCTGTTTATTCTTTTTCACATAAACACGGACATTTTTGCCTGTTTATTCTTTTATAAAATTACGGACATATCGCCTAATTTTCGTCAAACAATCACGGATATTTACGCCTGATTACCATCACATAAACACGGACATTTTTGCCTGTTTATTTTTTATAAACACGGACATTTTTGCCTGTTTATTCCTTTATAAATTTCAGATATTAGCGTCAAATATTTCCTTGAGATAATTACGGACACTAGCGCCTAATTGATCTCACACCAACCACGAACAATTTTGCCCGATCTCTCCGTCCAAAACCACGGACAGACCAGCTGACTTTCGTCAAGAGTTCACCAAAGCCACAGCCAGACTACTTGCTTCGAGTCATAGAATTAATAATTAGATTAATATTTTTCTTGAATTTTTCTAGACTAAGATATATGAATTTTAAATATTTTAAATATTTTTAAGTTGAATTAAATAAAATTAAATGTTATTTCCTACTTACAAATAAAACAATCTTTTTATTTTACCACAACAACCTATCCGTTTAAAATTAATGATTAGATTGTGTCGAAGTTACGTAAGTTACATCAACACAATTTCATCATTATAAATGTTAAGTTGAGGACTTAACATTTTGGTCCTTCGAGCCGGATAGATTGATTGTTTGTAGTAGGAATTCGCGTTTATTTAAAATTCATATAGAACCACGAGTAATAACGCATTTGTGTCTTCTTGGATAGATAGAATCAGATAAGGGTTAGTGTAGGTGACTTGCATTCAATTTCGTTTGTTTTCTTTTTTTTTGTAAAAATTGCAGAGGGTTACAATGGGTGATCCAAAAATCATATTAACGCAAATGGGGTTGATCGACCAAATTCGAAGGGCGATTATAAATCATCGAAAAACTGGGGAAGCCAGAAAAACGGGAGGTTATTTAAGTCGAAGAATGTCTGCCGTCGAGAAAGTATGGGAAGATATAACGAAGAATCAGGTTCTCATTTCCATGGAAGAACAAACACTAAAGGACACCGACTATATAAAAAAGGGGGTTTTTGACGACATAGAAGGTGCATATTTCGAATTCATTGGTGAACTCCAAGAAGCTTTCGAAATCATCAATAAACCAACGAACCCGGTGCCTTTTAATGAGTCGTTCAACCAAACCAGCGGAGAATCAAGAATTCAGAATAAATCGGAAATACATTTACCAAAAATTAACCTCCCAAAGTTTAACGGCGATTACGAATCATGGCGGTCGTTTCACGATTTATTCGTCTCTTTAATACATTCAAATTCTGGAATTCCTTCAGTGCAAAAATTGCACTATTTAAAAACAAGTCTAGTCGGCGAAGCAGAAAGGCTGCTACGACAGTTCCAGACCATTGGGGATAATTATGGCCCAGCCTGGAACACGTTAGTTAAACGTTATGACAATAAACGAGTATTAGTACACACTCAGTTAAAAGTACTATTTAATCAAAACATTCTGCGAAACGAAACGGTCAATGGCATTAAAGCTATTATCGACCAAACATCAGAATGCCTTCATGAATTAGAAGCATTGCAAATCCCCATCGGGGAATGGGATCCAATCATAATTCATTTAGTAAATCAACGATTACCTCTCGAAACGAGGAATCTATGGGAGCAATCATTAGGAAACACGTCAGAGGTGCCTTCTTTAGACGAATTTTTCAAATTCTTAGAGTCAAGGTACCGCACGTTGGAAGCTGTAGTCGATATAAAGTCCAACAACGGAAAAACACAAAATCATCATGTGGATTGTAAAAGTGGATGCCCACTATGCAAGCAATCACATTATTTGCATGCGTGCAACAGATTCTTGAACATGGACATCTCCATGAAAACAAAATACATATTAGATAATCAGATGTGCTACAATTGTCTAAGGGTAGGACATCAAATAAAGAAATGTTTAAACAAATTCGGATGCAAGAGATGTGGAAAAAGACACCACACTTTGCTACACACTGACCACACATCTTCTAACGGAGAAGATGTGGGTCATACGGAGGGTGCAGACAAAGTACCATCCAGGGTTTCAACTTCGACCATGTTCGCGCAGAACAGTAAGGGTCAAAAAACCATCCTAAGGGATAACATTCAAGGGCTACTCGCTACCGCAATGGTAGGGGTAGCAAACACACAAGGCAATGCTGCAACATTTCGAGCATTGGTAGATTCAGGATCACAAGCATCCTTTACGGAAGGTGTGGATACGACACCTTCTAGGGTTTCTGCCGTGACTACGTTTAGTCAAATTAGTAAAGATCGGCAAACAACACCCAGGCAAAACAATCAAGGGCTACTCGCTACCGCAATGGTAGGGGTAGCAAACACACAAGGCAATGCTGCAACATTTCGAGCATTAATAGATTCGGGATCACAAGTATCCTTTATCACGGAAAAAGCCGTTCAACAACTAAAGTTGAAAGGCTCACAAGTTGATATTCAAGTCACGGGACTTGGTAAACCGAGGGTAACAACAATCAATAAGAAAGTAACTTTCAACATAAAATCAATCAATTCCAATTTTGCACTAAACTTAGAAGCTTTAGTATTAAAAAGAATCACTGGAATAACCCCAGCTGACACTATTACCAAAGAAAATTGGTCGCATCTTCAGGATCTCGAGTTCGCAGATCCACAATTCTCTCAACCGGGAAAAATTGACATCCTGTTAGGAGTCGAAATATATTCGGCAATCCTGTTGGATGGGTTAAGAAAAGGGCCGATTGAATATCCAATTGCCCAACGAACACATTTGGGTTGGATCTTATTTGGTGGCAAAAATAAATCCAATCAAACTACCTCATTCAATATAACCGTTGAAAACGAACTTGATCAAGCACTGAAAAGATTCTGGGAAATAGAAGAACTTTTACCATCACGTAAACACACTAAAGAGGAAACCCAATGTGAGAAATTTTTCGGAGAAACTCATAGACTTAAAGAAACTAGACAATCTCAAGTTCGTCTGCCATTTATAACACCACCAAATCTCGGCCATTCAAAATACATCGCTGATAAATGTTTTCAACAAATAGAAAACAAATTTGCAAAAAACAAACATATGTTGGAAGAATACACAACGTGCATAAATGAATACATATATTTAAAACACATGAGACCCTTAACGCAAAAGGAACTTTGTACACAACAACCATCCAATCATTGTTATTTACCACATCAAGCTGTGTACAAAAACAGTAGTACAACCAAAGTAAGAGTTGTCTTTAACGCATCTGCCAAAACATCAAATGGGAAGACCTTAAATGTTTATCTTATGACTGATCCAACAATCCATCCAAAACGCGCTGCTACACTTCTCAAATCGAAAAAATATAAATACGCCTTAACGGCCGATATCGAGAAAATGTACCGAATAACACAAATCGAAGCATGTCTTAATTCAAGACCATTATGCCCAATGACCACAGACATAGCAGACTTGGAGCCTTTAACCCCAGGTCATTTTCTAATAGGAACAACATTAATAGCACTTCCAGAACAAAATTTAACTTTAGAGAACATACATATCCTTTCAAGATGGCAGTACCTTAAACAATTACAACAAATTTTTTGAAAAAAAATAGTCAACCGATTATTTACATCGACTGCAACAACGACCTAAATGGTTAACTGCAACACCCAATTCAGAAATCGGAGAATTATTATTTCTCAAATGCAATATCCTTCCACCCATCAAGTGGCCCTTAGCAAGGATAATTGATATCCATCCAGGCAAGGACAATATAGTTCGAGTAGTCACAGTTAAGACTACAGAAGGCACATTCAAACGCCCAACCACAAAAATCATTAAACTCCCAACCAATAAATAAATCAGTCCCAATTCCTTGTACAACAGTATCAACAAATAACACAATCAAAGAAACATAAAAGTTAATACACGGAACAAACGGGCGAGTCATTAAGGTGAAATTATTGAAATCGATCGACACCAACAATATCACCAATTGGAAAATTAGATGATTCGGATATCGGGACCATCCTACCGTTTCCCAGACAACTACCACAAAGGGGAAACCTGTTTTAATAAAGGGGGGGAGTATGTTGAGTCTTGCTCAACATTTTCTATAAAATAAAAAATTAAAATAAATGAATAAAAATATGAATTACCAAACTCCTTGTTTACATTTAAAACTGTCAAACGACAGCCATGCGCAGTACGCTATGTTAAAATAAGACCATATTTTATGCATCCACTGAACAGAATTATTCAGAATAAATTATAATTTTTTAAAATTAATTCATACATTCAATTAATTACCACATTATAAGTAATATGACGAATTATCATGTTATTAGTTTTCAACAAAAAGGAATATTTGATTAAATATTCAATAAAAACCAACACATCAGTTGTGAATTTGATCCAACAATAAGTTTAACCACATCCTCCCAATTGTACACCCCTGCATTTTGCTACTTTCATTTAAGTTTGCAAATCCAATTTAAGTGGAAAATCCAAAACGATAACAAAAAAACTTAAAGAAACCGTTTACACACCTAATGACGTCAAAATTAAAGAACATACGATAAAATAAGTTAATAAGATCCAAAACTGTATTTTGGGTTTTTACACACCCCTAAAATTTTGAAGAAGTTTTTTTAATAATTATTGTACAAAAAATTATCAGGGGGACACAGGTGCGTTAGCAAAATTTGCAAAAAATAAATTCAAATGAAGTAATGTAAGAATTAGAGCATCAATACTACATATCATAAACATATATAATTTTTAAAGTCGTAAGGACGACAACTTGACTCAGAAGTCAATCGATCCCGTATCATTTGAAAAATCCGTTAGACACCACAGTATAAAAAGGGGAATCAAATCCAAATCAAATCACTTAGTTTTCTCAACCGAACGAGCAGGGATCAACCAAAAATGGTGAGTACAATTTAAAATTAAGTCGTCTTGGTGAAACAAGTAAAAAATTGAAAATTTCCAACGGATAAATTGCCTTGCAAATTTTCAATCGGTCATTGATAAAGGATACTCGTTGCCTTATCATTTTTTCATATTAAGAATGGTGATGGATAATTTGCCTCACTATTTTTAATCGGGATTTAATTCTGGATATCGTTGCCGAATTAATGTAAAATCAAATAAGCTTGATAAATACAATCAAGAAAGTTTCAACCATAGACAACATTATTATCTTTACATAAACACGGACATTGTTGCCTGTTTATTCTTTTTCACATAAACACGGACATTTTTGCCTGTTTATTCTTTTATAAAATTACGGACATATCGCCTAATTTTCGTCAAACAATCACGGATATTTACGCCTGATTACCATCACATAAACACGGACATTTTTGCCTGTTTATTTTTTATAAACACGGACATTTTTGCCTGTTTATTCCTTTATAAATTTCAGATATTAGCGTCAAATATTTCCTTGAGATAATTACGGACACTAGCGCCTAATTGATCTCACACCAACCACGAACAATTTTGCCCGATCTCTCCGTCCAAAACCACGGACAGACCAGCTGACTTTCGTCAAGAGTTCACCAAAGCCACAGCCAGACTACTTGCTTCGAGTCATAGAATTAATAATTAGATTAATATTTTTCTTGAATTTTTCTAGACTAAGATATATGAATTTTAAATATTTTAAATATTTTTAAGTTGAATTAAATAAAATTAAATGTTATTTCCTACTTACAAATAAAACAATCTTTTTATTTTACCACAACAACCTATCCGTTTAAAATTAATGATTAGATTGTGTCGAAGTTACGTAAGTTACATCAACACAATTTCATCATTATAAATGTTAAGTTGAGGACTTAACATACATGAATTGAGTTTAATTAAATTTACGTCAATGAAATTTCTGTTTTATCAATTGAAAATAATATTTGATCAATTTATTTTTAGAACAAATAAGAACTTATTTTGAAATGAATTGAAGGTCCATTGAAGCATTCTTGTTATGAAATTCTTATTTTTTATTTAAAATATTTTCAACTTCTATAAATATTATTGTTTACTGATATAACACATTTTTTAAGATGGTTTTTCTGAATATAATAATTCGTCATTATATAAATTATGTTCACTGGCTATATAGTAACTTTAAAATACACCCATACCTCGCTTTACGATCTAGATATGTTCCGCAAAAGTTGGCGGTAAAGCGAAAAACCGTATAACGAATCAATTATGTTTTGTACCAGCTCTGAGAAACTGAAACTAAACAGAAAGTCCCTAACAGTATGTACAGCTTTTTTTTGACCATATAACGAAACATTGGAGGCCGTGAATTGAAAAAGTGCCATAATTAAAAAGGCCGATTTTTACAACCTCGAAGACTAGGACATCGGGAACACAATATTCCTGGTATTTATACTTTTGACTTCGGTTCCTTTAATTTTTTTTTAAATAAATAAATCGTCAAGTTGTCGCTACTAGAATTGAGTTCTAGCACCTATAAAATTAGTATCCAATTACTACATTTACTACTTACATTTACAATAATTTAGATAGGAGCTTCATGTAATCTTCAGTAGCCTAACATAATGAAACTTGGTGTTTAGATGTAAAATTTCATCAAACCTAAGAACCTAGGGGAGTTTGTCTGCATTCAGTAATAACAGTTTTTATTTAAATATGAAGGAACTCAAGGCTCTGGACGGGCTGTAGTACCGTGGAGAAAGAAGGAGATATAAATTTTAAATATTATATGATTCATGAACACTTATATATGGATATGTTGAAATGTATCCTAAAACAAATTATCAGCGAAATGGTTTCCAAAAACGTGAAAACTTCAAGAAATTTGTTTTAGATTTTCTCTTAAATTGTTTTTGGATAAATAAAATTGGATGACTTTTGAACATTAATAACGAAAATATAATCAGTATTGATTTTATTTTGAGAGTGTAATTAATTAAGACTACATTAAAAAAGTATAATGAAAAATGAGAACGTAATTAGGAACATGATCCACGTCAATCCGATCGTGATGCTTCTGCCTGATGATGAAGCCTGAAATTATGAGGTACCGTAAAGAGTTTTTTTTTCCTTTTCTTAAATATAAAATATCTTAATTACGTTCAAATTTGAAATTGAAACAAAATAATTTTATATTTTTATATTATTTTCATATTCCTGTGATTTGATATGTTTTTTGTCTTATTTGGATGTGTCTTAAAGGTGAGATCACCGCAATAAATTAAGTGAAAGTACTGAAACGAAGAAAAAAAAACCAAGTAAACTGATCTGGAAAAAGTTAGCCACCTTCATTTTAAATCTATAAAAGAAAATAATAAAGAAAAGAGTCATCGAATATGCGTTGTATTACGAGATTGTTGACCTTTTGGCATCTTCTGTCATTTATCTTTGACCGTTTTTGGAAATGCAATTTCATTTTTGTTTTTTTTTCGGTACTGTCGTAATAATTATGAAATTTCTTTATTATTATCATTATTGAGGGAGGAATTTAAAAGGAAAGTGGATAAAACAAAAGAAGTTATAGTTTTACTTTTTAAGAAATTTTATTAACGTAATTCGAATTAAGAAAGTGAAAGAGATTCAATAAAAGTACATATTCTAAAAATGATGTGTATATTTATGGATTACCCAAAGAGAAACATTACTTACGCATTTATACAATTGGAATAGCAAAAGGCCAATCTTCAATATAAGAGATGAACTGCTAATGAAGAAGTAGAAGATCAAATATAATCAATAATATGGTAAGATCAAAGGAGTTACACTTGATAAAATGTGTAACATATTATTAATAAGTAATTGATTAGCAATAGTATCATGAAGAATTGAAAATTCCCTTTAGAGAGTATCTAATCTCTTTTTATTGGAATTCCTATTTAACAAATATGATTTTTCGCTTGGCTAAAGATCAAAGTCTTCAGAAATAACCTTAAAAAATATTTAATTAAAAATAACCTCAATATTTAAAACATTAAAGAAATATATGTATATAAAAAAATGTCAAATAAAAAAAAGATCTACATAAATATAATGTCTTATGATCACTTGTTGAATGTAAGTTTCGAATAAACAGAATACTATAAAAATGGATTTTATTGAACGGGACTTAAAGTTGATCTCCTCTTTTTCCAGATGACTTTCACAAAACCAAACCTAAAAGAACATTAAAAAAAAAATAACAAGAGTAACGATCCTATTGAGAGGAATTCTTTTCAAATACCAATGTTAACGACGAATTGTACTACAAATAAGAAATCTTCTAAAGAAAATAATAGTATTTAAGAAAATATAATCACAGAGGTGCCTGTTTCTTTGGTTTGTTTTGCTTTGCTTTAAAAAGAAAACTGTCCATTGTGAATACGGAAGAATGTCCACTAATGACAATGTGATGTGATGCGATGGCAAAATCTGAAGAAGTTAATGATTGCAACGAGTAGGAGGATATATGCTCTCATTTATTTTTTCTTTTTTCGAACAGAATCTGATTGCTAAAAACGACACTAAAAAGTCACATTTCTTCCAGTAAATAAAAATATGTTTTTTCTTTCAAGTGAAGAGACTATATGGTGGCAATAAAGTGTTTATACACGCGGTTTTTAATACTAATCGTGGTTAAAGTGAAAAATCGATTTTTTTTCTTCTTCATATTATCGTTAACCACGATGAATTAGAAAAACCGAAACAAAACAAAAAAGTTGTGATAGATTTACAAATATTTGTTAGCACAATGTTAAATGCTTCCGCAAGAGATTTTAATAAACCGCGAATTTCTTTTTGTATCTAAAATAATATTATGGAGCGATTTTAAGATTAATGAAAGACATGAAAACCAAAGCAGTAGGAAGGAATGAAATAGTTAAATCAATCATTTTGATTTGTTCAAATTTGAATTATGGCATCGCGTCGTCAAGCTCATAGAATCATTTGTTATTAAGTAGGTGTTTAAAATATGACTGCTAAGTTGTAAATTGGGTTTTTCCTCTTAAGTGTTTCTTTTTTTTTGTGGCTTTTTTCATGTACATCAATTATCTTTGGCATCATCAGTAAATTTTGTAATGAAAACAATTTAGACTAGAAAATATTATACTAAAGATGCTGGTTTTAAATTATTTTTTTATGTAATTTCAACAATTAATGCCATTTTTATAGTAATTGTAAAAATTATTAATCGAATTATTTATTAATGAATTTGTTTAGTGAAAATACGATGGCACCGGAGGCTATATTTCATTGACTGAATATCTAATATTTTCAGAATCGATATGTTAAGGTTTCAAATATTATGAAAATTTACCATTGCTAATAGATGATTTACTCAATATTATTAACATACCAGAAAAAAACGCATCAATAATGGTGGAGCAAATAAAGATACGAATTATCATATTTCCGTTGAGGCAAAAAAAAGAATTTCAGGTAAAAATGCTTTAAAATTATATAAATTTTCATCAGGGAATTTTGCCAATTTTCAGGCGCGCATAAAAATGAGATTAATTTGATATTATGTTTTATTTAACTTTTTTACTTAAAAACTTGATATTAAATGATAATCTGGGAAATCGTTGCATTTGTTTAACAGATCTAATATTATATATTATCTTTTAGCAAGATTATTAGAGATACATAGTTACTATATAGTACTACATAGTTTAACTTGTGGCGTAGTCTACATAATATTAAATTTTCTAAGGCATGGGCACACTATTTTGTTACTTTTAAATTAACCAATATAATCGTTTAACTCAGCGTCTATATTAATATATTCAAAATTTTATATTGTCACTAAATTCTTGATTAAATTATTTTAATTAAATTATTTATTTTTTGGACATTTACAAACCAATCAACAGTTTAAATGAAATGGCTTTATAAAAAAGAAATAAAATAAATTACATACGAAATGAACTTAAATTCGACATTAACTTTGTGGAAACTTATATTAACTGTTCATTTAAAAGCCACAACCAAAAAAAAAACCATACAGCATCTCCTTTCATCTTAGTTTTCAAGTTTTTTCTTCAAAACTCTAAAATTATTTCATTTTTATTTCATTTTAATTTACTTCAATATTGAAGATGGAAAAAATATTTCTACCGATTGTATACGGAAGCAATTGTTTTCAATTTTTATAAAAATTTATAACTAATTTAGAACTTCGAACTTTTGTAAAATTATCTAATTAGTGAAGATATATCTTAATAGATCATCTCAATATTTCCTTTATAAGCCAATTATTTCTCATTTCCTGTGCATGTGGTTAAAGATAGATAAACACTACAAAAAGAAAAAAACTAAAACGCAATATGATCGAGCAATTGTTAACTTAACCTAGTTGAATTTTTATGATGTACATTCATGACTTTCTCATACAAAATATATAGATTAATTGAAGACAACTTGGATAAACTTAATATTTACTTTTGTTTGATTTTGAAAGGCACTTCGGCAACACCAGAAAAAAAAGAAACATTACCAAAAACTATGATTTGATATAAAAACCAATAATTAAGATGAAATTTCACTTGAAATGATTTTTAAAAGATTTATACCTTAGCAAAAACGAAATTGCAATTTGTGCTGTGAAAGTATTTTGATCAAGGACTTTTTAGTTCCCTAAGAAAAATACAGTGCCAATATCGATTATGTACCAATGAGAAAACCTTTTATATACCACGTTTTTAAATTTTCTGTTGAATCATAAAAAAACTTGACAATTCTATGTATTAATTGTAGGCAAAGAAAAATAAATACGTGAAGGAAGAACCGAGCCCGGTATTGAACCCGGGACTCATCAGCTTCTACAAACGAGGTCTTTACCAACTCGACCATTCAACACTGTGTTTATCGATCTGTTCAATTTGCCTTTTCTAAATTCTAAACATTATTCAAACAATACAACTGTTATTCGAAATATAACAACTATTCCATAACCTTTCAATTGCTATGCCAATTATTTTTGCATTAAACAACTATTATGAAACTAATACTCCTACATAATAAATACTTATTTTAAAAAAAAATTTTGCCAACTAACTTTCCATACAAAACAAAATTTACTGAAAATGAATTTAATTTTGCTTTAAGATGGCTAAAGGTATTAAAAGAATACATTGTCATCGTGTTCTGAGCTATTCTAAAAGTTTCAAATATCTAGCTAGTCAAAAATCGATTGCAAGATTTGTACTGGACAAACAAACAAACAAGAAAGTGAGTTAATAAAAATGTTGTCAAATTTATTCAAATTTTCCCATATAAGCTAACAACTCTTAAATTGATTTTCTGTATTGTTATACGAAATCAATTCACTCACTTCTCTACCAGATTTTCAAACAACTTCTTTTAAATTCAATAAAACTTTATACAACAGTTGAATTCTTACATTTATTCTATCGGTAGACTTATTAGAGAATATCTGTTATAAGACAAGCCATTCAATAAATAAAAAATTCTCTCATTATAATTCTGTGTAAACTGTTGTAAGAAATTTTATTGAGAAAAGCATCCGGGCACCTATTCTAAATTCTGTTACTTGTTTGCTACAAAACTAAATGACTTGAACCAAATAAAAATTGTGTAAAAATTTCCGAATTTTACGAATCAAATTTACTGAAACAATATAAATTCTTTGATTTGAACGTATATCATATCGTATATTGTGATGCAAGCCCCAAAATCGGCAACTTATAACTTTTTGATGAAAATTTACAATTTTCCCAAAGTTCAATTTTTTTTTGAAGCGTAGGTTTGAATCCTTTCCTCAAATACTCGGTCATGAATAAATATTTTTCATTTTATATTACGTGATTTTAAAATTCCAGGAAAAACATACTCCACCCAAATGATAATAATACAATTTTATTATAGATAATGTGCTCATTAATATACCACGGATCTTAATTAACAATAGAACTGTTTTAAAAAAAAAACCGATCTCAAAATAAAAACAATAATAATATAATGGCGCAGTAAAACACGAGTAAATGAAAATTCTTTTCACAAAAAAAAAAAATTGAAAATAGACTCGAATTGTAATATTTCTTTGATGGACACATGCCTGAAAAATAAATACTGAATACTGAATGAAGATACATATTAGTTTTTCTATTAATAATTTTCTTTTTAAACAATTAAGAGAAAAACAAACAAATACAGCAGGTATATTGTTCTTAAATACACGCGGCCATGTACACTTTAACAATTCCACATATACTATACTTCCATAATTTTGGCAGAATAATTGAGATAATTATTAATGAGCTAATTGTTAGATAATGTTGATAATATAAGACAAAAAATATTCAGTTTAATTTCTTATTTTGGAATGAAATCATTCATTATTATTTTTTGAGAGTACGAGAATTCTTTAAATTTAGAAGATTTTAAAATTAATAGTAATAAAAATTAAAGTTAAATAATTTATAATAAAAATTTTTTGGAATTGTTTGATTTAATGAGAACAAATATGTGTAAGTTATTTTAGTTTTTTTTTTTCAAATCACATAAATTTAATTAATATCCACTAATAGAAAGAATAAGCTTAGAAATTGTGTTATAAAAACTATAAATTTATTTAATTCTGGCAAAGCTGACCACGGAAGCCTATCTTACCTCCTATAGTCTATCCTATCAGTAGATAAGATCGGTAAAAACAAAATTGGGGGCCAAAATATAAAAGTAGTTAATCACTGTTTACCAAATAATTAATACATTTGATATTTAATATTTAATCTGAAAATTCGACAACAAAATCAGTCAATTTCTAAATAATGAAAATGATCATATCTGATGATCACATGTGATTTTAAAATTTGTTATTGATGATGTATTTGAAGTGAGTAATTGGAGCCAACAATTATTAACTCATCATAATTACAAAGAATTTGATTATACTATTATGTTTAGAATATGGAAATAGTTAAATGGTTTCTCATTCATTTGAATTAGTATAGTGAATACTCGATATATGATAACTTCTTTTAAATAATTTCGATATTAAGTAACTTAGAAATCAAATCACACAAGAAAAATCTAAGCTTAAAGCTAGCTAATTTTAAGTCATTATTGTTAAAGGATCAATAATAATTTTGGTGAACATTTTAAACATCCTTTGTATTCACGATCTACCCAACTTTCCTTCAGAGAGAACCTAGTGGATATAATTAAAGAACTGCCTACCAAATGATAAAAAATATCAAAGGTTGTATCAGTTTTAAATCAGGGCCTGCTACACCTTGTGTTAAATATCGTCGACAGATCAGTCTCAAGATAGACTAGTAAAAATTATTTCGATTTTTCCAACTACCTGCAATTTGACTGATTTGATTTAAGTTCGGTATCTAAATTTTTCATGTGAATTCACGATTTTGTATTGAATTTCTACAAAATCGGTACAGTTGAACGAATTCATAGTGAAATATGGTATCCAACAATTGTTATTATTTCTTTTAAAACAATTCGAGTATGTACTCTGATTGAAATTTTCTGATACATATTTATGCAATAAATCTCTATTTGGTATAAAGTTTGAGTAGAATCCGTTGTGAATGAAAATATTTATGCACAAAATCTTATAACAATATCATTTTTGAATACACTCATGTATGTTGTACCAAAAAGGACCGAGTATAAAGTTGAGCAATTTTTTGATGGTTTCTGTATCATGGAAATTGTAAAAAATATCTATGTGAATTGATGATAATTAACATAGGTTATCATCAAATTGCTTATAATTGTTATAATAATAAATAACAGCGATGCCCTGTAAATTTAGTAAAAATGTCTCACTTCAAAGAAAATACCAATAATATAATGATTGGTGATTATATTTTCATATCAATGAAAACTATCAAATAAGACGTCATTAATTAATAATAGTTTGTTAATTACTAATTAAAGAACGGTTTAACAAGAATTATTTATCAAATTAAAATTAATGTGAAGTGTAAATATGGTATTTCATGCCAAAGAAGATGTTCATCAGGTCTGCAATAGTGTTTAGCGGTAGCAAACAAATAAAATAAATTTCATATTCAAAAGTGTTGTGATGTGCGACAATAATTTGTGTCATCATAAATTTCAGAATAATATTTGTAATAAAAATTATTCGTTTGTAACGACCACAAATTGAGTTTAAGCATGGATTATTATTGTTCAAGGAAAATCAACTCGAAACTATCTAAATGACATAATCTGGCTAATATTTAATGTTTTCATTAGATACTTTTTCTTTTTTGTTAAATCAAGATTACTCAGCTTTTGAACATGATATCTAAAAAAAAAAGAATTATACAATTTTAAAGCATTTACTTCAGACTACTGAAAACATTAAATTTAAACTATAAAATTATATTTTCGAATTTAATTCATTTAGTTTATTTGGAGATTATTTTAAATTTTGTTACAAAATAAATGTTATGACAATATCCTTTTGCAATTAAAATTGTAACATATTTAGAAATAGTTTATGATTTAAAATTAAAGTAGCTTTTGAACACTTTTCTAGAAAATTTCAAAAAATTTCGCCCGAATTAAAGACGAACTCCTTCCTTTGATCAATAAATATTGATTTTTCTTTAGAAAATTCAAGTTAAGAACTTATAAAATTTTTTTTTTCTACATTTTGAGATATCGTTTTATTAAAATTAAAACCAATTAAAATTAACATAAAATAAAAAAACAAAACAACAAAATTCATTATTAATCATTAAAAAATATTTTTAATTTTAAATATTCTGAAAATATATTTAAAAACGTAATTTTGCTTTCTTTTTTTAAATTTTATGTTGAGATCTTTTTTTAAATTCTTAAAAATATACAAAAAAAAAAGAAAAACTTTCTTACTCACATTAGTTAATGTAAATCCTGTAGAAGTCCTTAACTTACCTGACGCTTTCAATAAACCACTAAGATCTAAAAACAAATAAAAAAAACGATTTTATTTAACAAATTTTTTAACAAAATTTTTTAATTTAGAAGTTAAAAACACTTACAAAATATTTTGTTTTATAAAAGATGTTTTTAAAAAATCTTTATAAACCTCAATTTTCCAGATTAAACAAATTTTGAATCACTCTATATTAATTTTAAAACAACTATATTTTATATTTTGTTAAATATAAAAATATTCTCAGATAAGAAACTTATGAAATGAATCAGAAATGATGACACTGATGAAAATTGCATCCCATTCGATTGAAAAGTTCGCATAATTCAGAATTGCGCATAATCAAAGCTCATATCCCGTATTCTTAGTAATTTTCCAAAGCTTTAACAATTAAAAATACGAAATGAAGTAAAACTTCCTTTGGCGGGTATATTTTTAAATTTGAAAATTTTTTAATTTAACCCTTTAAGCCTAAAATAATACGAAAAAAAAAGAATTAGGCAATAATTATTAAAATTTCGATTGAAAAATATTGTTCTTTTATTTACTCAACCAGAAATATGTAAATTCAATAATTATAAGCTTCTGCTAGATTACACAATGTTGAGAATTCGTATTGAGTTCGATTTAAGATCATGAAAAAAACATTATACTTGAACTTATTAAATTATAATTGAATTGGAATCATTCTTAACCTAAATTGAATTAAACACCCAGATTTCAATGCTATTCAATACTTGATAATGACGAGATTTCAAAGGTCCAAATCTAGGTAATTTCAATTTTTTTCTATTGAAATCTAATTCAACCTTTAAAAAAAAAGTAATAATCGTCAAGCAATAATTATAATCTTGTTATACGGATACAAAATCAATCTAATAAGAAAATCTCGATCACGCTGTATCGATCGATCTGGTTACGATTTTATTCCTCTATAATTTAAAGCTGTTTTTTTCGAAATAATATAGAATTTCTTCAGTATCAAGCGTTATGATCGTTTCAAACGATCACCCATCATAAATGGTGTCGAAATCGATGGAAAACTGATTGAGGGTTTTCTTTTTTAATAAATAATTAATCTAAGTTTATAAAAATTGATGGACATTGAGTTGAGGGCAAAGTTGATTAAGTTCAGATTGGTTTTTCTATATTCATTTCTTTGGAACGATCGCGATCTTTGTGGTTAATATTTCAGTAAAAGACTTTATCAGAAATTTTCCTTTTCATTTTTGAATTTCTCATTTTCTTTTTAGCTACCGATTTAATAACAAAATATTGACAAAAATCTATTTTTTCAGTTCATAAAGTTTTTATTATCATTTTTCTTTTCGTTTTATTGTAACTGCTATTATTGTAACCGTTTTATAGTATTAACTATTATATTGCTATTATGATTGTTAGTTAAGTTTATAACAAAACTTTGATATACGAAAAAGAAACGATATGAAGTAAGTGTACTGCTCTATAATATGAAATATATATATAAAATTTTTTGTAATTATAGAGTCCCCGAACACAATCGACTTAATTAGTTCTTATAGTACGATATTTTGTAATTTCTAATATTATTACACTATTGTTTTTTTATTATTTATCTTCTTTTTAATATTTTTTCTTTTTCGTATTTAAACTTTAGCTTTTTTTACCGTTTTATTAAGTTTTTTGTGCAGAAAGAAATGTTTGTCTCTCGATTTGTAACAATTTCCGATTTGAAATTCTATTTCATAATTGATAATAATTATTTTAAAATTTTGTGCTTTTTTTTGTAGTGCCATTATTTAATGGAAAATATAATATCAATGTTTCTTAATCTATAATTAAAAATTATTTGTTGTTTACTGAAATTTTTTTTCAATAGAAAGATAAATCTTTTACAAAGCTTGTAAAGATGCCTTCAGACTACCTATGTTGTCATATGCCTTGCCATCAATTTTGTTAAAAATTAGGCATTAAGATTCAGCTTTTTAGGGTGTTCTTGTACAGCGACCTTTGTATCCCCTCTTCTATAGTGCAGTAGTTAGATTAACTTCCCATTCTAGAGCACCTCCTCCAGCCTTATTTCTCTAAGAAATTCTAGTACCCAGAGTGGATCAAGAAACTGTATCTCAATTGGCGGGAAGCAGTATGCCCCCTGATGTTTCCGCCTCCTAGGAAGTAGTGCTTCACAATTGAAGAGAATATGCATTGGAGTTTATTCGCCCCCTCGCAGAATCTGCAGGTGCTATCAAGTTCAAATCTTAGTTTTTTAAGGTGTGCTTTAAACCCTGGTTGTATTTCTCAGTGTTTAGTTCTTTTTGCCGCCCCTTTCCTTAATTTCCTTAATTAAAAAAAGGGAGAAACTTTGTCATATGTAATAGCACTAATGTATTCTCTATGAGTTTACACTATCTGAGAGAACATTTTGAACAGAACAAAATTTTTACGAGGATATGTCCATACCAAAACAGATAGTATGTAAGCACCCTAAGTTAATACTATTTAATAGTTTTCAAAATATAACAACTTAGTGACAACTTAGTCTAAAATGGTTCTAAAAGACTTAGTTACAAATTCGTTGTATAAAATTCAAAACTCCGTAAGAAATTAGTTACAAATTATCCAAATTTGTGCTATATTTTTAAAAAAATGTTCCAAAATATTTTATAGACAGATTACAGACTTATTAAATAGTTTTTTTCTTTAAGTTTTTATATTATAAAAAAAAAATACTCAAACTTTCCCATAAAAATAAATTTCCAACAATCCTATAATTTTTTTTGTTTTATAATACATGATCAAAAAAGTAACTAATAATTACATGTAATCAAAATGATCATCATTTCAAGGACCAATAGATTTTTCTATATCGATCTATCGAACATTAAATCGAGTTATTATTACATTTTTTTAAACCATTCGAAATTTCTTTTTATATGATCTCCTTCGTATTACAAAATTTGAAATTTTTTCTGTCGTTCTCCAAAAATTATCATGGATCAAAAGCTGGGCATTTCAATTTAATTTAATTAAACGCATGACTTTTTCTATATAACCACTTATAATCAAGGCCGTGGTATTGAAGAAGTCTTCTACTTCAATTGATTTGTTTCACCGATTAGAGACCATAGGTTTGTATTATATTTGGAAGCGTTTTTTCTCTTCTTTTGGGGTACATAGACTTTACCTTTACTTGTAGCTTAACATTTACCTCAATTATTTTTTTTTTATCCGAATTGTATTTTATAAAAAGACACTAGTGATTGACTACACCAATAGAGCTTCTAACATGTGCAGGCTTTTTTTGTTGTTTGGTATTTAAATTGTGTCAGATTTAAAATAGGTCAGTTTTTAGTTTGATAGCACTAACATTTTACAATATTTAAATATTGTTTTTATATAGGAGAAAAAAAAACCAATTAAAAACACTTTCGTTTTAACATGAAATAAAAGTAAGAAAAAAATTTAAATGAAGTTTTTTTTTAGATTTTAATTAAAAATGAATGAATTTCGACACTCTTAATTCGACAAATAAGTTTTTATTTTGTTTTATTGTGGAATTTTAATAATAGAAGAATTATATTACACATCATTTACCGCTGTAAGACATATCTGAAATTTGTTTACCTTTTGTTACATCAGTTTTACATCAGATCAGTTAAGGTCAGTTAAAATTTTTCCTTGAATTGGTATAAAATGTTCGAGTCCTTAGCCAATTCCAAATGTGTATACCCTTATTTTTATTTTGGATATACAACTTATTATACTTAAATTACCCCAAGTAACGTTGAAATGCTTAAAAGCACGAATGCCAAATAACTGCTAAATCATTTAAGATTAGCTACATATCTGTAATAGAGAAAAAAATATATAATATAATGTAATTTGGGTAATTTTGAACTTAAAATAAGTTTAAAATTATTTTAGGGACTTTAAATTGAATAATAAGTGCAAGGCGTATAAAATGATTTATGTGCTAGGTTGATGGCAAATGTAATCAACTTGGCGAAAATCGTAGATGAAAACATGTAACTACTTCAATCCGACTTGAGTCGATCTGTTCACAAATATTTTTCTGATCGGCTTGAAATTTGCATGTAAACCCAGATTGACTTCAAATCGACTTCAAAATTTAAAATGTAGTATTATCAGGGATGAAATATAACTATATAATTCTCTTTGCAAACGTCTATGAAATTTATGTTGATTTAAAGTCGATTTCAAGTAAATTTGGTAAACTCTAAAAAAACCCGGGTTGAGTTTCAAATCGATCTCAAATTAATTTTGAAGTCGCCATATACATAGTTTATCGAAATTCAATTATAATACGATCAAAAATATTGCCTCTTAAATTCAATTGTATACCTTTTATCCCCGTTGACAATACAGAGTCTTCTTAAAAACAATTTCTTTCATTATACAAAAAAACTGTTGATTCTTGAATTAACTAAATTAAATTCATACTAAAATCAGTCCAAGGGTTCAATTCAAAAATGTATTCAACCAAAATATTATTTAAAATTTCTCTTAATACAATGTCTAAAGAAATACTACCAAAGTCTTCTTAACCTATAAATTTCTATTCAAGTTATTTACTCAATAATTTAGAAACTAATCATTTTAAATAGACACATTGCAATAATTTGAAAAACCAGTAAATACGAATTTTATGATCGAATATAATTTTTACTACATAAAATCCATCTCATTAAATTTTATTAAGATCTTATACTATAATTTACTACGTAATCTTCATATACGAACGACTCGAATAATTTGATTGCATTACTTAAACATATGATAAGATTAATTTTACAAGATATTAAAAGTAAATGATTATGAAAATTCATAAGATCATAAAATGTTATTAGTTTAACCAGTATTTTTATAAAGATATTTAAGAAATTCAATAAAATCGCTAATTTTAAATTGAGAATTAATAATATTATCGAAGATATTAGAAGAATTTCTAATTTTCATTTTAAAAGGTTTGTTATTGATTTTTATTGAAATCTGAATTATATCGTTTTTGATAAGATAACACAAAATCTTGTTATAAACAAGATTGTAATACTAATTTCTTAATTTCTGTTTTAAAAAAGCTATTAACAAACTAGAACCCTTGTGCCAATACAACTAGGATTATTTTGGATTGATTGTAAGCATTTTATGAGGAAGTAGAAAAACTATACTATATTTTGGTTATTTGGAAAACCTATAGAAATTTGAAATCCGAAAAGTATTCGAACATACAATACAAACTTTGTGCGATATTTAGTTCTAAGTCTAAACAAACTCATATGTCGACAATTTGCAAAATGACATTGCGCAATTATAAACTCAATGTTTAGTACTTTATAATTAGAAATTAAATGTTCATATAAAAAAATATACCCAGAAAAGTTAAATCTAGAAAAGACGGTATTTGTTGTAATCGCTGTCTTTTTATACGTGTTCATACTTCCACTCTGGTTGCCACTTCTAGTTTTACTGTCGGTTAAACGCTTATCATTTCCAGATATATATTGTAGACAAAAAAAAGAAATAAAAGAGCAATACAACTGTAATAATTGTAAACCATTCTATGCCAATTATTTAAATTATTAAACAAACGTGTAAAGATCAACCATCATAACAATACAATCTGCTACGGCAGATTCCACGAATACAAGTATAAGGACTTCCATAAGTTTGGTTAACGTACCAAAGTAAATACAAATTATTTAGCATATTCAATTTGAGAAATCTTTGTGAACTAATTTGCCATATCTGATATTTGTAGGTAAAACAAAAATAAATACTTGTCAGCTGAGTATTATGATTTGAACTATGCTAATTTTAAGTTATTCAATACTCGTACCAATTATTTGAAAAAATGCTTTAAAACTCCTGGAATAAGTTTGCAATTTAAAACAAATTCATATGAAGAAAAATAAACTATTGTGTATTTTAATATAACATATATAACAGGTTACAGGTTTTAAAAAAAGGTAATTTGTAAAAACCTTCATATTAAAATGCAAAAAAGGTAATAATTATAAACGGATAAATATTATTGTTTAAATAATTTCTGATAATATTTAATAAATGATTTTTTTAAATTAAAATCAATATTTTATTATTCAATTAGTTACCTTGCAAAAAAAATATGCAAAAGTTATATTTAAAGAAAAACCAAAATCCTTCAGATTTTATATCACATAAGTAAATATCTTTCTGTATGTCTTTCTTTATGTCAATCATAATATTCCAGTTAATTATCTCTCATAATTTTAAATCACTTAAAAATGGATTTCCTTGTAAAATTCAATTACAAAATTCACATCAGAAGAGAGAATAAAATTTTTACGGTAAAACCAAAATGATCTCCAAACAAAAAGATTAATGTCCTTGCATACAAAATTCAGACAATCGAAAACTATAAATTAAAACAATAATTTTAATTACATCTTAAATTATCTGTTAATTAATGTTTAAAAATGATGATCATGAAGAACAGTTTAGTAAAATGGAATTTATTAAATAATAATAATAATACAAGGTAAACGGCTATATCGGTCGAAACATCTTAGACTCATGCGTAAGTGAATTCTTTTTTATTTTTTGAAAATCATTTAAATTCGTCAGCTTTAGTATATTTTCATTATTTCTACTAAGAGCCTTGATGCACAAAATATTTGCGCCCACACAAGTAACATTGATAATCTTAGAAGGATTAATTATAAATAAATGCTAAATCACAGCACATTAATAGCTACAATCACGCTTTTCTAATATATCGAAATGCATATAGTGAAGTCCCAAAAATTTATAATCATTTTATTTAAGCGTACGTAGATATTAATGAAATTGTAGCCGCTTTAACAGATTTAGGAATTTAGAATTTTCATCATGAAACTAGTAAAGCTATATTGGTCCTTATTTTTTCAAAGAATAGATTTATTTGTCCTTATTTTGATATTTCTCTGGATTCGAATAATCAATCTCACGAGGTATTGGGTATGTTTTTCTATATTTAGATCATACATCAACAAGTCAGCACTAATTACGAACGAAATGCAACGTTTTCGACTGCACTTTACCCAAACGTTAATACATAGCCTTATTGTAATTGTTTTTGTTTTTTTCATTGAAATTAAAAGTGTACACGAGACATAAATGTCCCATAAATTTAGTATCTATATAAATCTAAACTAAAACTTGTCACAATATTATGCATAAAGTATTATATCAATTTTAATTACAAAAATAAAAAACAACAAAAATTAGTTCAACTTACAATTTCATTTTGAGACGTTGGGTGGAGAAGTTGAACAACGGGTAAATTGATTTCTATAGTGCTCAAAATAAATCTGCACCTCGAGGGTATATTTCATTTTAGCGGCAAGTGGGCGAAACTCAACCCAACTCTACTTAGTCAATCATCGCAATGTACTTGTATAGTATATAAAATTTAATTCATATAGAAAATAAAAATTACTCAATATTAAATCCTCTTAATTTGTCACCTTTTTTTGCTTTAGATCTTGTATAAACAAAATATAGACTAGATCAGGCTAAACCAGTTTTAGTTATAGTTTTAAATGAATTATCAATTTGTATACAATTTTGAATAATATGCAAAATTTTAAGACCTTATGCAATGATTATGTGTGTTATTGAATGGATATTAATTTCAATTAATTAGAAGGAAGTTTTGTATCATAACCAATCTTTATATATACATATATACTTGTTTATCTTTTGTGGGTGGAAAGTGATCATGGATACGGGGTCAATAGAGTTACATCAATATACATGCTGATAGAAATAATATTTGCATAAAATATTCAGATTACAATTTTGGCCTTTAAATATAAATAATATGGTATTATAGTTAATAATCAATAAAATATAATATTGTCTAACGACCTTATTCAAATGAAAATCCTTTTAAAAGTTTCGAATTGTATATTATATTCTCATGAATATTTAGAATCCAGAAAAGATAAAATCCAGAAAAGAAAGATAGAACATGAAATTTGACAATTTCGGATCATGTTTTCCTAATAGATTTAGTTTCATTTCAAAATGTTGGGATGCTTTCACTTTCTGGAAAAAGCTTTGTCCTTAATATGAAGTGAACGTATCGACGCCTATAGTATTCTCTAATTTTAATTTAAAGTATGGATTACCAAGGCGTATATCACTCTAAAATAGTATACAATCATTCTTTGTAGAAGAGAAGCAGCTAGCTCTGGTGACAACCAAGGACGAATGAATAGTTTCAATAGGCTTGAAAGATGTTCATGTTCTGATCGTTTAGACTGGTTTGTCTATTTTTATATTATAAATTGAGAGATCTTTGTGCAATATAGTGATTGGTAGTTTGGAAAGTTCTAAATTCAGAGCTGGGTATCGTTTGGGCAGAGATCCTAATAACAAGGCGGTTCTAATCAAATCTTTTATAAGCGATTTGTATTTCAATTTTTTATGTTTGGTTAGGAATTGTGTTATCTTTTAATTTATTGATCAAAAAGAAATGTGTGAATTCAACACTGTACATGGGACTCAAAAATTAAAATTTGTCTTTGATACCATAACACTATAAATAACGCACCACTGCCAACACCTCTATCTTAAATTTTCTTTAAGTCCAATTTGTCTGCAATTTAAATACTTATTCACACTTATAGACTATCGTTTAGTGTAATTTAATTTAAGAACTAAACGTACTTCAGAATACTAAAGTTATAGATTTTCAAGAATATTTTAAATACGAAAAGAAATTCTATAAATTTTCATATTTTTCATAATAAAAAAAAATGTCACCGTCAAAACAAGTTTATAATTGCATTTGAAACATCAATAACAAAACTCAATACCAAATCATCTACATTTTCTTTAACCAATATTCATTCTTCTATATAAAAGTATATATTTTTTTTATGCTTATAGAACTTGTTTTTCAATTCCATAATTTCCATAATTAAAAGTGTTCCACTTAACGATGCAACGTAAATTGCTTATATATTTTCTGTTTTTGGGGACACAAAGCTCATGTAATCATAGACGAACGCAAATAATAATAACGATGAAAATAAGTCATCCAATAGAAATTACGATAATCTATAGTTTTATCTCTATAATTAACGATTTTTCATACACCTACAGATAAATAGTTTATAACTTTGTCTATGCACTTACGAAAACACAGAAAGTGGAGTGCGCATGATCTTCATGATCATAATTTGCAAGGCTTTGTTTTTCTATTCCCAATGGTAAAATTATAAAAATAACTTTTATTGATTTGATCGTTTATTTACACTTTTTCGAAGAAGATTGCACGATCGATCAGAGATCATCTCTTTGAAAATCATAAAAATTAGTTATTTTTATTTGCGATCGATTTCGATATGGTTGAATTGCGTAAATAAATGGAGCAAATCAGAACTGGTTTTATTGTAAAAATTAATAAATTCACTTCAATCAAGGAGTTGAGTTTCGCCCATTTTTCTTTTCGCTACTATAACTTGTTTTCAATGGACAGTTTCTTTTTTTTTTATGAAATTGATGAAAATCTATAATAAGAGTGAGTATTTTTATTCTCCTGCATTTCCTATGATGAAGATTGCGTCAGGTCAGTTGAAGGAAGGTTTATATGCAGTACTTGTACTTAATTTCATGTCGTCAGTCAACTTTAATTGGTTTTATATTTATTTATTTTTAATTCTCGATAAAGAACAATAATATTAAAAACTCTCACTTTAGAAATTTTCATTTACAAGAGAAAACACAACCACTGACACCTGAAAGAAATCGTCGAAAACTTGAATCGAACTAAAGACTTTTCTTTTCATTTGACTCATAATCTAAACCGTACAAATTCACATTAAATTTCTAAACCATACAAATGCTAATTATTTGTACATAACACTAAGAAGACTAAAGTCAATTCTGCTTTATCAAAATCATTAAGCCTACTAAACATATGCTGTTTAAAACTACAGGGTGGGCACTGTAAGTCTGAATGATATAAAACAAAATATAATGATAATGGATACTTTTCAATATTACATGTGAAAAACCTCCTCCCAAATAACCACCATTTTCCTGCTCACAAATGCATGCTCAATCCAAGCAAGGTTCCAACTCCTAATCATCAGATTTTAGCTCTAATGATCTCTTTAAGTTCTTGAATTGTTCGAGGTTTATTTACGTAAACCAGTTCATTCAAGTTTTTCAAAAAGTTGACTGTTATCTCCGGCAAGGAAATACTCGACATTCAAATGTTTTCCAGTATTTTCTCTAAGTTTGAATAATTGATCTTTGAATGGAATAGAAGAGTGAATCAGTTTTTCTAGCTGCTGAACATCATAGGTAGTCATTTTAACATCCAAGGGATGCTCTTCTATATCCTATAGAAAAAAAATAAAAAGGGTTGGAAATGTACAAGTTATGGTTTTTTCAAAGCCTTCAGTCTTTCAGTGGTTACCCTGTAGTAAAATCCATCTAGTTGTTCTTCTGGAATTAATTTTCCAGAAGAAGTTGATCTAATTAAAGATAATATTAAATATTTAAGACATTTTTGAGATGTAAATAAGATGGATGTAAATTTTAATAACTTCAGAAATATATTTTTATAAAAGGAAAGTAATACCAGACTCAACTATAATCTCAAAGTATACTCGTATATATACGTTTTCTATTTGTCGGTTTTAAAATCAAAGTTTCCATTAACTGCACGTTTTTCATGAATGAAAGCATAAATACATTAATCTTGAAAGGCAGCACTTCTCTAATATCACATTTCTCAACTAATTACCGTGTTCATACTTCAATCTGATCGTAAACTTCTTGGTGGCAAAATCAAATAAGACACTGAATAACTATTTTGGATAAATATTTTTTAACAGCGAATACAACAAAAATATAAGAAATTCAACACGTTAGATGAAAATAGTTCGAGTTTTTCAATAAAAGTCAGGAACTTATTTTGATTACTTTTTATAAAATTGATGTAATTTTTTTTGGAGGTATCTAATTTATTCATGTCAGCACTTTTTTTTTTTTTAATAATGTTCGAAATTAAATTTCTACTCTCTTCATAGATAGTGCATATTCTTGATTTTCTTTAGTTTTGGTTCCTTTTTGTCGAATAGCAAGAAGCTAGTTATTAGTAGAGCACACGATGTTTGAAAGTACGAATTCGTAAGCACTTATCTAATATAAAACTTAGCTGAATAGAGTCAATCCTGAAAAGATACAAATCTTAATTGATATATCATGTAAAAAAGATGAAAAAGTTTTTTCTTTTTTCGTAGATACCGACTAGAATTTTGTCCACCACAAAATATTTGATACAACTTTCTCATGTTTAAAATAGTTAGTAAATGAAAATTAATGACTTAGGTTTATATTTAATAGTGGACAGCCACTTCTTTGGCAAAGGCATACCAAAAAATCAAAAAACTTAAGCGAGAAACTTGAAATTTTCATATTTGTAATATCTGTACTATTATAATAATTAATATAAAACCTTTAAAAAAAAAACTAATGAATTTTCTTTTTTCTTACAGATTTCGATTTAACAAATGACAATTATAAATTGAGATTGAAACGTAAACGTAAATATAAATGCGATACAGTTCGAAGTATCCTAAAAGATTTATTAATAATGCGTGAAAAAGATCATTCACCGAGAAAAATGTTGCCAAGTCCAAAACAGGGGTCTGTGTACCCGATGTTAGGTCAAACTGCTGTTACAACATATCCATCACAATTACCATATGATTTATCACCATCAAATCGTTCAATAATATCAACAATATCACAACAAACATCAACAACAATATCAACAACAATGAGTTTATTAAATCAACAATTATTATCAATAACTGGTCAACCAGATCAACCATTAGATTTACGTCTTGATCATAAAAAGCATATAACCTTAAATGATATAAAAAATGAAAATCATATAGAAGATGAAAATAATAATAAAAATACTAATAATATTAATAATAATAATATTAATGATCGATCACCAAGTCCTGGATGTAATTATAATAGTAATAGTAAACATTTAAATAATAACAATCATATTTTACATAATAACAATTTGAATAGTATTGAGGATAGTGAAAAATTTCATAATAATAATAATAATAATCATATTAGTAATAAAAATAATAATTCATTTAAAGATGATATACGAATATCGAATTTACATCGTTCAACAAATCTATTTTCAACACCAGCCGCAATACATCCTTTAATGTTAGAAGCAATGGCAAAAGCCGCCCGATTACCATTACCATATCGTAATCCATTTGTTCCTCCACGTCCACCAAATGCATTTGAATTGTTACGTCCTAAACAGGATCTGCTTACAACTTTACCGCAACTCACATCCTCGATTGTTAACCACCATCATCATCACCAACAACAACATCAGCAACACCATCATCATCATCATAAAAACAATAATAATAGCAATAATAATAATAATAATAATAATAATAATAACAATAATAATAGTATTAGTAATAATAATAATAATGAGGCTATGCAAAATGCAAATACATCATCGACAACAAATAATACTAATAATAATACTAATAATATTAAAAATAAAGATCGTTATTCATGTAAATTTTGTGGTAAAGTATTTCCTCGATCGGCGAATTTAACACGTCATTTGCGTACGCATACCGGTGAACAACCGTACAAATGTAAATATTGTGAACGTTCCTTTAGTATATCAAGTAATTTACAACGTCATGTCCGGAATATTCATAATAAAGAACGGCCATTTAAATGTGCTCTGTGTGAACGATGTTTTGGACAGCAAACGAATCTTGATCGTCATTTAAAAAAGCATGAAGCTGATGCTGCATCATTAGGTTTAGGTTTAGATGATCGAATACGTAGTGTACGACGTAATAATCGTGGTATACCATCGGATGAATCATATTTTGAAGAGATTCGTTCATTTATGGGTAAAGTAACACAATTACCAATTCCGCTACGTAATCAATTATCCGTTGATTTACATTCACCAAGATCATCATCATCATCTGAACCTATGTCACCGAAAAGCTTGCAAATACATCATCACGATGATATTTTATTATCAGATAGTAATAATATGAATAGTAATAATAATAATAATAATAATAATTGCAGTAATAACAATGAAGATCGCGTTCAAGTTACCTGACCAATTATTATATTATTAATTATTATTTAAAAGTTAAAAAGAAAAAACTTAAAAAAAAATGCATAAAAACATACGTCTTCTTAAAAATTCTTAATTTTAATGTAAATATTTTGTAAATTTTTTCAATGTATATTTTTATTTTTGTTTTATAAAATTTAATTTTTAAGTAGTTAAATTCCTATAAAAGAAAAAATGTTTTTGAAAATTTTAAATTTTAAAAAGAAAACAACAGAAATTTTATGTAAATTTTATTTTTAATATTATTATTTTTATAGACAAGGAAAATTTATTAAAAAAGTTTTTAAAAAAAGCGCTAACCACCAATGTACAAGAAAAAAAATATTCCTATATAAGAGAGTTTTTTTTTTTATTAATTAATATAAAAGAAATCTATATTTTAATTTAAGAAATTTATTAAATTTTTTTTCTATAAATTAAAAATTTTTTGTGTTCTAAAAAAATTGATTTTAATATAAATTATTTTGTGATGACAAAGTTTTTCTTAAATAATGTATAAATTTAAACAACAAAAAAAAATCATTTTATTAACCAAATTAAAATGACAAAATATTAATTAAAAAAATATGTTTTCAAAATAAATACCTCATTAAGGAATAAATTTCTTTTCCTCAAGATTTTTATAACCGTTTTGCAATAAAATTGATGACCGCGATAGGAACTAGCAGGGCCGAATTTCCCATTAGGCAACTTAGGCTGCAGCACCAGATATTTTTCATGAAAAACATATCCTATTATAATTTTTGACAAATTAGTTCAAAAATGACGAGAATATTCGCCCGATAGTAGAAAGTGCAACATTTGTTTCCAGCACCACAAGTTCAGCCTATAGTTAGGAATTCTTCCGTCGCTCGCTTTGAACCCATACTCTCACCCAGTGAACGTTCTTAACTAGTATACTTTTGGCAGATCAAGAAAAAATTTATCTTATTTTAAGTTTTCTAGAAACGATAATGTAGACGTTATCTAATCTAATATAGGATTGCTTTTGGTATTAACTTTTCGTAAGTATTATTAGATCCCTATTTTCGACTGAATCCTTATAACTCCACACAGCTAGCAACCACTAATCCGGTTGAATTGAATGTTCGTAAGCGATATGTAAATCTTAGAATGTATAACGCCCGACTGTAATGGATTTCTCGACATATATCAATGTGATTAAATTGGATTTCACTTTCAAATTCATAAATTTTATTTAAATCCATTTAAACTTTCCCTTCCTTTTTATTCTCACTTATTTTTGCATCTGAGGCGTAAAATTTGACAAATTATTGATAATAATATTCAGCAAAATCGGGAAACTTCATGTATAGTCAAACCTGTGTCAGGAAAATACATCCTCCTAATTAAAAAAGTACCATAATATAGAATTTCTTAAATAGTTATCCAATATACTGAAAATATAGGCGCCCAATTAGCAGCTTTGATAGCAGTTTTAAACACTTGACAGTAAAATTCCTACTTTCCTTATCCTCTTTTCCGCTATTTTTTACAAATTTCCTTTTTTTTTCACAACTATGTCCCAAAGTTTCCATAAATTATTATTACAAAATTCTCCCAGCTGTATTAAGTTACCAGAGAAATACGAAATCCTTTAGCATTTTTGAAGAAACATGAAATTTTGATCCTGATTTATTATTTAATTTATGATATGCTTTTTAGTACTGAAGCATACTAAAAGTCCTTTACATTTAAAAGTCTGAAAAAAAGAAATCCTTCCTTTTAATGAGGTTAAAAGTTTACAAACTATTTAAGATTAATTTAATTTAATTACAAAAAAATTTCTGTCATCCTTTTTTGAAGGAGAAAAAATAATTAAAAAATAAGAAAAATTAAAGAAAAATACTCTCACTAAGCTAGTTACCATTTTTTTTTTTTTTTTAGTTATTTTTAATTTTAATTAAAGATGTTTACATACGGTATACTACAAAAGGTGCTATTTATATGATTTAATGTTAATTCGAGATGAAAAGAAACAAAACAAAATTTTATGTAAAAATAGAAGTTTTATATTTTCCTAAAAAAAAAAAATTTTCTTAAAAAAACAAGCGATCGAAATACAATTTTCTTTTATAATTTTTCAAGGAATAAATTTTCTTTTTGTTTTTATTTTTGTTTGTTAAAATTTTTAAATATATATATTTTTATTTTGTTTGTTTTTTTTTTAAATTATTTATAATTTCGAATGAAAAAGTAGAAAATCACCAATTTTATACAAAATAAAAAATAATTGTTAATGTAAATTATAAATTTAATTAATTAATTAAAAAAATTTTAAATGAATAATGGTTATTTAATTATTTGATACATTTATTTCAGTTTAAACTAAAGGCTATCGTACATTATCATCGCCGTACATAAAGGATGTCCGAAAATTCACGCAAGATTTGAATTTTGCACCATTTGTGCGGTAAAGTGTTGCCAACGAAAAAAAAGCGTGACACCTGACAGTTCAGAGTTATTAAAAATTGAGCGCTACATGCGAAAAAACAACGCGTTTTCATTGTAGAACAATATTTTAAAAATTGTGAGTCATTTCCAAGTCGTGTAATTTCCCGTTTTGATGATCAGAACTGGCCGCCCAAATCATGCGATTTAACATCGTTGGGCTTTTTTCTTTGGGGTTTTTTCAAATCTGAGGTTTAGTCCACGACCACCCACGGTTTGAATGAAATTCAACCACATTTATGCAATTATGCAAAACGGTCACGGAAAATTTTAACAAAATAGTGCGTAGAGTCATTTACCCGATATGCTATTCTGTACATAACTCTATACTATATACTTTGTGAATCAATAAAAATTTACAATTTTTAATTATAAACCAGAGATGTAAACCGGTTTCTTTGAACCACTTTGAACCAAACCAAAACCACTGAACCATCGAAATTTTCCGAAACCAAAACCAAAACCAAAACCAAACTACTTTTAAAATGATTCGGTCGAACCAAACCAAAACCAAACCAGTTTTAAAATTAATACTTGAACCGAACAATAAACCGAAATTTTTCTATTGGTTTATGGCTCGGTTCAACAGAAAAAATTGTCCTATAATTTACATTTTTCTTTTAAAAAAACTGAAAAAGTCTACTACATTTTCTTATAAAAACGATGGTTAATCAACATTCAACAGTTTGCCAGTTTTCAAATTTGTTTTTAACAAGTAATCAAACACGACATAGTTTTTCATTTAGTGAAATCATGATTAAAATAAAAACAGAAACAAACACAAGAAGGAAGAATATACTTAAAATTAAAAGATATAAAATTCATATCTAAATGACATATGTAAGCAAGTCTGTATATTTTTGAGTTTAATAATAATTTTTTTAGTATTTCCTAAAAGAAAATGTCAGGCAACAAAGATAAAAAATACCCGGTTTTTAAAAAAATTTGTTTGTGATTCAATAACAAATAGAAGTAAGTACAATGAATGCTGTATTGTTATGACAAATAATCACCCAGAAAATTTAATGCAGCATCTTAAAAAAAAGTACTCCGAATCCTACGACATAATTGACACGAAGCGAACAAATAAAACAGCTGAAAAAAATTTGCCAACCAAATCTACATTGGCTTTCTTGGTTTCTATCACAACAACTAAGAAAAAAGACATATTTGTTCTGAACCAAAACCAAAACCAAACCAAAACCAAAACCAAAAATTATGTAGCCTAAAAACCAGAACCAAACCAAAAACCAAAAAGAAGGTTCATGCTTAAACCAAAACCGAACCAACTGTAAAAATGTCTTGGTTTGCATCTCTGTTATAAACCTGTATTTTCTATCAAAATTACTTCTTGCGTTTATTTTGGGATACCCTTTATTTGCAAGGTCTTTAAACATGTCGCTAATTCGAATAAGAAGACTGTGACTTTAGTTGATGGTGTCCAAACTAGTCATCAGAAAATTTGACATTTTTGCTTAATACGATTTCTTCGTTTTTAATTTCTTTCGTTATCTACACGCATTTGTTAACAATCTTGTATGTGAGGCAGTAATAGTGTGGAATAGTCTTAACTTAATTATTATTGCCGAAAATTTCCTTACAAATGAAATGAGAACCTATTTTGTTATAACGAAATTTTACAATTCCCAGTATAGAAGCATACCCACGTACGTAGTTCCTCTATTTTATTTCTTGCTGAAAATTGTGTATTGTGGATCATTCCTGAATCCTGACTAAGTATTTATTGTATAATGTGACTAATGGAAAAACAAATATAATTAAAATAATGAATTTTATAAGAGACTTCTAAAGTTTAAGATTTAACGATAACCTTCCAAATTGCGAATGTTCATACAAAGTTTACCTTGCGGGAAAACTTGGGAAAAATACTTCTGTGAATATGGTTTAGTAGCTGCAAACAGACTTTTCCACAAATATTTTTACGTTTTTACCTGCAAGTACTTAAAAGTGGAAAATGGAAAGATCCTCGTAGTACGTTTTGTATACGGAAGGGAAAATTGGTTATTTTTGATTTAGATTGCTACTCTTTAAAATATTATTAAAAAAATATAAATGAAACATCCCTTTGCCTGCCTGATATCATTTGTGATAGCCTTTATTGTTGCGCTCTCCGCACATAGCAAATGATCTATGTAACAATTTTTTATGTTTTTATTATTTCTGGCTCGCACTAAAAAAGATGTTGAGTATTGTAATATATTGAGTATTTGAATTAATTTTGAGGGTTTCTATGATTATCATGTTTATTTAAAAGATCCATTATATTTTTTTAAAAGTATTGTCTGTCGTTAGTTCTAACATTTTCTATCTTTCGGGCAACAAATTGATTTCGTGTTAAATAAATTCTTCTTGTTTTGAACCAATCCACCCATGGAGTCATGTTGCATCGATCGGAAAAAATGATAATCAAATGGCGTAATGTTTGGTGAATATATCCATTAAGCCAAAGCATCCCATCCAAGTACTCCGAACGAATTACTCAAAGATTTTGCAATGTGTAGCCGACATTGCTCAAAAAGTAACCCAAAATTGACTGACAGAATGCGCTTCGTTAAGAAGAGTCGCCATATTGTCCAAAGTCAGTTTTAAATATTAATCCCATAAATTAATCCTTCGACTAACACATTTTTAATTCAAAGTTAACTTTCTGTATTCTTTTTTTGAATTTAAAGTTCTATCACACTTTAAACAACACCCTTTCAAATAGTTGAATTACATGTGCGAATATGTATATATTTAAAAGGTAAATTTTAGGTGAAAACTACAATTTAAAAAAAGTTTCAAAAAGCACCATATTTCACTTTCTCTTGTCAAACTCATGTAATTCTGCATAATTAATTAATCTATACCATTGCGAAATTTTCACAATTAGTAAAAAAAAAGAGTATTTAACAAGATAATAAATTGACCACCCACTACAATCGAAATGTAGGCAGTTATTAGGTACATGAAGATAATTCCTATAAAATTATTATTCTTTCAAATTGGCGCCAACATAAATATTTTATTGAATTATTATCGTTTGAATAAAATAGAGACAGGCGGAACTCTATATAGTATAGTAAAATCTAAACCTAATTTTATTCTTTTAACTAACCTTAGGTTTATCTTAGATATTTTGTTTTTGCATAAATTTATTCTTTATAAGTCCGGTTTTCTTGAATCTGTAAATTATGCAAATATATGATACAAAAATATTAACGAAAACAAAAAAAGAAATAAGTAAGTAACACCACCACGCCCCAATTGTATATAATCAACAATTACAAAAATAAATTCCTAATTATTAATAGCATTAATTTTAATCGCGGTTTCATATGAGTTGATTACAAAATGAACAGTGATTAATTTACACAAAATTATAAAAAGTCCTTGAATTTCAAGAAAATGCTGTTAATTGAGAATTTCGTTACAATTTTTGCAATGACAATTTCTTGATTTAATATCGCCGATATCAGACATATTAAGTATATATCATATTATTGAAATAGATTAAATAATTATTAAATATAATAAAGCAAAACAAAGCCGCTTGACAACTGATTATTAATATGACTTCTATTGATCTTGTTAATTACGAAAAATTATGCATAATTAAAAATTAATTATTAAGAAAATACCTTCTAGGTGTAATTTAGAATAAAATTTAATATTATTAATCAAAAATTCATAAATTTTCATTATTAGTCTTAAGAATTGAGTGAATTCTGAATTCATTCTATTTTATTTGAATGACCGTCCTAAGATTGACAGAAAACCAAAAAAGTTGAGGAAAATTTTATACTGATTTTTAATACTCATTTTTTAGAATTTTACGTTTTAAAAGTTCTCTTTTAACATCGGCCTTTGGAATTTAGGGCCTCTAATTTTTTATATTTAAAATATTTATAGGGAATTTCTGTGCTTAAGCTACCCAAAAGTCTCCCATTTGAAATTTGTTCCTAATAATATTTATGAGGAGGGGCAGGCAGTTCTATTATAATCATTTTGTAGAAGACTAGTGTTTTTCTAATTAATAAATGAGAGAATACTAAAAAAAAATTATTGAAAATTAATTTTCTAGGTTCGTTTGAACAAGAACCAAATTAGCACCGAACCGGAACCAAATCGGAACCGAACTATATTTCATATTCAGTGCCATGTAAATTTATTTGCAAGCATCTAAAATCCGGAAGCTCGATTTAAAAATTACGTTTCCTAGTTCATTCTATTAAGTTTTGTATGGTTTACTTTCTAATCCCCTGCAAATATGCAATCAAATTGTACATAGTATATATGGACATATTAATCAAACTGCCTGAGAGTATGCAATTTTTCTTACACTACTTCAAAGACATAAATTGAATTACATCCAAAATGAATAATTTTACAGATTACGATACTAATTAGAAAACTTTCCCCGTAAAAAAGGTGAATTAGCAATTCGAAGAAATTCGTAATAATTAATATTAACTCATAGAATACCATTGAGCATAATATAGAATAAATACAACTGATTACCTCGACCGATACCAATACTATTTTCTGATTCCATTTGCATATGCTTTTCTTATATATTTCTCTGTCGGCGGTATTTCTTATAAATATCCTATCGTCATATCCTAATACTGGCCTTTATCACCCACGAAGACGGGAAAACAAGGTTTTTGGCAACATCTGCGATGCATTTGTCAATGTCGAAAGGGATTTCTTTGGCGGGTCCTAAATACATATTTACATTTATATTGTAACGTGTTAGTCTTTCGGTTCGATGTTATTAGAATGATAACACTTTTTATTTATGTGAACTTAGTGTATAAACTTTATTTGTAATTATTTCTGCTTAACAATTAGTCTTAAAAATATTTGTCTTTCAATAATTTAATTATTACAATTATTTATCACAGTTTTAGAGCTTCACTATTTTAATTACTTTCACAAAAATAATCTCGTTTCCAATCTCTGCTTTGTATAATCTCTGACGAAGCTTTTCACTTCAACTGATCGATTAAGAAATGATCTCAGGCTCGACCCTACAGCCCTTTTTATATCAGATTGGTGTATTTCGCGAACTTTCTTGAAAAGACTGGTCGTTTGGCTTTCTAAAAACAGATGGCATTTTCTCGAAAGCTCCAGAAATTCTTGAATATTTCCAAGAATTGTTTTTGTCGTGTGGTGTTTTTTTGTGTTAGTTATTTTACTTAGAATACTTGTATTGTGACAATGTTTTATTGTTATTGTTTGATGATTTTATGAATCACCAAGTATCCTAAGTAAAATATAGTGCACTACCCCCTTCTTAAATCTGTTCGTCCCGAACAGAATCTTTTGGACTCGTGCCGCGATTCTTCGCTAACTGATTTGAATGAATCACCTTCATTTTTACTTTTGATGATTTTCGCTTTCGCCATACCACGTCCAAAGAGTTCATCTCGTTGGTGCAGTCACTATCTTGTAATTCGTTGTTTGCAGGTTCCTCAAATACTTTGTCCACCGGAACCCGTATATGCTGTCCAGATGATCTTTCCGGTGGAGTTCGTCTGGTGCTATCCTGTTCACTCGTGTCTTGCTTGAGTTCAGCGTCAACATATTGCCCCACTGCAGTTTCAGTTTTCTTTTGATGTCCTACAATTTTTGTGCAGGTGTCACAATTCCTGCACCAGCTTTTGACATCAGCTCGCCAGTGTACCCAATAGAATCGTTCTCGCACCTTCGCTAATGTTCTGTTGACTCCCAAATGTCCCCCTGAAGTTCCAGCATGTACTTCACCAAGTACCTCATGTACTTTGGACTTGGGCACGATCAACTGCATTAGTTTGGATTTTCCATCAGGAGAATCCCATTTTCTCCTCAGAACGCCATTTTCTATCTGTAACGAGTCCCACTGAGCCCAATAACTTTTTGTCGTATCACTGCGTATTACAATATCGCTCCATTTTGGACCCTGACCCCTTTTCTTCCATTTAAGGATTGGTCCAACATCTTCATCCTTTAGCTGCGCGTTTCGGATGCTCGACATGTCATCGCCTCCAATCCTTAATGTACGGATAGCTACTACCTTTTTCACATTCCTGCAGTCCTTACTCGTTTCTTCAAAAGCCCCTTCAGTACCTACGACACTGGATTTGCTCCTTCTCGTTTTGTCCTTACTTTTTGACAACTCCGTAACCCTAGTTGTCATTCCAATGTCGTCCGTCCGTTTCATTTCTACAACAGCATTTGCATCTGACGTAACTTGTTGGTCTCGTAGATTTGATTTGGTGTCACTGGAATCTGCTTCTTCCAACGTTAGCGGGAACTCAATATTTCCACATCGCAATAACCTATCTTCAATGTTCACACTCACTCCATTCTGCTTCATAAAGTCCAGGCCCATGATACAATCGTCCATTATATCAGCCACCAAAAACGTATGTCGAAACACATACTCATCTAGCCCCAATGCTAGAATCACTTCACCCAGAATCGGAGATGATTCCCCTGTAACCGTTTGAAGAACACTGTTACTGCTTCTGCTCATGTGTTTCCTACTAATGAGCTTCCTGTTCACGATGGATCTACTTGCACCCGTATCTACGATGATCCTGCATCGATGACCAGCAATTACTCCTTGCGTCGTTAATCTGTCGTTACTCTGTTGTAGGAGAGAGACTGATACCATAATCGGTGCTTTTGTCTGGTTGGGGCACTGCCGCTCTAAATGTCCTTCTTTACCGCAGCCCCAGCATTTCAGTCTTCTTTTGGTATCGTTCAATTCCAATTCCTGGATAGCTTGCTGCACATCCGCCTTTATCTTTTCGGTTAGTTGGTCTATCGTTAGCTCTGTTGAGTCTTCATCAACCATAGCAGCTCGTACCATTGGAACCGCCCTTGTTGCTCTCTTTGCAGCTTCCAATGTCAACGCGACAGCCAACACATCGTGCAACATGCGCTTTCCACTAATCCGGACCTTGAACTGAATGTCTGCATCCCGAATGGCATTGGTGAATCTTTCTGCAGCCAAGTCATTCTGCAGCTCCAGGGGATAATCGGGGTATGACAAGTATACCAACCGCTCAATATCTTCTGACAACTCCTGAAGTGTCTCTCCAGATTCTTGCATTCTGTTGACGAGCTCCATTCGGTATACGTCCTTCATGTGGTTATCCCCATATCGAATGTCCAATTGTGTTACAATGTAATTGTAATTCTTCTCATTTTCTGGTGAGATTGTCCGCAATAAATCGGCTGCATTACCCCGTAGAGCCAGAATTAATGCTGTGGCTTTTTCTCTATCGGACCAGCCGTTCGCACCAGCAGCCGCTTCAAACTGTCGTTTGTATACTGGCCATGAAGTTTTTCCGTCAAATATTGGTGGCTTCATCCTTTTACCTGATGACTCAATATTTATTTTATTTTCTTTGATGTCAGCCATTTTCGCTTCGATTTCTGCTACTTTTTGTTCCAATTTCTGGTCAACGTTGCTGACTTCCGCGCGAACTGTTGTAACTTCTGTAGTTATTTTGTCTTCCAATTTCTGCTCAACTTTGTTTACTTCCGTACGAACTGCAGAGACTTCCGTACTAATTTTAGTTTCAAGGTTCGCAACACTGGATTCCACCTGAGTTTTTAATTCACCCATGCTGGATTCCATCTTATTCTGCATGTCAGATACACTTGCAATCTTACTTTCTAGACTTGCAGAAGTCGAATCTATTTTACTTTGTAAACTTGAAGCAGTTGATTTTAATTCGCCTTGTAAATTGGAAGCATTTGATTTTATTTCGCCTTGCAGATTAGAAGCAGTTGATTTTAATTCGCTTTGTAGACTGGAAGCATTTGTTTTCATTTCGCCTTGTAAAGAATCCATTTTATTCATCAGCAGGGTCATAAACTTCTCGAACTTATCACTTTCCGCTGATTTTGCACCCTCTTCACTGAAATCGGACTTGTCATTGTCCTCGTTCGTGTTTTCTTCTTGGTTTCCCTCTTTCAGAATTTCACTAAAGTCGAATGTGCTACTGTCTAGTCCTCTTATTGCACATTCAGCGATTACTCTTTTCTTCTTTTCTGGTTTAGTTCCCGTGGAAACTGACTTCCACACACGCAGAACTGTGGATAGTTCTAATGTACTCAAACTATCTAATAATTTACTTTCCATCGTTCAAATATTTTTAATTGTTCACGAAATTCTATTGTTCTATAGAAACTTCTCGCACAGTATCTAAATTCCCAGTATAATCTTAATTTCTACGAAATTTCTCGTACAATCGAAATTTTCACACGATACACGACGTATAACCTCAAATTTCGTACAATCGAAATTTTTATACAACTCATACAAAATTTCTTGTACGCCCCTGAAATTTCTCACACAGTCGAAATTACTATACTCAAATTTCTTAATAACGAATTTCTTCGAAATTTTCCCCACAGAAGTTTCTAGTTTAATTTCGAATTTTCTTGCAGAAAATTTTAGCAAAATTGTCTTTTCCGCACTGATTCACAATAAATAATTTCACTTCTGACACCAATGTAACGTGTTAGTCTTTCGGTTCGATGTTATTAGAATGATAACACTTTTTATTTATGTGAACTTAGTGTATAAACTTTATTTGTAATTATTTCTGCTTAACAATTAGTCTTAAAAATATTTGTCTTTCAATAATTTAATTATTACAATTATTTATCACAGTTTTAGAGCTTCACTATTTTAATTACTTTCACAAAAATAATCTCGTTTCCAATCTCTGCTTTGTATAATCTCTGACGAAGCTTTTCACTTCAACTGATCGATTAAGAAATGATCTCAGGCTCGACCCTACAGCCCTTTTTATATCAGATTGGTGTATTTCGCGAACTTTCTTGAAAAGACTGGTCGTTTGGCTTTCTAAAAACAGATGGCATTTTCTCGAAAGCTCCAGAAATTCTTGAATATTTCCAAGAATTGTTTTTGTCGTGTGGTGTTTTTTTGTGTTAGTTATTTTACTTAGAATACTTGTATTGTGACAATGTTTTATTGTTATTGTTTGATGATTTTATGAATCACCAAGTATCCTAAGTAAAATATAGTGCAATATGCAACCTTTTCACTTAACCTCGGTAAAACTTCTTCTAACTATTTCCACACAAGTGAATCATTGCTATTCTTTTTTGTCTAACAAAATGCATTAAGTAAAAAACTAAAGTAAATAATTACTTTTAGGTTGTAAGAACGATTGAGAAGGAATTTCTTTTCGGTTTATGAACATTTGCTAATCTTAGATTCACTGCACAAGAGACTGTTATAATAGATCTTCACTTTTAAGAGCAAACCTTAGTTACCACTTTACTTATTCGATTTATAATACAATATTATTATTGTGGTATTCATCAAAAAGGGTTATGGTTCATTTAATTTCTTGGCAACACCAACCCCTAATTTTGTACAGGAATTAAACCCTAATAATATTTAACAGGATAATTTTTTAACGAACTGGTGTTTCTCTAATTAAAAAAATGCAAGAATACAAAGAAAAAAATGATTTCCAACACACCCACCCTGTGTAGAAGTCAGAATACTGACAGAATACTCTTTCATTTCATGCATCCAAAGTTGAATTTTTAACAAGAAAAATTCACTTGCCAAGAATTTGAGCCATAATACTTTTTGTAGGTACACGAAGAATTAGATGAGGTATGATATGAATCCCATTTAAACTTAGTCTTAGTTTTATGGACATAATAAAAGAGAAATTTATGATCTACTACCGAATTTATTATAACACTTTATTATTATATTAAATACAAAATAAAAATTAAACTAAATTAAATGCCGGTATTGTAATCTCACACGTACTTTGTGCGTGGGTTTAGCTAATGCAATGTGTTATGTACGCTGTAGCGAAAATATCTGGACCTAGCGTACATTAAACGGGTTGTACCTGCTTTTATTCCTAATTATAGTAATTTTCTTTAAGTAATAACAAAAATGTTGTGTTCCCATAAATATAGTTTTTAACTTTTCAGTATTATTTTGCTTAATTTTTAACTTGAGAAGAATTTTTAATATAAAATATTTAAAAGTTGGTAATTCGATTTTCAACTTGTCGTATTTTTTCCTGTAATTCTTTACTTTCCTTTTCAGTTTCTTTCAAATCGTTTGTAATTCTTTCCAAATTTGATGAGAAATTACGAATCTTTTCATTTTCAATTTGATCCTCGATATCACGTATCTCGCGCATAATCGATCCGATTTCTTCGACTAAAACTATTAAATCTCCACAGTCCTCGTGTAACGTGACTAAAAGTTTGTACGCTCTTTTTGAGTATTCGTCTCGTTTGGCAGTTTTAAAAAGAAGATCATCTGTGACTGCAAATTGTCTACTTAATTGTCCAGTAATATTTTGAATTTCCTTTTGCAGTTCCCTAGTATCGCGTAACACATTATCAATATCATTCTTTTGTTTTCGGATATTTCCAATAATTTCTAAAATACGAGATGTATACGATTTTCTCGTAATTACTTTATCAACTTTTTGCAGTTCAATTGCAAATTGTGTATAAAGAAGTGATTTCTTTCGTAAATCTTCAGCAATCCCACTCGAACGTTCCTGGATTACTTTAACCTGTTTCATAATATTACTATTTTCCGATGTTTTACTATTATTTTTCAATTTATAATTATCAAGAATTTCAAGTAGCGGCTTTTGATGTTCCTGCCATTGTTCTCTTAGATTTTCCAATCGATTACTAGTGTTTGCTACCAGTTTCTCCATTTTACTAATATTTGCGCTAGGATTTTCTAATAAAATAAAAGTTTTCTTTTTGATTTTATGTAAATCTTTTAATTTCTGTAAATCAACATCATTTTGTTGATAATTCTTTTGGAGTTTTAATTTTATTAAATTGATTTGTTGTTTATTTGATAAATGTTCACCGATTGAGTGTTTTAACTGTTCTATAAGTCCATCGAGCTCTTCATATCCACCGCCTGGAATAATTTCTTGTTTCCATCCAATATTCGATGTTTTTACCGGAGTCGTATGAGAACTTGGTGCAATTTCTTGTTTCCAACCAATGTTCAATGACTCCATTTTCGGTGAAATTGCGCTAACATTTCCAGATTCTGTTAAAATTTGAATGTGTTTTGCAACATTTTTATGATTCGAATATTTATATTCTTCAATATCATTTTTATGAATAATTGATGGACAAATTGTTTCGAAATTAGTCTTCTGGAAAACGGTTGGAGATCGTTTCAACCAATAATCATGAACGTGGGTTTCATTTTCATCGTCCAACAAAGTTCTTGGAAGATTTAAATTCAATTGCGGTTGAAAATTCGTACTTTTACCGAATAATTCCATTAGAGCACTATCATATTTTCGTGTTCCACAACTATTACAGTAGATAGGAACCCATAAACTCGTTAGTTGTGTACTGATTACACGTTCAATTTCCGCTTCTAATGATGATGTTTTATCAAATGTTTGTGTAATGATCATTTTTTCCGTATCTTTTGGTAGTTTTTCAATTAAAAACATGAAAACACGACGCATTTCACTTACATTTGTGTAAAGAAATGTTTGATAACCAACGTCACCTTCATAACCAATCGATTTACATGCTTCTGCTAAACTTGCTGTAGCACTAAATCTTTGTGCCATACTTGCCGGTAATGTTTCCGGAATCACTAATGATGGTTTTATCAATTTTAAACATTTCGAGACAGTTTCGACAACCAATTTTGGAGTGAAATTCGATAAACTAATAACGTCGTCTTCAATGTTACTCTCAATTTGATGAAGAGTATGGATTATTATGTTATCAACTTCATCCATTATTTTAAACAAGTTTTTATTGATTTTATTTCCAGAATTAATAGAAAACAGCACTTTTGGTAACAATTAAAAATTTAATCTGCCTCTTTTCTTAAAATATATCAAAATGTCAAAGAAGAAATAAACAATGGTGAAGTTGGTTAAAATTTCCATCGAATCAATATCAACTAAACTACACTGTAAAAAACAAGTAAGTTAATACAGCTTTTCTAAATTATAAGAGTATGCGAATAGTATCTGAACTGACTGAAGTACATTTTTCATAAAAAATTAAATAATTTGCCCGCATTTGTTGGTGTTGCTTTTGTCACTATGGAAACATTAGTTATTATTCGCATAGCAAGAACTTGTTAAGTAAGTGTCTTCTGTAAGACTTAATAGTTATTTTAGGAACTATTCTCACAAGCCCTTAATTCAAAATGAAACACATGATCCAAATATTTAAGCATCTGATTAAAAATTTTTGACAGCTGTCATTTTGTTGTTGAGAAACGTCATTGACAAGAAATTTTGAATAGAAAATTATAAGACTGAAAATAAATAATTTGTGAATGAAATTAGTGAAATAAATTGATTTTGAATAAGCAAAAATGATAAAGTAAAAAAAAAATCATAATAAATATGCGATATTGTGTGGTGAAAGACTGTAAAAGTTGGAAGCAAAAAGAAGATAAAAATGTAAAATTTTTTCGATTTCCAAAAGATCATGAAAAAAAGCAAATATGGATCAAATCGTGTGGAAAACCTAATGTAAATCACAGTACCGGAACGATTAGCTCATTGCATTTTACGGATGATGATTGGCGGCTGAAAGATCGAATTTTAAATAATCCAATTCAAAAAAGATTATTAAATCCAGAAGCGATACCAACTCAACAGATTCCCTGCAACACGATGACCACAAACAGAACAGCACGGAACATTAAGAGAACGTCCAAAAAAATTGTCCAGGAAGCTATATAGGAAAATGATTTAAGGTTTATTGATATTCATGTTCATGGTTTCTAAAAATATGCATTTTATAACGGTAAAAATTAATTTTCAGAATCCTAAAAGAGCTGGAAGATCTCAAGCGAGATAGACATGGTGAGAATGATGCGGTTGAAGAAATTCCAAATAGATCTTCCGAAATGGTAGAAACAAAGTAAGTGGAAACTAATTTTTCTTTTTTTGTTTTCATAATGCTAACATTTAAAATTTAGAATGGAAATTGAATGTGATCCCGAAATGAGAATACTTGAATTGGAAAATAAATTAAAAGCTGCCGAAAAGAAAACTATATTAATTCTTAAAGAGTAATTTAGAAAACTCATTGAACGAAATATTTACAAGAGCTCAAATTGAAAAATTTAAAAAACCGAATAAAAAAGTGAAATGGTCATTGGATGACATATCGGCAGCTAGACGTTTACATTCTACTGGGCCCAGAGCCTACCAATATTTGTACAAAAGAAATTTTCCTTTGCCAGGAACAGCAACATTAAAATATTGGACAATAAAACTAAGAATTAGAATTTTGCACAAAAGTCGACAAATCGAAAAATGTCGAAGAAAAAAATTAAATAAAACTATTTAATAAAAAATCTAAATTTTCCTTATTATTTGTTTCCCTTTTCCCTTAAAATTTGATATTAGGTACTAAAGCCTTGCTTCTGTTTCGTACCAAATACATTCATTATGGTTAAAAACAATTTTATTTAGTCAGTAAAGTCATTATAAAAAAATATTAAAATATCTGAGATCAGTACCGCAATAATAAGAAAAATGTTTTGTTAATATCTCCACTGAAACGGGACCAGGCCCCATCTTTGATCATCATCATTATCGTTACAAGCTTTCATTGTAACAGTTATTGTTTTAAAATGAGTATTTACTTTATCACCAAGAGTTAAACATAGTTTTGATGATATATGTTGAATTCGTTGAACCTAAAAACAAATTATTTATATTTATTTTCAAACCAAAAGAAGACATATTTAAAAATCCTTACGGTTAGATCGTAAGACCATTCTTGTCTTTTTGTTTCTGCACATTCTGCTAAACGTACGATTGGTGTATTTAATGATTCTTCATAAAAGTCCAAACAATAACCTTCGTTTAACATAATCTATGAAATAAAATATAATATAATTCCGGTAAAACAACAAAACTATACAAATTAATCAACCTTTCCTTCTGGTGTAATTACAAACATATCATGAAGTTTTATATCCATATCACAATTTCCAACAATCGCTGTTGAAAGTGCCAAAACTCCAGAAGAAATGTTTAAATTATTTCTTAAACATGAATCATTTTCAAAGTCCAAAGAGTTCAATAAAGTATTTTCATATTTTTTAACATATTTAAGAGTTGACAACCATGAACGAGCTTTTACTAGACCAGGAATTCCAAGTACATATTTCTCAAAAATCGTATTCAATTTGGATTTTTCTTTTAATGAAATAATTTTACCAAAATATCGATCCTCACTTGGAAAGAAATTGTTTGGCCAAATATTTTTTAAATACCATGAAAATGGCTTACAATTTAGACGTTCACGAAGTTCGCGACGATCTCTTACGTCCTAGAAAAACAAAAAATACATCGTTTTTACATCGAAACAAAAATCTAATGCATAAAAATCTTTACCAAATTTGTTCTTAAAGTTGAATTAACTGGAGTATAAAGGAAAAAGAAATCAGACCATTCGTCCATCCAAACAAGTGCTACGCGTGCTAAATTTTCACTTAAAACATCAGTAATACCTCCTGGAAATGTGTATGGTGAACTTTTTCGGAATAAATGGCCAACATGAGAACATGGACTGATCTCAATAACACCACCGCATTGCCAAATTCGAAATGACATTTCAACATTTTCACCGCCCCAAATCTTAAAAGAATAAACGATTAGTTTTATTAATTTAATTAAAAAAAATGTATAAATTTACTTTCATTTTCTCATCGTACGATCCCATTTCGAAAAAATACTTTTTATCAATCGAAAACAACCCTCCAGCCATTGCTGGTGTTGAAAACGGTTTCGTCAGATCGGGAAATTCCTTTTCTAGCTCACTTTTCGTTAACATAAACCATCTAAAATCATTATGAAATTGAAAAAATTGATAAAAACGATATTAGGAGCTACCTAAAATGTAGATGCCAATTTATTCCACCCCAATGATATTCGAAAGTTTTGGTATAACTAAAATTATCATCGGAAATAATGTCGATTACAGGACAAATAACACTTCTTCGATTCTCGTGGATACGAGCTAAAAGCGGTTCTAACCATCCTTCAGAGCATTCACAATGCGCATCCAAGAAGGTCAGAACATCTCCTTCAGCTTCTCGCGCACCTAAAAGTCGGGCAGGAACTAAACCTTTTCGTTCCGGCATTCTCATAAGTTTTATTTTTACCGGAAGAGTTTTAACGTATTTGTCTAAATCATCTTTTAGGAAATCTATAAAAATATGAAATTACTAAAATGCTAAAAACATCGCAACTTGGAAGAATACCTCTCTCGCTTGCATCATCAATAAGAAGTATTTCCTTCAACAGTTTATTTGGGGATCGGTTGATCACACTCCAAATAGTTCGCAATAGAACTGACCAAGCCTCATTATGAAACACAATAATCACAGACGTAGTTGGCAAATCGGGTGGATACTGCTTTTTTATGCATCTTAAAAATATAAATCTTATTAATTTCTTTCAAAAAAAAATCCCTAAAACAAATTCTTACTCTGGCTTTCTATAATCTAATAAAGTTCGATTTAATGGAATTCGATCGCTTGCTAAAAGATTAAAATGGTTTACTTGGAACATTCTTTGCATTATTAGACTTTCACGTGCTGGTACGACAACTGGTCTACCCTTGGCGCCTTCCGATGCAATTGGTAAGAAATCATTTTTGTTGTAGTCATCTTAAAATTCCATTCGAAAGGTCATTGTCCCAAAGAAATAAGAAAGGATTTCATTTTTTTTTTGTTAAATAAAAACCGGCTGTTTTTAAAATACCCAGAATAGAAGTTTAGAAATTTTGGATGAAAATTAATGGAAAAAAACCATCGCCAAGAAAATATGAAAGCTTAAAAATAGAACAAAATAAAACTATGTAAACCTTTTGACATATTCCCAAAAATATTTCCAGTTCCGATGTAATGGGCGACGACCACATTTTTAGGGCTTCTCTCACGTAGATTTCGATGTGCTTCCCAATTTCTAAATTTATATAAAATCAATTTTAGTTTGAATTGTTTCTTTGTTTTAATTTCTAGGAATTACTTTTTACGATAATCTGAATCAGAAATGCTTTGCAAATAAACGTTTATACTAATCGCGAACATAAAAAATGAAAAGAATAATAAAAACAGGTATAAAATCCATAATTTTTTTAATCGACGAAAACCAATACGCATTATTTTAATTTGTTCGTTTAGAAAATTTTGATCGAAATGATAAATTAAAATTAAAAAATTAATAAAAACTAAGGCGTTAAATAAAAAATCATCCCACAACTTTTTAAAAAAAACTGACGTAAACAAAAATTTGTTTTGACAGCTCAAATGTTGCGATACATTTCATATAGGAATTGATTAGCAACATTTCATATTCAAAGGGTTGTCCATATTTTAAAAATTAAAAAGTACTGAATTTTAAAATAAAAAAATTTTATTTAAAAAGAACAGATTCTGGTAATTTAAAAAAATTGTTTACCTCAAGCTCAAAATAAAACATACATACATTAATTTTTCTTTTTAACTGTTTGCCTATTAAATATTAGTAATTTTATCTTTACTTTCTCTTATTATCGCGAAAAATCTGATATTGATGTTGTTGGCTAACCTTCCGTCCATAGATTTACTAATGGGGAGAAGTTAGGAAACATTAGCTGGATTTATGTTTTTTCAATAAGGATGACATCGTTATCTTCATACCTTTTTAGCGCGGCGTGGCTTCCTAATGAGCAGTGACCAAATCCGGTCCAAAATATTATGATTTTGTCGCATGATCTTTTTTGAAGGAAAATAATCTCTTCTCCAAGTACTCTTTATTCCCTATGGTAGTAGGTACTACCAGAGGGTATATACGTTTTGTCACAATATTAGAAAGGTTTCAAGGGTACAGTTTTGTAGATCAGTGATTCTTAACCAGTGGGCCGCGGCCCCCTGGGGGTCCGTGAGAAGTTTGCCCGGGGTCCGCCAAACTATGCAAAATTTGCTTCAGTGGGCCGCGAGTACAAAAAGGTTAAGAACCACTGTTGTAGAGAATCAAAAGTCATGTCGATTTCTGCATGTCGGTCAGTCCGTTTAAAAGATAACTCAAAAATCGGTCAATCAATTTTGAATAAATTTACAATGTGAGTTGGTTCTTCCTTAATTTTGTTTATTATTGCAATTCAACAAAATCGGAAAAGGGGAAGCGAAGTTATAAAGCAAAAACCAGGGTGACCATTTTCGTAAACATCGTAGGAAAACGAATACTCAAGAAAAACACATCCGTTTCTTTACTAGCAATATCAAATAAGGACTTTAATATCGTTCTGCTGCAACTGTTTTCGAAGCTTATAAAAGAAGCGTCCATCGATATTCCGGGGATAACAGGTAACACACCACCTCTGGGATTTAAATGAAAAGTTCTAATCACATGCAGTGAAAAAAGCTTTTCAAAAATTCAATGGATACTGCCGAAATGGGGTAAAGTTCGAAGAGCTTTTCACGTACTTATTAACAACCCCGAAGAAAAGCTTCTTTACTATTGTTACTCTCTATTTTATTGCAAAGCATATGGAAAAGCCTTCACTCTCGTCATATATTTTCTCTTTCATTACATTTTCATATATTCATCTTTGTCATACAACAAAAAAGCAACAATATCAAATTTTCATTTCCACATTCATATCCTTGAAGAAAATTAACATCCTTCAAATCCATTCACGGATTCTATTCTATTGTTTTCATCTCTCTCTCTGCAGCCCTTTCCAGATAACAATACATAGATGTGTGTCTCTATGTTTACATATATAAATTGGTTAAAGTTTGGAAAAATGCCAAAAATATTAAACAATACAAAACCGAAGCCTATTTATCTCATTTGGTTTCAGCAAAGGAAAGCCTACGGTCGAAGTTAACAGAAAAGCAATTTAGTTTGTAGAAAAACGGAATCGCCGTCACTGTTAAAGCGTGTCGTCACGTCCAGCGTTCTAAAAACGAAAAAAAAAAAAAAAAATTAAATATCGCGAAAAAACACTTGTTTTATTTATATTTTGATAATTTTCTTTTTTTTTGCGTTTACATATTGGTGTGTGTCCATTGAGTTCGCGAAAAATATTTTTTTTTTTTACATCATTCGGTTCTAAAACCGGTGAAAAACGTAACCAAAGCTAAAAATACCTTTACCTTACTTTTCGAGTCTAAAATTAGCAAAAAAAAATCAAACAGAATTTGTTGTTAATGAATTCGATTGGTTAAAAATAGTGCGTTTGACTTGATTTGTAAATATTACAATTTTTTATTTGATTTTTAAAATCGCCATTGAAAACAAAAACCTCCGAAAAAACTAATTTAACTTGTTTATTTTAAACATATTTTTGTGGAAGCTGTTTTTTTCTAATTGTTCATAAAAAAATGATTATATGGTGGTCATTTTCTTTGATAAACTTCTAAACTCCCACGACCCTACATTCATCAATATTCTTTAATCCAACTGTCCACAACAAACTCCCTCTTCTGGATTTTACGTTTTTTTTTTTTTGTTCATACTTACGACGTAGAATATCAGCAAATTAATAAATAATCACCAAAAAACAAACACGGATTTCATCAACCAACAAAAAAAAGCTTCTCTTGACGAAATTTTCATGGTAAATATGCACGTAAAAAAAACTAGTTAACTTTTTATTTTTAATTAGGCATATAATTACAAAATTACATATGCAACTTTGTTCAGACTCCAGACCTCTTCGTCCCACCGCAAGTTTTATATATTCGGAATCTATTCAAATCTCATCAATTATCCAGGCGCAGCCCACAAAATAAGCGCAAACAAACAGAAAGCTTTTTCCATTGTGATTCATTCATGAAATTCAATATCAAACTTGATCAACAGAAAAACTATTGACTCTGAATGTTTAAAAAAAAAAAAAGAGCAACAACAGAAGAGTTTCAGCTCAGAGCATCTCACAATGGAGACATTGAATTTTTCGTGAAACAAACACAACCAGTGGTGGGTGACTTTTTGGGTGGCGGCGGTTGGATGGGAATCAAAACTGATTTTCTATGTGATGTCATTTCGATAGAAGAAGCTAAACGAAGTTAATAGATTCCATTATAAAGGCTATCGTTTCGGGAATCACAACAAAAAAACAAATAATTCTGTCCGGGACTTTATATCCAAAAAAAACGAGTAAGAAAATTGCTTTCTTGCTTTTTCTTTAAATATATTATAAAAAAAAAAAACAAATAGTAACTTAAAATCGGCCTATAGCCGAATTTTTGATGCCCTATGGTAGAAATAGGACAGGAAAACTGTCAAAACTAACATTATTTCAAGGTTTTTTCTTCATAACTTTGTTCCTTCTTTTCAAAATTTCTTACAATTTGTGGGTAACCTAGACCCTGATAGCAAAGTACATCAAAAAAAACTTTATAAAGACGGTTAATTTCTCCTAGGATTATTTCTTTCTCCACTATCCTAGGACCGATTTGGTCGAAATTTAACATGATATCGTCTATTTATGTAGTTAACCTATATAATTAATTTAAACAAAATTGATTCACAAATTTTCCAATTAAAACCTAAAAACCATAAACAAAAAAAACGACAAAGCTTTCTGGTCCGCCTGATTATTCCTTTATAAGTTTGCTCCCCTGGATCGATTTTGCTCAAATGCAATACCAAACAAAGTCAAGGAATAACTAACTCATGTTGAACATTTCATCAAATTCGGGTAACGCGTTTTTGAGTTATTTTGTATACGGACGGACGGACGGACATGCATAAATCGATATAACTTTTGATTCCTGACACAACCATACCCTTGAAACCTTTCAACGACGATTATTTCGATGTGTTATAAATGGAGTGACAAAACTAATATACCCTCTAGTAGTACCTACCATAGGACATAAAAGAAAAACTGAAGTATATTTTGTTGGCATTGACTGTTTGGTAAAGCTATCTAAAAAGTATGTATTACATACGTACATACAAGTATTTACTTAAATAATCGGTGAACAAAAGCTTAATACAAATTCGACTTATAAAGGAGGTTTTTAACATTTGATTTTGAACAATTTAAACGTTCAGTGTGTTTTGCAATATAAAATTGATGCAAAGATACATCGTTAAGGCCAATCTCCATACAGCCAACATCCTATTCTGACGGGAAAAATCAGAAAACTAGAATGAGATGGACTTTGGCAATTTTCGCTAGGATTGATCGAATAAAAACATCAGAATCTCCCTATGCAATTTAGAAAAATTGGTAGTGTGCGACGGTATCGCGTGTGATTATTGTGAGAGCATGCTCCCATAAGAAATGCAGAAGCAGACAAAATTTGTAGGATGATTGTTTTCTCCCTTTCTGTTTAACCAATCTTTGTATAGTGTTATCCCAATCCCATACTTGCATCAGAAGTAGGATGTCAGTTGTGTGGAGATTGGCCTTAAGTATACAATATTTTGTATGCCTCGGTGGTATAAATTGGGCTTTATACGACGTAGAAGAGTGTTGTTATAAGATGATATAAGATAAGATCAAGATAATGTCTTTATATTCTTATACAAAACACGTGATTACCAAAATAGAAGTTATAGGATTGATGCTGGGTATCATCAATGTAGTAGTAGTACTGTAATTTAAACACATGCTGTTCTATGACTGGAAGTAAAAAATTACTCTGCTTCACGAATTACATGTACAAAATGTCCAAATAGTGAGTATAACTGCGTATTGAACAGATAATAAAATAGTGTATTTTTGATACACCCAGTTTATTACTTGATTCTTTTTTTAATCCTTTGACATCATAGAAAAATTGCATATAATTGAATCAATTTACGTATGTATGATGTCAGTGCAGTCAGTGACGACAGTGTGATTATATTCTAGCTCTTTGCCATCCTAAATTTAGATTTACTATATATAGAAATGTACTATTTCAGTTTTCATTACAAATTCAAATGAATTTATTTATATTTATTTCAAGCACTTTTCTATAAATCAATTGAGGTAAAGTTTAATTAGACCTTAGTGAATTGGATGGAATTGAAATGACATTGGACTTGATTTACACACATACTAGCAAATAAGGGAATGGCTAGGGAAATACAATAAATTGTTGTGGTTCCATAAATAGATTTTAATTAATTAATTTTGGTATAATAATTTCAAAAAAATAAAATAAAATGTATTTAATGAAATTTTTTTACAAAATTGCACTCAAACTGATTTGGTTGAAAATTATGTGATAAAATATTTCAACTTATAAATCTGTAACTCGAAGAATCAAATGGAAAAATTTCATCTTTCCTGAAAAATTCAATTTTTATTTATGATAAAAATCAAACGTTTAAGGTTCAGCGACGATTTCAATGAAAAAGATTTTGATTTTAGGGAATCCATCCCTAAGCCTCATGTTGCAATCGAAAGAGTAAAGGTAAAAGGTGGCCAAATTATTAAGGAGTTTGAAAAGTTCAAGCCAAATCTTGGCAATGGCTGTGAAATAACTTGAATTTTTTTTTAGCAATTCCTGCCTTAAATTTATTTAAAATTCATAAATGACCAGTTTTCTTTTCGTTCTTAAAACCAAATTTTAAAAGATCAAAGTAATTCTATTATTAATAGGATTTGATTTCTTTGGTTATCATTTTCTTTCATGATATTCAAATGAACAGGTAATTTTCCTTTTTGGAATTCTTTCAAAAGATTCTCAAGGAACGATTATTTTGAACAAATTTTGCTTTTGGTTTTTCCCCAAAAAAAAAAAATTGAGGAAAACCTACGATAAGAAGTTATGATTCAGAAAAATAATTTTTTTTCTTCTATAAAATAAAGAATAGCTTTTTATGAGGGCTTTTCTGAAGAAAGCATCTTAAAAGAACCTATATTTTCTATTTATTTGATTTTTTGGTATACATACAATAAAATATTTATTTGATAAGATTTTATCAGACACAAAAATATTTTCGATCTTCAAAAGTATAAAGAAAATTACAACAATAAATTTGGCTGATTTTATCGAAATTTCATATACGAACAGAAAGAATTTTAAAACTTTCCGAACGATTCTAGTTTCAGGCAGTGTCTTTAAATATATTTCTGGATATTTGAAGGAAATAGATGTAATAAGCGGTTTTATATTTAAAGTAGTTTAATTAAATTCTGTAAACCTAAAAAAAAAACATTTTTAGTGATTGAGATAAATATTCAGATATTATATACTGCAGAACACACAATCCAAAAGGGAGAAAGGTGTCCCAAAATAAAATAAAGGCATGTTTGCTCATATTTGCATTTATCGTACGAAGAAACTTAACTAGTCATCCCATAGATAGCTTCCACAGGTTCCTCGTGCTAATATACACACACACTTCATATACTTTCGCATTCAGTACACCGAAATAGTGTTCATCCGTTTTCCGTTTCCGTTTGCGTATTTGCTGAAGTATTATTTATTATTCATTCAAATCTTTTGGTGAAGCAATAATTTATATATTTCATTAACTTTTCCCGATTTTCAAAAGAAGTTTTTTAAATAGATTTTTATTTAATTTTTTAACAGCTTAAAAACTCCTAAAAGTATTAAATAAAACAAGCTGTAGTGCGAAACCACTATTGAAACTTCTATACATAACAGGCCAATTGACACGTCCCCGGCCTGACACATAGATGGCGGTACTAGAATTAAATCCATATGATTTTTAGTTAGCCTTAACCTTCAGAAGACGCGTGTATAAATTTGACAGCTGTCGGATCATTAGTTTGTGAATTACAGCATTTTGAGTGAAGCAACTTTTGTTATTGTGAAGAAAATGGATAAAAAGGAATTTCGCGTGTTGATTAAACATTGCTTTATGGCCAAAAAAAATACCGTTGAAACGAAAACTTGGCTTGATAATTATTATCCGGACTCTTCACCTTCGAAATCCACCGTTGGAAAATGGGGTGCCTTTTTAAATCTGGTCGTACAAGCCTTGAAGACGATCCATGTCAAGAACATCCAAAAAGTGTACCAACAACAGAAAAGATACAAAAAATACAGGATATGGCTTCGGAAGACAGACGAGTGGCTGTGGATAAGGTAGCTGACACCCTAGGCATCTCATATAGACCAGTACATCACATCTTAGTTGAAGTTTTAGATTTCAAAAAGCTCTGTGCAAAGTGGCTGCCGCATTTCCGAAAAATGGAACAAAAACACATGCAAATGCGACTTTCTCAAGAACATTTGGAGCATTTTCGAAAGGATAAAGTGGATTTTGTGCGCGGATTCATCACTATGGATGAGACTTGGGTCTATCACTATGATCCTGAGTCGAAAGCAAAATCAAAAAACCGATAATTCGGCTCCAAAACGGGTTAAGGCCCAAAGATCAGTGAAGAATGTTATGGCATCAGTTTTTTGGGATGCAAAAAGAATTTTGTTGGTGGATTACCTCCAAACTGGTAAAACAATAAACTCAGATTATTATTACAACCTTTTGGACCAATTGGATGTAAAAATGCATGAGAAATGACCTGGTTTAAAGAAGAAAAGTCATTTTTCACCAAGACAATGCACCGTGTCACAAGTCGATAAAAACGATGGCAAAATTGGATGAATTGGGCTACGAATTGCTTCCCCATCCACCGTATTCTCCAGATTTGGCCCCTAGCGACTATTTCCTGTTCGCAGATCTCAAAAAAATGCTTGCTTTAGCACCAATTAAGAAGTAATTGCCGAAACAAAGGCCTATTTTGAGGCAAAAGACAAATCGTACTACAAAAATGGTATCGAAAAGTTGGAGGGTCGCTATAATCAGTGTATCACCCTTGAAAGGAAATTATGTTGAATAAAAAAAACGAATTTTGCCAAAAAAATGTGTTTTACTATGGTAGGCCGGGGACTTTTCAATTGACCTTTTATGTTCAAAACATTTTAATTTTCAAAAATCAATCTGAAAGGAACTATAAAATTATGGAAAGTCAGTTCCAGTCCAGAAAAATTCAGGTTACACGATAGTGGCATCATTGGTTCTTATTTCTCTAAAAATGAGGCAGGACCTCGCGTTATGTTCAATCAGATCGTTACCGGATCATGATGAATGAATATTTGTTTAAAAATATGGATGATATTGATCCTGCTGAGATGTGTTTTCAATAGGATACAGCGACAGAAACCATCGATTGAAATCACGATTTGACGTTAATGTGAGTTCGAGAAAAAGCGCTGTAAATTGGCCTCCAAGATGATGTGATCTGACATCTCTCGACTATTTTCTAGGTGTTTATGTATAGTTACTGGTTTAGGCTGATAAATCAGCAACCATTGGCCAACATTGTTCGTGTTGTTCGTGCCATGAAAAAGTGAACCAAAATTGGACTAACAGAATAGTCGCGATGGTCATATGCTCAAAGTCATTTTTAAATATTAATGGCATGAATACGTCTTTCGAATAAAAAACGATTTGTGATTAAAGGTTAACTTTTTCTGTTATTTTTTTGAACTTAAAGTACATGATTCTAAAAAAAGTCATACTATATATGAACACACATAACTAACAACTCATAGAATGTACTTCAGCATAATAAATTGTAGAATAAATACAACTCGACCTATCCCAATACTATTTTCTGATTCCATTTGCATATGTTTTTCTTATCTATTTCTCTGTCGGCGGTATTTTTTATTAATATCCTATCGTCGTATCCTAATCCTGGTCTTTATCACTCACGAAGACGTGAAAACAAGGTTTTTCACAACATCCGCGCTGCATTTGTCAATGCCGAAATGGATTTCTTTGGGGGGTCTTAAATACATATTACAACTTTTTCGCTTTACCACACGACTCCATTGGACTTATTTTAAGACATAATTTCAGTCGGACTGAAAAAAAGTCTAATGGAGACTTGAAAATTTGGACTTTTTTGTCAGTCCGACTGAAAATATGTCTTCAAATAAGTCCAATGGAGTCGTGGGGTTACGTCGCTAAAACATAATCTTCTATTTACACAAGTGTTCTTTGAGTCATGGTTATAGATTTTCGCCTAAAAAAATGCATTAGGTAATAAACAAAAGTAAATAATTACTTTTGGATTTATAACAACGATTGAGAAGGAATTTCTTTTCAGAATTTTCTATTTCCATTAAGTTATCACTTTAGAATAATGTTATTTCAATACTTTAAGTATTCGTCTCATTTTCAAGACATCAAGCAGAATTGACCAATTATTTCCATTCTAAATTTCAACAACCATTCCCGTGTTTCTAAGTTATGTAATATTGAAAAAATGTATAAATAAAAGTTATGAATTCTTTAAGTTTAAATCGTGTGCCAAATTATGCACCACCCTGTAGTTCGGAGAAAGAATTACCGATTTTGTGCGCAGTGACAGACAAACCAGCAAATACCCATTGATAGATGACTAAAACTATTTCAAAATGTTATACAATTTATGTAATTAACAAATTACACTTCAAAAATTCCTTTTTACTTAATTATAAAAAATAATTGCTATGTATTAGCGCTTTGCAAGTCATATTGAAAAATCATTTCCAATTAGAATTACTCATTCAAGTATTTTGTTGCCATTGATTAAAAATAAACAATATTTTAAATTCTTATAATAAGAAATTCCGATAACAAATTCATTTAGGTGAGCAACTTAAGATAAAAGTGTGATTATTAAGTAATTAAAGCAATTTATTTATTTATTTTAAATTTAATTACGCAAATCTATAAAAAACGATTTTATTCATCGAAAAGGAAGTTACTCCCATATTCTATTTTGTTTTGGGAAAGTTTATGCCAATTTTAGAACTTTAAAAATTTTAAATTTTACTAAGTTTTTGGCGCGGCAATTGTTCAATTTATATAAAAAAAAATAACATGATAAATCACTTCCACTTTAAATAGAAATAAAAATGTATATTCAGTGTAAATACAGTAGAATCTCGATTATAAGACTTGAACCGGACCGAAGTGTGGCTCGATTACTGAACGTTTTAAAATTGTAAAATACTCGCTTCTTTTACCTAGTTGAGGATATAAACTTTAATTTGTATAGCATGTCATGAACTAGTAAACCTTAAGCTGGTATTTAACTAGTTTTGTTTCAAAAAGCTTTCTTCTAATATGTCGCAGCTGTTAGACTATACATTTATATACTAGTATTTAAGCTGGTCTCAGTCATAAATTTTAATAAAAGAACACAATACAGAGCCATTTATATGTTTAATGTTGAAGAAAAAAACTGGAGTAGGAATTTTGGTGTAAGTGAAAGCTTGTGTAGGAATTTTTGTTGTATTCAAAATTTTACTTGTTCTGCTCTGAAACAACTTTGGAAAAAAACGCACCTAAGTTATCCAAATTATTCCATGTGCCCATGAAACTTAGTACCTTCTAGGACCTAGGTCGTCAAGAAGTACGAAAAAAAATGTCTAAAAAGGAAAGATGAGTATCATACTATAATATGAGTAAAGTAAGTAACTATTATTCGTAGTTTAAATATTTGTTTGAAAAATGGAGTAACAAGGGAATGTTTCCCGGCTCACTTCTCTCCAGCTGGGAACATTTTATTGTTATTATTATTATTATTATTATTATTATAGTAACAGTAACAGCTCAAATCGAGCCTAAAGGTAAAAATTAATATCTCATAAAGTCATTGATTATTAGGAATTATATAAAAGTTTTTTCAGTTCATATTTACTGAGGCAAAAGTCAAAACCTTGTGCATTGGCATTTACCACGTTCAGCATTCGGGAGACCGGTTCATTCTTTCCATAGTCCGTCCGGTGAAATCTGATTTTAAACAAGTCCACGGATCTCAACGAATAAATGTTAGAATTTAGGAACATTTTGCATATCCGTTTCTTTAAACGTTTTCACATTTCAAAATGTGAAAAATTTTCATAAAAAGGCCTATACTACACATCGTACGGGTATATCCGATTATATAAAATCTCTGACAATTAAAAGTGGGAGTTTATCGAGACTATACTTTATTTTTTTGCTGCTATTACAAAGCTTTTTATTATTATTTATAGTAAAAAGCTTTTGCTATGCAATAAAAACTAGTAATAATATTTCACTACCACTTCTACTATATAAGTTTGCCATCTATTTTGAAACAATATAATTAAAAAAAAAAAAAGATAATAATAAAATAAAAAGCTCTAATATTATAGTATTTGAAAAATAGTGAAAAAAAACATTTTTCGCGTCTTCAAAAAATCGAATTTCACGTTTCACTCCATAAACGAATTGAAAATTTCCACAGTTGTTGATTGTCTACCAAACAGTTCGGGAAAAGTGTTTGGTTTGAATTATTTTTGTTTTCCTTTTTTTAAAAATCGCGCTTTCCTAAAAACAAAAATAAAAGGAATAAAAAAAATATTTATAATTAAAATTTGTCGTTAACAGTATTAGAAATTTAAGTGAATTTTAAAGTGCTAAAAAAGGTGCTAGATTAATTTTTTTTTGGGATAATTTCTTAAAAAGGACACAAACAAAAATGTCGTGGAGATATTCGGTATGTTAAATTCGAATTTTATATTTATTAATTGATTGATTTGATATTTGATTAATTTGTTTTTTATTATTTTTTGATGGAATGTTTGTATTAAATCCGAATCAAAAATGACCCAGTAACCTAATTGAAGGATTTCGATAAAAGGATTTTAGTAGAATGAAAATTTAAATGCATTTCTCATCGAATTACTAAACTCTTATTTTCTATAAATATATGCACGTGCTTTCAATATTTTTTTATTTTACCTTTTTTTTTACAAAAAATAAGAAAAAGATTTCAATGAAAATTCTAAAATTAAAAAGAAATATTTTCAAAAAAATTTCTTAGCAACTTTTTTCGAATTCCATTCGGGTTTTTCAATAAGAACTTCTTTTTAAAATTTTAAATTAAACACAAATTTTGGATGAAAGTTCTGAATTTCTTTATTGAAATATATTGTATAGACTTTACAATTTATGAATGAAAAATAATATCTGGTAAATGTCCACTATGACTACGTTTGCAGATATCGATTCTTTGGAATAAATTTTCTATCAAATTTCTACATTATTATGACTCTATGTCACGAATTACGGTCCGCAAGCCTATAAAGTACACAAAACAGTGACACAAGATCAGTGTAATAATTTTTCAATAATTCCTTTTGGATTTTCAGAAGCCCAAAATCCGAAAATTTAGTATATTGTTGTAGCCATTCAAATGAAAATGAGCTTCGTCAGAAAAGATGATTTTTTTAGGAAATGTAATTTTCATAGATCGCCAATTTTCATAATTGATTTGAACTATTTTCATGCGATTTTCGAGCGAAATTAAATTCATTATAATAAAATGTAAACCTTCTACTACTCCAATTATTTCGAAAAACTGGATGACACAATTGTCATCAAAAGCGATTACAACTCTATTGAAAAACCCGATATAAGACTGTAAGAAAATTGGTGGCTATTATAGTTGAAGTGAAATGCATCCCAAAAATTTCCTTAAATAATTAAAGAAGAAAATTTATATTAAAAGAATTAATCATTTTTTTTTATATCACGCAATAACATGTAAATGCGAATATAATATCCGATTACTCGCCTGTCGGATGCGCTAATATTTATTTGTTTTATTTTTCTTTTTTTTCGTTGTTTTGTTAATGAGTTTTTGATTTGTTAAAATCGCGAAATTTGTTTATTGTTCCACACGAGTATGTTTCAATATATCCATTATATTTTATTTTCACTAATCATCGAATTAATGAGAAAACATATTTACATTATTTATGTTTAAGGAGCTTTAACGACTTCGTATAAAATTCAGAGACTTTGTTTTTATGCTGTCTTTTGTCGGAGACCCCCAATTGAGTACACACACTCGCGATTTATTCGAATAAATATCAATCGCCGGAAGTAATAAAGGAAATGTCGTCTATTCTTCTTTCGATTTGTGACTAAATTTGTTAATCGTCGTCAGATATCATCTTTTTTTTTCTCGTATTTGGAAACTTTTTACGTATCTTAACTAAATGATATTTAATTTAATGAAAATTGTGTAATCGATATGTAATTATTCAATTTTCATTCATTGATAATTGATCAAGATAAAAAAAAAATTCATTGTTTGAAAATAAATTTTTTTTTATGTTTGGAAATTAAAAAAACTTCTTTAAAGAAAACAAACATAATTTAAAGTTTAAAATATATTAAAAATAATAGCTGAGTTCAGTTCCTAGGAAAATCGAAAAAATACCTATTATACATGTATACCGGGTCCGGGAATTGAAGTGTCCGAATGTAAAAAAGCTGTAATTTTTTTGTTTATTGTTCGGTTTTATTAAAATTTATGGAAATGATAGTATTATAATACATAGTTAAATGGTATACACCCGTCTTTTGCCTTAACCACCAGCTTCAATCTATTTTTGAACGATGCTAATGATGCTCGTACGATGTCTTGGCTTAAACGGTTCCATTTACGAGTCAAATTTATTTCTAAACCGGCCAAAGTTGTGTGTTTTTTTCGCAAGCCACTGCTTGTAAAATTCTCCAAATGGAATAATCCAACGGATTCAGATCTAGTGAATACGATGAATTTCGACGCTTGACTTTCCAATCAAATGAAGCGCAATAATTGAATTTCGTTTAAGAGCCATTGTACAAGACATAAGAACGCGTTTTTTCACCAACAAAAAATTTTTATCACTGAGAGACAATATGTCAAGCAACATTCATGTCAAATTTTAGTATTGCAAGATGTGCAGTTTACATTTGACAGCGATTTGAATTAGACGGATACTTCAATTGCCGGACCCGGTATATAGTTTGTGTTTTGTATATTATTGAAAATCGATAGATTGAACGAAATTTGAGCAAAATAAACAAATTCGATTTCAATCCATGAGAAATTCCATCATAATTTTCTTTTGGATTTATTCAAGAAAAAAAAAACATGTTTTAAGCCCAAATACACAGAATTTTCATGGTTTGTTAAAGAATTTCATTGGATTTTCAATTCAATTTAAAAAGCTCAAGGTTTATTTTCGGAACCGATGTAAATGGAAGTTTAACACTTTAGAAATTTTTTTTTATTAAAAAATTTTCAATCAAATTAAATGAAAATATTTTATTCTTTCACACAATTCCCCAAAATAGAAATAATAATAAAGGATGGTCTTATTTCAGGCAAAAAATAAATTTTAAATTTTCTTTTTTTTTGAATTTTTTTTTACTTATATTGTCCTTGTCCTTCAAGAAAGCTCCTTAAGTAAATAAATCAGATGAAAAAGCAAAGATTGAATAAGTTTTTAATATTAAAAGATGTGCCTATTCGGTACGTGAACATCATATAATAAGTAGTGAAAGGATATCTAGCTTTGACTTTCGCACAAACTAGGTTGACGTGACGTTAACTATGAAAAAAACTTTTAAAATTCTTAAAATGAACTTAATTTTTCAATTCAATGCCATTTTTAATTTGAAATAGAAGATACTTGACTCGTACGTAGCTTTTCCAGAAAAAAATATATATGTTTATGTTTTCTACTGTATCAATATTATCTCTATGACTTCCTTTGGTGTATAATTTTGTCTACTTAAATTCATGATACTGAAAATGCCTACAACTATCAGAACTACCAGTAAGAAATTCCCATACAAATTTTTTTTATCTAAAGAGTAAATATTAGGATAGTCCAAACCTATTGCAGGTCATCTTTGAAATGCTATAAATCGTCGTAAACTTAACTTTATTAATCGAAATAAAAATCTTGGGAATTACCACATTTTTGCCATTTTTTTACCTAAGAATCAAACTAAAACATTTGTCCTAATTCAGAATTTTAATATCTCTCCAATAAATGAGCATCCTTACGCTGTGAGTGAATTCATACATTAATCGCGAGTCTCCTCTACGTTTTCTTATACATATAAATATATTTGAACTTTAAAAACAAAAAAAAATTAGAAATTATATTAAAATTCTATTTTCAAAATGAAACATGTTTACCATAAAGTAACGAAAGCCAAAACAATGAATAAATAACATTGGCTTTAATATTAAAACAGCGAATCAGCAAATAACATTCTTGGCAAAATATGTTTTTCATTTCATATAAGAATCATAAAGGAAAGTAATTTTAAACAACATGCATTCAAGAAATATTTCTTTTTTACATTTTCATGTAAAATTGTACTTCCAACAAATTCGTTCAGATCTTGATCTTACAATAATAATACAACAAAATGGCACAAAATCGATATATTGTATTTTTTTCTTTGAAAGTCACAAATCAAATAAAGTATAAAAAATTCTTGATAAGTAAACACATTAGAAAGTATTTCTGCCTTGAGAAAGTTTAGAGAATTATATTTGAATGCCAAAAGAAAATAAAAGATGTCTGAATTCTTGTCAATAATCCAATAGAAATAGGATTAAAAATAAATTCACCTTAAAAGACAATTGATTTCACTCTCATTTAATGAAACAATCAAAAAGTTCTATAATATACTAAATAATAATGCCAAAAATTCATTCACGTGTATGACATAGGCTGTACCGGGCGTTTTAAATTTTTCTAAAACGTTTTTATCAAGGTTAGACTATAGAATACTATATGTAGATGTCCAAGCCATATGGGTAGAGTGTCATGTTCAATGTTGTTATAGATGAACTTGAAGAATGCATGAAAATTACATTAGAAACGTGTTCCACTATTTTAAACTTCAAGCTTAATAATTATTTTCCTTTTTCACACACTTGAAGTATAAGACTTAATTTTCATCTACATGCTGGCCTAAATGAGATATCTACAAGGCATTGTTATACGTTACCTTTATATAGGTCACAAGTAAAAATAGCAGAAAATACATATATCATGTGACATGTCGTTTCAAAAGAATTTTATCATTTAAAATGGATGACACACTTTAATTTTAAATAACTCTGTTTACTTTAAAAACAAACCCAATAATCTTTAAATTCTATGAAACACGCTGTATTTCGATTACAATAAGTTTGAAAATCAGTTTCTAAATTTGTTATAGAACTAAACTAAACAAACCACACCCTAAAATAAAATCATTTCGATCGTACTTTTTGTAAGGCATTTTGTCAAATTGTTGCCAAAAAATTTTCAACAAAAATTTCCTAAAATTAAACTTTCTGAATCAGAATTTAAATTTATCAAAGTTCTGAAATTTTTAAGGTTGACTGTGGGATGTGATGCGATGATACTTGTATATATAAAAAAAAAATATCATGAAATAAAATTTCGTTATTTCACCAAAAATACAAAAACAAAAAATAAAAGTTAAAAACAAAATGAATCCTAAAAGAAATTATCTAAAAACAAAACTTTTCCATAATGTTTATTTCTGAAAGTTACTATATTTTTACTAGTTTTGTAGTTTGTTTTAAAACAAAGAAAAAGTTTTTACCAATTTGACCTATTTTATATTCGAATACAGAGTAAAAACCAAAAGCTGTTCTATCGCAACTTTTCAAACGTAAACTTTCCTTAATTAGTATAATCCCCGCTTGGATGGAAATCGATTTTTAAAGGAGTAACATCTGACATTGTTGTCAATTTTCTACTTGTATTATAATTCTTAGTTCTTTAACTAGCACGTACTAATCTAATTCATTGATCTTGCATACCGTTTCTTCTCTCATTCATGACTATTGATTATTACATACCAAATAATATAAAAATAGAACAAAATAATGCGTTCCAATTAATAGTATATTTAAACGTAAATTACTAAGAGGGGAAAAGTTCAAATTGAAAATTGCGTTCACAAATTAGACATGAATTCCGACCTAGTAGTATTCAAAAAAAAAAAAAAAAATTAGTGTTCGTATATGATTCAATAGCGTAAAAATTAGACTTTATAAATTATATATTGAAAATTTATTTTTAAATGTCGTCGAATTGTTACGATTGCGTATACAAATTCCACAGATTTTTTATTAAAGTTTTCAGATTCACAAAAAAGAATGAAAAGTATTCATTTGGCCCGTGTCGACACTATTTCACTCACAATTGATTGCCAAGGGTTAGCAAACTTTATTAGAATTCCTTTTAGATACAAATTATCGAGAAGTAATATTATCTTCTTTATAATAAAATTTCGGTTTTTACATTCATATATAAATTTTTATAGTCCTTCGAAAAGGCGCTCCTATTAAATCAATACCAATTATTATGTACTTTAATTTTTCAATTACCGCCTAAAACCACCCGTCGCACGTGTTTTTAATAAACCTTTAATTCATGATTATTTAACTTTCGGCATTGACAAATAATGTATCCTCCATAGTGAGTATGTTAAAAAAAATTATACTATTCATGCTAATATATCTTCTACAGGATGTTCACAAAAGGACTATCGAAATAAATTCATTCACAATAGAATATTTGTCCTAAGAATACATTTTTCCAACCATAAATTATTGAAATCTACTACTATTAGTCGTACTTTATTCATGGACATCCTGTATATTCTAATAGTATGCATTACACGTTCATCATAAATGATGAAATGTATTTTTTCTCGGTTTCGGGAATGATAGATATATGAAAATACCGACCTTGAATGTATATACATATTCCTTCTTCTTTGTCTATATTCCCGCCTTAAATTTAATAGACATAGGAAAAATAGCAGCCCTAATGGGAAAATCTCACGCAATCTTAAAGAAAATGAAAAAGGAGGCTAAACCAAAAACGTTTGCATTTTGATTTTTATTATTACATGTGGCAGGAAGTAATCTCTTCGCCTTAAGGCGGATATATTCTAGATAATTTCCATGCCAGGAAGTTTATTTTATTGTCATACGTGCCTCTCTCTTCCCTGTACTATGTTTTTATGATTAATTTTTGAAATAAAAATAAAAGGAAATCAGGTTAGTATTATCCGAAAATAAACTTGGTTCAATATCGGATTAAAAATAATGTGATTATGAAACAAGTTTTTTATTTAATATCTACAACAGTTTGGTTTATTTGAAAATCATATTTTTATTATTACTTTCAATGGACATGAATAAGTACTACATTTACCACTTCTACTAGGATCACCAAGCAACAAAAGATAATCTTAAATGTTAATTGGAAAATCATAACTTAACAAATACCCTTAAGTTGTTGTTGAACATCATGTTCTTTCAAATAAGGGAAGGGAAAGATATATAGTCGTTTTGATTAGTTTGTGATTTAATTTCCTTGCATGTAAAACTTTTAATTTCGTGCATGAGCACAAAAGTTTTACTTTGAGAAATTATTATTGATTTTTCCTGAACAAAATTTGTTAAGAGATATACTATGTTATATTAAACATATACTTGTACATTAGTTTTGTAACGTGTAGAAATGTGCATAGAATCAAAAGTTAGTTTTTTCAATTTCTTCATATTTGTCCGTATACAAGAACTCAAAAAATCGTTGGCTGATTTTAATGAAACTTAAATTATAGGTAGGTGATACAATAACCCCAATTTGAATTGTAATTTAGCAAAATTGGTACCAAGGATCAAAATTATAGAAAAAAAAACAACGTGACTATAAAGTTTTGGTTTTATTTTTAGAAAAGTTGTAAACTAATTTGATTCAAATTTATTATATACTATACTTTGCGTATATATATAAAAACACCCACACCACGTTAATGAAAAGTCAACTAGTTATAGAGCAAAATGGATCTGACCATAAAGTATTATTATTAATTTAATTTAATTTACCAGATTTAATTCAATAACGACTTGAACAATTGTGAAAAAATCCACTGAATAGATTTATACTAATTACCCAATTTCACAGTGGCAACTTAAGCTTAACTTATGTTCAGCTTAAGTGTAAGCAAAACTTAAGTTTCCTATAATGATAACTTAAGTTTTTCTTAGCTAAATTTGATATATAAAGTATTGTGACATATTTGACATATTTATTTATTTTAACTTGAAAATGTTTCTCTATATTCCAATAATTCTAAAAGCTAAAAAGATATTACTAAATTTTTTTTTGATACAATTATTTTTTAAAAAAAAGTTTTATTTTCATATTTTTAACAAAATTTACAAATTATGAACAAAACTTCACAATATTGAAATTATTTAAGCTTAATGCATAAAAAACTTAGGTAGTGCTTAAGCAGAGAAGCTAGTTTAACTCAAATTAGATATAGCTATGAATATTAGCTATAAATTGCATACATTTTGTCTTCTGTAAATATATTTTATCAACGCAATAATGAAGGGAAAATAGTGTATCCCTTCATTAAGACCAAATAGGTATTTATGATGGTTTTAATATTTATATGAAATTAAATTTCAGTAGACAAATCGCGTAAAATCGTCGTTATACACATTAATACATATTTTATATAATTTATATAACAAGAATTATTATAATAATAATAATTTTCATATATATTTCTCATAAATAGTTACTTATATTATTTTGCAAACGTTTAGATTATTTCTTTTCCATGAAAAAAATTCACTCCTAATCACTTATTAATGAATAATTTGAATTCCTAGAAATTATTTTGAAAATATTTCATTCCAATTCTAAAATAATTCTTGTTATTATTAGATGAAATTGTTTTAAAAAGTTAAACCATTAAAATGCAGATAATTAAAGTTCATATAACGAATACAAATCATTTAACTTCCCAAAAGCATATTCAAGTAAACTACTTATTAGACTATTTACGTGAGAGAAAACTATGCAAATTGGTCTAAATATCACTTAAATATCATAATATGCAAATATTTAACATTTTGGTTATGAAAATATTATGATTTCATTGAAAATGTTTAAATTAGATTTTGTCTCTAATTATATTTGCTACAAAAATAGTATAAACAAATTTATAAGACTAAATTTTAAGAATTTAAAGAATTTCGTTGGGTTTCGTTAAAGCTTTAAAAAATCAATAAAATTTCAATGAAATGAAAACCTTTCTGTGAAAAATCGGTTCAATTTCAATCAAAGTTTTAAATAAAATAAACTTTTGTAGATATGGGTCCTTTGGGAAGCAATTTATTGAGTATGTAGTGGACCCATTAATATAATTTAGATTTTCAAGGAATTGACTTAAATTTTGGAATAACTTTCTTATTCTTAAGGTATTATTATAATTTATGAATCAGTGTTAGTATTTAATTAACGAATATACATATTTTAACCAGAAACCAGCAATTGCCTAAAGATAAATTACGAAAACTACAGGGTTTTTCAATAAGAACTTTTTTAAACACACGTTTTGGATGCTAACTCTGAATTTCTTTATTGAAATATGTTGTAGAGGTTTTATAATTCATGAACGAAAAATAATATCTGGTAAATGTCCACCGCGACCAGGTTTGCAGACATCGATTCTTTTGAAAAAACTTCTATTACATTTCTGCATAATTGTGGCTCAATCTCACGAATTACGCGTTCGGTATTAGTTTTGTGTTCTCTAATTGTTCTTGGATTATTCTTTTAAACATTATAATTTACGTAGCCCCACCAAAAAAAATCCAACGGTATTAAATCGCAAAATCTTGATGGCCAATTGGCATCACCTCTACGCGAAATTAAAAATGATCATGTCCCTGTAGCACACTCCATAGACAGTAACAGCACAGATTCATTTTCGAAAATACGCCAGCCCATAAAGCACATTAAACAGGAACACGAGATGAATGTAATGACTGTTCAACAATTGCTCTTCGATTTTTAGAAGCCCAAATGCAACAATTTTGCTTGTTACCGTACCATGTGCAATGATCCAATTAGCAAATTGTCGAAATTGAAAATGATCTAAATTCTTGCACCAATTGACCATTATAAGGCTTTAGAGCCAAATCCTTTCTCAAAATGCATCATGTGGTGCTTGCAGACCAGCAGCCTAATTGTTGAAAGCGTCGTGGAATTGATTAATTTCAATCAAAATCATAGCAGCAATGTTTTCAGTTGAACGACCGAAACGAGCACGAGTTGTTGCTGTGTTATGTACTGAACTAGTAGACTCAAATTTTTCCACCAAATCCTTATTTACAGGCTCTAATTATAACGATTATGACGACCGAAAATATCTACGATTTTAAGAAATGTGGTTTTCAAAGATTTCCTATTTTCATAATGTAATTGAATTAATTGAATTTTTTTTATGCTATTTTCGAGCGAAATTGAATTCAAATATAAACCTATTCAAAAAAAAAGTACTTATTGAAAAACCCTTTATATGATATTCCATTTACGCGATTTTATTTTGGAGAAGTTTTTTATTCAAAAGTTTTTCTCATTTCCTATTTTTGACAAAAGATAATATAATGCAAAACACTTATGAAATCTTGATAATAATAATTTAATCTTATAATAACTTCTATATATTGCTTACTTTGATAAATACAAAGTTTTGAACGCGTGCGAAATTCTTTAAAAGCTTTCACATTTTAAGTATTGTAATTTAAAGCAGCAACATTGTTGAAAACAATATTAAACAAATAAGAATAACGGAAGATTATCAAAAATACGAAACGAGGTAAAAGATTTTCAGGAAAATCTTCGCTATAGGCGATTAAATTTTAGTTAACAAAGTTTTGTTTGAAAATTTTTAATACAAATGAAACAATTTAATTTTTTATAAATTTAAGATAATTTTTTAGTAAAATTTTTATTCTCCTGTTCCAAAAATAAGATTTTATATGTTTCTCAGTTGTTAACAATTTATTTTATTGAAAAGAAACAATATTTTTAAGAAAAATGACGTATCTTAAGCGTCACTAAAGCAAAAAAGCAAGTAAAATTTAAGTCATAGAAATGAGAACGTATTATAAGAATAGAATTTTTACAAAGGAAAATTAATGGTTTTTCATTAGAACTCCCTAAAGGACCACAAACTTATCTAGTCTTTATAAAAAAAAAAATGGGTCTCTAAGAATAGAAATAAGCTGAATCTGTAGAAAAGGTAGATACTGAAGGTCTCTTGGAGGCCTAGAATGTCACATACATTGAAAGACGAATTTTTGCCAATGAATACGAGAACAGTTACTTATACTTGTATTATAGCGAAACTGGTTCATAATTCTATACTATATTTTTTTTGTGAAGATCAGTTTCCCTAAAAAGCAATATTGATGTTTATATAAATGATATTAACTACAATACCACAGTATATTTATGCCCTATGGTAGGTACTATCAGAGGGTATATTAGTTTTGTCACTAAGTGTGTAACGAATCGAAATAATCATCGTAGAAAAGCTTCAAGGGTATGGTTGTGTAGGGAATCAAAAGTTAAATCGATTTTTTATATATGTCTGTCCGTCCGTACACAATAAAACTCAAAAACGTGTTATCCGATTTTGTTGATTTTGTTCCTTAACTGAATTTGATATTACATTTCAGCAAAATGGACCGCGCGGGAGGGAAGTTAAAAAACCAGGATGACCAGAAAGTTTGTCGTTTTTTAAATGGTTTTTTCGGATTTAATTCGAAAATGTGTCAATCAATTTTGTTTAAATTAATTATGTTGGGTAAATACGTAAATAGACGATATCATGCTAAATTTGAGCGAAATCGGTCAAAGGTGAAGAAAGAAATAATCATAGGAGGAAATAAATTTGTCCATAAAGTTTTTTTGATATACTTTAAAAGCTAATAAACCGATTTGAATAAAATTTGCATATTAGACTTATGCTATCAGGGTCTGTAAATTAGAGAAAATTTTGAAAAGAGAAAACAAAGTTATGAAGAAAAAACCTGTAAATATTGTTAGTTTTGATTATCTTTCTGTTCCATTTCTACCAAAGGGCATCAAAAAATCGGGTATAGGCCGATTTTCAATTAGTATATGTTTTTAATTAATATTGCTAAATTACGAAATTATGTAGTAACGCCTTTTTCTGGTTTTGACTTTGATATTGAAAGAAAAACTACAATTCAAAATAATCATGTAATTATCGCGATTAATTAAAAGTCTTAGTTGAATTAAATTCCAATTAAAAATGAATCCCACGTCAAACGGACTGTTTGTTTAATTTATAATTTGGACTTGGAAATATATTGCCTCAGGGTTCGATTTGCTTTACTTTAAATTATTATAAGAGTCATAAGCCGTTTCTCTATACCTTGTAATTAGGGTATATTTTATTTTCGGATAGAAAGATAAATTTAGTTTTGATTAATTTAATCGAAAATTTATCAATAATCTACAAATTCGCTGTACTCGGGCGAATGAAAACATATTTGTTACAATAAGAATTTTCATAGATTTTTATCATTTTTGTTTAAATATTCTTTAATTTTCGTAGACAACCAATTTCTCAAGTTCTTCTACATTTTTCTCCTATTTCAAAATAGACTAATTGGCTAAAATTCTCCTCAACATTACATGTAATGTGGCATAAAAATAATTTTCATGACTAAATATTTAGTTGAACTCAAAATAGCGAACGGAACTATAAACCCAAAAAATTGTGCTATTCAGAAATTTAAAAACATTGGCGGTTAGTTCTAACAAGTAGCTCTTAAATTCTGGTTTAATATACTTTGTTTCACTCAATTTGAAAACTCTATAATCGTACGTATCTCGATTTCCTTTTTTTTTGATAATACGGATTTTACCAGGAATGATAAAATCATAATCCAAAGACAAAAAATGGGGAAACACGGGGTTTTCAACCAGAAAATGCATACCCTGATTATAGTATAGACAGGAGTCAAAGAGTCGAGGAATCGCATAGTTGTATAAAAGCAAGTAATAAAATAAAAAGTTTCGTACAATATATGCATAGAGAAAGTCACGAAAAAGAAGAAAATCATCAATTGAAAAATTTCCCACATACACTTAACGATAATTGTTCCATTGATAATCTTGCGATGCTATTGACATTAGCCATTAATTACAAAGTGTTCAACATATTGTTGATATTGCCATTTAAAGGCACTATTTCCATATTAAGTAGATTCTATCAAGTAGCAATATGACAACGAAGTTAAAGTGGATAAAATGCAATTGAAATGTACTTAAACAAGTGGATTTGTAGACCATATTTCTGCCCGCTAAACTAATTCCCGCTATTATATCATTACATTTTTTTTTAAAGCTATTTTTAAATTTTATCTCGCTGTAAAAAAGAATATGGATACATGCCAAACAGTATAAATCAGATGACATTAAACTACATAATGTATTCAACACGCGAGAATTTATTCCAACAGGTAATCGCGATTTGCGATTCATAGGCGACTTTTGTTTCATTAAAAAAAAAAACATCATGCTTTTAATTTTAAATCATATTTTACTGTGCTGTTTGTATTAAAATATAGGGTTTTTCAATAAAAAGTGTTTTTCAATAGGATTTGTATTTGCTTATGATGACAGTTGTATCATTCAGTTTTTTGACATAATTGCGGTAAAAGGTCCAGATTTTATTATAATGAATTTAATTTCGCTCGGAAATCGCATGAAAATAATTCAAATCCATTATGAAAACGGGCGATCTGTGAAAACTACATTTCCCAAAAAATCATCTTTTCTGACGAAGCTTATTTTCATTTGAATGTCTACGTTAATATGCAAAATTGTCGGATTTTGGGCTTCGGAAAATCCAAGAGCCATTATTGAAGAATCATTACACTGATCTCGTGTGATTGTTTCGTGTCCTTTATGGGCTCGCGGCATTATTGGGCCGTAATTCATGAGATAGAATCACAATTATGTAGAAATATGAAAATTTTGTCGAAAGAATCGATATCTGCAAACATGGTCCTGATGGATATTTACCAGATATTGGTCTTCATTCATAAATTGTAGAATCTATACAAAATATTTCAATAAAGAAATTCAGAACTTTCCATCCAAAATATGTATTTAATTCAAAATTGAAAAAAAAGTTCTTATTGAAAAACCCGATATTATAATACTTTCAAAATGAAAATTCTACTACTACTTGTATGAAAAATATATTTCGAACAGGCCGTGACTAAGAATAGAAAAGTCTAATCTTAAAAACGTGATGATGCTGATGACCGTGGATTTTCTGATTTAAAAATGAAAATTTTTCATGCCTTATTTTATCGTCAAAATAAAAGCAAAAAAGAAAAATTATATTTAACGCATTTTTCAAATTCTTTCGTATTCATTTCGTGTGAGAATGATTTTTCATCGAAAATATAAAAGAAAACTTATGGGCATAGGTGTGAAGAATTTGTTGAATTTCGTTTTTGAAATTAAAGTACAATATGACGTTCTGCCAAAAATAATATATTATTATATTTTTGTTGTGAAAATTCTTATATTGAAAACCCGGGACTTTATTGCAAAAATTTTTGAAAACAAAAGAAACTAATGAGATAACTAAATATAGTACCGAATATGATTTTATATATAAGTGAAAAATTACTAAAGCTACTAAAACATCAAAATATGAATTAATCCCTATTTTGAAAATTAAATTCAATGGCGGCAAATTTAAAAATGTATAAACCTACTCGCATTCTTTTATTTCTTCAGAATTTCAATGACATAATAAATATTTCGTTAATTTTATTGTGAAAGTTAATTAAATGAAAACAATTTTTTAATTAAAAGTTTGACAAAATTTATGTCTTTTTTTCTTGGAATTTATAGAATTTTAATTAACGAGAGCATCTGGAACAATTTATGTAATTTTTAAATACCAGTTTTGTGACTCATAAAAATTAATTTTAAAATAAAATTTATTAAAAGTTGATTAAAAATACATATTTTAGAATTTCACAAGTTTTTTAAATTCGAATCGATATAATTTCTTTGGTAACTTTTGACAAAACTTGACTCTTTAATTTTCGGGAAATCGTATGGAATTATTTGCAAGAAAATAAAGCATGGAATTAATTGAGTAATAGAAAAAAATTAGAAAAATAATTATAATTAAATTATAAAATTTATGTGAATTCATTTAATAAATTGATTTTACATGAAAATGCAAAACGGATAGCCCTTTATTTTAGGAATTTTAACAATTTATTTCTCACCATAGCAAAAAAGCTTTGACTATATGGATGCAATGGGAATATTTACAGGAATTTATATAAATTAAACATACAAGGTGGTGTCCAAAGTAATCAGGACTTTTTGAATCTAGCGCCCCTAGTGGCGCCATCTATATGTCGACTGGTGCGTTAGAATCTGCTATCCTTTATCGACTTCCTGTGAGAATTTCATGACATTTCATCTATTGAAAGTGAAGTTATTGCGTTTTAAGTGCAGTATGTTTGTGTCATCGGTGCGAAAATGAGCTTCGACGACCAAAAATTGCTCAGAATTCAACATTCGAAGGACATCATTAAAGAGGTCAAAAAGGACAAAACTTCCTTTATAACATTGTGACTGGTGACGAAACGTGGTGTTTTCAATATGATCCCGAAACGAAACGCCAGAGTGCTGAATGGAAGGCGCCGGACGAGCCGAAACCCAAAAAATCGCGCCTGGAGAAGTCAAAAGTGAAGACAATGCTGATTTGTTTTTATGATTCCAAGGGTATTGTCCACAAAGAATTTGTTCCACCCGGTCAAAACGTTAATGCGGTATTCTACCTAGGAGTTTTGAAGCGTTTGGTGCGCCGTATTCGACGTGTTCGGCCCGAATATCGCGAAGATGGAAGTTGGCGTTTGTTGCACAATAATGCGCCGTCTCATCGATCGACGCTTGTGACCGATTATCTCACCAAAAATCACATTTTAACCATCAACCACTCCCCGTATTCACCGGATATGGCACCGTGCGACTTCTACCTTTTCGGAAAAATGCATTTGCCGATGAAAGGAAAGCGTTATGCAGACGTAGAGGCCATTCAAAAGGCTTGCACCGGCATACTGGCGGCCATACAGGCCAACGAGCTAAAACACTCGTTCGACATGCTTTTGGACCGTGCAAAAAGCTGTATTGAAGCAGAAGGAGACTATATTGAATAAAATCAATTGATTTTGCCGAAAAAACCATTTGTTCTGTTTTTTTTTTAAAGTTCTGATTACTTTGGACACCACCTTGTATAGTAAGCTAAAATCGGGCTATAGATGATTTTTTGATGCCCTATGGTAGAAATGGGACTCGTAGTTAACAAATCTATAGTTTAATGAATTAACTCTGAGAAAGAAACACCAAAACTACTAATATTTCAAGGTCTTTTCTGCATAACTTTGTTTCATCTTTGTCAAATTCGCTTAAATTTACAGGTAGGCTGGGGCCTAATAGCATAAACACCTTTCGCAAATTTTATTGAAGTCGATTTGTTAATTTTTAAAATACATCGGAAACCTTATTTTCTCCTACGACTACTTCTTTGTCAACTATCCTTGGACTGATTTCACTGAAATTTACCATGGTATCGTCTATTTATGTAGTCAATCGATGTAAATAATTTAAAGAAAATTTGCTCAAAAAACTTTCAAATTAAATCGGAAAAACCATAAGCAAAAAAACGACAACATTTTCTGATTATTCTGATTTTTGCTTAATAATTTCGCTCCCCTCGGTCGATTTTGCTGAAATGCAATTCCAAACCAAGCTAAGGAATAACCAACTCACATTGTAAATTTCATTCAAATCGGATAACCCCTTTTTTTAATTATCTTGTATACGGACGAACGGACCGACATGCAGAAATCGATATAAGTTTGGATTCTCTACACAATCATACCCTTGAAACCTTTCTACGATGATTATTTCGATGTGTTACAAATATAGTGACAAAACTAATATAATCTCTGGTTGTAGCTTCCATAGGGCATAAAAACCAGAAAGGTTTTTTGTAAAATATTTTATTTTATCCATGCAATACTTTCGAAAAGTCCTTCCTTAAAAATAAGGGTATATTTTCTGGTGTCTTACAAATATGTTTAACGTTGAAATTAAATCTTTTTAAAGTCCTTCAAATATTCCATATACTTCTATCCGGAAAAAAATTCTCTATTCCGGAAAAATCTTTTTTTTTGTTGCTTTAAAAACAAGGAACGTATGTTTAAAAAGGCAATGATTTTCTTGTTAGATCGTTTTCCGGTGAAACTGTTAAGCTAAACATTCAATTTCATTTAAAAAAAAAGGAAAAAAAGGAAATAATTTTCCAGAGGAAAATAATAACAAGAAAAATATATATAGAAAAAGGGTTTGAAATAAACGATTATTGTGATTCATAACATATGTCTGTAATTGAATATGAACTTTTTATATCATGTTAGGCCAATTACATACTGCTGTGCCTATTCACATAAATATAAAGAAAATTGCTCTCATGAAAAAGATGGTATTTGTTTTTAAATTTTTCATTGAAAAACGCAACAGTTGCGATACTTTATGCTACACTTGAAATTAGAGAAAGAGTGCTCAAGTTTTCCATATAGAACAATATTTCTGCAAATAGAAAAATGTAATAATCGACGATGCCTAGATTTGAACCAAAGATTTCTGAACTGCTAGCAATATTTAGTATACTAAATAATTTGTACTAAACTATAATTCTGGAGTAGCATTCTATAAGGCGATAGGCGATGATCGCTTATGACCTATTTGAAAGTGATCATCGCATATTTCGGGATTATGTAAGGCGATCACTTTCGTTCTCGCTGAACTTAATTTTTTACAGAATGCCATTCCTGATTTTTAATTCCCTGGATAAACATTCTATCGTCTATTCAATCAATACGAGATTGCTATTTGTGATTTAATAAACCATTCAAAGATTTAAAGTCCTACACTCGAGATGCTGAAATTATAAATATTATTATCTACAGAAAATATTTCGGTTTGGATCTTAGGGCTACAGAGAATAGTCAACGCGCTATTTAAGTTCAAAATGTTGAACAAAAAACTTTTTTTTAATAAATTATCTATGGTAAAATACATGAACCAAATGCAGGATTTAGTCCTATATGATTTTTTTTAGACAATATTGCGATTAATAAGAAGTACAAACATACTATACACACTGCTTCATTTTCCTGGTGGCCTCCGACAAAGAGTTAAGTGTTTTTTATGTTTATCACAAGATTTATGGCATTTAACGCTTTTGTGATGAAAATTTATGTTTTTGAATGCTCCAGGCTTATTTTACTTGAACTAAAAAGTTAGAATGTACATTCTGGATAGGCGAACTGTAAAAATAGGATTTGTATCCACTCAGTGGGTGATTCCGGGGGGATCAAAATAGAAAAACGTAAAAAATTCGGTCAAATTGAAATCAGATTTACTTTCATATTCTAGGAATAACGCGAGCAAAACTGCGGGTACCAGATAATACGGAATAAGTAATATATAAGTTGAGGTACCAAAGTACACCCGTCTTTTTTTTTAAAACACTAATCTAAAATCAGCATATTTTATTTTTGTAGGAAATATCATTTATAATTTATTTCAATTTATATTTCATATTTTAATATTTTAACTTTGAAACTTACATATTGGAAAAATCTGTTTCATTTTATCGATTTTCCAATAAAATGTTCTTCTTCCTTGAATAAATTATCACCAAAAATTTTCTTTTAAAAGAAATTTTGTTTCGTTCTCCTAACTGAAATAAGAAAAATAAGAAAATAACGAGAAAAAGTTCTACAATTTAAATGTTTCCGACGACTTTTAACTTATTGAAATCAATATTTATGGTTCTTTTGAATTTTTATTAACAAATTTTCAATTTACTAAAATTGAAACTTATTGTTGGTGATAAAAAAGTATAACTACTAAAAAAATGTAATTGTAAAATGTTTTGACATTAATTAAATTAAATTATGCATGAATTTTTAGAAATTAATTTTTGTTTGAATTTAGAAAATTTAGTTATAAATTATTTAATAATTTTAAAAAGATTTCATAAATTATTTTCTCTTTTACTTTTTATCTTCCAGAGGCTGGTAAATATTCCCTTTAAATGAACCATATATAATGAAGTCTGATCCCCAAAATAAGGTCTGATAAATAATTGAAGAATTCGTTCAAAATTAAACATGAACAATATTCATTAAATATATAACATTTTTTAATCATTTTTAATTAATATGTTACTATTTTTTCAAACAAAAAAAAACAACAAAACTTTAATATTTCAAATTTAGTGTACTAGAGTAGTTATTCAGGAGTACTCATAATAAAATTCATGTCCCTAACAAGTCTGGAAAAGTCTTGAAAAGGGAAACATGAAAATTGTCTATGTGTATATAATATTAACGATGCGCTTCTACGTAGAGTGTCTAACATTAGAAATTTGGGAGTGATTTCTGACAGTTAACTTAACTTAAAGCTACATATTAATTCGCTCGTTCATAGAGCTAATTGTACATTAGGTTTTATTAGAAGATGGTCTAAGGAATTCTCGGACCCTCATATAACTAAAGCACTCTTCATTACTTTGGTTAGACCTATTTTGAAATATGCCAGTCAAGTATAGTCTCCCTAGCATAGAACTCTAATTAACAGATTGGAGTTTGTATAACGTAGATTCATACGTTTTGTATTAAGAAATCTTCCTTGGAATGACCCCTTCCTACTAGCCCCGTACTGTGAAAGGTTAAAACTGATTGTCCTGCAATCCTTAAAAAAGCGTCGTGGCTGATATTGTTTTTGTCCATCAAACTTTCAATGGCGCTATTGATGCTCCCTTACTGGTAGAAAAGATGCCGTTAAATATTAATGTACATTCCTTGAGGTCAGTGGACTTATTTAAAATTTTGTACCACGTGTCCCTGCCTATCTTCCTATCTCTCTACAAGATAACTTGAAACGCTTTGACTGATTTGATTCCAATCTTCAGTACAGTCTTTTCATACAAGAATGCAATTGGGCTTTTATTCTTCAACTGTATCTAAAAATGTATTTAATGATGTCGCTAAATTTTGTGATTACTATGCAATGTAACGACAACAATCAAGAATGCTACTCCGCATTACAATCCTTGTTTGCGGATGCGCGAGTTTATTTTTACTATTAAAAATAGTTTTTTTTATGATTTTAACGAATCCACTCACAATGAACTATTCCTAAATATATTTAGTTAAAATGAGATTTTATAAAATTAATTCTAAAACCAAAAACGTAGAAAATGATTCAGGTTTTTTTTAATCGGATGTAAGAAAATTAAAAACACTCTTTGGAAAATTGGTTCCATTTGCATGAACGCATTTTAAATTATCATTGAAAAATGTCATGAATTTATTCCACCATAAAATGTTTATAATAATTGAGAAAATGTATGTACTTAATTAATTAAGCGGGAAACGTGGAAAAAGTTGAACAGAAGTCTGTAATTATTATCGTAGGTGATGTTTTCATATCGTAATCATTGAAAAACTTAATATCGTGATTGTATCTGCTTTTGCATTTTCATTCATAATTTATAATTACGTAAATTAAATAGAAGCAAAATATACTCTACGATGATTTCAAAGCATTTAATTTAATACCTTCCAGGAATAGAGTCACTAATCCATTAAATGAGATTATGAACTATATAAAAAAGTACTAATGTGAAAATAAAACGAAATTATTAACTTCATATAGTGATTATATAGGATTAGCGCATATTTATAGTACAATCAATATTTAACATAGGCGTATATTAACTTTTCTACCCGTTTATAATTAATTATTTAATATGAAACATAGTGCAATTTGCACGGGATAATAATAATAATAATAATAATTTTATATCTAACCAGTATACAGGGTGGGGTATAATTATGTGCCGGCTGTTTAATTGGGACAACATTTTTACATGACACTAAAATACAAAACTAAAGCGAAATGAACATTAAAACATTTGTGCACCGATGTGGACATGTAGTGATGCTATTTCGAATTCACAGAAACTCAGTTGCTTTCATGATCTCGAAAAAAGTACTGGCCAATTATGCCATCTGGATAAAATTCCATATCAAAAGCATTCACAAAGGAGATGCAGTTTCCATTGTGAATTTTCAGCGTTGCCTTCATGGCTCATAAGGGACACAGAACCACAACTATAAACATGAGACATAAGACAAAAAATTGTGTCGACGACAGCGCCAATACGGTGGCAGATAGAACTATTTGGTCTTCGACGGAAAATTCTCATTAAAACCTCCACAATATTGCTGAACATTGTAATCGTCTAGGACGTCCATATAATGAGATTTTTTGTAATGTGACGTTTCGTCGTGCTAATCACCCACATAGAAGTATTTCACTTCAAAAAACTGAATGATCTACGACTACACTAACTATCAGACTATTTAAATGAAACAAATCATGAGAGATTTGATTTGAAAAAGTTTTGGACACGCTCCATATGAATGGAATTACTGCAAAGTTTCCAAGGATATCGTACTTTTTTAACGTAATCTTAGCTGCACTTGTTAACAAAGTTGAATAACCATTTATGTACTATCTTGTACCAAGCTATAGTCAAAAAATCGCAGAAAACCTGCCAGTTCATTTGAATTTCATTTTCAAAGTTTTATTTGCACGGTGAAGCACATGGATGAAGAAATTAAACTTTTTTATTTAAAAAGAAATATTAAAAGTAATGACTTTTTTAATTCAAAACGACTCTCCATTATTACAGAATATAATAATTATCAATTTTCATTTGCTTCACTCCTTAACATTTAATTGTTCCTGAATTTCCATTTTTAACAACGAAGATTTAACGTTTAACATAAAATCTTAAGAGGATATAATATTCGTGGTAACTATACGAAGAATACAAGATTTAATTAAGGGTAAAGTAAAAAAGTGTTTCCCAAAAAATTTAATCATTAGGAAGTTATCTAAAAAAAATGTACATTAATTAATTTCTCGAATATTAATATGTTTCTAAATATATTTCTATTTACACTATTTTACTATAATTTTCAGAATAGTTGTACGCACTTTCAAGAAATATGACAAATCGTTTTATTTCATGTAAAGAGTTCTTTTACACTGACTTACGAGTCTTTTTTTTTAGTATCCATATCCACAAAGAATCACGACAGACTTTAGTAAAATTTCTCATATCTTTATTATCGTAGATTATTTAAGACGCTAGTCAACATAATACTTGTCAACCAACATTAATGTTGTCAACTAAACAATGTTAAAAAATTAAGTCCTTTTTTTTACTATATTTAATATAAATCGCGTCTAAAATAGGACTTCTGACAGAATCCATTTGTATATTTGGAAACGAAATTGCGTAGGCATATAACTAGAGACGATTTATTTTATATATTTTCTTACTTTTTCTTGACTTGGTGTCCATTAATCATAGTAATAGATGGAAAATTATTTAGAAAAATTTTGTAAGAAAAATGAGTAATGTTTTGTATACAAAATGTGTACATAATTCTTAAAACCAATTTCAATGGAAAATAATTTCAGTATAAAGAATTTCCAGTTTAACTTGAACATAAGTTAATTAAATAAACATTAAGTTTGAAGTAAATTACAGGACCGACTCACATCGTGTAATGGAAATTTTAAATATTACCAGAATTACTGGAATTAGACACTTTTAGCCAAATATACCATAAAGTTTGATTAGCGAGTTTCTGTGTGTTCGCGATTATTGCATAGAACAACAGTATGTACTAGTAATAAAAACATTTGTGAAGCTACCCGGTTTCGAGTCATAGGATTCCGAAAAAAATAAATAAATTCCTAACACAATGAAAATTCCATACTAAACAATAACGAAGGAAAATGGCAAATTTCCACGTATAATTGAGTTCCTCCCTGGCAGAAAATATGAAAAAAGTTTCCGAATAATTTGGTGGATTTTCTGAAATTCTGTTACCTTGCTTTAGTCATATAATCAAAGTTTCAAAATTTGAATAAGGATGGTCTCAATATTCTATAATCGCCTTCTTTCTTGTTGATTTGTTTCTACGATTTCATATGCACTAGGAATTTAAATTAACCGTCAAATCTTCCACTGACTTACTTAATTTACGATTGTATAGAAATTTTTATAATTATCACACTCGGTACTAGCCCAGACTACTAAAAGTAAAAAATCCAAAAGCATCTTGCGTTTTTATATGCAAAGTAACGAAAAGCCATATAATTTAATCATCCAGGAAGCCAAAACGGCTCAATGGACAACCTCAAGAACTATAAGTTTGTGATTATATGTTTAATAATGGACAATTATAATCGTATTTTTAAGATATTCTGACACTATAAGCTCCACAATTTTTTAATCTAGAAAATAAGGAGAATGTTTCTGGTTCAGTAAAAAAGGAGGTTAGTATGGGAATCAATTTGCCAATATACGAATTGAAGCCGTCAATTTTACTAAAAAGGCACTTTAGGCAAAGATTTAGGACAGGAAAGAATACTTGCAGAAAAATTTATTGCTATTCATAAGATCACACGAGAAAAATGCAAAATTTGTTTGGATGAATTTGGCCACTGTACATTATGCATAGCATCAACGTTAAAATGGTATAAGGCTAACGATATGATCTTCAATGCAAAAATATGAATCCTCCCATTGAAGCATATAGGGCTTTAGTAAGAAATATCAGCAAAAACCACTATCAAAAATTTGGCGATTAAGAACTTTGGATTGCACAAAAGTGACGAACGAAGTTAGGCTAAATATTTTGGGACATATGCACAAAAAAGCCTAAAAAAAATGAACCTAACTGTATTTTACTTCAAGCTTTAGGTTAATAATAATAGTTAGCAAAAAAATTTATCTGGCTCAATTAACTTTTTTTTATCGATTTGAAAAGAGTGCAGAATATAGCGAGACACTCCTAAGATGCCATAATATTATTTTCGTAAGATACTTATACTAAAAAATAAAAAATACAATTTCATTTGATATTTTATTTTGAAAAATGTTTGAATGAATAGAAGCCAAAAATTTAAGAATTTATCATTTAGTCACCATCTCGAAATAAGTTGTTATTTAGTCTACCACATCCTTTCTATTCTAATTCAACTTTTCATCAAAATAAGAATTTCATATTATAATAAATAATTAACACGCGATTTTCAATTCATTTCGAAATTAATGATTCAATATGTTAAGAAGTTTCTTGGCCTCCCATAATATGTTTTCCTGCTATACTCGGACTTATTATATTACTAACCAAAATAACCCCGAATATTTACGGGTTCATTTCTCTCTTTTCATGATGGTCACGGTTCTTATACTTGTATCATAATACACAATGTGACAAATCACTTTTGTTTTTTTTTGGTTCCATAAATTCACGATTATGATCAGGAGAACCTCACCTGAACCCAGATAAAAATATGAAGTGAAAATTATTACTTTAATATTATAATGTGAAGAAAATTTGTTACAAAAATAAAAATTACATGATGAAAATTAATTTTCACAATGAATAAAAAATTTATTTATACTTTTAATCTTGTTCCATGTCCGTGAACAAAATTCGTGATAAAACGATATTTTTGTTGATTTTGTTGGGTATATTAAAATTTTTGGTAAATAAATTCACCTCGTTTAGTTCACGGGCAAAACCTCAAGGTCTATATACGAAAAGGATTTTCGTTTAGATTTCATTTGAACAAAATATTATTCGTCTTATTGATTTTCTCATACAAAAGACTGATAAAATAACATAATTTTATTTTATTAGACAAAAGAAATAAATAAATCAAGAATTTATGTTTTCTAATTTTGGTGGATGGACGGAGACGATCGATAAAACACTAATCTCTTATATATTTCAAATTATTTGTTACTATATGTGACTTCTGAAAATTTCGATTGAAAAATTCATTAGGTTCGATGTCTGATAAAGATTCATTTCAAGTTCAGACTAATGGTTTCCAAACAATGGAACATATTTTTAATGGATTATTTTCAGTATAATATATATCAACATTATAAGGCAGCATCGAAATTTAATTTATTACTATCATTTTTGTGATCCTTAAATGAAGAGAAAGGCTACGAAAATAGCTTCATAGTTCAGTTTTTTATTTAACCTATATTGTTGATAGACCAAATTGTACACGAAATTCTGGTTGAACTGAAAATAGAAATGAGAAATGCAATCGAAATCGGGATACGAAATTAATGGATGGAAATTACTTGTTATATAGCCGAGTAACAATTGTCGCTCCCATAGAAACTTTTCCCCGAGATATTTTACTGTAATTTGGAAAATATAATACTAAATTTCAGAATTACTTTCATTATTTTTTGTAAATTTCGTAAATTTATATATAATTAGATACTATGTGTTCAAAGAAACTTGAAAGATCAAGTAGTGGAAATTGGCTACAAGGCTCGTGCATATGAATACAGCGGGTTAAAATAACAAATTGAAGAATTTAGCTTCAAACACATTTTTGGGAGAATGTTGGTTTTTGCCAGCGGGTAGGTTTTCATACCATTCAATGCTATTACTATTACTAAGCAATAGTGAGTGTGAAGTACCCACATTATTTGATGTTATCAATTAAATTTATTTTCTAAAAATCACATTAAACACCTAAAACTCCCACAATCTTGAAAAGTCTTATAGAAATGCAAACTTTAGTTAGCATTAAAAGGTAGTTTTGATTTATAAACTCCTGAAAGTCAATAACCTTGGTTCAGTAAGAATACTGCTTTAAAAAGCCCTGCCTTAAAATACTATAATATTAATTAAGGAATTTCCATTTAGATTAATATTCAAAAGGGAAATGAAATAATGGATTAAAAGATCAAATTTCGATTTCTCATTTTCAAAGTCAATCTAAATTAGTATAGAAGATCAAATATAAGAAATTTTATTGAATTTAATTCCCCCAGAAATAAGAAAATCAATTATAGATGTCTCATTAGAAAAAGATTTTGCATGACTTATGGATGTTAGAACAAATTAAAAGAACATATAAGTAAGATAAATTAAATTAATTTAGACTTAAATTTTGACGAATAAATTATTTCTGGATAAACTCTTAAGATTTATTTAATTATGTATCTTGTATGCAATATTATGATTATTAAATTATTGATTAATTATTTTTAATGACGCCAATTTTTTAAAGTAGTGAATTTTATTTAATAAGTATTATATTTCTTTAAACACGAAGAATTAAGTTGAGATTAGGTGTGTTTTTTGGGGAAAATAAGGACGGTTCCATCTATTTTATACCTGTTTATTTAAGCAGTTTTTTTTATCGCTGTCTAAATTTAACAAGAGATATTTAGTACTATATTCAAAATGTAGGTGGCACTTAACAGAAATTTTGTTTGAATTTTGAATCAACCCACATTTTGAGTATTTTTTTTCTTATTATTTTTATTGTTTTTAATTCTATTTGGTTAAGGCAATACTTTAAAAGGCCGTCTCGCAAAATATTGTGGGTTCTCATGCTTCGCTATATGTAGTCTTGTATCGTAGTAAAAGTGGTAACGTGTAAAACGTTTCTATTGTGCAAGATACAAAACATACACTTTCGATACGATACAAGACCACATAGAATGAAGAATGAATATCCTTGTTATTTGTTTTATTTTCACTATTTCTCTAAAAAAAAAGAATTTGGAAACTTGGCTGCATGTTCCAAAAAATCATTTTTTCTTTTTTGAGAAGTTAAAAAGTAGTATATAGAAATTCCCGAAAAAGGACCTACATTAATAAATCTTAAAAAATCGTAGGATAAAATGTTTCCAAAAGTATATCCAAAACTTTATTAATATATTTAAAAAAAATTCTAAGCCGTTTTTAGTTAGTTTATTTAAAAATTAATTGAAACATTTCTAATCTTTGGTCCAGCTACTATTATCAGGTAACTGGCGAATTCTATTGCGATAGAAACCTAGCCAGTTTGAGACCAAATAGTCATCGAGCTATCATAGACATCAACAGCGTCTATTTAAATAAGCATTGGGACGGGCTTTGTTGTGAAGCATAACAACATGTCGAGTTCCTTGGTCAGCAAAATAACTCTTAGGCTCCATCTCATTCATTATTTTGATAACATTCTACCGCAATTGTTTCATCAGGTTTTAGAACCTCGTAATAGATCCTACCTTCCATATACCACCAAATACGTGGCAGTACTTTAAGGCATCATCGCTTTGTAGCGCATATCGATGATTGTCCGGTATTAAACCACGAGATTTTATATTGAAGATTGTCATACGAAGTACACTTTTTATCGCCTGTCACAATTTTGAAAGACAATTTCGAAAACTGCCGGGAAAATAAATTCTTTTTAAATATGTTGATCAAACTTATAAATTCTAGAACGCATCTATTATATCTGAAGAATTTTAGGCTTTTTGAGATAGAAAAAATCTTAAATGTACAATACTCGACCTACCTGAGAAAACTAATAATATAATTTGAAATAATATCCAAGTGGAAACTCTTATGTACAACATTCTGGAAATATTTTGAGAAGATAGATGGAAAACAGGCCCACATCAGATTAAATGAATATATTGGTTCAGACCAAATGACTATTTTATGTAGAAATGTTTATTGCAATTTAGGACATGTTTCTATAGAAAGTATAAAAAATATGTGATTTAAATAAATATATAACAAACTCATATATCTTTGTAGAAAATTTTGACTCAATTTAATCAAAAGAAAGTTATAAATCGATGTAGGAAGAACTGGCTAAGAAGGAATCAATTTCCTTTTCAAATGTAAATTTGTATGAAAGTGGTAAAACTTAATATATAAGAATAAGAAGTTCAAAACAATTTACATAAGTTCATTTTTATAAAATGTTGAATATGTTTACTTTTAGTAATGATAAAGACTTTAGCATTGGAAATAAAGACTGACACATACCATATTTTCAAATGGCAGTTTAAGGACTTAACTGTATTCGTATTTGGAATATAGTAGATCAAAATAGTGTATTTTAATGGACACAATATATTTCTTTTGAGAACTTAATAATTATAAAAATGGGCTTATAGACTTCTTGTTTTGAACCCTTTAATTGCTTAGAGATGATTACGCTCCAACACCATTGATGTACATATACAAAATGACAAAGTGGCGAGTGTATTATCACATATTAAGACAAAAAAATTAAATTTTTAATTTAAAGTTAGCTTTATTTTCGAGCTTTCCACCACATTAATGCAGCTAGTATAGAATAGAATAACATTTCCATTTTTTCGACTTTTAAACAAAGGTCTTTAATTATTAAAGCATAGGAACACGGTCAAATACTTTTATTCATTTTTAATGTATGATTTTTGACAACAAATGCTCCATTTGCAGAGATTATATCTAACTACTAATAAATTATTTAAGAACCTAAACAAGATAATTGAAAAACTCAACAGTTTCTGTAGAAAAATAGAAAAGATACCTGCAGTAATTCATCACAGTCTATTTCCACCCACTCTTCCTTAAATATACTTGTAGAAGAAGAGTTTACCTTATGTGACTGAATTCTTGAAATAAGTAAGAAAATGAAATTATGAAATTCTAGCCTCTGTCATTGCCTTTTCCGTTGGAGTTTCATCGTTGCAGAATTTATTATTATTATTTATTATTTTTCAGTCTGAAATGTGTATAAGCAATTCCAATATATAAATTAAAACTATAAATACTTAAATAAATTAAAACTTTAAATAATGAAAAAAAAAAAATCGATTAAATTGTCATACAGTTTGTAATTCATAGCGGAAGCTCATTACTTCTTAGTACATACTGTAATTGACCTAGCCGTGATCCACTTAAGGAGGCTCGACCTAATTTTTCTCTCTTATATTTATCTAAAAAAAAAAAAAAACTCGATTTACATATTATTTATGTATTTACAACATCGTGTGCAAAAAAAAAAAAAACACGAGTTCTCCATAGTATCTTTACTTGTATTACTCCCTTCCTTAGAAGTTCTTTCACTGAAATTTGAACTTCTTTATTATGTTTGGGAAAGCTTTAAGAGCCTTGCAGACATTCCATATTCTGTTTCACCAATTTTTTGAAGCTACCTTAGACTTAAATTTTAAGATCTCCCTAATAAGAATTCATATTTTAATTTATTCTCCGTTTTCTTTAATTTAGAAAATATACAGCCTTTTTAGATAGCGCTATAAGAAAAGATAAGAATTGTAAGTTCGGAATTATTATACTTTCGCAGGAATTTTATATATTCTTTTCTTTATTGATGAAATTGCTTTTTTTTTCAAGTTTTTATGGAATTATGTACGGAAAATTGTACGAAAATTTTCTACCTTTGAAACCTACTTAAATCTTTCAAATAAAAAGAAAAAACGCTTTCGAGAAAGTTCATTTTTACATTTTGTGACTTTTGAAATGAAGTGAATGAAATTGTTTTCATTTAAAATGGTTTTCTTGTTTTACTATACTTGTATTATTCGTAGTACTTCTGAATAATTTCAAATTATTTCTACTTCGTAAAAGGTTGTCATTTGAATTTTTAAAATTCCAAGCAAGTTGAATGAAACAAATTTAACAGTTTGTTAGAGAAAAGTCCCAATGTACAGAAATGATTATTCCAGAATTATTCTAATCATGTTTAATTAAGTTTAGGAACATGTTCCATAAATAACTTTAAAGTATTTTAAAGATTTTTAGCGAAAAAATTGAAAAAAATGTCGAATAATATTTTAGATTTTAGAACGAAAATCATCAAGTTTTTAATACAAATTGAGGTCTCAGAAAATATATTATTTTGACTAAGTTGTTGTATTTATTTAATTGTTCAAAAGTATATTTTCCGTTGAAATTCAAGTTAGTTGAACTGAAAACAAATTTGCTCAATTAAACTAAATTTTCCAAATGAATTAAGTTATATTTTTAAATAGAGAAATGCTTGTAAAATTCAAAGATTTTAAATGACAAAACTCTCATACATAATCCAATCAAGAAAAATCATGGACACATTGGAATATTATAATTATTTTATAATTTATTAATAGATTTAATATTGCCATTGTCAGAAATTATTTAAATTTCATTTTTGGAAAATTTCTTTGCAAATTTTTAGAATTTCATTGTCGAACTTTTATAAAATGGGTTTGATCAGCCTAAAACTTCGCATCTGATGGTTTTTAAACAGATTCGTATAAAATATGATACAACCCATTAATATGGATGTAGGAAAAACGATGATTACTTAGACCTTTTCTTAGTCTACTATCATGTAGATTTCTTATCTTATCGCCCTTATTTTATCATGCAGCTGAGTCAATAGGTTACATTTTATCCATCTTAACTTGGCCATCCTACACGGATACTTCGGAAAACTGATTCTCGTGTTTGTACGCATATTTTCATGAAGAATTTTTCTGCATATTTCTCTTTTTCGCACACACTCGGTTGTATCTTTTTTGAGAATTTTTCATAAAAACAGAAGTAAAAGTATATTTTTATATATAGCTAATTTCCTGATGCCTTATGATAGAAATGGACTCGTAGTCGATAATGAATTAACTCTGAGAAAAACAACCAAAACTAATAATATTTTAATGTTTTTCTCCATAACATTGTTTCCACTTCTTCAAAATCGCACTAATTCACAGGTAGCCTGGGGCTTAATAGCATAAATATCTTCTGTAAATTTTATTCAAATTAGTATAATTTAAACAAAACTGCTTAACATATTTTGCAATTAAATTCGAAAAACCGTAAAAGAAAAGGGAGAAAACTTTCTGTTCACCCTGGTTTTTGCTTTGTAACTTCGCTTCCCCCCGGCCAATTTTGCTGAAATACAATAGCTTACCAAGTTAAGGAAGAACTAACTTATATTGCAAATTTCATCAAAATCGCATAACGATATTTTGAGTTACATATCTTGTACACAGATGAACGTATAGACGGACATTCAGAAATCGATATAACTTTTGATTCTTTACACAACTGTACCTTTAAAACCTTTCTACGAAGATTATTAATATACATTACAAATATAGTGATAAAACTAATATACCCTCTAGTAGTATCTACCATAGGGCATAAAAACTTAAATATCCTTTTACTCATGTATCATAACAAAAACGAAAGACCAAAATACTTTTCATATTACGTGCTTTAGGAAAGTAAAAAGAAAAATTATAATTCGGGAAAAGGAAATTAGTAACAACCAAAAGGCGATCGTAAAAGATTTATTATTCTTATCAATAAGAAGGCGCAAAAATGCGATGAGTAACGACTGATTGATGGTCAGTAATTTACTTTTGTTGATGAAATATAATAACTTCAAGATAAAAAATTATATTTAACTCAACACCTTATTATACTCGTTAATATGAATTTTATTTTCTGTAAGAAGCAAAGTGATGATAAATAACTATTCAGTCTCAGGACGTATGTTGGAAACATAGTCTTGAAATTTCGTCGTAAATCTTGAAGCATTTCAAATGATAATTTCGAAATAAGTTATTTTAAAGATGGTTTTTAATATTTAAATAAATTTTGAAAACTAATTTTTAAATTAAAAATAAACTTCTGACATCAGTTTTGAAAATAGTTTTCCATTTCCATCAGAAAAATAGTCCCGAAATAAAATTGCATTTTAAAATTTATAAATAAATTTTATTATTATATCTTGTTGCGGAAAACTAGAACAGTTCAACAGCCCGCGGTGCAAGACACCATTAATATTTTAATCAATATTTTAAGACTGGAACAAACTAGTACAAAGAAACTTGTTTCGAAATAGTTTCTTTTTTCGAATTTTTATAAAAATTTGAGATATTTGGGTGCATAAAAAATAGTATATTTGAATAAACTTTGTTGGTGGTGAAAATTATAGTGATGTCTGCTATTTATGAACCCGGTTCAACTTTTACTTCTTAGATCAATATTACTCAGTCCTTAAGCCAATTAAATTTAAAGTTATTATATTATTTTTCTACATTTTTCTTATTATTAAATTATTAGGAACAGAAATTCACTACCGGGTTCCTTACTTAACATGGTCCCATAAACCAAATCAAAATTGGCTGCAATCGCCACAATGGCTATCGAGTTCTCCAAATACGAACACGTCAGATTTTTCTATCTGAGATATTTTTAAGGTTGGCACTAAAAAATACCCAAGTACAGACGCGCTCAAGACGTCGTTTCATCGGGAATGGCAGCGTATTTCACAGGCCCACATTCATGTAACGTGTGATGCATTTGTTGAGCGCCTCAAGGGCATTGTTAGCTTTAAAAGCGTTTATATTGAACATATGACCTAGATTCTGAATTTTTGTGCATTTATCCACATTTTGTTCTTTGGAATCAATAAAAAATAATCACAAATAAAAAAATATAGCCTGTTGAATTGGTAATATTTCATATCACACTTGACAAATACACTGATAGTTAATGAACTAATGAGGGGAGTAGTTCCTATACTCTCAGCACCTAAAACACAATTGTGCCCGTCTTCCAGAGCTTACAATGAAAGAGATATCCGACTGGTTAGAATCTCATTGATGGAATTTGGTTCCATAAATCAATCAATCCGAAAGTTTTGAGTCTCCAATATTGAAAAAATGGACGCTGACTGAGAAATATCTTTAAAACAAAATTTTAGTAATTTTATACATATTATATATTTTAAACATTAATCTGAGCTCAAATAATTAAAAGAAAATTGTGCTCGGGTTTTTTGTTAATTAATTTTAATCCATTACTTCCATATTTTAATTTTAGCAACCAACTACCAGACTTGATATGTCGGATAAAACAAACGGTAGACAATTACAAAGAATTCTACATTATTCAGCGACACCATGTCGTCCTCTACCTGGATTCAGACGAACAGATTGTAATATTCATGATGTTGACTGTGATGAAGTTTATCCCGGAATTTATATAGGAGATGCGTAAGTATTAATTGGAAATTAACAAAATATTTCTTAGCTGGTAAACACAAATGTGTAACAGAATTTTGTATAAGAATATTTTTTCTCCTAAAAGAAAGCATATAAATCGTGTATACGTGATTTTAAATGAAAGAATTTGTCATTGCCTAACTAAGCAATTGACTCGAAAATAATGATAAAAGACAGTATTTGGTTAATGTATGTAATGTAACGTAAACGAACAAATGTATACTCCAAAAAGAAGAAAGATAAATAACTTCTGAGTTCTTTTACAAACCAACTCACTAATAGATGTAGACTGTCAGAAGAATAGATAAACTGAAAATCACATAAAAACCATTTTGTAATTCTTTGACTGGATGAGAATATGGGAAAGCGAAATGGAAATATGGGCTGAGTTAAATTTTTCCGTAGTAATTTAGAACTGCAAAATGAAAAATTAATCTCTGTAAATGATACAAATAGAGAAACTTCGTGTTCATTTACTGTCACGGTCACTTTCAGTACGTCAGAACGAATTGTCAGCTGCTTAACTTGTATTGAGTTTCTAAAATCACGTATTACATATCACTCCTGAATGAGGGATTTATCTGGATATTAGTTTATGAAACTATAGTAAATATTTAGAATTATCTGGTATGGTAAAACACCCACATTCATCCATAGTAACATCGAATATTAAAGTTTAGTTTTCTCATAAGTTATGAAAGATAGTAAGCAATTTCTACCCAAAACTATCTAGGATTTAATTCAAAGGCTTTACTTAAAAGACGTAATACAAATGAAAACCCATGAATTTACTAAATTTAGAAAAATTTCAAACTGATTATTTGGTACTTTTAACAAAGATACAATATTAATAAGTTAAGATATATAAAATTCAAAAAGATTTTATTTAAATGACTAAATTTCATCCAAATTGGATCATTTGTTTTTGCGTTAAGAAGCCCCCCAAAAAAAGTTAACGCACACACACATGAAAAAGAGGTATCCATAGATGTACATAGTTTAATTACGCAACTATTAATTTTTCCTTTAGAACCTGGAATTAAAATTATTAGACGATTACAATACCTTTTACTGAGATATAAGAAACTAAAAGAAAACTTATTCATTTATTTTAAAAGAAAAAATTATTTAATATTCATATTAATATTTATTTTTCTAGAAATGCTGCAAAAAATAAAGTTTACTTACGGATGATGGGAATCACACACGTACTGAACACAGCAGAAGGATCAAGATATGGTCAAGTTGATACAGGGCACATATATTATCGTGATATGCCAAATGTTAGGTAAAAAAAAAACAAATTACAAAAATTAGTTCACATTTAATTTGATTAAACAATTTTTTTTTGTAACTTCTTCTAGATATATGGGATTTCCAATGATGGATCAGCCATCAACAGATATATCTAGATATTTTTATATTGCATCCAAATTTATTGAAAATGGTTTAAATGGAGGAGGTAGCTTAAACTTCATGACATATCCTCTTTGAAATTAATATATTTAATTTAAATTTTCCATCATTTTAGGAAAAGTACTTGTTCATTGTTTAGTTGGTATGTCACGTTCAGCAACTTGTGTACTTGCATATTTAATGATTAGCCGGAAAATGACAGCAACCGATGCAATTCGTACAGTACGTATCCGTCGTGATATTCGTCCAAATGATGGTTTCTTACAACAATTGGCCGATTTGGACAACGAATTAAAACGTGAAAGAACATTTGCATATTAAAATTATTATAATTATAATTTTTGAAATGAAAAAACAAACAAAAAACAATCCACAAAAATTTAAGAAAAAATAATTATTTTTAATTAAAATGAATTTATATATATATATTTTTTTTATATAATAAAAAAATTAAAATAAAATAATTGTATAATGAAATAAATAAAATAATCTTAATTTTTTTTTTTATTTAATAATCTTTATTTTTTTTTTTTTTAAGTAACAAATAGTTTTAAAAATCAACAACAAAATAATACAATATTTTTATAAAAGAAAATGTTCATTTATTTATTTTGTTTTTTGTATTTTTAATTTAATGAGCAATTTGTTTAAGGAGAAGAAAACAAGTTATAATTAACAATAATATTACTTTTAAATAATTTAATATTTTAAAAGAATTATCAACAACAAAAAACAAAAAAGGTGCGTTTTTTTCACAATGTTCTGTTTCGGATCAAAGCAGCATATGAAAAAAATGAAAAGGAGCAAGAGCAACAAAAAACTTAAGTATTGGTAGCATGTATTCAAACCACATGAAAATTAAATGTCAAACACAAAAAACAATAATAATTTGTAAATAAATTGTGTAGAAAATAGTTGAAGGTAGAAAAAGCAAATTTATAAAAAGTAGGAATCGATTTGAAAGATTTTTTCATATGCCCAAACTGTCATAATTATCAGAAAGACAACACATTCAAATATTAAAAAAAACCAAAATAGAGCCATCTATATGTTTAATATCGAAGAAAAAAACTGGAGTAGAAATTTTGGTTTAAGTTAAAAGCTAGGAGCAGGAATTGGTGTTGTATTCAATGTAAAATTTTGTTCTGCTCTGAAGTAAAACTTGTGGAGAAAAAACGCACCAAAAGTTTTATATATTTATTAAAAACAAAAAAAAAAATTTGAAAATTGTTAAAAATTAAAAAACAACAAAATGATATTAATAATAAAATATGGAATTTTTTGTCTAGTTTTTTCGGTTTTGTAAATACGGTTTCAATAAGAATTCAACCCGTTTTCGCATGACTTTAATTGTGATGATTGGGCCTAGAACCCGAAAAATTAGAAACGTTTTACAATTTAGTAGAATTTTTATGTAGCTTTGAAATGAATCTCGTTCATAATTTTGATATTTAAAAAAATTTAAACTAAATAAAATCAGAAGTATTAGGCTTTTTTTTTGTAGAATTTCGGTGACATATTTGAGATTTTATATTTTCGAGAACTTTGTATTAAAAATTTTGTTAATTTGTTTTTATTTAAAATATTGGGTTATGTTCGAATTAAATCAAACGAAATACAATAACTTAGATACGAACACGAGCAGATCATTCACATTCTGCATTTATTCATATTAGAACAAGTATCGAAAATAATGATTCTAACGACTACATTAAACTGCCATCTATACAAAATAATTAAATTCGACATTATACAGATAAAACTCTTGTTAACGGTCTTATGTTAATAAAAAACACACTATGTTCTCTGAAATTGTGTTATATATAATACTAGCGACACGTACTATATATGGTATATAGTATAGTAGAAACCACGATTTAAGAGTACCATATAGTATACCACTTGTATGTCACTTTATACCATTTCAAGAATGAAGTATAAATATTATAATGAAATGGTATCTTGGTATACTATCGTATCAACATCATAGTATAAATATTTAATGTGTCTTTTACATAATACTCAAAAATAACGTGGATGGTGTGCAAAAAACCGTGTGATAAGAAGGGAAAGAACCGTGCTACTGATAGATTAAATTGATATGACATTTCTAATATAACAATTAAATTTTAATAATCACTTAAATACCTTCAATACGTAACAAATCAAAAAAAAAATTATATAAGTTTTGTCTCAAAATATTACAAAAAACGATTGCTAAAAATTGTCATACTTTGCTAATGGTAATTAATTAAAATATGCAGAAAAATACTGTATTTAAATTGAACTCTTTAACGAATTTAGTTGGATTCTTTTTCTTCGTTTCTTAGCTATTGATTTAATTAACCGAATCTAATGGAAATATCTGATAAAATGCAAGTAGTGCCTAATAATAATTAATTTTTTTACTTTTTAGAGAAACTCGAAACTATAAAATAATTTTTGAATATTATTTAATTTAAGTGCATTCAATCTCATTGTGTCACCAAAAGTGCTTAGTAGAAATGGCTTGAGAATTAAAGGCCTCTTGATTAAATTAATTAGCAAAAAATTTCAAAATTTTAAATAATTTCTTCAAATATTAAACGAAATTTGTTAAAACAAAATTTTAAATTAAAAAAAAAAAAAAAACAAAACAAAACCAAATTTATAAAAATATTAAATTAAAATCCAAAATTTAAAAGGTAACAAAAAAATATATATATATTTTAAAAATGTACAAAACTGAAAAAGAAAAACATTTCTAAAACTTAAAAAAAAAATTTTTGTTAATAATTAAAAATATAAAATGAAAATACGAGAGTTTTCTAATGAATTCCTTATTTTATACTATAACTATTCCTATTCTCCACACATTATATTTAAGATTGTTTAAAATTTTCAAATTTAGAGTAATTTAGGTAAGATTATATGGAATCATGATAAACGAAAGGATTAGCCACCGGTATAGTACCGATAGTAAGGTTATTCCTTTTTGAATACAACTTAAATAAATTTTATTAGTATTTGCAACAACTTCCATCAAGTTTAAAGCAATTTTTAAGTTTGGTCTTTCAAGTTTCGAATTTGTAAATAACTTTTACAACAATACAAAAACTAACGCCGAAAACTATGCAAAATATGTATTTAAACTTTAAAATATAATGACTTTCTCTATACACGTAAGTAATTATTGTTTTTCACATTTTATCATTTGTAAGATATAACAAGACAAAATATACCTGTGATGCAAAACCAATATAGGAACTTCTATACCAATTAAACTAATAATTTTATTTAACTATTGAATTCATAACTTAATACTAACCTCAACGCAAAAATCTCCAGTTGAATGCTATAATAATACCTTGGTGATTTTTAAAAGTGATAAAATTAGCTAATCATTATTTAACAGGTCAAATAGAGCTCAATGCATTAAAATTATCCCTTACAAGTTTCTTGATGTATGAAACCGTTGCTGATTTTTGCCCTACAGAATTCAACGGTTAAACTTTTATTTGGGTAGTAGTCAGAATCGATTCAACAGATGAACGCAAAATTGTTTGTATTGTATATAAACTCGACGCCCGTATACTAATACTGTACCACTGGAAATATTTAAAAAGGGCGTTTAATTTAAAAAATTAAAAAGCAAAAATAAATGCAATGCTGCCCATAGTTAGGCCTTGACTCTAAATTCTCTTCGAGTCAACGGTTTTACCTAATGCAGATATGGCGAGTCAACCAAAATATATTTAATCTTTAGTTATGTAATATAAAAAAATTAAAAAACAAATGTTTACGACGATAACTGAGCTTGATCACACATTATTTTCCAATCTTAACTAATTCAGAAAAAAATCTGTTTTTATTAAATCGACCTATAGCGGATTTTCCGATGCCCTATGGTAGAAATAGGACACGTAATTAACAAGTGTATTATTCACTGAATCAGCTCTGAGAAAAAACAACCAAAACTAATAATACTTCAATGTTTTTTCTCAGACCTGTAGCTAGAATGCGAGCCCCGATAAAAATGTTAATAGTTCTTTATATTTGGAAAATTATAAAATATATATATATATATATTTATGATACGAGTCCCTTTGTTCCCACTCTGACATTCAGTTCTGGTTACGAGGCTGTTTTTTATCTCTTCGAATTTGCTCGAATTCACAGTTAGGGTGTGGTATAATAGCATAAATAACTTCCGCCAGTTTTGTTCAAGTTGAAAAAACTTTATATAACTGATTTAGCTGAAATGGAATACCAAACCAAAGAAGAACCTACTTACTTACATTGAACATTTCATCAAAATTGGATAACCCGTTTTTGCGAAATCTTGTATAAGAACGGACAGACGGATATGCAGAATTTGATATAACTTTTGATTCCCTACACAACTATATTCTTAAAACGTTTCTACGATGATTAATTCTATGCGTTACAAACGTAGTGACGAAACTAATATATGATAGTACCTACCATGGGGCATAAACATTTCAACTTTGAACCTGATCCTGAACCCAAGTCGTACTCAAAATGTTATTATATTTTAGTAATTTCTTCAAATAACACCAAACTAAAACTAATTTATTTTGCCACAAGAGATTAGATTGAACTAATTTTATTAAAAGAACACAATGATCAATATACTATAATTTATTAAATTTTTTACTATTTATACAGGAAATTATTCAACATTTCAACCTTCAAATTTTCTCTTTATTTTTTCCCGGAAGTTTTTAACGTTTGAAAACTATGAATACTATTTCCAAATATAGAATCCAGACTATACCTAATTAATTCACATTATTATTCACACATTTAAGAAAATTTCCGTTATTAATAAAGCCGACAAACCACCGAAAACTTTGAACATTGACACTGGACTATATAAAATTGACCTGATTAGAAAATTTTCTCATTTTATAGAATTTTTCATTTAAAAATCGAGAAAAACTATTTTCGAGAAATTGAAAATTGCATGCGTCTAAAAATGCATTCATTTGCATGGGGAATCATGTGAACAATAAAAACTTATCACGTTATTAACAAATGAGAATTTTCATAAAATTTGCAAACGTCTTAATTGGATTTATAAAATTTATAAGTTTTCTTTAATTTGTGATTAAATGCATTTCGCTTTGAGATAGTAAGAAATATCAGTTTTTAATAACAAGTTCAAGTGAAGGTTGATTATCAAATAATCAAATAATTATATGATGGATTTTTATAACTATAACAAATCATTTTGTAGAAAGTATAAACACTAATTATTATCTAAAGTATATACTAAAGTGGTTCCGGTGTCATATATTGTATTACAAACGGTTTGCATACATCTTCAAAGGATTTGGTGTACAAATTTTCAATAGTTTTATTCGAAATAATTTGTTGTGTAATTTTAGTTTTTTATTTATTTACTTGATAGTAATTTCAAAAATATTTTGTTTACACGCGAAATAATTTTATTTATGTATTTAATTATATGAACGAGATTATCTTATAAATTATATTCCTAATTGATTTTATTTACCTTATTTATGATGAGTATTATCGATTAATCAAAAATCAATAATTAAATAATATTAATTGGTGTCTTAAATTTATATTACGAGTTTAAATGTTGGGCCGAAAGGCCTAAGGCATTTTATATATTGTAAACCGTAGGACCACTTTTTGAACCTAAAAAGTTTTTTAACGATTATCCTACAATATTTTCGAATTTACTCTTAGTTCTTTATCAGAGCCGAATTAAGACATTAGACTTAAAGAGAGAAATTTAGCATATACTTTGTTCGAAATTTCGGAAATTTTTATTGAAAGAAAAACTTTAATTAAACTTTGTCTTCGATTTGGTATAATTAACTCTATTTCTATTTAACTCTATTTCAATGAAATCAGTTAACAAATTGCTGGAATACGACTATCAACATTTCATACTGATCCCAAATTATGTCACTTAATTACTAAAAAAATTTCATTTAAATGACTGACGAGTTATCATAGACACAAAATTTTGACGTAGACAGTTCAGACAGGTATATTTCCAAAAAAAACTCCATATTTTTCCATATTCTCAAATCAGAGCCAATTGGAAATTGATTCCATGAACGATTTAGCCCTAAAAATATGCCTCAATGACACCTCCAGCATGTAATCCACATCACAAAGTTATTTTTTGGGGACGCAATGGTGTCTCTTGAAGAATTTGTGGATTGCGGCCTGCCCAATAACGCATAACGAGCATAACGGGCAGGTCGGTGATGTCGGCCATAAATAGGTCGTAATGCTTTAAAAGTTGCGGCGACTGACTCAGAATTTCGGTAATAAATTTTAATAATTTGTAAACGTTGTGCAAGTGCGTACTGCTCCATGATGAAATGGCAACTAGTCACGAGCATTAATGTCAAAAGAACAAAAAAAGATATTGCGTGGTTCACCGTCCCTATTGGAAAACATGTAGTGTCCCTTATTGAAAAACCCGTTACATACATATATTCAACACAACATACGTTCATATCATAGACTAAGTAGAAAGATTTACAAAACTGTGCATTCAATTGATTCTTCTCGTGTACTAATATATCTACACATTATAAATTTTTCTCTTTCTTTCGTATTAAAGATCTTTTCATGTATTCTTCAATTTTACCTATAAACCTGCGTATTCACCAAACGCGCAAAATGCTTTTGTTCGCATAGGTAATAGAAAGCAAACGTTAAACATGAATAATAAACAGAGACAAATCAGTTTTCATGTAATTTGAATGTTTCTCTCATTTTAATACTCTGCTTTAATAATTATTTATCTTTTACTTCACGCGTGCACAAACATTTTGCTCGTTTGGTGGATACGCAGCTTAACATCAACCCTTAATATCACGCTGCCTATATGGCGTAAACATCTAGGTATACTAGCCTATGTTTATACTATTCTAGGCCAACTTGTCTCAACGAACTGATTCAGCACTTTTATGCACAAGCCTGTTCGCACTGATTTGATACGTACCAAAATAAAGTCTATTAAAGATACAATCGAACCGTTTCAGTATTCGTTTATGTTTAGACTAAAATGGTTTGGTATACACATAAACGTACTGATTGTGATCCGATAATATGAACTAATTGTAAATATAGTTACAATATACTACAATTATACTACACTGATTTTTGGTTTCATTCATCAGTAGTTAAAGCCATTCAAATAATTATTTTCTTAATGTTATGTTAAACCTATTCAAAAAGAAATTGATGTGAATTTTATTGTATTCTTAATATACAAAACGATAAACAAATAATAATTAAAAATTCTATATGAATGTGTTAAGAAAAACTTTAACTTTAATACATAAATTTATTATTTATTTATCATAATTTTAACTTTTATTCCGTTCCGAGTCACATCTCTTGGGGCAACAAGTTATCAATTGAGAGATTCTTTTACTTATTTATTATAAGTCTTTTTATTCATTTTATTTTCAAAGAATTTTATACTTTCTTTGGTTTAATTATGTATAAATTATAAATATGTTTAGTTCGTTTGTATAAATGTGATTTGTATTATTCTAAAAAAAACGAAAAAAAAAACATAAATGTTGTAGAATTAATAATCGAATAAATTATTAAACAAAGAGATAAATAATTCTTATCGAAGAATTTTGAACGAAGAGTGCAGCATACCCTTTCTGGGGTAGGCTCGTGTCATAGATTATTTATTGAAATCAATTCTACATTCATTTATAATTAATAAAGAACTTTGGAATTAGCTAAACCATCTTCAATATTTCATTTTGATTAAAGTATTTAATTAAAATCTTCTACAAAAATGAGAATTATATGATTATTAAAAATAAGTATTTCTTACATTTAAAAAAGTTCTATCGCTCTAAAAAAAAAAATCACTCTTTACTGATTAAAGTACGATAGCTAGTCATGTGTTATAAGGAATTGAATGGGAATTTTTAAATCTTAAAATAAATTGTTTGAATACCAAGAATATAATTAGTCTATAGCCAATTTTTTGAACTCCTCAAAAATTCTTCCTGAAGGTCCTATTTAAAGATTCAAAATTTTAATATTTTATGGTTTAGAACCGAATTGAATCAAGTCCCAAAAAGACGTTTTGAGTTAATTGAAGACCGAAGTTTGGAACAGAGAATCAATTCTACCACGAGCTACCCTAACTAAACCCATATTTTCATTGCATATACAAAATATGTAGATATATTTCTTGAAGGTTCAATACTTTCTTATATTCATAATGTAAAATATTACAAAATTTGGTTAAAATAATTGTTCTTATTAATCAAGATCGAAAGCCTCGGCTGTGATGTGTAAATCTTTATAAAATCCGTGATATTTTCGTTGAAAAAAAGTCCTTAATCATTAATTTTTTACTTGAGAATTGGACAACTATTAAGATTGAGAACTGATACAGGAATATTGGCAAACTAATAAAAGGCCAGCTTTTATTTCTTTTTCTTACATTCTTCCGCTTTGACTTAACGAAGCTTTGCTTGGTTCATTTTGCCATAAATTCTTCATTTCATTGTAAAGAAGTTAAATAATTTTTTTAAATGTATTTAAAATTATTATTAAGTTGTAAATTCCAAATTCTTATAACGTATATCAGCTTTAAAAAATTGAATTGATGAACTTAACATATAGTTTGATTAATCAAAAATCCGGGAAACCAATATAGTTTTTTTTTTTTAATTAAGGCAGAAATAAAAAGTATAGGTACACTGACATTATCATAAGGTATAAAAATATTGGTTTTAAAATTTATGATTATTTTAATATAAACTAATTTGAGAGAAGTGAGTTCATCGATCAATAATAACATTATATGGAAATTAAAGTTCTACCCATTTTAAATTTGGACTTAATTTCGACTGATGAGCTGTACGTAATAAGTAAAAGCTTTCAGTTCACAAATAAAATGAATCATCTGACTTCTATACTAGGAGGAAGATTTAAAATGTACCTATGGACTATTAAGATAATGTAATAGGCGTCAGATATCGATTCATTGCAAGCAGCAAAAAACTTATGAATATATAGTATATAAAAAAAAAAAAAAACTTAGTATCACCAAAAAACATACAATGAAGAGAGTTCCCAACTTGCATTCTGATTTGGCCACGTCTACAAGTGCCACCTTATTAATAGTATTTGTTCAAAGGACTGTGTGTGATATTAAAATGCATGTATTTAGAGTCTTTTTTACAAATACTATTAAAAAGGAAGCGCGCTTTGCAGCGCTGCAATCGTACCAAAATTTATAAACAAAAAATTACATGTGGCATAGCCCGAGCCAAACAATAAGGCAATTTTGCATCATCATCCAGCGTGGGATAATATGTAATGTGTAATGTCTAAAGAAAACATAAACATTAGATATTGTTAATTAGAAATGATTTAACTGTTTCTGTTGAATATTCTTTATATGTTAATATCCTTCAGATTTCAGTTGTAAGTTATGATATTAACGAAAATAATATGACTAAATTCCTACAGACAAGAAATTTAGATTTAGCAAAAAAATCTTGAATATATGATTTAAGCGAATTTGATATTAAATTCTTTAATTTTAAATGCAAAACATTTAAAATAGTATCAATTATAAAATGTTGATTAAAAATCTCGAAAAACCTAAAGGCCAGTCTACAAAATAAATAATTATCTCTAAAAATAATCTAAAAGGAAAAAAATATATATATTTTTTTAATTAGTAAGAAAACCTTAAATCAAGGGAATCACGAGAAAATCATTTTAAGTCCATTAAACCTCCATCACACTCGCAATAAATGATAACAAAATATATGTACTAAGATTAAGAAAAAAATACTATTTAAAAAAAAAACCGGTACAAAAAACGGCCTTAAAACAGCAATTTTGAATATTATTTTTAAAAATAATATTCAAAAATTCTAGTTTTAATAATTAAAGTCATTAATAGGTCAATGATAGTTCTGGAACGCGTTTCTTTTCAATTTTTCAGGCAATTTTCATTCAAAATTTTCAAAGACAAAAACAAAATATAAATAATAAAAATACAAAATAATAACAAAAAAAAAAAAAACAGAAATTAAATCATAAAAACAAAACAAAGTCACATTACTATTTTCACAAATTGGTTTTCTATTAAAAATAAAAATAAAACTTTTGATTACGCATGTGTAAGTCACTTAAAAGTATTAATATTAATAAAATAATTAAATTTATATTAAAAACAAAACAAAAACCAAAAAAATAGATACTACTTGTCTACTTGTTCTAAACTGATAAGTACTCACTTATGTGTTAGTTTACGAGACATTAAAAAAGAAGATTTTTTAATCTCATTTATATAAACTCAGAATAAGCTCGAGTTTTAGATTAAATCCAGAAAATTATAAAAGTTTAAGAACAATAATTATATCCTTTCAAATTTTAAAAATATTCATCAGTTCATTTCGGACCGTGAAAGTTTTTAGATCGTTTTTATTTTCATATTTTAATGAAATTTTGAAAATTTGAAAATTTTCTTCTTCAAATTTTATTTATTTAGTTTTTTTTCTTCTTTAAATAATATTAAAAGAAAATTTATTTGGAATGAATCAACGAAATAATCGAATTATTTAAAAACCAATAATTAAATCAGTTTATGTATTTTTTTTTTAAATAGCGTTTTTTTAATTTAATTTAATTTAAACAAGTGTGATTTGTTTTAATAAAGTTTTTCTTCAAAAACGAAAATGGTTGAACCAGAAATTATTATCACACAGCCTGAATCAGGTTCAAAAAACAGTTTAATTGTGGTTTCAAATCGATTACCATTTGTGCTTGTAAGAAACCCAGTAACTCTTCAATTAGAAAGAAAAGCCAGGTGAGTGTTACTAAGAAATTCGTTAAAAGTATTATTGTAACGGTTATTTTTGTTTTGTTTTTAAATTAACGAGATTAGATACTTCGATTTGGTAAACTGCTTAAAATATATGTACAGTAAATAAGTCAAAAGCAATGTTTGTGTTAAGAATATCAGAAACTAGGAATTCATTTGTTTGTAGTTGTAATGAAATTTGATAAGATTGTGATAAAAAAAACCGATATCATTTTTATGACTAAATTATTACATATATTCAATTGTTCCAAAGAGTTCACCGACGGGAATCATGTGGGTATCTTGTTAATAATTTAGGTTTGTTATTTAGAACACAAAAGGATTAGTTGGACTAAGCCTTTTAAAAATTCTTCTGTTGATACCTGAAAAGGTTCTCAATTAATATATTATCGAAAAACTAAAGAGATTTTACCTTAAATTGACAGATTATAGAATCTCAAATATGTTAAACCTAAAATAGGTTTCGAATTTATCTAAAATTGAATAGATTCTAATTGTAAATTAGTACAAATTTTCGCATGTAAATACATAGTTGGTATTGGCGAGACCTAACATATATACTACTGATACATGGTTTTTAAGATTATATTTTATTACGATTTGTTAATTATTAATTAATTAATTACATTTTAAAATATTTTGATACCGTAATGATCCTTTAAGAAAACTTAAGAATAAATCTCCTTCCAGCAAAAAAATAAATTCTGACAGAGTTAGATAATTGTTGCTGTTACAGTTAAATTGAACATTTTCCGTAGACTAACTTTAACTGTTCCAGAAAATTTAATATCCAGTATTTAGTATCGATCAACTGAATAAAGTATAAGATAACTCAGGATTTTCTAATAAATTTAAGTAGTTGTCTAGTAATTCTGACCAATTAGATAAAAATTACCTTAGCTGAAACATGTGCGTATTGGATTTCAAAATACTAATTAATTTCGCTATAAGAAATTTTCCTATGTTAAAGAATAGACAAAACTAGGAAGATGCAAAACTTCGTTTCCTGAAATTTTCTACGTACTATTAAAGAAAATCTCAGATTTGAAATTACTGATTAAGACCCAAAAAAAAAAAAAAAATACCAAAACCCGTATTGTTGTTGACTTCTTAAATTCCAAAAAAACAACAATTAGTATTTTTCATAAATTTCATAAATATTTAAGAACTTGTTTTGTTGGATACAGAATGAAATTTTGTAATAATTAAAAAATATGATTGAAATTGAATCTTATGACCAGGATTTTTTGAATTTTTTTTTATAGCACTGATAAGAAAGCAATTAATCGAAAGAGAAAGAGGGGTGAACACATATGAATATTATTGACGTCAACTAATGAGGTTTAGCTACGTGCTTGAAATCCAAATTCGAGATAAATCCGTGCTTTTTTTCGCTAATAAAAAAGGAAATATATTCTTTTTTATTTTTTATTAGTGATAATAAATTATTAGGTGATTTTGCATTATAAGTTTTCCATTTAAGAAATGTTAAATGTTAAAATAACTAATTCTTTTGAAACTAATGTTATTCCACCACATTTTTGTTTCAAGCTATCTTATATTCTTAGAGAATTAACGTTGAAAAATGGAATCAAAAGCGTTCAATTTGTTCTTCTACCCAGTTAAACCACTTATGAATTACGAATAAGATAATCCAGTAATTTTATCTTTTGCTATTCAATATAGAAAATCATTAAAATTATCGAGTAACATCTTTTTAGATCTTGTAATATCGAGAAATTTAATTAATATAGTTTTACCAATATTTTTCAATAAATTAAATTTCGATTTAAACTAATTTCTATAATTTTCATAGTGCACTTCATTGTCGTACAATAAATATAATTATTATCAATTATAGTCAATGTAAATCGAAATACATATAAGATCGTTTATCTTTTCACTTTATTTATGATTACGAAATGCAAATAATATAATTTTCTTTTAATTTGACTTGAAAATGTTTATCTAGTTTCAGATAACTTTTCAAATATTTAGAATCAGTAACTTTAACTCATTTGACATACAATAGGGTGTTTTGTATCATCAGTAATTCTACTAGATTTTTCACTATATTTTGTTTTGATAGAAATTAACCCAAACCAATGTAATTAAGTGCAATATTTTAGTATAATTGGTTTAATATGAAAGCGACAAGATTATTTTTAATCAAAAAATACCGAAACTCGTGTATTTCTATTACAGAAGTTGAACTAAAGAAAAAAAACTGTGTACAAAAAAGAAGTTTTTCCTGTTTAAATAAATAACTTCTAAAATATTGACTAATATTTTGGAATTTATTTATTCGTTTTATACGCCAAAATCCCTTCGAGCTATTGTAAGGTTTATACTTGCGTAAAATACTTAAAAATTCCTTCAAGGCATCGTGTTTACGCATGTAATTTATACAAGTCGGATTGTATTAATCGGATATTACAAATTCTTCATTTTCAAAATAAATTGTTTATGCCCACACGTTCCATTATCAATTCAAATGCAACAATTTCTGAAAAGGTTAAAGACTTTTTAAAGACGAAATTCACTTAATTACTTTTATTATCATCAAAAAAAAGAAGAAAAATGAAAAAAATGCATCAATATTTGAAATTTGTTGTAAACCAATCCGAACTAATAATAACCGAATTTTCTTATCTACTTTAACAATAGCATAACATGTTTTTCCAGAGCGAATTTTGTCTTTGACCTAAGTCTCAGTTTGGGTCATAATTTGATAAGGAACTCAATAAATACGTTTCACCGTATTAAAATCAAAACAACAAGTAAAACCCATAATAAATCTAAGATTTGAAACGAACAGTTTTAAGGAAAACACTTGTAAAATATTTTCCATACTATATCTGATTACCATTAATTAGAATTGTATTTTCATTATGTAATTTGAAAAAAGAATAAAAAATGTTTTGTTTACATGATCGCAAAGTTTGCCATCACGGGCGTTTAGCATGATGTTATGAATCAATGAGTGTATAGTTCAGTTTACTGACGTCATAGTAAAATAGTATGCATGGCAATATTTATCACAAAAACTGAATAGCTATACAAGTAATTTGTGCAAATTTCTCGCATTTTCCAGAGCTTTATATCGATCATGTATTGATTGTGAATAACTATATCTTCTTTCTTTTTAGTGCTGGTGGTTTAGTAACTGCTGTTTGTCCGGTAGTTATTGGAGGTAATGGATTATGGGTTGGTTGGTCTGGTATGCATATAGAAGATCCAAATGAACCAATTCCAGAATCAGATCCGAATGATAAGACTCCGACTGCTGGTCTAAAATCAGATCAGGTATGATTCTAAAAATTGAGATAAGAAATAAAATACAATGTGATCATAATATTTTTTTAGGTGATTTCTATTAATGTAGATCCAACAATTTTCGATAGTTATTATAATGGGTGCTGTAATGGAACATTTTGGCCATTATTTCATTCGATGCCGGGTCGTGCAACATTTGGTGCTGAAAATTGGCGTAATTATGTGAAAGTGAATAAAATCTTTGCGGCACGAACAATTGAGGCCCTTGAAAAATGTCATAAGAAAAAGAAAAATCAAGGTAGTACACCAATAATTTGGATACATGATTATCATTTAATGTTGGCAGCAAATTGGGTACGAGAAGCGGCTGAAGAAAAAAACTTACCATGTCAATTAGCGTTTTTCTTGCATATTCCATTTCCACCATGGGATATCTTTCGATTGTTCCCATGGTCTGATGAAATTCTGCAGGGAATGCTCGGCTGTGATATGGTTGGTTTTCATATACAAGATTATTGTTTAAATTTTGTTGATTGTTGTCAACGGAATTTGGGATGTCGTGTTGATAGAAATAATTTACTAGTCGAACATGGTGGACGATCAGTTAGAATACGGCCGCTACCGATAGGAATACCATTCGAACGTTTTGTTGAATTAGCAAATAATGCTAAACGTGTAATTAAAACAAAACAAAAAGTTATACTAGGAGTTGATCGGTTAGATTATACAAAAGGATTAGTAAATCGTTTAAAAGCATTTGAAATTTTATTAGAAAAACATCCAGAAATTAGAGGTACTGTTAGCCTATTGCAAATCTCTGTGCCATCTAGAACGGATGTAAAAGAATATAGAGAATTAAAAGAAGAAATGGATCAAATGGTTGGACGAATTAATGGACGTTTTACAACTGCAAATTGGGCACCAATTCGTTATATTTACGATTATGTTGGTCAAGATGAATTGGCTGCACTTTATCGAGATGCTGCTGTATGTTTAGTAACACCACTTCGAGATGGTATGAATTTAGTTGCGAAAGAGTTTGTTGCTTGTCAAATAAATGAATCGCCTGGAGTTTTGGTTATATCACCGTTTGCTGGTGCTGGAGAAATGATGCACGAAGCACTTCTTTGCAATCCGTATGAAGTTGAAGAAGCTGCTGAGGTAATTTATAGAGCGTTAACAATGCCTGAAGATGAAAGAACTTTGAGAATGAGCCGTTTAAGACGTAGAGAAAAGGAATGCGATGTTAATCATTGGATGAGATGTTTTTTGAAAGCGATGGGAACATTAGAAGTTGATGATGTTGGGACGACAACAATGCAGCCAGTATCTATAGATGACTTTGATGAATATTTATTAAAGTAAGTTTATTTTAAAATGGATTTGGAAAATATTAAATTTTTGTAATTTTTTTTTTTTAGATATATTGGATACAATCATAAACTCGCTTTACTATTAGATTATGATGGTACTCTATCTCCTATAGCACCTCATCCCGACTTAGCTACATTATCACCTGAAGTTAAAAATGTTCTATTGAGACTTTCTAATCATTCGGACGTTTATGTCGCAGTTATATCTGGTAGAAATGTTGATAACGTAAAGAAAATGGTTGGCATTGAAGGAATTACTTATGCTGGAAGTCATGGACTTGAAATTCTACATCCAGATGGAAGTAAATTTGTCCATCCAATGCCAATAGAATATGAAGATAAAGTTAGTCGGTTATTAAAAGCTTTACAAGATTCGGTAAGCAATACAATAAAAAAATTGAATTTAACCAAAAATTTACGTAATAATCGATATAACTTTAGGTTTGTCGTGAAGGAGCCTGGGTTGAAAACAAAGGTGCACTACTTACATTCCATTATCGTGAAACACCGAATGAACTACGACCAGCAATGACTGCAAAGGCACGTTCGTTAATTATCAAATATGGTTTTAAAGCTACAGAAGCACATTGTGCATTAGAAGCCAGACCACCAGTACAATGGAATAAAGGACGAGCTTCAATATATATTTTACGAACAGCTTTTGGAGTTGATTGGAGTGAAAGAATTAAAATAATTTACGTTGGTGATGATGTAACGGATGAAGATGCTATGGTGGTAAGTATTATAATATTTCTTTCATCCTATTAAAAATAATATATTTTGATGATGTTCACAGGCTCTTAAAGGTATGGCACGAACATTCCGTGTAACACCATCAGATATTGTAAGAACTGCTGCAGATCATCGTCTACCAACTACAGATTCAGTTCTTACACTATTAAAATGGATCGAACGACATTTTATGGGACGAAAAGCTCGTGCCAATTCATTAACGTACAGAAATCGAAAGGAAGATGGTGTAAAAACTCAAATGTCATTCGAATTAGTTCCTAATGTTATAACTAATAATAAAGTTTAGTCTTTTAACATTTTCAATCTATCTCGAAGGAACGTGAAAATAATGATTTTATGTAAAAATAAATTTTTTGTTTATAAATTTAATTGAAAATATGTTATAACTACGACCAAATTGTGTGCAATGTATAGCTAATTATTAAATAGAATTTAAACACTTACATTTAAAATATTTTCCTCATTTAAATTTCATCGTACACAAGTAAATAAATTAAAGAAATTTGATTATTTGTTTTATTGATTTTGATCGTTTTTTTTAAAATCATATTATTAGAAAAACTATGAAACTCGACGGAAGACTGGAAAGGATTCACAACTATTAAATATCTTATTAACTATATTTTATTATTTTCTTTCTTTTAATTGCAACGATATGTCAGATCGTTAATATAAAATTAGTTGAAAATTAACAAAATGTTCACATACATAATAAATATAGATACTTTATTTTGAATGTGATATAACAAGCCACGATATTATAAAATAAAAAAGGAATATTGGATAAACGGCAAGTGGTTTTCGATTTGGCGGTTGACTATCTCCAAGGAAGATAAATGATGCTGCAAATAAAAAGTAAACAACTTAACGAATAAACCTATATTTGATGATGTTTAACAAACCGTATGTTGCCCAAATAAATCCCAACATCGTTGTTAGAAGTCTTAAGAAAAATAGTAATTTAGTTTGTACCGCTAATAGTATAACTCTACAGATGAGTAATGATAAAGCGACTGGTGTTAAACAATAACCTAACACACAAACAGATTGAAAAAAAGATCTACAAAAAGAATATAATTAAAAGAAAGAAAAAAGAGAACACTATGAATTCGCTCAAAACAAATCTTTACATATTGCCTCCAAGTAATTTAGAATTTAATGTGACTATTGCAGCTCCTATCCAAACGATTACAAAAACTTGTGCAAATTCAGGTCCACCATCGTACATACTGTCAGCAGAACCTTGTAATATTGTTGCCAAGAATGTACACAGTACAAGAGGACCCCACAGATCCCCTGAAGAATATCGAATATAAATCAACTCAAATTGGTAATTATTAAAAAAAAAATACTCACAATCTTTTAATAAACTGGATTTTTCTTTCGGATAAAGAACATGATAAAATTTTACTCCAACAGCTTTAATATCTCGAAGCTGGAAAATAAACAATTTTAACTAAATAAGTTTCATAACAAAAAACAGTTACACATACAATTGTTTCTTTAATTGGTTCATCCAGTGTGTAAAAATCTGGTGCTCCAAGCTGTGACGTGTTTCTAGATTTGGATGGGATCGCCATATCACCTTCTAGGGCTCCCGGAATGTCATCGAACATCTAAAAATATAACATAAACATTAGATGTAAATATTAATTATGAAAATTTTGGAAAATGCTAGCCTCTAGTTTTGTTTCCATTTTGTAATATTTATGTCGTAGAATCTTATCACAATTTTATTTGACAGCACGCCGACATATTTCAAATTTTGACGTTTATTAATATCAAAAAATGACAACTAACCAAAATGAGTCCGAATTGACTCCGAAATAATTGTATTAGCTGAATTTGCTGAAATACCAACTTCCCGGATATTAGTTAATACCGCGATAATTCAAATTTGAATTTAAACTACTTTATTTTGGTTTAATGGCGAATAGAATATATTGATTGTAGTACCTACCTAACTCTGCAAAGTTTATCTACTTCATACTATAAAATAGGAGTGTTTTCCTCTTCAGTGAATTCTTTTCATTATATGCATAAGCTTCAACAATATTAAGTTTACTTTACTACTGTATATTTCCGATGTTGTAAGCAAAAAATCCGTGATACAAACTTTGTTGCATTAACACTATCAAAATTTAGATATAAGTAAGGGAATTTTATTAATTTGATTAGTTTAAGTTGATATAATCATTCTGAATTAAACCTGTTAAAAACTTAGTTATAGAAAAAGAATTACCCAAAACTTAGTTATAAGCAAATGAATTTATGAATTTATAATATTTAAAATTTAGATATAAGAAAAAGAACTTTATTAGGCCATTTCTTAATGGCGTAGCCAGATTAGCTCCTTTATATGTCTCACGACTCTGGAGCACTAATTCTGCATTATAATTTTTGTACCTGAATTATTCTTGAAATAAATGAAAAAAAAAAAAAAAAAAAAAAAATTTAAATTACGTTAAATTAATTTTAAAAGAATTAATAAAATAATTTGAATTGGAAATAACAACTACAATCAAAAATGTAAAAAGTGAAAATGCCAAAATAATAGTGATTAATTAGTAAACATGTTTTTTTTTGTTATCAATTTCAGATAATTAGAAATTCATAATTTGTTCGTTTTTAAATTGTTTTTAATTGCGGTATGTAAAAAGTAATCTACCTTCTCTAATAGTTACATCGTCGGTTTATACGTTCTTGTTAATTTTGTTACTTTAAATCTAATTAATTACTAATTCAAATAGAACAAAAGGTGTCTTTTATGCAATTCCAAAATAGTTCTAAGTAAGTTTTCAGTAATGTTCTAAATCCATTGTATAAAAAAAACCAACAAAATAATTAAAAAATAAAAAACTCTATTAGTTTTTAATTCACAAAATATTTAGATCAAATTTTACAATGTAATAATAAAATATTAAAACAAAATAAATGTCCATCAAAATTTCTCTAATTTTTTTTCTTCATATTCAAATTTAATGGAAAAACATAATTTATCTAAAAATTATTTCAAAATTGTAAAAACTAAATAAAAGCCAAATTATAGAAAAAAAAACACAAAAAAGTTTTGTTAAATAGCAAAATTTTATTTGTTTTTTGTTTTTATTTAAAACGTTCTTTTCGATAAAGAATTAAAATGTTGTGCAAATAATTGAATTAAAACAAAAAAAAAACAAAAAATAATAATAATGATAATAAATAAATAAATTAAAGTTTATTATTTGTGAATTTACTTCTTCTTTGGTTGGAAATGATCTTGGATCCATTTAAGAAGAAGAGATACTTCTTCTGGTGTTTTCAATTGATAATCGGCGTATGTTTTAAGATTTGGTTGTTCTGATACTCGGAAACTCTTACCGATACCCTTAAGTGCCTGAAAATGAAATTTTAAAAAAATTTTAAATAAAAAACCTGTTTATTTTGTTTATTGTTTTTTACCTTCATGGCATCTTCATCGGTGGTATCATCTCCGGCATAAATGATTTTCACTTTCTTGGCCCAATCTTCACCGAATTTCTTCTCTAAGATCATTTTTGCAGCCTCACCTATAAAATTAATATTTTGATATCAGTAGTTGAAACAAAAATTCAAAAAAATGTATATAAATTTTGGCACGCTACGCGATCGATAATATAATCTTGACTACATTTTAGTTTTGATTATCCCCTATGGTAAGTACTACCAGAGGGTATATAAGTTTTGTCACTAAAATAGTAGTGGGAAGGTTTGATCGATATGGTTGTATAGAGAAATAAAAGTTATATCGATTTCGATCGTCCGTATACAAGATAACTCAAAATCGTGTTATCCGATTTTAATCAAATTTACAATATGAGTTGGTGCCTCCTTAACTTGGCCTGATATTGCATTTCAGCAAAATCGGCCCTGAAGAAACAAAGGATTAAAGTAAAAACAAAGGTGACCAGAAAGTTTTGTAGTGTTTTTTATGGTTTTTCGGTTTTAATTTGAAAATTTTGTAAAGCAATTTTGTTTAAATTATTTATATGGGTTGACTATATAAATAAATGATATTATGTTAAATTTCAGCAAAGTTGGTCCAATGATAGTGGATAAATAAATAGTCGTAGGAGAAACTAAGCCGGTTCATAAAGGTTTCCCGATGTATTTTAAAAGTTAATAAATCGACTTCAATAAAATTTTGCAAAAGATATTTATTTTAGACCCAGCCTACCTGTGAATTAGAGCGAATTTGAAAAAGACGAAACAAAGTTATGGAGAAAAATACTTGAAATCTTAGTAGTTTTGGTTCTTCTATCTTGGAACTAATGAACTTTTAAATTGTTAACTACGAATTCCACGTAAAAAATCGGGTATATGCCGATTTTCAGTTACTGTATGTTTATATTTTCGATTTCGAGATCGAAAACCGATCTATTTTTTTGTTTCAAATAATTTAATGTTGTGGAATAATTAAAAATTTTTGGCAGAAGTTTTTCTTTATATTTTTATAGCAATTAAAAATTTAATTATTTTGAAAAATACGATCACAATGCGTTTCAAATTAACAAAATAAAATAATTTATAAACAAATTAGAATAAAGTTTTCATGAAAAAAAGAAAATGCCCTCTAAATAACATGGTAAAAATAAAAAATATATATAAAAACGATAATTTACCTCACCAAATACTTTTCATTCGGGTCTTCACGGATCCGTATCATGAAAAAAAAGCGCGCGCTACTCTTTTATAAAATTATTTTCGATATATAAATATAAATATATCTAATATGATATTTTTTTTCAGGCAAAAGATACTTCTTCCAAGAAGAAGTTCAAACAAAATCTTATTTTTAGTAATTTTTGTCGGCTGTTGTGGGCGTGATGCTAACCAAGCAAAGGAAACAAGCCATTCCAACAAGAATGTACCAAAAAAAAAAAATTATTTATATTATTTTTATTATTAATATTATTTGCTATTACAAAAGCATACATTGAATCGGTTCGGTTTGAATCAGTCTTGTACTAGAAAAATTTATGAATTATTTTCTAAAGAAATGAAAATGCATTTGAAAAGTGATCTTTGCCAAACACAAAATTATTTTCCATCATTTCTATTTAATTTGAATTTTATAAATATAACAAAAACTGTAGCCGAGAGAAAAGTTTGAAGAATTATTTATATGATTGAAATTTCTAGAAAGTAAATCATCAAGATTAATTCGAAAATCTTCTATTTCTATGGGTTTTCAGTTTTTCTTTTTGGTTCAGAAAAAAAGATCAGTAAAAGAAAATTGTATAGACTCTTTTTCAAACGAAAGAAAAATCACAACAGAAGAGAAATGAATTTCCACCTACGAAAATGTGTCTAATATTATAAAATCATTTTATTTATTTCTTTTTTCCTAATTCTCATGTTGTTTGGGACTTTTCACGATTCGTTCAAGTTTTGGCAGGTGAACATGATTTTCATTCCAAAAAAAAAAAAAGAAAATTCCTTTTTCAAAATTTATAAAATTCGATTTCGTTCACCGCAAAGACCAAAAAAAAAAAAAAAACAAAAATTTATGATTCGTAATCGAAAAACTATTCAAAAATGAATAATTTTGGGAAATCGATAAAATTGAATTTTCCAAAAATAATAATTATATAAGAAAAGTTTCTGAACACAAAAAATATGTGTGTGGGAGGTTTTGTCTAATGAATTTCGATTTACCTTTATCCCAATTTAATGGTGGTTTGCCTTCCAAAGCGTAATGAGCTTCGATGATATGGAATCCATGTGACTTAATGATACTCTTTGCGTCCGCAAGCAATTTTGGTCGTAATTTATCCAATACACCTTTATAATGGTATGTTAATGAAATTTTCTTATCTTCAACCCAAGCACCACTGCACACTACCTAAATTTGATAAATTAAAAATAAAAAAAAAAACGAGAAAATTAAGCACAAAATTTCACTTTTAAAAATTCTTATATATCACAAAAATCAAAATCAAAAATCACAGTGGCGTAGAACAAAAAACATAGAATTTTTGTGAATTTACCTTCTCTTTAAGTTCTTCAACTAATTTAGCATATTTATCCAATAATTCTTGTGGCATTTCAATCATGAATTTAGTTTTATCTGGATATTCAACTTCTAGACCATGATTACCAGCATATGTGATTGTATCCAATTTCATATGCTTCTTAATATCTTCTAAACCACGTCCAGATATCACTGATAAAAATATATTTGGATTAACTGCCAATTTTTTAATTACCAATTCAGTATCTTTTGGCATTGGTGAAAATTGTTCTGTTAATGGTGCCAAGGTACCATCATAATCAAGAAGAACAGCAATAGTATCAGTTGGTGTTATAAATCTATACAAAAAAAAAAAATAAAATAATGACCAAAAGTAATTAAAATTGATTTGAATTCGATTAAATTTCGGTTTTTTTTTTTAACATACCCTGAAAGATTTTTAGTAAAATCTTCAGCAGTTTTTAATAGAGGTGCCTTTTTTTGTTCGGCGGCCATGGCGGAGGCAGTAGTGCAATAGAACGAAAAAAGAAAAACGAAATTTTATCACGGAAAATTAATTTTTATGCTTTTTCGCGTAGTATTCCGGACGAAAGATAGAACACTAGTGAGAGAACATCTTTCTGGATGGGCCCGCAATCTGTAGAATTTCCCAAGCTAACAAAAACATATCTCTTTTTTTCTAAATATAATTACAGTCGTGTGTTATATATTGTAGATTTTCGAAAATCAAAAAACCAAAAAAAAAAAAAAACAAATTAATTTTTAAAAATAAATTTTTTTGAAAATTTTCATAATATTAGTGGAAGTTTTTGGTGGAAACTTTGTATAAACAAACAACATATATATATTTACATTTTTCTTTGCTAGAAAAATATAATATATTCCACCAATGTGTTTGTTATAAAATATGAAAATTTTCATATTTTATTGAAATTGCGGTTGTATTCTTTAGATTAAGATCAAACAAAATATTCGTGATTTTCATTTTCATATTTTGAAAGTTAAAAAGAAAAAACGAAATTTTTTCTTTTAGGAATAAAACTAATAGAAAAATTTTCTTCATTTTCTTTTACACTTAAATTGATTTCGGTTTTAGTGGAAAATTCTAATCATAAGTTATTTTTGATTTTTGTCTAGAAAAGAAATTAATTTTTATTAGAAAAGAAAAAAGGAAAATTTAAATGTGTGGAAAATCTGTGAAAAATTACTTTTCTTTAAGTAACTTGGACACTATGTAACATTGAGAAAATCTTAAAATGAAAACTGGAATTAGTATTCATTAAAATTTTATGAAATAATTTAGCTATATATAAAATTCTGTACAGGGTGAATCAAATATTTTTTTTAAAAAGAATTTTTTTTAGAGATAATATTCGTTTCGAATAAGTGCCAAGGTATTTTGTTGTCTTCATCAATGCATTCAGTTTGTACAATCGATAAAAATTTATTAATCTTGTTATTAGTTAAAATTAAGAAACTGTTGTTTAAATTTTAAAACAAAATATTAAAAATATGCTAATTATTTTAGAAGAAACGACAAACAAGTTTAGTGGAAAAACACTATTTGAACTTCTTTATTTATGAAGGCGAATATGTGTTTTAAAAACTCTCAAAAAAATTAAAAAATGCAGTTGATAACTGGTATCAAAAAGTCTAATAACTTTGTAGCTCTTCGAAGTTTTAATTCAACTTAAATGACCTTCTTTTTGAATAGTACTTTTATCCAAAAACAACTACTTGAGAACATTGACTTCATATTAATGATCAAAATATTCAATGTAATATATTATTAATTTAAATAGGATATATACCCTAAAAGGGTCAGGACTTTTACAAATATAAATTTAAAAAAAAACTAATTAATAATAAATCATGTAATTTTTTTGTTAAGCTTCCAATAATTCTAAACGAAAACCTCATCACATTAACTTTCATTCCAAATTGCTTCATTATGACACTGGTGAAATCTTGATCTCTCAGAAAAATCCCTGTTTTATATTAACATAAAACTTTGATTGAAACAATCAAGTACTGATTCTCAGCCTAGAAATAATCCAGGGAAAAGGGAATCAAAGTTTTAGCTATGTAGACATGTCCGTCTGTGTACTTAAAAACGCGTTATCCGATTTTTATGAAATTGAAAAATGCAGTAAAATCGTTCCATGGATCGTAGAGAAAGAAATATTCGTAAGAGCAAAATAAGTCTGTTCATAAGTTTCTTAGATGTATGTACTTTGAAAACTAATATACCGATTTGAATACAATTTGGAGAAGATATTTATTCTATTAGGCTCCAGGCTGGCTACCTGTAAATTATAGCTAATTTAAAGGGAAAACAAAGTTATGCAGATAAAAGTTTTAAATATTATTAGTTTTGGTGGTTTTTTTCTTATTGAACTATAGATTTTTGAATTACGATTCGCACATCAAACAATAGGCTTATAGGTCGATTTTAAATTACTACTCCTATGTTTTCATTATTATTTGGATCTGATAGAGACATATTTGATCAAAAAGCTTGTCTTGAACATTTACTTATCAGACATAGAATAAATGCACAAATTAATAAAGTATTAACGTAAATTCATGGAAATGTTTGTTTACAATTTCATATTGTAAAATTAAATCATCTACGTACAATATGTACCATACCTATTTATGTCAATGTCAGCGCAGTGGATACAGAATTATTTGAAAATTTACGGGCAAAATCTGAAAAACATCGTCACAGCAGAGATAGGAAGAAGTTTGGGTACTTTTTACTTATTCTTTGATATTAAGTCAGCAAGCAAGCATCATCGACAGGTGCAAATATAATAGCCGTTGTTTGGTCCCGTTTCAAGTTTAACATGTCTTACTTAGTCTTGCTATCTTACCACGCATTAATTCTTTTGATTCATGATGTTACAAATAATATAAAAAGGACATAAAATCTTCATAATACCAACTAAACTAAACTACGTAAAAAATTGGAGGTGCGAGACATCATCCTTCCTTGCTTTCTACAACGTCCACGAAAACTCTCCATTAACCGTCAAGAATCCCGTTGCGCAAAACACGCCTCGAACCTTCCATTTTTTTAAATAAACACGGAAAACTCCCAGCACTACAACCACATCAAATGAACTTACTAATATTTTCGTATACTTTATTTGGGCCGATCCTGGTGGTACTGCAATACCAGGCCAACCCGCGACAGAGGTGGAGCAAGCCCCTAGCACTCCGTCTAATTCCAAAAATCAGTTTAACATTTGTTGTCCCCCTATGGGAGATCTATCAGATGTTAAGCTGATAAGAACAGATACTACACTTTGATCTTAGCCATACGGCCGAGAAGCGATAACTTGGACACGAAATCTTTTACTTCTTATATAAAGATAAGCATAATGAAACTGCGAATTATATCCGAACGAAATTTTTCCAAATACAAAATTCAAATAAAATGACGTCAAATAGGATATAAGATGAAACACTCCCCCTTTTTTAAAATTTATAAGAATACCTTTTTTAGGAGGGTAAAAACTAACTTTTTCCGAAAAAGGTTTCAAGGATATGGTTGTGTAGGGAATCAAAAGTTATATCGATTTCTGAATGTCCATCTGTCCGTCCGTCCGTCCGTCCGTGTGCAAGATAACTCAAAAACGGGTTATACGATTTTGATCAAATTTACAATGAGAGTTGCTTATTCCTTAACTTGGTTTGGTATTGCATTTCAACAAAAGTGATCCAGGAGGAGCAAAGTTATAACGGAAAAGCCAGAGTGACCAGAAAGTTTTGTGTTTTTTTTGTTTATGGTTTTTCGGATTTAATTGGAAAATTTGTTCACGAATTTTGTGTAAATTTATTATATAGGTTAACTACAGAAATATACGATACCATGTTAAATTTTAATCAAATTGGTTTAAGGATAGTGGAGAAAGAAATAATTCTAGGAGAAAATAACCCTCTTCATATAGTTTTGTTGATGTAATATAAAAACTAATACACCGATTTGAATAATATTTGCAGATTAGACTTATGCTATTTGGGTCTAGGTTACCTACAAATTAGAAGAAATTTTCAAGAAAGAAAACAAAGTTATGAAGAAAACACCTTGAAATAAAATTAGTTTTGACAGTTTTTCTGTCCCATTTCTACCATCGGCTATAGGCCGATTTTCAGTTACTATATGTTTAATTTATAATAATACCTTTTTTAGGAGGGTGAAAACTAACTTCTTCCAAGATTAATTTTTGTATGAAACATGCAAAAAATATGAAAAATTATTGCTGTAATCTTTTGATAGAAATATTAGAAAAGAAAATTTGGATGCATAAACGGATAGTTATTCCGTTTTATCCTAAAATTTTTTATGCCCTATGGTAGGTACTACTGCGTCCTCTTTATGGCCACTAGATCTCCGACTTTGTGTGATGGCGCTGGGCACGCTCTCATATTATAACATATGTCCTTCTAATTTCTTCTTGAACCCTTTGGGTTTGTTGATTTAGCTTGTTGACGGATGTTGTCGCGATTCACGTTAAATAACTTCAGCCTTTCTTCGTTGAGTATATTAATGATTTCCTGATTTTCTTTTCTTTTCATTGGAACCCCTGAACATGAGTTCAAATGGTATTGATAGATCCTTGATGTATGTACAGACTGCAAAGTTTGTACAAACAACAACCAAATACTAAGAAAATGAAAATATAAAAAATTAGATTATCCCTTCATGCCTAAGCGAGCAAGATGATGAAATAGTGACCATTTCTCCTGCATAATTTTGTATGAAAACGAGAGAAATGAAACCTCCAGTTAATGTATCTCTATGGTAATAACTTAAAAACTACTGATCCGATTCCGATGGAATTTTGGAATTAGACATTTAAGAGTCTGGCTTAGATTGTAAAAAAAATGATTAGAGCATGACTTTGCAGTCCTACCGTAGAATGGACGTGCTTTCCTAGTATTGAATAAATTGGTTTTACCCTGTAGAAAAAATATATTTATCATTTTTTTTTGACACCTTTGCTTGTTTTTAATTTTGGAAATTACATACTTTAAAATTTATCTGGATTTTGTTTTTTCTTTTAAACAGATTTAGTCTAATTCTGTCTTATGTCTATTAACTAAAATTTATTATTCGTACATTAAAAAATTTTATAATTAATTAGGACGGATTTTTTTCTTTAGTTTGATAAAAATATAAATATATTTTTAATTTCTACAAGTTTTAATAAAATTAAATACAACTTTTAATTAATATATCTTTTATTAAATAATTACATTATTTTCGCACGAGAAAATTTTAATTAAAATTTAAATATTTTATGTCGTCATACATTAACGGATTTCTAAAGAAATTTTTATTTAAAAATATATCGAATTGGAATTTAGATAATCATTAAAATCTGTTTTGAGAAGAATTTTTCTTGAATATTAAAACAAATTACGAGACTAAAAATAAAATATACATTTTGTATTTATTTATTTTCTTATTTTTTGATACAAAAATATGTGATTTTATTTTATTATAAAACCGTTTATGACTACGATATTATTTAATATTTAATAAGCGCCTAATAGTTCGTGTGTAAACATTCAATTAATCTGTAATAAATAATTAATAGGTTATGTTTAGTAAAGTAAAAAAAAAAAGATTGCCTAAAACTGACATGATATGAAAAAAGTGTGTGGCTAATATTAAAACGGTGGGAAATGGGTTAAAGATTAAATATCAGAACTTTTTTTCATCGATTAACAGGTGTCGTAAAGTGTGCACCGATATTGATCAGGCACGTGTATGCTATTTAGAAGCGCAATTAGGATTGATTTATCATTGAATATGTATGCCAAAATGCTTTCGGTTATGTTATTAATTATAAATTCGAGAATATGAATTATTTGAGTTTGAAAACACTTAAAATGTTATTAAAATTTATAAACTAATTACACCCAACACTTTTTTTATACAGTATGTTAGATACGTTCCTCAGAAATTCGTGTAACAAAAAAGATAAGTCTCCAATAGTAAAATTGGGGATACCTTCCAAAGTCCGAAAACCGTGTAAGCTAAAATAAAACATAAAATAACTTAAAATCGGCCTATAGCTGATATTTTGATGCCCTATGGTAGAAATGGGACAGAAAACCTGTCAAAACTAACATTATTTCAAGGCTTTTTCTTCAAAATTTCTTCCAATTTGCAGGTAACCTAGACTTTGATAGCATAAATCTAATCTGTCAATTTTATTTAAATCAGTGTATTAGTTTTTAAAGTACATCAAAAAAACTTTATAAATAATAATAATACAATTATTTCTTTCTCCACTATCTTTGGACCGATTTGACTGAAATTTAACATGGTATCGTGTATTTGTGTAGTTAACCTATATAATCAATTTAAACAAAATCAATACTGGTTAAATCCGAAAACCCATAAACAAAAAAACGACAAAACTTTCTGGTCACCCTGGATTTTGCTTAATAACTTCGCTCCCAGATTTCAGATTTCAGAATCGAACTAGAAAAATTAGCGGAACTATAGATATAATAAATGTAACTTTTTCTTATGACGAAATTTTTATGTGCGAACAGAAAATGCTATAAAATTAAATTTGATTCATGCAATTTTCGAGAGAAATTTCCGAGTTTTAATATTCTTTTTTTAACTACGGTGAATTGACCTCTTATAGAAACCAAAATTTCAATTTAAAATAGAATTATAAACTAAATAATTTTCTTGTTTTTTGGTTTCATTGTCAAGGTTTTGAAATTGTGTTCAGAGAATCTTCAACTTTCAATAAGAATGTTAAAAAAGAATGCCATTCTATACGAAGAGATACGAAACTTTGTATAAAGATGAATTTTTTAATATGATCCTAAAAAAAAAAATCATTAAAAAAATAGCTTATAAAAACAAATATTAAATATTTTATATTTTTGATTTTCAAATAAAAAATATTCAGCAATAATTTGACATTCATTGTAAAGAAAATTTCGAAAATTTAATACAAAATATGAAAGCAAAATAACTAAATATGTTTTTGAAAGAAAAAGACATAGGCATTTTTCGTTGGTTAATTTTCTTTGAGAAAACGCAAAAAAAACACCCGCACAACTTAATATTTCGGATTTTGAAATTTTCCAATGATCAAGAGAAAAAACACTTCAGGCCAGATTTGAATGATTTATTCATTTGTTGTCGTTCTAATGTTCAACAAAATTCCATATTATTATTATATTTATTTTATGTTCTATGAATTTCAAAATTAATTTAAATTTATTTTAAATATGATTAGAAATAAAGATTTAAATTTTTCTAACTTCAGAGATAGAAGATTTTCTTTCTTGGTTAGTAATATTTATGAAATTTAAATAAAATGTTATTTTTTTATTTCAAATATTAGTTGTCTATTAGCGTATGTGTGACTGTGGATTAATCAGTAAGATCATAGTTTCTTTGTGATCCTTTGATCTGTGTAGTGTAGATGAAGACCGAATATTACGCCCGTGTTTTTAGTAGGATTAGAAATCCGAACGTTTCATGTTTTGACAAAAATGTCAATATTAAATCGTGAAATACAATATTTACTTTGACTTTTGTTTGAATGCTGTAGCATATTTCTGTACAATGTTGATCCAGAGATATAATTAAAATCTACCTTTAAACAAATAGCTAATGCTAGTGCTATAAAATCACACTCAATAAATTAAATAATAGTACAAACAAACGGCATTCAAAAGAATAAACTATTTAAAATGTACCGAGGAATTCTTGTCCAATATTTTAGTTTGTGCAGTTATAAAATAGACCTAGTAGATTCATAAAGGATAGTTACACAAGTCACATTTTAAGGAATTATATTCAAAGAAACTCATCAAAATTTGAAAGAATGTAACGAATATGCCTACAAAGAAAACTTCTCAGTTTGAGGTCTACTGAAAATACAAAGTCAAACGTACTCTATTCGTTGTTACAGTGACTTCTAAAACTAACAACACTTCAAGTCGTCTTATTTTCAAAAGTGCGAAATACACCTGGAATACGATTCCTACAATAAAGAGTTACTGACTATTCAAACACTATGCTGTTTTAGTATGGATTTTGAAAATGAAATAATTGTCACCATACAGAAGGCCTCACATTGATCTGTCATGAGTGTCAGTCGTGTTTAACAGAATCCTCCAATCAGTTTTCCGTTAAGCTCTCGAAAATTTTCAATAATTTTTGAGTTTGAGTGACAAACCATCAGTTTTTACATTTTCACTGGTCAGTTTTCTCTCAGTTACTCATAAGCTGATGGAAAACTGATCAATGTGAGTCCTGCTTAAGACCGTCACATTTTCTTCATTCGGTGTATTTTGAAAATCAGCTGTATAATCTATTTTCAAGTAAAATTTGATAATGAACCAGATTTTCTTAATAAATGATAATACTTGACGAAGTTATTTTCATTACAATTATTTTTGTGCGTGGCGATTTTTTTCATTAGTGTTTGCCTATTCATATATTCATCAGAAAACATTAAAATATCGGAAAAGAACAGATATGAATTCAGTGATTCCAACGCAAGCAAATAGATCTTTTTCCATTTTTTTTACACTAAAAAATTTGATGAATTTGATGAAAAGTTTAAAATTTGGCGAAATGTAAAAAAATGCTGTACATACTGGCGACCTTCTGTTTAGTTTCAGCTTCTCCATTTATACAGGTCTACTACAAAATATAATTGATTCGTTATAGGGTTTTCCGCTTTACGGCCAACTTTTCCAGAACGTATCTAGGCCGTAAAGCGAGGTATGGGTGTATAAAATAATTTCCACCATTTTGTTAAACACACAAATAATCTTACACCTATAAAAGAAGTTTAGACCTATGCAAACATTTTTGACAGTATTTCTAAAATAAAATATTCTAAATTCATATTTTGGACATAATTATGACTCTTCTGTCAGAATACGAATTTTTTCAGCTGTCATAAGAAATTTGTTATGACTAAAAATTTGTCACAACGCCAGAATAGGCCTGTAAACCTTGATTTTACATTTTATCTTAAAATAAAAGCCCAAAGTCAAGTAAAATATTTATGTAATTTCTGATAACAGAAAATAAGTTTTTCACTTGATTTTGTTGTTATAATAATTGCAAAAAATATTTGCACTTTGAATTATCACTCAATTATTTTCTTTTCTAGTCAAATAGAAATCACATAATTTAAATAAAATTTATTGTATTTTGCAATATTGATTGTAATATAATAAGAATACTAATTAAAATGAAAGAAGAACTTCTGCTTGTTGATTATCAATTGATGAAATGCATTAATTGTATTGATCTTCAATCCACTTAAGTAATATTGTGATCTGTTTCGTTGTTGGGAAACGATAATCTGCGTATGTTTCAGTAGTTGGATTTTCTGATATTCTGAATGATTTTCCAGAACCTTGAAGTGCCTAAATTCAAAATATTATTTAATTGGTATAATCAAAATGGAATTTTTAATTCAAATTACCTTCATTGCATCCTCGTCTGTTGTATCGTCTCCAGCGAAAATAGCCTTCGTGGAAGTACGCCAATTATCACCGAAATGTTTTTGTAAAATAAATTTAGCTGCTTCACCTGAAATTTAAATTTTAATTATTAAATGATAAATAATGCAAGATCGGGTAATGTCGACCAACACTTCTATCTAAATTATCTTTGTAGACATTTTAACGATAAAATAATACTTCTAAATCGCTTTCCTTATTTTGTTTTTAAGAAATTCATTTAGGTTAATATGGCTTTTTAATAATTTCTCAGATATATATTTGGTAATACATTGTTAATGTTTTGTATAAAAAGAGCAAGTTAGGACTGACGGGACCCAATAAATTTATTTATGTTGAAAACCTTTATATATTTTCAATACTATTTTATACTTTGTTGAAGGCCAGTTAGGCAGGTAGGTAGAGTAGGGGCACTGTGTACAACACCACACACCTTGTGGGCCCCATTATGATCCCTACGAGACTAAGAGTTACCCGATTGGGTAACCTATTCCTCTCTTCAAAGCATTTGATTTTCCTACAAAATTTCATCAAACTACCCATGACAATCGCTTGAATCATCCCTAAATTTTCGAAGAAATAGCTAACCAAAAAGTTATTACGAGTTCGAGAGAGAGCTGAGCATTCACATAAAATGTGTTTGATGTCTTCAGCCACTCCTATGTCTCCACAGTACCGACAGAGATCTATTTGCAGCAATCCCAGTCTTTTAGCGTCGTTTCTTAACAGACAATGCCCCGTTAATATCCCAATGATTGCACGTAGATGATTCTTGTTCCAGTCTATTATAAGAATCGACTTCTTCTGATTCAGCTTTGGCCACAAACTTGAAGGCTAAGAAAATAAAAATTCTAAAAGGAATGTGCTCAGATAATAACATATTTCCTTGTAATAACTAAAAGATTAAGAACGTAATAAAATAAAAGTGACTTTCTATTAGCCGGTTATTGCCCAAGCTATTTAGGTAAATTGTAAATTCAAATATAATGTTACTAATAAACCAGAACTTATGCACTTATCGCGTGAGGTTACATTTACTATTTACTCTAACCACGTAACTTTATATTATATGTGTTAGCATTAAAAGTGCTAAGGCATAATAGCTATCAAAGTGCTGTGATTTAGCAATTAATTCCGATAAATGCATTTAGAAATTTCAATAGTATTTGGGAACTTCTAATAAGAGTGATATTCAAAGACCCAAGAAGGTTATCGATAGTGATAAGTACTCTGCTCAGTCTCATTCCAGAATTTCAATTTTGATGATGATTTAAAATTAAAAATCATCTTAAAATGTAGACAAACCTTGTTCATGTGATCCATGTTTACCCTATCTGAAAGAATATGTCCAGCAGTTTTTCAAACATTTAATTTTTTAATTAAAAAAAAAGAACATTAAACATTTCAATTATTATTTGTTCAACAAGTCCCCAAACAATTAATCAATAAGAATAATAACATAATAATACTTTAGTTTTGTTTCAAAATGATAAAATCAATTACGAAACTTTCTTTATTTATTAAAGCTGTTTAATAAAACGCGGGGTCTTTTTGAACAGAAAAGAAAAACGCGTAATAAGAGAGTTTATATAGTGAAGTGTGTGTTCCCTGACTTATTGCTCTTCTTCTGAAATTCTCATTTAATTTAAAAATATACAAAACTTATATAAGAATGATTGAATCATAAAAATATGATTTGGAAGAATAGATTCAATAAAATATTCCAGCAATCAAAAAATTTCAGTCTAAAATAAATTCTTCAAACAAAAGATTTGCTATTCTTTCGTATGAAAATTTCGATGTTTTTATTCTTGAAGACATTTTTCTTTTGTTGTATAAAATTAATAACACTTTGTAAGTAAATAATAAATTGATAAATAATTATTTTATTAGTTAAAAGTTTAATTATTATTTTGAAAAAAAATATATTTTGTGATGAAAAAATGAAAAGTGACTATCCCTGTGCGAGTCTCATAGAGAACAAAATTTCGATTTTAATTTAGATATTTACAAATTCTGTGAAACGAATTAAATCGAGATAATGTTTGATATTTTAGTTATTTATTAATATATATTTGAATACCAATATCTAATGTCAATAGATTTATCTCGTGGATATTTTATTTTTAATTTTTGAATACAAAAAAAAAAAATGGGCTCCCGTCAATTTTCACATACAAGTTTTAGATATTTCGATTTTTTACTCCGGATTTATTTATCGAAAATTTAAAATAGATGACTTCGAATGTCTTTTATTTATTTATGCTCATTTTTAATATTATTATTAAAAATTCCAAGTTTTTTTTTGGTTGACAGTAAAATTAGTTTTAAGATAAGTTACAGTTCAAAAACACTACTACAACTTCTACACTCGTGACTTTCAAATGCTATTATGAAAATTTTATTCTTTTAAAAAGTTCTCAAAAGATTCCATATAAAAATTAAAGATTTGGTTTAGAAATTGAAGCGTTTATTTAAATTGCTTCATTAAAAACATGCAACTATGCAATTTTGATGTCAGACAAAAATCATGACATATGTTACAGTCGGAAAAACTTTTGATAAAAACAATGGGCTCTGAACTGACTTAACACGTGAATATTTGCCTAATAATATTTGCAATAATCCGACAGAATATAGGAGATTAAAATTATAATCGGAAAATTAGCGATAAATTCAATTTTTGTAAAAAAAAATATTTATAAATATTTCCCTATGACCACTCTATTGCCTTTTAAGGCAACTGCAAGAATATTATCAATGATTTTCCAAGCTCAGTTTCCCTTTTATTTTTCTCACCTTTTTATAAAACATTAAGATTCGTCTTAATCTTTCTTGTTTACTTATTTAGTTTATACATCAAACTAATAAAACATTATTATTTGTCTTAAAAAAAATAAGGATAAAAGAAAAACTTATAAAAAATGTCAAAGTGCTTAAAGTGTCCATTGTGAAAAAGTACAAAAAGCTTACATAGTCCTATTCTAAAGATATGACTGATTTGCCATCACAAAATTTGGTGATCAGAATATTATAACTAAAATTATGAATTACGTGAAAATTTGTATATCGGCATGATAATGACAAGTGAAGTGAAAAAGTGTAATTTTGAAAACAATTATGAGTCAGAACTTACAAAGGTCCCTTCAGGCTATCTGTGTTGTCATAAGTTTTGTCAAAAATCTCCACTCAAGCAGTGTGAACTAATAGGAAGCAAATTGTTACAACGATATATGACAAAGTTTATTCATTTTTTGACATAAGAAATGCTTAGAGGCATTTTTAATGACTAATTTTTCACAAAATATATAGGAACACAAAACAGATAGTCTGAAGCATAGAGATGCATTAACTGGAAATTTCATTTCCCTCGTTTTCATTCAGAATTATGGTCACTATTTTATCTTCTCGCTCGCTTACTCCAAACGATAGAAGCCCAAGTTTTCCAAGTTTCGGAGATATCGACTGGCCGCTCAACCAATACGATATACTAAATAATTTAACTTGTTTTCCCCTCCGTTGGGATTTAAAATTTGGGTTGTTTTTATTTTTCATACAAATAAACCCAAGTTTCATATTCCCCTCTGTGGGACCACATGAGACAGAAAATTAATATCTCTAGTTAATATAATTCTATGGTCCGAAGCCCCTTTTATGGATTACTCGTAGGATAGAGCTACTCGAATTAGGGTTTTTGATATTACTATGGCTTGCTATAGAAGATTTGATCTAACTGGTTTAATTAGTAAATTGTACACTTTATATCATAAAGCGTACATAAATAAGGTATTGGTTATGTTTACGCATTAACAAATGGGTACATTATCTAAGCTTGGCAAAAGTACTTTAGTTTGCTGTAGAATTATAGAAGTTTATATTCTATTATGCCGCAAAATTGGAAGAAAGAATTTTCTGAATTAATTAGAACTTAGAAGTTTTCAAATGCTTATCCATAAGAAGTAATGACCTAATTTAATAATAATATCAATATCGATTTCCTGCTACGATTACTGATGTTATATAAAGACCTATAATAAATTCCCAGATTATTCCATGTTAATTGTTTGATAAATACAATCTATTCGAGCCCTCTCATATACGAAAACAATTTACTATCGATTAATAACTGATCTTAAAGTTATATACAATTAGTTATAATCACTAATTAATAATGTTATATAATTAATCCATCCTTTACACGATAAAAGTGGATACATATATATACTTGAATATTATGATATAACAAATAAGCTGATTCGTTTGCAGATCGTAAAACTAAAGCAAATATATGATTCCTCGTGTTTGGGTATATACTTTTTTTGCTTTAATTTTGCAAAAAAATACATATTTATATATATTGCCACATTCTCAACAAAGTTTAATATATTTCTTACCTTTATGCCAATTGACTGGCGGTTTTGCTTCAATCGCAAAATGAGCTTGATTCGCCTTAAAACTATGTGATTCTATAATACGAACAGCTTCAGCACGTTGGGCTTCAATCAATTCAGTTGGTGTATCACGATAATGATATGTAAGTGAAACTTTTTTATCTTCAACCCAAGCGTTATTCTCTTCCAACTATTTAAAAAATTAATTTTTATATTAACATATATTCAAATTTTTCTAAATAAATTCTTTATAACTTATACCTTTTTTAATTCATTCACAATTTTCATATGATTTGCCTGAATTTCATCTGGTAATTCATAATCAGATCTTGTACCGTCTGGATTTTCAATTTCGATACCATGATTACCACCATATGCAATATGTTGAATACCAACTTTTTTCTTAACATCAGCCAGACTACGCCCCGATATAACGGCAACAAATATATTCGGATGTCTTGAAAGTGTACGCAAAATAGTTTCAGTATCATTTGGCATTGCTGTTAAATCTGGATGTGGAGCAATCGGTGCTAAAGTTCCATCATAATCAAGTAATAATGCTAATTTGTCACCTTCACGTAAATATCTATATTAAAATTTATAAAAGAATTAAGAAAATATTTTAATTTAAGAACTAAAACAAAAAAAAAAGTTTACCCATTAAGATTCTTCTCCAAATCTTCAGAACTTGTGATAGTCGGTACAATTTTCTTTTGCGGCATTGTTACAGTTTCGTTGCTTAAAACGTTCTGATTCAGAGTGACAAGCAACAACCAAATAAAAATTGAAGACACTTCAGAAATAAGTTTATATATATAAAAATAATTTAAAAATCAGTTTCAAAGTTGATTGTAAAATTAAGTCAAATAAAAACAATACACATATATGGAAATTTTATTTTATTTTTTGTGAATACAGAATTACTATATTTGATATTAGGAATTGATAACGATAGTACGAGTACATAATAGAAGTTCAAATTGATATAGGAGGACAACGTCATCTCAGAAATGCTTATGTCAATATGTTTTTATATAATTTAAGAATATAGAATAGATTCGAAACATATGATAAAGATGTTGGCAAGTTATCAGTCGATTGCTATGTAAATTGAATAATTTAATTATAATTTTGATTAAATACAAACAAAAAATACGATAATAAACACTTTAGGCTATTTTGAGGAAATTGTAAACTTTCGCCGCATATATTTACAAAATGATTCAAAAAAAAAATAATAAAACTAATTTTGGAAATGTACAAAAATATACAGAATCCGGATAATGATCTTTTATTACATATGTAATAAATACCGTAAAATTGGGTGAACATTTCCATAAAGGCGTGTCCAGACCAAGCGAGCGAATAAAAGCAAGCATTCGCTCAAATTCCCAGATGTTTGCAAACACATGCTTGCGTTCGGTCCAAACCAGACGATCTGTTCACGTTCACTATTGATCGAAGTGCTAGTCATGATGTCAGATGACAAAATAGTTGAATCTTCTTCTTTATTATAATTTTTAAATTCTTAAGACGTAAGAAAAAACGACAGCACTTTTCAATATTCGAGAATTTTATTAACTATGCAATTTAATGGAGTCTCACGGAATAGGTCCCTCTTGATATTCATCAATCAATCTTAAGAAAGCATCATTTGTCCACTCCGTATACCTGTTTAGAGTACTTATATTTAAAAAATAATGGTTTTAATTATTAAAAATTATTAAAAATTATTGCAGTATTATAGTAGCTGTCAAAAAAAGGTATACGCAATAAAACCTCAGACCGAACTAAAGTAGAAAAACTCGCATCTAAATTGAAAGAGCAAGAACACGAGAATTCGTTGATGTTCCCAATCGTCATGGATCATCAGTGAACGCTAGTGAACAGGCTTTTGCTGACTCGCAAAGTCATCCACACCAACTGAGTTTTCCCAGAGAACGTATTCTGCACTTGCTCGCTCGCTTTCGTTTGGGCGCGCCTTAAGATATGGTTTTCATTTTCGAAAATTTCAATCAAATTAACCCCATTTTACGGTACCATTGTTTCAAATTTTACGGAATTCAAGGCTAATGTGAAAATTGAATGTTGTTGTAAATTATAAAATAATTAAATTTCTATTTTTAAAATACATTATATTATATGTGTGTCTAGTTAGTTACTTGTACTAATACGTACGTTACTCATTGTGAATAATTTATTAGGTAATGCATGTTCATACATAACAAAAGTTGATGATCGTTAATATTGCATTATTGAATGATTCATATGCGAGTGCAAACTCGATTTAAAGCTGCGATACACTGGCCCTCGTAATATCATTTGCTCGTAAATGATCATTGAACCAGTAATTTATCATCCGATAATTTGCGCAATGATCATTAGTTACTTGATTAACAAATAAATTATCATTGCACCATATACTCCAAAACCAAAACTGGAAATTTCTCCGACTTCCCCATAATTTTTTTTGATAGCTGTTAATTCTTAGTTTAAAAATTCTTTTTTTCTAACTTTCTTATAATTTTTAATCTTAAAAATTTTGCCTTTTTCTGGTAATTATCATTTTTAACATACAATTTTTATCCATTTCAGATTTTTTCACAAACTTCTTTAAAAGGTATCTGTGACTTTTGATAATTTGAATATTTGGGTAATGATCATTGATACTCAATGACACTTGCGCAATGATCATTCAAAATGCCAGTGTATCGCAGGTATAAGCATTCCAAAAAATTTTATTTAGAGCAAATATTGGTTTCAATATGAAATATACCCATGAAACAAAATGGATCCAAACGGTAATTTTCCTGGGCAAATATTTTCTTCGAAATCGAATTCTCTTGAGATTCGTAATCATAAAACAGTCTAAAGTGAGGTCAGAAGCAAAGCTAGCCAAGTTCAAATATAACTCTAACTCTAACAGCCTATTGACATGCACTTTATAGTGCGGTGACCACAATGACTGGCCTATTTCATTATTTGCCTTGCAAGACCGATATAAAGGACATAGTTAGTTGTCGGTCAGAAAACTCTATGGATGACCCCCTTATATATTTCAAGAGTCAAAGAGTTAAATTTACCCTAAAATAAGCTCACTATCGCAAATAATTCCGAAGTCAGTAATGTTATTGACTTTTTGTAGGATAACGCAATCAAAAAACACTTGCGAAATTATCCAGTTTCCGATAGAAGGTAATAAGCTTACATTTGACTGTATTCAGAGTAAGGTTGTTTTAAAGCCACCGCGTAAGAAAACTTTTGAAGTCCTTCTCAAGGTGCAGACAAATAATCGAATGTTTCACTTGTACGTATAATTTTAAAACGTGGAAATAAATTAAAAACACTATGATAAAATTAACTAATGTTAAATTTGATAAGAAATTTAAATACGGAAATTGATTTCATCGTTTTAAGTTTAAAATGTAAATATTGGAATTGCGAAATTCTTGACCAAAATATTTGTTAAGTATATTATGAGACATCAAAGTGTAGAAGATTGTCCATCATTCTGGGCTCTAAAAATGATAAATAGTCGCTCATGGACAATGAATCATCTCCAAAAATTTCATTTATGTAATCTTCTCAGATAAACTAAACTATTAACTATTTGCGGAAGAAAAATTTGTTTTATCTGAGTATGATACGTGAGAGATGCCATTAGAATCACAATCGTGGAATGTTTATCGAAATCTTTTGAAATTATGCACTACTCGTAGATGTATTCATATTTTAACCTTTTGGAAAGTCGGTTAATAAGAAAAACTAGTTTAATCTTGAGTTATGTGTTTTGAAAAACAATAAATAATCAAATTTCGTTTTTCCTGAAGGTGCTTTTAGACAGATAGTCGATAGTTTTCTATAACGCAACTTAGTCGATAAATGAAAGGAAAATATTTAACTAAAATTCGATGAGATGTGTGCATACATTTTTGCAGATTCTTACGTGAATTACGTAAAAATAAAATCTTATAAAAACAATGATTCAAATCATTTCGAACCTGAATTATAGACTCAACAAATTATTTATAATTTACTGAAAATTCCATTAATGGAATTAAAAAATTATTTGAATTATTTCATCGAGTTGCGTTATTTGAAATACTGGTGGAAACTGGTGCAAATCAATAGTAAGTGTCAGCATTCTCTGACGCACTTAAAGTTGACACACGAAAGTTCTGTGATTCTGTGATTGCGTGTAAATTCGTGAATTAACGGTCAAAAATCATTGACCATTTAATATCACCTTAATACTTTTGACTAATTTGTTATTTACTCCCTTTTTTTAAGAAATTTGAAAACAATTGTTAAAATATTGAAACAAAGTTTTTCTGGAACACATCGAGATAAAGCAAAGCTTTTCCCCACCAAATTAATATTTAAAGAAAAAACGCAATTTCCAGTGAAATTAAAATTATGAATCAAAATGCAAATAAAATATTATACATGAAATTAAATTCATTTTAACATAATATTTTTGGTTACAAAATATATGTGGAATATACTAGTTTTGTACTTACTTTTGTAACACCTTGACAGCATCTTGTAAGGCCTAAAAACAGTAAAATTTATGAAACAAGTTGATTAAACAACGACTTTATTTTAAATGACATACAATAAAAAAAGAAAATGCAAATAATATCGATATCGCACGATTTCGGCGGAAATCGATATTCAGCAATTAGGAATTTAATCAAATATGGTCACACTATTTACATATTAAATGAATGAAAAATCAGATTCGTTATGAAATAATTCAAAAAACATTTCAACTGATTTAATTTAAATTTGAATTGTAGGCTTCATATCGAATTTGAACAAAACATAATATTTTTATGCCCTATGGTAGTTACTACCACATGTAATTGTTTCTATATAAATTGATGAGACGCTTGCAGCGTTCCAAAGTGCGCCTCGTTTTTAATAATATTTTAAAAAAAGATTAAATACATGACATTTTATATAACACGGAGTCATTTTACAAAATACTATTAATAATGTGACGCTTGCAGATGTGCCAAAATTAGAAACTCTCATTATTGTATGCTTTTTGCGTTGCAAACGTCTCATCAATTTATATAGAAATGATTACATATGGTACTACTATACATTTGTAAGGATTTCAATGCTATAGATGTGTAGTAAATCAAAAGTTATGTCGATTTAAAGCCAAACAGCCGACTTCCTACTTTTGATGCAAGTAAGGAATAACACCATACAAAGATTGGTTAAACAGAAAGGGAGAAAACTATCATCCTACAAATCTTGTCGGCTTCTGCATTTCTCATTTTCCCAACTGATTTTCGAATCAATCCATGGATAGTAGGTTAAGAAATAGTCGCAGGAGAAAATAAATCTGTTCATAAAGTTTTTTTATGTATATTTTGAAAACTAACATACCGATTTGAATAAAATTTAGGGCCCAGAATACTTATGAATTAGGGCAAATTTGGAATAGAAAACAAAGTTATATAGAAAAATCCTTTTCTAAATAAAGTGAATTAAATTCAAACTAATTGGATTTAAAATTTCTTTTTTGCTCAACGTCATATTTTCTTAAAATCAATTAACAACTTTGAGTGCTGCAAAACATTTTGGTTACGTATTTAAATGTGTCTACATTGGCAGTGCGCATGATCAGTTTAATTAAACTTAACGGACCGTATAATTACTGATCATCATAAATTTGATTTAATGACATTTTCAAAATTTCATCTTAATTAAATTGAGAAAATTTATTTCCGAGCATGAAAGATATATATCAATTTTAAAAATTAATAATTTATACGAGAAAAGTCTAATTAAACAAAATATTTGTAAATAATTTATCAATATTTTCGCGAATTATTGTATTAGTAAATGTATATATTTATATTAAAATCACCTTAAATTAGTCTTTAAATCATTTCAATGGAAAATAAAAATAAGGTAAGTTCGGGAATTTTGTATCATGAATAACAAAAAGAGGTATTAATTAAAAAGGTATTAATTTAAGTATAATTTCCCGTATAACACAGAAACAAATAACTATTCCCAAGAATACGAATTTTAAATTTCTCCGGTTTATCCAACTTTGATTAAAAATTTAGATTTAATTTTAAAACAGTGTTCATTATGTTATGAATGATTTTTATTAATTTATTCAGTATACAAAATATTTTAAAATTTCAAATAATTCGTTGCAACATTTTTTGTTTTGTTTTGTCTTTTTTTTAATAATATTTTCACTATTTACTTTATATACATATATGAGAAAACATTTTGTATGTGTATTTTTACAAACGTATATTTTGAATTAAATGATACGATCATCGTCTTAAACCGATATGTGCAGACAAATAAACAAACAGAATTTCAGTTTTATAGGTATAGAAGATGGAAGATGCATAGTCAGACAATTTTATCTGTGTTGTAAAATTTGCGTTTTATCTTTATTAGACGAAATTAGAATATAATTTAATTTTTATGACCAACTGAATTCATTTAGATTCACATTGCTACTAACTGCCCAGATAATATTTCGGCCTTTCCTGTCGCCACTTTTTTGTAGATAAAAAGATTTGCTGAAAAATCTGCTTGTAGTTACTTACCTAAATTCTTAAAACTAGCCACCAGTAATTTTGCGAAATTTTTCTGCTACCTGAATTTTGTATGTAATTTTGCCATTTGAGTGATTATTGTTAAATATTCAACATTGGCTTTACTTTTAAAATTGTCATTTCCATTATCCCTAATATTCAAGTACTTGATGTTTTCGGATAGAAATCTACTGAGGTGCTTAGAAGCACTAATGCGAATTTATTGCACAGCACTTTTTGAATACTACAAAAATATGAAGAAATGTTACTTATATGATTCGTATCTGTTTCGATCTCTAATCTCAGCTATTTATTATTTTTATGTTTCTTTCCCCACAATATGAATGCTCTTGTTTGTATAATAATAATCTATCAATTAAAAAATCTAGCCTAAATATCCCACTCTCACTCTTACCCTAACGTTAAAACGGGCACATTTTTACCTCGTCTTTAATAATTTTGATTTATCGTTTGTAAACTCAATAAATTCACTTTAAAATGATTAATTGTTTGTTTTTGATACAAATGATTATATTGTACTTAATTTTGTACAAGATTTGTACTTTATGTTTCCATACACGTACTTTTATGAATATTTTTAGTTGATCGATTTCGAACATAACATTTTTAAGGCGGCACATAAATCCTTTAACAAATGATATAAAATCTATTTTCTGTATCTTTTTTTACACATTTATGCATGTCTCTTAAAAAGAAAAAAATATTATCATAAATTTAAAAAAATGGATTTTTACGCGAATATTCAAAACGATGAAAATATTTTCGTTCATATTTATTTATATTTCTTTTTTTATATAATCAAATCAGTCCATTAAAATAAAGAGATATAAATTGAAAAAATTGTTTAAATAATGGTGTATGTTTTTTTTTAATAAATAATTTTTGAAATTTTGGGGCCAAAAAGAATAATAATGATTTAGAATTTTAGAATACCGAAAAAAGTTAAGAAATCAAATTGCTATAAACTTTTGAAATCGGTTTCGTGTACCTTCATAAAATAAAGTTGCGTATTTTTGTGCCTGCATTTTATGTGAAACCTCAAAACATAAAAATTTAAGAGCACTCCGCTAACCAGTTTTCATTGATTTTCACCCTTGACCCAGTAAAAGTGAAAAATATATTGAAAAATAAAAAATTCCCATGCGGCGGATGTCAATAATCGTATAATTTGTAATGAAAATGAATCATTTTTATGCTTTTACTTAACTAGATTTATTTTATTGAAAAGAAAATTAATTTTAGAAAAGTTTAGTTACAAAAAATTTTTAAGAGAAAAATAATGCAATAATAATTGGAAAATCTATTAGGTGTAGAAGAAAGTTTTGGGCTGTAAAATTCAAAGATTTGGAAATTATTTAAAGGAAATTTATTTTCCTTCAATTTAGCAGATCGTAGCTCGGATATTTAATTTTTAAATGACGTAAGTTTCAACAGGTTAGATCCATTTAGAGGGTGTGTATAAAAGTCTAACGAAATTGATCCAGATAAGCAACACTGATGCCATGGTGCTTTTTTCATTTCAGATGAAAAAAAGGCTACTGAAACTATAGAATTGATTTATTTGAACCTGTACTTTTACTAACTCTGCACTCTAACATGTTAAAGTCGTTTGCTAGATTTCAAAGCGGGGACTTCAGTCTTGAAGATGAACAGGAAGTGTTTCACGAAGGACTTCAGCTCAAAACTTTACACAAGCACAAGATAAGCTTGATCGATAGCTAGGTGTAACTGGATAAGCAATTTCAGTTCGATAAAATTTGGATTCCTTACCAGGGCAGGAACTTTGCACTTTACATTTTAGTGATACTTATACTAGATATTATTTTTTTTTACTTTCCCGATAAACGAATGTTCAATTTGGAGTTGTGGGGGGCTAAAATAAAAAAACTTCAATAATTCACTCAATAATGGGCGGATTTTCTTAAAACTTGGTATGTACATTCTGGATAGGCCACCTGAAAAGATAATGCATCTCCACTTGATGGGGTTGAGGGAGCCAAAACAATAACAATTCGGTCAATAGTAGTCACATTTTCATGAAACTTGGAATGTATATTTAGAACTTAAGTGAATATTTTATAGCATTATCGGGAAAGTTCGATATTGGTCCGCCTGATATAGAGAAAATGTAAACTGCTATGGTTTGCTTTGCTAATTTTTTGATTCTCCAAAATGTTGACTTATATATCTTCTGATGGCCTTGTGAAATTTTTAGAGAAATCGAGCGAAATAAGCGATATTGCGTATTCGATCTATTCGATATGAAAAACGTCAGAAATCCATCAAAAAAAATTTCTTTAAATGTCATGAAAAGTTTTATAGGATAAGATTTTTCCTTCGTTGATTCTCAATAATATGAAATTCAAGAAAATTGGATTACAAACTGAAATTGAAACGCAATAATAATTAGAAATTGTTGAAAAGTAAATAACCTTTTCTTTTTTTCTTATATTTCTTTGAATTTCTACATCTTTATTTTATTATTTTTTTCTTTTAATTTATTTTTGTGCCCTTTCAATCTTGACGTTCAAGTAATACGTATCAGGTACATCTTGGTGCGTATTTGTTAATTAGATATTTTCCTATTTATACAACGAATAACTTCATTTCATTAATATGAAATTCAATTTTAGATTTAATGATTACATGCTGTCTTATCTTTCATATGAATTACAAGAAAAAAACACAAAAAAAACAGGATCCACTTCATATATATTCCTAATCGCAACAACGCAAACCTATATAACGTCAAATGGTAAAAATATTATAATTTATACATATTAGAATAGAAAATATTACCTTTGAGTACACAAATTTCTGTCTTGTTAAACAAATATAACATTGATGAAGCCTGAAGGTGGCGTCGTTATAAATTTTAACTTTTATCATTTTTAGTTGTGCCTCGTAACAATCTTAATTCAAGATCATTGATTGTCGGTAGCAACAAATCGAACAAGTAGCATGGTTACGCATAATCTTTTGTACAAAATCATAATATATGAAAATTATATGCAAATAATTTGAACTTTAATGTCAGTCCTGTTATTTGTCAGTTTTTAATAATAATTATATCGTACAGGTAAACAATAAATCCATAGTGACAGATTTGCCAATATAAAGTACTACATCAAATAATATCACATTGTTGTTATGCTGTTGTTGTTGCCGTTGGCTTCTATATTGAAAACATTACTCACATACGAATTATTTGTTTTTAATGACAAATAATATGTTTACCAAAATAAAAATATGTTTGGAAGGTTTTGGTTTAATATTAAAAGGCAGGGATCGAAATTTTTATTAAACTTTTTTCATAAATGAGTTTATTATTTTATTTCTGAGCTTTTTTGAATGTTTTTAAGCACGAAAATCTAATCATAATAGAAGTTTTTAATAAAAGTTTTTACAGTTCTTTACAAAACTTAGGGGAATAATTCCTCCAGACTCGCCAACAACTAACAAATTTTCTTTTGTAATTTCGCCCTAAACTCAGCGGGACCATCGGCTTATGCTTAACGTGACTTCCGAAACTCGGACTGATATCATAAATTAAAATTCAGAATAAATGCAAATTTTTTGTAGTTTTCGAAGTTCAGTGCATTACCCATTGAGCCATGGCCCCGACTATAGTCTTTATAGCAAAAAGACTAATATTTGTCTACAAGTATTAAAACTTTTATAATACCATAGACGTGATTTAAAATTAAATTTCACCTAAACTTATATTTTAAATATAAATTAAATAAAGAACTTTTAACAACGGAAGTATTTTTTGGGGATTTTGATCCACTACTATTTAACTTTCGAAGAAATAACAATTTTTTATTCTAAGTATTTACTTATATTTCCTGGGACACGGAGGCAACTTCAGTTATGGCTTTTCAGATTTGAAAAAAGTTAAAAAATATTATTTTAGACAAATAGTGAAAATAAAACTAATAATAATTTGCGAGACTAAAATTCTCAGGATTTTTTTTACCATAAAACTAAATGTAATAAAAATAAGACAGAAACAAATGCACAGATTTAAAATTCAAACAAATTTTTTGCTAATTTCAAATACTGCCACAAAAGTTTCTATTTGTGCCATCTATATCTTCAATATGGTACTAAATAACTGTTGTTAAATATATACCGCGATAAATAACAAACAAAATAGCTAGATTAAGATTAAGTTTTAGGGTGTTCCTGTACTGCGACCTTTAAGATCTATTGTACCCGCTTTTCTTTGGTGCAATAGTTAACATAGCTAATAAATCTATAACATTAACATTGAAAAGTTTTCACGGAACTCTCAAAAAAGTTCGTTTGAATCTTCTAAAAAGTAACTTATTGAAAAAGTTTCATAAAAGTTTCGGTCCCTGTAAAAGTATGTTTTTTGTGTACTTAAACGTAAATTATTTCCATTCGATTAGAAAAATGAACATATTATTTTATACAAGTTGACGCATAACATGTTTTAAAATATTGAATAAAAACAAAATCTGTTCTGTTGTAGTTTAAAATTATAAATGTTGTGATAAGACAATCCTGATAAAAAGAAATTGAAACCTTATAAAATGTCATATTAGAAGATTTAAATTTTGTTTTGCGGATTATCAGGACATTTTTTTAAGAACTCGTACAAAAGAGCGTGCTGGAATTAACATAGGCAGTTAATATTGTATTATTATTCAACTAAATTGAAATATGCCTATTTTAAATACCGTGTACCTATTAGTGATTGTGTTTAGCTTTACTTTTTGCATTCTCGAAATTTAAAAAATTCCCGAAATAGTCAATAATACAATATATCTCTGTAGATTAACGATTTTCTTCCGGCAAGAGAACGAACGATAATTGTCATGAAACGTATTGATAGGAACAACTTTTTCCGATTTAATTTTTCCAATTTCTAAAGGTAATCTCAATTTATGCTGAATTAATAAAACATGTAGTATAGCATCACTTTGTTACAGATTTACCCAAAATTTGAATAAAATTGAGTAAGCCGTTCTTACAGCACACAGCCACAAGCACACTAACAAATACCTTTAGGAAGTAGTCAATTTGAATTCCGGGAATCCCAAAATGGGTATTTTAAGAGCTTATAAGACAAAAAATCAACCAAATAATATGTGTTCCAAATATTGATAAAATCTATTCTACAAGGACACAAAGTTATATTAGGAATATTAAATTTATGATAATATTTACCATTGAACTAAAATGTGGACAGATTTTTCACTTGATATATTTTTACATACTTCATCTTTGATAACGTCTATCTTTCGGAAATATTTTCTTAAGCCTTTTTTAACAAGCTGTTTCTGAATTATCATTTTTATACTTTCATGTTTATGACATTTTATTTTTGCATACATTTTTAGATTTTTGAACACACGCAATGTCAAAATATTTAGCCAACAATAAAGAATTCATACAAAAATATGTTATTTCGTCTGCGAATAACAGAAATAAATGAGAAGAGGTGTTAAAGAAGTGAACTTTATTATGTATGTAATTTCATGGAAATTATAATTTATTAGGAAATGCGTACGTGAAAATATGAATCCACACAAAACATATATATCAAAGGAAAAAAGAATCCCGAAATTATTTCCATTGACTCTTGAGCATGATTAATGGTTTTATTTTACCACGTCGCGTACAAATTCATTCATTTTAATCGTATTTGGAATATTTTTTTGAATGGAATTTAATATAGAAAAACGAATTCGTATAGAGAATAAAGATTTGAACCCTTTCTATGACATTTCAAATCAAAATTTGCTGACGCTTTGTCAGGAAATGTCATGTTAAAAGTGATTTTATTTAATTTAAGATACAAAATTTGAAGATGAAAGTCATATTTTATAGAATCTTGCAAGTAATGATATATTTTGTGAACATGAAATGCGTATATGTATAATGTTTCCTTATTTTTAGTGAAATCGTAAAATACGAATCGTATGCCATAGTATTATGATTTGCAAACCGTGATTTGGCATTCCGAATTGGCATTTGAAGCGACAGGGAATCCCAGAACTATGTTATTTTGAATCAGACAAATATAACAATTATGTTCAATTTCTTATTTTCAAAGGTATATCCTCTGTCCTACATTATGAAGTTTGTTTGGCAACACTATTATAGTTAAATTAAGTCACAAACTATTAATATGTCCAAATGAATTTACCCTATGTCTCCATTAGGAATTTTTATCTTGCTTGAAACAATTTATTATACCAAATTTTTCGGAACTTTTTTTGGAAGTCAACTGCTACTGATGAACGTTCGTTCACTTTTAATAATTATAAAATTAGAATAGCTTGAAATGTAGAAAAATAAAGAAAAACACAAAACAAAACACCTTTATCCCTAAAAACATCCAAATTTGTAGCAATTTGAGGGTCTCCATTGACAGTTTCGATGAAATAATGCTAATGAAGAACAGAGGCTCTTTAGGAGAACTAGAAAATCAACAATTCAAAAATGATAATTTAAATAGAAAGATTTTTTTGGGTGTGCACTCTACGCGCACAAATAATAGATGTATTACACAAAATTGTGATGTGCAGTTTGTACTGTATTTTCCCTGACCATTGCAATTAGTATTTATTCCTATAATATAAGAAAGTATGAAAGGAAGACTTATTGCAACAATAATGTCTATGCTACTGAATTAGGTGGACGGAGCAGAAATCGAAAAAATTTCGTAAGTCATTATGAAAATTTAGGAAACTGCAAAATTAAAAAGAATTCGACCCAAAATATTTTTTAATATAAAATTTTTTAAGAAAGAATTTCCTAATAAATATTGTATAGAAATCTTTATTTTCCTTTTCGGTTGTCTTTTAATGTATTTCTCAAGTAGTATGTAAAAATTTCCTTAATTTAAAAAAATATTAGCTTTTTCGACCCTCAAATTGTTCAAAAATACCGATAACAAATTAAATTCGAAAGAAAGTAATATTTTGTTTAAAATTCATATTAAAGCTGAAAATCTATTAAGTATTTCTCAAGAAAAGGAAAAGGCCATCAAGACAATAAAATTTGAATAGAGTTGAAATGTAGTTTGGTCCTATATAGAGTGAAAGTATACCTTTTCCAGTTCGGTTAGAATATCCATAAAGGAACGTTTTGAATATCATAATGATCTTGAGGATTTCCTTAATGTGCTATTTGGTTGAATATTTCAAAAAATATTTCAGAAAACTAATGTTTAATTTAAGGAAACTTCATTTAAAATAATTATGTCTATAACCGAAAATTAATATAAGTTTACCCACAACAATTCTCTAGGTAATTTACAAATGTAATTAAAATGATTTATTTTATTCTTTATTCATACTTGGAGTAACCCTTGGCAGATCTCTATAGACTTCTAATTCAAGATACACATGCCGAAAGCTAGTCCGGGCAAGCATAAGGAAACTAGAATTGGTTTAATACCTAATCATATCATGTGTAATCTAATATTACTAGGTCATTAGGTTATCACTTAAATTTTTAAATACTTTGATAATGCTGTATAGTAACCAATTAACAAAAAATATGCTAGTGCGAGATACCTATAGTAGAATTCTGAGCAATTACTATAATATGAATAAATGTGTGATAATATCATCAGCTTAGTAGCAATATGATAGTCCCTCGAATGGCTTTAATCTCCGTGAATGTCGGTGAATTTTACGAAAAAAATGGACGGCATCCATAAAATATGAATTCTTACTCCGACTAATGTTGTTATTGCTTTACAAGTTATTAAAACAATTGAATATTTCTTTATGGAAACGTGATTTATGGTCGTCAATCCACGCAAGTTCATCTAGAGAGGTTGTGTTGCATCATTGAAAAGAGAAAGAGTGGGCAAATAATTGATTAAAAACTTGTGGTGTTCATTTTCCATATTTGATACCACTATTCCTGTGGGTTATTCAATGTAAAAGGAAACTATAGAATGTTAACAATAGATAGGAACTGCAGCCATTGATGTTCAAATTAATTTTGATTGTTTCGAATTAACAACTTACGTGATTATTTAATAATTATAATAGAATTTAATTGAAAATTGCAATTGGTCTAATAGCCATAATTAAAATATAGATTAACGAGATAATAACTAATAAATATTAGCAAAGAGAAAATGTAATATAAAGAGGAATCTCTTGTATTAAGTTGGACACATTTTCATTAAATTTCACTCTTTTTAGTATTTGTACAAAAGACTGCTTTTCATATAAAAATACATGCATTTAAAAAATTTTCTTTTTCTTTTTATCGTTTGTCACATTCATTTATTTGTTATATTATTCCATGATAATATCTTGAATTGCGGTAAAATTGATTCAGGGATAGTGCAGAAAGAAGTAGTTACAGAGAAAAGTTAGACGGGTTATAAAATTTTGCCTTTTTGTTGTTCTTGTGGATTTTAGATGTACTACGAAAGCTGATAAACCGATTTAAATAAAATTTGCAAAATAGATTTATGCTGATAGAGTTACTTTTAAATTCCAACAAAATTTGAAGAATAGGAAACATTGTTATGAAGAAAACCATTAAAATATTATAGTTTTTGGTAGTTTTTTTCTCCGAGTTAATTAATTGAACTATAGATTTCTTAATTACGAGTCATATTAAAAAAGTTCTATATGTTTTCTTCTTTTTTTTAAAATTACTTATACAAAAAATCACATGTTATGTAAAATAAAATAAACAAATAGCAATTTCCGAAGAAATATCTTAATAAACTTTAATCGGAAAGAAAATAAACAAATTTGAAAGAAGAAGAAAAAAATAACATAAGAATATCTCATTTAAAATGTCTGAACATAAAAATTTTGCGTCTATACAAATTATACTGAAATTCCAATTTATTCAACAGTTTATTAAAATATCGATGTTCGTACGTGCTTTGACACCTTCCGTAGATTAATTGTTTACTTTAATTACTTTCGAACTGATATCACACAGAGCTGTACAAAAAAAAAACATAAATAAATTATATCCTCGAGGGTAAAAATGGTGTTAAAAGAGTGTGTAATATATTTCGACAAAAATTCGCTTAACGACAACATATTATATAGAAGGCACACCATCTCCATTCACCTCCATTCACCTCCATCCACCTGGGATTCACATATATGATTATCAAGAGGAACAATCCACCTATATGAATAAAAATTTGTGTGAACAATTGCACGTGCTGAATACCTGTCAATATCAGATCAAACAGTAGCAATAACCAGCAGCAGTCTAGTGTTGAATGGGAAAGCTTTATCTTTTCTGTATAAAAAAAAAAAAATAAGATAACAAAAAAGCTTGTACACAAGTACACATAATTAATTCTAGATCAAATATCTTTGATTTTATATTATTATTTTTTTTTTTTAAATGTTTACACTTCGACCTCAACTTCGATATTGTATATCCGATATATTTTACCTGTTTAGAATGAAAATATATAACGAAAAATATATCTAACGTTTGCGCATTTCTACGATATTTATATTGATAAAAACCATCTCTAGCTTTTCTCTATACCAACATTGTGTTCCAGAACGAAAGTTTACTCGCAGATATTCTACGTGAAATCCGTATACGTGAATGGGCCTTTTCGAGCCTACCATAGTCTCTATAGTCTAGTCAAATTGAAGTTTAGTCTGGTCCATGTACTTTGACTTCTGTTTATGTTTATATAGTATTTATTTTTTTTTGGTTTTTTTCTGTTTTTGTCGTTATTCGATTTATTATCCATCGAACTACGAATCCGTTCGCCAGTTGCGAAAAGAATTTGCTCGCAAATATTAGGATATTCATACTAAATATTACTAAATAGAGAACTAGATTTTTTCTTCATATTATATTAGATATTGTACGTACTTAAATTTCGAAAGTCTATAAAATCAGTCGTCGAATGTAATTGAAGATCAATTGATTGTCAACAGTTGGTTCGAGTAAATTAACTACGAACAATTGTCGTCTTAATAAAAAAAGGCAAATATATTTATATATCTTTGAAATTTTCGGAACAATTCTTTTTGTTAGATATAAAACTTTTTCAAACAATTTAGTGTTTTTTTATATGTGAAAAAAAAGAAGAAATTCGTGGTTTTTATATAAAAAGGAAAACTGTCTTTGAAAATCTATTTAAAAGAAAATGAAAATTTTGTGTTAATTTCTTTTTGTTAAAATGAAAAGAAATGTTTATAAATTGTTAATAAATGTGTAAAAGAATTTGATAAAAAATAATAAAGGATAATATTTAGTGATATTATAGGAAATATTTGGTATGTATATTTTAAGTGTTTTTTTAAACAATATTAACAAAGTTTTGAAGTGATAAATACTTGTGAAGAAAAACAATTCTTTTTAAAGTAATGAAAATTTTTAAATGAACAATTTAATTTTCTCTAAAATAAACATAAATAATGAAATATAATCAATTAAGTAAATGTTAAATAAACAAATTAGTTACCCAGTTTTTGTCCTTCTTAATACAGCAGAACGAGTTTCCATACAAAATTTGTAAATTTCTATTGAATACGCTTTTCTTATTTATGAATCATTTAATTAACGAATTTTCAATTTCTTCGGAGACAATCAATCCTTTTGCAATTGGAAACTCATCGATTTCAAATAAAATATCACGTGATATAATTCCCAAAATAACAGAAAAAAAAACTAATTCAGAAATATTGATTTCAAATTAATTTTGATGAAATTTGAGATTTTCGAAAATAAAGAACCGAAATATTAGTTAAGTTTTTCTTGTATATTGAATTTAAAAAAGGATTCCTTTAAGTATCTCAGCTATTTTTAAGTGCTTAAATAATTTTAAATAACCTTATTTTAATTTGGCTAAAAAATACAATCAACGAAAATACATCTTTGAAAAGATCCAGGAAATTCGAATTAAAGTTCTATTTTTTTTGTGAGTAACTGGAGAACACATCAACCGATCTTGATAAAATTGGAAACACATGTGTGTTCTCATCAAAGCATGATCTGAGTAGTTTTTAGATGGAAATCGTAGACCGGAAGTTAATGATTTTGAGCTGGAATAAAAGAAATTTTTTTGTTTATCGCCCTTAATTTTTGTTTTTGTAGTTGGTTATTCTTTAACTGGGTTAAGTATTGGATTTCAGGAAAATCGATGGAGTGGGACCGAAGTTATTAAGCAAAAACCAGGGTGACTAGAGAGTTTTTTTTTATATGATTTTTTGGATTTAATTGAAAAATTTGTGAATCAATTTTGTTTAAATTAATTATATTGGTTAAATACATAAATAGACGATAACTTGTTAAATTTCAGCAAGATCAGGCAAAGGATAGTGGTGAAAGAAATAGTCCTAGGAGAAAATAAGTATGTTCATAAAGTTGTTTTCGATATACTTTAAAAACTAATACACCGATTTGAATAAAATTCATGCAGATTAGATTTGTGCTATTAGGGTCTAGATTACCGGCAAATTAGAGGAAATTTTGAAAAGATTAAACAAAGTAACAGTTTTTCTCTCCCATTTCTGCGATGGGGTCATCATAAAATCGGCTATAGGCCGATTTTCAGTTTGAAAAATAGTGCTTTAAACAATAAATATTGGAATCAGAAAGAATTTATGAGAAAATATTGATGTAGTAATTGAATTTTAACGATTTATTGTGCAGTTCGTGTTGTAATGTCTTTCACTTGAAAATCAACGGAAACTATACGTCCAGTGTTAGATGACTATGCTACCAAGCACAAACTCTTTTCATGTCTCAAATAAAATGATTTTAAACTAAACCCTTATAAATTTCAGACAGTTTGCACAATGCCGGCACACAGAATTTCAATATTTGCATATATTGTCCGAAATTATACAAAAATTTCCAACGACATACAGTATCCGCCATGTTCATAGGTTCTGCGAGTTCAAACATTTAAAAAAAGAAAGAAACACTTGGAGTATTCAATACAGGAAGCCTATACTATAAGTCGTTTTTTGAAATATTGAACTGTATTACTTTTAGTATGATAATAATTTTTGCATTGAGAATAAAGACTGCCACATGAAAATAAGAGTTAAAGGACCTAAACACGTTTGTACTTGGAATACATTCCTTTGAAATAGTGTAATTTAATGGACACAATATGTTTGTGTTGCGAACTTAAAATTTAAAAAAATGACTTAAAAGCGTCATGCATTAGATACTTAGATAAAGACATTTGTTATCCCATATCCGATCTGTTGGAAGTGCACAAGACGATCAATGCTGATTAAAAAGAGACAATTTGCTCCAATGAAAGACTTGAGGGAACACAAAAGTAGCGCATTGAAGAGTCGTATTAACCTCCGCAACATAACACAATAACAAATGAAATATTCTTCTGGAAAATTTTGTAAGGAATAATTATCTCATCTTTTCAAGGATTATATACTAAGTACCGAGAAAAATACAAAAAAACATATTTCTTCTAGAATTTCTAGAATATTGTAAATTTGTTTTCGTGTCTATTTCTTCAAACGATTCAATTTTGATTGAATCTTTAGAAAATCATCTGTTCACAAATAAACGTCATTTATTTACTAATCCATAGAATTCGGTTTGATACAAGTTTCCAAAATGTCTACCAAAATAATTTTATTTTATTATTTTTGTCATCAGTGTTCTTTCGGAATCGTATTGGAATTGTATCAACTAATAAGAATAATCTTAATATTAATCAATTTTCCGAGATATATCGAAGTTAAACAGATTTATTTATGTGATTAGAGAAATAAATTCATTATACATGATTTTCTTGGAAATATACATCTTCTGATTGGAAAAAAGAACTACAAATATATTTCCAAACCCATCGAGATAAAATTCTTTAAAATTTTTAAAAAATTTTATATTTAAATTTATTTCAGAATTCTATGACATTTTGATTTGTTTCTCATTTATTCAAAGACATTTATTTTTCTTTTAAGCTTTTAAAAGTTTCTTAAAGTTTTAAAAGTGATTCTTTAAAAATCTCTTCTAAATACACATTTTAAAAAATTTCGTATTCCGTAAAACGTAAATAAATCGTGTATTCGTAAAAATTTTCATCAAAGCAAATAAGCCATGTCACAGTTGAGTGAATTACAAGGAAATCCTTTGTGAGCCTTAATACCTTGAAAGTAGGTCAAAACCAAAGTGAATTTCTTTCTACCGGAAAAAGAAAATATGAAAAACTTTGTCAAAACTCGATGTTTGAAAAGTTTGTATAGGAAGTCAATTGTCAGCATTCTTATCAAATATTTATCCGTCGGTTAGTATGATAATAAAATTTGAAACGTATTTATGAAAAAATTTGAATGAAATTTGGTATAACGAGTTATTTACGATTCTGTCAAAAGATAGGTTTTGTTGAACTAAAAGCTTGGAGGACTACCAAAGAATTTTTTAAATGTTTTGTTGGACAGAGTCAATTTTATTCTAATTGAATGTCATAGCCATTCTTTAATCAGAGTGTCTTTGTTGAATTGAATGAAAACTTCGGGAAATCTTTGAACATTATTATTAATTTAAAGCCCAAGTTTAGCACATTTTTATTACTCAATTAACACGAAATTTGGTATTATAGATAAATACGTATTTTTAAAAAAAAATGCAAATTTAGAACAGTTTTCAAATAAAATATTAGTTTAATACTATATCAATTCAAATAAAAATAATTTGTTTCACGGGCAATAGCGGTTTTTCACTACACTTTTTTATAGTAGTAAAACAGAGGCTATATTAGTTTTATCACTACATTTGTAGCGCATGGAAGTAATGGAAGTAATGGTCTCAACGCACTAGGTGTGTAAAGAATCAAAAGTTATATTGATGTTTGCATGTCCGTCCCTTCGACGTGTACACTTTAAAATGTATTGTCTGATTTTAAGGAAATTTACAATAGGTTAGTTATTTCTTCACTCGATTTAGTATTGCAATCAATCAAGAACCGGGGAACGAAGATATATAAGGCAAAACCAGGTTGACTCCAATGTTTTGTTGATTTCTTTTTTGTTTTTCAGATTTAATTGGGAAATTTGTACAGGAATTTTATTTAAATGTTTTATATACGATATATACTACCTCGAGCAAAATTGACTTGGCCGTCAATAGTACTGCCTGAAGTTATGCGCTAAATAAAGTCAAATTTTAAAAGCAACCAGAATTTTGCAAGAAAATCCATTGAAATATTTTATGTTTGATTTTTTTTATTTGGAAGAGTAAATTCATTGGACTATAAGTATGTTAAGGACGAGACCAATATGGTATGAAAAACTTGACTATATGCCGATTTTAGGTTTCCATATGCTTTTGGAAATAGAACTTTCTTTGATGACGGATGTCATAAATATTTAGATCCAACTGAATGTCACGCAATTTTTAAAGTTATGTGATCGATCAAAAAATTATAATTAAACTTATATAAATTAACAAAATAAATCAAAATATTATATAATTTTGGATAATCCTTGAAATGTCTATTTTTAAAAATTAATCAAATATTTACAAATGATTAACTTAAACAAATTTACAAATTCTTAATAATTAGTTAAAGACTTGATAATTATGAAAAATATCAAAAGTTAGAATCTAATTATATAAATTTAATTTTATCCCTTTTTTTTGTTCGCGCCTTAATCCCTTATTACTGCGAAAGCCTTTAAAAAGAATGTTAGGACCAAGAAATTACTTTCAAAATAAAGATTTCTTGTATTGTTTTGTTTAGCATCTTTAGTTAAATGTGTACTTAGAAAATTTTTTGATTAAGTGTTTATTTGAATTGCTTTATAATGAGTAATTTTTTTTAAAATTTTATATTAAAGATTATATGATATTCTGACGATAAAATATGGCAATAACAACTGTGTGGTGTGACTAAATTCAGTTGTAATTATCTTATAAAAATATTTGTGGGGATTACTTTACATAGCGTAACCAGTAAAATGTCCAAAGTTATGATATTGTAGGTGTAGATTTCGGATTTCCAATCAGTGAAAAAGATTTTTTTATTTGTGGGTTATTTGTGGCTTAAATACTAGTGATTAGCCTTAATCGTTTGGAGAAAGGAAGGTCTGTACGTGACCTATCATAAAGTGAAAGAAGATGAACAAATTCTTCCCAAACGCAATTGAAAATGACTTTTAAAGTGGTCGTATACGCATAAATGCTGCAAAATACCCCAATTCTTCGTATAATCTGGCTAATTGGTTCCACCAGTTCCACTGGCCTATTTGAAACCGGACTAATCGAAACAGTAACTACATTACAAAAAGTATAATTGGTTCCAAGCCAACAATTTTTTCCCGTTTTTCAGTAAAAATGTATCAACAAAACAACATCAGGAGTTTATATTTTTATTTAAAAGTGCATTTTTTCATAACTCATTTTTTATTGCCAATGAAATCATTAGCATAATGTTGTGGTATGATATGTTTCCATACGGCTCTCATATTGCTTCGTGCCACTTCATGAAATGGTTCCCTTATATGGGTAGCATTTCTAATGTTGTAACTCTTCCAAAATGTTGTTAAAGTTGGGGCATTTTGTCCTGTTTCACGTTAATGGATTGTGCAAAAGTGCGGCGCAAAAAATAGCTCTTAAATGTTGCATTTTTAGATTTGGAATTTTTCAAGAAAATTTTTTATTCGTTTTTTTTCAAAAAGTACTGTAGTGAAACTGAACTAATCGAAACCGGAGTATGCGTCAGGAATGCAATTTTAGCAGAGCTCAAGTGTATACCGCAAGAACAATAATTGGTTGAGGGTGGTTTTGACATAGGTTCTGTTGACTATAATAGGGAACTGTGAGAACATAATCTAAATTTCCCATTTTTAAAGCATGTGAACTCTATTAACATTTGTTCTTTAAGGATAAATACTATAATTATATTTTCGTATTAAAATTTTCTGATTAATTTAATCATAATTTATTTTGACTAGTTCAACCTTTTTTATTAACAATTTGTTAATTAAATTTCCTATTAATATAGGGTTACATGAAATGTTAATAATGTACACACAAGCAGGTCTGCTACAAACAGAGAGGCTATAAAAAGAAATAACTAAACCCAAATTAAGTATTGACCTAATTTAAAAAGAAGAAGAAAATATAAATATATATAATATAAATCTTATAAATCACGCGTCAACACCAAAGAGGACCCATTTTTTTTTATAAAGATTCGAAAATCAAAACTCATTAATATTATTTTTCATTTGAAAGCTTTCGCCTCACAACTTGTGGGATTCTTTTCTTCAGATTCATTTTCAATTTGTTAACTCATTGATGTTTTCCTTTATTTTATGTTTTTCATTTACTTTAGTCAAATTGTTTTTGCGTTACATTTACATTTTCTTTTTATCCATTTTACTTAAAGACTTTCGTTATTTGGTGATATTTTTAGGAATGGAAAAAATATATGTTGATAAAGTGTGTAAAATGTGTAAATTTAGTGGTGAGATATTACTACCTTGACGGAGTCTTCTTATTTCTTAGAAAATCCAGTGTAAAACAATTTGGTAAATTCTTATAATGAGTTTGAGTCGAAAACAATACTCATTTACCTGTCGAGTAAATTTAAGATAGCGCACATTTCAATATTTAATGAACAAGAAAACGTTTTTCTAATTAAACATCAAGGAATAAAAGTTTTCCAAGTATTGGCGAACTGTATTGATACTTAATTGAATCTTTGATGAAAAACTTGAATGACCCTAATTTTAGGAGAATGAAAGTAAAATAGAAATTTCCAAAAATTACCAGTGTTTTATGTTCATAAATTCTTATATAAAGTATTTTTGGGAAAAAGTTGTTTCAGAGAAAAAAAATAGAAATTTAATTGATCCCGAATTTGAAAAAGGAAAAGTTAAAAATCAATTAAATGGGAAAATATTTTGTATTAATTTATTTTTACGTTTCAATTTTCGTGACTATTCTGATTCTATTGGCTTTTATTTCGACCAAATTGTGATTATTTTCTTTTACAAATAATGATTTGAGTCAGATTGAAATCAATAATTTTTTTTTCTGTTATTTGATTTTCTTTTATTAGTATTTTGTGGATTCTTCAATGGAGATAAGCTACTCGAATGCTTTCACATTTGTATAGGCTTTATGTTTCGACATTATTCATTTTTTATTACGTTTAATATCCGAATAACATTTTGTGCCTTTCCAATGTAACCACATTTTTAAAAATTGATGGAAAATAATTTTTAGTACTATATCGATAGAACGTGAGTTAAGGATTTTGCGCTAATGAAAATCGCAGCCATTCACAAATTCATGTTGTGTGTATAATAGATATATAAGTAATCAATGAAAAATAATTTAATATAGTACAAATGAGTGCAACACTGCCACCAAACCATTTTTCGTATAGTCCTGTACTCGATTTCAGATAGATGCCACCTCGAGTATGAACATTTATCCTTTTTAACGTACAAAACGGAAAAATGTTGTTTGGATTAAGTATTTATTTTGCTGCTCCTATATAACTTGTTTGTATAATTCTTATTTGTACATGAATATCACAACTCCTAACCAGTAACATTCTCATCTCTCTATGTTATCTTCCTTTCGGGACACTACATGATGATTATACAAAGTATTTTATTTTTTTGCTTCCATTAAGCATATTTGGTAGTGTTACATACAATTTTGAATAGATTGTGAAGAATTTAGAAAGAGTAATCCTTTTATATATAATATATCAGATACTGGCATATATATAGTAATAGTTATGAAAACCACAATTTCATCTTCAATGTCTTAAGGGCATACGGACTCAAGATTACTGCTTTATATTATTTTCAGCTAAATTCTAATTTCATCTATTATTTAGAGATTATCCCAAGTATTATTCGCCTACAATTATTTTATCCTGGGGATTCCAGTCAAGTACTTGTCTATATTTATACTGTCGTTTCTCTAACTTCTTAAGATGTGACCTATTCAGTTCCATTTATATTTCTATATTTAGGATACTACAGAATCTTGTGACGTGAGTTCCCAAAGGGTTTTACCATTATTTATTAACACTTCCTAACATTTATAACTAAGAAAACAAAAATACGAATATTTAACACGTATTTCTGTTATAGGTGAATCAAACCTCTCGTGTGAATAATAAATCTTTTTGAATTATAAATTCGAAAAATATTCTGGTCGCGGTTTTTAATGGTCATACAGAACTCTTCAAGTCCAACTTCAAACTGGACATTCTTAAGTGATGCTGGTCTCTATGGGCATTATATTTATAGAATTAGAAAGTTTAAAAATGTTGAATTGTTTGTGAGCACTCTTGACAATTAGGTATCCTTTAGGTCCGTTAATATTTTAAACATTTAAAGTCCATTAGACAATTTAAACTATACTTGAGACTACTTGTAGTTTCCAAACTTGTCCATTCTCAAGCTCTTAGCTACCAGCCACAAACGTTATAAGAACAATATTATATAAAGTATGTAGTTAAAAGTTCTATAGTCTCTCCTTTTTTATCAAGTGTTATTTGGAACTTAAGAAGGACATTTAATTATGCCACACTATATACACAAAATGTATGATGTTCATTCTAATACATTTGACAAGTATGTATATTGAATTTCAATGTTTACATTACACTTTAAGGCATTTTGTTTGATATCATAAAACATATTTGTTTTCGTTAAACCATTATTTCTACGGATTTCCTTTTCCATACTTACTACAGATTCATTAAACATTTCAATGAATGGAAATCGACGAAATATGTCAATAACTTTATTATTCGCTTATTCACATTGTTTATGTTTAAACAGATATTCGATTATTTCCGATATAAATCGTTTTATTTTTATATTTGTTTATTTTTCACATACAATTTGTATGCAGTTTTTAACATGTTTCAGAATTTAATGAATTCGGAAGAGAATTCTTTTAATTTTGTTTATAGTGGCTATAAAAATAGACTGCCAATTCATAGACAGCAAGAACGTTTTTTTTTCACTTAAATTATTCTACATCAGACATCTAATTGTGTCCTTTGAAAATGCGTTACTTGATCCTTAACTTTACATTATAATATATAATTTGTAAAGTTGAATTAAGTTAGAAGAAAGGCTCAAGACTTATATTGATCAAATAATTTCCAATGTCTTTTATTATAGATAAAAGTAAATCTCCTATTTCATAAATCACTCGAGCCACTTTCAGATTGGTACCAAATAAGTGTCTAGTTCACCAAATTTCAATTACATGGAATAACGCATTCTAGAGATATTGCGTAAATTTTGATACAGCCATACAGACAGAGAGACCAACTAATATTTTCCAAAAAATTGGGTTCTTGAACTCAGGGGATCTCAAAACGTGGAGACTCTTCTAAATCTGCAGGTCGCTATTTTTTAGCATCTTTATTTAGATTCTATAGGAAGAAAGCAATGTAGTTTTTATGGAATAAAAAATTTATAGTTTTACTTAGAAAATAAGCTTACTATAGGGGGAGTATGATAAGACATATGAGGCTTTTAATTCAGATTGGACAGTTATGCAAAGTAAACAAAATTTGCTTTTTATCGTATATATTAGGTTAATAAACGTAAACGTGTTCGTACAAGCATTAATCTTGAAGAATGTCCAAGTCGGCCAATTGAGGTGACCATTAAAGAATTATCGAAAAAGGCCATGATATCATGTTAGGAGATCAAAATGTGAAAATAAGTTAGACAGCTGACATTGCGTTCATCTTGCATGAATGTATTTTGAACATTTTACATGAATAAGATATTCGCGAAATGGATGCCACGTTTGTTCGTATTCAATTAAAAAAGGCACAATCCTACAACATCTTCAAAGAAATGGTAAAACTGTAGAAATTACGCTAGCCATTAGTTAATAATCTCCCGTGTTCAGATTAATTTACGTGTTCTATCTGTTTTTAAGCTTGAATAGATTTCTCTGGGCTAGTGGATTTACATCCAATTCGGAAATCATCGACGAGATAAATGCCTATTTTGATGGGTTGGATAAATCGTATTATTTGGACGGGTTAAGAAAATTGGAAAAATGCTGGACTAAATGTATCGAGCTAAAAGCGCTGCGTCTTTCATTTTTACTAGACCTATCATACTGCCCTAATATGTTTGAATTTTTAGAAGAAAATTACTCATATATACAATGTTAACACTTGACTCTCATCAGTATTTACATTTGGTTGAATTCGTTGATGTTTGCAAATTTCATCTCGAAAAGTAATCAAAATACTTTGAAGAAATTAAATTGTAAATTGTCTAATTTAAGGCGCATATAAAAAATGGGACATACGTTCAGACATCATTTTAATATTTTAACGAAATCGCGATTATTGAAAAAATTTAGCAAAAACAAATTTCTGTATTACTAAATTACCATCGTGTTTGAATTAATTAAATAAATAAATTTTAAATCATCTAAGTTCAATACAAATATGCATCAATAAATATATGAAAAGGGAAATTTATAAATCGATAATCAGTTTTTTGTGATCTTCTTTGTTTACTAAATTTTGCTATGCTCAATTAAATCAGTTCACTTCTATTTCATTAGAAACATAAACAGATTCCGAAAAGAGGGTCACAGCACCTACCTTTAAATTCAATATAGAAAATAAATAAATTTCTATTAAAAAATTCAATCAGGAATATTTTTGTGTCGTTTGAATCCCATGGAAATGGCAAATATAAATTTATCGTTTTTTATTTGGAATTCATATGATTTTAGAGTAAAAGTTTAATTGGAAATTATTTGCAAACTTACATTTGGAAAATAATTAAAATTTTAGTGTGATTTGAAGGTATTCCAGCGTGAAGTGTATATATCCTATTTAATCAAGAGATACCTACCTATATCCTGAAAACGTTATTAATTAACATTTTCAAAATAAACAAAGCAATGGAATAATATTTACATATGAAAACTAAATATTTCAAATCTATCACATAATGAAACGCTGAAATTAATTAGGATTAAAGTAATGAACATAATTCAGATGATCAAACACAAATAATTATGTAATATGTTTTTCCTTGTTTCATAAAAAAGGGAGGGTATTCACATTTCGTACCTCGTCTTGTATCGCTGTGAAATTGTAGCCTTCTACTTTAAAAAGTGAACGCAGGCTTACGCAACTATAGTTACTTAAGTTTATGTCAAATCAAATAATTTTTGTATTTAACTTTGTTAGGTGAAACATGGTATACCTTTACACCGATCCTAACAGTAGAGTTGAGGCACTGCCAAAGTGTAAAGGTGTACAAAAATGATAACATTACACTATGTTGTGGTGTAGTTGAATTTTTTTAACATTTTGAAAATTTCACATCGATACAAGACCAGATACAACGAAAAGTAAATACCTTTTGTATATTTTTATATTCCATAAAACAATGCACACAATTTGGTTTTGGATCGGCAACCCCGTATTGTAGTCAGGCCCTACTCTCTGTCGATCGACGGCATCTAAAAAACTTTTTCACAACCCAGTAAGTTTATTTTCGCATCATTTCTGAAGGGGTAATTTAGATTTATGTGAACTTTTGAATCTTACCAAAACCTACCTTACCATATCTAATTGTTAATTTATTTTAATGCCTTATTCTGTTATGGAACGTATAGGAAACAAAAAGTTTAAATTATTCAAGGTACAAATTGTACAATTAATTTTTAAATTAAAAAGTTTTAAAGAATTTTTGAGAAATTTATAAATGTCATGCAAAATTGACGAAAACATCACTTTCCAAACGAATTTAGCAAGAACATGAAATCTCTTTAAGGCGTTTAAATATAGAAGGTATTTTATCCTACCCAAAAAAAAAACCGTACGGGACATTAAAGTACCTCCTTCCATATTTTCAATTCAAACTATCTTAAAAGTTTGGAAAATCATTTATTTTTAATTTGTTCGAAAACTTCGTCCTGAATGCTTTTTATTTCAATAAATAACAAAAAAATGTCAAAAGTATTTAAGATTTTATAATCTTTAAAAATTTCTTTAAGACACTTTGTTCCATAGTAACCAGAACTTTATTTCAGACTAAATGAAAAATAAATGGTAAAAAAGTATTATTTTTTAAGGTAATATTTTTTTACGCGTAGGATAAAATTGTTTTTCTTCTGTATAAAAGATTTAACAACATTTCTGACATGGAGTCAAAGATTTCGTTTACCTTAAGATACGGTTTGTTGGGTTTTCCTTAGAAGCTTCTTGATTATTTATTATTTTATTTTGTAGAATTTTCTTATTTTTTTTGATTCGAAATTATTGTTTTTAGTATTTAAAAAAAAGTCATTTGAAATTATGAAAATATATTTAAATGTCATTCTTTGAAAGAGTTTCATTGAAGCTAAAACTTATCTGATTATTATAAATTATAACTCTTTGAATTTTATAAATTCAAAAGCTTTTCTAAAAATAAATGTTTGTTTTCTAATGGAAACAACTATTGCAAAGTTTCTGATTCCATGAATTTTTACGTGCTTTCTTTATTAGAAAATCTATTAATAAGACGAATTAATTAATTGAATTAAAATCTAATTAAAACATAATTTTTTTCTTAATAACATAATAAGGAAATCGAATATTACTATATAAATACCTAATTATTGGATGGATTTAAATAGTAATTTTCATCCCAGAACAGTTTCAAGGGAGTAGTATAAATATTTCGTATTCAAAATACTATCAGAATTAATTCTTAAAATGTGTAAACTTATATCAAGTTTCCTATAAAGTCAAATAATAAAAGAATCTTATTCAATATTAGCTCAAATACACGCCGTTCCCCGGAAAGACAGTCCATAATGTTGCACTTCATATTTGAACAATTATCGGGCTTATTCTCCAGCTGTCTCGGCGGATTTTTTTTTATAATTTTGGGCGAAATTTATATATGGCAACATTGTTTTCTAATCCTTTTTTGTCAAAAATCGAGAAAATTTTATAAAAGCGGTGCTGAGCAAACCACTAGGCGGGTTTCGATAAAATTCATACAGTTTTTGATCCGAACTTAGAACTGATTAGTGTTTGGGCAATAGTCGAGTATGGCAACACTGTTTAAGAACGCTTTTTGTATTTTTTCATTCGCTCTACAACCGAAATTCTGCGTCCAATTTTTATGAAATTTCCATAGTTTGTGTATTAAGGTGGAACTCAGATGTGATTAAATTTTTATCGAATTTCACTGATGGCAAAATTAATTCACAAGACTGTTTGTAAAACATTTGTGTATTCCAAATTTGTGGTCCGATTTCATTGAAATTCTGACAGCTTGGGTGCTTCAACTTATCTAAAGCCGATTGTATTTTTCGTCAGAATTTGACTATAGCTTCATGAAGGCCACACTACTGGACCGAATTCGACAAAATTAACACACTTGAAATAATCGGATTTAAAGCAGACTTGGCTAATTTCGAATCGAATTCTAATAGAGATAGGATGGATGCGAGCTGAGAGGAATGAACTGGCCAAATGTCGAACTGGAGAAGCATAGCTGGGCTGGAGTACCGGCGAGAGAGCTGAGGAGGTCTTGAAGCTAAAGTACAGTGTTGGTAAAGTTCCATGGCGGTCAGGCCAGAATAGAGCAATGTACTCACTGCTATGATTTGCTTTGCTCATTTTTTCTTAATTTATGCTAGAACACCCATTCGTCTTTAGTCATGTCTTTGACATTTCCTTTTTTAGGCAAATAGTGAAATTAAAACCAATAAAATATTGCGAAACGCAATAAAAAAAATTAAGTTTCGATTTATGTAATCTATATTTTCAATATAACATTAAATAACTATGTTAAAACTAAACAGCTATAAATTACCATGCTTAAATAAGCACATATGGAATATATGTTAACCGCTTTTGTTTTTTTCTCCAAAAAATACACTTATTAATAGTTTGAACATCAAATAATTGGTAATTGTTTAACATTCCATGTAATTAAATATGTAAGATTTAATAAACATAATTAATTATATATAATTGCTCATTCCAGCCAATTAAGTACCATATCCTTAAAAGTGTTCTTTTCAAATTGTTCAACATTTGTTTTCAGGCTCATGTGTGTGTCGTATTAATTTTATGTAAAAAGAAAAACACTTTACGAAAAAAAGAGATGAAACACCATAATGGATTCCTTCCTTATTTTGTAACAAATTCTCACAAAAAAAAAAAAAAAAATAAATAAAAATTGATATTCTTGTTGAATTTGTCATGATCTGAATTTATCAGGCACACGATTTCCATGTTATTCAATTCTCTATCGTTGTTTTTTTTTCTACAGTAAACACGTTTTCTATAGAAAAAAGAAAAATTCCCGTCCTTTAAGGGATGATTTCGAACTTTTATTTAAGTCACTCATACCCGGTTTACTAAAGAAAAATTTCTCCGAACTAAATAATCATTTCTTTTTTCTTTTTGTGCCATTTTGGTTCGTTATTTTTCTAGACGATATCAACTAAACTGAAAAAATATATGCTCTGAATATTAAGCTGTTAACATTCGTATATAAACATTTCATCCCTTGACTTAAATGGAATTTCTTTACTTATATCACCTTAAAATATCGAAATACATTCATGTCGGAAATATTGAGAAGAAAAAAAAAGGAATTTGTTGTTTTCCCTTGAGGTGAACAAAAAAAAACAAACAACCAATTAATCCTCTTCAATTTGATAGACGGTATCCGTGTGTTTCGGTGAAAAAAAAAGGAATTATAAATAAATATTTACAAAAAAAAAAAAACTAAAAATCAATAAGGGTTTTGAAATCTTTCCCGAGAAGAAAAAAAGGAAAATTTCTTAAATTTTCCACGAAAATATATAAAATTACGAAGGTGAAAGTTAATGACCCTATCCGTAAAATGAAATTAGTACGGCTCATGCTTAATTCTTTAATAGTTGGAATAAATTATTAGAGAAGCACGAATAAATTATTTTATATGGAAAAACACCAAGAAACAAGAATAAAATTATTAATTGGAAAATTCTATTAAGATATGAAAATTTTAGTAATTAAAAATGATCAGTTTTTATGCAATTATCAAAGAAAAACATACTTCGATAATGAGGAAATTTTCAAAAAGAAAATATTCATAAATACTATTCTTTGGATTTTAAAATCATTATAAATATGAATAAAGGTCCTTTAAATAATATATTAAAAAAGTAGATTGCATAATTTTTATAAAACTTTCCTTTGAAAATATAATTTCGCTAAGAGACATTAATATTGAAACTACATCCTACGCTATTTTCGTGTCATTATTGTGTAAGCAAAATACTTATGCTTGTTTTTAGTCACTAAAGTTAAGTACATATTTGTATTTATGAAAGAAAGCTGAAAATGATCAAAAGAAAAAGCTCTTTTTCATTTTAAAAATACATACAAGTATATTCAAGCAAATACGTAAGAGTATATATTTTTATTCAAGGTATTTGAAAGGTTTTTCCACGCACATTTAAATGTAATCAATCCTGTCAATTTTCCTGAAATTTTTGAAAATACAAAGAATCTTCAAATAAAATTATGTGAATCTAGTCAATGGGTCTTAATGTACAATTATACTAAAAATACTAATTAATTAATAGTTCTCAAAAATTCAGTCATTCCTGTTTTGAATATAACTAAATTTGATCATCCGAACTTTAGTCTGGTTTAGTTTATGCCTGTATTTTAAATCCATTTTTTAACGTCTTCATAATAACATTCGATCATGTTAATGCTATAATACGAACCATATTGCAGTGGGCACATTAAAATTGGAAATAACAAATGTTTATATCAGATTAATTTATTTGTTTATACCAAAATTAATTGGACCGCTATACATCCTTCCACTGATAACTAGAATAGAATATTGTTTAATTTACACCATATTTACATCATTAAAAGATTTCAATGGAACAAGACTAGTAGACAAAAACAAGGAATTATTCGTATATTAAGCTGGATTAACATCACTGTGAAACATAAAATATATGCTAATTGAATGAGAGTGAGGAAAAGAAATGCGCCAACAGTAAAATCAGCAATTCACTTCAGATGTCTTATCCTGCCAACTGATACCGTGAACTCTTTTAAAGATAATTCGGCAACCTTCTTTTCTAGAAGGAATAGAAAATTTCTCCCATAAATATAAGCTTAATGGTACTCAAAAATGGAATAACAGAGATAATTCCTACAATAATTTTCATGATAGAAAAAATAAAGTTTTTTTATGTTTGGGATACTTTAATCTATCAGATTATTAACAAGGCTGATAGCATACAATTTTTATTAAACACAATTTTCCCTTACATGTCAATATTTAAAATATTCCTCCCTGTACATGTTTTTGTCCATGAATATAATATGTACTGTACATGTACATAGGTATTTATATATTTATCACTTCGATATAGATTTAAATATTTCTCATGAGAATGAACATACTACGCCATTATATAATGCTATAAAATAACTTTATATATCAACTACTACGTACTTGAAGTTATGGTCAGTAGCTGGGAGTCATATCATGATTTACACGCGTTTCATATCATCATGAAATGTAACACTTCATCTAAAGACTATATCTTATACATATATGTTAAGTATATATAGGCTTAGTAAATTTGATATTGGTAAGAAATGAGATGAATTTATCTTAAAGAATATAGTATATTCAACCTGTCAGATGCATGACAACGGTCACATATGTATATATATTTCTTTAGTCTAATGCGTTATTCTAGTTTAATATAGACATATACTTATAGAAAAGGAACCTTTTGATTTTATCAACAATGTGAAAGCTTAGTTCTATTCGATTTGATTCTAATATTAAATCCTTTTGGTACGTTTTCTTTTATATATTGTAGATTTCTAGAATAACTAACATGTATGTGGTTTTTAATATATCTAAAGACTTGACATAATATTCTTTTTTTATATAGATTCTAATATTATATTGAATACTGAAAAGGACATTGACGTTGTAAGATTCATTGATCTCGTGTATTTTCTAGCGTATAAGGCCAATAACATGAAGAAACCAATAATATGATGAAAGGTTTTAATATTTTCTTCTAGATGAGAAAATACTAAGAATGTTTTACAGAAGACTTGCAAGAAATTTAAATATAATCCAAATCATTAAATAATACTTCACGATATAAAATAGGATTTAAAAAAAAATTTCATAGACCAGTTTTTATATAAAAGTTAAACTCTTAAATCCCAGACGTATAACATTTTCATTCTTTGCATCATAATTCCATGTTAGTCCTGGAATAAATAATTAACAATTTTTCATATTTTTATTAGTACATACTCAATTTTAAATGTTTCATTTAAACTAATATATAGTACGAGTTGGGCCTTCTGCCATCGATAAGCTTTTTTTCTATATTCTATATGAAAAGATTTTCTGTCTTGAGATGAAAAAGACAAAGTTTTTTTTGGTAATAATGTTTACAGTGAAAGAAAGTATTGTTTGAAGATTATTGTAGACTAATAATTGAATATTTGTATGTCATATATACAGCCACATTTATAATTTCTCAACAAACTTCAACACCTAAATATTACCAGGAAATTAATGTTACTATTAGATATTTAGATTATTTTAGATTATTTATATTTCTAAATATCATTTAAAGAAATAATTGAATAACTGAAACTGAGTTTAGGACCAAAATAATTAAATCTTTATCTTAACCAGTAAACAATTACAATAGCGATTACAATATGAACAGTATCCTAGCAAATTATAGTATGCAAATTATTTGAGGTTGAAACTGGGTTGAAACGCAGTTCGAGTACAAATTGAGTTCACTGAATTGACTGCGTTTGGTTTTCATTTGTTTGGCAAAAAATATCAAATTTTTATGCTCTCGACTCCATTTGGATACGATTTGGACTCGATATTTCAACGCGGCTCTAAATTTCGACCTAATGTCAACTCCATCTTTCAAGTCTACGTGTATACGTAGTATATTACTTCGTTTACATGATTTACCTTTGAACTCGAATTCAATCCAAAACTTGCGCATATAAACCCGGATTACATTTTTCTGATCGACTTGAAATTTGTATGTGAACCCTTCGACTTCAGATTGACTTGAAAATTTAATTTAAAGTATTAATAAACTATGAAACCTTACCTTGCAGCTGATTTGAATTCAATTTTAAGACAATCTTTCAATCTAGTAAAGCTAAAATAGTCAGATTGAGTTTCAAGTTGATCCCCAGTAAATTTTGAAACAACGTATATAACTCCAATAACTTTTATAATTTGTGAAAAATAATTGTTATTTCCAACAAACGTATTCTACAAACACTTTGCATGTTAACTGAAAAATGGCAAATAGATTGTTTTCTCCGTGTACTATTTTAGTAGAAGTTCGAAGAGAAAACAGGAATACGTTTTCAAATATTGGATTGGATTGTTTTTATGCCCCAATTGGGAACGATTCTGATCATAAATAGGAAATTCTATATCTTTTGGTACTGTTTGAAATGGGTTTTAAAACATATTGAGTTGAATTTAAATATATTCATGTATGATTATCATTATTATCATTCAATTCAAAATTAGTTTACTACCATATTCCGAAAACGTGATAGTAATAAATTAAAAGAGTATATGTTCTTTAGTATGCATATTTAGAATAGGGATATTTTTCATCTATTTTCCTGGAAAATCCTTTTGAAATTTACGTATCTGACATTTGTTGTCTGGTTTATAACAGTTTTAACTTACCTCTTTCCACAAGATTACACGTATTTATGTTATATAGAGAAATTTTCCCCAATCGATTTATGAGGATTTTATTTATATTTAAATTAGCTATATTTTAATTCTAAGAAAATATATTGAAATATTGTATTATGTGTCATTGACATAAAACATGTTCGCATTTTAAACGTTTCAAAATAATATTTTTGGGGGAAAAATATTTTTATTTTTTAATAAAGTTTTCCTTGAATTTTTAATTGATTCTCTGTATTCCTTAGGGTTTCGCTCTTTAATTGACTTGTACATAACAATCTATTCAAAATTTCTTGAAATAATTTCCAACAAAATTAAATATGCTGAAGAAAACTTTAATGGTGTTTTTCTGTTGTTTGATAATTTTCATATTTATACGCAAAGAATTTTCTTGAATTAGCAATTTTAATAATATTCTCACTGACATATAAGATTGTACAGGGTGGTGCAAACTATTAAAAAACATTCCATGGAATTATTTTGCAACTTTATATAGAATATGACATCTAGTTAATGACCTCATTTCCTCAAATTCTGTTTTCAAATTCTTTCCAGAGCACTTTTTATGTCTGCGCGTAAAATTTCCAATCAAATGTCATCTTTGAGATGGTAAATTGGTGTTTGGCTTTTCATATATATCTTTAAGTGGTTTCGAGATTCGTCAAATCTACTATAATGAAGGCGAACGTAAAATTACCACAGAAACTTCATCCTCCTTTTTAAGATGACGCTACCCTACTTAAAACATATCCATGATTTTTCTGAACCACTAGGTGTACAAAATTTTCGATCGCTGTCCTGTATTGAGCGCCGATAACGGTTTCTTCTTACTTGCTTATGCAAAAAAGCGATCTATTAATTTCAATATAGAAAAGTTTGTATAATGACATGTGATGCTTCTAGAGCATTACACCAATATCATTTATGCTCCGTAAAATGTACTGTCTGTTGTTATGGCTGCTTGAGTCACCTATACTTTTTAAAGAAACCGTTTCCGGCGCTCCATACAGGGTCGTGAAAGTCAATGATTTCGGCAGGTTTTTGACGATTAGAAGTCACTATGTATTTTAAATTTAAAACTATAAAGTTGTAAATTTTTCTAGCCTTCTGGTTACTCTTGGGGAACCCTGTAGTTGTAAAAATCCTAAATTATAATATATATTGTAAAATTCTCGAGTATAAGATTTTCTTATTATTTCCAGTTTTATAATTAAAAATTGTCCGTCTATTGTCTTATTTAAGAGGAAAATTTTTAGGCTTTTGGTTATTCAAATGAAAAGGAACGTTTCCATTCATCACTTTCAAATTTCTTACTTGTTCGTAGTCGAAATAAAAGTCAGTATCCCTTTAAGGATTATGTTCCCTAATTAAAGTAATGTCAACAAAGCTTAGATGTTCTTTGAAAATTATTTTTTATTTATGAAATAATTTATTAATAATATTCAAGAAAACAAAAAAAAAGGAATAAGTCATCTTGGACGTGTTCATTTTATTTTTAGAAATAATTAAAAACAAAAAGAATTAGCTAAGATAATTAATATACATTTTTCTTAATTCTAGTAATATTAAAACATATATTTTCATATATAATCCTAAATTTTAACAGCTTTTTTATTTTCCTAAACAAAAGTTTAACTTGAATTAAATTCGGTTGTCATCATTAATTCATCATCAAAAAGACACAATACTTTGCTATATAAAATAAATCAATATCCCTAAAGGACTATCAATCTCCAGCTGCTGTCCATATAATTGTGTCATTCTGAAAAGATTCTTGGGAATATATTACATACTTTTTTTTGTACACCAGAAAAACAAGCTGCAATACAAATGGTTACATATAGTAAAAACGTGATGTAATTACCAAAGGAATAGAATCTTCCAAGAAATAGAAAAATCTTTTCCAGTTTTTCTTTTGATATTAAAACAACATAAAATTGTAATATAAAGCCTGACTCATTTAAGTGGTATTATAAGAGGGTTTATTAGACAATATCCTAATGGTATTTTGGTTCAATTTAAAGAGATTTGGATTTATATCCTATGAAAGTACATTAGGATTGTTAAACTAATCAAAAATATGAAACTATTAATATAAGAAATATGGTTCATATATTACAAATGAGCATGCGGATGTTACATTGTGTATCCTTAATTTATGAAGAAAAAAATGTCCCTTTAACTGGTTTATATATGGAAAGTACTTTCAAAATATAATTTTAAACATCAATAAGACCTATACTTTTGTATATACCATAGTAGTAGCGTAAAGATTAGTGTACAAGTCGTATATAAAATTTTCGGAAGTGTAAAAATGATACAGCTCCACTGGCACCGCTTGATACTAAACCAAGAAGAAGTCCCAGATATAACTAGAAAAATCAAGCAGAAATGGATGCAATACCTCTACTCGGGGAAGACGGAGAACTACGTAAAACCGAAGTATGAGTAATAAAAAAATACCCAAATCTAGCGAAGCGACCAGAATAACTTAAAAAAAAACACGTTGCAATAAGTGCAAAGGCGATTTTCAAAGGTAAAATCTATCAGGAAGAGAGAGAATGAAAATTTTTAAAAAAGCACGTGAATGACTCTTAAAACTCTTATTTTTTCTAGTATTTGTACATTGCCATATAAATTTCAACATGTGCTTCATTTCTTACATCATAATTTTTTTTTCACCCATACGTAAAATATGAAGCTATCTATGTCAACAGGGGATAGAAAATTATTCGAAAATTTACAGTCGAAATTTGAAAAACATCATCACGGCAGGGATAGGAAGTTGGGGTACTTTATAATTACTTATTCTTTGGTAAAACAGGCCACTTTGGACATTCAACGAGGTCAGGAAGAGGAATAGTGTGTGGGCTCGTAATACTAATCTAAATGCCATACATTTTTTAATTATCTAATTTTTTAAACATGGACGCTAATAAATGCTAGCCTATTAATTTCTTTTATTAAATATTATCTAATATTACCTAATACAATAATTACAGACAATTGATTATGGGATACAAAATCGATAACAATAATAGAACTGCGTATAAGAATAATAAATACGTATTCTTATGCAGTTATTCAGTTCACTACGACAGACAGTATTGAGGAGAAAAAGCTCTTTTGATGTCCTCTTCTTCTTCAATTTTACCTACTGAATATCTTTTTTACCCATTTGCATTGGACACATTATACTTACTAATCTATGATGAAATTGTTATTTAGGTCAATGTTAGTCCCAATGTTAATTAAACAGTTAATTATGGTAATAAAACAAAACTAGAAATACCAAGTAAAATATATTAATTATGTTATTTTCAAAATTAACCACATTTCACCCACTTGAGTGTATATTATCTTTGAGTTAAAATTAAAGTCAACTTCATGAATTCGAAATGAAATTTAACAAGCTTGTAAGTTAAAATAAGTTGTCTCAACATTTGTTTGAAAAGAGAAAAGTAATTAATATTATCTAATTGTCAATTAATGTGACCTTTAATGACTACAGACAACTATCAGTAGGTTTTGAGATGGTCAGGGATTAATACAGAAAATAATTTACGTCTATAGTAAATATTCGCCCACAAGTATATTTTTTTTTTTATTGAAATTATTGATTTGATATATTGTAAATAAGTACAGGACCTTTGTATATTATAAAAAAGTAATGAAGATTGAAATTCTATAAATTGACATTTGTTCTTTAATATCCTTTTTTTAGACTCTACACCAAAAATTTTATTGAAATTAACACGATGGAACTTTATGAATGTTGTGAAGATTATATTTTAATCATTCGCATTTTTTTCATATTTCTGTTTGTTCATAAAGTTAATAAAAAAAGTTCGTTTTTTATCAAAGACTCTTCAAACAATAACCCACGACTTTAATTTAATATTATCAAATATTTATTAAATCATCCATAACAATTTCTATCAAAAAAGTTATAAATGTATAAAAAGAATATATCTAGTAAGGCAAATCACTCAACTTTCTTATACATAGTATTTCAATTTGTATTTCCTTTTGTATTGTTAGGAAATAGATCTTCTCATGGGCTTGTCAAATTTTTAGGAAAATTTGTTTGTTGAAAATTTGCAATGAATGGATGGAATTTTCACTTGAAAAATGTTCAAAATCCACGAATAAAATTGCCTTTAAATGTCATGAGAAGCTTTATTAAAAAATTCAATTGACTCATCATACATAAATAATGATATAAGTAAGAACATTGGTTTCAAATTTTATTCAAATTCTTCATCTATTCTGCCTACAAAAACTGATTACAGGCCTTTGTCAATCAGTCATACAAACATGATGAAAATAGATGCATCTATAATCTCAGTTTGTATATAATACGGGTATTACAGTTCTAAGCTATAACTAGAACTTCACGAGGTGAGCTGTCAGCAGTTTTTCTTGATAAATACGAATTTTACTCGAATATTCATTTTCTAATACACGTAAATAAAAAATAAAATAAGCGATATGCCCAATAATTTTCACTTGGGCTTTCCTTGTATTATTCTTAGAATATTAGGAATCCATATCTTTAAAAAATACGTGTACTTTCGAGTGAGTTAGAGACGATTGTCTACGCTTGCGTTCAGACTTCACTGAGTTGAGACAAACTCTATCTTCTATGTTGGTCTATCCAGAATATTAATTACAAGTTTTGTATACAATTTCAAAATACACCTACTATTATTGACCAAATTTTATTTTTGGGTCCCCCAATATACTTCTTAAGAGTTCACTTGGTAGTTTATCATAGTTGTCGATTTTTTTGTGATTAGAATTCTTAATTTTATAGTAACTACTTTAGTTAAGTATAAGAAAGTAAAAAGGATCTTATTGTATTCTGGACAACGCATTTTTTTCTGGTAAATTCAAGCATAAAAAAATAAAATCGATTTCACCAAATTTGATATGGAATATTATTTTATAAAGCATGTTATTTCGCAGCGTCGAAAAAAAAATCATATCAGGATCAAGAAATAAATAAACCATCAACAATGTTGTTAATTTAACGCAAATGTTACACAAACCTTGTAAAATTTTTAAGATGTCATTATTCGGTTACAATCTGTTCCGTTTCAGTCAAAACATTATGATAAAATAGCCAAGAGCCTACAGAATTCTTAATTTAAAAAATGAAATAATTGAATTAAGAAATCTTCAGACAGATTTGTTTTGCAAGGCCCAAAGAAGTCCTACGTATGAAACACATATATTATATACTTTGTTCGCGTTCGTATTCTGATGCATATCTGGAAATTCTTTACAAATAAAAAAATTAAAAGGTGTCTGATGTCATGACTATAAAAATATGATTTAAATATGCTTTTTATTCTTGGTCCTTGAAAACAAATGAAAATTTTGCACTTGAATGTATTTTAAATTAAGTACAAGTTTGTGTAAGGAAAAAATATACTGGAATTTGGTTGTGATGTTTTACCAGGATCGACGCATTTTTAATAAAATGTGAATTTAAAATAATAGCCTTTAATTCTAATGTAAAATCTCGACTTTCACGTTAAAAACAGTTTTTGTTTGAAAGAAAGCAATGTCATTCATTGCGCTAATCCAATAGGATTCATTGGATTTATGAGCTGAAAGTATTGTCCGTTTCCTAACAAGTTTCGGTATGATGGGCAAACAATTTATGTCACACAAGATTAATCTATGAAATTTAATAAAATCTTCAACTTCAAACAGATAAAGTTTGATTGGAAAATTAAATTTTCCGACAAATCAATCTTCAAATTTAATATTTTTAGTTCGATTTTATCATAATTTCCTTCTTTTTTTTCAATTTTATTTAATTTAAAAATAATAAATATTTTTTTTTTTTAAATTTCAGCATTTTTCCATCAAAGAAAAACCCCGAACTACAATATATGACAATTTCATGTGTATACGATTTTCATCGGAAAAATGTGAACTGAAATCAATATAATATAATTTATCAGAAGTGAAAATGGAATGGAATTCAATTTAGACATTATTTTAGTTCAATGATTGAATAAATGTGCCAAAAATTATATCCCAAAAAAGTAGAACAAGCGAATATGAAAATCGTCTAAAAAAGAAAATTATTATTCGTTATGACAAATGATTTACATAATTTTAATATCAAAATACAATATGATTCTAGTGATTCGAGATTATTTGTTATCGAAGAGTTCGATGATGATGTTTACTTGGTGAAACATAAAAAAACGAACTTGAAATAATCCAATTTAGATTTTGGGAAGTGATCGAAATTTTGTCGGCTTTTTTGTTTTTGTTATTTTTAGGATATTTTGTCCTTTTTTGTTGGTTTGATTATTATTTTCGATTTCGTTATCATGAACACAACCTCACCAAAATCATCATTAGCTAAATTGGGACTACATTCGAAACAGAAACCCCTTAAAGTAATGGTATTAGGACAAAGCGGAGTTGGTAAAACTGGTAAGTAAGATAAGTTTATTATTTGGTAGACTTTAATGACACTAGACATACTACAGTAAAAATATTATTATATCTCGCTTAAGTACATGCTTTTATTGTTATCGTCTGACTCATATGGAATTTTGAAAAAAAAAAAGTGATATTACGACTGACTGTAACAGCGATAGAATGTATGCAGAAATGAAAAAGAAAAATAGCTTCATATCTTTTCAATATAGCAGAAAAGACGAACATGGTATAATAAAGCAAGAAATTACAAGCGATTGTTACAATTGGTCATAAAAATTTCAAGTAGCATATAATATGTTTTTGTATGAAAACCTTAGGCGGCTACACTTGAAGAGACAATATAAGTAAAAGTAAAATGACTTTCCAAGATGATGCGAAAACTGACGAGTGACTTTGCGTTTATTTTTAGAGTTATACGACATTTCGTTGCCGTCCTGATTTTTATTTACAATGCATGTGTACAATGTATATAAATTCAAAGTTCCTTTAGCTATCTACCATTTTTATGCCCCATGATAGGTACGTAAGTTTTGTCTTTTTTTTGTTTATGGTTTTTCGGATTTAATTGAAAAATTTGTGAAGCAATTTTGTTTAAATTAATTATATTGATTAGGTACGTAAATAGACGGTAGCATGGTAAATTTCATTGAAATCGGTCTAAGGATAGTGGAGAAAGAAATAATCCTAAGAGAAAATAAGCCTGTTCATAAATTTTTTTGATGTACTTTAAAAACTAATGAACTGACTTGAATTAAATTTGGCAGATTAGATTTATGCTATTAAGCTTTAGGTTACCTGCGAATTAGAGGAAATTGTGAAAAGAAGAAACGAAGTTATGAAGAAAACACCTTGAAAAATTGGGAGTTTTGATAGTTTTTCTGTTCCATTTCTACCATAGGGCATCAAAAACTCGGCTATAGGCCGATTTTCAATAACTGTATGTATTTCTGTTAGAATTATATCTTCTCTTGCCTTTCACGAATTCATCTTTTTCTTTAGTCATTTTTACACTGTTCAGCTGGAAATTCTTCAAGACTCCCAAAAAGATGAAACAAAATCAAAAAAATGATTTTATTTAATTTGAAGGAAATTCTTTTTCCTCTGTTTTGTAAATATTAATTAATGAACATTTTCTGCCTTTTTTAAATTTCATTTTTCTTTCTTTTCATTTTCCATTTAATTCAATTCACTTAGATTTTGATTCGGAAACTTTTGCTTGAAAAGGAAAATCATTGATTGATTTATTGGAAAGCATTAATTGTAACATGGCCCCAGCTGCGTGTTGTCTTTTCTTGGCAAGATAAAGTGAACCTCATTAAAGAAAATAATTGAACAAACAATGTTTCTTTAACATGATCTTGTTTTCACTTTTTTATATTTAGGAATAAATTTTCTTTGATTTTATTTTATTTATGGCGTTTTTAAAACGTTCAATTAATATGATGCTATTACGTTGGGAAATGTAAAAAGTATTTTCTGGGAAATATGAAGAACATCATTAATGTGAAATTTTAAGGATTTTATAAAGACAGAGATTTCAAAATCCGAGTTGAGAACTCTGTTTATTGTATGCTTTTTAGTTGTACTAATTGTGCTAACTTGCAACGTTATTCCATAAAAATCTAAAAGAAAAATCAAATCGTTATTCGAATTTTATACGAAATTGAAATTTGATATTGACAAATTTTCCAATTTTCAATAAAACCCATCAAAAAGATTTTGCATTCAATTGATAAATATCCAAATTTAATATCAAAAAAAATTCTTCAACAATAACACCATTTGATGTCATTTCAGTACGTGTCCCTTTCATGCAACTTTTCACTAATAATCCATTTTTCTGTAATATAATAGCTAGTGTAGTAAATCATAAAAATTCTGAAGTAAATTCCTTTCAGTTTGTATAATACATGTTTCTTTGCTCGCTATTTTAAGGTTGTTTATTGTCCAAAGATCCAACCAACCAAACATTTTGGAACCTTCTCTCAACATTGCCTGACTAAAAGAATCTCAAGATTTTAAATTATTGATCTGCCACAAATGGCTGACCAATAACCAATATTTATAAATACGATTTCAATATACGATTCACAGGACCCTATTACAAACAGGGCCTTATTTATAATTAAGCGCATTAGGCACAATTTGAGCCTTACTCGGTCTCTGCATGTAATGGTAGCTCTTGATACTTTTCGAGTTGTTCATCAGCCCAAATTCGGAAATTTAGCTTATTGACATGTCCATTTAGCCATAAATGGGGCTCATCGCTAAACAAAATTCTGCGATAAAACAACGGATTATCATTAAGCTGTTCAAGAGCCAATTAACTGAAAACACAACATGATTTAAGGTATTTTTATGAAATGGTATTCATTACTGAGTCCAACTGCAATAACAGCTTTACACTATTCACGCGTGATGTGTAAAGAAATCCCGATTGAAAAAAGTACCTCACACTGAACCGCCCGTTATAAATACGACCCTGAATACATATCTCATAATATAATATCTCAAAGTTATTCTTAAAATACTAATTAAAATTCTTTTTCGTCTCAAAATCTTTCAGATTTATTTAAACGAAATGGAATTTCTTTAAATAAGTATTATACAAATATTTAATTTATTTAGCATTAAATTAAGAGTTTCTGAATTCTTTTTGTGAGAAGACATAACATTTGAATTTCCTGAAAATTTAATTTCAACCAAAACTGCTTAGAACCATTTTTTTTCTCTCTGCAATACGAAATTATTTTCATTGCTCTTTTCATTTGAAAATGTAATCAATTTTGAAATTCTATCATCAATAAATTCGATGTTATTTGACGCAATCAAGAGATTCTGATTCATAACTAAATCCTAGCACGTTTTCATGTGGGCAAAGATTTTAAAGGGATCGTTGTACATTTATTGATTTTATTTTAACCCAGTTTTGAGGTGTCCTTTCATCTCTAATACAATAAATCAAATTGATTTACGTTCATTGAAATATTAGAGAAAAAAAAAACTGATTTAACATTTTATTTTCCAAAATAAATACCGGAATTATTGAAAATAATAGTTTATATAGTTTTTTTTTTTTATTTAATCATAACAAAAAAAAAAAAGAATTTGAAATTGATTCCAAAACTTAATAACTAAATTACGTTTTAGAGGATATCATTTTAATATTACAACGTATTTACCTGGGATCAGGTGTTATATTGAACCACCACATTTGATTTTAGTGCGGTTGAATGACATTCCCAACGAGAGCTTTTTATACAAATATAGATTCCGTACAGTTCATTGAGTTGATTTAGTGATAGCAGTTAGTAACTATGCTTGAATTCGTTATAATTTAATACAATCCAATGAAACCACAAAATTAAACCATTCAAGTGGAATTTGATGGTGTATTTTTTCTTTTTATTATTAATTTTTATTTGCATTGTTTTTATGGTAATATCATAATTATTAGTAAATATTATTGATAATTGGTTTAATATGTATTTAATTGTAGGTAACGTAATTAGTATTAATTATACAATATTTTATGTTTTTATGATGTTTTGTTTTATGAAATTATTTTTTTTTTGTTTTGGTTTATAAATTTTATTTAATTAAAAATTGAATTAAATTAATTAGTTAATTATGAAGCACTTTTATTATAATCTGGAATGGGAAGAAAGCATTAAATCGAAATATACAGAATCATCATAAATCGTAGACTACTTCCGGACTGTACTACTTTACTGGCAAGTTGTTTCTATATCCAGTAGGTACTATTGTGAAAATTGTTGATTCTGTACCAGGCGATGCGATAAAGTAAAAGTTAAATTCGTATGCAAAAAGTAGTGGTTCATACTTTCTAAAATGAATTATCCTTATAGAGTTACAGATTTCTTATATTGACGGTTCCAATTACTATTTTGTACTCTTACCATATAAACCAATGTCAATCATTATTAAAGACCTAAAAACATGGTGTTTTCTCCAGGTTTAAAATAAATGAATAAACCCGAGGGAAAAAATATTTCTAATATCACAAAAAGTCGAAGAATACTAACCAACAACAAATTTGTATTCCATATGGTAGGTACTACCAAAAAGCATCCAATAATGAGAATTTCCAACTTGGATTCTGATTTCAGTAATAGTATTTGTTAAAATTACTCTGTGTGATATAAAAATGCATGTATTTAGTATTTACAATCTTTTCTTTTTGGTATAACTAATTTGAGTTTAAAATATCTGTACAAAAACTTCAGCCGTTAGAACGTAATTTCCAATTTACCCTACTTCAATAACCGTGAGAAATTTTCAGATGGACAAACAAGCGCATGTAAAATCGAAAGAAATATCTTTTCGCTGCAATAATAATTTTCATTAAAACTTAAATTTTTGTGTGAAAGTAAACATTTATAAGTTGTTCGAATTTTCTTTTGTTGTACTTAAAAACTTTTTTTAAATGAAATCTAAAAACTCTAAGGAAGTACATTTTCAATAGAAAATTTTAAGTCGCTTTTGAATAAAGCTGAAGAGAAACTTTCACAAATCATTTTTCTCAAAGAAATCTGAATTAGTTACACTTTCAACAATATTAAAAAATTCTTCAAGAATTTTGTCAAATATATAGTATTTTCAACGTGTTGGAAAAACAAATTAAAATATCTCTGAGATATCTTTTTTTAATCATAAAAAAAGTGAATTTATCAAAGTATTAATTAGAAATGTCAGGAAATTTACCCTATTTTTCTAATGACAAACCTTCTCGACGTATATAGTTGCTATTACAATGAAAATAATACTTTTCCTGAAATCAAGAATATAGTACTTATCTTTTATTAAAAATCTTCAATAATATTTCTATTCTATTTCAAGTTATGAGATCGATATCCCTTACATTTTCTTTTCCTTTTTTCAATATAAGGAAGCCATCTTTTTGTTGAAATCAAAATACTACGAAGTTTTCAAATATTATTTATAAATATTGGACTTTCAATAACAGTTTGAAGTGCAATTAAAACGAAATTAAATACAGGAAATGAAAGTTTACGTTCATATATTGAACCAATAAAACGGTTTTCTTGGAAACCAACTTATTTTGTGGTAAATATTTCGACGTAGTAAAATAATCTTCTCGAAATAACCGCACGAATGAAATACGATTATTCAAGCAAATTAAAGTGGCAGGAAGATAATTTGGAAAAATACAACAAGATTTAGTAGTATCTTCGAAAACACGTGTAAACACAAAAAGGATCACATATTTCAATTTCGTATCCTTTCCTCTTTTTTTGTGGTGGTTTTAAAAATCACGAAATTCATATAAAGAAATAGATAATCTATTTGGCTGGTTTAGTCAGTTATCCATGTATAAAAATTTAAATAAATGCTTTCCGAATTTACACATACATGTTTCTGTGAACATATATAGCCTTTCCTTTATTATCTTATAAATACAATTTAGTTGACACATTTAGGTCAAAAGCCTATCTTATAAATTTCTGTTATCTAAAAGGCTTTTTTCTTCTCTTCTTTCAAGACAAAACTTTTACAAATAAAATGTTAAATGAATTTCCTATTTTATTTTCGAAGAAACCAATATAAAAGGAATTCTGTTACACGCAAGTATGTATCTCAAAGTTATAGGCCTACCCACAACGATTCACGGTTTTTAAAAGAATCTATTCTTGTGGTATGGATAAAATCTTCGTACTGTTGTGTCTGGTTTATTCAACTCCAAGAAATTTTATTTTGCGAATCAATTTTCTCAATACGTTTTCATTGAAATACGCCATATAAAAATAATAGGAAAAAGAAAACCACATACATGAAATGAAACCTTTTCTATTTTTTCTCGTCTTTTGTACCAAAAGTTTTCTTTACAATTCTTGTTAAGAAACGTCCAAAATAGGGCTTATTATAAATAAGCCTTATATACTAAACAAAAAAAAAATTTAATTTAGTTAAGCTTTCATCGATCCCATTTAACAACGAGAACCTTCTATTAAATGCCTAGAAAACCTAAACCGAATGTAATCCAAGCTTTTATAAAAAAAAAACACTGCTAATGTATAACACTGGAAGAATGTTCCTTCCTATTAGATTTCAAAGAGTTTTCATAAAATAATTTTCAATGACCCTTAGCTTTTTAGGTACAATTTTGTAGTATTATATGAATGTATAAGATAAACTCAGAGAATTAATTTTCGCTAAATTAGAGAAGTTTTAGTTGGGATTATGTGCCTTTAATCGTTTTTCACGGTGTCTTTTTCCTGATCGACAGTAAATTAAATTTGCTTCAACGTAAGGAATCAATGTTCTAAATTTCATTACAATTGGTAGAATAGTGTCTATAATAAAATTAAGTCTTAGGGGAAACAGCATGATGTACTTATATAGACCTTAACTACCCTTTTTTGACTTTTTATTACATCGTATAAAGTTTTCACATAGGCAAAGAGAGGAACAGACATTTTCTAAAATCATGTTTGAATTCAGAGAGAACCTCAAAATGCGAAGATCCATCAACATCTGGAGTTTGCCCTTTTTTTACCATCATAAAGCTTTATTCTCATTCTATGGGAAGACACCAATATACAAAACCATAAAATGATCATGGAAACCTTCGTAAGCAAGTTCGTAGTACGAATATGTATCTTTAAAAGAAATGGGCGCAATACTGTGACCTTTTTTATGTGATACCCAATATAACCTGTCGCATGATAATACAATTTAAAGAGAACGGTTATATTTACTTTACATACGAGTGTATGAACAAGTTGACCTTTTAGTATAATATCGGAACTGAATGGAAAAGGAAATGTTGTTAGAAAGGGTTTATTTGAAGTTCCAAAATTTAATCTTGAATCGAAATTTTCAACTTACTAAAATCTTTTTTTTTATGTTTTTTATTTTACAGCAATGGTCGTAAGATTTATTACACGACGTTTTATTGGAGAATACGATCCAAATTTAGAAAAAGTTTACACATTTAGCACGGTTATAGATAATGAATTGGTTTCATTCGAGATATTGGATGCTGCTGGACAACCTAATGTAAGTATAGAATTTTCAATTTAATACAATAACTTGGTGAATGAAAATCTGATAAAAACGATTTCAACTACAATAGAATAATTTCAATTTCAAGTGTGTTATGTGACATAAGGTTCTATACGATTTACATAAACTAAGGGCGAACAATGGCTCTTATCATTTTTCCGAAAATCGCATGTTTCTGAAAATATGTGTATGAAGAATATGAAAACCCCAGCCAAAGATATACACATTCTATTGAAGAGTTTGAAATTCCTATTTCAAGCTTATTTGTGCAATTCTACATCGTGTTTATGAGGGTAATAAATTGCAGTGGAATTCTATAAAACGACAAACGACAATTGATTTTCGTTTTCATTCATCTCGTAAGGCAGTTTGTCACTTGATAGTGATAAATGTGAAGTGAGAACTATTGGGCTCTCACTTTCAACTAATGTGTCCTATTTCGAAATCAGCTTTTGAAAATGACTTCTGCTGATTTATTGTATTTGTATTAAAGAATTAAAGAATTAGATCTCTTTTTGAATGTTAAACTTAAATGGCTTGGGACCTTATATGTCTGACACAGGCATAATAAGAGCAAACTCAAAGATTGTTTCATTCGTTCAATACCTAAAATGATTATATTTACTATGCTTTATGGTAAAATTATCTAATTTTTTTTTATTATTTTAGGAAACAGAATGTGTTGGACTAGAAGCAAATATCCGATGGGCTGATGCCTTCATACTTATGTACTCCGTAACCGATAAATGCAGTTTTGATGAATGTAATCGTTTAAAGTTTTTAATAAACTATAATAAACGTAGACGTAAATTGGGAAATAGTAAGGTAAGTTAATTTTCATATTAAAAATCCATTAAATCGCATTATCTTCATTTTGCTTTATTTTAACATTATTTTTTTTTTTTATTGTAAGTAAAGAAAGTTTTTGATTTTTATCTACTGTTTTATGGAATTTGCGTCGGAAAATATACGAAATTTTCTGCGACATAACAAGTAAATACATAATTTTCAAGAAAAGTAAAGAGAGTTTTCCTAGAGAAGAAAGAAAAGCACTCAAAGCCTCAATGAACCAAATTTTATCCACGGCGAATAAACAAAATCAAATTAAGGTTATTTTTTCTTATTCTTTTTCTTTCTTATTTTTTTTTTTTTTCTTAAATATTGTTCGAGGGTGAAAAAGCTTATTAAGGGTTTTTCTAGAACGTCTATATAGAGTCTTACAAGTTTAGTGTACTTTACCCATTCGTTACAAGTTGTATACTGTTTCACGAAAAGTTTTTTTTGGCATTCATTTTAAAGCAAACGCATGTAAATGGAAAAAAAAAATTCTTTCTTGACAAAATTTTTAGTTCTTCCTTCGTTTTTTAAAGAAATGCTATTTTGTAGACAATTACTTCCCTTTGAAGTGTATTAAGACGAAACTTTATGAAATTAGGTATTTTACAGATTTTTATAATTAATTTTATTGTTGATTTTTCTTCTAAGAAATTTATAATGTGCGTATTCTTTTGCTTTTACGACGAAACGTACAAACTGAAGAAAATAATACATTACAGTTATTAGTGCGATGTAATTATATTAATTTATATGATTTCTTTTAAAATGAGTCAAGAAAATCTTCTGATATAAAAATTAATCGAACTCGAATCAAATTTCAATATGATTGAATAAAAACTGTATAAAATGTTGCTCACCGTCATTTTACGCGCATTTTTGTTTACTATTGTAATTAATATTCAACGACATCACTTGCCCAGTACTAAAGTTTCGGAATGATAAAGTCCGCAGTTCGATCTTAACTTGTTGTCATTAAGGGTTCACTCTTTGTATGCCCTATGGTAGATACTACCAGAGGGTATATTAGTTTTATCACTAAGTTTGTAACGCGTAGAACTACTATCATGGGAGAGCGGTTTCAAAGCTAGAGAATCAAAAGTTATATCGATTTATGCATGAAGAATTTTAAACGAATTATTAAAATTATAGCACTTCTAGCTTGAATAATTTAAATTTTTCGGATCATATGTGTTTATAATAGAATAAGGTGTGGAAAGACATTAGCAATTAATAATTTTTGAAATTAAACACGGAGAAAAAAGATTTGTTGAATTGATAACCAATAAAATTGGATGTATAAAAGAAAAAACCCCCGGGCTGATTTTCTTCTTGGAGCCGTCCCTACTCTATGGTTATAACGACTTTCTAAGTTTACTAGTATAGTCCCCGTTACTACGTAACTTAAACAAAGCTTTATTAATTCTGCAACATTATTCAATAGTATATTAACATATCATCTGATGACTTTTAAAAATTGCATCTCTTTCACACCTCTCCTAAATTCCTTGGCCAACTACTTCTTTGCCATCTCTTCATCACCAAATTGACTGCTCCTTGATCTTACTTTTGATTTTTGACTTTCGACATTTAAATCGCCCTTTGACCAACCCATGACGGCCACTCCCTGACTACTGGCTTTACGATCCCTTGACCACCCACTTGATCGCCTCACTGGATGGATTACTGCTTTATCGGCCCATTTTGATTATTATTATGCCGACGATATGACAATCTGTAAAGAAATATCAAACTTCAATGACTCGTAACTTCTTCAGGATGATTTAAACAGCTTTTCTATGTGATGTCTTAATAATAATCGTTATCTTAATTGTCAGAAATTTGAGGTTATCACTTTTTCCAGAAAACGAGATAATCCTCTTTACCCTTATTCTATTATTGAGGTGCCAACTAGATTTTAAGATATATATTGACTCATTGGTCCATCGAGCCAATTCGATTTTGGGTTTCATTAAAAGATGGTCGAAAGAATTCTCGGACCCTCACATATCAAAAGTTCTTTTTACTGTTCTAGTTAGACCAATCCTTAAATACGCAAGTTAGGTATGGTCCACCTATTACAAAAATCAAATTAATAGAGTTGAGTCTGTTCAACGTAGATTCGTTCGACTTGCGTTAAGAAATATTCCATGGAATGACCCCTACCTCTTGCCTACGTATGAGAGTAGATTGAAACTGATAGGGTTAAATTCACTGGAATTAAGGCGTCAGGTAGCAGTTGTTGTTTGTGTCCACCAACTTTTAATGATGTTATATATATAAAAAAAATTGTAAACTAATCGAATTAAAATTATTACTACGGCATGGACTTACGAATATGTACACATGCACGTCAGAAGGACGCATAGCAAAGGAGTATGCAATTAGGCGCAAATATTAATCCATTTTTATTTCATCGATTTTTAAAGATTTAGTAAAAACGTTTATAGAAGTTTTCTTCTTGAAATCGTATTACTATGTAAAGTGAAATACTAACTCCATGATAAGTACTTTAAAAGCATCTTAACTTACCTTAATATTGTATCACCCTAAATACCTTAGAAAACCCTTCATTTTTTCACCCGGTAAGTACATTTTATGCGGAAGTTAAATTTTTATCAAAAAAGAAGAAAAACACACAGAATCCTATTATGAACCAAAAATTGCTGCGTAGATTTCACAAAATTGATATCTTATCAAGGACACATATCATATTGGAAATTTTTCGATTTTTGAATTTACTCTTGAACATGTTGAAATAAAGTCGAGGACTTTGACCTACTATCTTATCTTATCTTACACCGAATATAAAATGTTGAATACGCTGAAGTTGACATTATCTCACAATACAGTACCATATAGTAGTAATATAATTACGCTTTTATCCATCGAAATAAGAGGATTTGGCTTTTTTTACATTGAAGTATGAAAAAGCGATGAATCCTGGGAAAAGCCAAATTCGTAGAAAAAAGAAATAATGAAACAATATTCTATAAAAATGGCTTCGTAGATAAATTCTTCTTCTTATCATCTCATTAATTGAGGCTCACGATAACAAGGCATACGAGTATAGTCATAGATTTTTCTAACATCAATTTTATTTTGCTTGATCCTTATTATGGTACATTTTTATATTCCAAGTAATTTGTCAATTTGAATTTATTATTTCAAATTTTCTTCTTTTAGGATGGAATGTCTGATGTTCCTGTAATTTTAGTTGGAAATAAAACAGATCAATGGGGTGATAGAATGGTAACCATGGATGAGGGACAAAGGCGATTTCGTGAGATTTCATGTGCTTGTTTTCATGAAATATCCGTTAGAGAAAGTGTTGAACAGGTTAAATACTAGAAATAGAAAGAAATTTATCATTTAATTTATTAATTTATTTACTTTCAACAGGTTTGGAGTGTCTTCCGTGATGTTTGTCGTTTTTGGCGTGTATTTAGTAAATTTCCAAAATTGAAACGTTCCACTAGTGATGTACAAAATGGTACAGATTTTGTTCTTAGCCCAGATTCTGGCTGTCCATATTATGAACCAAGTATTGAGAATGATACAAGACGATCATTTTTAATAATTGGTAAGTACAAAAAAAATTATTTTAATTTTTTTTTTGTCATTACTTAACTCAAATAGGTCACCCATGGACAGAAGAACAAGATCCAAGCGAATCAACTGATGAGATGGGTTCGAGCAGTTCATGTAGTTCAAAAAGTGAAATGGAACCACCATTTCGTGGTCGAGCATCGACTGATGGTACATTATTGTCACGACCAAGACGATGGCGTTATCCACCCCCAGGATGTGTTTTACCTCATTCGAATCGTGTCGAACGACGTATGAGTATATCAACGAGAGGAAGTAACGCAAGCTATTGACCAATAATGTATATTAAAATGTTGTTATACCAAAAAAAAAAAACAAAAGAATTAATTTCCTTTAATTAATTAAATCCAAATTATTTTGTGATAATTTAGATAAGAAAACGAAAAAAAAAAAAAAACTAACAAAATTTATATTAGAACAACGATTGTGCTTTTTTAATGTTTTTCATTTTCTTTTTTAAGAAAAGAAAAATTCTACAATATCAACGGTTTCGGAAAATTTTTTACTACATTAATTAAAAAATAATTAATTTTTTATGTAAAATAAAAAAGGACATTTTTGTATGAGAAATTATTTTATAGAAAAAAAAAAAACGAACAAAGCTATTACTTCTCGCATGAATATTTTGACAAAAATTGTTTAACAATTAGGTTTTGCCTAAAAATAATCAAATCAATTCTAATTAAATAATAAACAGCAGCTCTGGCCATTTGGCAAAAGTTATAATTGTGACACTGAAAATGGGTTAACGCGGAATCAGGCAATTAATCGTGTAGGTACTTGAGTTTATTATCGCTTTTATATTTCCTTTTTTGCTTTGTTAAATGGGTTCCTGAAGACTTTTCATGGGTATTTTTTATTTCCTGTTTTATATTCGAGAATTTTAATTAAAAAATTTGAATTTACCAGATCACATCGATTGGTAAATAAGTACCGTAATTTGATTATATCTAATTCATTGGAAAATTTACGATAATAAATACTTTGCCAGATAATTGTATGAAAGCTTTTCTGGGGCTACATCCTTAATATACAGGATAGGCATCTGGGAATGTATCTAGATGGCCATTAACAGATAGACATTAAAACAACACCCTTTTTCATTACGTATTATAATATAGAATATATGATATATAAAGCTACATGTTTCCACTAACCTACTCTAATTATTAGTGTCTAATGTACTCTATATGTGTATGTATAAATTTTTGACCACTTTTAGTCATGATAGAACTAAAAACATAATCACAGTATCTTTGGTAAGGTTTAGCACTCAAGCTTTTAATGAAAATGTATAGGACTTCTTGAAATAATTAATATTTGTAGAATTCAGTTAAAATTCAGTAAAGTTATATGGTATGAAAGTAATGTTGATGTGTCCTCGGTAATTAGAGCCATTTCCTGGCAAGTAAAAAGTCTCTGGTTGAATCTTCTACGGGTAGTATTTTTTTCCGTTGCTTACAAGTGTAAGATTGTTTATTGTAGCTTTAAAACGAAAGAATTCAAATATAGTAAAATTTTCATAAAACGTCCTATTATTATTTTGAAAGTGGCTATAAATTTTAACTATAAAAAATTAGAAACCGCCTAACACTTTTAATACGAGTATATTCATGTTTATATAGTCTTTCAGAAAATTCTGTCGTTTTTTCTGTATCAGTATAAAGGCTACATAGTGTACGTTGAACACCCGCTAATAAAGATATAATGAGCTTATTAGTATGGGAAAATTTATGTTATATTTTAATTGCGAATAACATTAAAGAAATTTTCCCAGCAATTCAAATATGTGAGAATATTTTCTGGACATTTCTTTCTCATGAAAAATCATAATTTTTTTAATTGTAGATTCATCTTTAAAAAATTATAAATCTTTTTCAAAATACAGTCCAACCTCTTTTATCCGGACATACTTTATTCGGCTACCTCTAATTTCCGCATAAATACTAATATGTGGAATATTTCACTCTACACTTTCCCTGTATTATGAGGCACTCTGTTATCCAGTATAAATGCCCTTTTTTAAAACTAAATTCTTAAACCTAATATCTCAGATGTTTTCTCAAAACTCAAACTATAGAACCAAGCGAACTTTCAATTGGGTCTAAATGTTTTTTTTATATCACACTAAGGTGTTTTGTTCTTCAATTTATATTTAATGGAAAATATTCGTAAAAAAAACTTCTAAGACCTAAATTAAAGTTATACAAATCTAGGTTTATTTCGGCAACATTTAAAAAAATTCTCTGTGATTAAAATCACCTCATATTTTATCAAAATTGTTGAAATAAAAAATGAGACCATATTATATCCAATAGACAACCTATATTAATAACATAATGATTTTGGACCACTTGTGGATATATTGAAAACAACATTCAATCACTGACATGAATGGTTCTGCCAATTGGTCATATCCCGTGGATTATTTTCTGTGGGGATGTGTAAAGCCACTTGTTTATGTATTCTGATAAACAATAATGACAATTGAACATTTAAATAAAGAAATATGGACCAAATTTGTTGTTTAAAATTGAATTGTCATGTTGCACTTTTACACGAGGTTATATTAGTGCTATCGAATTTTATACTCGGTTATTTTTTACTCCTTTGTAAAGTTATGATGATGATTGATAATGTTGGGAGTAATGTCTATTGGCATTCTCGGCACTTAGACCACGAATTGTTTCCATTGTGCACATTCCAGAATGAGTCCTTAGACAGCCTCCTGGAGCCTACAATGAAGCAGGATATCCGACTGGCGTAGATCCCATTGATGGCATTTGGTTCGATAAATCGGTCGCCAAAAGTTTTGAGTCTGTAGTAATATTGCAAAGTTTAATAATGCTTGTTGGATAACCATTTAGTGCATATATGGTAATAAAATAATGGATACAAAGAATACTGTAGAAAGAGTCAGAAATGTTTATTTTTCATGGTAATATGTTTACTATCCGGCTTACCCGTTAAATGAGGTTTCACTGTATCTAATATTCAATATTTATTATTTTTTATAAAAGCAAAAGGCTGTCATGCTTAATTATATTTTATATCTTCTTAAAACCAGACCTCAAACAGTACATAAAGAACGATGAAAAGGCAAGAAAGCTTTTCTTAATTCTTTAATTTGGAAAGCTTTAAAATTTTATATTTCGTTTTGAACAAAAATGAAAAATCATCCCAAATATCTTAGATTTTTCCATAAAAAGTATATTTTTAATTAAATTGTTTAAACAAAATAAAAAACAAAAACATCGCGCGAAAAAGGTTCCCATTCAAATGTTTAGGATTAAAATTATTTGGAAAAGATTATTTATTAAATTTTTTCATGCGAGATATCGATTTTTGCTTTTAAATTCAAAAATGAGAAAAATCAAAGTAGATAGGAATATAATATTTTCAATTAAAATAAAATGAACAAAACTATCCAAAAACGAAATATCATTTTTAATTGAAATTAAAACCGATTAAATTATTTAAAAAAAAATAAACAAACAAAAACATAAAAATGAGGGAAAACAAATCGCTTATAAATGTTTCATTAAATAAGTACATTAAAAACATAAAAAATTACAAAAAATTACAATTTTTTTGAAAATAAATTTTAATATATGAAAAGGCATCGTTAACGTTTTTTTGATTGTATTCAGCTTTTTTATTAAATGACAATTTTATTATAAATAAAAAGAAAAAAATATATTAATTAAATTTAAGATAATTATACACAACCAAACAATTATATATTATTATTATTATTATTAAGTATATAAATTGGAATAAAATTTAAATGGCCTAAGATGAAAATTTGTATGTTAATGTTTTTTGTTTAGCCTGAAATATTGTATTTCAATAAGAACTTTTTTTTCAATATGGTTGTATTTTCTTATGATGAACAGTTGTGTCATTCATACAGCTCTATGACATATGTTAGTTACAGTAGAAGGTCTACAAACTTCGATCGAAAATCGCATAAAAATAAGTCAAATTCATTATGAAAATGTGGGTCCTATTATGGAATACCATCGTAATCGTAACGTTAATGGGTAATTTGTGAAAACCACATTTCGTAAAAAAATCAAATTTTCTAATGAAGCTTATTTCGATTTGAATGACTATGTTACTTGGTAATAAGTAAAATTGTCACATTTGGGCTTCTGAAAATCCAATAGCAATCGTTGAACAATCATTACATTCATCTCGTGTGACTGACTGTTGGGTGCATTTTATTGGCTTGCGGCATCATTGGACCGTAATTCGTGATGTAGAGCCAATATTATGCAGATATGTGATCGAAGATTTTGCAAAAGAATACATGTCTGTAAATCGTGGTGGACACTTATCAGATATTATTTTTCATTCATAAATTGTAGAATCTGTAAAACATATTTTAATAAAGAAATTCAAAAAAAAAGTTCTTATTGAAAAACCCGATACAACCGAAGCAGGCAATACCCATTAAAACATAGTAATAAAATTGTCATTTTTGCCTTATTAAGTTTTAAACGGTTGCTAACTTCTACATATTATATAAACATAATCGAAACCTCCAGAGAAATAGAACCGCAGATTATGATCATTATTATCAATTCTTGTAAGCTTGTACTTATGTACTTGTTTCAAATTTACTTTAGCAAGAATTCTACCTCGACATTTAGTGTTTGCTTCAAAAAAACGGTTAATTCCGGTTTTCGTTTCAGTTCCATTTCCAACCTCTGCAAGAAACATTGTTTTTAAGTAAAACCAATCTTTTGATGCCCAATGGGACAAATGAAACTCCTAGTTAACAAAACTAGTAATATTTCAAAGTTTTTTCAAAAGTTTGTCGCTTTTTTGTCGAATTTGATTTTCTTGGCCCTAGTAGCGTAAATTTTTTCTGCACATTGTATAAATAGGTTTTTGCAGTAAGCCTGAAAAAGTGAACAAAAACATGACAAAACTTTATGGCCAGACAAATTTTTCATTATATTATTTCTTTCCGCACTATCTTTTGCTTCGATTTTATCGAAATTCAACATAGTATCGTCTATTTATGTAGCCAAACCTACGTACTTAATCTAAACGAAATTACTGTTCAAATTTTTCAATTAAATCCGAAGAATGGCGAAACTTTCTGGTGATCATATCGATTTTGTTGAAATACAATATGCAATAGAATTGGGGAATGGTCGAAATGTCATTAAAACCAGGCAACGCATTTTTGAGTTATCCTTACTAGCAGAGGATAGGCTGTATCTACAAGATAGTATAAAAGTTCATCAGGAGATATAATTTGTACGCATGAATGAAAGAATATTACGCATGTTAGTAATTTTGAAATTTTATTTTCATACTTTTATGGCATCATATTCCTGTGAAATAAATAATCGTGATTTTTCATACAAACAATATATTTCATGTCTCGCGTGACGTAGATGTGCTGAAAAAACTAATTTAATATATGGGAATGCATAATCTATATATTCTTTCATTCATTATTTGTACGTCGTGTGGCAAGACTTTAAGATTTAGCCTCTTTGTTGAAAATAATAAATATGAAGACAAGTTGTAATCGATCCTTAAATACAATGAACTTATTAGATTAACATCCTCTACCACCTTTTGGCCAAAACTCTTTCCCTACTAGCTTAAATTAATAAATTTTACATATTTAAAAAAGCATGAACACTTGTTGATGCAAATTGTTTTTAAAGAAACCCAACTTTGTTGTTCTTTTTTTAATGTGGTTAATTATAATTCAAAATCTTGTTCAACTCAGATTTCATAAATACAATTGGAAGCTGGCGCCTCGACCTAGACTTATCACATAAGATTAAAAGATATTTAAATTCGAAAATATAATTTGATATTTAAGAAGTAATTAGTAGCAAATATGTTAGCCGCAACCTTGACAGTAAGGTTAGAATATTATGTAAACGATCTGAATTAATATAGGTAAATTAGGTGTTAGAAAAGTTGGTGAATCATGCGAAAAATTACGCGATATTCTCTTAAAAACCATGAACTTATGCGGTTAAATTTTATTAAAAGGTATTAACTAATAAGAACAAGGTCATAAGAATGATTCAAGATACATAAAAGTATTTAATCCATTTCAGAAAAGGGGATTTAATTTAGTTTTAGATTTAAAGAAATGCACTTTTCGTCATAAATTTTGATAAAAAGATCTCAATGATTGTATTTTTCAGTTTATTTTGATTATGTATATTTAAAGTATAAAAAAGATGTTGCCTAATCTTTGGTTCCAGACTGCATTGTCGTTGAATTTACAGCTATCGTTCAACTCGATGATATCACTAGCCAAATCGAGCCATGTCTTAAGATCTCCTATAATATGCTAATGAAACAAAATCTAAAGTTTAAGATGTCTAAACGTTCTTCTGACATGTTTTTTTTACTATATAAAAAGCTTTTATAAACTTCTGGAAAGCTATGTTTCCTTAATCTACCCAAAGATGGCCATAGAAAATTTATACTAAAATTGATTTTCGTAAAATAAAAATTTTATTTCGAAAAGAAAATTGTCTTTGCTAATAATTTTGTTTAGAAAGAAAATTTTATCAACAGCAGTCGCAGTGAGAAACTCCCATTTACATCTCTTGCTTCAACAAGTATTCTTCAGCGCGCAGGGCCAATTCTCTGATATTTTGAAGACAACCAGCTGATGCCACTTGTAGTTGTTTATCAGTCGAACCAACAGTTTCCAATAGAAAGGGTACAACACCACTCTGTACATATAAGACAAATTCTAATATATTTATTTGAAAATTTATTTAACTGAGAATTCTAACCTGGTGCATTGCGATACAATTTTGAGGATCTTGTGACAATTTCTGTAAAGCCATTGCCGTGGTTCGATGAACTTTTGGATTATTACTAACCATATAACCAACAATTGGTGTTACAGTACGAAGTCTTCCCAATTCTTGTGTATTGTTACCATAAGATGCGCAACTAGCAATTGCAGCCGCCAAATTTTCACGTAACAAATCATCAGTAGTGTAAACTAAAAAAAAAATAAAATTATTTAGTCTTTTCTCTTTTTATGTAAATCTCGTAATGAAATGCTTTTACCTAAATCAGCTAACATATAAATCACCTTGTGATCTGATAGTACAGCCAGGTTCTCTTTATCATGGGCTATTGTGGCAATAGCAGCACATACAGCTGATAAAACTAATACATCTTTTGATTTGAGTAAACCAACAACTAATTCTAATGCACCAACAAAACTTCGAACCAGTTCACCTGAATCCTAAATTGTAAAAAAGAAAGAAAAGAACAGAAGAAAATCGATTTCCCGAGATTACAAAATGTTTTCAAACATGTATACACGTATATGTTTATTATTATATACGTATGGTTACAATATTATACCTGAGCATGTTCTATACATGGACATAATGCCCATGCAGCATATGCTTGAACTCTTGGATTTGGATTTTTCAATAGTGACCATATTAAACGTACCGCATCCAATTCTTCAAGCATTTTCATACTTTCTGGATCTTGTGCACATTCTTTCAATGCTTTCGATATATTTTCAAGGAGTGGTGGATAAGTTCCATTAAGTAAATTAACAAGTAATGGAAGACCATTGGCATTACGTAATGCTTCTCTATTGTTCTGGTATTTAACACATTCGGCAATAGCACCAACTACATTTGTAAGGACTTGATCTGATTCGTCATTTAATAGTTGAACAAGGATTAAAACTGTTTTTAACTAAAATCGTATTTAAGAAATTAAATATTTTTTTTATGAAATTTATAGAAAATGAAATATTTATGAGTAGTGAGTACAATATCAAATAAACACCCTTTCGAAATTGGCCTCATTTTGAATACAAATGTTCTTGTTTGAATTTATTACTATTTTTGCTATGGTAAAAGAATGAGTATAAAGCAAAGCCATATTTTGGTTTAAATGACTTTACATTTTGGGAGCATAGGTCGTTACTCTAACCCTTTTAACAAGACCCATAAAGCCTCAATCGGAAAATAAAATAAAACCCATGTAAAACACGGTGTTTATGGTCTATCTGTAGTAGCACGTATTATTTAAATGACCAGTTATGAAAGAGTGGTTATTATATATACTACATGCTAAGCCTATTGTTAAAAATTTTTGTGTATTTCTTGAATACTATATATGAAAGTGGACTAAGTCAAATCCCCAAAAAATTTAGGTAAGTATCTTTATATAAATAATATACTTATGCACATAGAAGTTTCTTGTAAAACAATTTAGTAGTCAGTTATCCTATTGCAAAAATGTCGAAAAAAAGAAAATGTATTTTAGTTTTCTAGTGCAATTTGTGTTGAAAGAATTTTGCAAATCTGCTCATTTTACTTGAAATGAAAAAAATTGACTTAGTTCACTTTCATAATCAATTGGTAAAATATTTTCTCTTTGTGGGTATTTAGCAATATACTTGTATACGAACATTATCTAATTTTTTCACATTAGCTTCAGTAGCAGCACATTTCCAAATAGCACCAGTTGCAGCTGCTAAAAGCTGTTTATTATCACGAAAATTCCGATCTCTCGCAATTAACACCAAAGGCTCCAGACCATCAGCTTCTCGAACCAAATCACGTGCAGTTGTATCGTTGGCACATTTAAATATTGCCGCACTACATTGCATTTTCAAATCAACATTCGGTGAATTAATATGATGAACAATATCTGGTATCATTCCCTCAGTCGTTATTGCAAGCCGGTAATTTCCCTATATACATAAATATTTATTCCAAAATATATTATTCACAAAGGCAAATTATATATCATGTATAAACTTACTTGAGTAGCACATTCTTGAACAGTTCCCATCATTGGTACAACAACTTCGATATGGATACTTTTCAATAATCGTGCCATTAATGGAATAATTCCACTTTTTCTCATCAAATCTCTATTATGTTTTGAAACAGACAATGACCATAAAGCTTTAGCACCTGATTTTGCCATATCCAAGATTTCAGATTCTCCAAGTAATAATTCTGAACGTGGCGTTTGAAGAACACTGTATATATGAAATATTTTAAATAATAAGAAAATAATTTTAAATAATATTTTTTTAACATACTGTAAATCAACATCTAAAAGATCTACAAGTTTCGGTATTCCACCACATCTTCTTACAAGTTTCCTTGCCAAGCGAACTTTAGAAACATTAGCAATAGTTTCGGCTGCCATAGTTTTTAAATCACGTGCTGAAGATTTCAAAATTTCAACTAATAATGGAATACCACCTAAATCGACCATTGATCGTTTTATATCGATATTCAATGAAATCTCAGCTAGCACCGTTAATGCACCTAATTGACATTTAAAATCATTACATTCAAGTAAATTGACAAGCACTTCCAAGCCACCAATATCTTGAATTGCCAACTGATTAATTTGTGTTGTTAAATCATAGTCCTTAAGGCAACATAATGAAACTATTGTTGCTGTTTGATTACCAGCTTTAATATATTTCACTAGTTTTTGTATATTCCAATAATCTGATGGAAGATCTGAAGTTCTGGCGGTTTCTTTCCATCTTTCTTCATCGTCGGTAGATGAAAGCATTTCAGTTGAATCTGAATCATCACTTTCAGATGGTTTTTCTCCTCCTATATTCTCATTTAGACCAATTACTGTTGCTGTGGGATTTGTTTTAACACTTCTAGTAGATGATTTCGGTGATTTTGATGTTAATCGCTCAGACATGATTTATTTTTATAATCGTAAAAATAAAAAAAAAATCATATGTGTAGAAAATTCTGTCACATAAATGTATTACTTAAATAAATTGAAAACAAACTCAATGCTTACTTTTTAACTTGTAGGATAAAAAAAAACTGGTAAACACAGTAATTTTGTTGATTTCAATTCGATTTTTTCGTTATTTTAGTACCTAACGAACGATAACAGCGCAAAACCCAAAAATACCATTTGATTCGGATTTCTTTGATTTATCAGAAGTATATTTGGAATCAATAGCAACATGGACTCAATGGATTGCTATGAAAACAGGAAAACATAAACAACGAATTTAATAAATTTTACGTGAGTTTATTGAGAATAATACCATAACTTAATTCTGATTAAAATGATAGTCATGGTTTTTCTGAGAAGTTTTATGGAAATTAAACTGGAATATGAAAAGTTTATTTCAAGAAATTTTTTATACCAATTCTAGATTTATGAAAAATATTTTCTGAAAATTACAAATTGCAGAAAGAACCAATACGTAATTAGTGCCAGCGCTATGGTTATTTTTGAAAAAGGATCCAAAATAAAAATTGGATGACGTCTAACGTTTATTTAGATTCTTCTTTTGTTTTATAATTATATTTTTCAGGACTATTATAACTGAACATTGATGCACGGCTACAAAAGAAAAATTGTGATCTGTATTTGAATTCGATACTTTTTTTTTCTATTTTTAAATTTTTTCAAATTTCCAATCAATCAAACAAAATATTGAGTGAATTTCAATATTTTTACAAACAATTTTATCTCTCAAACAAATTTTAGGAGAAAATGCATTTGAAATATGATATTTATAAAAAAATAGGAAATGTAAAATGCACAAGCATATTACTATTAAATACAAAACGAAAGTAGTAGTGCTTCTACTGCGAATTAATTATTTTCGGATAAGTTTTTTTTTTCCAATTTAAACTCAACCAGCCAGCCTCAACGAGATTTTGTACATTCTCATTTACCATATAAATCGATGGTCCAACTTTTGGTTTTCTATTACTTTCGTAACATATTTGTCAATCAGCTTTTGCTGGTTTTTACAGTTCTTTTATACAGATTTTTAGGAAGAAAAATTACGAAAAACCAATCTGAAATATAACATTCAAAATACAGATATTTGTTTTCAGAAATCTCATCATTTTATGTTGTTGTTAGCACTTAAGGCAAGCTATTTGTCGTACTCAAACCAAATTTTATATCCAAATCATGTTTTTTATATGAAAATAATTGAAAGAGAAATATTCAATTTGAAACATATCAAAATTTTTCTATGAAAAATATCCTTATTTTTATTTTTTTTGGAAGGAAGTTAAAAATTTGCATCCATTGGAGAATAGATAAGCATGTGTACATTTTGGTGGCCCTTATAATTCAACCATCAAATTATTCTCATGTCCATGTGTCCATTTAATGGAAAAATAATCTGTGTCAAATTTGAGTCTAATCGGATAATAGGAAAACGTGCCATTTTGGAATAAAAAATTGAGAAAATCACGATTTTTCATCATTTTTTCTGTTTATCCAGTACTGGAATTTCTTGAACCCACGCTATTATGCTATGTCCCACGATTTTATTTTTACATTTAATTACCTTTAAGATAAACCATCGATGAAGAAAATCTGGTAAAAAATAAAAGATTTACGCGAACAAATTTCATTGAAAATCAAATTTTATATCTAAAATAAGAAAGGCAACTATTTTAAGCAGAGTTGCTAATGAATGCATTAAAGTTTAAAGTTAAATATGATTAAAATCATCTCTTGAACCAGTATAGTCTTGATGTATGACGAAAATTGGGTTAATTCTTAGTCTAATTGAATAAGGGAAAAATGTGTCGTGATGATTTTATGAAAGCACAACACGGCACAGCATTTTTATTAGAAAGATATAAGTGAAAAATTTAAAATTCAAAATGCTTTTTTATGAAGATTTCGACGTTAGTGGATTACATTATAAAAGCGTTTTGAATTGCACATATCTTTTGTAGGATAGTTTTAGGCGTCTGTGTAATAATAGTTAATACAATGAAAATGGGATTGAATATTTATGCCCTATGGTAGGTACTACCAGAGGGTATATTAGTTTTGTCATCGTAGAAAGTTTTCAAGGGTATGGTTGTGCAGGTAGGGGATCAAAAGTTACATCGATTTATGAATGTCCTTCCGTTCGTCCGTCAGTCCGTATACAATATAACTCAAAAACACGTTATTCGATTTTGTCGAAATTTAGAATGTGAATTGGGTATTCCTTAACTGGATGTGGTAATGTATTTCAGCAAAAGGTGGGTGAGGGGAGCGAATTTATTAAACAAAAATCAGGGTGACCAGAAAGTTTTGTCCTTTTTTAATGGTTTTTTGGATTTAATTGGACAATTTGAGAAGTAATTTTGTTTAAATTAGTCAAATCGGTTCAAGGATAGTGGAGAAAGAATTAATCCTGGGAGAAAAGAAGCTTATTCATAAAGGTTTTTTGATGTACTTTAAAAATTATTCCACCGATTTGAATAAAATTTGCAGATTAGACTTGCGCTATTAGGTTCTAGGTTAATTGCAAATTAGAGAAAAGAGGAAACAAAGTTATGAAGAATACCTTGAAATATTATTGGTTTTGACAGTTTTTCTGTCCTATTTCTGCCATAGGCCATCAAAAAATCGGCTATAGACCAATTTCCAGTTAATATATGGTTTTTAATATAAAATTGTATTGTTTTTATAAGTCATGGAGAGTTTATGACGAGAAATAGAAATAAGTATACCTATGAAGTTCTTTCTTACAAGTTGGTTAGTAGTAGATGTTGTTTGGTTGAGAAGTCACGAGTTCGATAATTCTCACATTTTTCTGTTTCCTATATTTTATTAGTTTATATTTACCTGCACTCACTCTACACCAAAACTTTAACACCCAATAAATCCCTCCCTGCAGACAACATCAAACCCTACTCATAAACTGACTTCAGGCATTAGAAACCCTTGGATACCAGGATTGCTCACGAATTGTTTGTACGTTACTTAAAAACGATTTTTATGTAATATGATAGAAGATATTGCAATTATACTAAGACTGGAAAACAAATGAAATTATTGATTATGAAACATACCAAAATTATTCAGATATAATAATAACGTTCATCAACCTGAAGAGATCTGCATTCCAACTTGTTCAAATGTATGCTTTTCGGTATACCCCAAATAACTACACTTATGAATCCTTTTGTTACTCAAAAACTACAATCTATGTTTTGACAAGCAAATTATTTTGTCCAATATATGAGAAAATATTTATCAAAAGAATATTTTGATAAGAAAATTAACAAGTCAATATTATATCCAATATACCCACAGCTAAATGGAATGTTAATAAACACTTATGTCTGTTCTGTCACATATTGTGGAACACTGATAAATAATGCAGAATATTTTCTGAATACAAATAGATGTTCATATGCAGTGGACATCGTACTAAGAAAATCAATTTAGTATTTGACTTTTTTGCCCTTTTTTGGGAAGCTATAGTAATATACTTGAAAGTGTTTCATGAAAAAGGGAATTTCAAAGCTCAAATTACAGCACATATACTATATATAGATAAAATCTCTTTAAACTAGAGACTATGAACGGAATTTCACGTATTCAATTTGAATCGATCGTTCATCTCTTCTTCCGTTGGCAGTTCATTACCATCGACGTCAAGATTTTTGGTCCTTTCGTAGTAAAAAAAAAAAAAAAAAAAATCACCTCACTTGACTTCTGAATGATTTATGGTCACATGGAATGCACTTTTCTTTCTCTTGAATTGAGATTAGAAGAAAAAAAAAACACGATGAAAGATTGTGGAAAATTTTTCTAATAGATGTACTTTTTTGTGTCTACTTTCTTGTGTTTGAATGGAAAGTGTTAATATTGTAACGAAAAAAACTTGTACAAAAAAAAAATTTTATTTAAAAAATTTTAATTGAATTTTATTCTATTCATTTTTACTTTAAAAAAAAAAAAAATCCATGTATATAATGTAGCTAATTTGTGCAAACCAAACTTGTGGTGGCCAAACTGAGCATGAGAACTGTGGTGGTCGCCTCTATTTTATGTAAACTGTTGCCAAGCTAGCAAAAATGGTATCTGCGTATAAGGAATTTTATGTATTTGGGATGCTTTTAAAATTTTAATCTTATAGTATAAAGTATTTCAGTTACGGACACATAACCATTCACCCTTTCTAAGATTTTTTTTTGATAAAATTTTAAGGATCTTTTCTGCACTTGTCTCAACTGTTGTCATATACGGACCGGACAGTTTAAGTCACTTGCCACAATTCGAATAAGACACGAATCATTTCTGTTGCGTAAATAGAGTACAGACCATACTTTCAAAACGATGATTCTATAGATTTATGTTCGTACCAAACGTACTCGTTAACGATCTACTAAATAAAGTATTGGGATAGTTCTCCGACAATTTGCTTTAGATTTGCATCTGAAACTCCCCCATCTTCAAAGTCGAGAACTTAAAAGTTAACATTATCACATTTTTTAAACCATCGGTGCACACAGTACATCCGATAGTCCTTCTAGCATGAGACTATTTATTATTAATTTTAAGATTGTTTTGAACCCTTACTAACCCCAACCAAGGACCACACGATTTAAATCCCTTTTTATGGATTTTTCCTGTTTTAATTATTGGTCAGATTTTAGTTCTGCAAACAAATTTAAATCTTTATTAATGTTTGCAAAAAAAGACTGGAAATGCATCTTTTTTTATATCACATGGAGTGTTTTTTTAGAAACACTATACTACTACTACTACTACTACAATATACATATGTAGATCATAGTTTTATCTTATCAAAAAGGACCACTTTTATATGGGTGTTCAAACAATCCTAAACAGTGTAGACTCCTTTCTTTCAAGATAAATCTGTTTTGAAAAATGCTGTGAAACCAATTTGTAAGATGTGCAATTATTATTATTTAATTACGTGTGTTTTATGAAGAAAAAAAAATCATTTTATATCAAATCAAATTCATAATTCTGTAAATAAACATTTTTTTTTTTTTGTATAGTACTAAAATTTTACGAGCAAAATTCCAAAATGAAATTTCTCTTATAAAACCAAATTTTTGGCGGCGGATTCACAATAATTGTCGAATTTCGTCAATGTAATTTGTTTAATTTTCCTTTGAAACAAAAAAGAAGAAAAAAAAAACACTGGTACATCAATTTAATACATAGGATACAGTGGAGTTGAGTAGGTACCTATTTCCTGGCACGTGCAAACTTTATTGCTAGAAATTCCAATCTTAGTAGGCTTAAAATATTCAATTTTCCTATATATTTCTCTTTTCCAACTGATACTATATTCGTTTTCCTATATGTTGTTGTTTTTGTTGTTATTCTCATCCCTGAAAGCGTTTATATATATTTTTTTTTTTTTTTTTTTTTGATAATCCCTCTTACACACTCGATTTATTCGATTCAAGAAATTCCGATTGAATTTAATTTACTTCATTGCCTCAATGTTCCTTTAATGTGAATTTAAAATTTCTCGGTAGGTGCCAGCTATTTGGGGCGTATATAGGATTCATGTTTTTTATCCGTTGGTACGAGTATTGTATCCGAAAAAAAAATGGATGTAAAAAAATGGATGTTTGACGACATTACTTTTTTTCTTATTTTTTTTTTTTTTGTGATAAAATACAGTATGTGAATGCGTACTTGTGGAAAATACAAATTTTTTCTTGGTAGTCTGTAATTCAAAATTCTTGAAAAGGAAATCTATGATGTTGTTGTTGTTTTTTTCATTTTTCAGCTAGGATGTTAATTCGAATCTATGCCACTTCAATGAAGTAAAAAATCTGTAAAAACGTTTTCATCACAAGTTTTGTAAGCGTTCAAGTGTTATTATGTAAACACTTTTCTATATTTTATCATGGAAAGAGAAATGTTAGCCGAATTTCTAAGGAAATTTTTTACTTCTCTATTTGATGTTCTTTAGCGCGATGATAAACGTGAATAAAAGAAAGTTAATAAGACAGAATTTAGACAAGAAATTGCGTAAAATAGAAGAAAAAAAAAGAAAAACAGATTCTGTCGCGCTTTTTCTTTTTCTTTTTTTGATTTAATGTTTTCTTTTTTTTTTTAATATAATACGAATTGAAATTATTTAGAATCTTGTAAATTTGCTTATTTTCCAGTCAATTTATTTCAATTTATTTACAATTATTTTTTTCATTTTTTTTTTTCTTATTTCTTTTATTAAGTCAATATAAAATTTGATTATGGATTATGCTTCATTTAATAATTTTAATTGATTCTCTCCATCTCCAAGAAGATTTTAACAACATTGTTAAAAGCAACTTAACACTCCTAATCTTTTCTCGTGAAACGTGACAAGTCTTTCCACAATTACCTTGTCGATTGTGCCATTTTCTAATGAGTTAGTAGCATTACTGACTTAGCTTAATTTGAAGCTACATTTTGACTCAGTGGTTCATAAAGCCAATCCTACCTTGGAATATATAAGATGGTGGTCCAAAGAGTTTTCTGACCCACATGTTACTAAACCCTTTTTTTCGGGTTTAGTCGTGTAAAACCTCATTGATGAAACGACAAAACTTTCCGGTCATCCTTGTTTTTGCTTTATAGCATCGCTTTCATATTGCCAAATTTTGATGAAATGGGATTTAAATAAGAACCAACTAACACTGTAAAGTTCATTAAAATTAGTTAACGCGTTTTTGAGTTATCTTGCCTACGGACGGATAGACGGACGTGCAGAAATTGATATAAATTTTGGTGCTCTACACTTCTAAAGCCTTGAAACCCTTCTCCGATGATTATTTCCAAACCCTTTGGTAGTACCTATCATAGAACATAAAAAGATTATAGATGAAACCCCTTCAGTATACTGAAGTGGAAATAAAAAACACTTTTTATTATGGCTGCGATTCGAATCTGAACTCAAGATAAAAGGAACTGTTAGAAATATATAAATTTCCATGAAGGCATCTGATAAACAGGCAAAAAACACCAAGGAAAATATAATATGTGCTTTAATATTTTGGTGTATAATAAATTTTCGAAGGGTTTTAATTATGTTTCTTCAGTTATATATTAAAAATATTTATTATACATATAAACATATTAAATTTTTTTTTTTTAATAGTATTATTGAAAATTTAATATTATTTTGTGTAATTTCGTGTACGTCTCGAAATTGTTGATGATGAACAAAAAA